>OX038894.1:4800000-6102050 GCA_943789525.1 Agriphila geniculea | reverse complement strand
ATGCATGCAAGCACTATAGAGCTCCGCTCGCTTCGCTCGCTCCGCTGCAAGTGGTCAAAACACTAACCTAACCTAACCTACCTAGTACACAAAACGTTTTTCTTCATAGCGGGGGGCCTCAGGCCCCCCGACCCCCCCGAGCAGGGGGGCCAGCCCCCCTGCACCCCCCGGCAAGCATTTTGCAAGCAAGCATCCACAATGCAAGCAAGCATGCATGCATGCAAGGAAGCACAGCATGCAAGCAAGCATGCAGCGTGCAACATGCATACAAGCATTATTAAGCTCCACCTGCTTAGCTTAGAGTGGTCTAAACTCTAAACACTGACCTAACCTAACCCACCAATGGTGGTCACAATTTAAGTTTTTTTTTCATAAATTAGTATTCAAATTAGTTATGTTTCCTTTTATATTATGCTATAAAACATTAGTAGTTATGTATATTAGACATAACAAAATTATGCCTTTCAAAATATGCTTACTAACAATATGCCAATTGGAATTAGGAATTGTAACTATTATGCTTTGAAATATTATGCTTTTTAAAAGTTATGCAATTCGATGGTTATGCGTATCGAAATTTATGCTAAATAAATAGTATGCTTTGTGATTATTATGCCAATCGAGTTATGCCAAGTGACTTTAGGACAATCGAAATTATGCGATGCGAAGGGCACCCCACTTCGCCATTATCCCATTTGCTTTTTATGAGACAAACGAATTTATGATGATTCGATATTCTTTTCCTTTTCGATATACCTATCACTTTTTAGGACGGAATTGCAAAAAATCATAATAATATAGGCATATATATATGTATATGATAATAGTATGATGTCAACGATCGGGTTCTTCACTAGGTACATAGTATCAAAGTCGCTTCCCGCTGACTGTCCGTCTGTCCCTATGTATGCTTAGATCTTTAGAACTAGGCAACGGATTTAGATGCGGTTTTTTTCTAATAGATAGAGTGATTCAAGAGGAAGGTTTATATTATATGTATAATACATGGTGTCAAATTCTACTCTACACCGAAGCGAAGCGAGGGCGGGTCGCTAGTTTTCAATATAGTAAGAGAAACTACTTCTATACGCTTGCAAATAGTACATTTGCCACAAAGTAAAAGGCAAGAAAAATTGAGCATTAATTCTGAAAACTCAGTAAAGTAGCGGCACTAACGCCCCTTTAATTAAAAAAAAACATTAATTCATTGCACACTGATTTCACAGTAATTAAAATTCCGGGTTACTCGATTTAATTTCAACAACAAGCTTTTAATCAACTTCTTTCTAAAAGATATCCACGTTTCATATATTGTTGGTCCAAATATGAAAGTGCCGGCCAAAAGACAAAAGTGCTTTATTCCGAAAGATTTTGTCCACCTAAGCAAATTTTATTATGGCGCCGAAGGTGTAGCACCGCTTCACATTTGTGTCAAAATGTATGAAAAGACAGACTTTTTGAATTCAATTAAAATCAAATACAGCGGTGCTACAGCTTCGGTGCCATAATAAGATGTGCTTAGGCGGACAAAATCTATCAGAACTTGCTTTTTGGCCGACTTTTTTTTACATTTGTGCCAAAATATATGAAAAAACAGACTTTTTCAACTTATTTAAAATCGAGTATAGCGGCGCTACAGCTTAGGTGCCATAATAAATAATGCTTAGGTGGACAGAATCTATCAGAATAAAGTACTTTTGCATTTTGGCCGGCACTTTTACATTTGGACCAAAATGGATGATGTCCTTTTAGGGTTTGATTAAGTTTTATAATTGCATGAAAAGTTCGAAAAGGATGAACGCAGATATGACGTGATGTTTTAATAATAAAAAAAGATTAGAAAATGGCTTTATGAGAAACCTAAGAAAAAAGGAAAAATATAAAAAATATGATATCACATTGTCTATCCTACTGTTAGTAGTAACATGCCATCAGCCATTTTTTAATGTCCCCAGTGCTGGGGCATACAGGCCTTCTTTATAGGAGAACGAGCCATAACCCACCACGCGGGCCCAATGCGGATTGGTGGGTGTTAACGACTGCAAATGCAGCCGGGACCAATGGCTTAACGTGCCTTGCGAAGTACGGAGGAGCTCGACATAATAAATTTTTGGTCACCCATCCCATGACCGACCCTTGCAAAAGTTGCTTAACCTCCGCAATCGCTGGAACAGGTACTAAACCATTGCGCTACTGAGCTCCTCTTAGTAATAACATAACATAACTTTAGATGATTATATATTATGATGATTACAAATATATAGAAACTAGCGGCCGCCCGCGATTTCATCCGCGTGGTTCCCGTTCCCGTGGAAATATCGGGATAAAAAGTATTCAAATTTTTTAATCCAGGCTATTTACTATCTGTTTGCCAAATTCCAACCAAATCCATTCAGTAGTTTTTGCGTGATTGAGGAACAAACGTCCAAACATCAAAACATCCAAACCCACAAACTTTCACATTTATAATATTAGTATGATAATTCGAATAAAATTTTATTATTTTTCGGGCAGGATTTAACAGTACCTGCTTCTGTAGACAGACCTGAAAGCTCTTGATTCCCAATTTCACAAATGTTCAATTAGAAAATACTCAATTTATTACAAAAGCTTATGAACACAAAAAAGCTCGTTTAAGACGTCTGAACAACAAAGCAATGAGCCTCTTGAAACTCGCGGTTTTCCATGCAAGCATACAATAGACATTACATAAAGGCTCAATCTCAGATCAAATCGAGCGGTGATCCGGAGATCATAATTCAATAATAAAACAAATGAAGGAAGAGTTTTCGATTATACGACAAGCCCCGGTAGCATGACCATCGAAAAATGATATGATAAAGGCAGCGGTTTTAGGGATGGGTCCAGTGAAAATTTCAATGAAATGAAAATTAAATTTATATGAAATTTATGAAATCTTTCAAAACGGGTTGAAATATTTCAGTTTTGAGTGAAATTTATTTAGTACTAGAAATCCCTTATTTTCTGAATAAGTTTACTCTTTAACTTATTAAATGAAATTTAAAGACTTAATTTAGATTTTACTGTTATGCAAATTCATCAAACTAAATATTTATCGAACTAAATCTTTAGATACTTTCACTTAGCTATTTAGTAATATCACAAGAATTATGTTTTACACTTAGCTATTTTGTAATGTCATGAGACGTATGTTATGAAGGAGATAAAAATACACTTTACTATTGTCACTATTGTTGTTTTGTGATCGGGATTCCTCAAAAGCACCCTTGTATTTAGGGCGGTACTTACTTTTCTTTATATTTTTATTATAATTTTAAAGGTGATGGTCCATTAATATTATTGTTCAAATTTGATTTAAAGTACAGTTTCATTGTTGAACA
Source organism: Agriphila geniculea (assembly GCA_943789525.1). NCBI lineage: Eukaryota > Metazoa > Arthropoda > Insecta > Lepidoptera > Crambidae > Agriphila > Agriphila geniculea. The sequence continues at coordinate 6,098,688 of OX038894.1, read as the reverse complement.
TAATAATGTTGATTGTTTGTCTCACGAACTTATTACTTATACACTCAATATTTTGGTATTAAAAGTTGTAATAAAATAGCCAAAGTTATTCGTAATTTAAGTCAACTTACTTGTTTATTGTTTTATTATATAATTATGTTTGTAAGGGTTCGTGCGTGAACCTTCTTACATTTAATAGTAAATGATAAATAAGGTAGAACGATCGATGTATGATAAATAAAACCGTCCCGTTCGAGTGTTAAAATGTCATTGATTTATTGCATTATAAAATCTGATTATTTTACAAATTGCACGCGCTTACGAAACGCGGCGAAAATGACGCGACCTTAAAATTATGCTCACATAGAGAAAAATATGTATGTACGATCAACAACTCGTACAATGTTGATTATATTGACCTTAGGCCAGATGAAATTTAAAAATAAATTTCAATCTAAACTGAAATATTTCAAACCAAAATGAAACTTATTCTAAATATTTCACAGATTGAAACTTTTCGTGAAATTTACCCAACACTAAGCGGTTTATCTATATTGAATAGATTTTGACAGTTGAGTGTCGAAAAATCACTATAATATTATTACAAGTGTCGGTGGTCATGCTAAGGGAGCAGAGAAGCGCTTCTTTTAGAACACACTGACTTGTACACACGTAGTGACTATTATAAAAATAATTTTATTATACTGACCGTCCTACATGTTAAGCGCTCCTTCAGCTGACCGCCTGTGACCCGTTTTGCAAAGCGAATAATACTGTCCCGGAGATAACAAGCATGTCAGATAAGATGACACAAAGGTCTCTTTCTACCTCACTGATTTTATGTGACCTAATGGGGTAGGATATAAAAGAATATTCTTGGACTCGATATATAAAGCGATCCGGTAACGCACGAACGTTTGCGTTTGTCAATTTTTACGTAATTGACGCTGATTGTCGCGACAATTCTTCCAACAATAGAATTGACGTAAAAATTGTTACCAGAGCGCTATTTTGAGCAGCAATGTGAGTATTTTCATGTAATGCTACGTTTTTGTATACCGAAATGACGAAAAATTAAGGCCTAGCACTTGACCCGTTTCGGATATAAAAAAAATCTGGATATAGTAGCTGTTCGAAAAAAAAGCAACATGAAACAAATATCGGTTAAAAGGAAATGTGAACTTATTTGCTAAATAAGCAAGATCCAATATCTATGTATATTGATGTATTCAGTATCGGATCTCCTAATGGATAACATTGATATTTGTGAAGTTGGTGACGTAATACATTAGCAAGATAAAATTCTATCGGGGTTCGTAAGAATCCTGTTAAATTAAATTCAAGGTGGCAACTCGGTAAACAAATCAAAACAGAAATTAATAAAATTAATACCTTCTTTTATCCATGCCCACCTTTTCCTTGCATCACAAATACCATAATCTTGTAGCATCTGTAGTAGCAGGCGCAGTCGGTGTGAAGTGTAGGATCGCCCGCGCGGATGTAGCGTGCTTCGTAACTTTCGTAGTGTGCTACGTAGATTTCGTAGCGTGCTACGTAACTTTGGTAGTGAGCTACATAACTTTCGTAGTGAGCTACGTAGCTTTCGCAGTGTGCTACGTAGATTTCGTAGCGTGCTACGTAACTTTGGTAGTGAGCTACATAACTTTCGTAGTGAGCTACGTAGCTTTCGCAGTGTGCTACGTAGATTTCGTAGCGTGCTACGTAACTTTCGTAGTGTGCTACGTAGATTTCCTAGTGTGCTACGTAACTTATGTAGTGCGCTTATTTTTATTTTATTTTACTTTATTAAGAAAACCGTATTAACAAAATGTTAGTTACATGTTAGTTAGTATAGCCAATGATAGGTTTCCCTCAAGTTAACAGTAATACTTTATGTCTTGATAAGTAATATAACAGTTTTGTTACCAGAACATTAAAACACTTAAACAAAATTTAAATCAATCAGTTAAACAACATATTGTATTTGCCCTTTGCCTATTTGTCAGACATTATTATTTGAAAAAAAGAAAAAAAAAAGAAAAATGCTCTACGTAACTTTCGTAGTGTGCTACGTAGATTTCGTAGTGCGCTACGTAACTTTTGTAGTGCGCTATGCAACTTTTGTAGTGTGCGCTGTGCTACGAACATGCGATGACAATTAAGTTCACTCTACATATTTATGGAGCTTTTTGTGATCCTTACTAATACACACATAAACTTTGTCTAGCGATACAGGTGTTATTTTCATACAAACGAGGTAACTTTGAAGCCTTGGTTTCCAGCCAGGGATGTACTGTGCTGTGATCTGATGACGGTTATCCAAAAACGTAATGGACATATTTAAAAAAACCGCGAAAATAGCATGAAAATGTATGTAAATAGCGATCTGGATCTACTCCATTCACTCCCTGGATGGCCATCATCAGATTACAGCACGGTAGATCCCTAGCAGAAAACAAAGGCTCCAAAGTTACCTCGTTTGTATGAAAATAACACCTGTATCCCTAGACAAAGTTTATGTGTATACTATAAATGCGAAAGTAAGTTTGTTTTATTACGCTTTCAGGACTAAACTACTCAATCGATCATAATAAAGTTTCCCTTCAGGCCGCTCTAATACTATCGTGCACTTTCGTTTGAAAAATTCCCGCGCTTCATCAAATCAACTTTTCGGGACGAAAAATGATTTAAAAAACAAAAACCGACTTCAAAAAACCTACCTCTAATAAGCAAGAAATAATATTCGTTATAATAAAAACACGTCTATTGAAGTCGGGTGAGGCTGGAGTACAAATTCCTTTTTTTTATTCTAAAAGCCACACCCGACTTCAATAGACGCGTTTTTATTATTACGAATATTATTTCTTGCTTATTAGAGATAGGTTTTTTGAAGTCGGTTTTTTGTTTTTTTAAATTTTATTTTTTATTTTTAGTGTAGGTACCTTTTGTATTAGGTTGTGTAGATATATTATTTAGGTAGAAAAATCGGCTCAGCCAAACGTGAGTTAATCGCGGAGAAACACATACATGTGGGTCAAACTGAGAACCTCCTTTTTTAAGTCGGTTAAAGAACTACACCTAAGATATCTCTTTTCCAACAAAAAATAATTATCTTATTCAGTTCATAAACAAAGAAGTTATACGACTGATCATCGAGGTAGTTCACACAAAATCATACTATTTTCGTGATTTTTTCAAGATTATTTGAAAAGTACTGAACCGATTTCAAAATTAAAAAAACCGGCCAAGTGCGTGTCGGGCCACGCGCCATAGGGTTCCGTAGTTACCTTATACCATACCATATTTAATACCACCTATCATTTTGCGTATGCAGAAATAACTTTGTTTTTCACAGTGTTGGTATGAATGACAAAGTTATATTTGCGGTTTTGGAAAATGTGCTATATCTCAAAAACTAATTACTATATCTCGTTCAAACCAATTTTGGTTGAAAGTGTTTATTAAGATCTATAGCATATATTTTTTTTAGATTTTTCACTCTCTTATTTCAAAAGTTAAAGGGGGGGGGACACACATTTTACCACTTTGGCGTTGTATATCTTTCAAACGGTTGACTTTGAGAAAAAGTTGTCTTAGGAACCTCAATGTCATTTTTAAAGACCTATCTATAGACACCCAACACGTGTTAGTTTGGAGAAAAAATTTTTTTTCAGTTTCAGTTCCATGTATGGGGAGCCCCCCCTTAATCTTTTATTTTTCTCATTTTTGTATTAAATTCGGTAAGCGGTTAATAGAATACACCTACCTACCAAGTTTCAACTGTGTAGTCTTAATACTTTCGGAATAAAGTGGCTGTGACATACGGACAGACAGACAGACAGACAGACAGACAGACAGACAGACAGACAGACAGACATGACGAATCTATAAGGGTTCCGTTTTTTGCCATTTAGGCTACGGAACCCTAAAAATGGGACCAATTTATAAGTTTACCTAATGTTATAACGTTTGAATCATTTCAATCGGTTCAGCCATCTTCGAGTAATCGGTGTACATATGTTACCGGCAATGTGTATAATCCGGCATTGTATACAATGCCTAGGCATTGTATACAATGCCTAAAACGATCAGGCAATGTATGAAATATAATTCATTTTATACTTTGCCTAGGCATTGTATACAATGCCTGCTGGTCCACCGGCAATGTGTAAAATAAGTATATTTCTGTTGTCTGTTATAAAAAAATAACCTCGAAATTTAAGGCTCACGCTCCGCTGCGCTTCGCGCTCGCCTTAAATTTCTAACCTATACGCGGGACCTACAGGAGTGAAGCAGGTTCGATTCCAAACTCAAATTTCTGTTGTCTGTTATAAAAAAATAACCTCGAAATTTAAGGCTCACGCTCCGCTGCGCTCCGCGCTCGCCTTAAATTTCTAACCTATACGCGGGACCTACAGGAGTAAAACAGGTTCGATTCCAAAGAGCCCCCCTCGAGCCCCCCTCGAGCCCCCCTCGAGCCCCCCTCGAGCCCCCCTCGAGCCCCCCTCGAGCCCCCCTCGAGCCCCCCTCGAGCCCCCTCGAGCCCCCCTCGAGCCCCTCTCGAGCCCCCTCGAGCCCCCCTCGAGCCCCCCTCGAGCCCACCTCGAGCCCCCCTCGAGCCCCCCTTGAGCCCCCCTCGAGCCCCCCTCGAGCCCCCCTCGAGCCACCCTCGAGCCCCCCTCGAGCCCCCCTCGAGCCCCCCTCGAGCCCCCCATCGAACCCTCCTCGAGCTTTCCCCGAGCCCCCCCCCTCGAGCTTTCCTCAAGCCCCCCCCCCCCTCGAGCTTTCCCCAAGCCCCCCCCCCCCTCGAGCTTTCCCCAAGCCCCCCTCGATCCCCCCTTGAATCTATTCTCGAAAATCTTTTTATTATACACATTACCGGTGGACCAGCACAGGCATTCTATACAATGCCTAGTCATTGTATACACTGCCTAGGTAATGTGTAAAATAGATATCAATATTCATTATATTTCATACATTGCCTAAAAGGGCCAGGCATTGTATACAATGCCTAGGCATTGTATACAATGCCTGCATTTCATACATTGCCGGTAACACATACATATAAATTAAAAAAAAATATACGCGACGAATAGATAACCTCCTCCTTTTCAAATTTTTGAAGTCGGTTAAAAACGCCACGAAATGATTGTGACTGAATTATAATTATGTTAGGCGCAGTTGACCGGTCAGTGTGTGTCAGTGACGACGCGAAGTTAGCGGAATTTTTTGACGGTGACAGAAATACTCGATAAGAGTAATATTTTGTAAATTGTTTAGTACTATAATAAAGCTATTGACATAATCAAGTCACCATGTTATTGGTTCAAAATTTTAACATCATTTTACACTCGTAATTTATAATTTTTAAAGCATGCTTTAAAAATTCACGATAGTGATATTTGGTCATATATTATATATATACATTTGGTCATATAGTGATAATTCACGATAGTGATATTAAAGAGAACATGACATACTAAGGCTACCCATGTTAAGGCATCGAATTGAAAAGTAATATCCAAAAGCTTTTCATAGGCCTTATGATACATAACTACTGACTATAGAAAGTAAAAAATATTGCAATTAAATAAATCAAAACAAGGTAAGTTATTATGATTATACGTTTCGAGTAAGAAGTGCCATACATACAGACAATATAAAACAGATTTTTTATGTACGACGACAAGCAGACAGAAGCAGACCCATTCCCACTGGCAGCACCCGTTCTCTGTTGTAAGCAGTATTTAGCAGTGAAGAAGCTCACAAGTGATTTGTTTTCCATCTGCTTGGAGAACGAAGGGAACGATTCCGTAGTGGAAACCATTCATTTTGTAGAAGGTAAATTAAGTCTACTAAAGGGGTTTGATGACCTGAAAACCTCCCTAGCATGCAACAACTGGGGAGTTCCATCCCTAGCAGCATGACTATAGTTCACTGCCGATGTAAATAAAATGGGATTAATTTTACAATGTACATTTGAAGTGATTTACTTCAGAATGCTTGCACAAAAGCCAGAGTGTTTCGTCCAAGCTGGCCGAAATCAACAGGCTTTTGTAATCTCGCTTGCGGTGGTACAAAACTACGTATTTTAATTTGTAAAGAACAATGGCGAAAATTTACCTACTAAAACATTTAGCGTTTAGAAAAATGATTTTCAAAAATCTGAGTAAAATAATAGTTTACGAATTTTCAGGACTGAATCCAAGAAAGTGTGTATAAAAAAAAAAACTGGCCAAGTGCGTGTCGGGCCACGCGCCATAGGGTTCCGTAGTTACCTTATACCATACCATATTTAATACCACCTATAATTTTTCGTTTGCAAAAATAACTTTGTTTTTCACAGTGTTGGTATGAATGACAAAGTTATATTTGCGGTTTTGGAAAATGTGCTATATCTCAAAAACTAATTACTATATCTCGTTCAAACCAATTTTGGTTGAAAGTGTTTATTAAGATCTATAGCATGTATTTTTTTTAGATTTTTCACTCTCTTATTTCAAAAGTTAAAGGGGGGGGGACACACATTTTACCACTTTGGCGGCGAATATCTTTCAAACGGTTGACTTTGAGAAAAAGTTGTTTTAGGAACCTCAATGTCATTTTTAAAGACCTATCTATAGACACCCAACACGTGTTGATTTGAAGAAAACAATTTTTTTCAGTTTCAGTTCCATGTATGGGGAGCCCCCCCTTAATCTTTTATTTTTCTTATTTTTGTATTAAATTCGTTAAGCGGTTAACAGAATACATCTACCTACCAAGTTTCAACTGTGTAGTCTTAATACTTTCGGAATAAAGTGGCTGTGACATACGGACAGACAGACAGACAGACAGACAGACAGACAGACAGACAGACAGACAGACAGACAGGCAGACAGACAGACATGACGAATCTATAAGGGTTCCGTTTTTTGCCATTTAGGCTACGGAACCCTAAAAAGGTTTTTAACACCTAAATGACCAATTCAGTTATTCTTGATCGTTTAAGCAGTTTTTCATATCTAAACGCTAAAATTTTAAATCAAATAAATTCGTGTATGGCAGGTTGCCATTCTTCTTTTATCTTTGCCAAACATTCTCGAGTAAATGTATGTAAAGTGAGTGCATCATTGTCTATTGTAATTGTAAATATAATCGCATGTATGTAGCTCATAGATTGAAAACTAGAAGACCAGAAACCAGAATTTTAATAAATTGTAAAATAAGAAGAAGGTACTATGGGCAACAGCGTCGCTTAACCATTTTGCAATAAAATTCGCGTGCGCGCGTATCGCCCCTGCACGAACTAAACGTATGTGACAGCGGGCGCGGCGTGCAAGCGATTTTAACCTTAGCAGTGGTTAAGCGACGCTGTTGCCCATGGTACTTATTATACCCAATCACCACTATCGTTAATTAATGGTCAGTTTTTATTTTATTTGCACGTATATTTCAGTGAAACTACGTCGCTACTGTTTATAACTCGCATAATATTATCACGCAATATTGCGTGACGGGAATTTAATTTTTAAAACGTGTTCAAAGCTTCATACCTTACTTCTACTCGCTACGTTAAATTGTATTTTATACACTCAGGATATTCATAGTCATTTTATGGGTTTTTTAGGGTTCCGTACCAAAATGGTAAAAAAGGAACCCCTATGGTGTGACTCAGTCAGTCTGTCTGTCTGTCACAGCTGGATATCTCGAGAACTACTAATGGTATCAACTTGAAATAATTGGAATAATTTAAGATGACATTTGCTCAACTATTTTGCTAATAAGAAATAAATAAATACCTTTTTACAACAGGGACTGAAAAGGGGTCCTAAAAATTAGAAGTGGGGATACTAGGACATATGGGGTATCATATGAAAGAACGCCGTTTGCACGTTTTTAATATTTTTTTTTGTTTTAGGCCGCATAGTTTTCGACTTATGATGAAAAATGCAAAAAAATACCGTTCCCCCCTTATCTCCGAAGTTTGAATAGACAAAAATCTGAAATAATTCTATGTGATAGCAGTTTATATAAAAAAAATATAGGAAAAATAAAACGATGTCTCAATATAGCACACATTTTTAGAGAAATTATCAAATTTCTAAAATAAAACTGCAATACTTAATTTTATTATTCTACTCTACAGTGTGGTTTGATGGTGCAATTATAATGGTACGGAACCCTCAATGCGCGAGTCCGATTCGCTCTTGACTGGTTTAATTTTAAAATCGCATTTATAATAATGCATTTCAAATTATTATAAAATACATAATGCCAGATATTTACTCTGTATATTATTATATTTTCGCGCCTGGCCACTGAATTTTCCAAAATCTGTTCATGTGTGAGTGTTACGGACATAAAATCGGGTCACCCCTGGCTATTGGGCATTTATTTTGGCCCGCTACGGTTTACAAATGTGCTAATCCTAGCCCTCCATAAAAATATGTTGGACGCCCCTGCTTTAGAGTAGTCTATAATATCTAAAAAAAGTAATATAATATCTAAAAGGCGCAGTTCTATAAAACTCATACGGGGTGCAGAAAAGACTATTAACGGCACTGATAAAAATACATTAACCCCCTTACTAATAAAGATTGAATAGCAGATGTATAGTTACCAAGGAGGTTTATAATAAGGAGTGAGTACTCTACAAAAATTTTCACCTATCGTTTAAAAGAAATTCAACTTTATTGCATTGCACATAGAGTTGAAATTCTATCGATGACATTGACTGAAGGCACTACTGTGTGAAAGAGACAACACCAGGTGGAGGTCGGTGTCTCGTTCGCACAATTGCCATTACTAAACAATAATACCACGATAGTAGGACTAAAAATATGTACGTTACCAATCAAGTAGTGTATCAAAATTAAAGATTCGGAGTGGGAAGTCGAATATATACTATTTAAATATTAATTTTAGAATGACACATAATAATTGTAATATAAAACAGAACTTTTTTGATTTAATTAGATATCTACAATAATGCTAATCAGCAATCATCGGTGAGGTGGTAATAAATAGAAGTGTCAATCCTAGCAACTCCGATTTTGACCTTGAATTTCAATTTAAGAATTTCAATCTATAGGAAATGTTACTTTACAAAACTAGTGTGACCATAAATACTTCACCATTTCAGATTTCCAGAAAAACGAAATTGTTCTATTGAAATGGCTAGAGGTCGCAGGCGAGACGGTAAAATTAATAATAATAATCAAATTCATGTTTGTGCGCCTATTTCAATGAAACTCGGTTTCTGGTACTATTTCAACATGAAAATAACAACGCAATGTTGAAAATTTTAAAAATCCAAGATGGCGGCCTACTTTTTTGTTTTTGGGCCGATTTCGATGAAACTCGGTTTTTGGAACTATTTTGACAAGAAAATAACAACGCAATTTTTAAAAAAACTAAAAATCCAAGATGGCGGCCTACTTTTTTGTTTTTGGGCCGATTTCGATGAAACTCGGTTTTTGGAACTATTTTGACAAGAAAATAACAACGCAATTTTTAAAAAACTAAAAATCCAAGATGGCGGCCAACTTTTTTGTTTTTGGGCCGATTTCGATGAAACTCGGTTTTCGGTATTATTTTGACAAGAAAATAACAACGCAATGTTGAAAATAAAAAATCCAAGATGGCGGCCAACTTTTTTGTTTTTGGGCCGATTTCGATGAAACTTGGTTTTTGGAACTATTTTGACAAGAAAATAACAACGCAATTTTAAAAAAAACTAAAAATCCAAGATGGCGGCCAACTTTTTTGTTTTTGGGCCGATTTTGATGAAACTCGGTTTTTGGAACTATTTTGACAAGAAAATAACAACGCAATTTTTAAAAAACTAAAAATTCAAGATGGCGGCCAACTTTTTTATTTATGGGCCGATTTCGATGAAACTTGGTTTTTGGAACTATTTTGAGAAGAAAATAACAACGCAATTTTTAAAAAACTAAAAATCCAAGATGGCGGCCAACTTTTTTGTTTTTGGGCCGATTTCGATGAAACTCGGTTTTCGGTACTATTTTGACAAGAAAATAACAACGCAATTTTTAAAAAACTGAAAATCCAAGATGGCGGCCAACTTTTTTGTTTTAGGGTCGATTTTGATGAAACTCTGTTTTTGGTACGATTTTGACAAGAAAATAACAACGCAATGTTGAAAACTTACAAAATTCAAGATGGTGGCCAACTTTTTTGTTCTTGGGCCGATTTCAAAAACAAATTAGCAGCCATTTTGATCTTTTTTTTATTTTTCCATCAGTTTATATTGAGTGGTTTTTTTCTTGTCAAAATAGTACCAAAAACCGAGTTTCATCGAAATCGGCCCAAAAAAACAAAAAAGTTGGCCGCCGCCTAAGATTTTAAGTATTTTAAAAAATTGCGTTGTTATTATTTTGTCAAAATATTACCAAAAACCGAGTTTCATCGAAATCGGCCCAAAAACAAAAAAGTTGGCTGCCATCTTGGATTTTTAATTTTTTCAATATTGTGTTATTGTTTTCTTGTCAAATTAGTCCTAAAACCGAGTTTCTTTAAAATCAGCCCCAATCACAAATAAAAGAGTTGGCTGCCATATTTGTTTATATTTTTAACATTTCGTTGTTATTTTTTATCAAAATAGTAACAAAATCGAGTTTCATCAAAATCGGCCCACGAACAATATAGTTGGCCGCCATCTTGGTTTCTTGTTATATTTTTAACATTATGTCGTCGTAAATCTCAGCACCCATTTTATTAACTTCACAAGTAAAGAAATTGGTGCAAGAATTTTAGACCTTATTGACATATTTACCAAAATAACAGTTTTTAATGAAACAGCAAAGTAAATGAACAAGTATAATTATGGGAAAAAGCAACCGAATTTCAAAGGTCAATAAAATGGAAAATCGTTTGCATCTTTTTTTGACTACAGATCACTAGACAATGTTTTCCTACTTTTACTTGTTTTTCCAACATTCATTTGTTTTTCCGAAGTTCACGCACATTGTATTTTTATAAAAAAATGGAATAAACTTTAAAGTTGCGTAATTATTTACACTTGAGCTTAAATTGAATTGAATAAACTAGATTTTGTATTGGTTGAACTACCATATTTCAAAAAATAAAAACAAAAAGCAATTTAATAAAAACGTGATAAATAAATTGTTCCAAATTTTTTTTAATAAATAATTATTTTCTGTTTTTTAGTTAACGAGCTAAATTAAAAATATACCACTGCCTATCAGAATACTCGTCAAGACCATTCAAACGAGTCCAAACTCGATGGGGTTGAAAGGTTTTATTACAAAGTTCCTGTGGCCTTCTTCCGGCTTCCTTCATCAGACTCTTGGATACTATTACCCGACAGAGCACTCGTCAAGACGATTCAAACGAGCCCAAACTCGATGGGGTTGCATGATTTCAATATTGAGTTCCTATGGCATGGCCTCCAGACTTCATCATCCAACCCTGAACCTCGTCTCCCGTCAGAGTACTTGTCAAGACAATTCTAACAAGCCCAAACACGATGGGGTTGTATAGTTTCATTCATCATAGAGTTTCTGTGGCGTTCTTCCGGCTCCATCATCAGATCAGCTTAATGACATTGTAATATTGCATTTCCTTCCATTTCTGACCTGTGTTCAAAGTTTCAAGTCTCTAGCTCATCGGGAATTCAGTATAAAATCGTTTGCAAAATTTGTGCTCAAACAAACAAAAGAGCAAGCAACCTAATAAAAACGCGGTAAAAAGTGTTAATTATAAATAAAGAACTACCTAGGTATTTAAGTTTATATTAAACAGTTTAAACAGTTTATTTTCACACCACAATCATAGACACACATACAGATGTGCATACAGTTTGTACAAGGTAGAGTGGTACAATGTAAAGACTGTGGCGGGCTGATACCTGAACTAGGAAGATTCCTGTGGCTCAGGTTACCAACCCTCCACCCCAAACAAGATCACAATACAATAAAAACAATATTTTCTTAGAAAGTTACAAACAGTTTTCAATATGTAGGTACTCACAAAAAAAAAATGAAAAAAAGGAACATTTTTTATGTTTACAATCACCTAATTAAGGAAAAGTTTACGCCTAACAGCATTTTTTTTTATTTATATTCACTACGCAATACACTTTTTCTTTTTACAGATAGATGTCTATATCCATATATATACATATATATATAAATATACCTATACATACACATAAATACTTATACATACATGCACACACATATTTAAACATGAGCAAACACCATACATCACACGCCACGTTACAACAATTAGTTTGGTCATAGGCCTTTGCTAAAGGACTAAAATTATTATGTAGTGGTAAATAGATATTTGTGAAGATTGTGTGCGATAGTAGTGTTACTTGTGTGATATAATAAATAATGTAAGTATTCCAATGTAATGTGTTTAATCTTTGATAAATATATTTTCTGTTGCATAATAGTCTAGAGATTTTAGTATTTTATTGAGTTTGGGTTTTAGACCAGCTTTACTCATTTTGATTATTGGATCCATATAATTAAAGTATCTGTAGAGAAAAGCCCCAGTATAACCAACTTGGCGTTTTGCGAAGCTTGTCTTAAAGGTGGGTACATTAGTGCGCAGTCGCCTTTTGTGTGTAGGTAGTTGGGATGGGTCAATCGTTTTGTGATGTCGAAGGATTGAGTTGTAGATAAATAACTGCCTTACAGTTAATAGATTTGCTTCCTCATATAATTTATCTGTAGGGTATCTTCGGGGCTTCCGTAACATGACTTTGATGACAGCCCTCTGAGCTCTTTCGATCTCGATGATATGAGTTTTCGCGGCACCGCCCCATATCGTGATACAATAGGATAGAAGCGATTGACATAGAGCTAGGTAGATTTTAGTTATAAGAGAGGAATCAGCCGATTCACGGAGGTTCTTAAAAATATGAAGCAGTTTCCGTACCCTTTTACTTAGTGCAGAAATATGGGGTGCCCAATTTAGCTTATTATCTATTATAATACCTAGGTATTTGTGGGTATTTGTATGATTTAGATAGGGGCAAACGCAATTATTGGCAGAACACATACCATGGTGAGCTTTTAAATTAAGGTGGATGGGTGGGCTGGTTGCTTCCGTAATTCTGAAAGTGATAAATTTGGTTTTCGCTACATTAATGGTAAGTAGATTATCATCAAGCCATCCTATAACCTTTTTAAGACCATTTTCAGCATATTTTTGAACTTGAGACCAAGTTTTGCCACGAAAAATAAGAGCGGTATCATCAGCAAACGCAAGAATCTTTAGAAAGTTGCCGAAACATAATATATCCTTATTAAGGTGATATTATATTTATACAGGAAAACCTGTGTCTGATGAAGGACAGAAAAGGGTACCCATTTTCAGCTGGACCCCAGCTGAAAATCATACACGTTAGGTTATGCATGATGGTTTAAACCAAGCTACAAAACCTTCATGCAAAACCAAGCTCAATAGAGGACACACACTCTAGGTTGTGCATGACGGTTTTGACCACAGGCATAACCGAGCGGCAAGGTTGCATGAACAGGCATGGATAACTACACAGTTTTGTCGCATAGACGCTAGGTTATGCATGACGGTTTTGACCTCATAGGCATAACCACCATGCATAACCTAGCGTGTATGGCCGGCTTGGTCAGTCCCTGCGGTTGACTTTTTTATTATGACGATAATAATGACGCTTGTTGCACGAGATAAAATGTAGAGATAAAAGCTGCTCGAAATAAATTGCGGTTTTTCGTGCACGCCCACATAGTCATAGTAATTATGAAAAGGAAACTGCATTTTGTGATGGAAGCAAGCCACTTTGCACAGTGATAGTGGAGGCCAAACTAAGCGATTTCATCCGAGGATAAATGAGATTCACCCCTTAGGAACAGAGATGGCGCCACTTGTTTAAAAAAATCTTTAAAAATTTCTAAAACCTAAACAAATGATCCGATTTTGATGATTAAGGTGTTTATCGACAGACAATCAGTTGTTTTACTATTTAAAAAATAATAAAGTAGCAGAAAATAATAATGAATACCAAAAAACCTTCATTATTGAAGAAAAAAATTTTTTTTTCAGTATTTATTTAATTTTATAAAAATAATGTATGAATATGGTACTCTTTTATTTATTCGTATTATTACCTATTTAGTTGCACGTTTAATAAAAAATACCGCATATCAATATCTTGTATAGTTCCAAAGTTATTGAAGAAAACACTACATGGTGCCGGTATATCCCTTAATTCGCTGAACAAAAAAATCTCAAAAGTGATATTTTTTTCTTTACATATGCTTTATTTATGATCTCTTTGTATACAGAAAAATAAAATAAAAAATCTATAATATACCAATTTCGAGAAATTAAATGTATAATTCGGTGAGTGATCTTTATTCTTGAGTTTCGAAGGTGCTGGTTACCCTGAAAATAAAATAGCAATGAAAAATATCAAAATAATAAAAGACGCTAAATTACATTTGAACTAAATCTTTATTTTACTTTCGTTTTATTTTCGCATTCGCCTTTGCAGGTTTTGCACTGTAAAGTGCAAGGTAGGCCAACGCCTCGGCAGCCACAACGCATTGTGTCACAGTTCAATTTACATCCACAATGGTCAAGGAGGCTTAATTCTGGCCAAATTGCAGTAACCTTCGACCATCGTGGAGTCCATCTATCTTTGACATCTTTCCATCCCCAAGAAGATGGACTTTGGATTGATTTATCCATAAGGCATTTCCCCATAATATATGTCGCCCTCTTAGACGCTGCACGCAGATCATGTTGTTCAAGGGCGGCTGAAGTAGGCGGAAGACTTGTCACCAGCCTGCTTTTAGTCGATGATTATAATTGATAGAGATCGCTGGGCATAGGCAAGGAGCAACCCATATGTTAATGCGATCTTCGGACACAAATGTGTTGGTTCTGTTTATTTCGTACTAAGTACGAAATTTTAAGAGATGAACCTTCATCTTTTAAAATTTCGTACTTAGTACGAAATAATTATTTCGTACTTAGTACTTAATACTTGAAGACCTCTGCAGGTAATGTCGATGTTGACGGGGACAGCTAACAAACGCCGTTACGTAGCAGTAGTGCAAAAAATAGCTTTATACTTTAGGTCATGAAATGTCAACTGCGCTTCGAGGCTTTCATGCTTTCACAGGGTGTTATTTGAATAAAAAAGGTAAAACACTTGTTTTAAAACATGGGTTTCACACCCTGAAGTAACTACTGCTTTTGCAAGTATGTCTCGACATATTATCCCCGTCAATTGGGAATGCGCTGGAACCTTGTCAAATTAACCTAATCGTGACGTCACCCGCTACAGCTAGCAAAAAAAGTTAAAGTAAATAATAATTAATTTAACTTATTGATAATTTTTGTCAATAAGATAGGGTTAAGTGAGAATATAATAATTGTATGGATATTTTCAAAATAAATGAAAATAAAATATTCTTTATTTAAATAATAGTTCAGGCAAATAAAGCTAAAAAAATGTATAGAGGGAAATGCTTGGAACACAATTTTTGACTTCGTAATTCCCCGCTCGTAGTCTTTATGCGGGGGGGGGGGGGGGGGGGGGTTTGAAGCGATATAAGACTTGGTATAAAATAAAAGCTAATTAAATTTGCTAAAAGTTTTATTCAGGCAAGTTTTTCGATATCTTATATACTTTTTGAGATATTCGCTCTTTAATGTCTGTCGACTCGGTGGTAGCGATGTTCGAAATTGATTCGATTAATCGATTAATCCTTACTAACTTATTGCGAATTGGTCGATTAATCTAAGAATTAAAATGATCGAGATGCTAATTTTACGCCGATTTTTTTTAGGAAAAGAATTTACTAGCAAATTAAATGTTTCTAAATCCTGCAAGATTATTTTGCGTAAAGCGCGCTCCACATTCCGGGCCGTGAACACCCGTGAAAGCCGTGAACCGCGAGTGTGGATGGTTTTCACGCTCGTTCACGGGCTTCGCGCCCGTTCACGCCTTGTTCCCCGTTCCGTGTCAGTATTTGCGCCCGCGTCAAAGGGTTCCTTTGCGGTGCGCGAACCTCCCGCGAACGCAAACGCATCTACATACGCGCGTGAAAACAGTGCCGTGTCGTGAGGTTTTTTATTCATTTGCAGAGTCGTGCGTCAAAATGAATGTCTGGCTGGACTCGCATAATAAATGAATTGTTGCTAAGCCAACAAAAACAACACTCCATTCAGGTTTTCTATAAATGTATTAAAAGTACCTACTCGATCGGTACCTTCAGATATCGATAGTTTTGTTCCGAAACTTTTTTGGTATCGATACTTTTGATACTGGTATCGAGTAAAGTATCGATACTTTTGACATTTTGCGTATTCATAACTGCATTTGAACAAACATAAACCTAACGGGGATTTCCCGGTGCGCAATTCGAATATTGCCAATATATTCACGTAAGCTATTCAACCAAAATAATATTTTTAATTATTCCTTATTCATCCTTACCGATATTATGAATGCGAAAGTCCGTATCTTTGTTCGTTTGTTACGCCTTCACGTCTTAACTACTGAATCGATCATCATGAAATTTTACATACACATTGTCAGAGGTACAGAAAAAGACATAGGGTACTTTTCATCTTGAAAAAAAAAGCACTTTAGCTTGTTGTATGTTTTTTGTGGCTACAACTTTACGTTTTCTTTATAAAAATATGGCCCGCGCAACCATGTTTTCCTATCATGGACCCTTAACTACTCAACCGACCATCATAAAAATTTGCATACATGTTGTCAGAGCAGAGGTACAGAAAAAGACTTAGGGCACCTTTTGTCCAAAAAAAAAAGAACTGATTCTGTTTTCTTGTGCGGATCCCGCCGCGGGTACATGGCGCGGGAAGATCCCGCCGCGGGTACATGGCGCGGGAATATAGATTGCTGGTTTTCTGACGGACAGATGCAGTGCAGTACATGAGTAAGCTCTGAGTCTAATCTATGTCGCCCCGCTCGCGTGTGATGTTTACATAAGTATCTGTTTTTGCATCAAAACTCATGATTCATAATCATAATATTTATCTAATTAATATTTATATTAGGTTCGTGGTGAAAACCATGTACTTTAGTGTTTTTTTCTTGAGATAGCAATATAGGTACTAAGTACTTCATTTTGTGTTGCTTTTTTCTGGTAACACCATTGTTTACCTTTTTTCTACGAAATTGATAATCGGACTTTACACAGTTGAAATAATCTAATATCAAATAATTGATAATTTCGGCATCGATTAACGATTATCATCCCTACTCGCCCGCCAGCCAGCCAGTTTTGCTAACGGTACTGACTGTTCGATTTCACTACGTCATTTTGACGTCATCATCATGGCCGCCACGCGCATTACCAATTGACGGGGATAATACTTCGTCCTATCCTATAGAAATTCCTCTGAAGAAATATTGGCTCATTTGGAAAGGTTTGTACCGATTGTTTTATTGTATATAGTGTAAGTAAACATAATTATTTCACTCGTTCTCAAATAAAGCCAATCTTGCTTCCAGATGCACTTGCCAGCTGTACGATGCACAAACAGAGAACATTACTGTTATGGCGGTTCGGAAAGATTTGTTTTCGACTAAAAGCAGGCTAGTGACAAGTCTTACGCCTACTTCAGCTGCCCTTGAACAACATGATCTGCGTGCATGGGGAAATGCCTTATGGATAAATCAATCCAAAGTCCATCTTCTTGGGTATGGAAAGATGTCAAAGATAGATGGACTCCACGATGGTCGAAAGTTACTGCAATTTGGCCAGAATTAAGCCTCCTTGACCATTGTGGATGTAAATTGAACTGTGACACAATGCGTTGTGGCTGCCGAGGCGTTGGCCTATCTTACACTTTACAGTGCAAAACCTGCAAAGGCGAATGCGAAAATAAAACGTAAGTAAAATAAAGATTTAGTTCAAATGTTATTTAGCGTCTTTTATTATTATTTTATAACTATGATATTTTTCATTGCTATTTTATTTTCAGGGTAAACCAGCACCTTCGAAAATCAAGAATAAAGATCACTCGTCGAATTATACATATAATTTCTCGAAATTGGTATATTATAGATTTTTTATTTTATTTTTCTGTATACATAGAGATTATAAATAAAGCATATGTAAAGAAAAAAATATCAATTTTGGGATTTTTTTATTCAGCGAATTAAGGGATATACCGGCACCATGTAGTGTTTTCTTCAATAACTTTGGAACTATACAAGATATTGATATGCGGTATTTTTTATTAAACGTGCAACTAAATGGGTAATAATACGAATAAATAAAAGAGTACCATATTCATACATTATTTTTATAAAATTAAATAAATACTGAAAAAAATTTTTTTTTCTTCAATAATGAAGGTTTTTTGGTATTTATTATTATTTTCTGCTACTTTATTATTTTTTAAATAGTAAAACAACTGATTGTCTGTCGATAGACACCTTAATCATCAAAATCGGATCATTCGTTTAGGTTTTAGAAATTACTAAAGATTTTTTTAAACAAGTGGCGCCATCTCTGTTCCTAAGGGGTGAATCTCGTTTATCCTCGGATGAAATCGCTTAGTTTGGCCTCCACTATCACTGTGCAAAGCGGCTTGCTTCCATCACAAAATGCAGCTTTAGGCCAAAAAGTGACCATAATGTCTATGACTAACATAGACATAATGTACAGGCACTGTCAGGCCAGGCCAGACTAGGCTATAGTCAGTACTGCAGCAGCTCCAAGAGCAATAAAACAAGTGAAAACTAAAGATGTTCGTTCTAGAATACGGTCAAATCGGTGCTTCTGTGCCCTTTGTACGAACTGCTATCATATAAAAAAAGTACTCAATAAAGAATTATTTATGGAAAATCTCATTTCGCTTATCGGCGTTAGATGGCGCTGTACAAATTTCCCATACAAATTACTCTATTGAATGTTTTTGCATTATTTTTTTCGATAGCTGTTCGTGCTACGGGTACAGAAAGGTAAAGTAGGTACATACACTGCAACGTCATTATTTTAACATCATCAAACTACTTACACAGAAAGACTATTTTGTAGCTTCTGTCTAGAACACACAGACTTTTTATATTTTGCGCTTGGTGTGTTGTGTACAAATGAAACGAATGAATATTTAATTAGCTTCACAAGTTTTTAACGACAACCCGGGATCTGAGCTTAAACAATGCAACAATCCAGCGTTTATTTGCATGAATATTGCGTCCAGTCGCGTAGACCGGGATCAGCCCCGTGGGAGTGACAGTAATTGACTGTTGTATTGTTATGTTGCAACCTTCTGATAATCCCAATGGTTGCCGCATGTTTTAATACGTATACTATATTGTTTGACCGTGTGTGATTGACAATTAACTTAGCTATTTGCAGATAGTAAAATAGAGTACAAGCTATTGGTAATAATAACAACTGAATCAGATGTAAGTCACAATAATTGTACGGTGACGTACATTTGGCAATCGAATTTATATTTAATTTTGTTAACTTAGCATTTCTATTCTACTTACTAAGCATTTTCATAAGCAGCCAGCAATCGATCAGTGCATTACACGCATTCGTATCAAACGGTCGCAATTATCACCCTTATATCGTTTCTATCAATATAATCAATTGTGGGACATCCTCCCACAATCATTTTGTAACATAGCAAATTAATGTGTTAAGTAAGGCCAAAGGCAAAGTCTAAAATATTTGTTCATACCTAGTAAAGTTTGTAGATAAATAAACTATGCTGAAATAGGTAACTTATAGAATTAAGTAATACGAATTGCTTTCCACATAAAATACTACTTCGTACTTCGAGCAGCGACGGCTTCGTCCCGGAAGCCCGTCTTACTCTAAGACTTCGTAGATAATTGGTTTAAATATGGCTCCTTTTTTATTTAAATACCTCTTTCTTCTTTTCAGAGCGCACGGAAGCACTGAGCAGTCGTCTGTCAAAGTCAGCCTCAGAGCTGTCATGCACTGCCAACGCGCCAAACTCACCCCCGCCCCGCGCGCGTTCCGCACACCACCACGCCCCGCTCTCTGTCGTACACAGAACCACGCATTTCTTTACCAACCTCAAGGTATGTTGACAAGTAGTCGTCTGTCAAAGTCAGCCTCAGAGCTGTCATGCACTGCCAACGCGCCAAATTCATCCCCACCCCACGCGCGCTCCGCACTCCACCACGCTCCGCTCTCCGTCGTACACAGGACCGCATATCTCTTCACCAACCTCAAGATATGTTAACAATGTGGTCGCCTGTCAAAGTCAGCCTCAGAGCTGTCATGCATCGCCAACTCGCCAAACTCACCCCCGCCCCGCGCGCGCTCCATACACCACCCCACTCCGCTCTCCGTCGTACACAGGACCACGCACTTCTTTACCATCCTCAAGGTATGTTGACAATGTCAAAGTCAGCCTCAGAGCTGTCATGCACCGCCAACCCGTCAAACTCACCCCCGCCCCGCGCGCGCTCTCCACACCACTACGCTCCGCTCTCCGTCGTACACAGGACCACGCACTTCTTTACCAACCTCAAGGTATGTTGACAATGTGATCGTCTGTCAAAGTCAGCCTCAGAGCTGTCATGCACCGCCAACGCACCAAACTCACACCCGCCCCGCGCGCGCTCCGCACACCATCACGCTCCGCTCTCCGTCGTACACAGGACCGCGCATTTCTTCACCAACCTCAAGGTATGTTAACAATGTGGTCGCCTGTCAAAGTCAGCCTCAGAGCTGTCATGCACCGCCAACGCGCTAAACTCACCCTCCCCCTGCGCGCGCTCCGCACACCACCACGCTCCGCTCTCCGTCGTACACAGGACCACGCATTTCTTCACCAACCACAAGGTATGTTAACAATGTGCTCGCCTGTCAAAGTCAGCCTCAGAGCTGTCATGCACCGCCAACGCGCCAAACTCACCACCGCCCCGCGCGCGCTCCTCACACCACCACGCTTCGCTCTATGTCGTACACAGGACAACGCACTTCTTAACCAACCTCAAGGTATGTTAACAATGTGGTCGTCCGTCAAAATCGGCATCAGAGCTGTTATGCATCACTACCACTAATGAAACTGGCCCCTTATTACGGGTTTCCATCATACACTTCTTGACATGGTACAATTTTCGATTCCCTACAATTATCCCCGCCATCTGCTGGCTAAATCATTCAGTCTACCTAGGTGCAGAACCAATTTGGGCCATCATCACCCCCTTGTAGAATTTGCACAACCTACAATGATGTGAATGCCAGATATCTTCAACGATTCATCTTCAAAACCAGTTCAAACGCAAGCTGCTGAAGTCCACATCATTCTCATTTTATCCCCTAGGTCAGTGTTTCCCAACCTGTGGTCCGCGGACCCCTGGGGGTCCGCGAGTATATGTATGGGGGTCCGCGGTGTCATCTCTGGACCATACATATTATTTTGTATCTGTAATAACTAAAATAAATACCTAATCCGATTTTTTTGCTGTTTATTTTATTAAGGGGGTCCGTGAAAACTGTACTTGATTTCCTAGGGGTCCGTGGCTGATAAAGGTTGGGAAACGCTGCCCTAGGTATTGGAATTTTGTAGTTTATTTTGATTTTGATTTTAATGTTAATATTGCTGTTATCTAGTTTTTATTTTTAGTTTATTTTAATTTTGATATTTATTTGATTTTAATTTTAATATATTTTTCCTGTTTTTATTATTAATTTTGAATTTATTTCAATTTAGATTTAAACTTTGATATTTATTGTGAATATTTTTATTCTATTTTGATTTTATTTTTGATATTGTTTCCAGTTTTAACTTTGAATTTATTTTAATTTTGATGTTAATTTCAATACTCATTCTGTTGTTTTTTTTAATATTTTGATTTTAATTTAAATGTACCTACTACTATGCTTATATCATTCTGAGTTGGGAGTTGTTGCATATTGTATTGAGTGCTGTGTACACTCCTAAGTGGCAAACATACCGGGTGTATGGAACAGCTTGGCCAAAACTGAAACAGTAGCTTCAGACCATGATTTATGATTGAAAATAGCTGGAATTTTCCGACTTTTCTTCCACTTAATCTGTGATGTGTTTCCAACACATCACAGATTAAGTGGAAGAAAAGGAAAATTATCAAAAATAATTATTAAAAAAAAATATCAAAAATAAAATGAAAATAGAATAAAAATATTCACAATAAATATCAAAGTTTAAATCTAAATTGAAATAAATTCAAAATTAATAATAAAAACAGGAAAAATATATTAAAATTAAAATCAAATAAATATCAAAATTAAAATAAACTAAAAATAAAAACTAGATAACAGCAATATTAACATTAAAATCAAAATCAAAATAAAATACAAAATTCCAATACCTAGGGCAGCGTTTCCCAACCTTTATCAGCCACGGACCCCTAGGAAATTAAGTACAGTTATCACGGACCCCCTTAATAAAATAAACAGCAAAAAAATCGGATTAGGTATTTATTTTAGTTATTACAGATACAAAATAATATGTATGGTCCAGAGATGACACCGCGGACCCCCATACATATACTCGCGGACCCCCAGGGGTCCGCGGACCACAGGTTGGGAAACACTGACCTAACTTCGGAAGATAGTCGAAAAATTTGAAAATTTTCCTGAGAAAAATTCCAGCTATTTTCTATCATAAATCATGGTCTAAAGCTACTGTTTCAGTTTTGGCCAAGCTGTCCCATACACCCGGTATAATGTGAATGTTTAATATGTATTGCTGTCAGTGTACCTAATTAAATAAATAAATACACAATACACTTCTTGATAATCTAAAGGTATAAAGACAGCATCTGCACTGTCGTGCATCACCGATGCACCAAATTAAGGCAAGGCGTATGCTGAGACGCAGGCTACGCAGCACATCACAGTACAGGACAGTGCAGGGCAGGGCAGTTGAGGCAGACATGTGCCCCACCCCCCCATGCTGCGACGCAGCTGACATTCGCATTCTTCGCAATTCTCACCCATAATATCTCTTTCAATGTCTTTTTTGAATAGTCTGGATGATTTGTATCATACAAACAAGGTTCACAACGAACTAATTCAATTAAATGTTCTGTCATTGCAACAAAATTATAAAATATTGTTAGTAAACACGTCTCGACGAGCACGCGTCGCGCAGAATTCTGTGCCGGCACTACAAAGAGACGCAGAGCAGGACAGACACATGTCTGCGTCACATGTGCCTGCGCCGCAGCGGCGTACGTAGTTCAATGACGTTCCATACTTTACAAAATCTGCTCTGCTCTGCCCTGCGTGGACCTGCGTTGCCTGCGTCTCAGCATACGGCTTGCCTAACAACCTCACATCGCTTCTATTTTTTTATGTCTTCTCTACGTTTTATAGTTTTTTTTTGTTTTTTCTTACTTTGTCTGTCAGGTCTGTCTTGTACGAAATCTGAGTATCTTCTTATTAAACTTGTATCAGCACCAAAATTAATTAAAATTATAATACTCGTAAAAGGTACGACTCTTTTTACCCGACTGCAAGAGGGTTATGTTTTTCGCGCGTATCTTGTAAGTATGTTTGTATGTAATATTCTTTATTACCTCATATCTTTTAAACGGCTGAACGGATTTCTATGATTAACATATCGTTAGATTTGTCTTGCCAGTCCAAGTGTTCTTAAGAAAGTGGCGTTATAAAAAAACCAACATGGCGGCTGCACGGTGCTATTATACGTAGTGGAAAAAAATATTTTTTTTTAGAATACTGCAATATGGGTGTCAAATTAAAGGTCTCATTAAAAGGATTTCAAAAAGGTATATCATGATTGTAATAAATAATAACTAATTAAACGTGAGGAATTAAAAAAGAAACATCTAACTTAGTAGCACATAACACGCTTGTATAATTGTGAAATTGAATTAACTGTAAAATACTCGTACGCTTGGAAGCTAAGTTAAAAGATATGTTAATCTCAAGTGACCGTTTTGCGAGAATGTTATACAATTAATAAAAACGTTAGGTAACTTCAGTATACACGGAGTGTACATTATAGAGTACACGAATGAAATGAAACTTGTATTATCACCACGATTTTTTTTATTCAGTAGGTACTACAGGTAGTAGTACACTGTTAATAGCTCATTATTTCCAGCTTGCCAATTTATGTCTGTTTCTGTAACAATGTCTGAGTTTTTTGTTTTATCATATTATGTCTCATTCAGGGTTAGCAAACTACGAACTGCCTATAATTAATTTTCCAATGAAACTGACTCATAAGCAGTTGAATAGTTTACCTTACAAATACCTGCTACTGTAAATAAATTAATATTACTGATGGTAAATTCTTGGAATATTGTGTAGGAATTACTTTGAAATTATATGCGAGGGTAGTAATAAACCTTTACAATTTTCAAATTGTAAAGCTTTATTGCTATGAAACTTGGGACTGTAAAGGAAAGATAACAGTTATATATCAGTAACTACCCACCTATTCTTGGCATTTGTTTAATAAATTATGAGAATTCAAATGTGCTTTGTTTTCACTGAAGAAACGTAGTAAAACACTTGTATTTTTTGATGATTTTAATAATTTGCTACGTAAAATAAAAAGTAATTATTACCTACTTAAATAAACTACGTTATTTTAAGTCCCGTTTTTGTTAAATTAATATGGTTACAACCTTCACAAAACTAAACAAATACTTGTTTATAAATAGACTATTGAGGGCGTTGGACGGTTGAACTGATGACATAACTTGATGGAGAAGTTTGATTAATTGGATAACCATGACCGCAGATGGTATAGAAACAAATTAGAAGCCTGTTTTAATGAAAATACGTTATTAATTTAATTGAAAAGTGGTATAAACCACATTATAAATAATTAAACGAAGAAATATATGTACGGTGCTACTGAGTAAATTATATTTTTTCACCCTGCTGCGTCAGAGGTCTGTTGGAGAGATCTGAAGAGATTAATTATTTATTTTAATAAACAATTATTTCAGTGAAACGGATTCAGTTACCTGCGTCTCGGACTTTATTTAAAAATGCTTAATTAATTATATTGAAACTTTTTTACCCCAAAACATTAATTAAAAACATCTCCGTAGAGCCGATGGCAGCGCAGCAGGAGTCGCGAGCGATGCCCGGCCGGTACCACGTTCTCCCTAGCGCCGGGACATGACAGCAGTGGCACGGAGTACGCGGCAGACCAAAGCTCTGAGCACAGCACGCCCGCCAACTCGCCAAGACGCAAAGGAAGGAGAGGTAAGACATCTTTTTATGATGTTACTGATGATAAGGCGTACGAATCTAACTGAATAACTTTTATAGATTATTAATAATCATAGACAAAGTTATTCAGGCGTATCAAACTAAATAAACTTTGTCTATGTTCCATACATTTTGGTCGAGTAGATATTGACGTTTTGCATGGAACAGCTAAAAATTTTTTGCTCTCATTAAAGTTGGTTTCATTGACATAGTCTTGTGGAAAGAAAAGCTTGAAAGGCGGAAGTCCTACATTCCGCCTTTCAAGCTTTCTTCCTATGATGTGTGAGGAATAGTTATTCCTCACACATCATACTTCGACCCTGACCCTCGAGATACTGCTTGGTTTCCATGTGAAACTTTAGGTTCGCATGTAAAATAACATTGTTTCATATTTTTTAAATAATAATGAGAATCTTTTTAATTATAATTAAATTTTATATTTTTTAAAATAATAGGTACAATCTAAAATAACAGTTCCTTTCTCAAGAGATAAAACTACAATGTGAAAGAGCCAAAATAATAAAAAAATGTGAACTAGTCCTCAAGGAGTTTAGATGTATGAATGAAGGAAAACAACTATGGAGACTTTGACCAAGGTTATTTATTCTAATTAAACATTGCACTAGAACAATAGACTATTTGACTAATTTTGGAAAACCATTTTAAATTATTCCTTATTACGTAATAAGCGATTTTTCAGGAAATATCAATGTATTTTATTAAAAAATCAATGTTAAAGTTTAAAATTTTAAAACCGCGCCAAAAACGCTATGGCGCTGGAAACGTCACTTGTTGACGTTTCCAGCGGTTCCAGCAGTTTTACAATCCATTCTGTTGCATTGATTTAATCGTCACTTGACTTCTTCTTAAGGTGGGTCTCCACCAAAATTGTTGTCAACATTTGTGTTTCCAATTGTTTGCAACTCTCCAGAAAATCGCCAATATTTGTTTCCATTTTGTCCACACCAAGTCGCCAACAATTTGAGAAACATTTTAGTTGACAGCAAGCTGTCTCCACAAGGATGTTGGAGACAGCTAGTTGTCAACTAAAATATCTTCAAACGACAATGATATTATGCAAGCAGCTGCTGTAATTATTATTTTGTGCAAAAAAAACAAGCTTAATTATTGGGTACAACAAAGCCTCAAACAAAGAAAAGTACACGGAGGAGGAATGGAACTATTTGTTTTTATTAGTTGAGTGTTTTTTGGTAGGATGTTCCAGTTTATCAGGTTAGATACCATAAATTTCATGTCGCCACCCGAGCCTTCTCATATAATATACGGCCGACGGGTGATATACACACATCAACTTTGTCTAGGGATACCAGGTGTTATTTTCATACAAACGAGGTAACTTTGAAGCCTTGGTTTTCTGCCAGGGATGTACTGTGCTGTAATCTGATGACGGCTATCCAGGGAGAGAATGGAGGAGATTCAGATCGCTATACACACCCAACTGATCTGACCAGCATTTTAGAAACGTAATGGACATGTTTAAAAAAACCGCGAAAATAGCATGAAAATATATGGAAATCCTCAAACTGAGAACTCTAACCCATTAATCTTTTAGAATGCTGATCAGATCAGTTGGGTGTGTATAGCGATCTGAATCTACTCCATTCAGTCCTTGGATGGCCATCATCAGATTACAGCACGGTACATCCCTGGCAGAAAACCAAGGCTTCAAAGTTACCTCGTTTGTATGAAAATAACACCTGTATCCCTAGACAAAGTTGATGTGTATATAAGGTGGATTTAGGAAATGATGGCAAATGATGCATCCAAGCGAACTGTGTCAGATTCAAATATATTCATACGATTTTTTTTATATATTTTGCCCCTTCAGGTTCAAAATATACACTTTCCAAAATGTACACCGGTTCCCATAAGGTACACTTCCCGAAATGTTCACATCTCAACCTTTCCCAAAATGTATCTTTTCCAAAGTGTAGGTACATTCTTAGAACAGATAAGAATTCAAAAAATTCAATTCAAATTAATTTATTCAGTCTAGGCTGTTACAAGCACTTGTGAATGTCATAGAAGCTACGCCATCGGTTCGCAAACCCTAAGCGGGAGACCTTGTAACGAGAAGAACCGGCAAGAAACTCGTCAAGGGCTGCTTTTTTCTCCCTGTATATTTCATACAGAGTCGTCAAGATTGAAAAATGAGCTCCACATTTAAAGTGAGGTCATTTTCCATCACAATAGTTATCAAAAGGTTACACACAATGGGTAGGTAGGTTAAAATTAAATATCTACTACATTCAGATAGATAATCGTGAGAGTAAATAACTTTCAACTAGTTTAGAAATCACTCCGTCTGCTGCTCTAACAAAAAAACACTTGATACAAGACATAAAAATAAAAACGCAATTCTAACAATTCAATATGCGTTAAGATAGGTACTCAGAAGCAGACCCATTCCCACTGGCAGCACCCGTTCACGAGCATGACGCATAGACCAGCCATCGCTTCGCTCAACCATATTTGAGGGAACGTAACGACCCGCCCCACACGACACCACCGCAGAAATGATTAAAGAGAGCATGACATACTTAGGCTACCCATCCTAAGGCACCGAATTGAAAACTAATATCCAAAAGCTTTTCATAGGCCTTTACTTACAAAACTATAGACAAAAAAAATACGAAAACATCGTGATAACGAAAGCCAAATAATCATTTTGGTCATTAGCAATAAAAAAGTGAGAAATCAAAACAAGGATTAGTTATTAATTCTATGTTTTGAGTAAGAAGTGCCATATTGATTGATAATATTAAACAGGAAAAAAAAATATGCGACGCCCTTAGTACAAGCAGACAGAAGCAGACCCATTCCCACAGGCAGCACCCGTTCACGAGCATGACGCATGAACCAGCCATCGTTTCGCTCAACCATATTTGAGGGAACGTAACGACCCGCCTCACACGACACCACCGCAGAAATGTTTAAAGTGAGCATGACATACTAAATAACTGATTGGATACCTTTTTAAGTATCTGGGATCATATTCACTTATTCAGCCCCCAAAGGCACTTGTTATTTAACTTTTTAGTTCGTTTTTGGCAGGGCAGTCGTGTTTTAAATATTTTTTAAATTTATTTATTTTTATTTCACACATTTTAGTGACAAATTATATAGTTTTAAAATGTGCTCATTAAGGCCTTTCATTTGATGCCCATATCGTAATAATTGAAGAAAAATTTTTTTTTCACATTTGAAAATGGCGTCGTACAGTCGCCATAGTGACTTTTTCAAAAATTATATAGCCAATGTCACTTGGAATGATGTAAGAATTCTAACGATACCCTATACTTCCAAATCCGTTGAGCCATTCAGAAGTTACGGTGGAATAAAGAAACTCACATACCCACAAACATACATGAACCCAAAACACATATACACTCCTTTTAGGGCAGTCGTGTAAAAAATTAAACCAAATACCAACTAAATACCAAAGTACTTTCAATAATACCGCGCTAGTATCCGTTAAAAATTTAAAAAATTAAAAACCCTCCTGCATAAAAAGACAAGTCAACTGAAAAGATGGAAACAAGATTAAATATTAAAGGCAACATTATAACATGCAGTCGGAGGCATGCATAAAGAAAGTGACATTATGAATGATTTGAGTTATATGCCTCCGACTGCATGTTATAATGTTGCCTTTAATATTTAATCTTGTTTCCATCTTTTCAGTTGACTTGTCTTTTTATGCAGGAGGGTTTTTAATTTTTTAAATTTATTTTTTTATTTATTTCTTTTTAGTTATTATTTATTACAATCATGATATACCTTTTTGAAATCCTTTTAATGAGACCTTTAATTTGAAACCCATATTGCAGTATTCTAAAAAAAATTTTTTTTTTGACTACGTATAATAACACCGTGCAGCCGCCATGTTGGTTTTTTTATAACGCCACTTTCTTAAGAACACTTGGGCTGGCAAGACAAATCTAACGATATGTTAATCATGGAAATCCGTTCAGCCGTTTAAAAGATATGAGGTAATAAAGAATATTACATACAAACTTACTTACATACTTACAAGATACGCGCGAAAAACATAACCCTCTTGCAGTCGGGTAAAAAGTGTTTTATTTCTTATCTGGGATCACCTAAATATGGAGGTTAACTTCTAATATTTATAAGAACTTTTTTTTATCTTTACCAATAATTATAAATGCGAAAGTCCGTTTCTTTGTTTGTTACGCATTCACGTCTTAACTCAACGAAATAAGTTCTTATTTCGTTGTCTTAACTACTGAACCCGATCATCATGAAATTTTGCATACACGTTGTCAGGAGTTCAGAGAAGGACATAGGGTACCTTTAGCCCGGAAAAAAGTATAGTTTCTGAAGGATAGAGAAAAAACTGACTTCGCAGACGAAGTCGCAGGCGATCGCTAGTATTTTTATATTTTAAATAAAAAAAGACAAAAAAATAATAATAATTAAATAATAGAAGTTAACTTTTTCCATATTTATGTGATCCTGGTATCCAATCAGTTATTTTCGAGTGAAAGATACATTTGGGAAATGTACATTAAAGGAAAGGTGAATTTTGGGAAATGTACAATTTGATAAGGTACTTTTTGGGAAGTGGACATTTCGGGAAGTGTACCTTATGAAAACCGGTGTACATTTTGGAAAGTGTATATTTTGAATCTGATGGATTTTGCCATCAAACTAATTACCTAACTGTTGATTTTATATTATTAATTGATTTTTATTTTATGGTCGATGCAAATGAAGTGTCAAAACAATGGTAGAATAATTTGATTGCCTATTTGGGTTATCCACACATTGAGACAGGTTGGTAAATGCACTTTTGTTTTTACAAGATAATGATTGACAACTAGCTTTATTTTGTGTCAATAGTAATTAGATATAGACATGCCGCGCCGGATCGCCGGACATTTGATAAACAACCATAATAGAAAATATAACCGGTTAAAGCGAGTCGGACTCGCGCACCGAGGGTTCCGTACCATCATAATTGCACCATTAAACCACACTGCAGAGTAGAATAATAAAATTAGTATTGCAGTTTTAGGTCAGCGCCATCTCTTGACCGATAGTGGAACTAATGTTAACTTTTTTAGAAATTTGATAAAAAAGTGTGCTATATTGAGACATCATTTTATTTTTTCTGTAATCTTTATATAAACTGCTATCACATAGAATTATTTCAGATTTTTCTCTTTGCAAACTTCGGAGATAAAGGGGGAACGGTATTTTTTTACATTTTTCATCATATGTCAAAAACTATGCGGTCTGGAAAAAAAAATGATTGAAAACGTGCAAACGGTGCTCTTTCATATGATACCCCACATGCCCTAGTAGCCCCACTTCAAAATTTTAAGACCCCTTTTCAGGCTCTACTGTAAAAAAAGATATTTTTTTATTATTTATTTCTTATTTGCAAAATAGTTGGGCAAATGTCATCTTAAACTATTCCAAATTCCAAGTTGATACCATTAGTTAGTTGTCGAGATATTTAGCTGTGACAGACAGACAGACAGACTGAGTCACACCATAAGGGTTCCTTTTTTACCATTTTGGTACGGAACCCTAAAAAGGTTGAGTACCTATACATATTGTACATCAAAACGAAATTTTAATAAAAGTCATGCGATGTGCCGAAAATTTACGATGGTATTAGGGGTTAAAGTATGAAATGGCCGTTTTGTTATGGAGAATTTTGAAGGATTTGCATTTTCCATACTAACATTTTCTTAACAACCATGAACGCTATGTTTTAAAAATTTTATGCACAAAATGTTTAAACACTCAGCTAACTAATGCCATTACATGTTAAGTGAAAAAAAAAATAAGCATCGGCTAAGTTACAACGAATTAAGTGGTCATTTTTGCAAACGAAAAAAGGAGTCCTATTTCAGATACTATTTAGGGTTCCGTACCAAAATGGTAAAAAAGGAACCCTTATGGTGTGACTCAGTCTGTCTGTCTGTCTGTCACAGCTGGATATCTCGAGAACTAGTATCAACCATCAACTTGAAATTTGGAATAGTTTAAGATGACATTTGCCCAACTGTTTTACAAATAAGAAATAAATATCTTTTTTACAACAGGGACTGAAAAGGGGTCTTAAAAATTTTAAGTGGAGCTACTGGGGCATGTGGGGTATCATATGAAAGAGCGCTGTTTGCACATTTTAAAACATTTTTTTTTCTTAGGCCGCATAGTTTTCGACTAATGATGAAAAATGTAAAAAAAATACCGTCCCGGAGGTGTAATTGCATTAGTAATATCTATTTTAATTTTAATTATTTTACCTTTTACTTTCAATAAAAAAATACAAGGAATTCAATTTTATCCTTCCCTCCTTATCTCCGAAGTTTGCACAGAGAAAAATCTGAAATAATTCTATGTGATAGCAATTTATATAAAGATTACAGGAAAAATAAAACGATGTCTCAATACAGCACACTTTTTTAGAAATTATCAAATTTCTAAAAAAGTTAACATTAGTTCCACTATCGGTCAAGGGATGGCGCTGACCTAAAACTGCAATACTAATTTAATTATTCTACTCTGCAGTATGGTTTGATGGTGCAATTATGATGGTACGGAACCCTCGGTGCGCGAGTCCGACTCGCTCTTGACCGGTTTTATTTTAACGTTCAGGAAAAAATCTGAAATATTATTATTGCTGATAGTGGGCCGATATGATCATAATTCGAAATAATAACAAGCAAACGAAGCATCTTTATCATCATAGAAGATAATATGAGCCTCTGTGTGTGAGAAAAAAATCGGCAATTTCATACTTTAACCCCTATCAAACTATAAAAAACAAACATACTTTATACCTACCTAGGTTTGACTAGCTTCCGCCCGCGACTTCGTCCGCGTGGATATCGGAGAAACTCCTAAGGGAACCATTAACCAGGATAAATAGATATTAATAGATAGATGATTATTCGGGTCCTCACCAAGCGAGCAGCCTCGTGAAAAATAAATTTTTCAAAAATCCTTACTTAGCGGACGTCTACGTCCTAAGGTAAGGGGGCGTCCATTAATCACGTGATGTTTTTTTTGGCCAATTTTTAACCCCCCCTTCCCCCTGGTGATGCATTGTGAGGTTTTGCGTTAACCACCCCCCCTCTAAATCACGTGTATTTTTTCGTCCAAATAATCTCAAGATTTTCCAGTACAAATATGTCGCAATGGTCGGGGAAATCGTCTTGGTAACGGCGAGTCAACAATCACACGCAGTTTTCGGTTAAAAATCACGCATTCAATGAAAAAAAAATACTAGTTTGATCTGTGCGTTGATAGATCAGTCAGTCTCTCAGCGTTTTATATATATAGATAGATATTCTGTTTAGAACAATTATTGCACATGATATGCAAGAAACTGTTTTAGCCATTAATCTCTGACGAGACGTATTGTGTTAAGATGATCTCAGTATCCTTAGCACGAACAGCTATCGAGAAAAAAAACGCGCGTAAAATCATTCGATTTTACGCGCGTTCTGATCTGATCTCTGATCAGATGATGTCTACTTTCAGTTACGTTTTAATTACTTTTGTTTTATTATTATTATGCCTTTTTGTTTACAAATACAAATCATTTATTTGTTAGAATGCAGTGCTACAATAATTTGTGATAATAAGTTATTTTATAAGGTCATGACACATTCTACCATAAACATGGCGTACACAAATACATGACCAAATAGGTTTCGGAACGAATATCTTCTACTTTAAATAAAGAATATTGCTAGCTAAATACATAATGTATCGAAAATATTATATACTCTTGTATAAAATGATGTTTTTCTTTATTTTTTGTCTTTTAAGTAAATACAAGCGACTTCAAAACTCTTCATTGCTAACGGCAAGAACATAAATATCTAAGCCAGCGCTTAATTACTTAACTTCGCTTTTATATTAAACTTTTTGAGAACAAACAAGATCAAAGTTTCAACTTCGAGATAACATGACTGCAAAAGTAAGTACCTACTTAGCAGTCTTAAATGAATTAGCATTAAACCAGTTTTATAGAAAACTAGCTTCCACCCATGATTTTGTCCGCGTGGGCATTTGAAATATACCTTTGATCAGGATCAAAAATATCCTATGTTTTAAACTATCTGTGTGCCAATTTATATCCAAATCCGTTCAGCCGTTTTTGTGTAATTGAGTAACAAATATCCAAACATTATCACTTTCACATTAACAATAAGGATAATTATTGGGCTTCATATTATTTACTTTGACTTCTGAGTGCAATAATTATTGGACTAAAGTAACAAGCGTTTTTATATTACAAGCTATTATTTAATTTTCAATGTATGTTTGTTTGGCTGGAATCTTGCAACTCAATTTTGAAGCAGATTATCTTCAACCGATTGAGCTAAAATTATCTTATACCTATACTTTTAGTTTGAATGTCAATGCATGGTCACGCATGGTTAACCATGCATTGACATTCATGCATACAGTTAACTGTGTGATGTCATTCTAAATCCAATATGGTGGAACACCCAAAATGGCGAACAAGTTATTTTTAATGCACTCCTACAATATGGGTATCAAATTAATGAAAGGGCTTGCTGAGAATAACTCGAAAAATAAAGTGACGTCACTCTTAATCCAATATGGCGGACAAAGGTGCAGTCAGCACCAAAAAGCTTGTATCAAAAATTAAATATTTGACCTTTAGTTTAAAACATCGGTTCGAATGTGACATGATGTAAGTATAACCATGAAAATCTTTCAAACTTACTCAAGATCCTATCACAAATATGATACAAAATGTTTAAAACTTTATTAACATAATGTAAGTACTTTCATTGTTCAAGAGAATTTCTTTATCAAAATGCTGTAAGCAGTGTTGTTCCTGCCAAATTTAGGATTGCCGTATTCACGCTCAAAAATTGCCGTAAAACGCCAAAAATTCTAAATAATTGCCGTATTTTCGAAAAATACACCAATTTTGGCAATGAAAATTGCCGTATTTGTATGGACAGCGTTAAAAAATGGTGCCGTATCTCGAGTCAAATGCGATCGGGATTACCGTAGAATACGGCAATTGCCGTATCTAGAACAACACTGGCTGTAAGATAAAATCTATCTTAAAAGTTAGGTAGCAAAGGCAATTATGTTTAAGCATCGTCTGGAATTTAAGCAGTAAAGCGGAAACGGAATTAATGAGTTTGAACAATCATTGAATATTTCTGGTACTAATGAATTGGCAATTGGATAAAATAAACGGTAAGCAAAATCAAAGTGACCGTTGGAAAAAAAGGTTCGATTTTTTTTCGGTTTGTGAGAATCAACATTATACAAGGTGTTTGGTAAAAACCTTATAAAACCGAATATGGTAGATAGGGACCATCAAACTGAACAACCTTTACTATGGGACCAAATCTGAAATCGCAAAAAAAAATCAACTGTTTCATACATTTTGATATTTTCATTTTTAATTAACCGGATTTATTAGGCTTTTACCAAACACTTTGTAGATGCTATGAACAAATTAGATAAATATTACGAAAGAAAACTAGGAGAAAGTAAATGAGTAGGTATCTCGATGGCATCGTGGATTGCATTCGTCCTTTCGGATGACCAGAAATATTTTCTTATTGAAAAAAACTTTTTCTTTTTGTAATAAACTGCATAGTGACAACCCTAGACCTAAATAGGGAATGTCCGAAAAAAAAATCAAATCAGTTGAATATTTTTTTTACGTAGGAAGAAGCTTCCTTAGTAATAAAAAAAGTTTTAGAATTTTCGGTTGCGTGAAAAAATTAAAAAAAAATTAAGTCTCTTCGACTTCACAGATGTACGAAAGTAACAGCAGAATGGAGATTATACCTTTGCCAACACCTGCCACTTTCGTGGATTTGTGAAGTCGAAGAGACTTTTTTTTTGATTATTCACGCAACCGAAAATTCTGAAACTTTTTTCTATTACTAAAGGAGCTTCTTCCTACCTATAAAAAAATTCAGCCAATTTGTCATTCTTTTGCTTTTGCCCATTAATGGAATCGGTTATTTTATCAATGCCGAAGCAGTCGCATCCGGCCAGAAAAAAAAGGAAATCTATTGTGTCTCATTTTCCTGGCCTTGATTCTATTTGCGTCTACAGTTGTCACTTTACATTTTTCCATAAAAATAAAAAACATGTTTATACGGGTTAATATGAGACACCCTGTATATAAGTAAAATTACTCAAACGTAATCCAGCAAAATCCCGATAAGCGAGTAATAAAACCATATTTTACGGTTCAGCTGGCTTAAATTATTGTCTTTTGCTTTTGCCCATTAATGGGATCAATTATCAAAAACAATAGTCTATCTGCGTCTAGGGTTGTCACTTTGCAGTTTTCCATATACAAATAAAAAACAATTTTTTACGGGTTTTTATGAGACATCCTGTATTAAGTAAAATTACTCAAACGTAATCCCGCAAAAACGCTTATCCCGATAAGCGAGTTATAAAACCATATTTTACGGCTCAGCTGCCGTGTCATAGGGTGGGCTGGGGTGTGATTGATTTGAGCAACCAACCGTAGTATTATGCCTATATTCTAAGAGGAAATGACATTATTGAAATGTATTTAAATGTACCTACAGTTCCGACCTTTTGCGAATCCGACCAAGTGCTAATAATTGATTTGAGACGGTAACCAAAGAGTGTCATCATAACAAAACATAAAAACCATTCTGTGGGCTTAGTCTAAAGACAGTACGTTACAGTTATTTGTATAAGATAACCAAAAATATAAACTTATTGATTTTTTTTTGAAGTGAAAACTTCTTTAGCGGCGTTGTACGCTTTTTTGTAATGGGGAAAAAATGCTAAACTCGCGTCAGTAAGAATCACGTGACCCTGATCAAAAATTCGTAAGACGGATGCGACGGATGGATGGAGAGTAGACAGCCGGCGGCGGAAGTATCCCCTTCTCTTTCTACGGGGCGCGGTGAAAATGGCGGTGCGTCATTTCAAGACGTAAACACTTGTGTCATCATAGCAACGCGGTAATTTTTTAATTCAATGTCAAAACTCTAGATTTTCTGTCAAGCTATGGATAAGACTTTTGAACAATACTGATCTGTATTCGTAAATTCAAATGCAGAGTAAATTCGTAAGACGGCAATTCGTGCAAAATTACTATTCCCTAACCATTCCAAAATATCAAAAATGCACAAGTTAATATTCAAGTTTTCACTTCTGCCGGCACTCCCGGAGTGCAACCCGATTTTTTCATCAATCTATTTACATAGTTATTAACACCGGTAATCCATGTGGGTTCGAGTACTATCTGAGGAGCTGGTGATAAGGCGTTTTTATTTTTCAGTATTATTACTACCTATAAACTATTTATTTAGGTATCTACATTAATTTTCAGTCGGGACGTGAAGTAAAATGGGACGAAATGAAGTTGTGTGACCTACTATATCTGTCTTAAAGCGAATCTGCCGTAAAGCGAATCTGTCGTAAAATGAATCTGTCTTAAAGCGAATCTGTCCTAAAGCGAACAAATTCACAATAACATCCAAAACCTTAACTTGACTGTCAACTTTCGGAGGAAGTAATTGATAAGTATTATTAATGTAGGTACTTTTCTTATTCTTCGTTTCACAAACACATACGGGGTCCCTAATATTATAGTAGTAATATTCTTACGTTAAAAATAAGTAAATACTCATTTTAATATAAAATTCGCATGACCCATTAAAATAAAAAAAAGTCAGCATTTGAAACTTGTGAAACTTTTTCCTGTATTCAGTACAACTATTACAGCCAATCAAATACATATGAAAGGTCTACAAATACTGGTAGGTCAATCCTTTATTGAATATTGAAATCGCAAAAGTTCAATAGCACAGTCGACTGACTGCAATTTCAGTCAGATATTAATTAAAATGTTACAATGAAGGCGGTTGTATGACTGAAAGTGGCGCCGCGGTGAATTTTACTTAATACTAGCTTCCGCCTTTGACCAGGATAAAAAGTATTCCATATTTTAATCCACGCTATAAATTATCTGTGTGTCAAATTTCATCCAAATCTGTTCAGCCGTTTTTGCGTGATTGAGGAACATACATCCAAACCCACCAACTTTCACATTTGTAATATTACTGGCGGCCGCCCGCGGTTTCACCCGCGTGGTTCCCGTTCCCGTGTGAATATCGGGATAATAAGTATTCTATGTTTTAATTTAGGCTATCTACTATCTGTGTGCCAAATCTCAACCGAATCCGTTCAGTAGTTTTTGCGTGATTGAGGAACAAACATCCAAACATCCAAACCCACAAACTTTCAAAATAATATTAGTAGGACTGTAATTTCTAATACATAATTTTAATATACTTCTCGTGGATTTTTTAAGGCTTATAGTCTAGTATTTTTATACGGTATCATTACATTCCCTCGTAGTCCACTGCTAGAAATAGATAACAAAACTACTAAAAGTGGCCGATTTTGACACATTTGCTATGTACTTCTACGAATGACAGCGAGGGAATGTAGTGATACCTTCTAAAAATACTGAACCATGAGCCCTTAAAATTCCACGTAAAGTTTTATAAAATAATTTTCTTTTATTAACTTATTGAATAAAAACCTCTGAGGGCGCCACATTCGGCCAGGAAATCACCTTTAATCATAGACAAACTTTTTAATTGAAATCAATTAAAATGTCTTTTAAAGTAATTTCAATGAAAATCTTAGTCCAATTTCACAATAAGATATCGTTTACATTATAGACAAGCATCAGTAAAACTTGAATTTTAATATTTATGCAGTCAATGCTTCACTTGCGTTACTCTGTAAGTAACTTTCAGTACGAGATATTTTAAACTAGTGACTCCGTGAGCTGTAGACCTCGCGTTAAAAAGAAGCTCAAGTTGCATGTTTTTTTAAAAGCAATGCCGGGCGCATTTAAGCAGAATCTAACTCTCGAGTTTTGATGGTGATCTCTGACTGGTCAAGAAACTCAGTAGTTAGATTTTGCACGCAAACTCTAACTACTGAGTGCGCGTCCACCAATGAGCGCGTTTCAAAATTTGTAGACCTCGCGTTAAAAAGAAGCTCAAGTTGCATGTTTTTTTAAAAGCAATGCCGGGCGCATTTAAGCAGAATCTAACTCTCGAGTTATGATGGTGATCTCTGACTGGTCAAGAAACTCAGTAGTTAGATTTTGCACGCAAACTCTAACTACTGAGTGCGCGTCCACCAATGAGCGCGTTTCAAAATTCACTTGTTAATAGTCTTCGAACAGGACTGTGGTAGCGTATTTTATTTTTGAAAAATAATTTCTAATATTCCATGTTTCTGCGAATATAATCCAGTAAACCCAGATTTGATGGCAAAAGTTTCTTTTTCTGCTTAACTAAATATTCCTTACCTATGAAATTACCGTTTTGTATGGAGATTTTTTAAAAAGTTGCATTACCATTCTCACATTTTTCACATTTAACAAAACTTTTCTGTAAGTACAAATGTTTGAACATTAAGCTAAACTAGGCAACATAACTTAGCGAAAAAAATGAGTTTAGGCTACGTTACAATGGATAAAGGGGTCATTTTTGCCAGCAAAAAAGGAGTCACTTTCAATGTATTTTTAGATATGACTTTAATTATTTATCGGAACAATCAAATTAAATCAAATTACATCAAATTATGATCATAGCCGTCAACTTGATAGTTATTTAGCAGTAATATCCAGCAACTGATAAATAATTTAAATCGCTGAAGTTATTTGGTTCTCTGAGTGTGAGAAAAAAACACCAATTTCATAGGTAAGGACTCAATATAATAGTTCGGAGAACTGTGGAATATGGATATAAGAATTTTGAATAACACTGACCAAATAGATTGTCCAGAAAACAAAACCTGCATCGCTACGAATCATAATTGCAAGTTAGTATCTACTTAAAGTGCATTTATTCTTACTTGTTCTATTTGATTGCGCTACTTTTGCGTTCAGATCTGGGTTTAATGGATTATATTCGCAAAAACTTGTAACATTAGAAGTCATTGTTCAAAAATAAATAAGCTTCCATAGTCGTGTTTGAATTTTGAAGCGCGCTCATTGGTGGATGCGCTCTCAGTAGTTAGAGTTTGCAAGCAAAACCTAACTACTGAGTTTTTTGACCAATCAGAGATCACAATCGAAACTAGCGCGAAACTGGGTAGTTAGAGTTTGCGCGCAAAATCTAACTACTGAATTTCTTGACCAATCAGAGATCACCATCAAAACTTGAGAGTTAGATTGTGCCAATTATGCAATCCGGGCATCTCGCAGATTTTCAGTGGTGGGGGTTGGGATGGGAGTGGTTGTTCAACAAAGGGGCTGAAAAGCGATTGAAGGTATACAATTTACAGAGCTTTGGATTTGGTGTGGTATAATAGCAAGCCCACCATGTATCTAAATCGAATATAACGTTGCCAGGAATTTTGACTGATGGGAAAGTGGTGCCAGGCTGCATCAAACTTTACCACTTTTTAGCGCATTTTTTGCCCCCTTTGTTGCTCAACCACTCCCACCCCCACCACTGAAAATCTGCGAGGTGCCCGGATCTGTTAATAATTGACCGAGAGAGCACGAAGTGCGAGCGAAGCATCTCTGCTTCAGCTTGGGCAAAAATTCTTTCGTATGTCCGGCTGTCTGTTCCAGCCAGCCTACAGGTCGCATTTCTCAACCAATTCTTGTGAAATTTTGTGAGCAGGTTTGAAAATTATAAAGAATTTTTTTGTCGAGCCAGTTTTTTGATTTTTTTCAAAATGGCGGAGAAATATTAAAAAAAAACATATGTCAGTCCGGTTTTCCGGCGCTGTTTTTTCTCCTCTATAGGTCGCATTTCTTAACCGATTCCCGTGAAATTTTTTGTGCAGTTTCGAAATTTTTCGAAGTTTTTGTCAAGCCAGTTTTTTGAAATTTTTCGAAATGGTGGCGATATATTGGAAAAACATATATTATTTCCGTCCGGTTTTCCGGCATTGGCTGTTCTCCTCTACAGGTCGCATTTCTCAACCGATTCTCCTGAAATTTTGTGGACAGTTTTGATAATTAAATAGAATTTGCGGTCGGGCCAGATTTTTGAAATTTATCGAATTGGCGGAGATATGTTCAGAAAATACATATTTCAACAGTTTCGAAAAATGATCAAAAATGTAACAAAACTTTTGTCATTGAAAATGACTTTTAGTTCGCTAAAAATTTCGTAAAACTGGCTCGATTAAAAAAAATTCTGTATAATTTTTGAACTTCCTTACAAAATTTCACGACAATCGGTTGAGAAATGCGACCTGTAGGGGAGAACAAACGGACAGCCGCCGGAAGGATATACGAAATAATTTTTGCCCAAGCTAAGCAGAGACGCTTCGTTCGCACTTCGTGTTTTTACATTTATATCTTTTTTGTTTATAGAGAAAAAGTTACAAAAAAATATGGTGGGTGGAAATATTATAAACGATAAAAAAATAATCGCCATTATCATTTTGATCCCAGGGACAGCGATATATATATATAGATAATGGCGTAAATTTTTGTAACCTAGGTATACCTAGGAAGCGTACACAAATACTCTGTCAGACAGACCACGCGAAAATTTTTCTGTCTATGGTCATATTATAAAAGTACCTCAGACTACAGTCAGACGTCAGACGCAACAAAGTTACTGCTATTCGATTGTAGATGGCGTGAGGTGTTGTTCTGCAACGCGCTATGGTTTTGCTTTACAGAAATTTATAAGTGATTTGATATAAGAATTGATGATTGCACCACGAGGAGGTTAGGAATATTTATTCCGAACTTATTTTTGAACGTTTAATTGTGAATTCGTAGAATTCTATACAATTAAATGTATAATAATTACTAGCTTTAGCCCGCGATTTCGTCAATCGGCGTCGTGAACAAACATGACGAGATTTAAAAGTTAAACTACAAACTAGGTATCTGTGTGCTGTGTGCAATTCCAAATCCGTTCAGCCCTTTTTAAATCACGAAATATGTGTTTACTTATTTCTTGTTGACAGAAGTAAGTACTCCTATTAAGTTTCAAGTCGGATTGTCTCTATTTAAATTTTTTTTCAAACAAAGTTTGACCCTCCCCCCCCTTTTCATCCCTTTAGGGTTTGAATAATGTCTACCATGTTAGATTTTAAAATCAAAAAATCAAATCAAAATATGTTTATTCCTTTAACTTAACAATTAAAACACAAAACAGTGATAGATTCCACCTTTTAGGTGCTTAGGCACCTGTATTAGACAGAACCGCTCATCCTTAGCATAGAAAATAAATGCCATTATCGCAATCAACATCCCATAAAACCTCAATAACGACACCCATATCAGTTTTGGGTTTTTTTTTACCCCCTAAGGACTTGAGTTTCAGAAAACCACGAAACGCGTATTTGGTTTTAGAAGTACTCCCACGAAGTTGAAATGTCTATTTCATTTTTATTCCATACAAACTTTGTCCCCCATTTCACCCTTTTAGGGGTGAAATTTCCAAATATTCGTTCTTAGTGAATGTTTACACTGTAGAAGTCTATAAAGTATCTACGTACAAAATTTAAAGTCCCGTGGTTTGCGCTGGGCGTATGTCTGTCAGTCACCCCTTAATTTTTAGGGTTCCGTACCCAAAGGGTAAAAACGGGACCCTATTACTAAGACTCCGCTGTCCGTCTGTCTGTCGGTCTATATGTTACCAGAGTGTATCTCATGAACCGTGATAGCTAGACAGTTGAAATTTTCATAGATGATGTATTTCTGTTGCCGCTATAACAACAAATACTTAAAACAGAATAAAATAAATATTTAAGGGGGGCTCCCATACAACAAACGAGTTTTTTTGCCGTTATTTGCTCGATATTAATAACAACAACAGGTAGACAGTTGAAATTTTCACAAATGATGTATTTCTGTTGCCGCTATAATAACAAATCCCATACAACAAACATGTTTTTTTTGCCGTTTTTGGTACGGAACCCTTCATGCGCGAGTCCGACTCACAGTGGATTTTGGAACCCGAAAAAGTGACATCGTCGAGGTAATTCTAAAATCTGTTAGTTCTAGTTATTTGTTACTCACGACGAGAACTCCTTATGTCTAGATTTTTTTCTAGACGAATTTCCAAAATGCATAAAACGGCGGAAAAAATATGGAAAAACCTTTATTACTCCTATACGATATCAGTGATTGTAAACCTGATAGCATAGTATTATGAGCTTAGTAAACACCCACATTTCAAGCGTTAACATTGGCAGTTCTACTCGCGATAGTTTATGAGAAATTTGAGATTTTATGTTTTATCTAAGATATTTTTTTACTCGAAAATTCTGTCGTATTTGGATAAGTTATTAACACAGAAATATTGGCATTATTATGCCCCACATAATATTTTTCTTTGCGTTTCCAAAAGGGGTGGAACACCAGAGATAATTAATGCTTTTAAAATCATCTAGGGTTGTCACTCTAAAGAGAAAGTGTAACGCCTTAATTTCATAAATGAGCAAATGAAGTTCAAACATTTTGCTATTAAAAATTAGGTAGAAAAATTATTGTTTAGTTAGTAATCCATCAAACAATGGTTATTTTACTTCTTCATTACATTTATTTAATTTAGTTTGTAAATAAAATATCTACGTAACGATAACATACCTATTTAACCTTACCCCCTTACTAATAAAGATTGAATAGCAGCTGCATAGTTACACAGTGTTTTGTCACTTTCTTTTTAATGTCA
Organism: Agriphila geniculea; assembly: GCA_943789525.1. Classification (NCBI taxonomy): domain Eukaryota; kingdom Metazoa; phylum Arthropoda; class Insecta; order Lepidoptera; family Crambidae; genus Agriphila; species Agriphila geniculea. The sequence continues at coordinate 6,055,739 of OX038894.1, read as the reverse complement.
AATTCAAATAGTTAGACAGAGTGTAACTAAACATCTGCCATTCAATCTTTATTAGTAAGGGGGTTAGAGTAAGACGCGCTTCTGAAGTGTTTAACTATGTATATATTACAAAGATTTCTTTTTATTTCATTTCTAAGTGCACACAGTTTAGCGTCTGTCATCCTAACATTCTTCATGCAAACCTTCTTGGATAGTACCTACCTGCTTACCTTGTATTATTTAGATGATACAGTAAAAAGCGCCTAAAAATAAAAATTAAAAGCAATTTCTCATTTACAACGTGTTACAAAAATATTCCTAATCCCGTATACGGTAGATAGGGACCATCAAACTGAACAACTTTTACTATGGGACCAACTCTGAAATTGCACAAAAATATCTGCTGTTTCATACAAAAATGAAGAACGGAAATATCAAAATATATGAACAGCTGATTTTTTTTCTCGATTTCAGAGTTGGTCCCATAGTAAAAGTTGTTCAGTTTGATGGTCCATATCTACATATTCGGAATTAGGGGTATTTTTGTAACACGTTGTATAAATAAAATTTTCCTGCCTTCTTATGTGTGGCAACCCTAGGTGCGGAAATTTTTCAGATATTTAGAAAACGATTTATCTCTGGTGTTCCACCCCTTTTGGAAACGCAAAAAAAATATGATGTGGGGCATAGTAATGCCAACATTTCTGTGTTAATAACTTATCCAAATACGGCAGAATTTTTAGAAAAAATATTTTAGATAAAACATAAAACCTCAAATTTCTCATAAACTATCGTGAGTAGAACTGCCAATTAACTTTTGAAATGTGAGTGTTTACTAAACTCATAAAACTATGCTATCAGGATTACAATCACTGATATCGTTTAGGAGTAATAAAGGATTTTCCAAATTTTTTCAACCGTTTTTTGTATTTTAGAAATTCGTCTAGAAAAAAATCTAGACATAATTAGCTCACGGGAGTACAAACATTTTGCATTTGGCTATCGTAGCCCATAGACTACTAAACGAACGATGTCGGATACCACAGAGGAAATAATCACTACGTTTTTCGGATACCTACGCTAGAGAGAAACTGTCAAACAAACAATCGAAACGAAGCACGGACGCAGCTGCGTGTATCGCATTTAACTTTTCGTAATAGACACCCTGTAGAGGAGAACAAACACCCGGAAAGTCGGACTGAAATGTTTTTTTTTTCATATCTCCGTCATTTTAGTAAATTAAAAAAAAAACTGTCTCGACAAAAAAAATGTATATATTTATCAAACCTGCTCACAAAATTTCACTGGGATCGGTTACGATATGCGACCTGTAGACGAGAACAGACAGCGCCCAGAAAGCCGGATTGAAATATGTATTTTTTACATATCTCAGCCATTTAAAATAAAAAATGGCTTGACAAAAAATTCTATACAATTTTTAAACTTGCCTACTAAATTTCACGAGAATCGGTTGAGAAATGCGACCTGTAGAGAAGAACAGACAGCGCTGGAAAGACGGACTGAAATATGTTTTTTTAACATATCTCCGCTATTTCCAAAATTTTCAAAAAACTGGCTCGTCAAAAAAATTCTATATCATATTATTATATAGTATATTATCTGTGATCAAATCCGAACCTGCTCACAAAATTTCATGAGAATCGGTTGAGAAATGCGACCTGTAGAGGAGAACAGACAGCGCCAGAAAGTCGGACTGAAATATGATTTTTTTACATATCTCTCCCATTTAAAAAAAAAAAAAACGAAAAATTGACTTGACAAAAAAATTCGATACAATTTTTGAACTTCCTTACAAAATTTAACGAGAATCGGTTGAAAAATGCGACCTGTATAGGAGAACAGAGAAAACTGGAAAGCCGGACTGAAATATGTTTTTTTAACATTTCTTCATCATTTAGAAAAAATTAAAAAAACTGGCTTGTCATAAAAAATCTATATTATTATTAAACCTGCTTACAAAATTACACGAGAATGGGTTGAGATATGCGACCTGTAGAAGAGAACAGGCAAAGCTGGAAAGTCGGACTGAAATCTGTTTAGTATTCTTGTAAAAAATCTAATCTAAGTAAAGTATCTGTTGTAAAAAATCTATAAAATTTTCGAACCTGCGCACAAAATTTCACGAGAATCGGTTGAGAAATGCGACGTGTGGGTGGGAACAGACAGCCGGACATACGAAAGAATTTTTGCCGAAACTGAAGACGCTTCGCTCGCACTTCGTGCTCGCTCGGTCAATAATATTAAATGACTATCCGTTGATAAGAATATTTATTTTTGAAAATAGCTTATTGATATAACACTTATAGATTTTGTTTAATAATGAACTTTATTAAAAACGGTATTTTTTTTTGTAATGTGTTCAAATATCTGGTTTTTTCATATAAACGAAACCATAAGCATTTCAATATTAACCCATTTGCATCCTTCGAGCAACGCCGGCTTCGTCCTATCGCTGATAGAAAATAGAATGTAATTGGGCTTTGATTCGTAACGCGCGTGTTCCTCAATGGCCGGACCACATTTAAGTACTCAGATGGTTTAGTTCCACATAGTTGCTACCTGAAGTCTACCTTCACAGGAATATATCATAATTAATAGTACCTCAACAGATAAGGAAATATTTAACAAATAAAGTGGTCCGGCCGCAGAGCAATGCTCTCTGGTCGCACCAACTCAAATTTTAAAAAGTGTGATACACGTTCAAGAAATTTATATCCCAGTAAAACCTACCTAAATAGTATCGCGCGATCCGTATCCGTAATGTCCACGCGAATGAAGTCCCCACTGCTGTAAAGAACTGTAAAGAAGATGGGCCATAACCCACCATGCGGGCCCTATGCGGATTGGTATGTGTTAACGACTGCAAATGCAGCCAGGACCAACGGCTTAACGTTCCTTCCGAAGCACAGTTTTTTGGTCACCCATCCCATGACCGACCCTTGCGAAAGTTGCTTCCATTCGCTGAAAAGTAGTCCTGCCTAGCCGGATTAAATACTTTGAGCTTAATTATACAAATTATTTGTTTGATGAAATAAAAGAGCAATATTCTCTAGCCTGAGCACAAACTAGGGCTTGTATCTTCTAAGCCAATGAGTTTTATTTTACGAAACTTGTCGTGTGGAAGGTACTATTTAGGTAGCTTTTATTGCGATATCGGTTTCTTGAAAATGTATCACACTTACGATATTGACCTGCTGCAGAGAATGCTTCCCAGCCGGACCACGAACTACGGCGAACTACGGCTTGTAACTTCTAAGCCAATGAGTTTTATTTTACGAAAGTTGTCGTGTGGAAGGTACTATTTAGGTAACTTTTATTGGGATATCACTTTCTTGAAAATGTATCATACTTACGATTTTGACCTGCTGCAGAGAATGCTTCCCAGCCGGACCACAAACTACGGCTTGTAACTCCTAAGCCAATGAGTTTTATTTTACGAAACTTGTCGTGTGGAAGGTACTATTTAGGTAGGTTTTACTGCGATATAAATTTCTTGAAAATGTATCACACTTTTTAAAATTTGAGTTGGTGCGGCCAGAGAGCATTGCTTTGTGGCCGGACCACTTTATTTGTTAAATATTTCCTTATCTGTTGAGGTACTATTAATTATGATATATTCCTGTGAAGGTAGACTTCAGGTAGCAACTATGTGGAACTAAACCATCTGAGTACTTAAATGTGGTCCGGCCACTGAGGAACACGCTCGTAACGCTTCGTAGCTTCGTAGCAACACGTAGCACACAAAAGAATGACTAACACCATCTCTTCGCTCCAGTTGGAACTAAATTCTACGCCTTTTTTATTACGGAAAATGTCTCAAGCTGTGCTTGGTGGACTAAAGTTGACTACGTGATTCGCTAGAGGGAGTTAATTTTCGTAAATTTCGTTCCATTGAAAATATAATCAAACGTAAGTTTATGAAGAAAAAATAAATATAATTTCAAGCCTTTGGTAGCTTTTGAAAAATTAATCATTTCTATTTTTATGCCGTCTTTTTGTGTCAATTTTAGAGCAGTTTCAGTTTCCTAGTTTTTTTTTATATCGTGACTTGAACCATGTAGGTTTTAAAAGTTACCATTGCTTGGCAATACTTAGCTAGTAGAGAAGGTAATAAATAAAATGTTGAATCTTGAAGACAAAATATTTAACTAAAATTTTAGTGCGATTAATACAAGGTCATATTGAAAAAACCATGTGTGAACATACATAATTACCACCAATTGACCCCGCTACTAAACTGCCTAAAGGCAGGCGAGTGGAGAATGAATCAATACGAACTGACCTCGAATTCAACTGAATTTAGACTGCCTATCTTCGACTACACGACGATTTATCCTTTTATTACCTTATTTAGGAGTCAAAAATTTTATTGCAGTAAACAATAATAGGCAAAAGGTCTCCCTTTGTAGCAATTTCTTAATATCAATGACTATTGCTCGATTGGATTTTATAACCATAACTGTAATGTACGCGAAAATTTTTCTATGTCTATGAATGTACCTAAGTCGTGTGAAAAAAATTGATGCATAAAATTTTTTTATGATAAATATGAGGTACAAAATGTGTCCCACGTTTTTAACTTTAAAACTTCGGTATAGGGTTACAAATTATAAATAAAAAAAAATATATATACAGGGTCACTGGAAATATGACGTATTCCTACTAAGGGGTTATAGATGAGGTCAAAACAAATATTTTTTGTAAAATAACTTTTTCTCAAAAAATTAATAGTTTTTGAGTTAATTGAAATTAAGTACATTTTTACCAAAATTACGTTTTCAGACACAAAAAATTAAAATAAAAGATAACTACTCATTCGATTCCGAATTTTTTACTATTTTGGGATAGAAAATAATCTGAGTGTTGATAATGAATATAATTTTTTTCATAAAATACAGGTGTTTATAAAAAAATCAATCCTTAAATGCATTTATTTTTTTATTTTGTTCAGATTTTTTTAGAAATAGCATCAAATATTTTTAAAAAAATCCTAGTAACTAAGCGTGCATAATATTTTAAAAACATCACCATTTATTCAGCTTTCGGTTGAGGTATAAAACTTAATAATAACTTACATAAAAATGAGAAATTAAGACTTAACTAAATAACAGTCCCATTTCATGTAGCAAAAGTTTCCTACTACAAGCGCTTCGGAGGTGGCCGTATTATCCTACTTATTCCATAAATGTGAAAGTTTGCAAAACGGCTGAACGGATTTGGATGAAATTTGGCACACAGATAGTTTATAAGCCGGAATAAAACATATGAGGATACTATTATCTTGGTTAAGGGTTCCCTAGGGATTTTCTCGAATGTAAATGCGAATGCAGTCGCGGGCGGAAACTAGTTTGCCATAAATGGTCGTACTTACTAAAAATACTTTCGTCCGAGTGAGTTTGAAACAAAATTATTTTCCGCCGATGAGTCAAAATTTTATACAAACTGTGTCACAAATAACCATGCATATGCCCCGCTGCTGGGGAACTGGCCTACCTTTTGGCTTGTGGATGGATAAAGCGGACGGGCCATACCCACCACGTGGGCCCAATGTGGATTGGTCAGTGTTAACGACTGTAAATGCAGCCAGAACCAAGGGCTCAATGTGAGGTACATTGAGATTCTAAAAAATCTGAAAAAAAAAAAAAAAATAATGCATTTAAGGATTGTTTTTTTTATAAACACCTGTACTTTTTGTAATTTTTTTATTTATTATCAACACATAGATTGTTTTCTATCCCAAAATAATGAAAAATCCGGAATCCAATGAGTAGTTATCTTTTATTTTAAATTTTTGTGTCTGAAAACGTACTTTTGGTAAAAAAATACTTCATTTCAATAAACTCAAAAACTATTATTTTTTTGAGAAAAAGTTATATGACAATAGTAGATTGTTATACAAGACGCTAAAATGACCCATTGCATACGAGGTAGTTTTATTCCCGAGCTTTAGCGAGGGAATAAATAGAAACCGAGTTACAATGGGTTTTTAGCGTCGTGTGTTACACTCTACTTTTCACTACGATTGCGAGAAAATAAAATACAATAATAAATACCTAGTTTATACTTTCGTAAACGTATCCACTCGTTTTTCTATCCTCCACTTCATAAACTTTTCATACAATATGATTTGTGCTTGACGGCAAAAGATTAAAACTATTTCTTTCCTATTACAGTCACACAATTCAATCAGTTTGCAATTAGTGAAAAATTCAACAGATTTCGCGCCATGCTTTTTTAATGTCTACTGTAGCAGCTAAGAAACACAATGCACGCATTCTACGATTTAAACCTAAAGTCACAGAGTATAAATAAGTCTATGATTTCACCGAAGAGATTTAGTTCCATTTTCAAAAAGTCGAGCGAGTTTTTATTCGTAATTATTCTATCTATGAATAAAAACTTTTTCGTTTTAGTTAGGCTCATAGGTAATAGACAAACATTAAAAAAGAAAAAACTTTATCCCCTAGGGGTAATTATGCTATTTTATCTCGACTTTTGTACGTTACAATGACGGACTTTTTGAGCAAGAGGAGTGAAAAAAATATTTGTTTTGACCTCATCTATAACCCCTTAGCAGGAATACGTCATATTTCCAGTGACCCTGTATATTTTATACTTTTTAGTACGTTTTTTATAAGTACCTATGTTTTTAGTATTTTTAAAGCTTTTAGTTTGTTTTAATTTATCTACGCACTAGCGGCCCCATTTGGGCCGCACTACAATGGAAAATCTATTGTGTCTCATCTTCCAAGGCTTGAAGGATTAAAACGCATAAGATATACTGAGCTAAATTTTTCGAGCAAATAAAATTACACAGCACACTTTTAAAACTGCAAACTTGGTTCTATCGTAGGAACATAAAAGACTTAGTTTTGCATTTTTGGTGACTTATACCCTTAAACCTTCTGAAATGTGGATTTAAGTTACACCTTGCTTGAAAAAGACTGCTACTGTATTAAACCAGCCTCCCTACTCAAATGGCCAACATTCTATACGTTTGAACGCTACGCTTACTATTATCATCATTATCATGTTTTACTAGTGAGCGTAGCGTTCAAATGCAAAGAATATTGGCCATTTGAGTAGGGGGCAGTTTTAACTTGCTCTTCTTTCATGCACGCTTTTATAAACAACTTCCAGGGTGAGTAGGTAATAATAATAAAATACCCAATTTTTTACATTTAACCCGCCGTCGGTCGCGCTAACTTTTGTTACATCGTCGGTCGCGTGGGGTCTTTGAAAGCCCATTACTTCAATTATCAAAATTTTGTAGATTGATTTACTGATGAGTATCCTCTTTTATTTTATATGTTACATGGGAGAGTAAATAATAATATTAAATCAAAAACACACAATAAATAATTCATTTTGGCTTGAAAATTAATCACTAGCCAAATCACAATAGTTTTCCCCACTATTTGACAATGCTTACTTGACATTAACAAAAATGTAACAAAAGTAAACTTTGCTGAGAAGAAACAATAAAATTATAAATTTGAGGATTTAAGATAAACACACTAATAAACTTATAGCGCAAATGAAGAAACATAGTATAGAAAAAGTACTTTAGATTTTAGTTTTGTGAACAGCTTACTAATGGACGACGCGTGTCTGGTTTGACCAAATGAAGGCCCAGGGTCAGATATTTTTATGTGTTTGTTTCATGGGAAAGAAATGCATCTTTTTTTGACTGAATTTAGTTGGTTTTGATATCGTTATTATTAAAATATGTTGCCAGTACAGGGCCTAATATGCTACAATCACTTCATAGATTACCACGTGTACTCTCGTGGTAGAAATCTCTTTCCCAAGGCCCTGAAAAGGTGCCAAAATGTCGGAAACCTTAAAATAAAACGAAATATAAGTCCAAAAAGTGAAATTAAATTCATTAAGTTGCACAAAAATCTGTTAAAGTGCATAATTTCAACTCAATATAATGACAAACTTTATAGATTCTTCAACGTGGGGAGAGTCAAATAGAGTAGGTACTTCTATGTTTCTGATAATAATAATAATAATAACGTTAGCATTCTAGAATTATATTTTGTATTCAAAAATGTAACTAACTATCATTTGAAAACCAGCGACATCCAATAGAGTAAAAAATATCTTTGAGGACCAGCTGTGTCAGGTTTTTGCAACGAAATAAGAGTAACTGCAGATACCGCATCATCTAATGGATCATAATCATCATACCCTGCTTCTAGCCATCCAATCATTGTATTTTCTTATCCAGATTGCAGTTAAATATGATTTTAAACTTACGATCGTCACGTAAAAAAATATACGAAATCGGTCGCGTGGGGTCTTTGAAAGCTCTTGCGTAAAATAAATGTGTATTCTACTCAGATGAAGTATAATAAATCGACAAAACTTGTATTACATGGTACCTACATCCTTTTTAAGCAGCTACTGAGAAGTACAAGCTTGTGAATAAAATATTTAAAAAGTTATGTCAGTTTTTCTAGACTCCGGGCTTTTAAAGACCCCATGCGACCGACGGCGGGTTAACATTTGACAATATCAATGAGTGTTTATTAAAAATTGTGTATAGTCCACAAGACAGTGGGTGGGATGGGACTAATTGAAAGAATTGAACGTTCTCAGACTTTGTCCAAGGTTGTAATATGTTCAGTGTTTTAGAATGTCGCGATTGCAACTAACGTAAGAAAAAGTAGTATGAAAATTAGGACTATGTTCTAATATTACTTACTAGACAAATAATTTCATCAAAATAGTGCTTAGATAATCTAATCAAAGACTGTGAAACAGATGGGCACAAACTTTTTGCTAATGTTTATCTCTATTTTCATTTGAATTTGTGAAGAAGGTGTGAAATAAATGTAAAATCACGTAGTTTCAGTGTTGTGTGGGAAAATATTAGAGAGTTGAAAAACTTCTTTGAAGTTCACTGCATTGACTTACTGGCAATGTAAATTTAGATGAGAAAAATCAAATAAAACTAACTAAAAGTTATATCAGATTAAAATGAAGCGCCTTATGCTCGCTTTGGATGAAATAGCAAAAGGTATGTTTTTTTATTGTTTTTTTAATGCACAACGGGCCCTTGGCCCTTACATCAGGTGAGCCTGATGTTGAGTGACGATAAGGCCGAAGGTGGAAGCGCACTACACCCGGAATCCTCATCACTGAAGAACTGGCTATCTTACCTCTAACTGTCGGAATACAACAATTTTTAAATTGTTGTTATGGCGTCAGGCTTAGGTAAGATGGTAAAAGCTACATGAAGTACATCTATGTACTTAATAAAGATATTGTAAAGTGTAAGGATGTGACCTAGATGCATGTTGAATTTTCTCTCTCAACTAAAAGGTTTCCTCTCGAAATAGAAACTTGACGTGAAAAGCGTTCAACTTCGATGCATTTTAAATAAAACAGTAGACATTTAGCGGTTTCGTTTTTCACAGGCGGGACCACGTCTAAACATATTACTCGTATCATTATTGATGCATTATATTTACTCTATACAGGTTGGAAAAAAAAGACGATAGTTGGAGGGAAAGTATTGATGCTGGAAAATTTTACTGAAAGGAAACATTCCTTTATTTTTAAAACTAAGTAAAACTGCATTCAAATATTTTTTGCTAAATCGCTTGTATCTTGATAAGGGTCAGTTTACACGAAACTGACCCTATTGATTAGTATCATAAAAGTGCAGGATGTAATTTTTTCGGACACTACCTATACCCCGAGAAGCCAAATATTGATTATGTTTTCGTTCCAAAATACGGGCGTAAACAATTTGCCATCCCCCATTCTGGCATTGCGAGGCGCGAGTTCGTAACTTACGTAATTCTATTGTAGGACTCTCGAGTAGGAGGCAACGCAGTTAACAACATCTGCTTGGGCCCCTACTATTTTATACAATACTATAAAATATTATGATAGTACTAACAATACTAAATAATATACTAGAAAAAATTCAGCATCAGGCCAATTTTTCAGGCGGAAAGCGAACCCGCGAACTTTAGAAGTCCGCTCCAATGCTCTTCCAACTGAGCTAACTGTAACTCTGTAGTTAGTTACTCTACTAGTCGGTAGCTCATTATATTACTTAGTATTGTATAAAAATAACATAGCCCCTACTATTTATTTGGTTTAGTCAAAACTAACTATAGCCAGAGCCGGACAACTTATGAGGCAACCACTGTTAATGGCAATAACAGTTACCCTGTAGAAGCAAATCACCTTAAAGACTTAACAAGTAGGTAGGTCACTTACTAAACAAACGTATTTACACTGTACCAAGCTTCAATCAAACTCATTATTGCTAATCAGCTTGTCAGAAAAAGATTTTAAAAGAACGACAGCAACATGAAATAGTTATGACACTGAAAACTATTATAGAAGATGGATTAAAAACATTTTCATGTAAATAATGTTTATATAAATTTAATAGCTTGGTACAGCTGGCTGTAAAATGTGATTAAATTAACAATGTACAACAGATGTGACTAACTTCAGAGCGCTTGCAGTTTGCCATACATTCCCGAGTAACGTTGCCGCTTCTGTTACATAGTTAAATAAATCACATTGTATGCTTATCATAAACTATGTTTTCATTTATGCTTTTTATTAATTTCAGTTTTCTTTTACACTTCGTGATTCTTTGTGTTGCGAGTTTTTTTTTTTAATTTTATGGGGTCGAACAAACGTTGCGAAGCGAAAAAAAGCTGCAAAAACGAGTTTGTGTAATACTCGTAGTAGGGGACTTGTTGTCTTAAAGCGAGACTAAATTCTCGGATTACTTATACCTACTTCTTTTGAAAGAAATCTTGAAAACTCCGGGATTCTCAGCCAGTGCCTAAAATTTTTTTTTATTTTCTTCTCAGCGAAGATGCAATTTAAAATATGAAAGTTGAACATTGAAAGTTTTCATTTATATGACTGACTGAGTAAACAAAAAAATACTCAACAACAAGATTTTGAAAGCCAAAAAGCGTTTGAATAAGATTTGAATGATAAAATACCTTTTTTTGTAGGAGGAAACGCGGAGGAAATCGATTTCCGACCAATCCCATCAAGATCATTCTCCGATCTGACAGGAGAGGCCTGGCGAGTTCTGAGCTCTCCATTACGTGTTACTCTGACGAGCAGAGTTGCTCAAGTCGAAGTGACACCCAATGGCATACCTATCAGTTAAAAACCTCCTAATGCCCCGCTGTAACACACAGGCTTTCGGGACCAGGGTGTCAAGCACCGTGCAGCCCTGGTGTTTTGCTCACAAAGCCCGGCAGCTAGGGGATGACTGGGGCATTTGGCTATGCCCTTACAACAACTAGGGGGGAATGAGGTGCGCGTATCGGCGCCTCCTCCTTCCTGGTAGTCCGCTGCGGAGCGGGTCCGCGTTCGCAACCGCCTCTCAGATCCGCTCCGAGGCCTCCTTTTGCGAGATGACGTTCTCACAAAAGAAAACCATCGCTTGCCATGATTTGTCACTGCCCAACATGGCGTTTACCACGCTAGGAAGCGAGAGGTCTCCTCTAACGACCGCCACCAACTATTGTCGCTGTGACGACCACGTCGGACACTCAGCAAGAGTGTGCTCCGGTGCACCGCAGTCATGGCACACCGGAGCAGCCTCTCCAGAATGATAAAATACCTGACATCAGCCCTTTTTAATGTCCCCACTGATGGGGCATAGACCTTGATGGGTGTGTAGAAAGAGGACGGCCCACATAACCCACCACGCGTGTGGTGTGTTAACGACTGCAAATGCAGCCGGGACCAATTCCGAAGCATGGAGGAACTCGAGATAATAAATTTTTGGTCACCCATCCCATGACCGACCATTGCGAAAGTTGCTTAACCCCCGTAATCGCAAGGCCAGGCGCTAAACCACTGCGCCACCGAGTTCCCCAAATAATAAAAAACCTACCTACCCAAAATTAACATCAAACTTATGTAATCTGCAAATGAAGTAGGTACCTAGCTAATTTCAGAGCACTTGCGGACGTAGTACTTATATTCTATTTTGTGCTTGCGTTACAAAATGACGCATTTTAATCTGGAAAATTTTCTCTTTGCCATACATACTCGAGTGAAGTTACAGCAGATCACTGTCTATTTTCAATTTAAATCGTACTGTACATACTTCATTTTTGCTACGGTTTGCAAATATTGAATTTTTACAGGAACAGTAAGTACACGGTACACGACATTAATCTTAACATAGTAGTTACGTTACGTACGTTAGTAACGAACACGTGTCCAACCCATAACTACCCTGTACCTTTCTAGAAAGAAATGCTACCTGCTATGAATACTGAACACTCATTTCTGCCGGTTTTTCTTTCTGCTCGATTTAAAAGAAATACTTTTTATATAAATCTCATGTAATAATTTAACGTAAAAAAATGCGAAATGTAAATTTTCTTAAGATTCATTTGGGAAATGAAACTAGTGCGATAAGTTTTTTGGGATGTGAAATTTGAGGAAAATATTTTGGCCAAAGGCAGAACCCCAAAAAATATACACAATCTTAGATTTCCGCGCATACTACTCATTAAAATAAAACATTTTAGAGATTACAACACTAGGTGTTGTTTTAAGATTAAGTGTGGAAAGCTGCCGAAATATCGGGAACTTAAATAAATAAACAAGAGCGAGTCGGACTCGCGCACCGAGGGTTCCGTACCATCATAATTGCACCATCAAACCACACTGCAGAGTAGAATAATAAAATTAGTATTGCAGTTTTAGGTTTTTCTTTTTTTTTTTTTACATTAATTGGGCTTACTCTTGGCCACATTCGAGAACCATAAGGCTAAGAAGAGGCCAAAGATGAAGCGAGCTTGCCCAGAAGAAGCCTATTCACTCGTGCCTTAAATATCGCTGGGTATATTCTTTCGGGAATACAGGCGCAGGCAGGGAATTCCACTCCTTGGCTGTGCGCATTAAGAAGGAAGATGAAAAACGCTTCGTGCGCATGCATGGAATGTCAACCAAATAGGGGTGAAACCCCGCCGTGCGTCTGGATGTCCGATGGTAGAACGGGGATGGCGGAATGAGCTCATGCAGCTCAAGAGCACACTCTCCGAAATATAGTCTGTAGAACACCGCCAGACAAGCCACTTCACGGCGGTGGGAAAGACTGTGAAGCTTGGTTTTTAATAGCGCACTATCCCCTATGAGTTTTCTGGCTCTGCGTTCAACCGAGTCGAGTGCGGCTAGCTGGTACTTTGCGGACCCATCCCACAGGTGGCAGCAATATTCCATGCACGACCGGACTTGCGCTTTGTAAAGAGTTAGAAGCTGTCCCGGCGTGAAATATCGCTTAACCTTGTTCAAGATGCCTAGTTTTTTGGCCGCAGTTTGAGCCTTCGACTCGATTGTGTCACCAAAGTTGAGATCGGAAGTCAACTTTATGCCAAGGAGATCGAGATTGTCGGTGACAGGTATAGTTACACCTCGGAAAGTAGGAGTCAAGTTCAGAGGACTCTTCTTTGCAGTGAATAGACATGCCTGCGTTTTGGTGGCGTTAAAAGTGACTAAATTGTTGTCGCCCCATTGGGAGACAAGACTCAAAATCGTATTCATCCGCTCCACCATGGCCTCTCTCAAGGAACCAATTTCTTCCTTGCTGGCCTTTGCATTGGACAAATACCTCTCCGCAACCGTGCTGTCGTCTGCATACCCAACAATTCCGGGCATGAGCAGATCGTTGATGTGCAGCAAAAAAAGCGTTGCGGAAAGAACGGATCCTTGAGGAACTCCAGCTTCTATGGCCATGAGGTCAGAGGAGCAGCCGTCAATAACCACTCTTATCGACCGTTCGCTCAAGAAATCCGAAATCCAACTGCAAAAGTCAGCAGGTAAACCATACGCTGGAAGCTTGCTCAGCAAACTAGCGTGCCAGGTCAGCGCCATCTCTTGACTGGTAGTGGAACTAATGTTAACTTTTTTATAAATTTGATAATTTCTATAAAAGTGTGCTATATTGAGATCTCGTTATATTTTTCCTGTATTCTTTATATAAACTGCTATCACATAGAATTATTTCAGATTTTTTTCTTTGCAAACTTTGGAGATAAGGCCCCTCTTCAGTCCCTGTTGTAAAAAAAAAATATATTTTTTATCTATTTCTTATTTGCAAAATAGTTGGCCAAATGTCATCTTAAACTATTCCAAATTTCAAGTTGATACCATTAGTAGTTCTCGAGATATCCAGCTGTGCTGTGACAGACAGACAGACTGAGTTACACCATAAGGGTTCTTTTTTTACCATTTTGGTACGGAACCGTAAAAATCAATAAAAACAAATTAAATCATCATTTTATTTACTTTATATAATTTGAGCATTTCATCTTAATCTCAGATAGGTATCAATAACGTAAAGCATTGCTGTTGGAATAAAATGCACATTTCCATGTCCTTCCTCACTTGGCAGACATCTGTATGCGACAGCGTGATATTGGCGCTTTTGTCGGGAATTTTTCACTAGCTTATTTCATTTCGTATAACGTATTTCGTCCTGCAGATAGTTGTAGGCACAGAATAAAATAGTACAACTTGTAGGTATGTTAGATGTGTGGGGTTTTGGGGTGTGACTACGGAACCGACTTAGACCGTTTTGAACTTAAAAATTGTGGAGGATGGAATAACTTTTGTGGCTTAGGTATGTACAATGTGATTAATTTAACAACGAACAATCAATGATATTAAAAGTAAAGATAAGTTATACGCCAACATCATTGCTATTTAAAACAGCGTAAAGTTACTATAGATACACACATTGACCGCTGCATGCGCATTGGCCGCCAATCGACAGCGCGTCAGCTGACTCCTTCACTCACACACGCAAAGCAGACAGCGCGCTCTTTGTACAATATGGCCGAATAAATTAATAGATAATACATATTTCTATTAAATACAGTACTTACGTGTGAAATTAAGCATTTTTCCGATCTCTGACTGTTGCTGTATAATTTTTACATCGTCTAAAGACGCTAGTAGACATTTTTTTAATGGAATTTCACAATTTAATCGCGTCTGACTGACGAGAGCCGCGTGTATTTCCGTGTTGCGAGACTGTGCCTGACTAATTTAAAGTCTGGCAATTACCTGACTTTCATCTTGCCATTTTGGAGTGCGGGTAACGTATCTATACTTTTTTAATATCATTGCGTACAACAGAAATGATCAACTTCAGTCAGAGCACTTCCGGTAGGTACAAAACGAGATATTTTAATCTGTAATCCAACTCTTTACCATACATTCTCAAGTGAAGTTGCAGCGGATTACTTTCTATTGTCAATTGATCGTATTGTTTAATGCAATGTTAAAAAAAAATCTTACGCTAATTAATTACACATGATAGCTTTTAATAGGTCTTTTATTTAGTTGAAAAACGTACTTTTATTTTTGGCAAGGCATGTTTATTGCCACATTGGGCAAGGCCAGTTTTTAGCAATTTCTCAATCAAAAGCCTTTCAGCCTCCTACTCAAATGGCAATTGTTTTTATTCCTCTAATCGATAACGTCATGTTTAAAGTTTAAAAAACTCAATCAAACAAAAAAAAATCGTCAAAATCGGTCTATAAATGTCGAAGTTACGCGCAAACAACGATAAAAAAATACAATGGAATTAAGAACCTCCTCCTTTTTTTGAAGTCGGTTAAAAATATCAAAATACAATTGATGATTTGTTTATTGTTTATTATAAAGTTTTAAACGAATATACATTTAAAATATAAAAACACACATTTACCAAGACTTTTATCAAATAGCAGAAGTTATGTATGACTTAACTTGTAACTAACAAAAATGGACAAACTTTGGTCTGAAATAAAAGATTTTTTTTATTTTCTTTATCTAGTGCAGGCGCAGAGTGGGAGCGGGGCGGAGCGGATCCGCTCTATTTCTCTCTCTCCATCCCCTTGCATAGAGAGAGAAACATAGAGCGGATCCGCTTCGCCCCGCTCCCACTCTGCGCCTGGCCTTAATAATAATAATAAAAATCTTTTATTGTTCCAAAAAATATTACATAGCTTAAAATTATGACACTTAGGCCCGTATTTATAAACCGCTCTCAATATCGATCTCAAGATCGATCTCAGCTGATACGCTCTCAAGATGTGAGCAGCATCTTAAGTTGGATATTAATTAATAGTCAGATATCAAGAGCGTATCAAATGAGATCGATCTCAGCTCTTAAGATCAATCTTAATTTCACGGTGGTTTTTATACAGTAAAATGACACTTTTGAATTAAGATTGAATGATTAACGTTTCGTTTAAGCTGCGAAAAATAGTTAGCTCAAATTACAAAAAATAGTAGTTTAATAATTGTACTCTCATAAATTAGTGCAAAACATTTTAGACAAGTGGTAAAATTAAATATTTATTTATATTACTTTATTTACACATAAATAAAATATCACTTTATGTTACTACGTCAGTTCAAGAAGACTGAAGTCTTGGATTATGTATTTCGTGGCTGTATGATGCAAATGTGCCTTTGCCTTTTCTGTTTCATGATTAAAGAAACGGAAAAAATTGGCGAGATACTGTAATTGTTATTATGACTGATACATTTCGTAATTTATGTAAATTGTAATATCGTAATCAATATCATCATAATGATTAACTGCGTTTATTAGATTTTGAAACTATATAATTTTGTCCACGTACCATGGGCAACAGCGTCGCTTAACCAGCGCTAAGGTTAAAATCGCTTGCACGCCGCGCCCGCTGTCTCATACGTTTAGTTCGTGCAGGGGCGATACGCGCGCACACGAATTTTGTTGCAAACTGGTTAAGCGACGCTGTTGTCCATAGTACATAGGTACAAAAACATGCGTAGCAGTTCAAAATAAAATAACTATCCCGCGCGCGCACGCTCTCAAGTCACGGTTTTGCAGCACTTGGCGAACACGCTCTCAATCATCATCTCAAGAGTTATCTCAAGTGCAGAGTGTTGTTCATTAATATGAGTGATCTCAGTTGATATCACGAACTTAAACCTGTACTTAAGTATGATCTATTAATTAGAACAGCATCTCGAGTATGATCTCAAGATAGCTCTCAAAGTTGAGAGCGGTTTATAAATACGGGCCTTAGTACCTAAACTACGTCGACTTTCGACTTTTTTTGTACCTACCTATTGGAAACTCAAAATGCCTCAAAGACCCATCTTTCCAACCCTATCTAATTGCTCTACATTTCACAAATACAGTTTCATCGAACTGTTCATTCATCATGCTTAGTTACGTACTATACTAATTACGTAATATACTAATACGTTTACTACCTATACCTACCTACTGTTAGCCGTTTCAGAGGTAGTGGATACAGACTGTTTTAGCCCCTTCGCACACGAGTCGTAGCAGAAACGTATTGTATGCGACGCGCATGCCTCACGCTGTACGAGAGCGTTACTAGCGCATACATTTCCAAACATATCTACAGACGACGCGGTGCTGTTGCTTCTCGTACTCGACGAAGCGTCGTCTGCGGACATGTTCAGAAATGTGCGATTTCATTTCTGAATATGTACTAGACTCGAACGAACACGAACTCTGTACGAGAGCGTTTCGCGTTAGCCCCTCTGCACACGGCGTCGTAGCGTAAGCGTATCGTAATACGCGTTTTGTACGAAAGCAATACGAGCACATACAGTACTAGGCACGTATCTTGAAATTTTTTCGACAGAGTGGGGATAAGTTCGCGCATGTGCTCTTGTGAGCGACCAATAACGCGCGCCCCTCTCCCACCGCCCGCGCCCCTCACCGCTACGCATACCCAAAATACGCGTTTCGCGCAATCCCCACCCGATTTCAAGTTATATGCCTCGTACTGTACGTGTCCAAAGAAGTCCGCACACGCCGTCGTAGCGTAAGCGTATCGTATGAGATTTTATTGTCAATACGATAGTCGTAGCTTACTGGCGTAAAAAAGCAAGCGTAGAATATACTTTCTATATGCTTGGTGATGAATTTCCGTCAACGTGAAGCTCTAATTATATTCTGAAACAATATCTACGTCTACGCTACGATTCGTGTATAGAACTCTGCTCGTATCATACTCGTCGCGTCTTGACGATACGCTTACGAGACGATTACGCTTACGAGCCATGTGCGGAGGGCCTTACGTAACGCTCAGAGTGCGACATACGCGTCGCATACGACACGTTTCTGCTACGACTCGTGTATGAAGGGGCTTACTCACGTTTTACTACCTTTAATCAATGTGCATGTTTGCTTAGTGAACCAACTACCCTAAGTAATCACATACCCATCCCATACCGTACCCATTTACCAAACAGATTTATTTTATCTTTGAGACGTTTTTTATTAACAAATGATACGCGTATATCGGTAAAAGAGTTACGTACCTAGTCAAAATGTTTTGAAAATCTATTGAGTAATCAAAATCCCATGTATAGAAATGTTTTGTCAAAATCAAAATGAATAATGAGTAATAAAAAATCAGTTTAAAAAAAAGCTCACCTTTTATTTGTATAAGTTTTAATATTTCGAACTAAAGCTTAAAATAATATTTGTAATTGGCTTTAGCTACATTAATGATAACACCGTTGGTTTATGTAAGCAAATGATAGCGTCCAAGGTTAATTTATTGGTACAAAATACAAAGCTTTTCGTAACAATTACATGAATTAACCGTTTATCACTTTTCCTGGCAGATAGTGGTGAACATCCCGCCACAATTCGGACCATTCAGTGTTCGGCGCGGCACCGAGCGAAAAGGTCGCGTTCTATATTCAAACTCAATGCTTCAGAATTTTCGCGCTTCGCCTTTCGTATTTAATCTGTGCTATTTTTTTAATTTTTATTAATGGCTTGTAGATCTAGTGTAAAGTGTTAAGATTATAAAATCAAATATAAGCTTGGATGCAGTGACAAAACTTTGTGAGTGCTTAAGTGGAACGTGACTGGGAGAGGAATCGTGGTTTTGCTTTGGTCATTCATAAACTTAATGACCCTTTACAGCAGTAGAAATAATTAGTTACTATGAAATCCGTAGCCACATTATCGTCAATAACTAGTAATGTTTTTAACTTTTGAGTGACTCTGGAAAAAGCCAAACGAGCTATTGAACTGTTTCATAATTTATTGTATTTTTTCTTTCATCATAGTTTGGTACAATTTTTCTTATGATCTACATTTTATATACTCATCAACTTTGTCTAGGGATACCAGGTGTTATTTTCATACAAACAAGGTAACTTTGAAGCCATGGTTTTCTGCCTGGGATGTACTGTGCTGTGATCTGATGACGGCTATCCAGGGAGTGAATGGAGGAGATTCAGTTGGGTGTGTATAGCGATACACACCCAACTGATCTGACCAGCATTCTAAAAACGTAATGGACATGCTTAAAAAAACCGCGAAAATAGCATGAAAATGTATGGAAATCCTCTAACCCATTAATCTTTAAGAATGCTGATCAGATCAGTTGGGTGTGTATAGCGATCTGAATCTACTCCATTCAGTCCTTGGAAGGCCATCATCAGATCACAGCACGGTACATTCCTACACAGAAAACCAAGGCTTCAAAGTTACCTCGTTTGTATGAAAATAACACCTGTATCCCTAGACAAAGTTGATGTGTATAGTTATAGCTACTGGCAGCACTAGTATTGCTTTCGAATAAAACCTACTCTATTATGGGAAACCATAATCTAGGATAACTGTAAAAATATACTGAAAAAGATATAAAATCCCAAGAAAATTGAGTTACTTTTGTAAAGAAAGACAGAAATACATTTATTATGTAAAGTAGTAGGAAATATCAATATCGAACTGTATGTTAAGGCCTTGTTAAGGCACTATGTATGCTGTGGTAGGTATAACAGTTTCCCTTCGTTTGAAAAAAAAATCGTATGTGATTGAACAAGTTAGCAAGAAATTCTTTCCCTTTTCATATTTGAGAAAAGGTTATATTTAATATTTTCTAAGGGTCTAAAGATCTTCCATTTGGCTATCAGTGCCTACCTACCTCTCTCCATTCTACCATACCCATATAAGGAATATTCCTACACCATTTTGCCCATCATCTTTTTCGCATTTCCTGAGCGAGTAGCCCAAAAACGGTTGGAAATTCGAACAAACTGTACAGAACTAAAGTTATAGAGAATTTTGTAAGCTTTCATTTCATCTTTGAACATTTTTCCCTACAACGCACCATTTTCGAGATATTGCTGAAAAATCTAAAATTGGGACCCTAAGTACATGATGTTAAATTAGTGATTTAGCACATTTATACCTAACGTGGATTCACTAATAACAAAGTGGTTTTAAACATTTTTTAAAATACTGTAAGCACAAAATAACATTATCGATGAGATGATAAATAACTAGCTATATCACTATTTTTACGCTACACGTACATACATATAAAAATTCCTACACAAATAAATTTCACACTACTCAAATAAGTTTCATAAAAATAACTTTTGGTGATGTATTCACCAGCCCGCCTACTCAAATGGCCAACTTTCATTCGTTTGAACGCTACGCTTACTTTTAAAGCTTAAATATGAGCATAAGATAATTAAGTCACATGTCGCAAACTATATGTAAATCACAGACTTCCATGTATTGTATGGAATTGTCAAGCTTACGGCACGTAATTTTGTAGTTTACTGCTTATTTTAAAGGTTTTATAGTAAGCGTAGCGTTAAAACGAATAGAATGTTGCCATTTGAGTAGGGGGGGCAGGTTATTGTCCGATTCGAGTGACGCGAAGCGCCAGTGAAGCGTCTCTGTCAAAAAATGCTTTCGAATGTCCGTCCGGCTGTCCGTCTGTTCTCCTTTACAGGTCGTATTTCTCAACCGCTTTTCGTGAAATTTTGTGGACAGGTTTGATCATTATATTTAAGTATACTTATAGATTAGATTGACGATTCAGTTTTTCGAAATCTTTCAAAATGGCGGAGATATTAATGCGAGATCTACAACCCACATTGCTACTAATAAGTTACATTTTCAAGTGTATAGAAATCTTGAAAACATGTCAATGTTAGTAATGTCGATTTTGCTTTTCGTATAAACCTATGGTTGCGAGTTCGAACTCCACAAAGGTCAAGGTTGTGTACATTTGAAATGTGACCTGTGCTTTAGCTGTTATTTTATAAGTTCTGAAGTTTAGAAGAAGGTTAAAAGATGGCTACCAAAAGACCGAGTTCCCATTGCAGGAAAACCTACTACACAAGGTGGAAGATCATTACCGTAATAGATACTACTTAGGAAGACTAGATTTTAGTGAGTCAGCATCTCATATCCTGGAAGAACATATATTTTTTTTCGTTTTCGTACCGCTATTTTGACCGATATTACATCAAGAGGTGGAAGATCGAAAGGTTTACCCATCGGAAGGGAAACATTTGGAGATCAAAACCCGCAAGAGTTGCCAGCCCCAACCTTGGCAGGTTTCAAGGTCAGCCAAGTTTTGTGAGCTCCAAAAATGGGGTTACCAACTTCCACCTTGTGAGGTAAGGTTTCCTGCAATGGAAGCTCGGTCTACTACTCGAGTATATTGCATTTAGGGTTACCAGATCTAATAATGAGATTTCTTGACTTTTTACCAGACTTTTCAGCTTTCCTGACCTACATCTACATTCTTCATTTAGTTGACTTTGATATTTATTTCTTACAAAAACAGACGTTAAACTTATAACACCCCTCTTTTTGCTGTCGTGGGGTTAAAAATATGTAAATCATCTTTAGATTGTTAAGATTCTTTCTCTCGACAAATCTCTTCGAAAGAATAATGAAGCTAATATTTTGACAAGCCACGATGCCAGCGTAGAAAATTAATGTCATCAAGATGAGACAAACAAGGCAATAAGCCCCGCGAAGTCGGACTGAAGCCATTTGTGAAAAAAAAACTTCATTCATCTCCATTTTTATGACCGTGTCTTTTAATAAGAAATGAATATTTTCACTAGATTTTATGAAATGATAGTGATTATAGCCAACATTAGTTAAAACTTAGACTAAATCCTACTTAATATTTGTAAATGTGTAATTTAGTATGATGCTACCCCTAGCATAGAACATAAATATCGAGAAAACATTACATTATACAAATATTTAAAGTTTAATTTACCGTATACCATACCATATTTAATACCACTTCATTTTTCGTCTGCAAAAATAACTTTGATTTTCACAGTGTTGGTATGAATGACAAAGTTATATTTGCGGTTTTGGAAAATGTGCTATATCTCAAAAACTAATTACTATATCTTTAATTTTTAATTACATTATCGTTCCAACCAATTTTCGTTGAAAGTGTTTATTGAGATCTACAGCATATATTTTTTTTAGATTTTTCACTCTCTTATTTCAAAAGTTAAAGGGGGGGGGGGGGGGACACACATTTTACCACTTTGGCGGTGTATATCTTTTAAACGGTTGACAAAAAGTTGTCTTTGGAACCTCAATGTCATTTTAAAGACCTATCTATACACCCAACACGTGTTGGTTTGAAGAAAAAATTTTTTTTCAGTTTCAGTTCCAAGTATGGGGAGCCCCCCTTAATCTTTTATTTTTCTTATTTTTGTATTAAATTCGTTAAGCGGCTAACAGAATACATTTATCTACCAAGTTTCAACTGTGTAGTCTTAATACTTTCGGAATAAAGTGGCTGTGACATACGGACAGACGGACAGACAGACAGACAGACAGACATGACGAATCTATGAGGGTTCCGTTTTTTGCCATTTAGGCTACGGAACCCCAATAAAAACGATATTTCTTTGCCGCTGTTCGTAAAACAGGGTGTTAATTGTCTAATTTCAAAATCTATCGCAATCGCTTTCAGGATGTGATACATTGATGCTTCTTTTTAACACAAATGAAAACTTACCAAAGAAATGCAGCAATGTGTCATCACATCCATCTGTCAAATGAAAGATTTCGAAAATTAGGCAATAAGTAGGCAGGTGTAAATGACATCGAACACATCATTCTTATTTGAATTATTAGTTTTTCAGAACAGAATAAAAATATGACATAGTTTAATATTTCCCATAGTTAAGTATTTACTCTGAAGGCACGGCCACGTTACAAGTTTATGTCTTAAGGCCTGGGCACACCGGCTGCGTAGACACGCACGTGGTCACACGCGCGTACACACGCGCGCAGTTACGCACGTAACCCCCACCGGGTTACGCATACGTCTACGCGGCACGCAACGCAACCTATCCTTTGCGTACCCAGCCGCTGCGGCAGCCATCTTTGCGACTCTAGTGCGCGATGTCAGACGAAGATTGAGTAAATGGACTAATTTTTTCGCATTAATTCAATTAGTTTTTCTTTGATATCGTTATTCATTATTTAAAAACAAAATAAAACACCACTTACTATCGGTAGTACCGGTACTATTTGTAAACAAATACAACTGAATGCGTAGTGACGCGCAGCTAAGATGCGTGTTCGAATTTGTTCGGTGTGACGTCCAATAGGGAATGCCATTGACTACAACGTCATCAATGCGTTCCGCTCTGCGTACGCAGCCTGTTTGTCTCATGGGAGCTGCAATGCGTAGGGTTACGCATCGGTCTACGTGTACGCGTACGTTACGCAAGCGGTGTGCCATGTCTCATAAAATTTCAGGCATTACAACGTCGTTACGCATACGCTTACGCATCCGGTGTGTATCGCTCTTTAACCTGTCATTTGATGATTGGCAACTATAAATGGAGCAACGAATTTCGTGAAGCATAAATCTTTCCGTTCGTAACTTTCGGAAACACATTTCCCTAAATAGGGCACAACGCTAGTCTAAGGTTTTACCAACGCAAAATACATGAACTTTATTGGAAACGAGCTACGTTTTAGACAAGGTAAATTGAGATACCTATTTTGTTTCATAGAATACAAAGTAAAGCTACTCAAACCCAGAATACCTGCCTATCAAACCGAGCTCGATATAAACGAGATTAGAATTCGTTAAGCATTCATTTTCGTAATAAATTGTCTTCAAATTGATTGATGATAATATCAGCGTAGCACGAAAATCTATCCAGAACAAAAAACGCGCGTAAAAACATTCTATGAAGTAATTTTGTATGGCGCCATCTACTGCTGAAAAGATAAATGAAATTTTCCATAGATAACACTGACATGAAACAATTTTTTTTTATTTGACAGGACTGGCTGTCTGTATGATTTGACAGCTAAGTTTTTGTGCCTATTTGAAACGCCACTAGCGTGCGTGTAAAGAACTAATTTTGTCGTACAATATGAAAATAGTTGCCGTGATGGTCCCTTCAGACTTCAAACCTTAGTACCATGTCCCGCACGCTATGCTCACGCTACGTCCTACAGCGCCAAAATGGCGGAAATTAAATAGGCACAAAGACAGTTTGACATAAGCCTGTCCAGTGTAAATATATGCAGGTCAGTGATAGATAATGAGGTCTTTTCAAAGTGACATAAAAAAATAAAAATAGTAACTATTTGCCTCACTAGATGGCGTTGATGGAAAGAGAAGTGTCAAAATTGGCTTTTAAAAATAAACGACTTGTACCAAAGAGGCAAGTAAACGCTCGCTGGCTGACATCTATCCAAAGAGAAACATTTTAAGGTTACATCTGCCTGCCTACCTGAGTACTCTTCGAAGCTTAGTAAAAAAAATTTGACACATACATTTTTATCAACGCCATCATCATCGAAGCGCTCATGGCGGAACTTGACAGACTGATCGTACTTGATCACGTTTGTTAAGCAACGCTTGATCCGGCCAGGTGTCGGATGGGTGACCGTTAAGTGGCATTGCAACTGAGCGCTTTCGTGCTTCGGAGGGCACGTTAAACCGTCGGTCCCGGCTGATGTCATCTGATAACAGTCGTTAAGCCAAGTTAGAGGCCTTACAGGCGGTTGATTAAACTCTAACACCAGAGGTGGCCACTAATCCTTATTCGACAAGAAGATCAATGCCATCTATCGAGCCTACAGTATTTTGTCATTTTGAAAAGCCCTCATTACTTCTTGTACTTTTGCGTAATAGATGTTCGTACTAGGGTACAGTATTTTTTAAATTATATTTTTGCATATATATATTTTTGTCATAAGTATCTAAGATTAAGAGCAAAAAAAAAGTTTAAAAAAGGTCCTTTTATGTAACTACTTATTACTTTTACTTATTACTATATAACATAATGTAGAAAATATAGCTACATGGTTTATCACAGGAATTCTACATTTACATTTACGATAACGAGCCACATTAAAATGTTTTTCAAAACTTTTATCAGCTATTATATATTCTGTGCTTTTACGTAGCAGTGATATTATCATCAAATGTAATAAGTATTGTAAAACACCACAACCTCGTAGGAGTAGATTACTAACAATAAACAACAACATTTTACTCTACGACTTTTCCGAAAACAAACAAAAAAATATCAACTTTCCATACAAAATGTCTGAACAACTGATCAAGTTTTGTATGAAAAGTCGTTTTATTTGTCGGTTTTCGGAAAAGTCGTAGAACAGGTGCGGCTGCCCTACGCAGAAGTCAAGTAACTCAGTTTCCAAAAAATATTTTTTTATTTCATTTTCTGTTTAAGCAAACTAAATCACATCTTTTGTTTTTTTACTTTATTAATTTGGTTCAATCGGAAACTATAGTCAATTATTTGATTCAAGTATCTTTTTCCGTTTGCAAAATCTACGCTAAAACAAAGTATATTTCCCGTTTCTAACTTAAAAACAAGCAAGTCTTATCAAGATACTTTGTTTTTAAAATAGATTAGCAGATACTTGATTCTTATGTATTCATTTCATAGTGGAAAGAAAAATATTATATGGCTCTATGCAAAGCTGAAAAGAAGTATCTACAGGGATACTTATTTCCAACCATAGAAGTAAATTTCAATGTTTGTACCGTGGAGTTTTAATATTTGTGCTTAATAGATTATTACAAGAAAATTTATTAAATCCTACAAGTATTCATATTTTAACCAAAAATCTATCAATAATTTCATACCTTATTTTGCCACTTAGAGATTTTTGACTGATACTACAATAAGTATTTTCTTATTATTTGTTTTGGTAAGTATTTGTGCCGAACTTTAAATAAAAGTGTTATTTTCACCATCAACCCCTTTTTCACACTCTCATTCAGGAAAAACTTTTTATAGTTTGTTTCATAGAGCATTGTGCCCCAAAAATACATTTATTTCTCCATTTTAAAGAGGAATGATTTGTTTATTTTGTGTTTGTTTCTTTGTAATGAATAAACTGAAAATTCCTTTACCGATCTTACAAATCCTTTGTCATGGACTGACTAAACTATTAAATCTAGAGAGCTTACATTTGGAATATATTTCTGCCTTACTAATAATAAACATTTACCCGCGATGTATACGGGTGATACAGCGAAATCTTGACTAATAAACCAATTTTGACAGTTCCCTGACATACGCTTGTTGTAATGAGTGGGTAATTACTATGGAAACTTAAACTGTCACTAAACACTCACGGGACCTAGTTTAACTGATGTGTAAATACGTAAAATGAATAAAAATAAAGTTTTATGATTATTTCGATGTTGTTTCTAGAACAATTCGATAGGAGAAGTCTTTACTAGCATACAAGGCAATGAAACTGGTCAATCAGCCTACAATTTATATAAGAAACCGTATTACTGAAGACCTGTTCCTTTTTATGAATTAAGCAAAATAGATTGATTCTATAATCCCATTATCATTTTAATAAGATCACTAAAAAACCAACTGTTGCAATGCTAGATCATATCTAATAGCGAATAAAAATGCACTAGTTTTTAACTCGATATATTTTATTTTATAGACATACATAACCTTTAAAAGAAAATATTTCTTCGTTGTTCTTAAGTTTTTAATCGATGCATCTTTCTTCAGGTTAGGACAGGGCATAGATTGAAATCTTTGGGATAGGGTAGGTAGGTAGATATATAAGTTTCCTTCATGTGCTCGCTTCCTCGATCTTATTTCCATGATCTTGACTTAAGTATGATCTGGTGCTTGTTAGATTGTTTTGAGATCAAGTTAATAATAAACATTATTTATAAAATTGGTAAGAATTACATCTCTCCAGCGTTGATTCCTTTGGGATGACCATAGACATAGAAAAATTTCGCTACGCTCAAGTAGACGGACAATGGTGCGAGTGAGAAACCGATTCTTACGGCTTATGCGATGTGCGAGAAAGAGTTAAAAGAAAATGACAGCAGAACCTAGTTTGACTTCATTTATCGTCTGTTATCATCTTGGTGAAAAGCGTCCACACGATTATTTTGTAATTTTGACCGCGATCTGATCGGTTTGGCTCATAAAGCTATATAAATCAATAATGGTGTCGTGTTCTGTACTGAATTGTAATGTTACTTACGACAATAACCCAAATAAACACTTATTTCACAGGTAAATAAGATTGTACAAGTACCATTTTCATATTTCATATTTTAGTTGAATATATTCCTAAACACACTAAGTAATACACTAATATCATGCTATTAATCGCCTATTTTCTAAATAAAGGCTGATTTCTAAACATTATGTGTTAGATAAAAAGATATTATGTCCGTGAACTTGGGAAAATAAGGCGTAGAGATTGATCAAAAATTATTATTTTATCGATACTCATGTCGATGATTTCCAATATAACTTTGTTTGTCTTTGTGAACACTGATAGTTTTACTTAAAGCTGCTTTTAACCGACAGTTTTCAAATGGTAAATTATACCTACTTAAGTACTAATTTAACAATATTTCTAGGTTTCCTGTAAATTCAGTGATTAAGTTACTGGATAAATGTCATAAATAGAATAGGCTGGGAGCCTCAAGGAGACTTGAGGAAATTATATAAATAAAATTGTTCAAAATCTTGTTTGTGTTTTATTTATTAGAGCAATAACACATTATGGTTATCGACAATCTAAAATGGACTTCAGGGCATCTCTAAAGTTCACGCACACGTTTACAAATTTTCACACACTGGCTCATGTCACTTTTGGTGTCGCAGCCAAGCGAACTCTGTTCCTCTATTCCAGTGGAATATTAACTTTATGGGGATGACATTATTATACAACTCGTGAGCGTAAATCACAAACTGTGAAAATGGGATGGCTATTCCAAAGCTTGCTAATTTTGCCTATTACTGAGAAAAACACAAAGCAACCGAAAATAATTAAAGAAACACATAAAATGTTGTGTATTTACATTTTGAACATTTGACAATATTTAAGTGTTTGTTTATTATTGTCATGACAACGTATGACATTTCCTGTGATCGTTTAAAAACACGATAGACAGTTCACTAAAAAAATATGTAAATTAAAACCAAAAAATTAAAAAACCCGTTACAATTTAAAGATTTTAACCAAATATGCCTAAATATAAGATTTAAATTATTTATTTATTTATATTTCACTAGAAAATAATTAAAGATAATGTTGTTTTAGAACGTGAGCACCAGTGTTGCAAGTGATATTCGTTATAACCTTTGTGTAACTACCCAATACACCAAAAGTTTTTATTAGTAACCGACTGTATACGCGGTCTATAACTCATCTATCACTGTCATAGTTACACACTTGTAAAACGGGTGGGTTGCAGTTCTTTATTAGTAAGGCAGATAATGTAAGCATCTGTTAAAAAAAGGAATGTCGGTAAAATATGACTTTTCTACATAATACAACATTTTATTTTCCTACAAAACCACTGTTAAGTACTTACTAGTTTTCTGCTATTAAATAAACGTTTAGATATAATCGGTCTACTAATGTATAATAGAGAATCTCAAGTTACTTGTTTATAGCGTAGAATATTATTGAAAAATCAATAAATATTTCTACGCAAAAAACTATTTTTGTTCGTCAAAATGTAGGTAGGTATGAGAAATATTTTTTTTCAAATACATTTTTTTAACTTTAAACACCAATGATATTTTAACCTTTTCGTGTTCATAATTTCACTTTTTTTCAATAAAAACACTAAATAACGTTTTTAAGCTCCCCTGTAAAATTTGTCTGGAATGAGATACTTGGATTTGGTTTAGAGCAGCCGAATGTTGTTGTTTATGCTATTAATTACTAAATATAACAAAAATTTGAAATAATTTACAAAATTCACATTAAATAATTACTTAATAAATAACATTCAAATTAACATTCTAAATAATTAATTCTAAATAAAATTCAGGGCTAATCATTCTTATTAATAATTATCTATTTTTTTTAAATTGAATAATAATAAAAAATAATAATACACCATTTATAACATCGTACTTATATTAGAAATATATATATTTTAATTGATTATACATACAAATATCAATTGAATTCATGTCTATCTAAATCTTATCTAAGATAAAAGCATCTTAAACTTATGTTTTAGATGCTTTTATCTTCAAAAAATTCATTTAAATTATAATAACATTTAGCGATGAGAAATTCTTTTAATTGTTTTATAAAATGAGTAGGTTTTTCCAAGTTTTTTAGGTAATTAGGAATGTGGTTAAAAATCTTAATTAACATGGTATGGGGGCTAGATGATACTAATTTCATACTGGAGAAGGGTACTTGTAGTTTGTTTAAGTTACGGTTATTTCTTTTATTATTTATGAGAGGAGGATAAAATTCTGGATGTTTTATAACAAACTTGCATGCCTCTAGGATGTAGATAGATGTAATAGTCAGAATATTATGCTTCACAAAATGAGATCTGCAGGATTCCATTTGGTCTATGTTAGTAAGTATTCTCATACATTTCTTTTGTAATACAAATACTCTATCCACGTCGCAAGAATTTCCCCATAAAATGACCCCATAGGAGAGTATTGAATATGCATATGCATAGTAAGCCGTAAGTGCAGTACGGAAATCAGTTACTCGTTTTAAGTGATAGAGAGCATATATAAAAGATGATAATTTGTGTACCACTTTTTGTATGTGTGTTTTCCAATTTAGATGACTGTCCAGGTTTATTCCTAATAAAGTAGCAGAGTTACATATTTCTAGCGTTATGCCATTGTAGTTATATGATATTTCTATTGAAGATTTTTGATAGGGTTTAAATTGTATGATTTTAGTTTTTTTAAGATTAAGTTGCAAATGATGTGATTTCAGCCAATTTATAATTTTATCAAGATTTAAGTTTAATTTAGATTCAAGTTCTGAAGTGGTAGAGCAATGGATTAAGATGGAAATGTCATCTGCAAAAAGCACACATACATCATTTAGGATGTTAGGGAGATTATTTATATAAATGAGGAAAAGGACACATCCCAAAACGCTACCCTGTGGGATAGAGCCAGTCACGTGGACTCTATCCGATCTAATTTGACTTATTCTACCCGTTTCGAAGTCAATATTTTCAATTTCAACTTGTTGAAATCGGTTATTGAGGTAAGATCTAAACCATTTATGAGCCAGACCCCTTACTCCTGTTTGGTAGAGTTTATCTAGTAGAGTTGTATAACAAACTCTATCATACGCTTTACTCATGTCGAGAAGAAGCCCAACTGCGATTTTTTTATTCTCTATTACTTGTAATATGTTTTTAATGAATTTATAGACAGCCAACGTGGTGGAGTGATTTTTTCTAAAACCACTTTGGTTTTCATGCAAAATTTTAAACTTTTCATAAAAGGAATAAAGTCGTTTGACCATGGCGGTCTCAAATATTTTCGATGATGTTGTAGGCAGAGCGATAGGGCGGAAATTATTTATTTCAGATATATCTCCCTTTTTGTGAACCGGTTTAATAAGAGATGTTTTTAAAGCGTCTGGGAAAACACCCTCAGAAAAGGATTGATTCACTAACGAGGTAAATGGAGGCGTTAATGAATCCGCACATTTTCTTACTAATAAGGGAGGAATTTCATCAATACCATAAGATGTTTTGTTTTTTAGTTTTTTTATGATATTGTTTATTTCTTTATTTTCTACTGGGCTTAAAAAAAATGAATTTTCTAAAGTGTTATTCAGGGGCGGTTTGGTAGGGTTTATGTTGACTGAATGAGAATTTCCAATTGATGCAAAAAAAGCGTTAAACGTGTTAGCTACTAACTTGGGGTCAGAAATCATGTGGTTGTTTGTTGTTTTTAGTTTTAGATTTTTATATGTTCGTGTGTTTTTGTTAGTCTCTTTATTGATGATTTGCCACATACATTTTGGGAATTTTCAAAATTGCGCTTGTTACATATTTTTTTGGAAGTATTTACAGTTTTCTTTAACACTTTGCAATATTGTTTGTAGTAGGTTTTTAAATTTTTATTTTTACTTTTAGAAACTAGTAATTTTAGAAATCTTTTATAGCGACATGAAGTTTTTAGTCCCGTAGTTAAATAAGTATTTCTTGATTTTATTTTAATTTTTATTAATGTTTTAGGTATACACTTATTGTGAATTTTTTGTAGCGTATTGTTAAATGAGTTATAATTTTCATTAATATTATTGTTAGGATGTAGTACATTCTCCCAATCTATAGTAGACAATTCTTTTTTAAATTTACATATATTCTTGTCATTAAATACTCGTTTACATATTGTGAACTGATTTAAGTTGATAGTATTAAAGGGTACAGAAAGTAATAAACCACGGTGGTCTGAAAAACCAAATTCACGAACAGCTATGTTTATATCTTTTATTTTAAAATTAATAAATACTAAGTCTAAACATGTGGAACTGGTTGGCGTAATTCTTGTGGGTTCTTTGATCTTTTGATGAAAATTATAGGATAACATTAGGTTAGAGAGTCTTTGTTTCTCGTTATTATTTTTAAGAAAGTCTGTGTTTAAATCACCGCCTATAATTATATTTTTAGAAATATCTTTTTTTGAGAGTAGTTCCAAAAGACTTTCCATAGTTAGACTGTCTATAGTTTTGTAAGTAAAGGCCTATGAAAAGCTTTTGGATATTCGTTTTCAATTCAGTGCCTTAGGATAGGTAGCCTAAGTATGTCATGCTCTCTTTAATCATTTCTGCGGTGGTGTCGTGTGGGGCGGGTCGTTACGTTCCCTCAAATATGGTTGAGCGAAGCGATGGCTGGTCCATGCGTCATGCTCGTGAACGGGTGCTGCCAGTGGGAATGGGTCTGCTTCTGAGTACCTATCTTAACGCATATTGAATTGTAAGAATTGCGTTTTTACTTTTTATGTCTTGCATCAAGTGTTTTTTGGTTCGAGTAGCAGACAGAGTGATTTCTCAACTAGTTGAAAGTTATTTACTCTCATATTTACCTATCTGAATGTAGTAGATATATTTAATTTTAACCTACCTACCTATTGTGTGCAAACTTTTGTTAATTATTGTGATGGAAAATGACCTCACTTTAAACGTAGAGCTCATTTTTCAATGTTGACGACTCTGTATGAAATATACAGGGAGAAAAAAGCAGCCCTTGACGAGTTTCTTGCCGGTTCTTCTCGTTACAAGGTCTCCCGCTTAGGGTTTGCGAACCGATGGCGTAGCTTCTATGACATTCACAAGTGCTTGTAACAGCCTAGACTGAATAAAATATTTTGAATTTTGAATTTTGAATTTTGAATTATGATGTTAGTAGTCTACTCTTACGAGGTTGTTGGTGTTTTACAAATAACCCTGTATTAATGTATGTAAGTATCAAAAATTATTAAAATAATCAATTAGATAATTTCTTACTTTTTTGCACCTTGAGCTTTTTAACTAGAAAAGTAAAATGTCAAGTGAAAATACCCCTTTTATATCCAGTTCCATTTTCATTAGCAATTTTCGTGTTACCTCCCCCAATCCATTACTTCTATCGAAGATTTCTTTAATTCAACGATCGAGAAAACCAGGCACGGAATTTCAATAGGTAGAGGGGCTACTACGAAAAGGGAATTACGATAATCGTACGATGGAGTGCCATAATGTTATTGATCTAAGTGTTACGTTAGTCGATAGATTCGTGTATTTAATTTTGGTTGGAACTTTTTCGTGCCTTTTTATTGGACCCACCGGTGAAACCTTATAGTGGAACTTACAGTCCGAAGGGTCTTATTAAAATGGCCAACTTTCTATGAAATTATCTGTCGCTAAACACAATAATACCAATATTCGTGATAGTCATATGAAATGAAATATCCTTTTTCAAATAAACTTAGAAATTATGTGCTTTTGAGTTGTCAATATTTTTCTACCACCCATTCGAGACTTTTGCGCTTGCACATAAGCTTGCGACATGATCGTCCATTATTTATTTTTAAGCTTTTTACTTGCGCAGGGGCAAAATGCTATGGAGCTGGACCCGCTCACGTGTTTCCACGGAGCATGTAACCTGCGCAAGAGCTCAAATTGCGCGGGCTACCACCGTGTAGAAGCACCCTTAGAGTACAGTACTAGGCACGTATCTTGAAATTTTTTCGACTGAGTGGGGATATTATTATTATTTGATTGTTAGGGGCTATGCAGCACAGATAAAGCTGTAGTCACTGCGACCTAAAAGATCTGTTGTAACTCGCCACCTATTTATAGTAACTCTTTAAGCCCTGCGGCTTCCAAGAAGTCTAGTATCTTCCTGGTTTTCAGAGTTTTTATTTCCTCCGGGTCGATTACGTGTCGCCCCAGATGGATACTACGCTTGTGGATTAGGGGTCCACAGTCACATAAGAGGTGCTTGGGCGTTTCCTGCTCCACATTACAATATCTGCAGACGTCAGTATCACTCAATTTCATATGAAATAGGTGTCTGTTTAGTTTGCAGTGTCCGGTTAAAGCTCTAACAGTCGCGCTCGCGTTCGATCTACTGAACTGTATAAGTTCATTCGTCCGTCTTTGCGAGTAGCCTTCCACCAAAGATTTGGCATGTCTCAATCCTGGCTGTTTTAGCCAGAATTTATTCGACTCGTCCAAAAGGTTATCTTTAAGAAGTTGCATAGCCTGGTTTTTTGAAATACCACAGAAAGGTTCTGGGCCGATCTGTTGGTCTCGCGCCCCAGTTTTAGCAAGCTCGTCAGCTTTTTCATTGCCGATTATGCCTGAATGCCCTGGTACCCATTTCAGAATAATTTTATTCTTTTGTCCCAGTTCATTCAGTTTGTCTACGCAGTCTTTTACCAGTTTCGATCGTATTACGTTCGAGTTTATGGCTTTAAGTGCTGCTTGGTTATCTGAAAAGATATAGATGGTCTGATTTGTGTAGTTTCGTTGGCTGTTAATTTCTGCACATTCTATGATGGCATAGACTTCAGCCTGGAAAATTGTGGCGTACTTACCAAGGTTAACACTGAGGTTGACTCTTGGTCTCACGCCATGTATACCACATCCTACATCAAGACCTATTTTGGAGCCGTCCGTGAACCAGACTAAGCTTCCAGCCTTACAGGAGCTTTGGTCATCAGACCACATCTCTCTGCTAGGTAGTTCCACAGAGTAATTTCTAGTGAAATCACAGAGTGGAAGCATGACATCAGATGTCATTGCAAGTGGTTTGAGTTCAAGCACTGATTCATGTAAAGATCTCACTGCTTGAGAGTGCCAACCTACTTTACCGGTGTTGCCCACTCTATAGATCCCTGCTTTCGCCTTCTTCACAATAAACAGGTGAAGTGGCGGTAGGTTAAGCAGAGCATTTAGTGCTGCTCCTGGTGTTGTAGACATGGCCCCGTTGCCATAAGGCACGCTAATCTTTGCAAGCTAGTTAGCTTGTTTATGACTGTCGTTGGAGTTGCTTTTTTCCACCATACTACACAGGCATACGCTATCATCGGCCTGACTATGGCAGTATACATCCACAGGGCAATTTTGGGGTTAAGGCCCCACCTTGCACCCGCTAAACGACAGCAGGTTCCTAAGGCAATTTTGGCCTTTTGGATCACATTATCTATGTGTGTATTCCACGTCAGCTTTTGGTCGATTGTAACGCCCAAGTATTTGGCTTCCGTAGAAAATGGTATGAGAGTCCCCTTTATAGTAGACGCTTTAAGTTTGTCCAACTTACGCTTCCTTGTAAAAGGTACTATTGTTGTTTTGTTCGGGCTTACCGACAAACTGTTCTCAGTGCACCACTTATTGATGACATTGAGAGACTTTTGGAGTATGGATGATACAGTGCTCTGACAGGGGCCTATTACACAGGCTACCACATCGTCAGCATAGCCCTGTATGTCCAGGTCCTTTTTAGAGGCTTCAATCAGTAATTGATCGACAACAAGTGACCACAAAAGGGGCGATAACACGTCTCCCTGTGGGCATCCCCTAGTTATCTTGAAGCCTCTAGTAGTTCCGTGTAAACTAACGTTTACAGTTCTATGAAGGAGCATGCTTTCGATCCAGCGGATGGTTGTGCTGTCAATGTTCTTGTCACTCATTCCCCTAGAAAGGGTTTCGATAGTGACGTTATCGAAGGCTCCTTCAATATCGAGAAAAGCGCATAAGGCTATCTGTTTATCTTCTAGGGCCCTTTCGATCCTGTCTGTTAGTTCTAGCAGAGCAGTTTCTGTGGACTTTCCTTTACGATAAGCGTGTTGCTTTGTATGTAGGGGGCGTTCACGCAGTGGCTCGTCCCTTAAATACACGTCAATGACCTTTTCCATACTCTTGAGTAGGAACGAGGTGAGGCTTATGGGTCTGAAGGATTTTGGCTGTGAAAAGTCCTTCTTTCCAGCCTTTGGAATAAAGCGGACTTTTACTGAAGTCCATTTGCTTGGTATGTATCCCCAGGCATAACTTGCCCTGAAGATTTTTACTAAGATGGGGATGAGGATTTCCTTTCCTTGCTGTAAGAGAGCTGGAAAAATATCATCCTCACCAGCTGATTTGAATGGCTTGAACGAGTCAATGGCCCATTCGACTTTGTTTGGTCTGAAGTTCCTTGCTGCTCTTCTCCAGTCCTCATTGTTAGGCCTGGCGAGGCGGCTTTGAGGAACATTCATCCCATTGGCGTCTGGCACTGACCCAGGAAAGTGCGTTGACGCCAAGAGTTCTATGGTTTCTTTCGCTGTTTCAGTGAAAGTCCCATCTGGTTTCTTTAATAGTCCCAGTTGTTTCGAAGGCGATTTGGCCAAAACTTTATGGATTCTGGCTCCTTGGGGTGCACCAATGATGCCCTTACAGAACTTTCTCCACGAGAGTCGCCTCGCCTTTCGTATTTCCTTGTTGTAGTCTGTCAAGGCTTTTGTATACCGATCCCATTACCGGTCGATTTAGCCTTGTTGAACAGCCTACGTGCATCTTCCCTTAGTCCACTGAGCTGTTTGTTCCACCATGGTATGCTGCTGTTCCTCAAGGTCTTAAGAGGACAGCTCTCTTTGTAAGAGGTTGTAATGGCTTCAGTGACTTGGTCAACAGCATATTCCAGTATCTCAAGGGAACGTATACTTTTAGGAAGGTCCTGAAGCCTTTCCTGTAGTTTTTGTCTGTACAAACTCCAGTCTGCGGCTTTTGCATCCCTAAAAGTGACTGTTTCACACATATTGGTTGTGTTTAGTGCGAATCTAATAAGTCTATGATCTGACATAGATGGTTCGTCACTAACGTGCCAGCCACTAACCTTTTTGGCTAGGTTGTTAGTGGAAAAAGTTACATCAAGGACCTCCTGCCTGGATTTAGTTACAAATGTCGGTTTGCACCCTTTATTAACTATCTGCAAGCAGTTTGCGAGGATAAATTCATGTAATAACTCACCCCTGTCGTTAATGTCAGTGCTGCCCCAATTGGTGTGATGGGCGTTGGCATCACACCCGATCAGTAGCTCGGCGTTGTGTTCGTTAGCATATTCGACCACTTTTGCCAGCTCCTTAGACGGGTCGTTCCTATCGCCATCAAGGTATGCAGAGCACACTATGAGGCGTCCACTTCCGCTCTTGACATTAACAAATGCTGCAACCAGGTCATCGTTCAAAGTCCTGGAATACATAGAAAATCAAAATTTTTATTGAATAAGATACATGCTCTCGGTTTGATCCCATCGGTATGGCAAACTAACTTGCTTGCAGGGCCGAGTCCAGATACCGTGTTGTTGTTGCCCAGCCACGGCTCCTGGATTAGAGCGATGTGAAGGTTTTCTTCTTTGAAGAGTTTTTCTAGAACTGCCGTGGCAGCTCTAGCGTGATGCAGATTGATCTGGACCACTTGTGTGTTGTGTGTGTTTTTTTGTGTTTGTGTCGTTGTGTGTGTGTTTGTGTGCGCGAATGTGTGTGTGTATGTGTGGTGGATGATGTGGTATTAGGTGGCTTTCGTCCCAGGCTTAGGGGCATTAGATTTGTCCACTTCAGCACTAGGGCGCCTTCCACCTACCGACCGTTGGGGGCCATGGGCTCCTTTAGGCGGCGTGATCCCTTGAGGGTGGTTCCTCGCAGTAGGGTTCCCGGGCTTTTGCTTCGCAGATTTCTGCTTCGCTAAGGCACGAGTGTTCACTGCTTTCGGTCCCGCCTTAGGGGCTGATTTGGGCGGCAGGTTCTTTGCTCCATTGGAGACAGGCCCTGCCTTAGGCAGTTCGTTCGCTCCAGTGGAGCCAGATCCTGCCTTAGTCAAATTCTTTTCTCCAGAGGGAGTAGGCCCTGCTTTAGCCTTCTCATCCGCACCCGCGGGGGTATTTTCCCCTTTGATGCGGATGTGAACGCTTTTAAGCCCAAATTGTGGCCTGAAATTCATCTTGCTCAAGGATTCAATGGATGCACCGTCAATCGAAAGGGCGAGTGTGAATCCGTCCTTTCCTGGATTGACGTGCAGAATCCTCCACAAGTCCGTTCTCAGACCGTTTTGTGTCTCAAGAAGCGCCATTGCGTCCTTAGGAGACTCAACTTCCGACTTCGGAATAAAGACGACACCAGTCCTAGCTTTGGGGAGTTCGCTCTCACTCATGAGTTCTGCCTCCGGCCAGGGTTTGATGCCGCTCATTTTCTTTTCCAGCCACGCTCGGCTGCTTTCATCCTTGAGGATGATCTGCAGCCAGCCGGATTTGTATGAGCACCCTACGAGGCCTGGGCATGTCTCATCCCTGCCTTTGTTGATGACAGCTTGGATGATGGCACGCCTCACTAGACCTGCTTGCTCGTCCGACATGGGTTCCCTGTTACAGATTCCCACGCGGACGTTTGTAAGGGCGTCTTTGAAGGACTTTACGGGTTCCGATGTCGAGGTCGACGGTTCGTCCACTGACATCGGAGCAACGGAGGGCTCGACAAAGGACGGTTGGGGCGTCCTTGATTTCAAGTCCGCGTCCACCCGCGAAGTCTTTTTGACATGGTCCTTTAGTGATTCATCCTCGGACCGATAGCGTTTGCACGCCTTGCGGTCCGAAGATGAAGCAGCAATAGCACCACTTAAAGCCGCGTTTACCTTAACCCGCTCAAGGACGAGCCTGTAGGCCTCGCTAGGGTCCATACCTCCTTCCTTGAGCCGCTTAAGGGTTTTCCGCGCACTCCCAGAGAAATTTTTTCTCTTCCGGTTCGTATTCTATGATGTCGACGGCGTCTTCGAGTCCGCGTTATTCGGCCCCGTGTCGTCGCCATCAGGAGTCGTCCCGGGAGAGGCATCTCCAGAGGATTGTTGCCCCTTACGGTTCGTTGCTTCAACGGTCGATGGCGTTTTTGAGTTCGTTTTAATCGGCCTCGCGTCATCCTCGTCAGGAGTCGTCCCGGGAGAGACAGCTCCAGAGAGCTGTTGCCCCTTCCGGTTCGTCTCTCCTGAGTTTGATGACGTTAATGAGTCCGCTTTAGTCGGCCTCACGCCATCGTCCTTAGGAGCCGGCCCGTGACAGGCAGCTTCTGAATCCGACCCGGATTCTAGAAGTAATTCCGACAAATCGGGAATAGAAGCAGTTGGACTGCTAGATGGTTCCGGACATATAAGTTCGTCCGGAGACATTTCAAAATTTTTGACTTTTTTTGGTTTCATGCGGTTCCCACGAGTAGCAAGGGAAATAACAAGTCCACCCGAGCAGAGCCCCGCTTGCTCGGGTAAGGCCAAATTACTACTTCAGGATTGCCATCTCACTGAAGAGACACCGTTTGTGACCAAGCATCCCCTTGGCCACGCATCCCTCGGCACGGTACGTTTAACACCTTGGATTGGGTAAGGAAGGGATAGGATGGGATGGTTTTTGGGTAAGATGGGATGTGCTGGGATGGGTTGGGATAGGTGGGAGAGGGACAGGATTCGCAAAGACAGGATGCGCCTGATTGTTGATTTGTTACATCTGTTTCATAGGGAACCAGATCAAAAGCAGGCGGCACCACGGGCAGGTTAACAATTAGACTTGTCCTGGGGACGTAGAAGAGAGGCAATGTTGAGCGACATCATCGTCCAATCAAACATTACCTTTCTTCCGCCCTTTGTGGGGATAATTTCGCGCATGTGCTCTTGTGAGCGACCAATAGCGCACGCCCCTCTCCCGCCGCCCGCGCCCCTCACCGCTACGCATACCCAAAATACGCGTTTCGTGCAATCCCCACCCGATTTCAAGTTATATGCCTCGTACTGTACAAATAATATAATACTAGCTGGCCTTTTGAATTGAGGGCTGAACAGATTTTGTTGGGTTGACCACATAACGGTACGAATGTTGATCCGAATATCGTGGTTTAGTATTCGAAGTAGGCCCTCCGGTTAGAACCTCATTCCCATTTAGTTCTAGAACTATGGATATTAGAAATTAAGAACACCTGAAGAGATTAAGGTTAATGGCTTAAGAATAAATAAAACTTTCATTTATTCTTATGTTAATGGTTTGATTCAAACGACACTATCTTCGTGGACGTGAAAATTAACGCTTAAAGTGTGAAATAGTTTAATTTTTCTGATGAGATTTTCGCATCTACATGCGAATGAACTTTCATATCCTATTTTAATCCCTTCAAAATACGTTTTCGATAACAAATTTAGCAAAGTCTAATATCTATAATCATGATCATATCAGCCGCACGACACCCACTGCTGGGTATAGGCCTCCCCCAGGGATCTCCACGACGCTCGGTCCTGCGCTGCCCGCATCCAGCGGCGCACCGCGACCTTCACCCTCACGTCGGTCCACCTTGTCGGGGGCCTACCCACGGAGCGTCGTCCGGTGCGCGGTCGCTATTCCAGAACCTTTCCGCCCCAACGGCCCGAGGGCCGTTCGAACCGATGTTTTTCTCGCTGTGTCCAGCCCACTGCCACTTCAGCTGAGCAATCCTTCGAGCGATGTCGGTTTCTTTAATATATATACTAAAATTCATCAATATTAGTTTAGTGGTTCAAAAAGGTAATGAATAGAAAATGTGTCGCTATTAAAAGAAGATTCATATAAATAAATAAATGTCATTTGCTATATCTTTTTGATGATGATGACAACAATAGCATTTAAATTAATTTAAAACCTTTTGTTTTCATATTCAAAATAAAGTGTGAATGTCCTTAAGTCTAGACATAGGTATTTATTTTAATAGTCTTTGCTGACCTTTGAAACTCGTTATTGAACACAATTTAATAATATGTTTTTTTTAATCCAACGATTCAAAACAAGGTTTAATAAAATTATGTAAGTTTATATAATTTGAAGCCATAGACTTATTATATTACTAGCGTAAGGACACGGTCAACGTCGCTACGAAATGACGCCAGTTGGTTGGCCCTAAAATTACAGTTTTAGGGCCAACGCGATTTAGTCATCCGCGGGAGACTATGGTAGACAGACGGTGATTGACGTGACATAAAAATGCCGAATTGTGCATTTGTAGATTGCTGCAAATTATGCTGCAAAAGTTAAAAAGTTACATGGAATATCGAATCATCGGTAAGTTGCTTTATATTATTTTTATTGCATGTCTAACAATTTTAATTAAGTTTAAAATATTACCATTTTACTAGTTATATTGTTCGAGGCACTAGAGATGGGTCATCAATAGTCATTATGATTCAAATGTACTAGTTCACTTGAGTCCATATCTTTAGTTCCCTAACTAATTAACTTAAAGAACGAAAGTAAAGGGAAAGGATAGATTACGAACACTGCGTACAGAAATTTCTCCTATGTATACATATGCTATTATTAACGTCTCCTATGAAACATTCTCTGCAAAAATAATTATGTACATTACATTTCAATTCATTACAGATTTCCTAATGATCCAGTGCGTAAAGAAATTTTATGTATTCGCATAATTCCAAAACAACGAAAAGAGCCCTATTTCAAGCCTCCTAAAAACGCAAGAATATGCTCTGCTTAATAACACAGATGTTGATATTTCAAGAGCTGGACTACGAAGGCTGAAAGCAATGGCAATACCGCGAATTGAGATTGAAGTTTTACCGCATCCACGCATAACAAAATAACCCAACTCAGAAAACGAAGCACCTAACCTGCCTCCCATACTATGCAGTATAGTGACCAGCCGCAGCTTTGCTTTAAGGTTTATTACTTGAGTAAAAACATAGGATAAAATAATCTCTGTTGTGTTGTATTTATTAAATTACATTGACCTAAATTTCATTTTTATTAACAAGCTTGCAAAAACCCGGAAGTTTATGTAAATACTTAGGTAAAGTCTGTTCAATAAGTCAGTTTACGTATTACTTCTGATTTCTGATAAAGCTGATTTTTCTTGCGCCCACTTTTCTTATCAGCAAAAAAATCTGCTAAGAAAATCAGCAAACGGGTGGTAGAAAAAATAAAAACAACTTAAAAACACTTAATTTCTAAAAGTTTATTTGATTAAAGTTTCTTTTTATTTTGATTTGATTTAGATGTAATGTAGGTAGGTAGGTAGGATTTACAAAATAATCCAAAAATATTTTGGTTACAACACCAAAATAATATTCGAAGAGTCAAATAATTTTGATAATTTTAGTACAAAAAATTTGCACAAATTACTCAAAAATGTTGATTAAATGGACGATTGATAGGTAGCTTTAAAAAATTTACCCATGTAAAGTGACATATTAAACGGATTATATTTATATAATCAACTAGCGACCCGCCCTCGCTTCACTTCGGTGTAAACTATAGATTTTGTACAAAAAAATTAATTGATAAAAAGTTTTTATACCTACCTTTAAAAAAACCTTAGGTAAATTAATACCACGACCGACCCGTGGTCACACCGTTTTACCACACTTTTAGGGGTAATTTGCATGTAAATAATCATCCTTGACAATGTATATTTAGTTGGACAAGGATTAATATCATGCATGATACGAAATGTCTTCCTATCAATAACCACTTTCATAAAAAAAATATGATACTGTGGGTTTCGTTATTCCAATTTTGATAGGGATCTCTAATTTTTGAAGTGAAATCTTCTTTAGTGGCGTTGTACGCTTTTTTGTAATAGGGAAAAAATGTAAAGCTCGCGTCAGTAAGAATCACGTGACCTTGATCGAAAATTCGTAAGACGGATGTGGCGGATGGAGAGTAGACAGCCGGTGGCGGAAGTATCCCCCTCTCTTTCTACGAGGCGCGGTGAAAATGGCGGTGCGTCATTTTAAGACGTAAACACTTGTGTCCATAGCAACGCTCTATTTTTTTAATTTAATGTCAAAACTAGATTTTCTGTCAAGCTATGAATAAGACCTTCGTACAATACTGTTCTGTATTCGTAAATTCAAATGCAGAGTAAATTCGTAAGACGGCAATTCGTGCACAATTATTCCCTAACCATTCCAAAATATCAAAAATATTCAAGTTTTCACTTCTGCCGACACTCCCGGAGTGCAACCCGAATTTTTTTTGAATAAAATATAGCTAATGCTTGGATTATCTAAGAGCTAATGTTAGTCGCTGATGAAGGTGAAAGAATTTTAAAATCGGATCAGTTAGTTTTTGAGTTTAGTCATTACAAACAATCAAACCAACAAACAAATCTTTCTTCTTCATATTTAATAATATACTAGTTAATAGATATAATATTAGTATAGCTATAGATATACTTGGAAAAACACAAAAACATCTAATTTGAAATAAACCGAATTGAGATTTTATTATGATTGATGTTTTATTTATGACCATCGAAAAACTGTTATAACCAGATTATGTTTAAAAAAATGTACTAGCGACCCAATTGAACTAGATGAGTGAACTAGATTTTAACTCCAATTGAACTAAATCGTACACTTCAGTAATCTTTTTTGCCCACCTCTAACACCGTAATAGTTCGAGTGAGTTCTAACAGATGTCGCTGATTTTGATGGTATGAAAGAATTTTAAGGCAAAATACTTAGATGGGCGCATCCTTCCTTTTGAAATCAATGTTTGAAGCACAATGTGGTTACATTTTGCTGTAAAATCATAAAATTATTTCAAATCAAGTTTTTTGAAGTGAAAACTTCTTTAGCGGCTTTGTACGCTTTTTTGTATGGGGAAAAAATATTTTGAACCCGCGTCAGTCAGTCAGGATCACGTGACCCTGATCGAAAATTCGTAAGAATATGTTAACACTTGTGTCACCATAGCAACGCGCTAATTTTTTAATTCAATGTCAAAACTAGATTTTCTGTCAAGCTATGGATAAGATTTTCGTACAATACTGAGGGGCTCTTAGAGCATCGCGGCTTCGTCTCGAATACAGAAGCGCGTCTAAAGTGCGCTGTACACATTGGCCCAACGCGTTGGCCGAGCGCGTTGGGCCAACGTGTAAAGACCTACTTGGCGGTATGTTGGGAGTTGGCGCCAACGTGTAAACAGTGACATGCCCTGGCCGCGCGCGTTGGCCCAAAGCGCGCGGCCAGGCGTTGGCCCAATGTGTACTTCGGGCTTTACTCTAAGCGCTAGTGCGCGCCAGATAAGTCCAACTTTAAAA
This sequence comes from Agriphila geniculea, assembly GCA_943789525.1. Taxonomy (NCBI): domain Eukaryota; kingdom Metazoa; phylum Arthropoda; class Insecta; order Lepidoptera; family Crambidae; genus Agriphila; species Agriphila geniculea. The sequence goes on along the minus strand of OX038894.1, from coordinate 6,012,029 downwards.
AAAAGTGCTCGGCTCCGCGGGCCACAAGGTAACAGACGGCGGGCCGCATGTGGCCCGCGGGCCGCGGGTTGGCCACCCTTGGTCTAATTGCTTATTTTTAAGCTTTAAGTTAGCAAACGAATAGAAAAGTGGCCATTTGAGTAGGGGAGATGTTCTGTATTCGTAAATTCAAATGCAGAGTAAAATCGTAAGACGGCAATTCGTGCAAAATTATTCCCTAACCATTCCAAAATATCAATAAAACCGGTCAAGAGCGAGTCGGACTTGCGTTCCGTACCATCATAATAAATACACTGCAGAGTAGAATAATAAAATTATTATTGCAATTTTAGGTCAGCGCCTTCTCTTGACCAATAGTGGAACTAATGTTAACTTTTTTAGAAATTTGATAATTTCTAAAAAAGCTATATTGAGACATCGTTTTATTTTTCCTGTATCCTTTATATAAACTGCTATCACATAGAATTATTTCAGATTTTTCTCCTTGCAAACTTCGGAGATAAGGGGGGGAAACGGTATTTTTTTACATTTTTCATCATAAGTCGAAAACTATGCGGCCTAAAACAAAAAGAAAAAATGATTAAAAACGTGCAAACGGAGTTCTTTCATATGATACCCCACATGCCCTACTAGCCCTACTTAAAATTTTTAAGACCCCTTTTCAGTCCCTGTTGTATAAAATTTTTTTTTCATCTATTTCTTATTTGCAAAATAGTTGGGCAAATGTCATCTTAAACTATTCCAAATTTCAAGTTGATACCATTAGTAGTTCTCGAGATATCCAGCTGTGACAGACAGACAGACTGAGTCACACCATAAGGGTTCCTTATTTACCATTTTGGTACGGAACCCTAAAAATGCACAACGTTAATATTCAAGTTTTCACTTCTGCCGGCACTTTCGGAGTGCAACCCGATTTTTTTTCAATAAGATAAATTCACATGACACTTTCTTTTAATATATTTTCTTAATAGTTATTTATGCAACTGTGCTATAATGATTTTAATACCTACCTAATTATACAAGACTTTATCTACACCGATGATATGTATCCTCAATAAAGGGTTTTGACTTTGACTTTCCTCCTCCTCATCATTATATCATCCGAACGAGTATTATAATGTTGTATTGATATTGAATTACATTTAATGTAACTCGTCTCAAGGAGCCACGCAAACGCCATCCTCTCGCTCGGATATTGTAGGTAATGTTAGCAGTAAGCTTAAACTTTAAATCCTCTATAAAGGGTTCTGAAACTGTACTGTAGATTCTACACCCATGCTTTAAATTTTGAAGCATGGGTGTAGAATCTACACACATGCTTTAAGTCTACACTGTAGATAAACATATTTAGGTGTCTCAAAAGATGTTAGTGTTCTTAGAAATATAAAAGTAAAGGCATAATATCCAATACATTTTTTGGCCCAAATTAGTGTATGTAATTTTTTATACCCAAATGTTAGGCAAATTTATTTTTTTTTATTTTTCGTAGAACACGTAAAGTGTTTCAGTACGTTGTGAATGTCCGCTTTATTCCCGAGGGAGGGTGCTTTAAAGGAAGTTTATGTGTACGTTTGTTTGGAATGACGCTATTCGTACTCCTAACCTTTACAAATTTTATATATGTCTTGTTTATTAACACAAAACAAAATTTACAAAAATTTGCGTCGTATCGTAAAAAAATAACAAGTTCTGTTTTATTACCGACTTCAAAAGGAGGGAGGTACTCAATTCGACCTGTTTTTCTTTTTTTTTTTTTTTTGTATGTACACCGATTACTCAAAGACGGCTGGACCGATTGAAATGATTCAAACGTTATTACATTAGATACACTCCCAAGTTGGTCCCATTTTTTAAAATTTTGAAATCGGTTCAGTACTTTCCAAGTAATCTTGAAAAAAGCACGAAAATAGTATGATTTTGTGTGAACTACCTCGATGATCAGTCGTATAACTTCTTTGTTTATGAACTGAATAAGATAATTATTTTTTTGTTGGAAAAGGGATATCTTAAGTGTAGTTCTTTAACCGACTTAAAAAAGGAGGTTCTCAGTTTGACCCGCATGTATGTATGTTTCTCCGCGATTAACTCACGTTTGGCTGAGCTGATTTTAATTTCTACCTAAATAATATACCTACACTACCTAATACAAAAGGTACCTACACTAAAAATAAAAAAATAAAAAATTGTTTAAAAAAACAAAAAACCGACTTCAAAAAACCTACCTCTAAAAAGCAAGAAATAATATTCGTAATAATAAAACACGTTTATTGAAGTCGGGTGGGGCTTTTAGAATAAAAAAAAAGGATTTGTACTCCAGCCCCACCCGACTTCAATAAACGTGTTTTATTATTACGAATATTATTTCTTGCTTTTTAGAGGTAGGTTTTTGAAGTCGGTTTTTTGTTTTTTTAAACAATTTTGAGATAATAACTTCTCCAACGTATAATACAACGTATTTATTGTGGTAAAAGGCGTACAAAATTTGGGTACATTATTGGAATGCCTATTTTTTTTGTCCTAACTGTCTTTGGCACAATTATAATTAGGCTTAAAAACCTTTTGCACAACTTTCATTTGACCTAAATTTGTTTAGCCTATTTTCATTTCGCCTAAAATTTTTTCGCCGCATGTTTACTTCCCAAATTCATCATTAAGCATAACTATTCATAATCCCTAATGTTTAAAAGTACTAAATAACGATTCGCACGATTGTGTAATGCCTAATATTTTTTTCACCAAATGTTCACTTCCCTTAATCATTACCGTTCTTAATCCGTTTTGCTTACTACTTGTAAATTGAATATTAATCAATTTAATTAAACACTTTTGAATAATTTGGTCAACAATTAATAACAATTGCACATGATTTAGAATACGAAACACTAATAATTATGTTTTTGTTAGTTAAAAATAAAGAATGAGCAGATAAACCTGTCGTTGTCTTTTTAATTGCCTTTCTTATATTTTTCTTACATTCAAGAATGCAAGCATACAAGTGAGCAAGCATGCATGCATACAAGCAAGCAAGCAAGTATGCACACAAGCAAACATGACAATACAAGTACAAAAAAGATCAAATAGCAGGCTTGCATGGCATGTATGCATGCAAACAAGGACATGCCTACTTCCATGCAAGCAAAAGCAGGCATGCATGCATACAAACAAAAGCATGGAATGCATGCATGCAAGCAAGCATTCAGCATGCAACACGCATGCAAGCATTCAACATGCATGCAAGCATTAGGGAAGCATCAACTGCAAGTGGTCAAAACACTAACCTAACTTAACCTAATGGTCTTCGCATTAAAAGTTTGGGGCCAGCCCCCTGCAACCCCCGGCAAACATTTTGCAAGCAAGCATGCAAGCATACAGGCATACAAGCGAGCAAGAATGCATGCATACAAGTGAGCAAGCATGCAAGCAAAATCATACATGCATGCATACAATCACGCAAGCATGCATCCAAGCATGCAACATGCATACAAGCATTTTTTTATTTATTTATTTAATTCAGGCAACTAGGCCCATACAATATATACCTTACAGACTAACATACATACATAAGACTTAAATTACAATTTTACAACTATTTTACACGCATTGATGACTTTATGGAAGTGTTAAAAACACTAACCTAACCTAACGTAATGGTGTTCGCATTAAAAGTTTTTCTTTGTAGCGAGGGGGCCTCAGGTCAGTTTTTTGATGATTTGTTTCTATCACTGACTTGTATGCAATACAAAATTGTTATGCCAAAAATTATGTATGCAAGACAATATTAGGGTTAACAATACTTCTGCGTAGTCATTATTGTGTCAAAAGATAATTATGCTAATAAATTTTAGCACAATTAACATTAGTGGTTTTGATAATTAGGGATTTTAAGGTTTAGGCGAAACGACGAAAATAAACAATAATTGTACCTTTAGGTGTTTAGGCCAAAGAAATTCGGCCAAATGAAATTAGGACCAATGACTTTAGGCGAGTCAAGGGATACCCACAAAATTCACTATAAGAGCAATTTAGTCACATAGTAATATCAAATTTGGTCACCCATCCTTTGTGATTTTTCCAGATCAATAGCCAAACAAATTATCATACATCACCAGAGCCCCTACTCAAATGGCCAACATTAAATGCGTTTGAATACTACGCTTACTAATATGCAGTAAACTATAAAATTACGTGCCTTAAGCAATTAAGCTGGTCAATTCCATACAATAAATCAAAGTCTGTGATTTATATGAATTTGCAACACGTGATTTAATCGTCTATTGCTTATATTTAAGCTTAAAAGTCACTGTAGCGTTCAAATGTGTAGAAAGTTGGCCATTTGAGTAGGGGGCTGATATGCTTGCGCCACGCGAAATTACATTCATAATAAAAATTCAGGTTGATACAAATTCTTCCAGCTTAATATTTTAAAGGTGGTAGAATGGTCCAAGAACCAACGTCTGGCATTCCGGGAGTAACACAAGCTTACGTCACTACCAAGTTGCGCGACTTTATAGCAAGCATAGAAGGATTTTTCTTCTCACTCATAACAAAATTATTAAAATGCATTTTAATTGTGATTTGTTCCTCGTAGCAAACGAAACAGTTCAAGTTAAAGATGAATGTACATTATTTTCAATACCGATCGTGGACATGACGTAAGCTTGTGGTGACCACGTCACTTCCTCTGTCTCGGAGTGATGTACCTGGCGCAGTATTTTAATGTACACGACAAAACATGATATATATCTCGTGATATAGCGTTTTATCGACACTCAACTCAGTCGTTCGACCTCCTTCTTAGAGAATATAACCTTATTTTTGGAAATACGAGACTATCTGTCAAATTTTTATTACCTTTGCTCTAAAAACTAATAATTCGAATGTGATGTTCGTTGTCAATTGTCATTATATCTGTATTTACCATAGAAGTAGAATGCCAAAGAACAACAATGTCAATAAACAGGTGATCCGAAAAACGAATGTGTACATTTTATATGAGATACGAAAAATATAACTTAGATACATAAAATATGACTATATATGGCAAAGAAAATTAAAAAACTATGTTCCATACTGTTTTCTTCGTCGATAAGTGTATAAATGGAGCGAAAATTGGTTCTAGAGAAATGTGTGGCAATATCTTATTTACCTGTGAAAAGTGTGATTACTTGGATTGTTTCTTTTTGTCACATTACAATCACTAACAGAACAAGACATCATGGCTCCACGATACCCTTATTTAAAATTCTAATCAAGATTACCAAATATTTTAAAGAAATTGTGATTGCTCTTTTGCTAGGCGGGACGCTAGGGGCTCTTACTGTAAAAAATTTATATTTATATTTATATTTTATTTATCATAATTAAACGGGCTTATGCCCAATTACATAATTATGCTTACTAATCAAAATTAACAATATCACTTTGAGATAGAAATAATTTCGCATCGTCAACAAATACATCGAAATCAGGGTAAGCTGACAAGAGTGTGTTAAGTGCGTTTTGCATACGACAAAGTGGGGACTGTGCCCGTGCCACTGTGCGACACAGGGGTGTTGCAAAAAGCCGGTGTCTACGATTAGAACGAATACGCAAATACTTATCTGGTACATACAAGCGGGACAACTGTTCGACACACTCAGGTGAATCCATACATCCACGCAATATCATTGTAGCTGTAATAACTTCCGATCGCGCCCTTCTTACCTCCAACGAGTTCATTCCCAACATTCCTAGTAAGAATTTTGTAGGGTACAGAAAGGGATAATAACCATAAATTCTTTTGTAATAATATCTAAGAAAAGCCTTCTGTACCTTTTCCAGCATTAGCCTGTACTTGGCTTCATGAGGATTCCATATGCAAGAGCTAGACTCCAGTGAACTTCTTACAAGACTATAGAAAAGAAGTTTAATGACGTCGTGATTTTGAAAGTCCCGTAAGTTTCGCAAGATAAATCCTAAACGGCTGAAACAGCTCCGGACAACGAGTGATATATGAACATTGAAAGTTAGAGAACAATCAAAAGTTACACCCAGGTCTTTAATATAGTCTGTGCGAGCGATGACATTGTTATCTAAGGTATAGTTAAATTTTGTAGGGTTGTGCTTACGAGTGAAAGACATCACGAAACATTTATCGGTATTGAACTCCATCTCATTCCTTTTACTCCATTCCTGTAAGGCGTCAATATCATTTTGAATACGCTCACAGTCTCTCTCGTCTCTGACATCTGCGAATAACTTTAGATCGTCAGCATAAAGTAGACACTTGGCGTAGCTAAGGACCCTCCATACGTCGTTTATCATTAGTAAAAACAATAGTGGCCCAAGAACGGACCCCTGAGTCACTCCAGAAGCAGTGGGATAACAATGTGATACATAGCATCCATAACGCACGTACTGCTGCCGATCCCTGCAATAATCTGTTAATAAACGTATAAGTTTAGGAGAAAAACCAAATGCGTCGAGCTTCGATAGAAGAATTTTGCAGTTGACTCTATCAAATGCCTTACGATAGTCAAAATACAAGACATCCACCTGTCCACCCTTGTCCATCGTATTCGATATGTTCTCGACCAAAGTCAGTAGATTCGTGTTCACAGATCTCTTTGGTCTAAAACCATGCTGTTCATTGCAGAGATACGGTTGAACTTGTCTTAAGAGAACGCCGTGAAGAAGAATCTCAAACACTTTAGCAGATGCAGAGAGTATTGCAATAGGTCGATGCTCTTCAACTAGCGACTTGTTATTGCCCTTGGGAATTGGAGTCACACGAGCTTTTTTCCAAGCTGGAGGGTAAACACCGTGTTGCACGATCAAATTTATTAGGTGACAAAGAGGGACGGCGAAGGTTTTTTTACAACTTTTCAAGAGATCTGTGGGTACTCCATCTGGGCCTACAGACGAGGTAGACTTTAGCTTATCGATCGAACGCTCGACATCTGCAACAGAGAAATTGTCTACATTTATGTATGCGCAAGTGGAAACGATGTCGGAATCCAAAGAGAACGAATCAGGACACGAAGCCTCATCCGCGTATACACTAGCAAAATGATAAGCGAAAGCATTAGCAGCATCAGGACCAGAACATTGACGCCCCTGGTATGTTACATTAGGCTCAAAGCCACCATTCGATTTTGAGTTGTTGATATGACTCCAAAAACCACGGGGATTCCTGTGAAGATTACATTCTAAATTATTTATATGGCATTTGTATGCTGAATTTATTCTATCCTTAAGAGCAGCGCGAAGATTTGAAAAACGAGTATAAGTCATTTGGCACTTTGTCTGCTTCCAAGTATGATGTAAACATGTCTTCTGTTTAATCTCCCTGATTATGTCGGCAGTAAACCAAACGGGATATCGCCCTGAAGTGATTTTCGGCCTATGTTTCTTTGGAACATGTGAATTAAACGTAGCGTATAAACTATTGTAAAAAGATTCCGTAGCCTCAAAAACATTTTGAGATTGAAGTGTAGAGTTCCAATCTATATTATTTAGTGAGTGACATAGAAAAGCACGATCGACTTTTTTAAAATTCCAATCCTCCAATTCCAAAATTCCAATTCCAAAATATTGGCACATTGTCACCTTGACCCTTTGTCTCTTTTTTCCATAGACCGTGTCCGTATGATGTTAACTTCTCTTTTTTTTTTTTTTTTTTTTATCTTAAATGGGTTTGCTCTTGGCCCCAGTCTAGCCCAAAAGCAAAGACAGGGCCTACGATGGAGCGAGCTTGCCCAGAAAGTGCTTATTCACTCTGGCCTTGAATAGAGTCAGGTTGTATGCGCTCGGAAACACAGACGCCGGCAGGGAATTCCATTCCATAGCTGTGCGCATTATAAACGATGTGGAGTAGCGCTTGGTACGCAGAAAAGGTATATCAACCAAGAACGGGTGATAGCCCGCAGTGCGTCTGGATGTCCGATAGTAGAAAGGAGAAGGTGGAATGAGCTCATGCAGCTCTTGAGCACACTCACCGAAGTACAATCTATAAAAGACCGATAGGCAAGCAACTTTTCGGCGGTAAGCCAAACTGTGAAGCTTAGCTATTACCAGTTTTTCATCGCCTATTAATCTCTTGGCTCTGCGTTCCACCGAGTCCAGTGCAGCAAGTTGATATTTCGCTGAGCCGTCCCAAAGGTGGCAACAGTACTCCATGCAGGATCGGACTTGAGCTTTATAAAGGGTTAAAAGCTGCCCAGGCTTAAAGTACCGCTTGACTTTATTTAGGATGCTCAGCTTCTTAGCTGCAGTTTGAACTTTGGATTCGATGGAGGTGCCGAAGTTAAGGTCAGAAGATAACTCCATGCCAAGAAGCTGGAGAGTATCGGTTACTTGGATAGATGTACCTCGGAAAGTAGCAGTTAAGTTGAATGGACTCCTTTTTGCGGTGAACAGACACGCCTGCGTTTTAGAAGCGTTGAAACTGACGAGATTTTCATCACCCCATTGGGAGACGAGACTTAACTTCAGGTTCAATCGCTCGACCATGGCCTCTCTCAATATTTTTACCTCATCTCTACCGACTTTCGCGCTGGACAGATATCTCTCCATGACAGTACTGTCATCTGCGTACCCAACAATGCCCGATATTAGTAGGTCATTGATGTGTAGCAGGAAAAGCGTCGCAGAGAGCACCGACCCCTGAGGAACTCCGGCATCAATCGCCATGAGGTCAGAGGAGCAGCCGTCAATGACTACTCTGATCGACCGTTCACTCAAGAAGTCGGCTACCCAGCTACAAAAGCCAGCGGGGATTCCGTACGCTGGGAGCTTGCTCAGCAGACTTGCGTGCCAAACCCTGTCGAAAGCCTTTGAGATGTCAAGCGAAACAGCAAGTGCTTCGCCGTGTTTCTCAATGGCCTCGCCCCAGCAGTGCGTCATATACACAAGAAGATCCCCAGTTGATCGTCCCCGGCGAAAACCATATTGACGATCACTGAAGAGATCGTTATCCTCTAGGTAAGTGAGCAGCTTGCCGTTCAGTACTCTCTCCATAACTTTACACAGTATGGAAGTGATGGCGATTGGTCGGTAATTGGCAGGGTCGGCACGACTACCTTTTTTAGGTACTGGTTGCACATTGGCAAGCTTCCAAGACTTTGGTACGGTTTTGGTCTGAAGGGAAAGGCGGTACAGACGCGTCAATACAGGAGACAACTCAGGCGCACAACACCTCAGCACTCTTGCTGGTATGCCATCAGGGCCACTGGCCTTATGCACGTCTAGATTAAGTAGGACTCTACGGACCTCTTTATTATGTAATGTAATCTCCTGCATCGAAGAATTACAGCGAGGTAGGGTTGGTGGTTGCGTAGAGCCAGTATCCAGACGCGAATTGCTCGCAAACAGAGTGGCAAATAGATTCGCCTTCTCAACTGCAGAGTGAGCCAGCGTCCCATCGGGCTTCTGCATGGGAGGCAATGTGGGACGGCAGAAGTTAGACTCGACCGACTTCGACAAGGACCAGAACTGCTTACTACCCGGTGGATAGGATGCAAGTTTCGCCCCTATGCGGCTGACATGGTCAAATCTAGCTTTACGCAATACCCTTTTGCATGATTTTGCGGCTAAATTAAATGCTCTCTTTTTGGCCCGGACTCTTCGCACTCGAACCTTGCGATCGCGAGCTTGCACCCAGACTTGGTATGCAGACTGTTTACGGGCTTCAGCACGAGCACAGTCTGCATTGTACCACGGTTGGGCTTTGTGATCGAGCGGTATGTCGGAGAATGGAATGAAATATTCCATTCCCTGCCGAATCACGTCAGCAACCACATCAGCAGAGCAGGAGGGGTCTCCTGAAGAGAAGCATACTTGCCGCCATGGGTAAGATGCAAAGAAGGTACGCATCTCGTCCCAATCTGCCGACTCGTAGCGCCAAACTCGTCTCGTGCCTCTAGGACTGTCATCTGGAGGCGAGTGGCTCGATACGGATTTTACCACACAGTGATCGGATGTACCAAGGGGAGCTGAGACCGATACCGAATGTCTGTGTGGATCAGTTGTCAGCAGCAGGTCAAGGCAGTTGGGCGTATGGTCAGCGATATCCGGTATTCGCGTTGCTTGATCCACCAGCTGAGTGAGATCAAGTGCTAAGGCGAACCTTCGCGCTTCTCTCCCAGCATGGTCAGTTTTCTGGTATGGGAACAGCCACTCCTTGTGGTGGGCATTGAAGTCCCCCAGAAAAACAAGCTCCGCCGTTGGGTATCGCCGAAGTGCAGTGTCCGTCGTCTCAATGAGGTGTTCAATGAGCTCAGTTGTCTCCTGGTCACCGCTGTGCGACCGGTAGACACCGACGTAGATCGATTTTTCTACCCCAGTGTCCACCAGGAGCCACAGCACTGAAAACCCTGACTTTTCAAAGCAACGGAGACGCCTACAGCATAAGTCATCGCGAACGTACGCACAGACCCCTGCGTGCTTTTTGAACTTATGTTCAAGAGTGTAGCCAGGGTAGTTGAGGTACGCCACATCCGACGGTGTTGCTATTTGCGTCTCCGTTAAGAAGAATAGGTGCGGCTTCTCGGTCTCGAGGTGGTGGTGGACCGGATCGAGATTTGAGTGCATACCTCGGATATTAGTGAGGTGCACTTTTAGTGGGAGGAAGTGTGGCCGTTGTTTTAACTTTTTCTTCTTTTTTTGCTTTGGCATAATGAGTGATTTGTGAGGGATAGGTTAATACAGTCGAGGCACTGCTCAGTTAACCTATACCAGTACTTTTCAGCTCAGCTGATCGGAGGGGGAACTCGTTTGGAGACTGCGGGGACGCCCGAACCCCCCCGATAATCCTCCACCGGGTCCTCCCATCCAGTCGCCAACTGGCACGGTGGAGCATTACGGGATTTTTCGCGAGTTGGCGGGGCAGCCTTTGACACGTGGCTAGCGCGCAAGTCGGGCCCCCTACTAACTGCGGTCGGCCAACGGCTGGCACCGTGCTTCGGATCCCGCTACCCTCCAGAACGAGTTACCTGATACAGCATCACCTAAAGTCAAAGACCGGTTTTAGGCAGTGCAACTGACTAAATTTCCAACCCCCAATGGAGCTGGCACTCCCGCACACCGACGGAACACAGCAGAGCTGCTTGGCGCCGGACTCCGGCAGGATGGTGGTTGCGAGCCAGGCGGCCCCTTTCGGAGCCTACCACCGCTATTGGGATCTTCAGCCGTCACCACAGGTTGTGGTGTCGTTGCCCGGGGTGGACCGCTTGGAGGTAGATCCCACCACCCCAAATCCCCCCCCAATCTTTTCCACGCTCTGTTGGTCTACTTGAGCGCAGCGAAAATTTTTCTATGTCTATGGTATTTACTTTTTGCGCGTCAGTCCTGCAAAATTTTCTGAAGAAAACTATTGTTTCGACGAATATTATAAATAATGTTAAATATAAATAATATATTTTATGAAGTGAAGTAACCACAGACCATACAACAAGTAACATACGCAATGCCCGTATGTTAATAGTATTGTAGAATTTGTAGAAACTGCAACTGGCGAGCAGCCCCCCTACAATGACTGTCAAAAGTAATATCGAAGCTATGTTGTAATTGAGATGACGCTATACACGATTGTATAGCTCTGACTCTGTAACAAAACAACATCACTATGAGGTTGCTATAAGAGCTCAGAGTACGACAACTGGTAACTGGTAGACCCTTCGAGCAACGACGGCGAAGCCGGCGCGTTGCTCTAAGGGTAGGCCCATCTCATCTGTACTGTCACGCATGGGTGGCGTAGCTATATTCAATTAAACACAGATTTGCGTGATATATTGTATTTTTTCAATCTTTTCACGAATACACTTTTCATTGAACCGACATGTTTTCTCCGGAACAAAAGCAGAATGAGCTTTCAAAGATAATAAAGAAACAACTGTTCTCTATTTGACTTACTACTTGCGCAACAACTAAAAAGTTTGTAATAGATGCAATCGAGCATCACACTCCGCCGGTACCTCTTAAATTTATTTATTTGCGGTAAAGCAAAGAAATAAATTTCCCAAAGCTCATCCTTAAAACCTAAGAGACAGTCCTGCCTAGCGTGGGATTTCACAATTATGCTGGCCTTTACTACAGGCGAACCTGCACACAGGACGTTGTTTATTTCTTTAGTCGGCATTAGCCTTCATCATACCCGTGTGTTGGTTTTATGTTGGCAAAAACCCACAAAAAAGCCAAACACACAGCACATCCCTAGCCTTAACTTTAACCACTTGCTCGAACCAAAACTTCAAAGCTAAACCTACTCTATTTACAATAGATAAGTGTCAGAATTTAAATAAATCTCAAAGTCAAAACTATTTTCAAAGACATTGACAAGTTATCCAAAGATAATCACTGATTTGTCAACTTGTCATAGACCAAGACAATAAGAAAATAATGGTCAACAAACACCACAGAGTAAAAATTCAACAACATAAGTTTACCATAAAAAGTACATGTCGACTGCCCTACGAAATGTATTTAGGCTGTGGCACATACCAAAGATAGCACATGCCAAAGACACAAAAATTCTGACACTTGGCATATTGTTATTGATGAGTCATGGAACCGATGGCATTAGACAAACTCTATGACAATTTGAATAATGATAACGGATCCGGCCACATCATGTGAGATCGATGGAGTTCTGGAGAAAATTGGAGGAATTTCGCAGCCAACGAAATATCACCTGGTTCTTATGGAACTATGTGGGATCCTGCCCCTCGTCCATTGAAGAACTGCATCGATTTCACCAACCTTAAACTAAATTTGCCGGATGAATAAACTTGGTTGGTTCCAGGCTCCCTCATTTCCACGACAGCGCCGCCGTTGCTCAGCAGCGTCGTCCGGAATATGAAACAATCATAAAATGCATTAGTAACATTATTTTCAAACATCTTTCAACTATCATAACTTTTAATCTACCTATACTAATTATACATGAAATAAAAACAATCACAATCTTTCTCTATACACTTTTTCTCAACAAAACTATTACCACTTGACCTACATCAATTGTTTACATTACATTTAGATAGTTTAGTCAAAAATATTTTTTCTTAGGATTATGAAAGTAAAATGATTCTTCAGTACTTTGGAATGCATATTTCCCTAACCTATCTACATGATTAGAATTCAAATTATGGTTATTACAGCTGCGATTACTTTTAACAAGATGTAAGTAAGGTAAATTATAATCTGAAAGGTTACCTCGCGAAGGACGATCACATTTACATAAATACTTCTGTAAGAAACTGTGATTATTGCTATCACTAACTTTTGTAGTGCTATGTTTGAATTCATTTTTCTTCTCTTTTCCTATATTCTTATTTTCATTCGCTTCACTCGTATGTTTATTGGCATTGACCTCATAAGAATCTAAATATTGACATTGCCCTATGCCAATTCTATTCTTAATGCTAGTTATTTCACTTTTGGACAATAACCTGCATCTAACGTTCTTTACTATAAATTGTTGATTGCAAAAATCTATCATAGCATTATTGGCAAAGAGAAAATCTTGACCTATTATCATTTCTTGGCCAATATTCTCAACAACCAGGAAATCATTAATAAACAAAACATTGTCGATCAACAATTTTAAATTAACTTTACCTAAAATATTTAACCGATTACCGTTGATAGCTTTCAGTAATAAGTCACAGGGCACACTTTCTTTAGAAATCCTTTGTGCTAATTCACTTGAAATGACAGATACAGAAGCACCAGTGTCTAACAAAGAAATGATTTTGTGATCGCGACAAGTTACATGAATACATGGAGCTAACTCACGTTTATGCTGTTCTTCTTCGGATATTTCCGCCGATTGAACATGTTCATCGATTGCCTTAATATTGTCCGTTTCCAAATCGTTTCTTATTGGTTTTCTTTGTCTGAAATTTAAAAGATGTGAGGAATCTTTGGAAAAAGTTGGGGTTTGTTGGAATTGGTTTGCTGTAGAGCACAGGATTTGAGATCGCGCCGGCTCGTAGTACGCGCGCACAGCTGGTGCTGGTGCAGTATCAGCCACGGTATCGCCTACACTAGTCGACTGGACAGGCAGAATTAATTTAGTTTCTGGCTTTACTCCAGACAATAGTTTTTTCATCTGCCACAAAACTTGTTTTAAGTGATCCTTGCTGAAATAAATATGTGTAACCAGCTTCTGCTTTGTAACAAAATTAGCTTTTCTTAAATATTGTTGGACAAAACATTGGTCGTCTATGACCGACCCTGTTTTTGAAGCTAAGCTATCTTAAGAATAAAAATAATCAAGTGGGTACTCATGTGGGCCCTGACAGCGTTCAAAGAAAGCTGCTAGTGGATTCGTAGTCGGAGCGAATTCCTCCGTTATCTTGTCCCGCAACTCCTTGTAGGAACTACAGCTCGAGACAATCTTCTTGTAGAAGTAGAGTGCTGCCCCATCCAGGTGAGCACTCTACTACAATACATTACGACAGAATAATCTTCTTTGCATTATCGTCGTATTTGTTCACGGCCGCTGTGATCTCAAATTCGTCGAATAATTCATTAATATCTTGATCAATGCTGTTGAACTTCTTCATCTTGTACAACACCTAAAATATAGAAATCACACACACGCGCGTAACTTTACGGCCGTCGCGCCTCCACCATGTCACGCATGGGTGGCGTAGCTATATTTAATTAAACACAGATTTGCGTGATATATTGTATTTTTTCAATCTTTTCACGAATACACTTTTCATTGAACCGACATGTTTTCTCCGGAACAAAAGCAGAATGAGCTTTCAAAGATAATAAAGAAACAACTGTTCTCTATTTGACTTACTACTTGCGCAACAACTAAAAAGTTTGTAATAGATGCAATCGAGCATCACAGTACCTACTGCAATTTGAACGAATTATTTTTGATCATGTATTTCCTTTTAGGTTCTTAGTCCAATCAATGAGCATATTTGTTGTATGGAGACTTCCGAAAAATTCTCCCGTCTATAAAATTTGGCATGTGATGAAGTTAGGTAACACAGATTACAGATGAACAATAAGCCAATAAAATTTGTTACGAGAAGTTAGGTATTTTTACCTAAACATGAAAATCGCTTATATCTCTCTGTGAATATTTCCTCGGGCTAAAATACTTTCTGTATACGTATTTGTGTATTAGTTAGAATAAGTATGTAAAAGAATCCAATATTTTTTCGATTTCGGAGATACTCCAAATTTAAATTTTAATATTTTTCAATATATCTTTTCTTGATAAAAATATCTGCTGATTATTATTTTTTAATGTGTTTTTATACCCTTAATATATAGATTTGTTCAGTAGGCCAACAAATTTTCTTCTTTAATCATATTTATACATAAATGTATGAAAATGGACCGACTATTTTTCACATTACCTCTTAAGACCAAAAAATAAAAAAAATATGATTAAAGAAGAAAATTAATTGACTTATTGAACAAAGCTATATATTTAAGGATATAAAAACATATTAAAAATAATAATCAGCAGATATTTTTATCAAGAAAATATATATTGAAAAATATTAAAATGTAAATTTGGAGTATCTCCGAAATCGAAAAAATATTGGATTCTTTTACATACTTATTCTAACTAATACACAAGTACGTATACATAAAGTATTTTAGGCCGAGGAAATATTCACAGAGAGATATAAGTGATTTTCATGTTTAGGTAAAAATACCTAACTTCTCGTAACAAAATTTATTGGATTATTGTTCATCTGTAATCTGTATTACCTAACTTCATCACATGCCAAATTTCATAGACGGAAGAATTATTCGGGTTGCATAAGCCCCGTTGATTGGACTATCTTTACTTTTATCCTGATTATACGTTTACTGTGGACCCCTGAGTTTTTTTTTCACGTCCCCGTAACACAACTGTCAAAATCCATTCTCTATTGTCAGTGAAACGTGATAAGTCGCATCGCGTTTCAGTGGTCAACCTAGAGGGGCTGGTACTAAACTAACTCTTTTGATACGTTGTAAATGTTTAACAACACCGATGCCGACCCCGGCGATTAATATTGCAAGTAACACTTACATTTTTGGACCTTAAAACGTTCTTTCAACAGATACGACCGAAATGTGCTTGATATGTTCCATTATTCATAGCGTTATATCAGTCTTTGAAGAGGCTATTGTAGAACAGAAATAAACATGTTAACAACCGCATCAATTATACAGGGTGTAACGGAAATGGACAGAAATGGTGTATCCATCCAAAGGGAGGTCAGTGTACTCGTGAATCTGAACACCTCCTAAAGGAAAAAAAATCCCTTTTTTGCGCTCAATGGCAGATTCTGGAAACGGCAGATTCTGTAAACGGCAGATTCTGTAAACGGCAGATTCTGTGATGGTAGATTCTTTTAACGACAGATATTTTACAGTCAGTCAGCAAAAATAAAAGTTTTTTGACATACCTAGTTTTTTTTTAAACATTGGTTCTGAACAGAATTTATTTTAATAAATAACGTTTTGACGTTTATATTGGTGGTGGTTAACCTTCTCCATATTTATGAGATCCTGGTACTTTGGTGACGTATTGTTTTACGAAAAAAAGTTTATAATTTTCTTTGACATTTTTCATGTCAAGGGAAGGTCAAGGGCATAATGAGTCGGTGTGACTACGGGTGAAAAATCCCCGTAGTCACACTGGTGTGGTAAGTTGATGTGACCTCGGGTCGGTCGTCAGTCGGGATTATCGTGTGTCATTATTTCCGTTATAATTTTCTTGATAGAGCCTAATGAAATAAAAAATATCTTTATAATTAGAATGTTGTTTGGGACTGTACTTCTGCCATTTACAGAATCTGCCATTTACAGAATCTGCCATTTACAGAATCTGCCGTTTACAGAATCTGCCATTTAGCGAAAAAAGTAAAAATTCAAATCGAAAAAAATTTTTGGACTCTCCATAGAAAATTTGAATTTGCCGCCAACATTTTTTATGGAGTGATATATTTTTTATTTGATTTTTTTTCTGTTGGAAGGTGTTCAGTTTCACGAGTACATTTACCTCCTTTCGGATGGATACACCATTTCCGTTACACCCTGTATAAGGCGGAACCTAATGATGTGATGATGATACTGAAACAGGTGATAATAGTGTTGCTTAAACTAAACAACTTTCTTCAAAGAACATAGGTCGAAAAACGA
Organism: Agriphila geniculea; assembly: GCA_943789525.1. Classification (NCBI taxonomy): domain Eukaryota; kingdom Metazoa; phylum Arthropoda; class Insecta; order Lepidoptera; family Crambidae; genus Agriphila; species Agriphila geniculea. The sequence continues at coordinate 5,994,884 of OX038894.1, read as the reverse complement.
AAAAAGTTTATACTTCCATACAAAATGTATTGGTTCATCTGACCGACTTTCTATAGAAAGGTGAAAAAAAAAATCGTTTTTCGACCTATGTTCTTTGGAGAATGTTGTTCAGTTTTATCAACACTATTATCACCTATTTCAGTATCATCACATTTTTTGTTCCACCTTATATTGCATGCTAAGCAGTATTACTTCCTTCCTTAGTATTTGATGTGTGTCGATGCGAAAAACCAAAATAAATTAAAATGTGATGATTTTATAATTACTTTATTTCCACTATGCATACTCGCGTGGAATGTTGTAAAGTTAAATTTAATAAAAAATAACATCATTCAAGCTATTACAAAAAAAACTTTTTGCATTTACACAGAGTGGTGACGTGACGTGACGTGTAGGAGTGGTGACACATACAGACGGAATCTGATTCGGAATGTCGGTAATATATAAAAATTACGAACGGAAAAATAACGCATGTGTACTTGTATGGATTTGCTGCGTTCGGAACATTTCGACTCGGAATTCCGTAAGTAGTGTGTGGCCAGGCTTATGTTGTTTCCTCTGTTTTTCTTACTGTATGCTTATTCGAGAGAATTTAGTTCGTCGAAACAGGATCAAAGCAAATTCTTTTGACAGTTAAAAATACTAGGTGATTAATTTTAACATTGAAAATGTTTTTTTTGAGGCATCTGTATAGGCCCGATTTTCAGCCAAAGTGCGATTTCACCCTGGTGTCGTAGATATTAGACTTAGAGCATGCGCGTCTTACTCTAAGATATTAGAGCTATGCTTAGAGTAAGACGCGCTTCTGGATGCTCTAAGGAGCTATGTAAATGATTGAGATATCAAATGACAAGTCTAATCAAGGGCTATAAGCTGAAAAAAAATTTTTGGAATATCTCAAAATCTTTTTTTGAAATCGCAAAAATGTGAAAAATACGATCGATTTTCGCCCGGTTTCGGCGTGCAAAAAATCATATCTCGTAAACGAAACGCGATATCGGGTCGATTTTAAAAACACCTCGAGATATGACTTTGGTCTACTTTAAAAAAATATTTGAGGTAAATAACATAAAAGGATAATTCTGTAGCTTAACCTTTATGAAGTGAAGTTTGCGCGGAGCGTATGAGTGAGCGCTGAGCGCAGTAGTGTACGTACGTACCTAGTCGTATCAACGCTAATGGTCTGAAAGACAAATGTTTGTTTAAAGTTATATTTTGAGTTGTAAATGTAATAAAATGTTATTTTCTAATTATAAAAAAATCGGATAAGTACCTAATGAAAGTGTTTTTAAAAGCAAAACAAAAATATATTTTTAATTTATTAATACTTATGTAAAATTCTTAAGAGGCATATTACGTTACGACTGTGATTTTTGCGTAAAATGGCCAATTTTGGGGTTATCGATCTCAGAAACAATAATAAATTAACAGTTTTGACTTATTGAATAGTGTAGAATAGCTATTGGAATAGATCATAGCGGCCTCGCTTTTTTGAAAATTTGCTTATCTTCATAATTAAACTCGAAATTGCAGTTAAAGATTTTCATAAAATGCGCGAAGGCACTTTTTTGGGGTCATGGATTGAACTACTGTGCTAAACAAATGAAATAAAAAAAATTGAATATTATTTCTTATATAGTCGAATAGATCATAGCGGCCTCGGAATTTCGAAATTATGTATGGAATATGTGAAAAAAAATCCCAATCAAAAACCATAAAACTACTAAAAACGCTCAGAATTAACTGTGAATTTCTCCTAGATACATAATTATTATTACGTAAAATTTATATTAGAATAATTTTTACTTCATAAGAAAATTAAATTTCATACTTTTATTTGTTGTTTGTACTTGTTTTTCTTTCTGTGTATGTTCAAAGTTGACTCTAAGAAATCGTTCACCAACTTTAATTTTCCTTTCTAACCCTTTAATTTTCCAGTGTATCATCATATTACTTTTTGTCGCGAACACATATAAATGTATTTAGTAGACCCAAAGGTTTCTCTAGGTTGTAGCGCTAAAATCCGTCAAAATCGAAATTTCGACGAAAAAATGTGATAGGGGCCCTTAAATTGAGAGATTATGTTTGTTTGAAATTTTGTTAATGTGATTTTTTAATAATTATTTATTTATGACTTTTTAATGGTTAGGTGTCAAATCTAACGTAAAACAACTAAGTTAAATAAACACCATTAGTATTTACCCATAGGAAGAACAAGATATCATTTATTAATTAAGCGTTTCTATACTTATGCAAAAGGCCGGGCTTTGCCTTGCAGACTGCACGTGAGCATCGAAAAAAACTATTTCGGCGCATCTGGTTCCTTTGTTTTGGCTGTATTTCCTGACCATTACCTGCACCGTGGGATTTCTTGTATAGGCAAACGAATAAACGAATCTTGAGCGAAAGATGAATAGAAGAGAGTTTGTAGTTTGAGCCTCCATACTTAAGAGTAGATACAGAAAAGCATTTGCACTAATTGGTTAGAATTTGGATGATAAATTACACTCAAAACGTGTAAAAAAGGAAATAAATAGGTACCTATGTTAATGCTAAAGATGTTGCTGTATATTCGGGGTTGCTGTTATTTCAATTTCGAGATTTAAAATTACTCGATAGGGCATGTCTCATGTTTTTCTTAGTACGCTACGATTCCAAATGAATTTTTACAACGGTCTCTAAATGAGAATGTGAAGATGATGCCTAAATAAACATAGTTTGTTATCGCACATATTCAAATGATGATGAAGTCAGCGCGAGACTCCATTTGATTTTGATTAGAATTTTTTATTAGGTATTTTTTTGTAGAAATTCTAAGATGTTTTAGTTATAGTACTTACATAGGTTTATTTAATAATAATAAAAAATGTTTACGAATAAATTTTGTATTAGGTAATTAATTAAATTCATTTTCTATGTACCAGAAGATCGTGAAAGGCACGAGATCTGTGAATTTTTTATATAACGGAAACTGTGTTGTGATTTGGCTCGGTCCGATTTTATTCGTCTGTAACTACCTACAAACCCCTGACGCGATATTACATGTTTGTTGTGGAATACAGTAGGTACTGAGATTATTATGTATATGTATGTATCTATACGGAAATTGCAATGACGGGGCCAAAATTAATATTGTAATACAAAACATAGCCAGGAAATTGGTAATGAAGTAATATCAGATTAGTATAAACCAGTTATTTAGTATTTCCAAGGAAAGTCTGAACTTAATTGCATCACTCTAAAACATTCGAACGTAATATTAATGAAAAGCGAAATAATTTTTGCCTGCTTTCTACCGTAATATAATAAGTCTATGTTTCTACCACACATTTGTCACATATTTACTGCAACATTTATTACTTACTTGTAGTAAATTAAAATAAATTCTTAAAAGACAACTCATATTTTTTACACGACTGCCCAAAGCAAAAAGAGTGTATATGTTCAGGGTTCATGTATGTTTGTGGGTATGTGAGTTTCTTTATTCCACCATAACTTCTAAATGCCTGAACTGATTTGGATAAATGGGGTATCGTTAGAATCCTTACAGCATCCCGAGTGACACTGGCTATATTTTTTTAGAAAAAATCAATATGGCGACTGTACCACGCCATTTTCAAATTTGAAAAAAAATAAAAAAAAAATTCTTCTATTATTACAATATGGGCATCAAATGAAAGGCCTTGATGAGCACATTCCAAATCTATATAATATGTCACTATAATGTGTAAAATAAAAATAAATAAATTAAAAAAAATTAAAAACACGACTGCCCTGCCAAAAACGAACTAAAAAGTTAAACAACAAGTGCCATTGCAGTCGGGGGACCTTATTATGGAACATTTTTTGATCAAAGAGGTCCCCCGACTGCAATGACACTTGTTGTTTAACTTTTTAGTTCGTTTTTGGCAGGGCAGTCGTGTTTTTAATTTTTTTTTTACTCTATTTGTAATTCCACGCCAACACGTTTTAATAATTAATAATTACATTAATAATTACACTTTATGTGAAAGTAGCTCTGTTTGTCTGTCTAAACCACTGTACCAATTTTGATGAAGGTAGTATAGAGATAGATTGGAGTGTAGGGAAGGACCATACTTTTTGTCGCAAAAAATAATATTGGAGGGAATGAGAATAATGAAATAGAAAGGGGATGAAAATGTATACAGGGATCTGGAAATAAGTTCACAAGGCTGATAGTCGTGGGCGGTTGCTACATTGAATGTGCTGGATTCACCCTAATCCGACCTTTCGATTTCTGTCACATATTCGATTTTGTAATCTACCTTACTATCATAGTGTACACCCTTAATATTTAAATACATATATCTAATGATTAAATAACCACTAAGCTTATTAATATAATTGAAAAAAAAATGAAAAAATCGACTCACCCGTAGCAGCTCAGACGGGACTTAATAATCTTAATATAAAAAAAGCATTGTGAATGCATAAAAAATCTAAAAGTTTAAAAATTAAATAACCACGTTAGTGAATAAGTTGAAAGTTGAAAATATCGGAAAAAACTTAAGTTAATCACAATCACAAATACAACGATAGCAAGACGCGTGTAAAAACGCATTCATTCTTTTCATGATTTAACTACGAGTATCTTTTCATCACGCGCGTGTAGCGTATAAGTTTATGAATGAGCTCTAAATCCACAAATCAGTAAAATTTTGGGACACAAACAAACCTTGACAGATAATTAAATATTGAAACTTTTAACTTTTAACTGTACATACTTGATTAGAAGAGATACGTCCATTACATTTTATATAAGTACTCGTACTTAAAAAAAAATCGAGTTGCACTCCGGGAGTGCCGGCAGAAGTGAAAACTTTTTGCACGAATTGCCGTCTTACTAATTTACTCTGCATTTGAATTTACGAATACAGAACAGTATTGTACGAAAGTCTTATCCATAGCTTGACAGAAAATCTAGAGTAATTCAATGTCTAACATTGAATTAAAAAATTAGAGTGTTGCTATGGTGACACAAGTGTTTACATATTGTTACGAATTTTCGATCAGGGTCACGTGATCCTGATTGACTGACGCGAGTTCAACATTTTTTCCCCATACAAAAAAGCGTACAACGCCGCTAAAGAAGTTTTCACTTCAATAACCGAGTATAGTTTGTTTTCTTGATAAACTTGCGAGAGTATTGACTGTTGTGTTACGTAAGATACGCCGCGCCCACCCTTGGTTTTGTTTTAAGGTAACAAACACGTTTCTTTTGATAAATCACAAAATTGGTTACGTTTTGGTAGCGTGTTTGGCCATATGTGCCAAGGTTAAGATGAACAATCGATTGTTTCAGGTTTTAGTTCTTTACGGGTAGAACATTATTTTGCATAGCATTCGATGTTTTATTCTGCTTTTCTTTACTTTTTGCATCACTAATTCCCTGTGCTAAAACTAGGCTTAAAGAAAATCTGAAACAAAACACTTTTACGGATTACAACTTCCATTTTATTTCTTATCATCTCTTCTGGTGCTGAATAGTAGGAAAATAAAAAAAATAATATACCTACTGTTCCCTAAAAAAATAAAAAAAAAATAAAAATACGAATCATCATCATCATCATATCAGCCGCACGACACCCACTGCTGGATATAGGCCTCCCCTAAGGATCTCCACGACGATCGGTCCTGCGCTGCCCGCATCCAGTGGCTTCCCGCGACCTTCACCAAATCGTCGGTCCACCTTGTCGGGGGCCTACCCACGGAGCCGAGTCCGGTGCGCGGTCGTCATTCCAGAACCTTTTCGCCCCAACGGCCATCAGTTCTTCTCGCTATGTGTCCTGCCCATTGCCACTTCAGTTGAGCAATCCTTCGAGCGAGGTCGGTTACTTTAGTTCTCCTGCGGATCACCTCGTTTCTGATTCGATCACGCAGGGAAACGTCGAGCATGGCTCTCTCCATTGCACGCTGGGTGACCTTGAGCCTCCTTATGAGACCCATAGCTAGCGACCACGTTTCACTGCCGTAACTGGCAACACACACTGTTCATAGACTTTCGTCTTGAGACACTGAGGTAAGTCGGACGCGAAGATTTTTCGAAGCTTCCCGAATGCTGCCCACCCCAGTAGGATTCGACGAGAGATCTCTTTCTCAAAATTGGACTTACCTAACTGGACTGCCTGTCCTAGGTATACGTAGTGGTCAACAACTTCAAGTGTAGTGTTCCCAATATGAACTGGAGAGGGTACAACATGGCCATATGACATAATTTTCGTCTTATCCATGTTCATCTTGAGACCCACTCTTTGGGAAGCACTACGGAGATCTTCGAGCATTGTGTTCAGGTCTTCCATTTTCCATAGAATTTAATCATTTTAAAGCTAAAAACACGATTTTTAAAGTAAATGTCCTTTGTTTTCATAGCTCTCGTGGAACAATCGTACGCAGCGCCATTTTGACAGTTGCCGTCCCCATTGCGTACGTTATTTTCGTAATAGGCCCCCGGCAGAGTGACATTTAAAAGTAATGTGTTACAAAGTTATTCAATTCAAACTTTACGTGTTAGCCAAGTTACAGTTTGTACGTTCCCTAAAGCTTTCATTTCAAGAAAACAAAATTCCATTAAAAATATAAATAAAACAGGAAACATACCTAAAAACAATTACGGTTGGATCATTCCATCAATCTGTACCAAGCCCTAGATTAGGTTAGGGAAAAAAATATGTTTTAATTAAAAAATGTACACTTTTATACTTCATACTTTTTACTGAGGCTTTACTAGTGATTGCTTGTACAGTCAGCGTCAAATTATTTGAACATTGAAACCTACCAAAAATACCTGAAACAACCTTATCTCAAGACTTTATGGTAAACTTTCATTTGGTGTCTACGAATAAACGAAAATGTCTTATATAAGGTTAATTTTGTTCAAATAATTAGGTGTTTGGTATGTTTGAATGCTCATAATATCATTTTGGCGATGATGTAAAAGTAACAAAAACTACGTTTCAATTTTACTACTAGAATAATCCTACTATTCTTAAGTTTATGGTAAGTTGCGATGGATTATAACCATTTTATTTAACTAATTCGAAATATGTGTAGTAGCAACTAATGTCATATTTTTGGAAATTAAATAATATAAACTTAATAGAAAAAAACCCTCTTGAAATGAATTATATGCTTTTAACCAAATACTAAGAACGAAAACTTTTATTTACAAGGGTACCACGACTTCCTATTTAGTTAGGTAGCATTTTTAGGTTTCAAAATCTGAAATAAGTTTAAAAAAAATTTTTCATCTATTCAATAACAGCGCAACTACAAAAGTTACCTTACATCCACATATTGCTACTGCGCCATGCTCCTCACGAATTCATATAGAACACATAAAATGGATAATAAAAGCAGGGAGTAGGGCGGATGACGTCACAGGACCTTGACTTCGGCCATTGGAGAAAATTTGGGAGGCAGGGATTATTGCCCTGGCATAGTTGAAAAATACCCAGGAAAGTATTGTCGATGGCCTTTTAATAAAGCGTTGGGCAGCGGCCATTTTAATAGATCACATAAAATTGACGTCTGCCATTAACATATATTTATATTTGGACTCTTTACTGATTTAAGCTTCGAGGTATTGGTGCCCTTAAGGCATCTATCCCTCCATACACCATGTATACGCATATACAGGGTCACTGGAAATATGACGTATTCCTGCTAAGGGGTTATAGATGAGGTCAAAACAAATATTTTTTGTCATATAATTTTTTCTCAAAAAATTACTAGTTTTTGAGTTAATTGAAATTAAGTATTTTTTTACCAAAAGTACGTTTTCAGCCACAAAAATTTAAAATAAAAAATAACTACTCATTCGATTCCGGATTTTTTATCATTTTGGGATAGAAAACAATCTGAGTGTTGATAATGAATAAAAAAAATTTCATAAAATACAGGTATTTATAAAAAATTCAATCCTTAAAAGCATACTTTATTTTTATTTTTTTCAGATTTTTTTGAAATAGCATCAAATATCTTTAAAAAAATCCTTGTAACTAAGCGTGCATAATATTTTAAAAACATCACCATCTATTCAGCTTTCAGTTAAGGTATAAAACTTAATAATAACTTAAATAAAAAATGAGAAATTAAGACTTAACTAAATAGCAGTCCCATTTCATGTAGAAAAATTTCCTACTTCAAGCGCTTCGGAGGTGGCCGTATTATCCTACTTATTACATAAATTTGAAAGTTTGCTTGTTTGGATGATTGTTAATCAATCACGCAAAACGGCTGAACGGATTTGGATGAAATTTGGCACACATATACTTTATAAGCCGGATTAAAACATAGGAGGATACTATTATCTTGGTTAAAGGTTCCCTAGGGATTTTCTCGAATGTAAATGCGGATGAAGTCGCGGGCGGAAGCTAGTTTGCCATAAATGATCATGCTTACTAAAATACTTTCGTCCGAGTGAGTTTGAAACAGGATTATTTTCCGCCGATGAGTCAAAATTTTATACAGACAGCATCAAAAATAACCATGCATATCAGCCATTTTTAAAGACCCGCTGCTGGGGAACAAGCCTTCCTTTCCTTTTGGGATAAAGCGGATGGGCCATAACTCACCACGTGGGCCCAATGCGGATCGGGCGGTCGGTATTAACTCAATGTACCTTACATTGAGCCCTTGGTTCTGGCTGCATTTATAGTCGTTAACACTGACCAATCCACATTGGGCCCACGTGGTGGGTATGGCCCGTCCGCTTTATCCATCCACAAGCCAAAAGGAAAGCCTGGCTGATATGCATGGTTATTTGTGATACAGTTTGTATAAAATTTTGACTCATCGGCGAAAAATAATCATGTCTTAAACTCACTTTGACGAAAGTATTTTTTAGTAAGTACGACCATTTATTGCAAACTAGCTTCCGCCCGCGACTTTATCCGCATTTACATTCGAGAAAATCCCTAGGGAACCTTTAACCAAGATAATAGTATCCTCCTATGTTTTAATCCGGCTTATAAAGTATATGTGTGCCAAATTTCATCCAAATCCGTTCAGCCGTTTTGCGTGATTGATTAACAATCATCCAAACAAGCAAACTTTCAAATGTATGTAATAAGTAGGATAATACGGCCACCTCCGAAGCGCTTGAAGTAGGAAATTTTTCTACATGAAATAGGACTGCTATTTAGTTAAGTCTTAATTTCTCATTTTTTATTTAAGTTATTATTAAGTTTTATACCTTAACTGAAAGCTGAATAGATGGTGATGTTCTTAAAATATTATGCACGCTTAGTTACTAGGATTTTTTTAAAGATATTTGATGCTATTTCAAAAAAATCTGAAAAAAATAAAAATAAAATATGCTTTTAAGGATTGAATTTTTTATAAATACCTATATTTTATGAAATTTTTTTTATTCATTATCAACACTCAGATTGTTTTCTATCCCAAAATGATAAAAAATCCGGAATCGAATGAGTAGTTATTTTTTATTTTAAATTTTTGTGTCTGAAAACGTACTTTTGGTAAAAAAATACTTAATTTCAATTAACTCAAAAACTAGTAATTTTTTGAGAAAAAATTATATGACAAAAAATATTTGTTTTGACCTCATCTATAACCCCTTAGCAGGAATACGTCATATTTCCAGTGACCCTGTATAATGCCTGTCTATATTTTTTAATTATTTATAGTTTTCTGTTACATTTTTATGTATTCACGTGTATATTGCTGTTTTATGAGTAGAATGACCTCAAAAAAATTTGGTTGGGTTCATTTACACTATCCCGCACTAAAGGCATCTATCCTTCTTAGTATTTTCATGGTTGGGGCAACTATCCATAGGGTTAGGCGTCTATCCTCAAAAAAAAAGGTTTTACTAAAAGCTAAATTCTGCAAAATCTGTTATTGATAGGTCAAAAATAAATATCTATGATTCAACGTAAATTATTAAGCTAGCCTACATTCATAGAAATTATTCATATTAATAAATACTTTTTAAATTAGGAGGCTATTTCAAAAAGTAGGGCATCTATCCCGGTTTTACCCAATATGTATTTAATAAAAACATATAAAATTTTCACTATGCACCAACAGCAATGAAAAGAATTCAGAATAACAAGTCACCAGAGCGGACTAATGCCTGACCAAGTTAACTACCTACAGGCAAATATTCGTAGCTGAACATAATGTTTTTAGCTTACGAAAGACGCATAAATAAGTAATTAAAAGTTTTTGAAGCACGAGCATGTAAAAATTATTCGTTTTCACCACAACATTACTTATTCTGTGCCATAACTAAACGAGACCATGACAATATAGAAATAACCGAAACTTGGGTAGAACCTCGTAAATTAATTCGTAAGGCAGTTTCACGCACAGAACAAAGTTTTTTTTCTCTTTATACTTCCTTGTTCGATAGTTTCACGCAATTCCCTTCAAAATAAAGTAATGGTCACCCTTATCTTACCTTAACCTTTTTTTTATAGTAGGGGGAATGCGTTTATGCATCCCGAAGGTATGTGGGACTCGCCAAGGCCCTACCCACTAAACCCCCTACTGCTTCCCGCACCACCTAACACGCAAGACCTACGGGACCGTGATATCACGCACCGTGTGGCCCTGGTGTTGATGCCCCAATGAGCCCCGCACTTGGAGGACCACCGAGTGGCACTCGTCCCCTGTCGAGGACTAGGGAGGAACGAGGTGCGCGTAGCGTCTCCTCCTTCTTCCTGGCCGTCTCCTTCGGAGCGGGTCTGCGTCCGCATCCGCCTCTCGGTCCCTCTCTGTGGCCTCCTTCTGTGACATCACGTCCTCACAGAAGGAGACCATCGCCTGCCACGACCTGTCACCACTCAGCATAGCGCCTGCCACGCTGGGAAGCGAGAGGTCCCCTCCAATGACTGCCACTAGTTCTCTCCGCTGTGACGACCACGTCGGACACTCCGCGAGAGTGTGCTCCGTGGTGTCAACCGGTGCGCCGCAGTCGTGGCACACCGGAGCGGTCTCTCTCCGTATTCGACACAGGTACTTACCGAAGCAACCGTGCCCGGTAAGTACCTATGTCATCCTGTATGTCAGGGAGCCATGCTCCCTGTCCCGCCACTGCCTGAGGACCGGGCGAATGGCCTGAACAGTCCTATGCCCCGCAATCGGGGTTTGTAACTGGAGCTCCCAATCTTGGAGCATCCGCTCCTCCGCATCGCGCCGGACTCGCAACCTTTCTTCTGGGGCCAGGCTTTCGCCCCTTTCTGTAATTGCTCTCCTCCGCCTGTACACCTCAGAGAGCACCTGAGCTTCTAGCTCCCATGGTGGTGTACCAGCAAAAGCACATGCTGCTGTCCTCGACACCGTGCGATATCCCCGTATGATACGGGAGGCAATGACTCTTTGCGGTCGGCGAAGAGCCGCTTTATTCTCCGTGCTAAGAGAGTCTGCCCACACTGGCGCCCCGTACAGGGCCATACTCCGTATGACTCCTGCGAACAATTTGCGGCAGCTCTGGTTTGGGCCGCTTACGTTCGGCAGGAGTCTCCCTAATGCCGCTGCGGAACTTACTAGCCTGGGAGCCAGCTGCCGGAAGTGCTCACTAAAGCTCCAGCGGCTATCCAGAACAAGACTCAGGTACCGCATATGTGGTCGCAACGGTATCACGACCCCATCCACTACCATATCTTCGCCAGGGGGCTGTCCCTGTCTCGGTCCATGAAAGACGATGGCTTGCGTCTTCGCTACAGCCACCTCCAAGCCCAGCCTTGATTCGGCGGATCATGCTCTGCTCCGATTTTTGCTAGGTACTTCGCCTCCGCGAGATCTCTACCCCGGGCAGTTACGAGGGTGTCATCTGCATAACAGATGACATCATGCCGGGGGAGAAAGGCACCGCGAAGCGCCCAGTCGTAGCCCAAATTCCACAGGAGTGGCCCCAAGACCGACCCCTGTGGAACACCACACTCCATGCCACGCATCTTGACTTGCCCGTCTGGGGCAAGGAATACAACCTCCCTATCCTGTAGATAGTGCTCGATTATGCGAGCCAGATAGGGAGGGATGCCGTGATATTTCAGGGCATCTCGAATAACGCTGTAGGGGAGAGAGTTAAACGCATTTTTGATGTCCAAAGAGACTGCAACAACTCTCTCTCCTCTGCTTATCGCCCTCTGTGATAACTCCTTTAGAGCGAGGACAGCGTCGATCGTAGATCTCTGCCTCCTGAACCCGAACTGTCGGTCGGACAGGTTAGGTCCTTCGTTGTTTAGGTGGTGGATGACTCGGTCGGCGATAATTCGCTCCAACATCTTACTAAGCTAGATGCATCTAGCAACACTACTGGCCTATACGCGGACGGGGAGTCCGGTGGTCTGTCGTCCTTTTTCAGGAGGCAGAGTCTCCCTCTATACTGTTCCATACTGCTTGTCCGGTCAATACAGAAACAGGTGAAAAATCATTGAAAAACAAAATCGCTTTCCTTTTCTAACTCTGAGTTAGCGAGCAGAATTCAAATCAAGTTTCGTATCTTTGTAAGTAAATGTAAATACCCGATGTGCGACTACATCTAGATTTAGCCGGCTAAAACTATTAGCGGGTAACTATTAGTATAATACTTCGGGTATTAGCCGTAACATACCTTTATACTACAGACTTTTATAAAGTTCTAATATCTTAGATTGCAGTCTTGACTGACCTGACACAACTATCCTTGGCTCACTGACACATTTTCAGTGCTTCGCTCATTTCCCTGATGCACGTTTCCCTTTTTAATACACGTCGAGTTTAACCAGAGTTGGGGGGTGTAACTTGGAATTTTAATGAGATAAGTTACTGAACAAATGTGGCATGCGAGATGAAGTTGTTTTTTTGCTCTTTTCTGTCAAAAGAATGAACCTACAGATAATAATCATCATTGCAATGGATGAATTAATTAAAAATCTCTTTTGTCAACTTTTTTATCCTAGTGATTAAAAAAATCTTTATTAATAAAAAATTGCTAAAAATTGCGGTTGGAATTTGCTTTTTTATTTAATGAAATTATAAGAATAACGTAGGCAAAACTCAGTTTTTGCAATTATTCGTAATCGAAAGTCAATTCTATGCATCTATAACTTTGCAAAAAATCTAACAACTATTTAAGTTATTTTTTTCATTTTTACTGATAGCAGTTTTCTTTTAAAAATATTATTGTGTTGGTAAATCGTGGATAGTACCCAAGATATATGTTTATTGGACACCCTTGTTAGCCTTGACATCCCTTGGCAAAATTTCAATGGCATTGGATAAATAGAACGTGCAGGATATTCTATGTAAATATAGTTTTAATTTTCTTAAAATTAATTTAGGTAAGGAAAATTGCCCAAATACATTGATACAAATGACACTAATACGGTATTTGGTTTTTTTATTACTTATCTATCATATAGAGATTTGCAAATAATCAAAATTATCTCTAATTATGATACGAAATTGAAGTCGGCAAAATCATTGCAAAATCGAGCCAAAAACTTCGTCTTTTTGTCTTCGATTTTTGTACATATTCATACAAAAAAGTTTGTATACCGAACCTGCCTCTGTGGCTACTTTGCAGATTCTTTTGTACTTATGTCACAAAATATAAGCCGCTCGTGAAAAATCTCGGTAAACACCGTAAACACTCTTGAGCAGAAAAATGGAATTACCGGCTTATTTTCATCAAAACGAGGTAGCTCTGAAGCCTTTGTTCTCCGACAATAATTGAACGGGACGTGGTCTGATAAGGGCATTCAAAGAGTGAATGGAAGAGGGCCCAGCCCCCCTACTCAAATGGCCACTTTTCTATTCGTTCGCTAACTTAAAACTTAAAAATAAGCAATTAAACGATCAAGTCTCACGTCGCAAGTTTATATAAATCACAGACATTGTTGTATTGTATGGAATTGATAAGCCTACGACTACGATACGTAATTTTGGAGTTTATGGCTTGTTTTAATTTTATATATATATATATATATATATATATATATATATATTCAACCGTTCTATGTAAATGTTGATCCACCTTTTCGTCGTATATAATTGGCTCCCCACGAATACAACCGATATACTTTAATCCGGTATTGACACGGTAGGGTTGTCCGCCAATCAACATCGGTTTCTTATGTAGATACTCGTCATCAACAAATACACAAATTAAAGATATTTGTTGATCCGTTAACGGTCACAGAAATTACACCGATGCGTCAAATGTTAATCCGTTTTATATTCATGCGCGTGCACAATCTTCCTAACTAACGTTGATCCGAGGGCATTTTGACCTTTGCATAGATTTTACATAGTAGCACGTGATGTTTTTAGCGTCATTTGATAGGTTTAGGTCTTAAACGGATAGGACAAAAGAAATTGTGTAAATATGATGATCCGTTTAGAAGTATGTACCTATTAGGGATGATAAAAATTGACAAATGTAAAATTTTACAACATTTTTAAAAGCCTTCCATGCAGATTTTGCTGTATCGCTTAATTTTTCTTCAAATTTTGAATCTTTTATTAACTCCCTAATTTGAGGACCAACAAAAATACTTTCTTTTGTGTGTTTTTTCTTGTAATTTACCTTTTATGTCAGTGAGACAAAAATAGCAATCTTAAATGTGATCTCGCTGTTCAGTCCATATATGGGTACCTACAGCAAACGGCATAGGTCGTGCAACTTTCTTCCAGTCAGTTAAATTTTTCACACACGTTATGCAACAGACATGAGGGGCCCAGGATTTGTCTTGATGGGCGATAGAAAAACCATAACATCAACACAAGATTCGTAAAATTTCGTCGTTGTTTTTTGAATGTAAGTTCTCCGCAGACATAACAAAAAGAGTAAGGATCATTATTACACTTCCTCGACATGTTCACAGGGTTAATAAATCACAAAAAAGTGTTCAAATTCAACGACAAATATTTTTATAACGATTTACTTGTAAGCGTTTCTGTTAATTTACTGCCGTAGATATATTACTGTATCACAACAAAAATATGAGGCTAAGTGACATAATATGACAACTGTGATTAAATAATGAGGATAGATTGATAAAACAAAATTAGCTATCAAAGTTCGTGTGGCAAAACAAGTGTTGACCTTACGGTCAGGGAATCGCCTTAACCTGCCTGCCTAACGTCAATAAAATAATTAATATTTACAATAGACCGAAATTCTTTTGCCTGCACCTGCGTGCCTAAAAATAACTTTTGTTATTTGTAAGTTTACAACCAGTTTACAACCTAACTAAGTACTAAAATTCCTTTTGTTATTTTATTAACAAAGATATCGGCATTTTAGGCTATTCTATTGTATTGTGTCTCTATTGTATTGTCTGTGCACCTGACTAGGTGCTCACAGGTTGATAAAATGACAAAATGTCTGTTCTAAATTTATAGTGGTCAAGGTTACCACATCCCAAACATAAATATAGAAAAAAAGAGTTCAAATTATATTCAAAATTGCTACTTACTAAGTAAGGCTTCTATGATTAATAGTAACTATTGCTATTATTTTCAGGAAGAAGTATACATATTAGATACTAGCTGATGCCCGCGACTTCGTACGCGTGGACTTTATGACTTCGGCGTATGCATATAAATGAACTAATACTTGAAGCAGTGTTATGGTTCTGCATCAGGTGTTCCAGATCTTCGATTTTTAAACCTCAACAAAAAATGCTCATCAGGCTGAACAACTTTTGCAAAGATGTCATTTTTATATTTTGTATAGTTTAGCTGGACCATTATGGTTCTGCATCAGGTGTTCCAGATCTTCGATTTTTGTACCTCAACTAAAATGCTCATCAGGCTGCAACTTTTGCTAATGTGTCATTTTTATATTTTGTATAGTTTAGCTGGATCATTATGGTTCTGCATCGGGTGTTCCAGACCTTCGATTTTCATACCTCAACAAAAAAGCTCATCAGGCTGAACAACTTTTGCCAAGATGTCGTTTTTATATTTTGTATGGTTTAGCTGGACCATAATGGTTCTGCATCAGGTGTTCCAGATCTTCGATTTTTGTACCTCAACAAAAAATGCTCATCAGGCTGAACAACTTTGCCAAGGTGTCATTTTTATATTTTGTATAGTTTAGCTAGACCATTATGTTACTGCATCAGGTGTTCCAGATCTTCGATTTTTATGCATCAACAAAAAATCCTCATCAGCCTGAACAACTTTTGTAAAAGCGTAATTTTTATATTCCTTATAGTTTAGTTGGACCATTATGGTTCTGCATCAGGTGTTCCATTTTCCAAAATCAATTATACCCTAAACTATGCCCAGGCTTAACAGCTATATAACAAAAAAGGTTCATTTGAATCCGTTCAGTATTTCCGGAGATTAGCGTGTTCAAACATACAAACAAACAGACACACTTTTTTTTTAAATTCTTACTCTACCTGTATTATTATTATGTCTCCATCGTCTCATATTTTTGAAATATTATGTAATGTATGTACAGACACACTTTTTCTACTGTTTTATTATATGTAAAGATTATAGGTACCTCCTTATTTAGGGAATTGTATAATCTCTGTACTGAGGATTGAATTTGCCAATGTCCAAGATAAATACTGGAAATAGAAGTAGGTAATCAATATACCTAAGTTTAGTTATAGGCCAGTAAAATCTTACAAATGTTTTTCCTAAAATCGCAAAACGCGATGTAAAGCTGCATTTTTGTTTTGTTATTTGGACTCCTTAAAGGGAGTGTGGAACCATGTTTCGCAAGCAAAAAAAGTTGTGCTAACTGCGTTACACGTGAAAAACTGCATTTTTTCAGTTTTTGCAGTTTTATTAAAAATCCGGCCAAGTGCGAGTCGGACTCGCGCATGAAGAGTTCCGTACCAAAAAACCGCAAAAAAAAAATCACGTTTGTTGTATGGGAGCCCCCCTTAAGTATTTATTTTATTCGCTTTTTATTAATTTTTGTCATAGCGGCAACAAAAATACATCATCTGTAAAAATTTCAACTGTCTACCTGTTGTCTTTATTAATATAAAGCAAAAAACATAAAGCAAAAAACGACAAAAAATCACGTTTGTTGTATGGGAGCCCCCCTTAAATATTTATTTTATTTTATTTTTAGTTTTTGTTGTTATAGCAGCAACAGAAATACATCATCTGTGAAAATTTCAATTGTCTAGCTATCACAGTTCATGAGATACAGCCTGGTGACAGACAGACAGACAGACAGACGGACAGCGGAGGCTTAGTAATAGGGTCCCGTTTTTACCCTTTGGGTACGGAACCCTAAAAACTATGAGCTTTTGACATTAGTTGACCACATCATTTTAAAACTGTATTAAATTTCAAACAAATTAAGCTAACATTCAGCTCTGTATGTCTAATAGTTTTTGAGATAATAATGATGCTTCAAACATTGACACTCACTGGCATATCTAACCGCCTACACCGTTATTTTCATATAAATATGCTCACTTCACAGTCCCATAAATAAAAAAAGGTTGTGCATCTCTGCAATGATTTGTATGTTGATAGATTAGTCAGGTGCTCATTTTTTGAATAAAAATGTCAAAAAACATAACCCTCTTGCAGTCGGGTAAAAAGTATAGACACCTCTCAATTTATCCAAAAAGAGTAATATAAAAGGTAAACCAATTTCCTCGTTCCATACAATGATAAAAATATGCATTGCTTTATTGCATTTTTGGCGAAATTGAGAGCTGTCTATGCTTATTTGACATTCTTATTCGAAAAACGAGCACTTTCTAAACTTTTAAACATACAAACCATTGCAGAGATGCGCATACTTTTTTATTTATGAGATTGAAGTGAGCATGTTTGTATGAAAATAACGGTGTAGGCCGCGTAGATCTATATCACCAAAAAGGTTACCGCTTGTCTTTGTGTTATTGTTATAGATTTTGCAATATTGTATACTAAAACCGAAGTCTTAAAGATCGTAACCCGCCGTAACCATAGACAGTGATAAATCTAAAATCTCCATTTATGTTAGTTATTTACTTTCGAGGTTACCGCATTTTTTCACTATTGTCATGGTAAACAGATTTGTTCAATTACCACACATATCAGTAAGACTATGGAAAGTCGCCATACACAAATTTAAGACCAGATGTAGTCCGGCCATTTTGATAATAATTTACATTTTAGAGTTACTGTTTCAAATTTATACTAAAGATAATAGGCCCTCTGAACAAAACATAGACCAATTTTAAGACTGTTTCTGTGGCCGGATTAGATTTTAAGACACATTTGGTCCATAAACAAAAAATGCAAAAATTAAATAAAACGCATTTACTTAACTTTCTACTACAAATACTTGAAGATTAAATGGGTATTTCTCAAAATAATTGTACTGGTTACAGTACAGCGTTAGCATGTAAAACGCAGTTACGAACACGTACAAAATGTTACGTTCATGTTGACATAGTTGTTTCATAACAAAACATCAAATTTTTATTTAATTTTTATTTAAATCCTACTAATATTATAAATGTGAAAGTTTGTGGGTTTGGATGTTTGTTCCTCAATCACGCAAAAACTACTAAACGGATTTGATTGAAATTTGGCACACAGATAGTAGATAGCCTAGATTAAAACAAAGGATATTTTTTTTCCGATATTCCCACGGGAAAGGGAAACTACGCGGGTGAAACCGCGAGCGGCCGCTAGTCAACTATATTTTAATAGAGTAACGTTTTATGAAAAACATAGAGATAACAATTTTACAACAATCAAGGTAGTCTTCCTTCATTTAAGCAAAAAGTAATCAAAAATACATAATTTCGTTCTGCAAAAAAAGTGAATGGAATATAATGAAATTTTTTACATTTTAGTTTTTGGTACCTAGATACCAATCCAAAGTAACTAAACTTTAACAAAAATTTACTTCTTCCGCAAGCAACATAGACGTTACTTGCAAAGTTTGCCCGTTTCTTTGTTAATAATATTTCAAGTAGCCTTAATTTTATTATCAGCTAATTTTATTTTATTTGCAAAGTACTTGGACTTTACTAGCCCTAGGATACAAACTTGTCTAAATGTTAAATACTTCTTGACAAATTCAATGAAGTTAGGATCACAGGAAGTATTATTATTATTATTATTATTATTTGAGTGTTAGGGGCTATGCAGCTCAAGATGAAGCTATAGTCACTGCGACCTAATTATAGTAACTGTTCGAGCCCAGCGGTTTCCAAGAAGTCTAGTATCTTCCTGGTTTTTTGTGTTTTTATTTCCTCCGGGTCGATTACGTGTCGTCCCAGATGGATGCTACGCCTGTGGATTAGGAGTCCACAATCACATAAGAGGTGTTGCCTGCTCCTCATTACAGTATCTGAAGATGTCAGTATCACTCAATTTCATAATGAAATAGGTGTCTGTTTAGTTTGCAGTATACAATTAAGGCTCTAACATTCGCGCTGACGTTCGATCTACTGAGCTGTGTAAGCTCATTCGTCCGTCTTTGCGAGTAGCATTCTACCAAGGATTTGGCGTGTCTCAGTCCTGGGGCCCGATTTTTGAATCACTCGTATGACATTGTGTTGTCGCATGCGACTTAAGTCACACTCGTCTTCCAAGTCGCATGACGCAGATTTTCCGTATTTTTTGAATCGTTCGTTTCCGTGTTGCCAACATAATACGAAATGTTGGATTTTATCCGTTCCATACAGAATTTAGAGAAAACTGGTAACCACCACAACGAAAACGGAACGTAATATCCATGTTTCTATTGGCTGTTAAACAAGAATATTTGCTTTTAAGTAGAAAAGAATATCGCTCGCCGTGCCGTATCGCTCGACTGTAAACGAGTGGGTAGGGGCACTCACAGAACAAAGAAAAATTTTCCCCCCCCAGTAGAAGTCGCAAGTAGGCGGGACGGGACCCGTGTAACCTCAAGTGAGCGTAGCTCCGCATACTTCTGAATTTTGTTACGTCAGTCGTGTGAGCGAACGCCAAGCAAAAACATCTTCAAAAAACATATAAAAATGCCGAGTTGCATTATTTAAAAGATCAAAAACAATATCCACATATATCATTTAGCAAACGGGTGCATAAAATATCAGAGGGAAGCTTTATTTAATTTATTTTGATTTAAATTAAAAATTCAACTGAGTTTTTCCTTTTAAATTTCAAAACAATAAATATCCACCTTATGCTGTATAAACTTATGATCCATATTCCAATGCGCTATTTGACATATTCTTGAAGTTTCATAAACATTAAAATATAGACTAGCGGAAATGTTACTCAATAGGGGAGACCGAGAAAAGTTGTGACTGTGAAGAGTTGAAAAGTATTAGAGTCTGGCCAACGAGTCGTGTCATCTCAAACCCGCGGCAAAAACTGACAATACTCGCCGCCGGAAGCGCAAAAAGAACAACAGCGAAAATATACCTATTAAAAACGTTTAGCGTTTAGAAAAATGATTTTCAAACGTCTGAGTAAAATCATAGTTTAAGAATTTATCAGGACTTTAACTGAATTCAAGAAAAACTGTATAAAATAATAATTTTTTAAAAACTTAAATGACCAATTCAGTTATTATAAGCCAACCTTATATGCCAAATAAGTATGTATCAATCAACCACAGAGAAATCAACTGTCATATCAAAGAGAATATAAAATATAATAATCACTATATTTTTAGTCTATTACAGTCATAGCCAAAATGACTTCCAAGTATAACCCAGTATAGTGTAAGAGTCTATTTTCAGTAGGTACTGAATGGGCATCAATATTCAGTTGAACTCTTTCGTCCGGCAGTCGTAGAAAGTAGACGTCTGCGTTAGTTAAACTTAAAATCCCTATCCAATTGTGACGAAATATTAGTGTTTACGTTCCTAAAGTTAACAGCTTTAATTGTGTGCAGTGTTGTGTTACATTTTATTTGTTAAAAAAATCATCAGCCGAGCATACGGATAAGCGCAGTTTGCAGGGCGCCCTCATACCTCACCGCTGCGATAAGAGACAGTTGACATAATTGCTGTCCTCCTCGTGCACCATACACTTGCGTATCTCCGCGCCACACCTCACCGCAACGATAAGAGATAGTTGACATAATTGCCATCTCGATTTATACCTAACCAACTCGTGCGCAGCGCAGTGAATTCATCGTGTGATGAAAACTACAGTAATAACGGTGAACTACTTTTACTTTCTTCACAGGAACACACCATGATATTATTAACTAGGTTATAGCAACAATACGTTAGCAGTTTTCCCTAACAATACTTCTCTTGTTGACGGTTGGAAAGTGACTGAGCCCGCAACTGACTTTCGTTGGCCGTTCTGCCGCCTATCCCCACCGTTTCCCTTCCCACTCCACTGCAAATGGCGGGAAACGGCGGAGCCAAGCGTCGGTGTTGCCAAGCTATTAAACTAAAATACTACTATTATTCTTTCAATTTTGATTCGAAATCATAACAATAAAATGGATTAATTACTATCAAACTACAAAACGTCACATTCGTCCATCCTGACCTCGTGCATGTCCTCGTGCACGATCAACTCAATACTATAATAATAACGTCACATTCGGCCGGTTGTATGTTAACTTATATCGCATTCTATTAAATAAATTTAATTGGTTTAACTTTTTGTTATAATTTAATTGCGGATTAATTAATGCTAAAAAGAGAGAATCTACTGAATCTACCACCATTTTACAAAATGGGAGGCCACTCCAAGAAAGAAATGGTGAACGAAAACTTGGAGAGGGTTGTCGACCTCCGTCTTTTATATTTGATAATTTATTTACAAGAGGAACTAACTGTTGTATCTTATCGCACCTAGTATGATCATCAGATCAAAAAGCTTTGAAATTTTTAAAAGCCAATAATATTGTGACACAAATATTAACTAAAACATCTTCAAAAAATATTACCATTTTTTCCACAATAAAAAATCTAATAATTTATGCAAGTACAACATTTCTCATTAGTTCTTTCTACTAAATTATGAATTTTATTATAATATTTAACAAGAGATAAGTACAAAAAGTAAATATAACAGTCGAAGTCACGCCGCCGGAGTACCACGAAAGGGTAAACAAATTGAATCACAAATTGTAAACTTTTGACAGATGATTGACTGAAGACCCGACGCACGTGCTGTGACTACCTAACTGAAATTATCAATGATGTCAACTTATTAAACTCACATAAGTCCTACAGTTTCTTACGGTGTACAATTTCAATTTGCTAGACCTACTAGGTATGCAAAATGCAAGGTAATCGTATAATGATTAAAGTTGTGTTGCAACAATCATTATATGTATTATTTTTATTTATTTCACAATTCATAGCATGAGCTAGGTACTTATTATATTTAATTTAGCTTAACTAGAACTACCAACTTCAACAGGTTCTGAATAAGATTTAAATATAAGTACTTGATAAATCAATGCATTGGAATTCTGGTCAGTATCTATGTTCAACCAGATAATTGCAGCTGAAACCTTATTAGCCGTCGCAGCCTGTCGTCATCGTGTCAAAAAAACCTAAGATCAACCAATAACGGAACCGTCGTTTCTACCATCCAGCCTCGCGTCGCACACCGCGCCACCATCACCTTAGCTAAGTATACCGCATGGGCATCTTGTCAGATGCAATATGTTTCTGAAATATATAAAACAATCGACAGTAACCATGCTTAAATCATAGGACAAACATCTACAAAATAAAAAATCAGGGTCAAAAGGAAAAATATTATAATCTACTCATGAAAACTGTTTCATTATGAGATGAGAAAAACTTATTATGTGAAATACAAATTCACATTTATAACAAACAATATATAGTTGCATTGTTATTAAAATATTATCATGATAATTTATTTATTTTATTCCACAATTTGTGGTTCTCTTGCATTTTATTATGTAATGTGCTCAGTTAAAGTAATTGTTAATGTCGATACTCGCAGGGCTACCGTTTGCCTCTATGTGGACACGGCCTGTCAAGACATATTCAGGGCTACCGTTTGCCACAGTGTGAACACGGCCTGCCAAAACATATATTCAAGCCAAAGCTATCAACCAAGGACACACATGGCCCATACAATACGAAACACTTGGCCACGTAACCAGTATATTTAGGATACACACGGCCCATAGACGCAACACACGGTCGCTTACTGAGTACCACACTTAAGGACACACTTGGCCCATAGACGCAATATACCTAGTCGCCTAAACACTGCACTTGAGGACAAATGGTTCATATAATAGTAGCTTACACACTGCTTACCTAACATTTTTAAGACTTTATTTTCTCAAACAAATATAATGTATTCAAATTAACCATAATTACATTAGCATCGGATTGCAATATTATAAACTAAGAGATAACCAAGTAAAAGAAGAAGAAGAAGTTGTGTCTTAAAGAAGAACGCAGACTTCATAAAGTCTACTTATTGCTTGACAGATCTTCATACATGTGTAATTGAGTACTGATTATTTGTGTACCCCAATATATTTACTTAAGGGCCTGTGCACTAATCTAAACAACAACTTAAATAATCGTTGCAGATGACGATTCGAGTATGAAATTAGTAAAATTGCATAATGTAGTCACATAAGCAAGTAATATATGACAACCTAGCCTTGTAAACCGCTGGCGCTTCTAGCCAAATTGTACTTGGTTTATCTTTTTTTTTCGTTTGACATTTATTTTTAATTAGAATTGAATTGCAATTTATTAAGTAATTATTCATTAATGTACCTAATGTAGAATGTATGGAATAAATAAACTGTATTGTATTGTATTGCAAACCGCAGGCGCATCTAGCCAAATCTCAGGCGCATCTAGCCCAAATCTCAGGCGCATCTAGCTAAATCTCAGGCGCATCTAGCCAAATCTCAGGCGCATCTAGCCAAATCTCAGGCGCATCTAGCCGAATCTCAGGCGCATCTAGCCAAATCTCAGGCACATCTAGCCAAATCTCAGGCGCATCTAGCCAAATCTCAGGCGCATCTAGCCAAATTTTAGGCGTATCTAGCCAAATCTCAGGCGCATCTAGCCAAATAAAAGGCGCATCTAGCCAAATAAAAGGCGCATCTAGCCAAATAAAAGGCGCATCTAGCCAAATAAAAGGCGCATCTAGCCTTGTAAACTGATGGCGCTTCTAACCAAACTGGATTTGCATCTAAATACAATACAAACCAATCATTTATTTCCCAGAAAATGGAAGTATACATTGATGACATTATAATATAACAAAATCTGCATATTCTGACTTTGTTAGGTGTGGAAATCTGTCAGTAGCTAGGTGATTATAAAATTTAAATTCGAAACTTAACATTAATCATCAATTATTACAACTAATTTTCATTACCCATCATTTCAGTAAATAATTTGAAATCCCAATAAAATGAATGTCAAACTTTAATGTCAAATATGATAAAATGACATTAATAATAATAATTGCCTGCCAATGTTAATTTAATATACAGTAATAAAATATTAATTGCATCTAGCCAAACCGAAGGCACATCTTCTCAAACCGTAGGCGCATCTAGCCAAACTGAAGGCACATCTTGCCATACTCAAGGCGCATATAGCCTTATAAGCCGCAGGCGCATCTAGCCTAACCGCAGGCTCATCTTACCATATAAAATGAAGGCGCATCTAACCTTATAAAATGACGGCGCATCTGAACTTATAAAATGAAGGCGCATTTATACTTATAATAAAATGTAGGCACATCTAAACTTATAAATAACAAGAAGGCGCATCTAATCTTATAAAATAAAGTCGCATCAAACCTTATAAAATGAAGGCGCATCTAACCTTATAAAATGAAGGCGCATCTAACTTTATAAAATAAAGGCGCATCTAACCTTATAAAATGAAGGCGCATCTAACACTATAAAATGAAGGCGAATCTAACCCTATCAAATGAAGCACATTAAAACTTAAAATATTCATTCATATAAATCTCAAATCTCTTTACCAATCTGGTATCAAAAGTTGCACTTTATAAGTCGAAGGCGCGTTTAGCCTTCAAGCTGAACGTGTCTAGCTTCGAAAGTAAAAGTTGGAAATTTTCATCTATATTAATATTTATTATAATAAAAAACCAACAGTTAATAAAATTAAGACGCATTCAACCTTGTAAAATAAAGGCGCATCTAACCTTATAAAATGAAGGCACGTCTAACCTTAAAAAAAACTTTCCCCGTATAAATTCTCAAACCTCTTCATCATTCTAGTATAAAAACAAACAAAAGTTAGAGGTACCTTAATTAGGTCGAAGGCGCGTTTAGCCTTGTCCTAGCCTTACAAACTGAATGTGCATCTAGCCTCGAAAGTCAATGGTATAATAAATTTTCATTAATATAAATATCTAGTATAATTACTTAGGGTTGGGTGAAATATTTAGAATAGTTTCATTTTAGTAATTTTCACTGCATCATCCCTATGTACATAGAAAACCAAAAGTTAACCCTAATTGTAAGCCAAAGGCGCATTTAGCCTTGTAAACCGTAGACGCCTAAGGGCGTAGGCCTTGTAAACCAAAGGTGCGTCTATCCTTGTAAACCGAAAGCGCGTCTAGCCTAGTCTCAAAAGTATTAGTAGAAATACCTAAGAGCCGGCTCACTTCAAATAAAATTTTAAAGTAGCAAAATATTTTCTACCAACTACGATTAATTTTAAAAGCGTTACTTTTCTTACAAAACTAAGAAATTACGCCAAATAAGTGTACTTCAAAGTAAACTTACTTCATTCATTTAGGAACACAAAAATGAAATCAAAATTATAATCGTAAACATACCACATATCGAAACCATGTACACCAGATAATTATCTTTCGTATTATTTTATTCATAAAGATAAGTATGTACAGTTTTTAACTGTAAGATCACTTCTGTAAAATCACGTTAATTAATAAAATCGACAATTCTTTATGAACGGCCTCTTAATAGAATAAGAATTAACTTCTTGAACTAAAATAGGAAAACATGGTTTGTGGGGTCATATCTTTATATAAAAAACGTAAAGTTACCACAAAACAAAAACATACGACAAGCTGAAGAGATTCTCTAGTAGCTACTAGTATTAAATTGCATATAAACCTCACAGATGATTGCAAGAAAAATAAGAATATTATCATAAGGGCTTGGGTAGGTTAATATTTTTGGCATAAATAATAGCGGAAACGTATAATAATATCAAAAATACGTACTGTGAAGTAGCTTCAATAAGTTTTATTCATGAAAGAGGATTGTGATAAATAAAATGATGATAAAACGCCGAAAAACATCGAAAATGTGCAGAAGTGAGGTTATTTTCCATACTCTTTCCACGTAAAGTAAAAGACAGAAAAATGTGTTCGTAAAACCTAGCCATAAGCTACGACTATAGCGTCATGGTACTACTAAAACCCTTTTGAAGGTCAACGTAACCTGGTACCAATTCTACAGTAAGTATCACGTTATCCGTCTTATTCTCCGTATCCGTACATCCCCAGGGTACAGTGTCAAGGTCGACTACTAACGACAATTAGAATGCACATAGAATGGTATGAAATATAAAAAAAATAAACTTAATAACTTCTACGGAACACATTGTCCAAGATAAAAGTTCCTATTTTCATAATTCATTATGTAATGCATTTCCAGAGTTTAAATCACGAAAGTTACAGTTGGGCAGTAAAGATAAAAAAAACATTCATTTCATGACCTCTCTTTATACAATCATGAAAATTACAATTCCAATATCAACGCACTATTTCCATCATGGTGACGACTGAGTGTAGTTTTGTGTGCAGTGTATGCACGGCCGAAGAGTCGCCTCGGCCACGTGCAATGATTGTGAAGTGTTTATGCACTGTCGAAGAGTTGCCTCGACCACGTGCAATGTTTGTGAATAATGGTGTGAATGCACGGCCGAAGAGTCGCCTCGGCCACGTGCAATGATTGTGAAGTGTTTATGCACTGTCGAAGAGTTGCCTCGACCACGTGCAATGTTTGTGAATAATGGTGTGTATGCACGGCCGAAGAGTCGCCTCGGCCACGTGCAATGATTGTGAAGTGTATATGCACTGTCGAAGAGTTGCCTCGACCACGTGCAATGTTTGTGAATAATGGTGTGTATGCACGGCCGAAGAGTCGCCTCGGCCACATGCAATGACTGTGAAGTGTTTATGCACTATCGAAGAGTTGCCTCGACCACGTGCAATGTTTGTGAATAATGGTGTGTATGCACGGCCGAAGAATAGCCTCGGCTACGTGCAATGAAAAATAGTCATAAATCTCTCGAGTGTATTAAAACTTGAAACTACCCAACTTAATTTCGTAATTTTAGCTCGGTTTAAAACGTTAGAAAAGTAAGAAATTCGTGAGCGTACATACTTTGGTTCTTCCACTGCTGATTTGTGATGAAAACTACAGTAATAACGGTGAACTACTTTTACTTTCTTCACAGGAACACACCATGATATTATTAACTAGGTTATAGCAACAATACGTTAGCAGTTTTCCCTAACAATACTTCTCTTGTTGACGGTTGGAAAGTGACTGAGCCCGCAACTGACTTTCGTTGGCCGTTCTGCCGCCTATCCCCACCGTTTCCCTTCCCACTCCACTGCAAATGGCGGGAAACGGCGGAGCCAAGCGTCGGTGTTGCCAAGCTATTAAACTAAAATTCTACTATTATTCTTTCAATTTTGATTCGAAATCATAACAATAAAATGGATTAATTACTATCAAACTACAAAACGTCACAATCGTTTTGATTAAAGTAACTTTAACGAAAATGGCTTAATGCTTCGCGTGTCACGAAGATTTGCATGATGACTTCTTGGAATGTTTACGTTGTAAGCAAAAATATCATTACTCCTGTCTTGGCATGTCAACACAGGACTCTGATTTGCTGACATCTGAATACAAAGACACTTGGATATGTCCTCACTGCCTAAGTAAACAACGAAAGGGATATAGTGAAAATATTCCAGCGCGGCCGACAACTCCAACCGTTTTTTTTAAATAAAAATCAACGAACACTTGACTTGGTTTTATCTGACTTGGTAATTAAAAACTTAAATAATACTATGTTACCTCTTGTAAATGTCGATTTGCATCATATCTGTATAAAATAATAATTTTTTAAAAACTTAAATGACCAATTCAGTTATTATAAGCCAACCTTATATGCCAAATAAGTATGTATCAATCAACCACAGAGAAATCAACTGTCATATCAAAGAGAATATAAAATATAATAATCACTATATTTTTAGTCTATTACAGTCATAGCCAAAATGACTTCCAAGTATAACCCAGTATAGTGTAAGAGTCTATTTTCAGTAGGTACTGAATGGGCATCAACATTCCGTTGAACTCTTTCGTCCGGCAGTCGTAGAAAGTAGACGTCTGCGTTAGTTAAACTTAAAATCCTTATCCAATTGTACGAGTAAACGTACAGTAATAAATAATATTAATACGTAATCGTGTGACGTACTAATTTGGGTCACGTAGAAACAATAAAATATGTATTTGTATTTAGGTACGTTACCGCGATTCTGCTTATGCTACATTTTTATAATTACTTTGGAATTAAATCAGTGTTAGAAAGACTATCATTGGGTTTGTTTCGTACATTTACTTTCCCTTACAAATCTTCTCTCACTCATCTTATAAACTGTAAACACACTACAGTTTTTTTTGGTCCTTCGAGCCGGATGTGAGACCGTAGACGCCGTCGCCGTCGATGGTATTGTCAGTTTCGGCGGTAGTCTTGGTGGAGCTGCCACCGTGGTTGGCTCCGGTGTCATAAGCAAAGGCTGCAATTTTGGTGTTAAAGACCTCGGTGTTGGTGTTTCAATAGCAGGGGTAAAGGACGATATCTTAATACGCACGGAATCGAAGTACGTTCTTGCTTGTGGAAATTGATTTTCAGTAAAATATGGGTCACTGTCGTTTTCATAGTTGGACAGCTTATGATTGTTAACTTGAAACTCGGCCCATAATTTATCAAGGACATCAAGGCGTTCATCCAAGTACTTACGGGTTTTCCTGCTAGCGGAATCCTTGTTAAAGTTTCTTTCAAGCTTCTTGATTTCTTCCACAATGTCGTGTTGGCGCTGAAGTAGACTCTCCATTATATGTGTAATGTAATATGGTAGACGTTAAACACTTCACACTAACGATCACTGTGTGATACTCCGAGCACAAAAAAGTTCAGTCAGAGTTAATGTCTTGTTAGCACTGTTAATAACTTTCCCGAATGTCGACGAGAAAAATGTCTGTTTAGTTATGATAGCGCACGCGCGGATTGGTTTCAGTAGCTGTGGTGTCACTCTATGTCTTCGCGAACCTCGTACGACCTTAAGCGATAATTCTCAATCAACTGGTGAGACCCGCTGGTGGGAGGCCAGTCAACCGATCCGCAGCCGCACAAAATCCACAAAGAACACAAAATGACGTGGCTTAGAGCTACTATATTGCACTGTTTTCCAAATGTCGATGGAAATACACAGGTCACTATTTACCGAAGGACCAAAAAAAACTGTAGTG
Source organism: Agriphila geniculea (assembly GCA_943789525.1). Taxonomy (NCBI): domain Eukaryota; kingdom Metazoa; phylum Arthropoda; class Insecta; order Lepidoptera; family Crambidae; genus Agriphila; species Agriphila geniculea. The sequence continues at coordinate 5,965,402 of OX038894.1, read as the reverse complement.
TGTTTACAGTTTATAAGATGAGTGAGAGAAGATTTGTAAGGGAAAGTAAATGTACGAAACAAACCTAATGATAGTCTTTCTAACACTGATTTAATTCCAAAGTAATTATAAAAATGTAGCATAAGCAGAATCGCGGTAACGTACCTAAATACAAATACGTATTTTATTGTTTCTACGTGACCCAAATTAGTACGTCACACGATTACGTATTAATATTATTTATTACTGTACGTTTACTCGTACACCAATTGTGACGAAATATCAGTGGCGAAGGGTCAATACAAGCCGATTCCCATCGGCTTACCTTCTAGAAATCCCACCCCACCGATCCACTATGCAGATCATAACATTTTTGTGGATCGGCTTACCTTCGCCATAATTTCACCCTTCGCCACTGCGAAATATTAGTGTTTACGTTCCTAAAGTTAACAGCTTTAATTGTGTGCAGTGTTGTGTTACATTTTATTTGTTAAAAAAAATCATCAGCCGAGCATACGGATAAGCGCAGTTTGCAGGGCGCCCTCATACCTCACCGCTGCGATAAGAGACAGTTGACATAATTGCTGTCCTCCTCGTGCACCATACACTTGCGTATCTCCGCGCCACACCTCACCGCAACGATAAGAGATAGTTGACATAATTGCCATCTCGATTTATACCTAACCAACTCGTGCGCAGCGCAGTGAATTCATCGTTTTGATTAAAGTAACTTTAACGAAAATGGCTTAATGCTTCGCGTGTCACGAAGATTTGCATGATGACTTCTTGGAATGTTTACGTTGTAAGCAAAAATATCATTACTCCTGTCTTGGCATGTCAACACAGGACTCTGATTTGCTGACATCTGAATACAAAGACACTTGGATATGTCCTCACTGCCTAAGTAAACAACGAAAGGGATATAGTGAAAATATTCCAGCGCGGCCGACAACTCCAACCGTTTTTTTTAAATAAAAATCAACGAACACTTGACTTGGTTTTATCTGACTTGGTAATTAAAAACTTAAATAATACTATGTTACCTCTTGTAAATGTCGATTTGCATCATCCTCCAATAGATTTTTATGTGTCTTTATCTGATAGTCCTAATTGCTTAACTCATAACAGTAATTGTAATAAGTTAAATTACCATAAGGCCGATTATACACAAATATGTACATATTTGAGTTCTATAGACTTGGATGAGGCTCTCTCCCCGCATATTTCTGTAGATGACATGGTGTCTAAATTTTATGAAATCATTAGGTCTGCTATAGAGAAATTTGTACCAAAACATAAACCTAGGTCTAGTGAATACCCTATCTGGTACACACCTGATTAGAAACGACTATTAAGAGAAAAAAATAAATATCGTGTTCGTTTTAATAAATACCATAACCCGTTAGACCATATAGATTACGTTACTTTGAAAAAAAGATGCATCACTTTATCCTCTAGGTGTAACAATAATTATGTATTGAACATTGAGTCCATGATAACATCCAATCCTAAGTTTTTCTGGTCATATATTAAACAAAAGCGAAAAAATAGCAGTAATTATCCTTCTACTATGTACTTAGACAGTACCACAGCTTCAACTGGACCAGAAATTTGTAAATTATTGGCTGAATACCTTTCTTCAGTGTACGTAAATACTGTTCCTGTGACTGATAGTGGTGTTGTGGGTTCTAGGGATTACCAACAGAGCACAGACTCTCTTATCCTTTCTAACATATCATTTACCCAGGAGAGGAAGAGATGTCAGGATTTCACTGAATTATGAAAAAGAGTTTAACGAATATTTGATCTGAAACTATTAGGATAAGTTAAGTGAAAAATGTCAACCAACCCGGTCTCCCTAATCTCGTTAAATTTTCTTAAAGTACTTTATGTCATAACAAATAAGGTGGTAAATCGCATTATTAAAATATGCTTGCGCCATCTAGCGGCTGAGTAGCAGCGTTATAAATATACGTATTATTTAATTTGGTACCAAGTGCTATGGTAATACGATTGAATCTAAATAAATAAACTTTGTGATTTATGACCTTTTAGATATTATACATTTTTAATTTTTATCCAATTACGTGTTCACAAAGTATGTGTGCGTAGCATGTAACTATTAAATGGGGGGCTTGGCTTCGATTTTTAATGTGTTAGTTTGGTTACACTGGTTTTCATACTAAATTGAGCTCATACTACTTCTAACTACTTCTATGTTCTGTGGGGGCACTCGTTGCGGTCGAGCGATTCAAAAATATGGAAAGTCAAATTTCGAACGAAAATCAGGAGAAACGAGTGCTCGTCACCACGTCTAGCGATTCAAAAATAGGGGCCCTGGCTGTTTTAGCCAGAATTTTCTCGACTCGTCTAAGAGATTGTCTTTAAGGAGTTGCATAGCCTGGTTTTTGAGATGCCGCAGAAAGGTTCTGGACCGATTTGTTGGCCTCGCGCTCCAGTTCTAGCAAGATCGTCGGCTTTTTCGTTATCGATGATGCCTGAATGACCAGGGACTCATTTCAGAATAATTTTATTCATATGTCCCAGTTCATTCAGTTTAGTCTTTTACCAGTTTCGATCGTATTACGTTCGAGTTTATGGCGTTAAGTGCTGCTTGGCTATCTGAAAAGATATAGATGATCTGATTTGTGTAGTTTCGTTAGTTTCTTGGTTAGTTTCTGCACATTCTATAATGGCAAAGACCTCTGCCTGGAATATTGTAGCGTACTTACCAAGATTAACACTAAGGTTGGCTCTTGGTCTCACGCCATGTATACCACAACCTACGTCATGACCCATTTTGGAGCCGTCTGTGAACCAACTAGGCTTCCAGCCTTACAGGAGCTTTGGTCATAAGACCACATTTCTCTGCTAGGTAGTTCCACAGAGTAATTTTTAGTGAAGTTACACAGTGGAAGCATGACATCAGTCGACATTGCAAGTTGTTTGAATTCAAGCACTGATTCATGTAAAGATCTCGGTGCTTGAGAATGCCAACCTACTTTACCAGTGTTGCTCACTCTATAGATTCCTGCTTTCGCCTCCTCCACAATAAACAGGTGAAGTGGCGGTAGGTTTAGCAGAGCATTGAGTGCTGCTCCTGGTGTTGTAGACATGGCCCCCGTGGCCATAAGGCACGCAAATCTTTGCTGGCTAGTTAGCTAGGCTTGGCTTGGCTTTAGCTACACACACAGGCATACGATATCATCGGCCAGACTATGGCAGTATACATCCTTGCACCCGCTACACGACAGCAAATTCCTAGCGCAATTTTGGCCTTTTGGATCACATTATCTAAAGTCGCATTACTCATCTCCCAGCAAAAATGTAAACAAAGAAACGTCACTGTCAAATTGACAAACTGACCCTGAGAGTGACATTTTCAGATATTGAAAACCTTTGGTCACTTTTATAACTTTTTAATTTGTTTATTATATTTTGAGTCATTATAAATAATGTTATCCAGGGTAATTTTAAAGTATGATGGTAATTAGAAATTTTATCTTTATAACCTATCATAACCATTTTGATGTTAAAAATTTTTGATACGAACTGATAAGAAAACTAAACTTAGATATTGACTGTATCTAAACTATCAAAAATACGTAGGTAACAGGACAGAACAGGGTTGGCAACGCAAAGCTAATTGTAGATGTCACTGCGTACGCTTGTTCCTCAGACAGTAGACGTTCAGAACAAAATGTATGGGAAAATAGTTATTTATTTTGTGGTGTTTTTTTTACCGAAAAAGACCCATTGACCCAAAATGGATATAAAAGACGGAAGAAAGAAAATGGAGATGCCGGTATTGAAAGCCAAATTAAGACGTTTTTATTCTTACAGAACTTATGCATTTTTTCTATATCCAGATTAACTTTACAGAATTTAATCATTTTAAAGCTAAAAAAAACTATATTTTTAAGTAAAAGTCCTTTGTTCTCTTCTGCAACAAGCATATGCAGCGCCATTTTGACAGTTGCCCTCCCCATTATAATTGTTTCAACTAACCTTATTTACAATAAAAGTCAAAGTCGAAATCAAAAAAATCGTCTATATTTTCCTACCACCCGATACAGACTTTTTAACTGACAAGAAGAACGGGCGCAAGAAACTTATCAGCTTTAACAGGGATAAGTAACGATATTACAAACTTAAATATATCGTTACCAAATATACATTGGCCTATCTAGAGATTTTTTCAGGGGGGGGGGGGGGGGGGGGCTGGCCCCCAGTTCGGAGGTAAAACTAATGGGGGAGGGGGGTGCGTGCTAGAGCCTCGTTGCAGTATAGAAGGGCAATATATCAGGTTAATCAGGTTTTTAGTCTGGGGTCGCACGCTCCCCCCTTCCTACGCAAATGCAAATAAATTACAACAAGATTAGTAACCAAATACTTAAAGGTGCAAAAAAATGTCACTACCCTCCTATGTCTCCCCTACGAATTAAATGTTTATGGTTTTTGTTAAACTATTTTGAATAAGAAATAAATGTAAAGATTATTTAGGTATTCTTATTAAAATGTTGGATCTAAGTTAAACTGAACTTATTTTAAGACAATTTTTATAATCTTTTACATACATTCTTAATCGAGAACTGGCAGAATGTCTTAGCATCTTCGCCTGTCGTCGTCGTCGTCGTCCCCCGCTCCCCCAAACCAAAAGACAAATGTTACTACTACAGCTACTATTATTACTATTTTTTAATAAATTTTATAAAATTAACCAAAGGTTGATGTACACGGTTTGCAGTTGATGTGTGCACAGCATCATGAATATCTTTTCTACTATAAAACTGTTATTATGAAATATTAAATTATATTACTGTTTTTGCCGCAAAACTCATGATTCAGAATATTTATCTAATCTATTTTTATTAGGTTCGTGATGAAAAAACATGTAGGTGTGTTTATTTCTTGACTTAGCAATATACTATTTCCTCTTGAGTTGTTTTGTTCTGGCAACACCTTTGTTTACATTTTTGCTGGGAGATGAGTAATGCGACTTTATGTGTGTATTCCATGTCAGCTTTTGGTCGATTGTAACGCCCAAAGATTTGACTTCCGTAGAAAATAGCGTTTTAAGTTTGTCCAACTTACGCTTCCTAGTAAAATGGACTATTGTTGTTTTGTTCCGGTTTACTGACAAACTGTTCTCAGTGCACCACTTATTGATGACATTGAGAGACCTTTGAAGTATGGATGATACAGTGCTCTGACAGGGGCCTATCACGCAAGCTACCACATCGTCAGCATTGCCCTGCATATCCAGGTCCTTTTTAGAGGCTTCAATCAATAATTGACCGACAACAAGTGACCACAATAGAGGTGATAGTACGCCCCCCTGTGGGCATCCCCTAGTTATCTTGAAACCTCTAGTAGTTCCGTGTAAACTGACGTTTACAGTTCTATGAAGAAGCATGCTTTCGATCCAGCGGATGGACGTGCTGTCAATGTTATTGTCACTCATTCCCCTAGAAAGGGTTTCAATAGTGACGTTATCGAAGGCTCCCTCAATATTAGTATAGTCGAATTAACAAAAAGATTGGAAGTAATTCGTATAGTTGTATTTTTTTATGGAATAAGTGTCCTCTGAGTTTGCACTATTCCTATTATGTACGGAAAATTGTTTAATATTAGGTATTAATTATAGAAGTCCCAATATTTTTTTAAATATAATACCTATAATAATAGTTTCTTCCCATGTTTTGTAACAATTTTAATACCTATCATTGCATACCTAGCTTGCTTAAATCAGATAAAAATTTACCGAAATAATTGGCAAAATCTAAACCTAGGAAAAAGTACTTGTTCCATTACTTTAGCGCTGCACGCACGTTATTGATCATAAAATCGCTTTTTGTCACTTGCTAAAGTAGTGGAACAAGTACCTACGACGTCACAAAGGTGGCGCCTTCCAAGTTTAGATTTTGTCAATTATCTCAGTAACTTTTTATTTATGTAAAAGATAAAGAATGCACGAGAAAAAATACATTCACTGCAAAACACTTCAAATCCAAAACAAAACTACAAAACACAAGCAAACGACAATCAAATGTTGTTGAAGTCGTACTGTCACTATACTGTCAAATTGGCAGTACACAGTGCTGCCATTTTCTATTGGAATCGATTACTAAATCGATTTTAGTCTTCTTCAATCCTACTAATATTATAAATGTGAAAGTTTGTGGTTTGGATGTTTAGATGTTTGTTCCTCAATCACGCAAAAACTACTGAACAGATTTGGTTGAAATTTGGCACACAGATAGTAGATAGCCTAGATTAAAATATAAAATACTTTTTATCTCGATATTTCCAGGGAAAGGGGAACCACGCGGGTGAAACCGCGGGTGGCCGCTAGTACTGTTATAATCGAAAAAAATGTATCCTAATACAAGTTTTAATAAAAAATATATTCTTTTGAAGTTATACTCGGTCAAACAGGAATGGCAGTTACAAATAATTTGATTAATAATATGTTTTGTTCGGGTCGATTTTTATATCGAATCGATTGTTTACGAGATTTTTCCGTACCTAATGGCAACGTCACTGTGGTTATAAATGATAAAAATCTTTGAATTGTTCTTAAGATGGTTTTGGTGATGGCGAGTTTATTAGAAAATAATTCCAATTGCATTTTTCATAATTTTAAAAAATAATGATTTTTCAATTTTATTGAAATATTTTCCGCGGTATTATGAAGTTGGGCCGTATCTGGGCATATCCCAACTAGCTCAAAACGTCTGCTTAAGACCTATATAGCGTATATAATTACAGTTATAAGCTGCAAGAGGCAGCTGCATAACGCGCTATTCAACCCTTTTGCAGCTGCTTCAGATCTAAAGGGGCGACTTTAGAACCTATTTTAATCTTATTTTAATAGATCCAGTAGAGATTCATAATAACGCATGTAATTTCTTACAACCGCTATTTTCACTCCTTAAGCACCCTATTGGCACTAATTGAATGAATGAACGTTAGATCAGCTCATTTATTTCATTCACTCCGAAGCGTAAATTACAGCTTTGAGTGCAAATTGCGACTTTCTTTGGGAAGTTAATGTAAGCATTTAATTTCTATTACATGTAAGATGTTTTTATATAATTATGGCTGGCAGTGTGTAGTGAAATAATAAAATGGTGGAATTGTAGTCTAAATATACAATTTGAGTTACGCGGCTTGTTTGGGATGAACATCGGCAAATTTAATTTACTGTGAAACGTGTATGGTGTTTTTGGAATAAAACTAATGGGCCCTCAATTTATTGAAGATTTTACGAAAATTAAATTAATTTGTAACTGCGGGTCAAAAAATTGTATCTTAATTTTGATAAGTTTTACACTGAATTATATTTATTTATGGATAATTAACAATAACATGTTGTTTGCGACCATACTAAACTGTGCCGTGTGACTCGTGTGTTTAAATAAATAAACAGAAATATAAGAACAAATGAAATAAATTGTCTCAGAAAATGGCGTCAATATTATTGCAGCCTTGGTTTCTAGTTTTCGCTACTGTAGCCCCCTTTTGCAGAAATGGGTGATAAAAATCACTGTTAAGAAACTCCTAGATCCAATTAAGCTGCTAAATTCTTTGTTCTAGAACTTATACCTCTATACAATGTCCAATAAAGTGGATATTATGACCTAGAGTGTGAATTTGATGTTATATAAAGTTCGCACCTACACTACAGCACATACAATAAATATAAGGATCTGCAATAAATGCCGAAAACCCTTGCTTGAAATTGTTTGATTGATTAAAAAAAAGTAGTATTATCACAGAATAGATAGGTAATAGTACTAACGGTATTATGCCAATAAATTCTTCTTTTATACTATTTATGATCTCTAAAACTCAACTTCGAGAGCAATGCCTATAGTTAGTAACTTTAAGAATTAAATCATCAAAAAAATACAAAATTTGTTAATATTAATTTTGAATAAAATACGACGACGAGAAATATTTTTTTTTTTTTATAATAAAAGCATAGAACCAACTTCAATTAAGCCTTCGCTTTTGCAAGTAAACGAGGGCTCCGACTTTACTGAAGTCGGTTCTATTTTCTTTTTTAAACATTTTTATTTTAAACTTTTTCCAAAACCACAAACAAACACTGTGAAAAACAATACTATTTTTACAGACGAAAAATGATAGTGGTATTAAATATGGAACGGTATAAATAAGGTAACTACGGAACCATACTGCGCGTGGCCCGACACGCACTTTGCCGGGTTTTTTTGAAGTCGGTTAAAACACATATTGCTCAAGCTATTATTTTCTATCATGAAGCACTGCAGGCAGACTAAATAATAGTTCCACAAAAAGGAATTTTACGAGTTTAGGAGCTAATTTTAACTCACAGGAATAACAGAAACCATAAGAGGTAAATTAGTCGACGTGTATCCTCCCAGAATTACTAAATGAACTTCCAAAAAGTGTAATCGATAAAATTAAAACGAAACAGAAAAAACACATTAAAAACATAGATATACTTAACTTAGAAAGTTTTTCATTTGTGACTGCGGGACGGATGCTCGTCCGGACTGATGTGTATTATGTTTAAATATATCAAAACAGGATATTAAATGCCTCAAATAATTAACTATTATCTACCTTTCTACTTAAATTTTGTGCTAGTACTTAAAAAAAATGAAAACATTTTTTCATAATCCGTTGCCCTGAGTGACCCTCCTATAGTGTCATAATCTTAAATATCAAAGATTCTCTAACTTTAGGATAAGCCATTTTCTTTGTTTGTACTTAACAGAAATAAACAGTTTTAAAAAAATTAAAAAAAAATAATAATTTAAAAGTCACAATTTCCTATCCTATGCAGACCAGGGTGGTAAAGTATGCCACACGGGACCGTAATGCAACTAAAAGTGCCAATAAATATGCAATTATAACTACAATGCAGTCAGTGGTGGTATGAAATGCTATGCGAAACCATTATGCGAGTAAAAGTGGCAAAAAAGTTACAAATATAACTATTGTGCAGTTAATGGTGCTATAAGGTGTCATAAAAATACCTAAGGTTTTTTCTGCGGTCATAGTTATAAATTTTAGCTGTTATCGAACCTGTGCCTAATTCTGACTCCCTTATGCCCACCCTATAGACATTGGAGCTTTAAGAAAAGCTGCATTTTTCCCTTATGCCACCCCTATAGACATTGGAGCTTTAAGGAAAGCTGCATTTTTCACTAGTGTGCTAGTTGGGATGCCTTTGATGTTTTATTATGAAACGACCTTTATGTCGATATGAACGTAAAATTTTGTACATGTTCGTAACAAAAAACGTGTGCGTAACTGCGTTTTACATGCACGTTACGGGACAATTATTTTGAGAAATACCCATTTAATCTTCAAGTTTTTGTAGTAGAAAGTTGAGTAAATGCGTTTTATTTAATTTTTGCATTTTTTGTTAATGGACCAAATGGGTCAAATGGGTCCAAACCGGCCACAGAAACAGTCTTAAAATTGGTCTATGTTTTGTTCAGAGGGCCTATTATCTTAAGTATAAATTTGAAACAGTAACTCTAAATGTAAATTATTATCAAAATAGCCGGACTACATCTGGTCTTAAATTTGTGTATTGCGACTTTCCATAGTCTTATTGATATGTGTGGTAATTGAACAAATCTGTTTACCATGACAATAGTGAAACAATGCGGTAACCTCGAGAGTAAATAACTAACAAAAATTGAGATTTTAGATTTATCACTGTCTATGGTTACGGCGGGTAACCGTAAGACCTCGGTTTTAGTATACAATATTGCAAAATATGTAACAATAACACAAAGACAAGCGGTAACCTTTTTGGTGATTTAGATGTCCGCGGGCTACAGTACTATCAATATTTCAAGTATCATATCTCAAAAACTATTAGACAAAAAGAGCTGAAAAATAGCTTTAATTGTTTAAAATTAAATACACTTTCAAAATGATGTTTGGCAACTAATGTCAAAAGCTTATATTTTTTTAATAAAACTGCGAAAATTGAAAAGAATTTCACGTATAACGCAGCTAGCACAACTTTTTTTGCTTGCAAAACATGGTTCCACACTTCCTTAAGGGGTCCAAATAACATACCAAAAATGCAGTTTTACATTGCGTTTTGCGATTTAAATGTAGATTTTTACTAGGCTTACTAATTAACAAAAAATTGAATTTGTTTACAGAACATTATCGACGGCCCAAACGAATAAAGCGGTAAAGAGTTTTACATGACTTTTAATATTATCGCAGATTCGCTATCTAGAGAGACGACATAGGTTTAGGTGCTTCCACGTCCACAGCACAGTCACACACCAGTGCCCTCCAGGTCCACTGCTGCTGCTGCCCCTCAGGACGCCTCCAACTGTTGGTTTAATGAACAAATATTAAAGAGTGCTTAAACATGAATTAAAATATGAATAAAAATATTTGGATACTTACGCATTACCCATTGCTATAGTTTTTGCGGTAATTTTCTTCTGCTTACACAAATTACACCAATTACACATTCAATCACAGAACACATTTTTTTTTTAAATTTCAAACGAGTTTAAACTTGAAGGGGTTGCATGGTTTTATTATAGAGTTCATATGGCCTTCTTCCGGCTCCATCATCAGATCCTTGGACACTATTTCCCATAAGAGTACTCCCCAAGGCGATTCAAACGAGCCTAAACTCGATGGGGTTGCATGGTTTTATTACAGAGTTCCAGTGGCCTTCTTCCGGCTCTATCATCAGACCCTGGACACTATTTCCCAACAAATTACTCGTCAAGACGATTCAAACTAGCCCAAACTCGATGGGGTTGCACAGTTTAAATATTGAGTTCCTAGGGCATGGCCTTCCAGCTTCATCATCAGACCCTGGACCTCATCTCCTATAAAAGTACTCGTCAAGACGATTCTAACTAGCCCAAACACGATGTTTTCATGTTGTGTTTCACGATGTTGTTTTCAGGTTGCATGGTTTCATTAAAGGGTTACTGTGGCCTTCTTCCGGCTCCATCATCAGATCAGCTCAATGACACCATAATATTTCATTGCCTTTCAGTTCTGAACTCTGTTCAATGTTTCAAGACTAGCTCATCAGGAAACTAGTTTAAAATCGTTCGCAAACTTTGTGGAGAAACAAACAAACACACAAACAAACGAGAAAGAATGAAAACATGTTAATAAAATGGTGATGGGTTAATTGGGATCAACGCTCGACAATGCCACCCCAAACGCCGCCGCCCGCCGTGCACGGCGCCGTCGTCGCTCCGTTAGTCCCGTGGTTCGAGGGTCCAATGAGAGACTTGCCGCCTTTTGATTGGTTCATTTGAATCGGATCAACATTTATCGGAGTGGATTTGTATATGTGATCAACATTTTCTTTGCTTATCCCAAACCTCGTCGGAGTAAATTGTTGATCCGACCGGAGCCACATTAGTTATGAAAACAGTATATTAATAAATTATATAATAAATTATAATTATATATAATTTTTATCGTGCAATCAGTCTCCTGGACTATGAGCAGATTTGTTGCTAAGAATGACATGTAGTAGTAGGCGCTCCATCGAGAGCCCACTCATTCTTGAATTAGTCTTAGCCGAGTTTTACATCCGGTAGTTTGCGCCTTTTCAGGCGTCTCATACAATCCGGCAATGTCAGCTGTTTTGCTAGTTCATTTGGGTGATTCAAGCCTATTTTTGTATTTGTCAAATATCCTCGAGATTTCATCCCTGACAGTGTTAATATGGAGTTGTCTGTGAACTTCTGAGTTGCGAATAAACCAAGGAGCATTTGAGATCTGTTTCAGGATATAATTCTGTGGTCTTTGAATTTTGTTGACATTGGAATCACTAGCCGAACCCCACAGTTGAAGTCCATATGTCCATATGGGTTTGAGGATGGCATATACAGGAGTAACTTATTGTCCACAGACAACTTTGAGTTTCTTCCGAGCAACCAGGTCCTCGGTACTTGAGGTTTATTTCGTCTCTTTTTGTTTGAATGTGCGGCCATTTGAGTAGCGCCCCAGATCACTAAAGAAATCCAACGGGTCAGAAGAGTCGTTTACACCAGAGTATGGAGTTTTTAGTGTTACATTTTCCATACTTTGATGTAATTTTCGCTTGTTTTTTTTAAGGTTTCTTTAGGATTATGGGCATCCGACATTCATTCTTTAAATTGCCATCATCAGATCACATCTTGTTCAATTCTGGGCATCAAAGTTACCTCGTTTCTATAAAAATAGGTCTGAGATTCAATTTTCTTCTCACGATTGTAGATATTTCGTACCTACAGTCAATTTCAGGGGGCTGATTTTGTAACTTTGTTGCAATCAACTCGGACAAAAATCCCAGTTGCATTGCTGCTTTAGTAAGGACCAATGTGACAACTATCTTACTTAAAGCAGCAATGTAATTACAGTTTCAATCGATTTCAATCGAGGAAGCAACAGAGTACGTAATCAGGGGGCAGGCCATATTCAGTACTTCTAAGCACGACAAAACAAATGACGGTAGAATATAGCAAGTGGCGTTTCTGTCTTAGATCTAGAACTCTTCGAAATGTAGACAAAATGAGAAAGTTGGCAACCATGTGACAGCTCCGTAGAGTGCTCATGTGGGATTGAAACAACTGAAGGGGGCGAAATGAGGTTTCCTTTGAACATTCGTTCTCTGGGATTACGCGGGAGTTCTTAACTTTGACGCATGTTTTTGTTTTGTCAACTGTTTTCTGAAGTGTTACGACGTGAAACAAATAAGTGTTTATGTGGGTAACTTGTAAAACAAACAACGACACAAATCTGACTAAAATAACATAGGTCAAGACATCACTTTGGTAGGAATATGATTTTAAGATGTGTTGTGACTATACGAAAAGACAAATCACAAAATGTTCGTAAGGATGTTACTAATTTTACGATAAAATATTAATATCAATTTTCTTCCAACATTTTCGCAATGTACAAATAAGTACTAGCTAATTAGTTATAGTCCCAACGACTTCGCACGGTGGAGACCTGGTGACCAGTACTCTTAGTTATCCACACAGGCACCAGCGATCCACAACCAAACTTATTTTGCCATTTTATTAGCTTATCCTGATTTTATGTACACCTATTTGGTTTGTGGTGAGAAAATAAACGTATTAAATTTTTTATTTAATTAATTTGACTTAAGCAACTTAGGGTTGATTTTTCAATCCTCAGTTAACAGATATCAGTTTAATTATAATCCGAATAACATAAAAGTCATTCAAAACATTTGACATACAAACATATGACAATCATGTTCAATTTGGCGGCATAATACGTTTTCAAACGAATAAAGCTTTATCTGGGCATTGAAAAATCAACCTTTATAAGACTAAAAATCTTCCGTTATCAATCCATTAAATCTAAACCTAGAAGCAAAATATGTTGCGAGTAGCCTTGATTTCAGAAATTCAAACATTTATTTAGATAAAAACAAAAGTATCTAGCTTCACTAACACACTTTTCAAATACAGGAAAGTGCGGCCTTCATTTACTGTATTTTCTCTGGAGAAAAGGCGCTTCTTGTTAGAAGTAAAGTATTTATCAAATGAACTGGAAAAGTACTGTGAAGATGTTTCCTCAGAGCACACCCTTGTATCCTGTCTTTGTCAATGAAAGGAACCTTTGTCCTTTTTTCACAGCCTGTCCTGACTAAAGTAACCTACGTGAAAAAGGATAAACATTATGTTGGGTCGACGACCTTTAAGTAGGAGTTTTTGGCGCCATTTTGTCGAGTTCGGTTTGGTGACTATTTTGATTATTTGCAAATTGATTCATAGTGGATATTGTGTCTTAAAATTGGTGCAGTTTTGTGGTACAAGTGTCTACGCAACTGAAAAATATGTGTGATAATTGAAATAGGCGCGATCTTGGTTCTGTGAAGCTGAGATTTATTGTAGTGGTGGCTACCTCGGCAGAACTTACCGAGTAAACTGTCTTGATACACTTGGTATCCAATGCTGCAAGCAGCATTGGAATGCAATGCATTCTAATGTAAACTAAAACAATCTACCACTGAACTATTCAACTCTTGACACTGGCAAAAATTACTCCCTAAAAGAGGAGAGTAGATTTTTAATAGAAAAAAAAAACTGCATTCAAAGATTTTTAAAAATATGCTTCCCACAGTCCCATTTCGAACAACTAATTAATTAGTAGCTTAAATCTTTTTTCCATTCAATTGAGTTTAGATTTAATGGTTTTCCTTTTTTTATTTAATTTACCATGTTTGTTTGAGAGATTTAATCCTTATGATATGATGATTGACCCTGTCGATTGATATCATAAGTACAGTGTGTTGTTTTTTCGAATTTTAGCTGGTTCGATTCCTGGGTGTGGGTAGCGTATTTTTTTAAATCTTTAAATGTAGTTTTGTTTCTTTTCAAAAATAAAGGAATGTTTCTTTTGACTGAAATTTGCTCTCCATTGTTTAATTTCCCTCCAGGTGGCATTAAAAAAATCCATTCTGTATATTTCCTAACTCCTTAACCTATAAGGTCGCCATGAACACGTTGCTTGTAATTTATTTTATTAATTAATCCTTACTAATATTATAAATGCGAAAGTCCGTTTGTTTGTTTGTTTGTTACGCCTTCTCGTCCTTACTACTGAACCGATCATCATGAAATTTTGCATACACGTTGTCAGGGGTACAGAAAAGGACATAGGGTACCTTTCATCCCGAAAAAATGTATTGTTCCCGAGGGATAGCAAAAAACCTTTCCACGCAGACGAAGTCACGGGCGGCCGCTAGTTCAGAAATAAAACTACGTTCGAGTTACTTTTCATTTTATTCCCTTTTTAACAGACAGGGATATTTTTATGGCTCTACGTAGAGGTTACTGCTTAGAGTACTTACGTAAGTACCTACCTGAGATTTATGACGAGTAGTGAAAAAGGAATTATATTTATTCGACCTCAACCAACCAAGAGAAAATTGGGGTTATATTTAGTTATATATATTTTTTTATTTTTGGTAGTTAAGTACAAGTGGCTACGGACTTAGTATAATCTAACCAAATCCAGTAGTAGGCTTGGCTAGTAAATAATTATTTGTAACATTATGCTCAAAATAGCTTCGAGTATTAAAATTGAATGTAGTTTAATAATTGAAACTAAGTAAAAAGACTGTGCAGTGATGGCAGCGACTACAGACCGAGGGCATAGACCGTAAATGTGTTCAATATGGCGGCGAACCATCGTCAACGCGCTGTTGAACTGCGTACTCATGAAGAAACTTAAGTCTGCAGTCAGGAAGTGGCGAAGAATGCGCCTGTTCCGAAAACAAGATGGTAAGATTGCACAAATCACGGTATCCCCGCACACAAAGACATTTATATTTTTTTTAAGCACAATGGAATAGTGCTTGACCTTCATCTAACCTGGTGTTAAGTGATGATAAGGCTGAAGGCGGAAGCGCACTACACCCTGAATCCTCACCACTGAAATGGACTGGAGACTGGCTATCTTACCTCTAACTGCCGGAACACAACAATTTTGAAATTGTAGTTATGACGTCAGACTTAGATAAGATGGTGGTATCAAATATAAGCCCTACCACCAACCAAACTGAGTACAAATTGTACCCGCCTCCTGGAAATTGAATCCGTCTTTTACGGGTGGGCGAAACACTAGACCACAGAGGGGATTGATTCATACAGGCAATTTCAGGCCACCACAGATTATTTTCAGACAGTACTGTTGCAGTTACTAAGGAGTTATTAACCTTTCTAGCCGTGTTCAACTATCCACCCCATCGTACTTGATAGTATGCTGAGGTGGATAGAGATCACGCGTTTTCCGAGGGTGTCCAACTTAGGGTGGCTGTTTCAGGGTGGATAAACAGAATAAGCGTTTCGCGCTATTTTTTTAACGATAAAACCAAAACTAAATCGTTTCAGTTTCGTTTACAGAAAAGTTCGCTTTATTTTGGTTAAAATTATTAAAGGCTTTGGCTAGAGAGCTTAGGATGCCAACCTTAGACAATTTAAATGAGAACACTAAAGTTAAATCAGAAATTGTTTAGGTAAATATATCCTAAATGACAAGGTAACGGTGTAGGTTTGGTTTTATCTTTCAGAATTAGCGCGATTATGGGCCAGGCTTCCGCGCGTACAGAAATAAAATAAAAAAAACACGGATTATAGCGCGTATTTTAAACAAGTGTTTTTCATGATTTACTCGGCTAGCTCATTTATGTAATGTAATAAAAGTAAAATGGGAGTTAAATTAAACGGCAAGATTTTTCCCGAAGCCAACTTGTTTTATTTCTTTTTGATTACAAAATGTCAACCGTATGATAGATCCAAATTTGTTGTTCTTAAATTGTTATTTTTCATCATGAAGATACGATTAACCTTTATTGGAGTAATTCAAAATTCTTTTAGATCCAGGTTCGCGACTGTGATTAAAACTATCCCAAATTTTGCAATAAACTAATTAAAAAAATTGATTATATAAGTTCTACAAGATAAACCATATGCAAAACTCCGTTGGCATCCAGAACGGTGGCGGTCTGTAAAGAGACCCACGGGTGACGTGACGATACAAGCGTCCACCGAACAAATGGTGATAATCCTTCGGTGACTAGGAAGTTACATTATATTATTTCAACATGTCTGCCTCCGGTTAGTGACTAGCATGCCTACATTTACTCATGACCTTCCTTCCTCCATGAGGATACAATATTTCATACGATGATAACCATGACAGCAACAACAACTAATAGTTATTTATGCAACTGTACTATAATGAGGGGTATTAAAACATGAATGTGATCAGATCATAGTTCACATGGGCACATGAGTAAAGAAATCGTGAGTATTTTAAGACCTAATTATGTACCTATACAGTTGTAAACAAGACTTTACTACACCCATGATATGCATCCTCTATAAAGGGGTTTTGAAACGGTGGTTTTGGCAACATTGAAACAACTGCAATTTCATGGTAGCCGTAATGACATTGACCGTGCGAAAGCTTGTCGCACTCCTCCTCCTCATTATAAAATCATCCGAACGAGTGTTATAATGCTGTACTGAATTTCATAATGTAACTCGTTCGGGCGTGGGCGCGGGGAGGAGCGCGACATGCTCTTGCTCGGATATTGTGGTTACTATGACACTGGTTGTTATAATGTAGAGGATTTAAAGCATGGGTGTAGATAAACAAACATAAAATCTTCTTCTAGCTCCTTCTGTTAACAATCAACTTGGTTAATTAATAGGTTACAAAATATAGATATTGTAACCCATTAATATCGACTGTCTGGATTAAGGTACCTAAGCATTTTTTTATTAATGGGCTCACTAATTGGCTTCACTCTAAATTTTAAACGAAGACAAGGTGGGTTATAGAGTGTGCTTGCAGAGAAAAACCTATTCATTCGTTTAATATGTCAGGGTTAAATGCTCTTAGGAATACGTGCCACAAAGGCAACACTACAGTGTATCATCTAGGGTCCAATTAAAAAGCATAGATAACATTTTAGAGATGCACAAAGCTGAGTGGACGTTTTTAAAGTTACTGACGAAAACGTCTTTTTCATTTCAAACTAAAATGACTTAGTTATTTCTCTTCTATCCATAGGCAAGACGTGTTTTGGGGGCATTAAAAATAGCTGATAATGGTAAACTATGCTTATTCCTCGTAAGGTTATATTTCACCATTTCCCCCTTATTTCAAACGTGAAGTGTTTCGCTAACAGGTTTTCTTTTGCCCACAGATCTATCGATGACCCGCCAAGTATCTACAGACCCCGCACCCTCCACGTCAGGCACTCCTGCGCACCACCCTAGGCCGCCGCCAGTGGATCTGTTGCAACTGGTAGGTGTGCCATATTTTCGGTCGCTTTACGGCACAATACGACACTACCGGCCTTTTGTAATACTCCGCCCGGTGGAGAGTGGAGTAGCTCACTGCAAGGGTCATCACTCATCGCCAAGGGTGGGCAGGGAGGGGCAGCTGCCCGCCCCTAGAGGTTAAAAAAGGAAACCAACTTCAAAGTAAGCAAAGTCCTAAGGCTGTGCAATTGACTTGCTTTTCCGATAAATGTCGCATCTCAAAACTTGATTAAATTCACAAGGTGCTCTTGACTGTACCTACAATCCATATTTTTCTCATACTCTTTAATATTAACTTGCCCCCCTTTGGGCTATGGGCTGGCGACGCCCTTGACTCACTGGCCATAACTTTAGGATGTAAACTAACGAAACTTGAGAATAAAAAGTTTGCAAAGATTCTACATGAAATACTTGGAGATTTTTTTATTTCTTCAAATTTTTTGTAGGTTTTCTCAGAACAAAAGACGTTTTCAATGGTTTTCTCAGAACAAGAGTTGTTTTAATATTAAGATAATTAATTTAACAGAAAAAATACTAGAAAAAAATCGACTCACCCGTTTCTACGGGTGAGCTTCTGCTCAGACGGGATTCGAATCCGCACCCTTGGGATTCCGGCCCAATGCACTGACCAATTATACTACCGAGTCGCTAGTGGGAGCGGCGAAATTTTCTAGTACTTTTTACGTTTACGCTGTAAGCCATCGTTATTCCATCAATGTGAAGAATTACCTTCAACATTCGAATGCAACATCTTTAAAGATGCTAGACAATCGATTAAGATGAAATAGCTATATAATTATTCGATTGTCTAGCATTGCTTAATCGATTGTCTAGTATCTGTAAAGATGTTGCATTCGAATGTTGAAGGTGATTCTTCACATTGATGGAATAACGCGGAATAAAAAGTACTAGAAAATTTCTTCGCTCCCACAAGCGACTCGGTAGCATAATTGGTCAGTGCATTGGGCTGGAATCCCAAGAGTGCGGGTTCAAATCCCGTCTGAGCTGCTACGGGTTAGTCGATTTTTTCTAGTATTTTTTCTGTTAAATTAATTATCTTAATATGAAAATAGCATTGGGAATGCCTAAAATCTAACAATTCTATAATGAGTTGTTTTAAGCGAAGTGGTCCTCAATTTAATGCTACTACTAAAGTTGTTAGTGTTAGGTATAAGTTTTTATTTTCTTTCGATTCTTTTTTCTATAATGTATGATTAGCCTTTGTTATTTTTATTGTCTTTAAACATGTATTGACTCTAATCTATTTTTGTACCAAAACCAAATAAATAAATAAATAAATAAAAGGTTGCTTTGTATTTTATGCACCACCAACGTCACGTAGGTAAGTTTTATACTACTGGGTATTTATTCAATCAGTATTTTGAAATTATTATTCTTAGCAGATATTCATTTCACTGGAGAACAAGAACAAGGATGTCAAGTTTCCGAATCAAAGTTTTACCTACGAAAAAAAAATTTAAAGTTCAATTTTTGACGTCCTTGTAACCGAATAATACCGAATAATTTGGTTAGGGCAGCTAAAGGTAATGAAAATGGACGTAGGGTCAGCCACGACCTGAGTGGTGCAGTTGTCAATATACCGCCTACCACGCAAGAGGTCCCGGGTTCCATTCCCGGCCGGGCAGAAATTTAAATGATGAATTTTAACCCGGCGTCATTGTGGCGGAAAAAAGTTACACTAACGTTGAGGGGGGTCATTATGACCCTGGTTACAATTGTTAAAATTTGGCATAGTATAAAATAATTTTTTATTTTAAACATTTTATATTTATTATAAATACTGTATTTATAATCAGTAGCAGCAATAAAACACATTGGTAATGAGTGAAATAATTTTTATTTTTAATTTTCCTATAGACTGTTAATTATACAACAAAACTGTAACTCTTTTCTTAATTTTCTTTTATCAACAAAAAACAATATCGTTTCTAACAAAAATGATACTTAAATCAAATTTATACTACCTAACCTCTCTATCATTAGAAGATTACGAACACTAACATAATCTTTATATAAAATATATAAAAAAGTATATGGCACCAAAACAGCAACGTCACCGTTGAGCTGGGTCATAATTACCCTGTCGCAGGTTTACACACGTTTTGCTCCTTGCGCGGGTGATGGACGAATGAAGTGAAGTACGTGGCGGGGAGGGGTGATCCTTAGCTGCAGCTACTGAGACAGACAGTTGTGTGTGGCAAATATTTCTAAGCATTTTTTCATATGCAAAACATGCAGGGTCATGTTGACCCTGCATCAATGACGCCGGGTTAATTTCTGTGACGGGTCTGGGTGTTACTGTGTATAATAAGTATATACATTTAAACATTTCTGCGGTGGTGTCGTGTGGGGCGGGTCGTTACGATCCCTCAAATATGGTTGAGCGAAGCGATGGCTGGTCCATGCGTCATGTTCGTGAACGGGTGCTGCCAGTGGGAATGGGTCTGCTTCTGAGTACCTATCTTAACGCATATTGAATTGTAAGAATTGCGTTTTTATTTTTATGTCTTGTATCAAGTGTTTTTTGGTTAGAGTAGCAGACGGAGTGATTTCTAAACTAGTTGAAAGTTATTTACTCTCACGATTACCTATCTGAATGTAGTAGATATTTAATTTTAACCTACCTACCCATTATGTGTAACCTTTTGATAATTATTGTGATGGAAAATGACCTCACTTTAAATGTGGAGCTCATTTTTCAATCTTGACGACTCTGTATGAAATATACAGGGAGAAAAAAGCAGCCCTTGACGAGTTTCTTGCCGGTTCTTCTCGTTACAAGGTCTCCCGCTTAGGGTTTGCGAACGATGGCGTAGCTTCTATGACATTCACAAGTGCTTGTAACAGCCTAGACTGAATAAATTATTTTGAATTTTGAATACCTATTTAAAAAGTATATACATAAGTAGTATATCAGTTGTCTAGCACCCATTTTACAAGCTTTGCTTAGTTTGGGGCTAGATGGCGCTGTGTGAAATTGTCCAAGCATTTATTTATTTACTAGCGGCCGCCCGCGGTTTCACCCTCGTGGTTCCCGTTCCCGTGGGAATGTCAGGATAAAAAGTATCCTATGTTTTAATCTAGGCTATCTACTATCTGTGTGCCAAATTTCAAACAAATCCGTTCAGTAGTTTTTGCGTGATTGAGGAACAAACATCCAAACATCCAAACCCACAAACTTTCACATTTATAATATTAGTAGGATTTCTAATTCAATAGTACTTAATTATCTAAAAACCTATTTAAATTTCACGTCACTTCATCTCAAATCAAGAACTAATTGGGTGCTCCTAAAATTCCGAAAAGCCATCAGAAATTATTCGTAAGTTATTTGCTGACTTAAGATCCTTATAAAGACGCTCTCATTTCTTCAAAGCAGCCAAAAGTCGCTCAATTAAGGACTGCCAAATTCAAGTCCTTTCTAACAAAATGAAGTTCGTCACGCCCCTTCATTAATAAGTAAGAAATTCGTGGAAACTGATACATTTTTGTACCTTCATGATTTAATATATCTTTTCTGTAAATTATAAGTTCTTATAAATAGAATAGCTAAGAGATATTCACAGTAAGAACGTATCAAATTATTTTCCTTCCCTTTGTTCTCGTCTTTCCAGAGAATTTTCTAAGGATACACTTGATTGTTTCTAATATCGTGTTAAGAGGGCTTTACACTCGCACCGTGAACCGCGGCCGCGAATCACGGGCGCGGTTTGCGCATGAAAACGGTGCGAAAAATATAGCCCTCCAGACTCGCGCGTGAACCGCGGCCGCGAATCACGGCAACATTAGTTCGGTACACAAATTCTTTGACGTGGACCAAAAAACCGCCACCGGACGGGGAACGCCGCTAAGCGCGAACGCGAAGCCGCGAAGCCCATACGCGAAGCCGCGAAACCCTCCACACTCGCGGTTCGCGGCCTTCGCGGGCTTTCGCGGCGCGAGAGTGGAGCCCTCTTTACATACAATACAAAAGCAATTTTTCATCGCCGCTTAGGAGAAGTACTTTTAAAGGTTTCGTTCCTTAAAGGAAAGAAACGATCCCTCAAACGATAGGACAACAAAGTAGCGAAATATTTTATAGGTCCCCAGGAACAGTTTTTGAATAATTTTAGTCTAAACTAAAGTCTTATTAATTATTATTAATTCCCTGCAGTAAACTGACAGATTCTAATTTGACATTGTAAAATTGAATTGCCTTTATTGTATGAGTGCTGCTTTTCGTTCATTGTGATTTAGTTCACTCACACAAAGTCAGTAGCGTTCATGTGGTTACATCTGGGACATTTTTAGGGTTCCGTAGCCTAAATGGCAAAAAACGGAACCCTTATAGATTCGTCATGTCTGTCTGTCTGTCCGTTTGTCACAGCCACTTTATTCCGAAAGTATTAAGATTACATAGTTGAAACTTGGTAGGTGGATGTATTCTGTTAACCGCTTAACGAATTTAACACAAAAATAAAAAATATATTTTTTTAGGGGGGCCCATGGAACTAAAACTGGAAAAAAAATTTTTTTCTTCAAACCAATACGTGTGGGGTGTCTGTAGATAGGTCTTAAAAATGACTTTGAAGTTTCTAAGTCAATTTTTTCTCAAAATCAACCGTTTGAAAGATATACACCGCCAAAGTGGTAAAATGTGTGTCCCTTTAACTTTCGAAATAAGAGAGTGAAAAATCTTAAAAAAATATATGCTGTAGATTTTAATATAAACTTTCACCAAAAATTAGTTTGAGCGAGATAAAGTAATTAGTTTTTGAGATATAGCACATTTTCCAAAACCGCAAATATAACTTTGTCATTCATACCAACATTGTGAAAAACAAAGTTATTTTTACAGACGAAAATTGATAGGTGGTATTAAATATGGTATGGTATAAGGTAACTACGGAACCCTACGGTGCGTGGCCCGACACGCACTTGGTCGATTTTTCAAACGAGCCTCAAACGTTTATGGTTACAACCGTAAACGTCAGATTACTTCAGTGAATTAATAATTACACTTTTATCTTGGACGACTTCTAAAGAACGATTTGATTCTGAATTAATATTTTTTTGTTAACTTTGAATCATGTTAAGCAAAAAGCAAGGCTGTGAGACCTTGCTTTTTGCTTATGATTCAAAGTCTAATACAGGGGTTATAATACGAGTTTTTAATAATAGTCAAATTTTTTAAATAAAATATATGCCAACTTTTAAATGTTTTGTGTGCCTTAAGGTTGTCGCCCAAATAGTAATTTCGTCGCCCGTTCTGAAAACTATTACTCCAATTGTATTTTAAAGTTACCCATTTACAACATTTGTAGTCGCCCTCAGTCTGTCGCTCACTATATTCAGTATTGTTGAAACTCAAAATGGGAACTTAATGTTACCCGATTAAATAACCCCTTTTAGTTTAGTTGCCCTAACACAATATTAGTAAGTCTCCCCATTCACCATTTGTTACGTCTCAACGCCTAATAAATTCTGCAGAAGCAACAATGCTGTGATGTCTTACCCAGGCGCTATAAATTTCAACGCTACGGAATTGAAAATACAATTCCTGACGAGAACTTACTGTTATGATGGAGGCGACTGCTATAACGAAGAGGTTGTAGCTTTAAGGAAAATATTAGTATTTCAGTTAATAAGGTTCTTTATATCCATAACGGGTGTCACTGGTGCTTGATGGTCTTTAAGGAGCCATAATAGGAAAACATGGTTTGCGCCGGCCATATTTTTATAAAGAAAAAGTTAAATTTAGCCACAAAAAAAACATAATATGACAAACT
Organism: Agriphila geniculea; assembly: GCA_943789525.1. NCBI lineage: Eukaryota > Metazoa > Arthropoda > Insecta > Lepidoptera > Crambidae > Agriphila > Agriphila geniculea. Next base: position 5,941,776 of record OX038894.1, on the reverse strand, counting down.
AAAGAGATTATCTAGTAGCTACAAGTATTAAATTGCGTATAAACCTCACAGATGATTGTAAAAAAAACAGAATATACCTAATCAAAAGCGCTTGTCGCGGGCCATATTTTTGGTGTAAATAATAGCGGAAACGTATTGAATTCTATATCAAAATACACTTTAACGTACTGTGCAGTTGCTCCAATAACTTTTTTCAAGAAAGATAATTGTGCTAAAGATAATGATGAAAAACAACGAAAAACATGGAAAAAGTGCAGAAGTGAGGTTATTTTCCATACTCCATACAGAGACAAATGATTTCGCATAACGGAGCCTTAAGGTTGAAGATGTTTAGTGCAATACACCTCCCGGAATCCTCAACCAATGAGGACCTAATATTATCCCATATCGAACAACTCATATTTGAAGTTATTTGAAATTATTGCTTTGAATACGTTTACCTTAAAACTTATATTATATTAATTACTAATATACATTAATAAAAGAAGACACCTAGGTACAGCTATCATAGGACCAAAGCTGTGGTATGAGATTCCTGTTATTTTTTTTTTTTTTTTACAGGAACCAGACGAAGGCCAAAGATTACGTGAACAACAGTTAAGACACTACGCATTCTTCCAACTTCGAATACATTTGAAAAGGGGGCAGAATTTAGTAGCAATGGACAAAAACGGTAACTAAATAACTCCTCACATAAAGGCACACACACACACACATTAAATGTTCACACTGTGCTCCGCTCACTGCACTAATTTTCAGCTAGTTATGAGAACACGATTGAATAAAAAAAAAGTTGAGATTTTATTCAGTATTTTAATATTTATTTATTGCATTCATAAACTCGAATATCATTGTGTTATATCACCACTTTGATATAAAACATTCAGATCAAAATATTATTACTGATTGTTCTGCATAAACTATTTAATAAGGTTTATTGGTAAGGCAAAAGTAATTAAAGTTCTTCATCGAATTTCTATTTAGTTTAACATTTTCTATCAGGCACACTTTTTACACAATGTATACTTTTAATATTATTATATTTTACTTTGCACGTTTCTATTATTTTCTTTCATAGAGCTTTTGCTTTCATTTTTTGCACTTACAATCTTATTCTGTTCTCGAAATACACAATTGGCAATACTAAATTCAACCACATATCGAAATCTCTTGCAATGCTTAAAATTAATTTAGGAAATTACTATTAAAACAATGACACACAATTTCCAACTATAACAATTTACATCAGTATGAAAAGAACATTAACTTTAATTTTTGCTAATGGTGTGCTAGGAATTGAAGATAAAATAAAATATTATACAGTACTAAAGGATTTTTTGTTTGGTTTGTAAAATCAGTGTTTTAAATCCCGTTTTTCGATACATAACAAAGGTAAAGTAATCAAGCAATATCATACAAGATTGATTCAAAAAACTGTTTTTCAAAATTCAAGGTTTAAGAAATTATTTCAAAATAACGGCCATAGATAAAAACCACTTTATCGTAGTGTTAATTTACGTTTTTTATATTTTTGCTTCTTCCTTCTCTAACTTGGCGTTTTGTGGGGTCCAAAAACAGGTTTGTTGTCAGGGACGAGCGATCCTTATGTGAAGTTCAAGTCTGGCGGGCGCCTCTTGCACAAGTCAAGGATCGTGTACAGGGACCTTAATCCTGTTTGGGATGAGTGCTTCACCGTGCCAATTGAAGATCCTTTTCTTCCAGTACAACTAAAGGTAAGAATTTAATAATTTATAGGGTTCCGTACCCAAAGGCTAAAAACCGTACCCTATTACTAAGACTCCACTTTCCGTCTGTCTGTCACCAGGCTCTATCTCATGAACCTTGATAGCACATGAGTAAATAAACGGAATTACGTTTTTTTACTCATGTGTTGATAGCTAGACAGTTGAAATTTTCACAGATGATGTATTTCTGTTGCCGCGCTATAACAGAAAATACTAAAATCAAAATAGAATCAATATTTAAGTGGGGCTCCCATAGCACAAACGTGTTGATTTTTTGCCGTTGGCGGTACTGAACCCTTCGTGCGCGAGTTCATCTCGCACTTGGCCGGTTTTTTTATAAATAAGTAGCCACGCGCCTACCGAATTCAAAGTAATTTTACTGTTTAAATCTTTTGTGGTAAATAAAAAAAAAGTTATATGGGTCATAAAAACAGTAAAAATTCGGAGTCTTTATGTAAAGATAATGGCATGAATCAAATTGTTTCATTAAACTTAACTAATAAATAAAAAATAACTTTAAAATGTTCCCGCTGCTATCCGAAAAGCCCCCTTACTCAAATGGCCAACTTTCTATTCGTTTGAACGCTTCGCTTACTTCTAAAGCTTAAATATGAGCAACTAGCGACCGCCCGCAACTTCGTCTGCGTGGAAAGTTATTTGTCTATCCCTCGGGAATAGTTTCTATTTTCGGGATGAAAGGTACCCTATATCCTTTTCTGTACCCCTGACAATATGTATGCAAAATTTAACGATGATCGGTTCAGTAGTTAAGACGTGAAGGCGTAACAAACAAACAAACAAAAAAAAAACAAACGGGTTTTTTTAGGGTTCCGTACCAAAATGGTAAAAAAGGAACCCTTATGGTGTGACTCAGTCTGTCTGTCTGTCCGTCAGAGCTGGATATCTCGAGAACTACTAATGCTATCAACTTGAAATTTGGAATAGTTTAAGATGACATTTGCCCGACTTGCCCGATTTTGCAAATAAGAAAGAAATAAAAAAAAATCACATTTTTTTTACAACAGGGACTGAAAAGGGGTCTTAAAAATTTGAAGTAAGTTGACTAGGGCGTGTGGGGTATCATATGAAAGAGCGCTGTTTGCAAATTTTAAAACATTTTTTTCTTTTTTCTTAGGCCGCATAGTTTTCGACTTATGATGGAAAAAAAAACACCGTCCCCCCCCTATCTCCGAAGTTTGCAAAGAGAAAAATCTGAAATAATTCTATGTGATAGTAGTTTACGTAAAGATTACAGGAAAAATAAAACGATGTCTCAATATAACACACTTTTTTAGAAATTCAAAAAACAAACAAAAATTCTTTATTCACTTCTCAAGCTTACGCGCTCACTAGACATGAAATAAAACACTTTTTAACGGATACTAGCGCGGTTTTATTGAATGTACTTTGGTATTTAGTTGGTATTTGGTTTGATTTTTGGTTTTTCCCGACGTTTCGGCACCTTTGCAGCTGCCGTGGTCACGGGGGAAAATCAAACCAAATACCAACTAAATACCAAAGTACATTCAATAAAACCGCGCTAGTATCCGTTAAAAAGTGTTTTATTTCAAAAATTCTTTAGTTTTACTACCAGTCAACAGATGGCGGTGACCTAAGAATGCTGACTTGCGAAAAAAAATAGTTCGACTATCGGTCAAGAGATGGCGCAACCTAATACTACAGTAATAATTGGTGGCTGGTTCTAATATCATTACCTACTATTTGCCGTACGAATAAACGAAGAATAAGTTCCTACTTAGTAATATAAAAAGTTTGCAATGTGGAGCGGCTGAAACGTTTTTCAGTCACCATAAGCAACTGTGGTTAAGATTTGTAAATTAACTGTCCGTCTGTTCGCCCTTCCACCTGTCTGCCGTTTATCCTACTTTTTTAAAGACTGTACTTAAGTAATAACATATCCAAATATTATTTATGATTGTACGGAACCCTCGGTGCGCGAGTCCGACTCGCTCTTGACCGGTTTTTATTATTAGTAAAGGATAGATTTTAGCACAACTCTGAGGCTAGTGGACGCTGTATGTTGAAATACAGGATTTATTATCCTAGTTCAGCTGCAGAAGCTACAATTTGTTGATTGTTATATTAATTTGTTTTAAGCTTATACTTACCTGTAAGTAATCCTTATGTAACATTTAAAGTGTGTGGTAATAAATAAATTATTATTATTATTATAGACGATTTATGGAATTGACAAGCTTACGGCGCGTAATTTTATAGTTTACTGCTTATTTTAAAGCTAATGTTGGCCATTTGAGTAGGAGCCAAGATGTTAATTAAAAAAGTTCAAACATAAAAACAAGAGACTCAAATTCATATTTTAACTCTGGTATATATGTAGCAGACGTGATCAAATTACTTTTTTTTACAAAATGGCGTATGACACGTTTTATTTCTTAACACAACGTTACATTAATTAAAAATTCAATTATGCACGCTCACGTAGACTAGGTTTTTTAATAATACTAGATCGTTTTAAATACTAGCCCTCGCTAGAAAAAGTGCTGATTCAACATGAATTTTTAATGGGTAATTAAAAACTGCTGTTAAATGATAGTTAGCTTTTATAATGGGTTGCATACATCAGGAGCATTTCTTTGACCACTATACTATCCCCGCAAATTGATAATGAACCTGGCGACCATGTTTTTAACCTCAAATATGAAAAACAAGTCTAATTTTTTTATATACATAGCTAGACCCTATCTTTTTGAAAATAATTCAATAATGAATATATTGATTAGATTACCTATTAGAATTTTATTGTCACACTAGCTTCCGCCCGCGACTTCGTCCGCGTGGATATTAGAGAAAGTCCTTAAGGGACCATCAACCAGGATCCGACCAGCCGTTTTCTTCAATACACAACTTCATCCCTCTTTTCACCCCTTCGGGGGTAGAATTTTGAAAAACGCTGAGACCTGTATTTATTAACTTTTAATTGTCAGCCTAAACTCAAAATTTGAAGATCCTAGCTTCAAAACTGAGTGACTTTCATACAAACTTTTATCCCTAATTTCATCCCCTTGGGGGTAGAATTGATCAAAATCCTTTCTTAGCGGATGCCTACGTCATAACATCTACCTGCATGCCAAATTTCAGCTCGATCCGTCCAGTGGTTTGGGCTGTGCGTTGATAGATCACTATGTCAGTCAGTCACCTTTGAGTTTTATATAAATGTAATTTTTTGTTGCGGTTGACGTCAACGTGGATGTTAATGTGACAAGCCGACTTCTTGAGTGAACGGTCGATCAGAGTAGTCATTGACGGCTGCTCCTCTGACCTCATGGCGATTGATGGCGGAGTTCCTCAGGGGTCGGTGCTCTCTGCAACGCTTTTCCTGCTACACATCAATGACCTACTAATATCGGGCATTGTTGGGTACGCAGATGACAGTACTGTCATGGAGAGATATCTGTCCAGCGCGAAAGTCGGTAGAGATGAGGTAAAAATATTGAGAGAGGCCATGGTCGAGCGATTGAACCTGAAGTTAAGTCTCGTCTCCCAATGGGGTGATGAAAATCTTGTCAGTTTCAACGCTTCTAAAACGCAGGCGTGTCTGTTCACCGCAAAAAGGAGTCCATTCAACTTAACTCCTACTTTCCGAGGTACATCTATCCAAGTAACCGATACTCTCCAGCTTCTTGGCATGGAGTTATCTTCTGACCTTAACTTCGGCACCTCCATCGAATCCAAAGTTCAAACTGCAGCTAAGAAGCTGAGCATCCTAAATAAAGTCAAGCGGTACTTTAAGCCTGGGCAGCTTTTAACCCTTTATAAAGCTCAAGTCTGATCCTGCATGGAGTACTGTTGCCACCTTTGGGACGGCTCAGCGAAATATCAACTTGCTGCACTGGACTCGGTGGAACGCAGAGCCAAGAGATTAACAGGCGATGAAAAACTGGTAGCAGCTAAGCTTCACAGTTTGGCTCACCGCCGAAAAGTTGCTTGCCTATCGGTCTTTTATAGATTGTACTTCGGTGAGTGTGCTCAAGAGCTGCATGAGCTCATTCCACCTTCTCCTTTCTACTATCGGACATCCAGACGCACTGCGGGCTATCACCCGTTCTTGGTTGATATACCTTTTCTGCGTACCAAGCGCTACTCCACATCGTTTATAATGCGCACAGCTATGGAATGGAATTCCCTGCCGGCGTCTGTGTTTCCGAGCGCATACAACCTGACTCTATTCAAGGCCAGAGTGAATAAGCACTTTCTGGGCAAGCTCGCTCCATCGTAGGCCCTGTCTTTGCTTTTGGGCTAGACTGGGGTCAAGAGCAAACCCATTTAAGATAAAAAAAAAAACAATGTTTCATATATTATCAATTTACGGGGATAGTAATTGAAGCAAAACGAGACTTTCCCGACCGCAACAATAATCGCATTTCAAGATCACGTTTAAGCCCCTGCTCTGCTAATATCGTCGATGGGTGTGCAAGACCGCGTAAGAGCAGTTTGCAATACCGCGTATTTAAGAAAGTCACAAAAAGGGCTTTGAGGGGATATTACATCAAAATCTTATGAAATTATCGGTTTTCCTAAAATTACGTCATATTCCTATAAAACAATACCTACACAAAGAAATTACAAACAAGTTCAGTCAAAAAATGTATTTAATTCGATGCTCGTTATTGCAAACTGCTCTTGCGCGGTCTTGCACGCCCATCGACGATAAGCGAATCCAGTTTAATTCAGTCTCGGTCAATGCCCTTTCTTTACCAAATCTCGTATTACATACATCAGCTGGTTACCAAAATGTCCGCTTACAATGCTCGCTTTAATCCGATCAAGTCTGATTTACGTTAATTGCCCTCTGGGGCCAAACTGTACCAGATCTGGGGGTGTACTCCGAAAACTGAAACCCGACAAATTGGACGAATGATCGCATTTTCATGACATAGTAGCTCAGCCCTACGAAAACGATTAACTGTACAGTATTTGGTAACAGCCTTATAAAGCCGAATATGGTAGATAGGGATAGATCAAAATGAACAACTTTTGTAATTTGTATAAATGAAAATATGTTTATAAATAATATTATTATGTGTATAATAAAAACCAAATAATGGAAATGATGAAATAATGAAATAATTCTTTATTGCTGTAAATGAGGTCAGTACAAGATTATAACATTTATCAGTTTTGTTTCTCACATTTAACCAAATAACTTTGGTATGCAAATTAAAGATAGGCCAAGACTAATAAATAATAAATTAACAATGTCGAAAAATAATCATAAATAAAATTAAATAAAAATAATTAAAACATGTCCAAATAGTAATCGAATTGAATTATCGTGATAAAAATAATACCTAATACATAATAATATATTGAAAAAAAAAATGGTTTGATAGTATTCAAATTTTGCAATCATTACCTAAATAAATGGTAAACATCAGTGCCTTCCGTGTTCCGTTACTATTCAAATGGCGATCTTTCGATCAATTTGAGCCAACGCTAACTGGAATAAACTATCGGCTCTGTGAGTTACAGACCTCGCGCTTGTAACATTTTTGATCCTTTTTCGAATTGGCTGGAATATTTTTTTTTTTCGATAATCGACAGAAAAACCAACATAATTATCGAACCTGCTCACAAAATTTCACGAGAATCGGTTAAGTCGGTGCGGCCTGTAGAGGAGAACAGATGGACAGCCAGACAGGCGGACATACGAAAGCATTTTTGCCCAAACTGAAACGGAGACGCTTCGCTCGCACTTCGCGATCGCTCGGTCAACAATCACATATCACAAGCTATGTTAAATCACAGACATGTTGTATAAGTATTGTACTTGACAAGCTTACAAGACTTATTAGGTTCTTAGTAACGAATATTGTCCGATTAACCCGATTAATCTTTCGTAGTAGGCCCTCTGGTCAAGGCCAATTTGATTAAACAGATCTCGAGTGAAATCACTTACTTCAAACTACAAGCGACTTGGGATTTGTGGTGGCCTAATAATGTTTGCGTATTTAAAATGTGTACAAAAGGAGTTAGTCCAAAAATGTACATACTCCAAACTATAATATGGAATGGCACTTAAAATATTTTCTCCTCTTTTTTTGCACCATCGTTCAAACGCCGGCCGTTGATGATACTAGAAAACTGTTAAATATTTTTACAAACGTACCCACTCTGTTTAATATTTGGACATACGTACGGAAAAAATTGTTTTAAAAAACAAAAAACCGACTTCAAAAGCCTACGCTACTCTAAAAAGCAAAAAATAATATTCAAAAATCACTAGACACGCATTATCATTGTAATAAAACACGTCTATTGAAGTCGGGTGGGGCTGGAGGACAACTTTTTTTTATTCTAAAAGCCATTTGACATTTTGATTGACAAACCAACAAAATGATGCAGAGGAATTCAAATTTACATTTCCGCAAACCATTTTTAAATATTTAAATTTTCCTGAAGCTAAAATTAAACTAGGTAAGAATTTTCATAATTCGATTATTTAGAACATTTAATTAAGCCAGTCTAAGTGAAGAATTACATCATTTTCCAAGTCGACTTAATGAAATTATTTAATTTGAAGCTGTGATGTTGTCTTGTTCGCTTCTTCAATTTATGATAAATTTAAGTATTCTACAAATAGCTTTAAATTCGGCTCCATGAAAAAACCACAACGAATTTAGCATTTTAAAATGTCACAACACAACCATTTGTATTGACGAAAAACGATATCGCTTTTACAAATGTGATGATAATATGCTTATAAAATAATAGGTTATTTAAATGTATGGATAATATATACTTAAGCTGAATTTCTGACGAGGTTTTTAGAAGAAAATTGCGATAAAAGTGTTACGGACGATAGCAGTGAAATGAGCTAAGTTGAATGAGATTTTGATCGTACTTAACGTGAGAAAAGAGTATCTTTTAGGAAAATTCCCTATCTCTTCGCCACATGTTACATTTTAAGTAGCTAGAAAGTTACTTTCTAATTCTAAGCTTTTTAGTTACTTCAGTTGAGAACAAGGATTTGTAGAATGTTACCTCTTTTTTTTTGTCTAACAATAGTTGTCACAGAATGCAGATTTTTTGGTTGACACCCCTCGGCCCAAGCTGTATAGCTTTCTTTGGTAAAGAAAAACAGTAATTTATAGGAATTCGGTTCAAAAGATAGAAAAATAATACTTTTTAACGAAAAACAAAGTTTAATTAAGTAACGAAGACTTCCAATAATTCTTGAAACTTCTCATCTTCATAAACTGAAACACTTAAGTTCAAACAGACCGCTAGACTAATGTCAAAACTTTAAAGTTCACAGTCCGCTACATTAAAGTCAAAACTTTAAAGTTCACAGTCCACTAGACTATAAAGTCAGTATTTGAATAATGTTTCTTATTTGAATAACTCATTTCATTTTCCTAGAATTTTATTCTTCCTTTGTCTGTCGCTATTGTCGGAAACGATAATCAGGGGGGCTACTCAAATGGCCACTTTTCTATTCGTTCGCTAACTTAAAAATTAAAAATAAGCCATAAAATCTAAAATTACGTGTCGTAGGCTTGTCAATTCCATACAATACAACAATGTCTGTGATTTACATAAACTTGTGACGTATGACTTGATCGTGTAATTGCTTATTTTTAAGCTTTAAGTTAGCGAACGAATAGAAAAGTGGCCATTTGAGTAGGGGGGCAGTAGTAGCTTAGATACATTATATCGAGAGGTCACGCAAAAACGATTCTCTCTTTTAGGATTAACTATACCTTTTTCGTTAATGACCTATTAACTCAAGTGGAGGGAGAATAATTGGCATTGCTGGTTACTAGTAATCCGAGTGGTACATTTCTATTAATCTGCTATTCAGTAATCCTTTCTTGACCTATTACAGCTTTTGACAGTAACAGCTTGTCAAACGTCTTTTAAATTTAAATAGTTATTTAAAAAAACAAAAAACTGACTTCAAAAAACCTACCTCTAAAAAGCAAAAAAATTTTCCACACATAGATTCGTAATAATAAAAACACGTATATTGAAGTCGGGTGGGGCTGGACCACAGATTCCTTTTTTTATTATTCTAAAAGCCACACCCGACTTCAATAGACGTGTTTTTAATTATTATTACGAATATTATTTATAAGAGGTAGGTTTTTTGAAGTCGGTTTTTTGATTTTTTTTAACTATTTTTTTTTTAATTTTTAGTGTAGGTACCTTTTGTATAAGGTAGTGTAGGTATATTATTTAGGTAGAAAATACGTCTTCGAGTAATCGGTGTACATACAAAAAACAAAAAAAAACAAAAAAAAGGGTCAAATTGAGTACCTCCCTCCGTTTGAAGTAGGTAAAATAATATTTTCTTAAAATCAAATTGTCACTAATTATTCGTTATTTCTTTCGTAATCTATGTGTGGAAAACAATTTTTTGCATTCTATAATGGATTTTTCAATAAAAATTTGGGTGAAGATTTAAGACAAGTAAGGATAAACAGACTATAGGCAGCTAGTTAATATCAATGTAATGTTAATGTTCAATGTAAATAAACCAAAACCGTAGCTGCATTACGTAGTTTTAATGTTTTAATGTAGCCAAAATGCGCTTGCAAGTGACAAAAGCACTTCTCATTGTTTTTCCTAGGACTAATTTTCATAAAAAAATGGAACGAGCGAATTAAATAAAAATACAGTTTAGTTTTTTTTTTTTTTTTTTTTTTTATTTTTTATTTATTGATTCACCAACGTTTGTATACACCAATACCTTTAAACAATAACTAGCCTAACTTATAATATATCTAGGCGCAACAAACACTTATAGGTAAATACAGCTTGTTGAAATACTTGTATATTAGGTATGAGTTTAAAATTAGTTAGATTTAAAATTATTTAAATGTACAAAGCAACAGGTAGGTACTCGTAGCTTCATTGCGTTTTGTTCGATCCAAGTATACAAGAACGTAGCTTACCTAGCGGGTCAGAGTTAATATCGAACAGGTCGCTATATTCATTTACCAATTTGCACAGTCTTGGGATAGGCGAATTGGAGCCAAATCTTGTTTTCCGAAGCGGTGGGCACAGAGGAGTTAATTTATTTCGCGGGTATCTAGCCGGCGCCCGTAGTTTGAATTCAGTAAGCAGTTGGGGGCAGTCAATTTTGTGGTTAAGAATATTATATGCAAATGTCAGATCAATTATTTTTCGACGCTCTTCAAGGGAACACATACGAAAGTGTGCCAGCTGTTTAGTATATGACGGTAACTTCCTCTTTGAAATGCCATTGGAGAATACTAGGTGCCGCAAAAATCTTTTTTGGATGCGTTCAAGATGAAGGGAATGAGTGGCGTAATGTGGCCGCCACACAACTGCACAATACTCTAAGATGCTGCGCACTAGGGTATTGTATAACAGTATTTTCGGTTTGTTACTGCGGAACTCTTTCCCATTTCTTATCACAAATCCCAACATTTTCGAAGCACGGCTTGAAATGTATTCCATGTGAGTTTCAAATGTAAGTTTTTTATCGAATATAACTCCTAAATCGCGGATTTCATCAACCTCTTTAATTCTAGCTTGGCCTATACTATACTGATGTTCGATTACACTTCTTTTACGAACATACCTCACAAAACAACATTTTTCAGGATTCAGGTCCATTTTATTTTGTTGACACCATTCAACTAGTGCGTCCAGATCACTTTGAAGCAATATAGCATCATTTACTGTTTCAATTACTCTGCTTAATTTTAGATCATCTGCGTACATGTACTTTTTAGAGTATCTGATAATATCGGGTATGTCGTTAACAAAAACTGTGAATAAAACTGGACCTAGATGAGACCCCTGCGGGACACCTGACACAATAGCGCGTGAGCCAGAGTGATACCCGTTCACAACCACTGAAAATGATCTATTCTCTAAATAAGACTTTGTCCACCTCAATAACCCTTCAGAGACTCCATAGGCTGAAAGTTTTTTCAACAATATACAATGAGGTAGCCGATCAAACGCCTTACTAAAATCCGTATATACAACGTCAATCTGTTTGTGATCATCTAATGCCTTAATCAGAGTTTCAGTAAGATCTACTAAATTAGTACTTGTAGACCTAGACGGCACAAACCCGTGTTGGTCATTGCTCAAACCCTGCTTAAGGTGACGCTGTACGTAAGGACACACAAGAGACTCAAGTATTTTGGCAAAGATGGACAATATTGAGATAGGTCTATAATTTTGTACTCTGTCTTCGCTATTTGCTTTGTGAATTGGTATAACCCTGGCTTTTTTCCAAACCGCGGGAAAGACACCTGTTTGTAGTGACCAATTATAAATAGTTAAAAGAGGTGCAACTAAATATTCGGCACACCTTTTTATGAATATGGGTGGGATACCGTCTGGACCCGCACCCTTATTCTCATCAAGACTCCGTAGTTTATTAAGTAGGGTTTTAGAATCTATAACGGGTAGCAATAATGGTTCACTATAATTTTCCTTTTGTCTAAGACTATCAGATAAGATATAATTTTGCGAGGCATTTCCGATATCCACATACACGGAAGCAAAGTGTGAAGCGAACAATTCACAAATGTGTTCACTATAAATAGAATAGTGAAACGACTTCGATTTGATTGAAAAACATATAATCTATAAGTCAGTTTGTTTTCCTCTACAGGTCGCATTTCTCAACCGATTCTATTGAAATTTTGTAAGCAGATTCAATAATTACATATATTCAGATTTCTTTGTCAAGCCGTTTTTTTCATTAAAAATAAACACATTTCGAAAAATGTTCAAAATGTCACTAATGCCAGAAAAATATTTTTTAATTAACTGGACTGGCTGTCTGTATGATTTGACAGCTAAGTTTTTGTGCCTATTTGAAACGCCATAGCGTGCGTCTAAAGAACTAATTTTGACGTACAATATGAAAATGGTTGCCGTGATGGTCTCTCCAGACTTCAAACTTTAGTACCATGTACGCACGCTATGCTCACGCTACGTCTTACAGCGCCAAAATGGCGGAAATCAAATAGGCACAAAAACAGTTTGACATAAACCTGTCCAGTGTAAATATAGGTCAGTGTCACAAAGCCACTAGTCTAAACAAGCATCTAGCTTTTGACATGTTTCAAAAGAAATATCTTTCACCCAGGTATTTGACTACGATTGGGGCCTCCAAGACGACTTCATGGGGTCCTGCCAGCTAGACCTGACGGCCCTGGAGCTTGGTAGACCCCAAGACCTGGTGCTCTGTCTCCGGGACCCGAACAAGCCCACCCAGGATATGGGGGAGATCGTCCTCAACGTCACGCTGTGGCCTAAATCTCAAGAAGACAAGGAACAGGTAAGCTCAGAAATTAAATTACTTAATTCAAATACAGGGTCATTTTGTATTCACCTCCCAAATTTTGAGGATGTGTTCAGTCCATGAAACTGAACAACTTTCTCTAAGGAACACATGGTCAAATATGTAAAAAAAACGACAATCCTCACATATCAAAGAGATCACGTGATCAATTTAGTATGGGATAGCCAACATTTTGTGGCGAAATTAGACACATTTCTTAGAGTAAGTTGTTTAGTTTCATGAACTGGACACATCCTTGGAGCGTAAGTTTAAAATGACCGATATAAGGTTTAATAATGAGATTGCCAATTTAAAAAACCGGCCAAGTGCGTGTCGGGCCACGCGCAGTAGGGTTCCGTAGGTACATTACACCATACCATATTTTAATACCACTATCATTTTTCGTCTCAAAAAATAACTTTGTTTTTCACAGTGTTTGTATGAATGACAAAGTTATATTTGCGGTTCAGGAAAATGTACTATATCTCAAAAACTAATTACTGTATCTCGTTCAAACCAATTTTCGTTGAAAGTGTTTATTAAGATCTATAGCTTATAGTTTTTTAGATTTTTCACCCTCTTACTTTAAAAGTTAAAGGGGGGGGGGGGATACACATTTTACCACTTTGGCGGCATATATCTTTCAAACGGTTGACTTTGTGAAAAAATTGTCTTAAAAACCTCAATGTCATTTTTAAAGACCTATCTATAGACACCCCACAAGTATTGGTTTGATAAAAATAATTATTTTCAGTTTCAGTTCCATGTATGGGAAGCCCCCCCTTAATCTTTCATTTTTTTAATTTTGTGTAAAAATCGTAAAGCGGTTCACAGAATACACCTACCTACCAAGTTTCAACTATGTAGTCTTAATACTTTTGGAATAAAGTGGCTCTGACATACGGACGGACAGACAGACAGACAGACAGACATGACGAATCTCTAAGGGTTCCGTTTTTTGCCATTTTGGCTACGGAACCCTAAAAAGAGTTGCATTTTTCATACTCTATTCTACAGGTTGTTCAAAAACATCCCGCAATGCCGAATATGGTAGGGACCATCAAACTGAACAACTTTTACAATGGGACCAACTCTGTAACCGCGACAATAAATCAGCTGTTTCATATATTTTGATGTTTTCGTTATTCATTTTTGTATGAAACAGCAGATTTTATTTCGCGATTTCAGAGCTGGTTCCATAGTAAAAGTTGTTTAGTTTGATGGTCCCTATATACCATATTAGGCATTGCGGGTTTGTTTGAAAAATCCTGATGTTGTTATTGATGTTGTCTTCTTTGGTATACCAAGTAATATTTTTTTTATATTAAACCACCACGAACGCTATTGTACAGTACAATACTTTTATGTAGATACCAGATAAGTGTTTAACAATAAAATGTTGCTATGGACTGCGTATATTACGCAAAATCTTTACTTAATAAAAATAATTACGAATAGGTAATTTTCTTTTCTTCAAACATTTTATAACTGAACAGAAACAAGGAAAAACTCCGAAAATTGGACAAAAGTAAAATATTGCATTTAATTTGTACATTTATTTTAATTTCCAAGCAGTTTCACATATAAATAATTATTTTTAACTAAGTATAAGCACCTATACTTAGAAACATTTAACTTACAATTACGTAATAACAAGTATGTACTTTTTAAATTGCTATTGGCTTCTGTTCTTTGACGCCAATGTTTCTAAAAGTTTGTATCGAATTTTCTTTGACTTTGATCTGAATTTATTTATAGCTTATAGTATAAATAAACTGATTCATCTATAACATCTTTGAAATATTTATTGCTTGTCTGGTGGCACGAACTATTAATAAACGTCTTCAATAATGAATCATTACACCTATTTATTTTACCTGTCGGGGATCGAGAGCAAAGAGTATTAATAAGTACATGTCAAAAAAAACAACAGCTTTGCTAAAAATTTTCTTATTACAAAGAAAACTGAAACGAAAATGTTTTTGATACTGCTACGTTTGATTTGGTGTCGCTTGTACGCGAACCACAGATATAAAAACGAAAAATGTTATTAGTGCAAAATAATTTATTTAAAATTTAAATGCTTGGAAAATAGTTGATGGTTTGATCAGCAGAAAAATAATAATGTCATGACATGCTAAACAAAAAAATAACTGTATTCTTTGTTATAAAATCGTTTATATCCACCTTCCCATTATATTTATTTGAATGTACTTAATTTAATTTGTTCTTACATCAGTCGTGGATAATAGTTTCATCTAATAAAATATCATACCTACGATTATGGAAATAACATACTTAACGTCGAATTAATTCATCCAAGTTAGGTAGGTATCGAAATTTGTTATCGGTTACGTTATTCGCATTTAATTTAAGTAAACTATTTATTTAATTTAAGTAATTAATTAAACTGAAATAGTAAACTATTACCGATATTTCATTAAATGAAATTGTGAACTTTTCCCTGAATATGCTCAGACTAGTTTACGGAAGAAAATGACGATAATATTTAAATACGATAATAATAAAATGAAAAATAAGTAGGTATCGATGTCTCTTAAAAAAATCAGCTGCAACTAGCAAAAATAAAATAAAATAAGAGACAAGTATCCATTAGTTTTGGCCATATTTGATGAAATTTTTTAGTATGTTTTTTTTTCCTTTCTATTCTATTACTTGTGAGTTGTATAGTCTATGGGTGTTCGCAGAAGCACTGTTGTCTATTAATCTATCTATCCAGTATATTTATTTATATACCGAAATACCGATAAGTGTAGCATCTGTTGTGCAAGCAAACATACCATTACCATCTTTGAACAAACGCATTAAGGTATTTTATCCTTTACAAATGTATGGTTTATCGCAATACCTTTTAACCTTCCTATAATCTCACAGATTGTACTTATTACTAGTTGAGAAAATTTTTAACCCGGTACGTAGGTACTATGGGCAACAGCGTCGCTTAACCAGTTTGCAACAAAATTCGTGTGCGATCGTCCCTGCACGAACTAAACGTATGTGACAGCGGGCGCGGCGTGCAAGCGATTTTAACCTTAGCAGTGGTTAAGCGACGCTGTTGCCCATGGTACCTGTGTAATATAAAAATGTGCCTTTGTTATCTCCTTAACAGTTTTTAGTACTTGTTGGTAACGATAATTTTTACACGACTGCTAAAAAAGAGTGTATTGTTTTCAGGGATCATGTACGTTTCTGAGTTTTTTATTCTACCATAACATCAATATGCCTGAATAGAATCCTAACTTTACCCCGAGTAATATTGGTTAAAGATATTTTGAAAAAAGTCAATATGTCGGCTACATGACGCCATTTTGTAATATTGAAAAGAAAAACAATTATTACAATAATAGTAGTAAACGAAAGGCCTTGATGACACATTCCAAAACTATGTATACCTAATTTATTACTAAAATATATCAAATAAAATTAATAATTTAAAAAAATATTGAAAACACGATTGCCTTGCCCAAAAACAAACTAAAAATTTTAAACAAGTGTCATTGCAATTGACGTTCTGTGGAACAATTTTTAATCTAAGAGGTCCCCTGACTGCAATAACACTGGTTTTTTAACTTTTTAGTTTGTTTTGCGCAAGGTAGTCGTGTTTTTAAAGTTTATTTTATCTTATTTTAACTCTTTTCTCTCTATCTAACTCTAATTGTTAGAATTGTGTAGTCTTGGTTAAATAAAATGTAAAGAAAATTAGGCATCTTTCTTCATTAATTTAATTTCGCTAACAGGAAAGACCTTTAGAAACTATAATTTAACTAAACGATAAGTAAGATAGCGGCGACTAAAATCCTAATTAAATTCTATTTATAAATACTTGATTATCTACCTACCTGATTTATCCTTCCACTTTCCATACTCAGTTAAAAAGACGGTCCTATTTAGAACATATTCCATATCCGAAACAATGTTAAAAGTTTTGACCTTCATACACAAAATCGATCAGCCGTTTTTTTAGGACAAACGAACGATAGGTAGCTGGTTTGGTACCCCCCTGCAAACAGTAATATTGTTCAAAACCAGTCATCGTATGCGCATCACCGTAAGCGCACGCGGCTACCGAGAAACAAGAACATAAACAGTGTGTTGATTGATAATACACATGTGGTAACAAACGTGAAGCGTGTTTTTGTTTATAAAAATAAATAGAGCGACTGTGTTTTGTTTTGCGAAGATTTGACAGCGAATTTGGCGGGAAACAGTGATGTGAAAGTGCGTTTTTACCGTTTTTGGAACGTTCAGCTTAGAAAATTGTGGTTGTCAAAAGGAGTTTGTAACTGATAAAATTGTGTGTTTAGGTTCTATGACAACATTTTCTGTTTATTTAGGCACTCCCAGTGTCTTTGTGTCTTTGGACCTTTCTTACCCAATGTGAACAGCTTATCTATTTTTTCTTTTTTTCTTTTACACACTGCGTTTTTCTTTATCAATGTATTAAATAAAACTGAAAAAGTTGACAGCATCGACTCAGGTATAAATGCTTAATAAATAGGTACTTTTCGATTGCGTAAATAATTGACACGTACCATCTATTACACTAAAAGACAAGTCAACTGAAAAGATGAAATCAAGATTAAATATAAAAGGCAACATAATAACATGCAGTCGGAGGCATTCATAAAGAAAGTGACATTATGAATGATCTGAATTATATGCCCGCCCCCGACTGCATGTTATTATGTTGCCTTTTATATTTAATCTTGTTTCCATCTTTTCAGTTGACTTGTCTTTTTATGCAGGCGGGTTTTTATTTTTTTTTATTTATATCTTTTTAGTTATTATATATTAGGGTCATGATATACTTTTTTAAAATCCTTATATTTGACACCAATATTGCAGTACTAAAAAAAAACATTTTTTTCCTCTACGTATAATAGCACCGTAGTCGCCATGTTGGTTTTTTTTATGACGCCACCTTCTTAAGAACACTTGGGCTGACAAGACAAATCTAACGATATCTTAATCATAGAGATCCGTTCAGCCGTTTGAAAGATATGAGGTAATAAAGAATATTACATACAAACATACAAGATACGCACGAAAAACATAACCCTCTTGCAGTCGGGTAAAAAAAAATGATGTAAAGTGCAATTTATTACGAAAATCAAAGCAATCAAACAATAAAGCTGTACAATCAGCTTAATTTAAATATAAACAACAGAAGCGGCAACTTTACTCCAGAATATATGGCAAAGAATTACAGATTAAAACACATAGGTAGTTTGGTACCTACCGTAAGCTCTCTGAATTTGGTCACTCTGTAGTACATAGTTAATTTAATCGCATTGTAGCTATATTATCGTATATTCTGACACCACCGATAAAATAAAAGCTATAGGTTAGGTAATTCTCGTTGACCTAAAATGACGGAAGTTGGCCCACAAGAAAAAACCTTAATTTCTGTAATACGAGTACTTTACCTACATTTTAAATTCTATAATACGAGGTATAGGTACCTATCACATTTTATAATATTTTGTTCGGAACTTTCGGAATGCGATGCAGATTTGTACTTGCACCATTTTTTACATAATGTTTCGTTATAACACGACATATATAAAACACGACTGCAATATGGTTGCAAGTGCAACGCTATTAAGTAAACCAGTCATTAACGATATCAACATTCACCATCTTCGTTGCCAATTATGACATAGCAATTTTTATAATAATTATAAGAAAATGATTGTTTGTAAATAACGATCTAAAGGATGACAAGTTATAATTAAAACCAACTTTAGCGATTGCTAGTAGAATAGAAAAGAATAGAATAAACGTTTATTTAGTACAATCACATTAAAATGAAACTTAAAAAATAAAAAAATAATAGTGTAGGGACCAAATAGGCCTCTACTCAGTATAAGCCGTAGCAACGTATGTCACCACGGCACTGGTTTTCTGCAGATGCCTGTAGGTAGTACTGTTAAGAAGGTATTCACAATTTTTATTTTTTAGTAAACGGTTAACAGCTTTTAATTTACATTACCTACCAACAGTTGTTTTTGTTGTTTTTCCAAAATTATGTGAAATTATTAAAAACTATTATTGTTTTTCAAAAAATATTAGAAAATATCGCTTCTATGTAGGTTATATTAACTAATGCATTGTTTACATTGTAAGTTGCTTAATATTGTAATGTAAACTTTACATCATAAAAGTTAATGTGCGCATAAGAATCTAAGGTAATGTTGGCAATTTAGGCAACATGAGAAAGGGGCTATTAACACAAGTCCTTACTATGCCATCTCATTTAAACAAAATTAGTTCCAATTTCCTGAAATCACCTTTGTAGGTGGGTAGTAGGATTATGTTCCTGAAATAGAAAAACTAACCTTATACGATTACTTCGTTGTAGGGGTATAAAAGTTAAAGGTCATTGGCCATTTTGTTCCGACAATTGACCTACGGCGTACACAAACGAAAAAAGGCTAGGTTAGGTAAGGTTATGTAGATAAATGTATCTGCTACGCAGTGGTGTGGGTGCATTCTTGCAGGACTTGTTTAATTGTTATTATTCTATCATAGTATTTCAGTAATAAATAAATTAAAGATAATACAAACGTTAATTATGCTTGTATCACACATTTTCAAAATGCTGAAAGAAAAAACTTCTATTTTATTAGCAAAAGTTTAATAACATTAAACATTATACTTACACACATAATGTGAAATAACTTTTTTCTGCCGGTCGGTACATAAAAAATAATACATATTTTGAAAAGTGGGATTGAATTCTTCAATTTAAAACATGTTTGGTTTCTGTACGCGAACTTTCATCAAGCAGGTCAAATATGCCCAATAACCTTTAATTTAATTTTTCAGAAAACTAACGGCCAACATCTACATTAGGTACAGATTGAGATATTACATATGGATCTTAAATAAGCCAATTAAAAGTTTTCACGGCTATAACAAATATATCATTATTACAATACAGATGTTACATTCGTCATCATCGTTTAGGTTGGCAGAAAATTATGTCATTAAATATATTAAGTTTATAATAATAACATTTACATGTGAGAAATCTTTAGATTTAAACCCACATCGCTTCTTATAACACAAATCTTGGCCAAAATTGGCTTTCCAAGTTTTATTGAATTTCTCAAACTTTCGCTAGACAGTTAAATTGTTGGAAAAAATATAAATTATGCATCAATCAGACCACTTTTTCACGTAGCTTTTACATATTGAAATTACGAAGAAATGAATTCAAATTAGATACTATTAAAACAAACTTAAATAACAACCTGCAAATGCTTAAATAAAAAATCTAATTAAAAGTACCCACAGAACACTAACATAATTTCGCGAGAAAAAACCCAACTTCAAACATCAAAATCATTAAAAAAATTAAACGATTTTGATATTTTCACGTAAAAGTGTTTCGTTCAAAAACAAATTATTAGGTATATCAACAAGGTTTATTTCTAAAATCTATTAATGTACATTTCTCTATCAAAGTTAGCTTTCATCTCCCTATTACTCAAGTTCATTTGATAACCTTAGTAACTCCAGATATAAGTTAAAAATAATTAACAATATATCGTCGGCTTATTGCAAGAACTCATTAACTACAAATAATCATTAAGTACACTTAAAAGCACCAACGAATTCACCTGGATGAGTTTTCTATAATGCAAAAACTCATTATCTTCTAACTTTTTAAATTTAGACGTTATGTCCTATGCATTAGGTCATTAACTATCATTTTAATACTTTTGGGTTTTCCGAAACTCACTAGCCAGCAATAGTGCTTTTTAGCGATATGAAAAAAATGAGTTGATATTCCTTTCTGGTAAAAGCAAGAAATCATTAAAAGAATTTAATGACTTTTTAAGCCAATGCTTAATTTACATTACTTTCAATAACCGTTGGCTAAAACTGTTTATCATTTAGTTTAAAACAATATTTTTAATTTTTGTCTTAACTTAAAATGATGTTCTTTAAGAAAATATTCCTTACTTAATTTTTATGTTTAATTTAGAAAATGGATAATTAAAGATTAATGTATAATATTTTTGGCAGAAGTCATTAACTATGTTAATAAACTTTTGACTAGCGGCCTCTCGCGACTTCATCCGCGTGGACCCTAGGGAACCTTTGACCAGGATAAAAAAGTATCCTATGTTTTAATCCAGGTTATAAGCTATCTGTGTACCAAATTCCATTCAAATCCGTCGAGCCGTTTAGGCGTGAAGAGGTAACAAACAATACACACACAAACGCAAACTTTCGCATCTAGAATATTATTAGATAGTAGGATTGGTAGGAAAAGACATGTTTGGTGTTAAGAATGAAATACTTGTTGATTTATATACTAAAATAACACTATAGTGTTGTATTTAGTTTTTTCCATACCTTTATGTTTACCATGATTATGGCACAGTTTTGGCATGTTCAAAATGCACAATTTTATTTCTCAACATCTGATTTTGTCTTTTTAATTTTTGTCATAACTTAAAAGAATATCCTTTCAGAAACTAGAGACTTACTAAATTGTATATTTAATTTAAGAAATCATAAATTGAAAATTTCTATGAAATGTTTATGGCAAGAAGTCATTAACTTTGTTTTTTAGCTTTAAAAAATACGTTTTGTGCTAAGAAATTATTTTTTGTTGATTTGAATACATAGTAAAAATAAAACACTATTATTCTGCATTAATTTTTTTTCATATTTATTGTATTTACCATGATTATGCCATGTTCAAGATTGAAAAGTTCATTAATTGATTTTTCATAATTTGGTTTTGGTCTCTTAATTAGTTCTTGCAATAAGCCGACGATATGTACCTTTAATGCTCTAAGATATGTACTTAAACAACAAAAGTAGAATAGCAGCCAAGCAACTAAAAATACCATAGTGATAAAAAGAGTTTCGAAATGTAGGCAGATATGGAAATCAACATTAGAACCGAAAAGGCCTACACATTCCAAAAAAATGTTACATATCTTTAGGGATAGATTAATCTTATTTTATGCTTAGAAAGTGCTATTAACAGAACTCTTGGTCAAAATGGTCCTCTGGGAATTGGACCCTTGCCCTTTTTAAAGAAACCTCAAAAACGAAAACAATAAAACTCCCCACATTTTGTATAAAGTGATTGCAAACATCTTCTTATGGTATAGTTAGTAACTATTCTCGCTAAATCAGAACGAACATCGTCCGACTAATGTGATTCTTGTTTATAATAGGCTCTCTGTTTTCCATCTTCGCTGTTACTGATGCTTTTGGAAGTATCAGAAACTACTTCATTGAAAGAATCTAAGATAAAACTTATTATAAATGTGCATTGTGCAATGTGGAGAAAAACTTCCTTGTTTACATTACATAGAGTGTTAGCAAACACTTTCTTTTGTAGGGTAACTGTTCTCATTAAATCTGTTTTGCATCTTCGCAGTAATGGTTTTAAAAGTATTTGTAGTAGGTATAAACTTGTTCATTGAAAGAATGTAGGATAAAGTCTTTTCTAAATAAGCAGACGTAGGAAACCTCCTTATTTTCATTTCTTATAGTGTTTGCAAATACTGTCCATTTTGTATATTTAAAGTAGCTATTCTCGTTAAATCTGTTATCCCTCTTCGCAGTAATGGTTTTGGAAGTATTAGATTTTTTTATTGAAATAATATTACGATAAGTCTTATTGGAACTATCTAAGTAAGACGATTTCTGTTTCTATCGAATATTTTGTGGAATTCAAAGTAATCAACCTGAATCGCTTCTCCAATATAAAACAAACCTTGAAATGTTCAGTTCCGATTTCTAGCTATTTCATGTGCTAAATCTTTCTTTAAAGCAAAACAAACAAAGTTTACTAAGAACATCTTGCTGTTTAAAATATGTTGCTGTAAATATACAGAAAATATCGAAAAACCAGTGTGAAATTCGAAGTGGATGTGTTTAGACGGACAATAAGAAAATGGATAACGTTGAGAAATTAAAAAACCGACTCATAAGAATACACGGTAAAATTCAAGATCGCATGGACGATTTACAAGATCAAGTACAGAATAAATATGAAAAGTCTAAGATATCAAAGTTCATATCACATTTGTCGGATGACAGAAGTTCTTTAGAGGGAGAATCTAACGATGAAAGACCCACGGATGGAGATAATGTTTCCACAGGAGATAATATCTCCACAGATTCAGGAAAATTTACAGAAAGCAAGTCGTATATAAACAGCAGTATACCTTCTGTGGTCATAGATGAGCCTAGAGATGAAAACGCTCAGGAAATCTGTGAGAATTTCATACATTTTGAGAGAAATGGCGTTTTTTACCAAAAGAGAAGTTTGTCAACTTCAAACTTGAATACGGAGGATGGGTTGTGCTACAATGATAGTTCCACTGATTCCTGTGTATCATGTTTGTCATCAAGCGATGAAAGGTAACTATTCTACATTTTTTTACTAATAATAATAAGCTTTAAGTTGAAAAAAATAAAATTTACCGATAATAATAATCATAATTATAATTCTTTCTTTGCGTAAAATACGGTGAAAATGTTTTTAGGTACCTACATTAATATTAAAGTGCACATGTTTTGCCCTTACTAAAGAAGCATGCAAATTTTTACAAGTATAATTAATGTTAATTCTTGAATTAAAATAATTCTAATAAAAATGTTTATTTTCTGTTAACAAATAATTTTAATGCTAAAAACAATACCAATAGTTAAAATAACACTTATTTGTAAAGAGACTATTGAGTTGATCAATTCCCCCATTTATTTGAGTTCCTTTGGTCATATCTACGAGACTTTAGGAATTTCTCGTATATTAATACTATGACAAAGAAAAATCAACTTTGGTTTAAGATATCTATACTCATGAGGGAAACTTTGATAGCAATATAATATCTGGTAAAGTCAGTAAAGTTATCTTAGAAATAAGAAAAAAAAAATCTATAAAGCATCTTTACCAACAACAACGACACCTAATTTCAAATCTTTTTTACTTCTTTCTGTAAATTCAGCATTTTGTTGCGAAAACTAATTAACTTTAGCTCACTGTCTCTTTAAAAATTGATTTTTATAAGTTCTTTCCATCACAGATTCCCAGAACACAGGCCAAGAGCTGGCAGTCTACCACCAGGTCCTCGTTTAGAGCATTCTCAGACATTCAACACTTGCACAGATATAATTGAGAAGATCGGAAACAGATTTCCGGGACTTAAGAGTGGAGGAGATAGGATCCAAAGGGTATCTGAAAGTATTTTAATGTTTTCTCGGTGGTGGTAAATAACAACGCATGTTACATTTATGATTAAATTCAATAATAACAAAATTTATCAAAAGTGTTGTATTTGATTAATAGATGAAGGTAAAGATGTATGTATGTCCCCAAAGCAGAAATTAAACTTCAAACGTCTTAAATCTTAATTTGCAATAATATATGGTTTAAAATGATTTGGAGAAATTTCACAGTTTTTGATAACCATGTACTAATTGACCATAATGAATAACCTATCTATTTGCTTTTCGTATTGTTTTTAACTACACTCAGTGGCACAAAAATCGGGTCGGTGTGCGGTTTTCATACAAACATGCTCATTTCACATTCTCATAAATAAAAAGTACATCTATAACTACAGTGACTTTTATGTTGATGGATAGATATAAATGTTCTTCTCATAAATGAGCATTAATTTCAACAATCTTCAAAAATCTCTCGATTTCTTCAAAAAATAAGAAAAGCCAGTTTTCGCGTTTCATAAAATTTTGTTTGGAAATTGAATCAATGTTATTCTTTTGATGTTTGAAGTAATGGAGCTGTAGTTATTTGGAATACTTATTTGAGAGATGAATAATGTCTATCAATCAACGTAAAAGTCGCTGCAGTGCTTTTTTATTTATGAGAGATGAAGTGAGCATGTCCGTATGAAGATCACACAGTGGCCCGATTTTTGTGCCGCTGAGTGTATATTAAGAATTCAACCTTTTGTTAACCTAGAAAATAATATATTAACATTTTGTATAGGTAAGTACCTATTATGTTTAATGCTTTTTTCTTGCCAATTTTATTGTTCAACTCGTTTCCATGGCTGTCAAACGCTAATAGCATTGTCTGACTTCGACTATTTGATGACTCACTGAATATTTATAGTCCCAGTTTTTTCTATGATACCATACCAACTTACTTTGGTAGGTATTTCTGGAAATTTAGTTCCAAACAAACCGGAATAGCACAGTTGTTATTAAAAACATTAGTCTAATATCTACCTACAAAAAAACTACTGAAACTTATGTAGTAATTTTTAAGTTTCAAGTTTATTTATTTCATAACAATGTTAATTGTATCGAAAAATATAACAGTTGGTGAATAAAAAGTAAATAAATAACTTAACTTTTCGTGGAGTAGGTAGGCATTTACGTTTCCACGCTTTAAAAGATTTCATGAACTTCAAAATGTCTGAAATCTTGCATTGTATTGCGAAAATACCGATGTCAAATTATCTTTTTTTTTAAATGATGTGAAGAATTATCATAAAATAAATAATACGTGTTTATTTAATAAAGTGTTTTTTTTGGGTGTTATGTATAATGTACAGTCAGCGGCACGTCAGACTATATGTTAACCTTGAGACCGTCTTTATGTTGTACTTAAATAAAAGCTGCTGTTGTGAGTACATTAATGTTGATATAGGTTATGTATGTGCCTTTAGTTAGTTTTTACTTCAACAGATTTACATAATGGTAATTGTATTCAGTCCCTAGTGACCACGATGCACTTACAGTAAATGCTCATCGATTTCCAATTAGGTGTAAGTGAAGGACACTCGGAAACAATGTTTAGTTAGATCAAATATGCTTGGGGTCACCCGATACTCCAATCAAATCGCGATGAAATATGCAATATAAAATGCAACTTCTCCGTTGACATGCGGCCCAATTTTTCAAAAGTAGGTATGCTTTAGTTATGAAACTTGTTTTTAAGTCTATTCTTGAAACAAGTTTCATTTCTGTAGTTAACATAGTTTTAAAAAAATTGGGCCGTTAAGTTGGATTGTCTTTGCTCCTTTCGTAATTTGGCAATTCAAAATTCAAAATCATCTAATATTTCTCGAAAATTATTGACTAAAAAGCCATAAAATATCACAATACGCTATTAATAGTTGTGGCAGTATTCTATTTTAGCGGAATATTTTATTTAAATTTATTATTACTTGATTCAAAATAATACTTTATGTGACAAGGATATAAACATGATTTCAATGTAAATGTCATCTTGTGTAATATCAACTTTTGACCATTATTAATTTTCCTTTGACCATTGCCTTTCTTATTCAATTTGCACTCCCAGAAGTTAACAAAATATTAGGGGTGTATGAAATTGCAGTTTTGTGTGGATTGGATAATTTTAAAGAATTTGCATTTTCCATACCAACAATGTTTTAATTCATCTAACAACCATGAACGCCAATGTTTTAAAATTTTTATCTACACCCATGCTTTAAATCCTCTGTAAGGGGTTCTGAAACAGTTAGCTTACTGCCATCATTACAATATCCCGAGCGAGAGCTGGGCCTGCAACGCCGCGCGCCCACGCGCGAGCAACGCATTATGAAATTCAGTACAACATTATAACACTCTTGCGGAAGACATAATGACGAGGAGGGAGAGGAAAGTCAAAGTCAAAGTCAAAAACTTTATAAAGGATACATATCATGGGTTTAGACAAATATCATGGGTGTTTTTAATCCATATGTATTAAAATATTGTTTGTTTCCCTAATAAAAATAATAAAAAATAAAAAAATGGGTGTAGATAAAGTATTGTATGCAACTGTACATAATTAGGTATTAAAACACTCATGTGATACTATTATCACACTCGGCTTCGCCTCGTGTGATAAACCCACATTCGTGTTTTAATACCCCTCGTTATAGTACAGTTGCATAAATAACTATTATACACCAGGCACAAATGTTAAAACACTCGGCTAGCTACGAGTAATGACAAATGTTTTAAGTAAAAAAAATTATAGTATCGGCTAAGTTACAACGAATGAAATGGTAATTTCTGCTAACGAAAAAAGGAGTCACTTTTAAAAAACTTTTTGTAACGTTCAGGAAAAATATCCCAAAATATTGTTATTGCTGATAGTGGACCGTGTGGCGAAATAATAAATAACAAGTAACCGGCGGGCTGATTATCTAATTAGAAACCACCTAGCGACCGGTTGCAGTTCATAGATGATAGTGATCCATTGCTACTTCTTTTTGGATTAAAAAAAAACATACCAAAGAAAAGTAGCAATGTATGTGGAATGAAACCGGTCGCTAAATAGTTACTTTTTAGATAATCAGGGTGCGGAGCATTTTTAACATCATAAAAGATCTGAAAACCTCGGTGTGTGAAAAAAAATTGCAATTTCATACTTTAACCCTTATTATCATTCTCCTTTACCCTGTTCCCTCGGGATGCCCTTTGCGATAGTACCTTTACAGTTAGTTAAATTTCCTCTCCTGTGTCCTGCGTGCACAGAATGATACCTACAGACCAAAAGTTTTACTAAAAGTATATTTCTAATAAATACTGCATGCATATTTTTGATACTATTTTCCTGTTATTAAATATGCGTGCGTTAAAGTTGAAACTAAGTGATTGATAAATTAATTTTTGTTTGTTCTATGCTAAAAAAAATTTATAGAGTTGTTTGAGCTCAGATATAGAAATTGCCTTTGGACAGTCCTTTATACTGTGATTTAACATCTACTAATAGGTAATTAAGTTAAGACAGAAAACGTTGTACTTTATATAAGTACAACGTGTTAATGAATGAACCCAAAATGAGAAAACCGTTTCTTAGGACCATCAAATTGAACAACTTATAACGGTGGTGGGACCAACTTGGAAATGACGAAAAAATCAGCTGTTTCATACATTTTGATAATTTTTGTATAAAACAACAGATTTTTTTTGCGATTTCAGAGTTGGTCCCATAGTAAAAGTTGTTCAGTTTGATGGTCCAAAGAAACAGTTTTCCTATTTTGGGCTCATTTATTAACCCGGAATTTGACACCATGATGGGTTACGCACGCGTTAATTATTTGTGACAACAAGATAGGTACTAATTTAAATTAAATGGTGTAAAAGATTATAATACTTAATGTGCATAAAACGCCTAATGTGACTAACGTAGGTACGAGTATTTAAATTGATAAGGACTTCCAAACCGCATTGTACGTAGGGTTGCCAACCCTACTATATAATATAGTATCCTACTTTATTTTTTTGGGCTCGCCTACTATATTTTTTTTTTTAAATTTATAGTAGGCAAACCTACTATTTTTTTTTCAAGTGAATAAAATTTACTAGAGCAATATAATTAAGTAATTGCATAATAATAAACACTTCTTTAATCACAAAAAATATTGGTTGTTGAATTAATTATGAAAATGTTAGTACTTAAGTATGAAAAATGCAACTTCTTTAATATCCTCCATTCAAAACGACAACCTACTATATTTTTTTGGACTTTTTCGCCATCTACTATATTTTTACACTAATAATCTTGTAAATACTATATTTGATGCAAAAGAAGTTGGAAAGCCTAATTGTACGTGACCTATTTTTTTAGAAGATAAGACGTATAATGGGTAAAGTAAGCTATTCTTAAAATATAGATTATATACCATCGCAGACTTTTTTGTAGATCTATAAAAGAGGAATATTCAATCATGCATTGTTTTGTTAAATCTTCTGGAGATTTCAATGAAAGCTCTCAGGCGGCATGACTTTTTTTGGCACTTCCAAGAATTATCGTTATATTTCAACT
Organism: Agriphila geniculea; assembly: GCA_943789525.1. Lineage (NCBI taxonomy): Eukaryota > Metazoa > Arthropoda > Insecta > Lepidoptera > Crambidae > Agriphila > Agriphila geniculea. The sequence goes on along the minus strand of OX038894.1, from coordinate 5,912,906 downwards.
AATTTACACAAAACACCTAAATCTTCCTTATAAATCACTCTACATATATTGGTGAAATCAGCATGAAAATTGGTGCAGTAGTTTTTAAGTTTATCGCGAAACGGACGGACAGACAGACAAATGCGGTGAAGGATACTTTCGTTTTATAACAACTTTCGTTTTTAAGAAAGGTTACATATAAAAAATCGCTTGCACGACACGTCATCACTTACATAGGTCGCGCCGGGTCGAGATGGTTAAGTAATTAGGCATTTGAGGTGGTTAAGTGATTAGGCATCTGAGGTGCTTAAATGTTTAGGCATTTGAGGTGGTTAAGTGATTAGGCATCTGAGGTGCTTAAATGATTAGGCATTTGAGGTGGTTAAGTGATTAGGCATCTGAGGTGCTTAAATGATTAAGCATTTGAGGTGCTTAAATGATTAGGCATTTGAGGTGGTTAAGTTATTAGGCATCTGAGGTGCTTAAATGATTAGGCATTTGAGGTGGTTAAGTGATTAGTCATCTAAAGTGCTCAAATGATTAGGCATTTGAGGTGGTTAAGTGATTAGTCATCTGAGGTGCTTAAATTATTAGGCATTTGATGTGGTTAATTAACTAGGCATTTGAGGTGGCATGAGGCGGTTAAGTGATTAGGCAACTGAGTTCGCGATGCTACGTGCTTCCGAATTAAGCAAAAACCATAAACAGGTTAATTTTCATTAATTTCAGTATTTGATTAAGAACACCCGACTCAGCGACGTGAACAAACGACTGAAGGCGCAGATCTGGAGCTCCGTGGTCACCATCGTCCTGGTGGAAGCCAAAAACCTGCCTGCTATGGACCTGGACACCAGGTCAAGCGACCCTTATTGTAAGTTTAGGTAAGTCTGTAAGTTAATACCGACTAAGAAAAATTAATGTTGTCCAAGTTTGATAGGAAAAAATTATTGAAACTTATCGTATTTGTTGGTACAATTAGGAAATATTCGTTCTGTAAGTTGGCTGGAGTATGGCCCCTCTAACCCTTGGCGGGTTATGCATAGGACATCAAAATCCTTCTTTTTTTGTGAAAACGAATAATATTTTTTAGTTTTTTGTAAAACCTATGTACTTTTACAGTTTATTTATTCGTTATTTTTCTCAGGCATGTAAATTATTGTAGATAATAAATGATGTAGGTAGGTAATAAAATAACAAGAAAATACAACAGTAGAAATGGCAGCAGAGATCAGATAAATGTTGAACAAATACAGAAAAATGACAAAATATAAAACATAATAACAAAAAGTGTGAAAAGTCATGCCAGTGTTTTTAAAGTAACCCCCAATATAAAAAATATACATGAACAAATACATTTGTCTAAAAGTAGATACCTACTTAGATACCTACCTACTTCAACTTTATTTATATTCATTATGAAAAAAGAAATGTTCTTTGAAAACATAAAAATAAGGACAAGATTAGTCAACAATTTTTTCAATATTTTCGGAGTTATCTAGAAGAATAGCAAATTTGTTTATATTCTGTATAAAGCTGTTATGAAGTATACAAAAGCTTTACCGTAAACAGTTCATGATTAAAAGTGATATCATAGCTTTGTTTGCCTAAAATCTATGAGATAAAAACGTAATATTGCTTACGTGATAAGTTTAATTGCTACGTGTTAAAGATAACCTTTTCGCTCTGATAAATCTAATTGACTCCAAACAAATTTACATAATTTTAGCAAAGGAATACCTACTTATTAGTATGGTATGGTCACTCTTCGCTCCTGCCGATATCAAATTTTCTTTACCTCATCATCCTTAGCACTGTAAAATTTGCTTTACAAGAATCTTGAAATATTTGAAATATCAATATTATTTTGACTTTGAATCTGCGAATCTTTCATACTTTAATCGGGAGTCCCAAGTAATACGGTTGCTCCAATAGTATGATGAAAAATTGTTACTAAATTAGCGACAACTGTTCTGTGTTTATTTATCAGTTTACAACTGTTATTGTCTACAAAAGTTGATTCTTATTTCACTCTACCGCTTTAGCTTCTAATATTGGGATGTAAACAAAAGTGACGTTGTTTGAAATTGATTACATACTTACCTGCTAAAAAAATTAACCTACATTTTTCTGCCTACTCTACTTTTAAATGTTACCAATCGTCTTTAAAAATATTATTCTAAACAAGGTCAATGTCAACCCCGCTGACCTCCATTTACACGTATAAATAGAGGTCAGTGGTCAACTCCAACAACGACCGGAAAGGTTGATGACTTTTGATTTTTGACTGAGCATTTCAGCTTGGGCAAAAATTATTTCGTATGTCTGTCTGTTTTCCTATAGAGGTCGCATTTCTGAACCGATTCGAGTAAGCTGGTGAACTGATGTGAAATTTTTTGTCGATTCAGTTTTTCGAAATTTTTCGAAAAATAAAACATATTTCTGCCATTTCAAAAAAAACCTAATATGTCACAAAAGCGAGGTCTACAGCTCACAGAACCACTAGTTAAGAGACACTTTTTTAAAACCAACACCATGATCATGTACATTAAAAACAGTCACCCACTTACGTACCTAACTAGCTAATTGAAACGTAGACTCGAGGTCATTCATGATTAGTGTTAGTTTACACACAAGAAAACCTAGACTTAGATCATCTTGGTAGAATGACTATACTTTACCGTAGACAACATTATAGATAGTTCTACTATCCTATCCGAAACGCATCTTACATGCACTAGCGTGTAAGATGCGTTTTGTTACACTAGTAACAAAACAACAGACGTAAACTCAATAGTAATTAAAATATTGCCTTGCCATCACACCATTCTAAGACTCTGTCTGAGTATAAAGGTGCTTTCCTGGCGCGAGACCCAAAAATACTAACGGCCGGTTTCTGAATTGAGAAATTTAAGTTGAGCACTACTCAAATCTTACTCACCCATACAAAATTTGTACTTAAGTAGTGCTCAACTACAATTTCTCAATTCAGAAACCGGCCGTTTGGCTCGCATTATAGACTCAAACTGTACTCAAGCAGAGATTTGAGTTTGAGTTTGATCCTACAATTATAAGAGCTTAAAATTGTCGACGCAGCATCGGTCCGACATCAGCATGCTCGGTATACGCGGTACCGAAAACATAGCAAAAGCTTACGGCGCCTATATTTCAATATTATAGTCCGTGAGCCCGCGACACTATTGCCTACGTCATATGACATCACGATGAAATGCATGGCACACGGTCGGAAAAGTTGTGCTGAGCGAGGATCAGAAGATTATCGCAAATAAAATTGGCCGGAAGCTTGAGAAAATCTTATAATCATTTGTCGGTGCAACATCAGCTCGGCGCGGTACAGATTCGGAACAGAATTTGTACCGCACCGAAAAGTAAAGGGCCTAAAAAATCTTCCGTTATTAAATTTAGCCATATTGTCTATCTTCAACAATGTTATCTATCAGTTTTAATTGATTTTATAAGTAGTAGAAACATCTATGCGGATCCTATAAATGAAAAATAATTACATCCATAACTTCACATTCCACTACACCAGTTCTTATTTAAAAATTCGTCCTATTAATTCCAGGTTAGGCAACGAAAAATACAAGAGCAAAGTGGTTTGGAAATCGCTACATCCTTCTTGGCTGGAGCAATTCGATCTCCATCTCTATGATGACCAGGAGCAGATCTTGGAAGTCACAGTTTGGGATAAGGATAAACAAACGAAGGATGATTTCATTGGAAGGTTAGTTGCTGGACTCAGACTTTGTTCGTCATCATCAGTCATTTTATATGCCCCACTACTGGGGCACAGGCCTTCCTTATGGATGGACAAGATCCTCTTTGTCACCACGCGGACGTGGGTCATCAGTGGCTTGGCTGTTGACAACTTGACAACTGCTAATGCAGTTCTGTTGAGATCAAGGGCTTGACGTGTTTTTCAAGGCTCGAAGGAGCTAAACTGTTTGTCATCCATTCCATCACCAAACTACAAAAGTTACCAAACAATAACAGATTCGCCGCGAGTAGGAATTTGAGATGTACCTCCTAATTTTGTGACTTTGATGCAATCAACTCTGACAGAATTTGGAGTTACATTGCTGCTTTAGTCAGAACCAATCTGACAACTATCTTACTTATAGCAGCAATGTAACTGCGGGTTCAATCGATTTCAAACGAGAATTATTAGCAACAGAGTTACGTAATCTTGGGGCAGTTAAATACAGTCTGATGATAAAAAATATGTTTATAAAGATGTTGATTTTTAACAAATTATTGGATCTACCTATTGTAAGGACTTTATGTTTTCCAGATGTGTCATAGACTTATCACAACTAGAAAGGGAGAAAACACATAACATTTGGCAAGACTTAGAAGATGGCAATGGGCAGATATTTCTTTTACTCACAATCAGTGGCACAACGCAGTCTGAGACAATAACGGATCTTGGTAGCTATAGAGAAAACCCGAGAGATAGAGAAATCATTGAAAGGCGATATGTAAGTAAAAGTTATCGTTGTAAGTAACAAAATTTTAGGAGTTAATTCCAAAACATCGTAAATCCTTTCTAGTAGAAGAGATTATATGTATTGTACCTACTAGACGTGTGCGCCGATCGGCGTGGCGCACGCCGCCGGTCATTTTAGCGACGCCGCCGCCGCCGAATTTTTCATCGGCGTCAAAATTCAAGTGTAACATGTGTAAGAAACAAGTACAAAATCATGCATTTATTATGCATTGCATTGCATTGCATCTATACATTGTAATATAATCTCATAAAGATTAATTATTTTTCTTTCTTTTTTGCATTAGTGATTGTTGCCATTCTAGAGATTTTTTTGTTATTGTGATTTTGTAATAGTATTTAGTCATCATTATCACATCAGCCGCACGACACCCACTGCTAGGTATAGGCCTCCCCCAAGGATCTTCACGACGATCGGTCCTGCGCTGCCCGCATTTAGCGGCTTCCCGCGACCTTCACCAGATCGTCTCGATCGGTCCACCTTGTCGGGGGCCTACCCAAGGAGCATCTCATCCGGTGTGCGGTTATCATTCCAACCTTTCCGCCCCAACCGCCATTGGTTCTTCTCGCTAATGTGTCCCGCCCACTGCCACTTCAGCTGAGCAATTCTCCGAGCGATGTCGGTTACTTAAGTTCTCCTACGCATCTCCTCATTTCTGGTTCGATCACGCAGGGAAATGCCGACTATGGCTCTCTCCGTTGCACACTGGGTGAGAGCCTTCTTATGAGACCCACAGTTAGCGACAACGTTTTACTGCGGTACGTCAACACTGGCAACACACACTGTTCATAGACTTTTGTCTTGAGACACAGGTAAGTTGGACGCGAAGTTTTGTCGAAGCTTCCCGAATGTTGCCCATCCGACTCGGGGCCCTATTTTTGAATCGCTCGTATGACATAGTTTTATCGCATGCGACTTAAGTCACACTCGTCTTCCAAGTCGCATGACGCCGATTTTCCGTATTTTTGAATCGTTCGTTTCCGGTACTGCTAATATAAACGGAATGTTGGATTTTATCCGTTCCACGCAGAATCTAGAGAACTGGTAATTACCGCAACGAAAACGAAACGTAATATCCATGTTTCTATTGGCTGTTACATAAATATCTTTGTTTTTAGTAGAAAAGAATATCGCTCGCCGTGCCATATCGCTCGACTGCAAACGAGTGCCCTCACCCACTCGTTGCGTTCGAGCGATTCAAAAATATGGAAAGTCAAATGTCGAATGAAAATCTGTTGAAATGAAACCAATCGCTCGACGCCAGCCGAACGATTCAAAAATAGGGCCCCTGGATTCGACGAGAGATCTCTTTTTCGAAGTTGAAATTATACCTAACTGGACTGTCTGTCCTTGGTAAACGTAATGGTCAGCAACTTCGAGTGTACTGTTCCCAACATGAGCTGGAGTGGGTACAACATGGGCACTCGACATGATTTTCGTCGTATCCATCTTTATTCTAAGACCCACTTTTTGGGAGGCACTACGTACGGATATCTTCGAGCATTGTGTTCAAGTCTTCCATGGTCTCAGCGATAAGAACTATATCATCGGCAAAACGAAGGTGTGTTATGTACTGGCCATTAATGTTGATACCGAGTCCTTTCCAGTCCAAGAGCTTAAAGATGTTCTCCATCGCAGTTGTGAACAGTTTCGGAGATATAACGTCTCCCTGTCTCACACCTCGCTATAGTTGGATGGGATATGTGCTCTGATTCTGTACTCGGGCTGACATGTTGCATTTTTTTATAAGTGCCTCAACACCTCGATATACCTAGTCCACTTGGTGCACCTCTGAAGACTATAGCACTGCCCGGGTCTTAATCGAATCAAAGACTTTCTCACACTCAACGAACGCCAAGCAAAGTGGCAGATTATACTCCTCGGTCTTCTGTATAACCTGCAGCAGCGTATGGATGTGGTCTATGTTGCCAAAGCCTTTTCAAAACGCGGCTTGTTCGGTAGGTTGGAAGTCGTCGAACTTGCGAGCGCAACGATTCGTAGGATTCGTATTCTTCAAGAGGGTCTTGTCACCCTTTTTAAAAAACAGAATCACCTCACTTTCACCTCACTTATGTTCCATGTCTTCGGCGTTCTGCCCTCGACGATGACGTAATTGAAAAGGTCCTGAGGTCTTCCATTCTCCTTATTTTGACCATCCACGCTGATTACGCCGATGACGCCGCCGCCGCCGACAATTTAGACGCCAGACGCCGCCGCCGGTCAAATGACCATCGGCGCACACGTCTAGTACCTACATCGGAACAATAAGTCAAATATGAAACATGACGGCGAATATTGAATGCTTGTTTGAACGGGAATTATTGCTTTAGCAAAAATAAAACATTTTGTTCTCCAAAATTAGTAAATGCTCATCAAATCTAAACCACCCAAGGAGATTTAGTGATCATTCAAACATATGCCTTTTTTAACAATAATTACTTGGATTTGACCTCAGTTTAAAGAATCATAAGATTGGTCTTACTGAGGAAACGCAGTGCAAATTTCCAAGGCGGAGCAATAAATTCAGTTATATTACTAACACTTTTTGTATCCCTCAGACGTGGTATCATCTCAACGAGAATTCCAGCGGTGTGGGGTGGCTGTGTGTCAAAGTGTTTGGTGCTAAAGGTCTGGCGGCGGCAGACTTGGGGGGGAAATCTGACCCTTTCTGCGTGTTGGAACTGGGAAACGCAAGGTTGCAGACGCACACTGAATACAAAACGCTAACGCCCAACTGGATGAAAATCTTTACGTTGTAAGTTTGCATTGAAAAAAAAAAACGTTTCTGCCAGTTTGATAATAATATGAAAATTTCTCCAAATATACGTTTGCCACCACCAACAATTTCCTTTTATAGGTCATAAAATAGATCAAATAACAAAAATAAACGGGTGCAACTGCACTTGTTTATTATTTCTGTTATCTGTGTTATACAAGTTGTAACAAGTAGGTAATAGGTATTTTCCTTTATCATTATATGGGGGAAATATTCATATTCAGATATCAAAAAGTTGGAAAGTTCCCTTTTTAATAAAGTTTATTAAGTCATCATTATTTATGTACCAATATAATAAATTACTATTTTTCCAGCACAGTGAAAGATATAAGTTCGATATTAGAACTAACGGTATACGATGAAGACCATGACCATAAAGTGGAGTTTTTAGGCAAACTCGCTGTACCTCTATTGAGTATTAGGAACGGAGAGAAGCGCTGGTACGCTCTCAAAGATAAGAAGATGAGGGCTCGAGCGAAAGGAAACTATCCGCAGATACAATTAGAAATGACAGTTATATGGAATCCAGTATGTATATTTAATAAGAATAGAATATATATATATAAGAAGAATACAGTTTTTACAGTGTAGCAGAATTTTTATTAATGTATTTTAAGTTGTGAGTGACCAGACCAATGGGAATAAATATTTGTAATCTAATTATTTAGCAATAGCAATTTTTGAAATTAATTTTAATAATTTAATAATTTGACATTTTTTTTCCAGTAATATAATGAAATCGATTATTAATGAATACTGTAATATTTAACTTAACTAAATTAATATAATATTTGCATGCCAGTCTGGTAAAACATGTTTGTACGCTCAAATGTGGTGACCACCTATTTTACCATGTTTTTAGCGAATAAATTATCGAATAAATTATCGAATAATAACAAATATCCCGCTTCTAGTTTTTTACCTGCTACTGTGAGATAAGATAGCTAACCAATAGACGGCAATTTTTTCAGTCATCAACTAGAAAAGTGACTGCAGTTTAAACTTTTAAGTACAGCATGATAGAAATATAAAACTATCCAATCTTAACATAAATGAAACTGAAACCCAAATAAGAAAATTTTCCTTCTATTACATCTACCTATATCATTGTTTGGGCTACCAAACCAAGTGATGTAATTGGTGCACGAAATGAAACGAAAATCAAATCAAACAAATTCAACTTTCAAGGTATAGGTACTTAACTTATTGCATTAACTGTTTTAGCTAAAGGCAGCGATACGAGCGGTAAACCCAAAGGAGCCAAAGTATATGCACCAAGAGGCGAAGTTCAAAAGGCAACTGTTCATAAGGAACGTAATGAGACTGAAAGCTATAATCATGTGGTTTATTGAAGTTGGGAAAATTTTACAGTGAGTAGCACTTATTCGTAAATTTTACCTTTAAATATATTTGAATACCTTGGATTTGTATTATCTGACGTTACTAAAAGAGTAGATTTATTAGTATTTTAACATCTTCTACCTAGTTGATTTAGTTCGACAGTAATTTTTCGAATATTTATGATGATTAATGACCAGTGTTGCAGCCTAGAATCAATATCCTAATCCTTCTTCCTTCCCTTACTGTTTCCGAACGAATCCTTAACGTCTGCTGCCATGTGGCTGTCACATTGACATTGACAACTTATGTGTCTGAAACCGAACTCTAACGTCCACGCGCGCCTCCATGTTTAAAAATAAAAAAGGAGTGATAATCAACAGGTAGATTCCCAGTAAGTACCTTTCCCTTGATTTTAACGTTTTCTCATAGAAAAAATAGGTTAACATCACTTTTCTAGAGATATACAAGAATTATCCAAGTATTCAGTTTTAAGTATCGCTTATAAGTGAGCGATACTTGGATAAATTCTTGTGGAATCACAAAATAATAAATATCAGGTTCAATTTCATAGAAAACTCTGATTTTCCACTTTTTCAAATTATTACCTAGGTACTTATATCTCCTCCTCATTATATTACCTCAAACAACTTTATAATAACATTTCAATTTCGTAAAATCTTTAAAATAAAGAGTTTGTTAAATTAAATTAACAATGAGTTAGCTTAGTTTCGGAGGTATCTTTGGGAGTGGTATCATCCACTAAATGTCTTCTTAAGCATTTAGTAGGATCTCAAAAGTACTCACCTTTGAAGAGTTTTACACAATATTGACAAAGGTCAAAGCGATGCTAAAGTTCAAGCCTCTTTGTGCAAATATTCTGATTCTAACGAAGTAGATGCCTTAACGGCTGGGCATTTTCTTTCCGGACGTCCTTTGGTTGCTGGACAGCCTAGAATCAATATCCTAATCCCTTTTCCTTCCCTTACTGTTTCCGAACGAACCCTTAACGTCTACTGTCATGAGGCTGTCACTATCCCCGTGAATCGCGGGATAAGCGTTCAAAGAAATCACAACATCCAATAACTTGTTATGATTGATGTCAATGTTTTTTTCAGAGACTGTTTTGAATGGGAGTCGCGAGTGCGATCATTTCTCGGTCTTCTTGTGTGGTTGGCCTTCTGCTATTATTATGAAATGTGGATGCTTCCATTTCTTATTCTCGTGTTCTTAGGAAGAAACTGGCTTATTTATAGACTTACAGGTAAGTTTTCTTAGGGTTATTAACGATATAATGACTATCATTAGCGAAACCCTCATTATTTTCTTTTATGTTTTGGAGAATTTTTGTTTATTTATTTCTCTTTTCTTTTAGTGCACTTTAAGAATTTTTCCCGACAATACAAATACGGAACTTGGACATTTCTTTCTTTATTCCGTCGTAAGTTGATGTAACAGTGTTGTAAAGTTTTTTTTGCTTGCACTTGCACTGATTGTATGCATAGTATTATAGATGTGTTATATTTACTTTAATCTATCAAAATTGCCTATTTGATAAGTTCAAATTTGGTAGAACTAATGAAAAACAAAATATTGATCAAACGGGTAAAAATAAGAAAGCAAGTAAATATTATTGATATTATTTAAAGAACTAAGTAATTAAGCATGAAACCATAACACATATTACACAAATAGATAACAACATAGACATGAAAATTGAGCTGCCGAGATTGTTATAAAATAAATATTAAAATAATAACGTTTCAGATACAATTTAAAGCTTGACCTGTTTGTAACTTTCTTTGTGTGTGTTTATTTCAAACGTATTTTAACCTCTAATTATTTATCTTTTTTATTCAAGTCAATTTAATTAAGGGATTCAATTTTCATATAAATTAATAAAATTAAAATAAATATTGTGGGAATTGCCATTATTGTAGTTTCATAAAAAGTATTTTGCTCAATATGATCTTTTTAGAAACCACAAATTCTATTAGTTTCAAAATATGATCATTTAATTTTTACAGGTGGCAATCCTTTATTATTGCCAGTAGATGATGATGATTTATTAGCAGAAGAAGATGATGAAGATGAACCAGATAAGGTACTACTTTAATTTTAAGAAATTATATTTCTACCTTAAAAGATTGAGTTAAGCCATGCTCCATCATGCGTTACTGCAATTAAAAATACTTAAAGTGTCAAGCTTGTATAGATATCACAAATTGATTCAAAGCACCAGCAACAAAAATCTAAATGTATGATGCTTGTCTAAATTAATATATTTTTATTTAAAGGAGGAGAAAAAGTCACTAAAGGAGAGGCTACAAGCAATACAAGAAGTCACACAAACTGTCCAAAATGCTATTGGTTATGTAGCGTCTTTGGGGGAAGCTGTAAAAAAGTAAATACTCTTATAGTGCTTCTTAATATTAGTTTATATTGTCAATTTAAATGATGAACTTAAAATTATTACATATTTTCAGTTTGATGAACTTCACGGTGCCATATCTAAGTTACTTAGCAATAATAATGTTATTTGGAGCAATGTTAGTATTATATGTGATACCATTGAAATATCTCTTGATGGCGTGGGGTAAGATTACGACTCCATTGTGTACTATTATATTTCTATTAATTTACAAGACAAATTACCTTGACTTATATTTTGCAGGTATTAATAAATTTACAAGGAAGATTTTACGACCACATACAATACCTAACAACGAAGTTCTAGATCTCTTATCGAGAGTTCCTGATGACGAAATATTGGTGAGTCTAGAGCGATAGTTATTTATCAGACTTATAAGTGAGACAAGAGATGACGACGTGACTATACCTGACGTAACTAGGTATATAATTTTTGTCAACTGTTGAAAAATGTTGAATATAAGTAGGTACTAACTCATGTCATGTTGGTAAAACGGTCGATCCGTGTAGAACGGACAGAACGATAGTTTTCTAAATTCGTACTAGTGGTACAGAACAGAAGCAATAAAAATTTTCCACCAAAGAAGAGTCTGACTGAGTCATAAGAATGCGTGGAGGTCCCGGGTTCGATTCCCAAGAGGGGGTACATATGTACTCGGTTTGGTGGGTGGTAGGGCTTATTTAAAGTCCGCCTGGCTAGCCAACACCGTCATACCTAAGTCTGACGCCATAACTACAATTTAAAAATTGTTATGTTCCGGCAGTTAGAGGTAAGATAGCCAGTTCCTCAGTGATGACGATTCCGGGTGTAGTGCGCTTCCAACTTCAGCCTTATTGTCACTTAAAATTAAAAAAAAATCTTTTTTTTTAGCTGGACTGTAGAGAAATAAAACCACAACCAAACGAACACAGACGTGACGCAAGAAAGAAGCACAAAGCTGCATAACAAAACCCGCCATCGATCCGACAGAGGGTCAAACAATACCTTTCCAAGCTCATTTATATTAGGGAGTCAGAAAAGAACTAGGTATTTATGATAAAGACTATATTTTACACAAATCAGTACTAAAGCTTGTTTCTTTTACATGTGAAATGAAACAATATTATGCTAGGGTTTCAATAACAAAGAAAATGTTGTTTCTTATAAAACAATAAAATCATCAAGATACCGTTATAGAATAAAATATAAACTATTGAATGAAAAAATATTTTTCATTTTCAAGACGCTGTTTTTTATCATTTGGCATAGAACTAACAGATATTATTAAAGAAATTAAGTAGTTGTTACTTGCCATTTAAAATGAAAACTGAAATCTGGAAATAGTCACAGCCGGTATCGATGTTATTCATTAGTTGCGTCGTCCATTTAAAAGTTATATATTATTATCTACAAAATATATAGTATAAGTATACATAATTATATTGAAATGCTGATGCGGGAGGGAAACAGCTGTGATCCGAAAGATCGTCTATCTATAAATGGTTTGATAAAGTGTGTAAAAGAGTTTAATAAAATAATGTTGATATCTCATATTTTTTTAGTACCCAATAATAAGGTCCAATGACTGGGCTTAGCTAGAACATTGTTTTATCCACAGAAACAAAAAACAACTAGTTGTTTTAAAGTGTAATTAGTTTGCTAGAATAATGTTTTGAAACATATTTACTCACAAAGTTTTACTTTTCGATAATACGTGAATAAAATTAGAATTTTGAATAATTATTAAGTTTTAAACATCACTTACTATTTTACTAGTATTAATTGAAAGGTCACTAAATTGTTATTAAGTTTAATATCGATGAATTTATTTGTGAATTCACAAAATTCACATCGTCATTAAACAAACATGTTGCATTTAAGTCCCAATATGGCTAAATAAATTAGATTGTTAAAATTAGATAGGATTTTTTAAACCGTTTTGTATGTATGTAAGTTACATTTATGTTACTTTTAATACCGAAATGTTGCGATTGTTTTAATAATTTGTATTTTTAGAATATAGAAATCCATTCCTTCTCACTTCAAATATAACATAACAATATGTAGCTAGTTCACAAAATAGTATAAGACTGAGACCAATCTCATTGATTACTTAACATCATAGATAGGAAAAATGTTTATAGATTTGAAACTTAACAATAACGTTAACTTAATAAAATTATATGTACTTCTATCAAAAACTATGAACACCTATTATTCATTCCAAAAAACTTTATTCATTATAATCTTAGCCTATTTGTAGGTACTTCAACATATTTTGTGATATTTCCATCTTTAACTTATACCATGTTTATTGCTTCCATGACATTTTTTCTAATTTTATATTAGATCTACTAATTCATGCTTTTTCTTAAGATTAAATTCAAACTTATTGTTATCAAAACTGTCTTCAAATTAATAACATACAGTGTATTTTCCATGTTTAATATTTTTGTAATGTATACGAATTTCTTATATTTTTTTAACTTGTATGCTTTCGTTTTAAAATAGATTCTAGTCAATTTGCTTATTAAAATAAAAAGTTCCTTTATAATAAAAAAAAAGATCTTTATAAATTATGCGCACAGCTTAGAAATCACTGTATTCATCTAGCACAATGCACATAAACGAATTATGAAAATATTTTATATTCTAAAATAAACAATTGTTATTGTAAATAACCGCCGCATAAATTGTGATAAATAGCTTGTATTTAACATTAATTAGTCTTTAACTTATTTTTCTATTCATTTGATTATATTCTTGTAAGTATTGAAAATTTAAACATAAAAAATAACACCAAACTTTTTCCAAACACTTCAATCACATTAAAATGCTAATTATTATCTTATTTTTTTTTCATTAACTACTTTAAATGCTCTATTCTATAGATAGATTAAAGAAAAATAATGCACTGAAAAGTTTCATCAGTGAATGTTTAATTGTCATAGATTAGCTCTTATCCTAATGCTAATCAAATAAAGTTTTGTTCATTCATTCATTCATTCATAATTCATTTTAAAATCTTAAGACATCTTTAGTTTATCTTAAAAAAAAATCAACAATGATTATGTCTTCCTAATCTTTAAACTTGCTTGCTTTAAACTTGCTTTTTTAACTTGCTGTAATAATCTGTACAGCCCCCCACTCAAATGGTCAACATTCTATTCTATACGTTTTAACGCTACGCTTACTATTATACTATATTTTAAATATGAGTAACATAATGTCGCAAACTTATGTAAATCACAGACTTTGATTAGCTTACGCCACGTAGATTTAGCGCTATCGCACACGGGCAACTTAGTCGCCTTGCTGCAACTGTTTTGTCTCTGTCTCAAGTCCACGGGTTTATATGGAAGCGCGCACACGAAGCGACGCGGTCGCCTGCAACTTTTCATACAAACCATGTGAGAGACAAAATAGTTGCGGAGACAAAAGTCTCCCGTGTGCGATGGCGCTTATGGTTTACTGTAAGCCTAGCGTTCATGCAAACGCATGTGTTGGCCAAAATGAGTACGGTAGTATGATTTTTTATAATAAGGCTGTATTATTTTTCAGTTAAGTATTGTTAGTACTGATGAAACAGCAATTTTTTTTATTCAATTTCGGTTAAATGCTTAATCAAAACTGTGGTATCAGGGGGCTTACAATCAGCAAATAAGAAACCATTCTTGCGCCGTTCAGTTCAAAAGCAGGCCTTAAACAGGACTGCTTAAAGCCTGCTTTTGAACTAGTCTTTGAGGTTATGACCTCAAAGGCTAGTTCAAAAGCAGGACTTATTTCGTACCATAGTATGAAAAAGTTAGGCAGTTCAATATAAGTCCTGCTATAAGAGCTCATGGTGAGGCCCCTGTACTGGCTAACAAAGATGTAATAAGTAGCTATCTATGTAATAAATCCAAAGCGTTAACAATAAACGTTGGTCCATTTATCAAAAGTTAATTAACATTTAGGCGTTGGTCCATTTAAAAAAATTGATTCAAAACGATTATAAGAAAACGTAACTCTGGGTAGAAACTCTTTGGCCTGTTCGGTTGTAGTTAAATTCTACCAAAGATTTTAATCTTTGGGGGCCACGACGAAAAAAGAATTTATTTTTTGGAGCAAGTCTCATATTGGGGTGCATCGTGCGTTCACTAGCGCCGGAAATTAAGAAAAATCATTACAGTGAATTATCTATGTTTAACTTTCTGGAATATATAAAATCTGGTGTTAGATAGAAACTATTTTTGTTTGCGTTACTTAATTCATAGTTTAAATGTGTTCTTGTAGTTATAATCTGGACACACACAACGTTGTAACTACACAAACACATTTATACCAAGAAAAAACGCATACACAAATAGTTTTTATTTTTTATTATTATAATTATATTTTTAAACTAGTTTTTTATACTTTTTAGAATTTTTTAAACATAGGTACAGTAAACCGCTCGCTGGGCTTCCACAAAGTGTCAAATTTTCTCAATCAATTCTAAATTTAAAAACAAGCTGTTTAAGGCGCAAAATTCATTGAATATTTTTGACACTTTTGTATAGCTTGATGGGCTGCTAACTGTACCTTATTTCGTTGTTAGTACTTAATGATTTTTCTTGATTGGCGGTGCTAATGGAGGCTTTCATATCAATAATTTCTACTTGCTTTGCCCAGTCATTAGTCACCACAGCTTTCCTTATCTTCGCTAACCAACCACGGTAGATATACCATTACCATGGCAAAGTTGTCCTATCCTTACTAATATTATTAATGCGAAAGTAAGTTTGTTTCTTAATTACGCTTTCACGTCTTATCCAAACGATTATCAAGAAATTTTGCATACACATTGTCAGAGGTAATCACACAAAAAGACAAAGGGTACATTTGTAAAACACCAATAACCTCGCAGGAGTAGATTTCTAACATCATAAACAACAACACTTTGTTCTACGACTTTTCCAAAAACAGACAAAAAATCGACTTTTCATACAAAACCCTTTCAACTGTTCGGACATTTGTATGGAAAGTCATTTTTTTTCTGTTTTAGGAAAAATCGTAGAACAAATGTTGTTTATGAAACACACCAACAATCTCGCAGCAGTAGATTAGGGGCCATCCATAAATTACGTCATACGTTAAGGGGGAGGGAGGGGGTCGACGAAGTGTGACATTGTGTAACAAGGGGGTGGGAGGGGACCAAAATTTTGTGTGGCGTCACATTTCAAAATCATTTAAATTGAAATAATACAAATTTCTTAACTGTTTTTTAATTGAATAATTATTTCTAGATGTAAAATTCTAAAATATGTGACATCACACTAGGGAGGAGGGGGTTTCACAAATGTGACTAACAGTGACAAGGAGGGGGGAGGGGTCAAAAATCATGAAATTCGTGTGACGTAATTTATGGATGACCCCTTACTAACATGTATTCTGCGAGATTGTTGGTGTTTTACAAACAACCCTGTATAATCATTAAGGCCTCAACTCAATTTTATTTTATAAAATCATTTGTCAATTTGCGCACTATTAATAGAATCTCTTCCAGTCCAATGCATTGTTTTATATAAGTACAGATAAGTTTTATGAAGCACAAAAGTGATGAAAAAATGTTAATGCTTTCATATTTTAAAATATTAAAAAGATGTGTTTTGAATGGTGTCTTTTATTTCATCTCGCAAACTAACGCGGCAGTAGAAAGCATTTTATAGCTTTTTTTCTGACAGCAGAGAATTTTAGTATAATTTTATGTCGAGAGATGGCGCTCCTTCAAGTAGATAGATTTTTTAAATATTATTTCCCACTAATGGTCATATTGGTCACAAGTTCTTCGTAACACGCCAACGGACAACCAACGCACAACGTAACAAACCACATACTCAACAAACGTATAATAAAAAAGTAATTAAATTTCATAGTTTTCATAAAAAGCTACCTACTTAGTTCAACGACATCTTGTTATTTTTTATGGACTACTTTTTTTCTTAAACTGCCTTTTGAAAACCGCTCATTATACATTGTGTAACTTAAAAAATTGACCAAATATGTTATAATATATGACTGGCACAATTGTATACCGTACAATACGATTAATTTAACAATGTACAACAGAAGTAGCTTATTTCACCCCGCTTGCGGTACAAAACATAAAGTTAATATTACCTAACTTTATGGTACAAAACGACGTAGGTATTTTAAGGGAATTAATTAATTGGGTGACTAGAATATATGAAAATAACTAAACGAGTGACAAACTGTGGATTACAAAAAATACGTGAAACGGGCGACTACAGTCATGTGGGAGTCAAATATTTTAAGTTAGCAGTGAAAATTCTAAATGAGTGACAAAAGTACTGAGTGGGTTTATACCAAATAGGTAACTATATAACTAACTTAAGCTACCCAATATGGTATTTTTGATAACTCGAGTAGTATAATAGTCACCGTTTTTAAATAAAATATATGCCAAATTTTAAATGTTTTGTGTGCCCTAAGTTTGTCGCCCAAATAGTAATTTGGTGGTTCTGAGTAACTAGTTAGGTACTCAATTTGTATTTTAAAGTCACCCATTTTCAACATTTGTAGTCGCCCTCAGTCCGTCGTCCACTTAGTATTTCATACGCTATATTCAGTATTTTTGATACCCAAAATGGAATTTTTTTGTTACCCGATTAAATACTACCCGTATTTTAATCTGTAAAAAAATCTTTTTGCCATACATTCTCAAGTAAAGTTGCAGCGGAGCATTGTTTATTCGCATTGTACCTAGGTACAGTACAAGGCAAACATCTTGACACTTTTTCGTCGGAGTGGGGATAAGTTTGCGCATGTGCACTTGTTATTGTGAGCGACCAATAGCGCGCGCCCCTCTCCCATCGCCCCCGTACCTCTTCGCTACGCATACCCAAAATACGCGTTCTGCGCAATCCCCATCTGATTTCAAGATGTTTGCCTCGTACTGTACCTAACCTACCGTACCGTAGGTACCTATCGTACCTAAAAAAGACAGCTTTTTAAATAAATTGACAATATTTGCACTTCTTCCCATTAGATGGCGTTGTCGTATCTTTGCAAAACCACTAATGATGCAATAACTTCTTCAAATAACTTCTCAAAGCACAGTCCAGTCATTCACATACAGAAAAGATGTGAATGACTGGACCTTGAACGCAGCGAAAATTTTTCTATGTCTATGGACTGGACTGTGGTTTGAGAAATTACCGTAAACTTTCAAAATTCAAAATATTTTATTCAGTCTAGGCTGTTACAAGCACTTGTGAATGTCATAGAAGCTACGCCATCGGTTCGCAAACCCTAAGCGGGAGACCTTGTAACGACAAGAACCGGCAAGAAACTCGTCAAGGGCTGCTTTTTTCTCCCTGTATATTTCATACAGAGTCGTCAACATTGAAAAATGAGCTCTACGTTTAAAGTGAGGTCATTTTCAATCACAATAATTAACAAAAGTTTGCACACAATGGGTAGGTAGGTTAAAATTAAATATATCTACTACATTCAGATAGGTAAATATGAGAGTAAATAACTTTCAACTAGTTGAGAAATCACTCTGTCTGCTACTCGAACCAAAAAAAAAACTGGGGTGATTAGCAACTTGCGTGGTGATTAACAACAGCAACATGATAGTAAAAATTACAAACTTAAAAAATGAACCGCTTGGGCCTTTACATAGTACATTTTTCTATAAAATTATTAAAGTAATTTTAATTTATTTATTTTCTATCAAAAATGTCGCTGTTGTTATTCACTACGCAAGATTAGTCAAATCACGTAGTTGCAAGGATGTGACAACGCCATCTAGCGGGCAGTAGCAAGGTGGTGAAATGAATATTTGGCTTTGATAACTTTTTGAACATGACTGGAAATCTCAAAACCATTTCGAGGAATAAGCTTTCGGTACAGTGTCTACTAATTAAATTTAAAATAAGTCTATATTTTTAAAGATATTTATAATATTCAATAAAAAGCTTTAACCTTCAAATGACCTTCATATGACGTCATCACATACAGATCTCCCAGCCATAATAAAAAAAAAGAAAAAAGTGCAAAGACAATTTTGACAATGAACTTGGCATTAGGGATGATGGAAGGTGGAAGTGAAAAAATATCGATATAGGTAATATTTCTCAGAAAAAAATGGGATGAAATGGGACGATGACTAAGTAATGGATTCTAATTTTAAGGTATTGTAAAACATAAAAAATAGCAAAATAAACCCCTACGCGAAATTTTGGCTCGATTTGACGAATTTTACGATGATTTTTAAGACTCAAAGTTGGAAAAAATCAAAATGCTCCAGTGAAAAAATAGTGTCGACTATTAGAATCCATACGTAATTACCAAAAAAATGTTTTGGAAAAATTATTGTAAAAACATCTATCGATATATCAAAATATCGATGAACTTATCTCGTAATTTTTTCCACATCCCTACTATTAAATGTTTGTAAATAGAAATAAAGTATGCACATATTTTCACAATGTTAATTATGTTATCCTGCAAATTTATCAGTCCACAAGCAATCGTTACAATTTCATCCATGTAGCCTACATCCAAAAACGTGCCGGACTACAGCTGCGCCACAAAAAAAAAAGTTGGAAACCTGACATTTTGACTATGCCATGATGAAGTCTATAGTTTGTCGGAGTTTGTCGCCAAAAACCAGAGTTTGTCGGTCTTCCGTTTAGGAGATACATGTGGCTCAGCTGTAGAGACGTCTCTACAGCTGCGCCACACAGATCTCGAAAACGGAAGGTCGTAGCGAAAATCTGATTACATGTATGTATAGCCGTTAGTTTGTCGGAGTTTGTCGCACAAAAACCAGAGTTTGTCGGTCTTGCGTTTAGGAGATACGTGTGGCGCAGCTGTAGAGACGTCTCTACAGCTGAGCCACACAGATCTCGAAAACGGAAGGTCGTAACAGAAATCTGATTACTTGTGTGTGTAGCCGGTAGTTTGTCGGAGTTTGTCACCAAGAACCAGAGTTTGTCGGTCTTGCGTTTAGGAGATATGTGAGGATACGCTGTGGAGACCTTTCTACCTGGATCTTGAGAACGGAAGGTCGTAGCGATAATCCGATTAGTCATATCTATAGTCGGTAGTTCGACCGAGTTTGTCGCCAAATATCAGAGTTTGTCGGTCTTGCGTTTAGGAGATATGTGAGATTTTCGCTACGACCTTCCGTTCTCGAGATCCAGGTAGAAATATCTCTATAGCATATCCCCACATATCTTCTAAACGTAAGATTGACAAACTCTGATTTTTGGTGACAAACTCCGACAAACTAATGGCTACACACTCGAGTTATCAGATTTTTGCTACGACCTTCCGTTCTCAAGATCCAGGTAGAAAGGTCTCCACAGCGTATCCTCACATATCTCCTAAACGCAAGACCGACAAACTCTGGTTCTTGGTGACAAACTCCGACAAACTACCGGCTACACACACGAGTAATCAGATTTCTGTTACGACCTTCCGTTTTCGAGATCTGTGTGGCTCAGCTGTAGAGACGTCTCCTACAGCTGCGCCACACGTATCTCCTAAACGCAAGACCGACAAACTCTGGTTTTTGTGCGACAAACTCCGACAAACTAACGGCTATACATACAAGTAATCAGATTTTCGCTACGACCTTCCGTTTTCGAGATCTGTGTGGCGCAGCTGTAGAGACGTCTCTACAGCTGAGCCACATGTATCTCCTAAACGGAAGACCGACAAACTCTGGTTTTTGGCGACAAACTCCGACAAACTAAAGACTTCATCATGGCATAGTCAAAAAGTCAGATTACCAACTTTTTTTTTGTGGCGCAGCTGTAGTCCGGCACGTCATCCAAAATAGACACAATACATACAATACATTTCGCAATTTGGGTAGATTGGGCGTGTCAGTTTTTACAAAGTTTTTCAGCAGAGTTTCCACTGGTAAGCATTTTCATCATAATTTTACCACCTCAAAAATTATTGCGGCAAATTAAGAAGGTAGGCTAGAACCGTCACAACTGGATTAAATGAATAAAATAGAAGAAATATTAACTATAACTTATTTGTTTACAAACAACCATAAAGTCATTATGACAGTTAATGACACTTGGCCTTTCTTTTTATATAAGTAGATGGCAAAGGTTTTCTTCTTAAACTTTCATGCCACTAATGACGTCATTCCGGTTGACCATATCCGCTCGACAAATATATTTATAAAAAAATAAATACGGGACCAAATGTTAAAATATTCAAATTAGTTTCTTAAATTGGCCTAATCTGTAGTAAAAATATATTAAAAAAATACCTTTTATTTTTTAACCAAAGCCAATTGTCCACCAGTCGACGCACTAGTTCCATGAATTTAGTACTATAAACAGGATTGAGCGCTTCGCCCCAAAACGAGCCGACAGAGAGGTCAAGTAGATGTATGTGTCCTTTTCTTCATTAGGGTGACCAAACCGTATGGTTGGCCGGAGACATACATAATACTTTAAAGTGTTTAATATAAACTTAAATACCTAAGTAGTTCTTTATTTATTAACACTTTTTACCGCGATTTTATTAGGTTGCTTGCTCGTTTGTTTGTTTGAGTACAAATTTTGCAAACGATTTTATACTAAATTCCCGATGAGCTAGAGACTTGAAACTTTGAACACAGGTCAGAAATGGAAGGAAATGCAATATTACAGTGTCATTGAGCTGATCTGATGATGGAGTCGGAAGAACGCCACAGGAACTCTATGATGAATAAAACTATACAACCCCATCGTGTTTGGGCTTGTTAGAATTGTCTTGACAAGTACTCTGACGGGAGACGAGGTTCAGGGTCGGATGATGAAGTCTGGAGGCCATGCCATAGGAACTCAATATTGAAATCATGCAACCCCATCGAGTATGGGCTCATTTGAATCGTCTTGACGAGTGCTCTGTTGGGTAATAGTATCCAAAAGTCTGATGATGGAGCCGGAAGAAGGCCACATGAACTCTGCAATAAGACCTTTCAACCCCATCGAGTTTGGACTCGTTTGAATGGTCTTGACGAGTACTCTGATAGGCGGTGGTATATTTTTAGTTTAGCTCGTTAACTAAAAAACAGAAAATAATTATTTATTAAAAAAATATTTTTTACAAGTTATTTATCACGTCTTTATTAAGTTGCTTTTTTGTTTTTATTTTTTAAATATGCTAATTCAACCAATACCTAAAAAAACTAGTTTATTCAATTCAAGTTCGAGTGTAAATAATAACGCAACTTTAAAGTTTATTCCAATTTTTTATAAAAATAACGTGTGTGAACATCGAAAAAACAAATGAATGTTGGAAAGACAAGTAAAAGTAGGAAAACATTGTCTAGTGATCTGTAGTTAAAAAAAGATGATTTTCGACTTTATTGACGTTTGAAATTCGATTGCTTTTTCCCATAATTATACTTGTTCATTTACTTTGCTGTTTCATTAAAAACTGTTATTTTGGTAAATATGTCAATACGGTCTAAAATACTTGCACCAATTTCTTTACTTGTGAAGTTAATAAATGTGTGCAAGACATTTACGACGACACAATTTTAAAAATAAAACAAATCAAGATGGCGGCCAACTATATTGTTCGTGGGCCAATTTTGAGAAAACTCGATTTTGTTACTATTTTGATAACAAAATAATAACGAAATGTTAAAAATATAAAAATATATGGCAGCCAACTCTTTTATTTGTGGGCAGATTTTTATGAAACTTGGTTTTTAGTAGTAATTTGACAAGAAAATAATAACACAATATTGAAAAAATTAAAAAATCCAAGATGGCAGCCAACTTTTTTGTTTTTGGGCCGATTTCGATGAAACTCGGTTTTTGGTAATATTTTGACAAGAAAATAATAACGCAATTTTTAAAATACTAAAAATCTAAGATGGCGGCCAACTTTTTTGTTTTTTGGGCCCTTTTCGATAAAACTCGGTTTTTGGTACTATTTTGACAAGAAAATAACGGGTGCCCTTCGCATCGCATAATTTCGATTATCCTAAAGTCACTTGGCATAACTCGATTGGCATAATAATCACAAAGCATACTATTTATTTAGCATAAATTTCGATACGCATAACCATCGAATTGCATAACTTTTAAAAAGCATAATATTTCAAAGCATAATAGTTACAATTCCTAATTTCAATTGGCATATTGTCAGTAAGCATATTTTGAAAGGCATAATTTTGTTATGTCTAATATACATAACTACTAATGTTTTATAGCATAATATAAAAGGAAACATAACTAATTTGAACACTAATTTATAAAAAAAAACTTTAATTGTGACCACCATTGGTGGGTTAGGTTAGGTCAGTGTTTAGAGTTTAGGCCACTCTAAGCTAAGCAGGTGGAGCTTAATAATGCTTGTATGCATATTGCACGCTGCATGCTTGCTTGCATGCTGTGCTTCCTTGCATGCATGCATGCTTGCTTGCATTGTGGATGCTTGCTTGCAAAATGCTTGCCGGGGGGTGCAGGGGGGCTGGCCCCCTGCCTGGGGGGGTCGGGGGCCTGAGGCCCCCCGCTATAAAGAAAAACTTTTTGTGTACTAGGTAGGTTAGGTTAGGTTAGTGTTTTGACCACTTGCAGCGGAGCGAGCGAAGCGAGCGGAGCTATATAATGCTTGCATGCATGCTGCATTTTGCATGCTTTCTTGCATGCTGCATGCTTGCCTGCATGCTGCATGCTTGCCTGCATGCTGCATGCTTGCCTGCATGCTGCATGCTTGCTTGCATGCTGCATGCTTGCCTGCATGCTTGTCTGCATGCTGCATGCTTGCCTGCATGCTGCATACTTGCCTGCATGCTGCATACTTGCCTGCATGCTTGCCTGCTTGTCTGCATGCTTGCTTGCGTGTTGGGTGCTTGGTCGTACGGATGCTGCAGGCTGGGTTTTTGCTTGCAGAGTGCTAGCCGGGAGGTGCAGGGAACAGAAGTGCTCATATTTTTAATGATTACTTATTCATAAAATAATTATGGGTTTTAAAAAATATGCCTAAAGAAATTAGGTCTCTTATTACAATGCGTAATAAGATTATGTCTTTTGATGATTATGCTTTTTAGACAATATGCCAATTAAAAAATATGCGTTTTGATATTTATGCTTTTTGAAAATATGCCATTGAATATTTATGCTTAACAAAATTAAGCCTTATGATATTATGCGTTTTGAAATTGTGCTATAAAATATTATGCTAAATGATGATTATGCCATTTAACAGTATGCGTTTCATGTTTAGGACAAATAAAGTTATGCGTTCCATTAGGTAATCGAAAATAACAACTCAATGAAAACTGATGGAAAAATCAAAAAAAGATCAAAATGGCTGCTAACTTTGTTTTTGGATTGATTTTGATGTGACTCGGTTTACAAAACAAACAAATAATATGGCTGCCATCTTAGATTTTTTTTATTACCTTCCGTTGCTGTTTTCTTATCAAAATAGTACCAAAACCCGAGTTTTCATCAAAATGAGCCCACAAACAAAACAGTTGGCCACCATCTTGGATTTTTTAAATTTAAAAATTGCGTTGTTATTTTCTTGTCAAAATAGTACCAAAAACCAAGTTTCATTGAAATCGGCCCAAGAACAAAAAAGTTGGACGCCATCTTGAATTTTTTAAGTTTTCAACATTGCGTTGTTATTTTCTTGTCAAATTCGTACCAAAAACCGAGTTTCATCGAAATCGGCAAAAAAACAAAAAGTTGGCCGCCATCTTGGATTTTTAGTTTCTTAAAAATTGCGTTGTTATTTTCTTGTCAAAATAGTTCCAAAAACCGAGTTTCAGCGAAATCGGCCCAAAAACAAAAAGATGGCTGCCATCTTGGATTTTTGGTTTTTTAAAAATTGCTTTGTTAATTTCTTGTCAAAATAGTTCCAAAAACCGAGTTTCATCGAAATCGGCCCAAAAACAAAAAAGTTGGCCGCCATCTTGAATTTTTAAAATTTTCAACATTGCGTTGTTATTTTCATGTTGAAATAGTACCAAAAACCGAGTTTCATCGAAATAGGCGCACAAACATGAATTTGATTATTATTATTAATTTTATCTCTAGCCATTTCAACACAACGCAACGAACACTTTCGTTTTTTTGGAAATCTGAAATGGTGCAGCATTTATGGTCACACTAGTTTTGTAAAGTAATATTTCCTATAGATTGAAATTCTTAAATTGAAATTCGGCGGCGCCAAGGTCAAAATCGGAGTTGCCAGGATTGACACTTCTATTTATTACCACCTCACCGATGATATCTGATTAGCATTATTGTAGATATCTAATTAAATCAAAAGAGTAAGTTCTGTTTTATATTACAATTATTATGTGTCATTCTAAATTAATATTTAAATAGTATTTATTCGACTTCCCACTCCGAATCCTTAATTTTGATACAGTACTTGATTGGTAACGTACATATGTTTTGTCCTACTATCGTGGTATTATTGTTTAGTAATGGCAATTGGCATTGATAACTTTTTGAACATGACTGGAAATCTCAAAACCATTTCGAGGAATAAGCTTTCGGCACAGTGTCTACTAATTAAATTTAAAAATAAGTCTATATTTTTAAAGATATTTATAATATTCAATAAAAAGCTTTAACCTTCAACTGACCTTCATATGACGTCATCACATACACATCCCCCAGCCATAATAAAAAAAGAAAAAAGGGCAAAGACAATTTTGACAATGAACTTGGCATTAGGGAAGGTGGAAGTGAAAAAATATCGATATAGGTAATATTTCTCAGAAAAAAATGGGATGAAATGGGATGATGACTAAGTAATGGATTCTAATTTTAAGGTATTGTAAAACATAAAAAATTGCAAAATAAACCCCTACGCGAAATTTTGGCTCGATTTGACGAATTTTACGATGATTTTTAAGACTCAAAAGTTGGAAAAAATCAAAATGCTCCAGGGACAAAATATTGTCGACTATTGGAATCCATACGTAATTAAAAAAAAACTGTTTTGGAAAAATTATTGTAAAAACATCTATCGATATATCAGAGTATTTAATATCGCCCAAAAAATATCGATGAACTTATCTCGTAATTTTTTCCACATCCCTACTATTAAATGTTTGTAAATAGAAATAAAGTATGCACATATTTTCACAATGTTTATTATGTTATCCTGCAAATTTATCAGTCCACAAGCAATCGTTACAATTTCATCCATGTAGCCTACATCCAAAATAGACACAATACATACAATACAGTTCGCAATTTGGGTAGATTGGGCGTGTCAGTTTTTACAAAGTTTTCAGCAGAGTTTCCACTGGTAAGCATTTTTATTATAATTTTACTACCTCAAAAATTATTGCGGCAAATTAAGAAGGTAAGTTAGAACCGTCACAACTGGATTAAATGAATAAAATAGAAGAAATATTAACTATAACTTATTTGTTTACAAACAACCATTTAGTCATTATGACAGGTAATGACACTTGGCCGTTCTTTTTCTATAAGTAGATGGCAAAGGTTTTCCTTCTTAAACTTTCATGCCACTAATGACGTCATTCCGGTTGACCATATCCGCTCGACAAATATATTTATAAAAAAAAAATACGGGACCAAATGTTAAAATATTCAAATTAGTTTGTTAAATTGGCCTAATCTGTATTAAAAAAATATAAAAAAAATACCTTTTATTTTTTAACCAAAGCTAATTGTGCGAACGAGACACCGACCTCCACCTTGTGTTGTCTCATTCACACAGTAGTGCCTTCAGTCAATGTCGTCGATAGAATTTCAACTCTATTGCAAATATAATAAAGTTGAATTTCTTTTAAAGATAAGTGAAAATTTTTGTGGAGTACTCACTCCCTTTATAAACCTCCTTGACTAGTTCATAGATTAAAGTTATATACTGGATCTGTCATTTTGTTGTTTTATTTCTATGAGCTTGCTACAATTTTTTATATGTTGGAAGCGAATTTTTGTAAATATCAATTTAAGTACCTGCCTATCTATTCATTATCACAGGTTTTCTTTTTTCAATAATGAGTGGTTTTCAAAAGGCAGTTTAAGAAAAAAAGTAGTAGGTACATAAAAAAGAACTAGCTGTCGTTGATCTCAGTAGGTAGCGTTTTATGAAAAATATGAATTGTAATTACTTTTTTAGTTTGTTGAGTATGTGGTTTGTTGCTTTGTGCATTGGTTGTCCAACCACCAATATGACCATTAATGGGAAATCGGAAATAATAATTAAAAAATCTACCTACTTGAAGTAGCGCCATCTATCGACATATAATTATACTAAAATTCTCTGCTGTCAGAAAACCACTCATTCGATCTTCAATTCGTTTACTATCCAACCACCTTATTAAATTGTATTATTAACAACCATTATGCACACGCACGTACCCACCAAGCGACAGCAAGTGCCAATACACTGATGCCCAAAGCCAACAGAAAGATAGTAAAATATCTAGTCGGCCATTAACTGTCACTGTCAACGTCAAGTCCTGTCAGTCTTTCGTGTCAATTTTGTCAAAAATCCAAACGAGTCGTGGCCGTAGGTGATCTGCCAAAGTATCTCTCACGATTCCAAAAAAAAACTACTTACAGTTTAAACAATGGGTTCCAAATTGCAAGAGTACAAAGACACCTTAGAGCGTAATCTCGTGGACAAAGGCAAGCCATGGACCAAATATTTCGATATAGCCGAGCAAAAAACCGGCGTCAACAGAGTGTACCTTTTCGTGGGTGAGTAGCTTGATTTTCCACGTTTATTTATATCCTTAGCAGTCGGTTTGACGTTGGTTCTTTTGCAGGTTTGGTCGCATTCACCGGTTTATATTTAGTGTTCGGTTTCGGAGCTGAACTGATATGCAACACGATTGGTTTTGTGTACCCCGCATACATGTCCATGAAGGCTCTAGAGTCGCCGCAAACGAATGACGACACCAAATGGTTGACGTACTGGGTGGTGTACGCATGCTTCTCGGTCGTAGAATACTTTTCCGACTTCATTGTCGGTTGGTTCCCGCTGTATTGGTTAATTAAGGTAAGAAACCTGTTCCTTATGGTTCCAAAATTACGACTTTGATATTTTCGGTAAAAAATAACCTATAACTTTAGTACATTTTGAATTAACACAATATTGTTTGGCAGTTAATCTTTACTTTAAGAACCTAATGTTTCAAATTACCAAGGTTAAAACAAAATGAGGAAAATGTAGTACCTATAAATCCTATGATAATATAGGTAATAATAGGTATCATCTAATAGGTATATATTCTCATTTCAAAACATAAAATAGGATAAAATACTACTTCTGCATTTTATAGCACCTCTTTTTGTATTATTACATCAAAACTAGAATCTCTGTTGTATTTAAATTTTGATTTATTTGTATGACTTTGAATGAAGGAGAATTACTTTTAACATCCCAGTTTTCTTATTCATGCCCAAGTCACTGTGATCAAGGTTTATCAAGTAACATAAGCGAGTCATAAATAATCAAAGATAATGGGATAGCTTTTTATCAGTAATATCTTACACTTCTACTTATCTAATCTAATCCCAAAATATTGAGAATTCTAGACAGAATAGTAAGATATACTTAGATAGAGTATAGTACACATAATTTTAACCACCTCTATGTCTAGTGCAGGGGTGGCCAACTTGTCTAGGGCTGAGATCTACTTTAAAATTTCCTGGCCTATTGAGATCGACTTAAAGCATTTTCATTTTTGGGCTATTTTTCAACCGTTCGGTTGCTACTTGCTTTGGTACCACAAGCAAAGCACTACTTTTTGTTATGTCTCTCGCAATTGACTGCACTGTCTCCAGAGATCGACTGGTTGATCGCATTCGACTTGTTGGCCACCTCTGGTCTAGTGGTTTGCCAACCCGTGTAAGCACAGGGGTCCCGTGTTCGATTCCCAGGAGGGGGGTACAATTTGTACTTGGTTTGGTTGGTGGTAGAGCATGTTTCAAGCGCACCTGACTAGCTACCGTGTTCTGGCAATCAGAGATAAGATAGCCAGTTCCTGATTGGTGAGGATTCAGGGTGTAGTGCGCTTACACTTTTATCCTTATCGCAAAATTAATAGAAAAAAAACCGGCCAAGTGCAAGTCAGACTCGCACACGAAGGGTTCCGTACCAAAAAACGGCAAAAAAAATTACGTTTGTTGTATGGGAGCCCCCCTTAAATATTAATTTTATTCCGTTTTTAGTATTTGTTGTTAAAGCGGCAACAAAAATACATCATCTGTGAAAATTTCAACTATCTACCTGTTGTCGTTATTAATATCCAGCAAAAAACGGCAAAAAAATCACGTTTGTTGTATGGGAGCCCCCCTTATATATTAATTTAATTCTGTTTTCAGTATTTGTTGTTATAGCGGCAATAGAAATACATCATCTGTGAAAATTTCAACTTTCTAGCTATCACGGTTCACGAGATACAGCCTGGTGACAGACAGACAGACAGACGGACAGCGGAGTCTTAGTAATAGGGTCCCGTTTTTACCCTTTTGGGTACGGAACCCTAAAAAGGTCTTTATAGTGAAGACTGTACAATGTATGTATGTTCTATCTATACAATATGAAAACCTATGAAACCGTAGTTGTTATCACATCACATAGTAAATCAATACTGTTTAGTCAAAATTAGATATTCTAGTATATTGTTTCAAATCACATTTTCTCATTGAAAATCTACAAAAAATTCAACAATAATCCAAGCAAAACAGGTATTTAGGTTTGATATAGCTAAACATCTCTAGGTCAATGCAATATCAGATTGCTCGACGTAGAAATAAATTACACAATTGTTAGCCAGTTCATTGTTCTACTAAACCTGTTTTTATGATCTATGTATGTACTAATGTAACACAAGAACAGTCCAATGTTAACAAAATAGTATACAGTTCAGTTTTACACCTTATACATGTAAAGTGGTACCTGTCTGACTGGTTTTTTTGGCAAAAGTTGGATATTGGACACCATAAACCAATAATTCCAAAACACAACTTCATTCAACAATACTTTGATTTAAGCCCAAACTCAATTATCCTTCAATTACTGATTTTTATTTGCTTTGAAATCAAAAGATCGTGTTGGCAAATTAGTGACGTGATATTGCGGTACAAAATCTGGTAAAATCGCATTTTCACAGCAAAAGTACATACTTTTATGACAATAACACCGTTCATTACATACAAAAACTGCATTAGTGTTATCTTCGGTAACACAAATGCAGTTTTTGATAATGGGTTTGGAATGACTTTGTTGTTTATGCAATGAGATAAAAGTTCACATTAAGTTGGGAACAAAAATATTCTCTTTGTGACAAACATGATGATTGTTAAAAAAACTTTTTGTAGGTTTAAATAAAACCAAACTTATATTTAATTTCCCTAATCAATCGAGATTAAGAAAATGCTAGTACTGTTTTATTGTGTTGGGAGGAGTAACAAGGTTTAATGTGTTATTTATGAACTGTGGAATGACAAATCTTTGCACTGTTAAAAAATTACATATACAACCCGGGCAGATAAAGAATGGGACTGGAAATTTCGGTTAACCGCGCTTACCACACGCGCCGTTAATGCAGAGCATAAAATGTGCAAAAATATCATACCGAAATATAGATAAAAAATATTCTAAACTTATTTTAAAATCAAGCTCTGTTTACACGAATAAACGTGCAAAGTGCTATGGCAGGAACATGACGAAATCAACTGAACTAGAATAAAATTTTAAATGGTTTTTCGTAAATTTCTACTTTTATTAATGTTTTTTATATTTTTATGACATACTAGCGGCCGCCCGCGACTTCGTCCGCGTGGAAACGTTTTTTGCTATCCCTCGGGAAAAATACTTTTTTTCGGGATGAAAGGTACCCTATGTCCTTCTCTGTACCCCTGGCAACGTGTATGCAAAATTTCATGAGGATCGGTTCAGTAGTTAAGACGTGAAGGCGTAACAAACAAACAAACAAACAAACAAACGGACTTTCGCATTTATAATATTAGTAAGGATTTATAGTTAATTTTTTATCTTTGACTTAGTTGTATACATTGTAAGTATATCAATATTTTTTTCACTGCTCTGAGATATTTAGAAACTGTTTCTATTTTTTCCTATAAAGATGACTTTTTTCACTTGCACATTATTCATTGCGGCCGTCGTGTTCTTTTAACTTACTGACTGTATTTGTTACTACTGTTTGTATGTAACTGCTCTCCCTGACTAATTTAATTACCATTATTAACAAATACACTATGCTAATTAGCTTACAAATTATCAACTTTAGTAATGAACAAAGTTTTTAGTTTGTCATACCATACTAGTATTTTGTTATGTTATCATATCACACTCAAATATGATATAAGTACAATAGTTATTTACCTATTTTTATGTTTGCTTTTAGCCCTTGTTGCTAGCTAATCTTGCTGTTTTTTCCAGGACAAAGTTTCTTATTCCTAGGGTTTTGCAATGACATTGTTTCTGACCTTCAAAAATGCTTGTTGTCATGTCAGCCTAAACTCATATATTTTTTTATCCACGACCGGATAGTGCTTGACCACCTCTGATGTTAAGTGTCGATAAGGCCGCGAAAATGTAAGCGTACTACACCCGGAATCCTCACCACTGAGGAACTGGGTATATAACCTCTAACTGTCGCAACATACTAATTTTTGTTATGGTGTCAGACTTAGGTAAGATGGACCACCATACCTAAGTCTGACACCAGGTAGGGCCGCCTGGCTAGTTACCAAGCTAGCCAGGCTGCCCTACCATCAACCAAATCGAGTACAAATGAACCCTTGTCCTGGGAATCGAAACCGGGACGCCTGCGTCTTACACGGGTGGGCGAACCACTAGGCGGAATCTTATTCAAATCAAGAACATTGTTGAAAAAATATGTTTTCTTAAACATGTCACTAAATTGCACAATACTTTGCAAGTTTAGCTTCCTATTATTCTTACTCAAGATAAAAGATATTACTTGGAGATAGTGCAGATTTCTTCTGATAAAAGTTTTTTTAATCAATTCAGTACTATCAAAATATCATTAGCATAATAATAAACTTTGGTAGTATAGTAGAGATTTTCATAAAAACCTGCAGTATTATTTATACTAGTAAAAGTTTTTACGGTTTAGTCAACAAATACCAACTTGGTTTAAAACGCCAGATTCTACAAATGCCCACTTCTACAAATGCCAAATTCTACAAATGCCAACTTCTACAAATGCCAACTTCTCCAATGCCAGATTTTATTTCATATAGAGAAATTATATTTTCATTCACTTTTTGTGTATTTTCAATCACTTTTAGGATTTGGATATTTATTTACTAACTTTGTTAAAAGGAAGTAAGACCTTTACTTAGGTACTTACTTAACAAAAGTTTTCCGTAAGTGAAGGTTTTGGTACTATTAGTTTGCTACCCTTTTCTGGAGACTATAAATAAAAATCCCTCTGTGAAAAAATATCAACCAATTTTTAAGTACTTACGATAAAACTCGCCCAAACATAAATGTTAATGTCATTGCCTCTACCTGTATCTGCGTTTTTATCGCTTATCATGTACAGTTATATGTAGGTAAGTATTCTAATATATAATTTACATTAAAACATTTAGACGTACTTAACCTTTTAAGTACGTATAAGTAATAGAAAACATTAGGCATACGCATGCGGTAATCTCACAAAAAGTAGGCCATCATTTTTTGAAACTGTAAGAGTTACATACTTACCTACAAATCTAGAAAAGATTATATAGCTTCATTGTGTAATAATGAGAAAAGTACCTCTATTTGGTTTTATTGATGCTGGTTTAATTGAGTATTGTAGATACCTACTTTATGTGGTTGTGTTAAAGCTTATTTTCCAATGAAATATGTAATTTACCTTGTACCACTCTCGTCTAGTAGCTTCCATTTAGAGGTGAATAATGCATTACTTACGTAGGTAGTTAAAATAAGTATGAGCATGAACAAAGTTTTGCTTTGCTGTTGTCAACAAACACGAAAAATCTCATTTGCATTAAAAACAAAAAAGAAGTTGAAACTTTGATAAGTACATCGTTTTTTTCTGTTTTTTTTGCCAATCCTAATAAAAAAAGGTTAATTTTAGTATGGTGACATGATGTCCTGTGGCTATTCGTGTGTATTCTATAGTTATTATAAAAAGTAAAAAAACCGGCCAAGTGCGAGTCGGATTTGGGCACGAAGGGTTCCGTACCAAAAACGGCAAAAAATCACGTTTGTTGTATGGGAGCCCCCCTTAAATATTTATTTTATTCTGATTTTAGTATTTATTATTATAGCGGCATCAGAAATACATCATCTGTAAAAATGTCAACTGTCTACCTGTTATCGTTATTAATATCGAGCAAAAAACGGCAAAAAAAAACACGTTTGTTGTATGGGAGCCCCCCTTAAATATTTATTTTATGCTGTTTTTAGTATTTGTTGTTGTAGCGGCAACAGAACTACATCATCTGTGAAAATTTCAGCTGTCTAGCTATCACGGTTCATGAGATACAGCCTGGTGACAGACAGACAGACGGACAGCGGAGGCTTAGTAATAGGGTCCCGTTTTTACCCTTTGGGTACGGAACCCTAGAAATGGGACCCTATTAGGTACTAAGACTCCTCTGTCCGTCTGTCTGCCACCAGGCTGTATCTTATGAACTGTGATAGCTAGCTAGTTGAAATTTTCACAGATGATGTAGGTAGGTATTTCTGTTGCCGCTATAACAACAAATACTAAAAACAGAATAAAATAAATATTTAAGTGGGGCTTCCCGTGTTCATAACTAAATAAGCCTTCAAATAAAATAAAAAAGTATCTTAGTTATCTTCCATAGCATTGATAACAATATGCAATTTGTCACAATTGAATGTCACTATGATACAAATAAAACTAAAGATAGGCACTTTTCACAACTTTACTTATCTACTAATTGTAAATTAATTTACTTCGTTATCTGTGGTTTTATTCAATATCGCTTATCTATCATATAGTAGGTATCAGTGGCGAAGGGTCCATACTAGCCGATTCCCATCGGCTTACCTTTTAGAAATCCCACCCCACTGATCCACTATGCAGATCATAGCATTTTTGTAGAGCGGCTTACCTTCGCCATAATTTTACCCATCGCCACTGGTAGGTATATTATTAGTTTAATAGTATATTAAATTATGCAATCAGAAAATTATGCAATAGTAGGTTTATCAAATTTTGCAATCAGAAAAATATGTAATGGCAATCTTTATGATTAATTTTCTCTATTTCTGTACTTCCGATTTTTATTTAAGTTAGCAATTTATAAATAACAATAAAAATGCAATTTTCTAAATTATATTACTTCTCTATACAATAATTGATAAAATCAACATTTTAACAGCCCCCCCCCCCCACCCCCCCCAGTATGACCACCGAAAAGCGATATGATATTGGGAGGGTGCGAAGGTATAATAATCGATCGCAGCGCTCATTGGTGGCAAAAAGTAGAAATAATGAAGGCTCTGTAATCTGTTTGAAAACGATATTTAATTTATTATTAGCGATACAGGAATAATTATATATGTTTATTATCACTTAGTAAAATTATTAAAGTAGCTTTGTCCTCTTGTTTTACAAAATCTACAACTAAAAAAGAAGTAAACAAACCCTGATATAACCAAAATAAAACACTCTTTTTGAATAGATCTTACTTGCCATATTTAATTTAAATGACCAAAAATGATTTCACAACACTTTGTCCACCCAAATCACAGTAATTTTGAAATTTACATTAATAACATAATATGTGTAGTATTTTTTAACATTTTGTCACAATGCCGCCATTACATATCAAAACGTCAAAACGGTCAGGTCAGAGTCAACAAAGTTGCAACACGCTAGGTGGCGCTAAAAGCGTGCACGGAGCCAATAGCGATTTATCACGTTTAACTGTTAAAAGACAAAGGATTTTGACAGTCGAGTGCCAAGAGCACGCTATATCACGCGATATAATATCATGTTTCCGTAGCCGTGCTTAGAGGGGATGGTCAGAAATATGCTTTTAGTTTTACGCAATTTTTGATAAATGTAAGGGTGCTTCTACACGGTGCAAGTAGCCCGCGCAAGTTGAGTACTTGCGTAGGTTACATGCTCCGTGGAAACACGTAAGTGGGTCCAGCTCCATAGCATTGTGCCCCCGCGCAAGTAACCCGCGCCTCAACGTGCGCAAGCTACATGCACTGTGTATAAGCACCCTTATATTTGTACCTTATTTTTGACTGTTTCAGTGCATTTTCGTGATATGGTGCTACCTGCCGACTGATTACAACGGTTCGTTAGTCATCTACCACCGCATTATCCGTCCTTACTACCAAAAACACCACGAACGCATCGACAACATGGCCAGCTCTGGTAAGACTGATTGACCGTGCACTCTAACTTTTGTTAGAGTAAGTGACCACGCACTCTAACTTTTGTTAGAGTAAGTGACCGCGCACTCTCTAAATTAAGTGTATGTTTGCAAGTGGCTAAGCCTAAATTCACTTCAGTCAGAAAAAAAAGAGAGATTACTGCTATTTAAAATGTGCCACTCAACAATATTGCACATAGGATGCTATTTTTTTATTGCAAGTATATTAAATTACATGACATTAGTTTCTAGTATCTTTATTATAAAAGGCCTAGTGAAAAAAGCTACATTAACTATTATTAGTTTTTAAATGAAGTGAATTTTAGACTATTGAGTCACTTTTGTACTTTTGTCTTATACTATACAGACAGCACGCTGATTTACGACCTTAATCAATTGACTTTAAAACTTAACTTACAAGACGTTAAGGTTTAAAATCAATTGAAGAAAGTACGTTTTGATAAACTTACTTAACTACATGCTGCTGACATTATGATGAATTTAACCAATATTAAGCGAAAGGTCAAATTTCATTGTATTTTTTTTTTGCTTTTTATCCCTCACTTTTAAATTCATCTTAACTTAAACTCTACAGAAACTAGAGTTTGTCTAAACGATTCAAAAGAAAATGCACGTTCACTGTATGTGGTCCCATTTAATCAAGAAATCTGTCTATTTACTATAATATAGACATCAGGTGTAGACCATTTCTTCAAAAAATATACATCGTTAATCCTACTAATATTATAAATGTGAAAGTTTGTGGGTTTGTATGTTTGTTCCTCAATCACGCAGAAACTGCTGAACGGATTTGCTTGAAATTTGGCACACAGACAGTAGATAGCCTAGATTAAAACATAGGGTACTTTTTATCCCGACATTCCTACGGGAACGGGAATCACGCGGGTGAAACCGCGGGCGGCCGCTAGTTATTCATAATTTGTATTTATCAATACTTAAATAAATAATACTTAAATTATTTTGTGTCACTATCGACTCACTCTTAACGATAAATTAAAGATTCTTAAAACCCAATGTTTTACACTACTGTTTACAATTTTACATCAAATTGACGAATAAAAATACATACTTATTATTGCTTAATTTTAGAATTGAAAGACATCGTTAAAAACATCAATAAGCATATGGACAAATCAATGAAAGATTTCAGTAAGGCTCTGAAGGATTTGTAAGGCAGGTACAAATGTTAAATAAAACTACTCAGCTTCGCATTTGGGCTGCATTAGGCTTGCATTTTATGCACAGAATATACAGGGTGTCTTTTTATTCACTCTCCAAATGGCTGACATAGAGGTAACAAGAATTGAATCGGTTATTTGACTAACTCCTTATGTCCATTGAAGCAAATTTTACAGGAGAAACATTTTTTAATTTCTGGATATATTATGTTGAATTGGATATCGTTTAGAATCAAATTATAAAAGTATACACATAGGTAATCAAAAAATATATCAGACACAAAAATACGAATAGACTATAGTATAAAAAAATAACAATAAACATCAAGGACATGAGGGGTTAGTCAAATACAAGTAATTAATAGGAGAAAGACCTAACTTTAAATGATATTTTATTGAAATAAAGTATTATTTTTCATTTCAAAATGTGCCTCATCATCATCATTGCCAGTACATGGAGGCCCCTTGAATAATTTCTGATAAAAATCTTAAATTTCCTGATTTTGTGGTTGGTGAAATTCAAATTTATTTAATTCGTAATTTTTTATAATTAATTGTAATTTAATCACTCATGTGGGTTAATGTCGTCGAAAAAGTAGCAATAGTGCTGGGTGAGACTCAGTGACAAGCTAAATGTAGGTATGTTTTGTAAGGCATTAAAAATTCTATCAAGTTTCACCTTACAATACCAGCTCCCCCCTAGCATGAACACCGAAACGCAATATGATATAGGCATATAGCAATTTATCACGTTTAACTGTCAAAAGACAATGGAATTTGACAGTTGAGTGTCAATCAAATGCTATATTCACGCGATATATATCATGTTTCGGTGGTCATGCTAGGGGGGCAGGAACTCTTTAGAATAGTGAAATAGCATTATTTTTTTATGTTAAAATTTCGTTTTTATTTACGAGGAACTCCCCTTTCTTGAATTAAAAAAAGAAACAATTTTTGAAGTATAGATTAGGTTAGGCCACCATGATGTTTCATATTTATTACAGTAACCCCTAGGGTGGTCCTTATTTATCAACTTTTAAAATTTTATCGCGGCACCTTTTTATACGATTATCTACTACGAAATATGAATAGGATATTTATTTCAAAATTTTTAGACGAGATTTAAAGGTCGCTGCCAACTGTCAAACTTTTAATAAAACTTTATATGGCTACTTCAACTATGAGTCTCAAAATTGATTTGGACAAGTGTTTAATTAGCATTTTTAAAGTGTTATATGCAGAAACTGACATAGGAAACCTCCTCCTCTTCCTCTACCCCTCTCCTGCACCTCAAATTAATATAATTAATAGAATTTGAACAATAAAGTAAAATGTATGGGTTTTAATTATATGGCCTTGAGAAATGGAGTTTGTGTTGTTTTGTGGCAAAAACTGAAGAAAGGTATGCTTAGACTTATTTGTCAACATAAGATAATGGAATTAATGTTATTAGCAGTAGTGGATTACTTACTAATGCATCGTGAGGTCTTGATATACATTTATTCAAAAGGGTTAAGGACAAATGGGTGTTCGCGATAGACCAAAGCGACTATTAAACAATATTTAATGATGCAGAGTCTAGCATCCTAGTATAAGTGGCCGCAGACAGGATTTATTTTGCGGGAAAACCACATAAAGCACATTAACTCTGTGGTGACTGCAGGGAATTGTTGAATCTCACAGTAATTTTCTTAGAAGCTGTTCCCGAAAAATGTCTTTCATTTAGGAGTCCTGCTGTCGTATATTGAGCAAGATGAAAGGCAAGGGACTTGTACTGGTTGAAAACTTTCCAATTTATATCAGTTTAAACCGTCAAAAACGAAGAGAAAGCTGTGGGAGAAATATGCTCAGTGATGATTTATAAAATATTGTTTGCAAGTGTTGGAATAAACAAAAATAAATCTATCTCGTTTCAACACAATATTCGATCTCTTTCTAACTTGTAAATATTAGTTTTTATATACGAGCCCTCTATAGCCACTTTGGTTTGCATTCTCCGCATCCATGTGTTTTACTGCTCGCTAAGCTCTGTGTGGAATCGCACGCGTATAATATAACACACCTTCCGAATTCAAATAAGTAATAAATAACTTTTAAACTTAAACAGTTGTATCCTTTTGGTTTCCCTAAACCTAACAGCAAGCCTATACCAGA
Source organism: Agriphila geniculea (assembly GCA_943789525.1). Lineage (NCBI taxonomy): Eukaryota > Metazoa > Arthropoda > Insecta > Lepidoptera > Crambidae > Agriphila > Agriphila geniculea. The sequence continues at coordinate 5,874,144 of OX038894.1, read as the reverse complement.
TATTGGGCACAACACCATGAGAATCAGTTGAAAATAAGAAGAAAATAGTAGATATGCTGAAACCAAAGGCATATAAGATTGTCTAAAAAGAAAAACGATTGATTTCAGTCAAATTCAAACATATCCACAAATAACCATCGAAGACTTCGTGACTAGCAACTCTCTATGATTCTTCCAGATCATGGGTCTCATCAAAGTGAAGAGACGTGGTAACAGGGAACGATGACGCCTTTCTTTGCGACTTGTGAATTAATAATAATACTTAGGTGAGCATGGTGTTGGTTTGATGGAGGAATTAATAAACTGTTTAAAACCAATGAAAAACAAAATATTGCTTTTGTTGGTAAAAGAATCTTGTAAAATTCACCTGTGTATCTTAAGAGTAAATCAGTTTAATATATCAATAATGTCTCGTAGTTTTGAACAGTATCCAAAAATTATCATTTTTAATGCCCTGACTTACGAATAAAAAAATAAACTAGTGAAGTAATTTTGAGGTATAATTTAAAATTCAAACCTTGGTAGCGACCCCTAAATATTACTCAAAAATTTTGAAAAAAATACTGAAATAGTTTCACAAGGTATATATTCAAATTATGTGGTGCCCCGTGAAATTAAAGAAATAATAAAAACAAAACCTCCTTCAAAAATCTTGAAAAAATCTAACAAAAAAACAGCTTCAAAAATAAATTAATGGCTCTAAAAAGCAAGAAATAAAATATTGAAATCTGCATAATAACTAACTAGAAAGTTTGTATGCATATCTTATATTAAACAACGCCTTTTGAAGTCGGGTGGGGGGGGGGGGAAAGAAGGATATTTTTTATCTAAACTAATATATCTAAACTTTAATCATGGGTAAACCCCACCCGACTTCATAAGACGTTGTTTAATATAAGATATGCATACAAACTTTCTAGTTAGTTATTATGCAGATTTCAATATTTTATTTCTTGCTTTTTAGAGCCATTAATTTATTTTTGAAGCTGTTTTTTTGTTAGATTTTTTCAAGATTTTTGAAGGAGGTTTTGTTTTTATTAAATTTTTTTTTATTTTAAACTTTTTTGTGGTAAGTATATTTGGTAATGATATTATCTAAGTTACAATAGCCTTATGTCAACGGTTCATCACCTTTTACATAGTACTGCTTTTCCCGACGCAGGGGCGTTTATTGTCGAGGAGTTCTGCTGGTATTTCACTATCAGCTCCACTTCACCATATGAATAATATGATAAGCATAAATAGCCTAGCAACCATATTAAAGTAATCGTATCGTACCAGTGAACTACTTAGTATTGAATAGTTCCGATGATCATCTATGCTGGTCTTCATAATCAGTTCCACTTCACCGAAATAGTATTTTTCGAAAGCAAATGCACAAGTTACTTAAGAAAATACTAAAATCGCTATAGATCTGCATATAATTTTTGAAGAGTTCCCTCGATTTGTCCAGGATCCCATCATCAGATCCTGATTTCATGACAATGGGACCAACTTGGAAGTATATACTTTCAAACAAAAAAAGAATTTTTCAAATCGGTCCAGCCGTCTTCGAGTAATCGAGTAACATACATAAAAAAAAAAAAAAAAGATTCCGACGAACTGAGAACCTCCTCCTTTTTTTGAAGTCGGTTAAATATTTTTTTCTTAAGAATAAGGACCACCCTAGTAACCCCTCATGTCCCTGGACTTGAGAGCTTATTCAAATAAAGTCAAATTATGACACTCGAAATTTTAATGGAAGGAGATGGATTTAAAGAATTTCTTTTAATACCATGATGTGTCTTGGGTCAAAGGTTGCATAAGCAAAAAAAACGAAATCACCCAAAAAGTGGACTTGAGGGGTTAGTCAAATAACCGATTCAAATCTTGTTTTTTTTTCGGAAATATAGCGGCGCACAATGAAACCTGTGTATATCGATAGAGGGTCTATAGATGAACAAAAAATGTCATATGATATAAAGTCCTTAAGCCCAACATTTCCGAAATAATCCATGTTAAAGATCTTGTATAGATAAAAATCCAAACTTATTCCACGGTTTATCTCGAAAACGTTGTGCTTTAGGACTTTATTTATATCATAACACATTTTTTGTTCGTCTACAGATCCCCAATCGATATACATAGGTTTCATCGTGCGCCGCTATTATTTCCGAAATCCCCGTCAAAAATAAAAAAATATGGTTACCACTATGCCAAAATGTTCAAAGCCCTTTTAAGGATAAATTCAGTCCATGAAATTGAACAACTTTCTCTAAGAAACAGTGTCACATATGTAAAAAAATGACAGTCCATACAAATCAAAGACATTACGTGATTAGATCAGTTTAGTAAGGGATGATCAAAAATTTTGTGGCTTATTTTGACTCATGTTTCATGGAGAAAGTTGTTTAGTTTCATGGACTGAACACATCCTAAAAATTTGGATGGTGAATCAAAATGCAGCCTGTATAATAGTGCAATAGTAAGGCAAACGGGGCTAATGTTATTTGTTGTGTTCGTCTAACTTGGCCTTTATTTCAATTCACATAATGCTTATTTTTCAATATCAATATTTTCTTTCTGTATGAACACAAAAGTAGTTTAACACTTCTCAATAAAACTTATAGAAGCACGTTTGAATCCACAATGTTTACTTTTCTATGGATATTTATTTTAATATATTGGGACAATGTTAACTGCCTCCCGTGTTGTATTAACGAGCAAAAATATACCTATAATTTTTTTTACACAAACTGAAAGCATTCAAATATTTTTTGCAACACATACCTACCAAATTAGAGCTGAATAGGCCACTTTTTTGAAAGCAAAAGTAGTAGGTAGTTATACACTTTTCACCATAGAGCAGGGGTCTCCAAATTACGGCCCGCGAGCCAGCTCCGGCCCGCGAGCACCAACAATCGTACCAGCAATACTGTATTTACAGTATATTGGTACGATGAGCTAGCTAGATAATTATGGTCTTTCGTAGTATGGTCTTTCGTCGATTCATACCACGGCTGGTTCATCCCACGGTATGAATCGCACAAGGGCGCTTTTTGAATTCGCTGTTTCATACCATGGTCAGGGTTGCCAGGTCTTTTTCAAATAAATACCGAACAGTGAGCAAAAAAACAACATTGTCTACGCAAGAGCCCCTAATGGAAAACGTCATACTCGATTCGCAATCCGCAAATGGCTCGAGAAAAGTGAGCGCGTGCCCAAAGCGGCAACATCGATTGCCGATTGCGTGAAATCTGACAGTTGGATCGTAATCTGAAAAAAATACCGAACCGCCCATAGTTCGGTATTTTTGGCATACCGAACACCGAACACAGTGCTAAAATACCGAACGGTTTGGTAAAATACCGAACACCTGGCAACCCTGACCATGGTATGAAAATAATCAATGTTACCAAAAAAATTCAAAGTAAATGTTGGCAAAATTACATTAAAAGGTTGCTTGGTATGAAACAGCGAATTCAAAAAGCGTCCTTGTGCGATTCATACTGTGGGATAAAACACTCATGGTATTAATCGACGAAAGACCCGCTAGAGGGTGCTAGATATTACCATAAGACCATAGAGGATATTATGTAGACATTTTTGTTTCTTTTTCTTAAAGTGCCAACTGAAAACGTTCGCCAGTTGGTGCAAGGAGCAAACAACAAGATCAACCAATCAATGAAAAAGTTTTCAGACTGAGATTAGTACAGTCGCTGTCAAGATTGTTAATGGTTTTTTTTTGCGGAGTATGTTTATTTTAAATTAGTTTTTGTAAATGTACTTTTGTATTTAGAGAAAGTTTGAAAACACTCACCTTTTTTTATCCATACCATCCATACTTTGAGAACCATCGACAGTCGGAGACATTTTCACATTTCACTATAGGCTTCTATTAGATGCTTATGTTAGGTACAGAACAGACACGCTTTTTAAGTCACTTAGCCAATTATTTAGTACAATTTATTTAAGTACTTATTTAATCCATCGCGGTTTATTTACTTATGTATAAAAAATAAATTACTTCAACACCAAGCGGCCGCATGAGGCCGCACAACAATAGGAAATCTATTGTATCTCATTTTCTTGCGCTTAACGGTTACAAATAGGGTTGCCAACTTTTTTGCATCAAATATAGTATTTTCAAGATCATTATCTGTAAAAATATAGGAGATGGTGAAAAAGTCGAAAAAAATATAGTGGGTTGCCGTTTTGTATGGAGGATTTTAAAGAAGTTATATTTTTCATTCTTACTAAACATTTTCTTAATTTATTCAGCAACCATAAACACAAGAGTTTAGACACAAAAAATACCTATATAATGCAATTACTTATGTGCATTTAAGTAATATTTTTTCTGCTTTTGTTTAATTTTTTCACTTGGAAAAAAAAGTTTTGCAACTATATATTTTTTCTAAAAATATGGTAGGTTACTATATTAACAGTAGGGTTGGCAACCCTAGTTACAAATTATTACCAACACAACACTTTATTACCCTAATCGTGTCATATTATATTACAAAAATAATAATTAAAGACTCCTAAATTATTAGTTGTTTATGTTACTTTATTAATGTTTCAAAATACAAGCTTATCACATTCGTTTATTGTAGGTAAAGCGGATTAGAGAAACATTTACACAATACTATTTGGTAAGTAAGTAGATTGTATCATCTACTCGACTAAACAACTAACATTGCTTAGCTTTGCTTCAACATGCAAATATCTGGCAGAAAACATATTTTTTTTTGAATAATAATTTAAAAAACATATTTCAACCAAATATTTATTTAAGTATTTGGTTTAATAATGTATTTATATTTTTCATTCAGCATTAATCAATAAATATATTATAGTTTCATAATATTAAAGTATAAATAAATCAAAATTATAATCGACAGTAAGAGAAAAAACGATCTTTAGTAAATTAATACAGTCTTAATAACTTTCTCTTTTAATTTGTTTAGTTTTTTTTTTGCATTCAATGATTGAGAATAGATCTAGGATCAAGTTACATAATATATCCAAACGCATTGACAATATTTTGCAATGTGAAAGAACACAAAGCTTAGGTAATAGTGCGATTACACTACCGAATTATTTACCTGCTTTCAGTTACATTATTAGAATTATGATTGGCGACTAATTGTAAATGTAAAAAGTAGAGTTCGTTCATGGGCCCTCTTGCATCCTGTCATATCATAGATACCAATTTATATGTTATGTTCAGGAAATTAAAACCATACGCTACTTGGTGCGACATGACATTTGCTATGACAAAGTACTAAAGTATTAAGCGACTTTCGTTGTTAACTGTACCTAACCTACCCACCGTCCCATGTTCACAACATAAGTACATTTTTTTCGTACGAGATATAAGTACTTACTGACAACATCCTGTACATTATAAAGGTCGCCCGAAACGGACAATTGCGATTGTCAATATCTACGTGATTGATACTCATTGAGGGGCCATCCATAAATTACGTCACACGTCAAGGGGGAGGGAGGAGGTCGACAAAGTGTGACATTGTGTGACATTGTGTGACAAGTGGGTGGGAGGGGTCCTAAATTATGTGACATCACATTTCAAAATCATTTTAGATGAAATAAAACAAATTTCTGAACTGCATTTTAATTCAATAATTATTTTTAGATGTAAAATTGTAAAATATGTGACGTCACACTAGGGAAGGGGGTCTCACAAATGTGACCAGCTGTGACAAGGACGGGGGAGGGGGTCAACAATCATGAAATTCGTGTGACGTAATTTATGGATGGCCCCTGATGGGAAAATACTAATTGATCGTTTAATTTGTGCAATCGAAGCGATTGTCAAAACTACTACGGCATTGACAGCAAATGATAGAAACTCTGATTGACGGCAATTGACGCGCTTTACATTGATTTGCACTGGCAGCAATTGACAATTGTTTTTTAGTTACGACTGCGTCACCGAACATGGCGTGCGATACCGACCTTGGCCGTGGCCGATAGCGCCGCCACAGACGTAAATACATGTTTTTTTTAATCGTCATATCCTCAAAAATGTAGAGTAGCGATACCTAAACCGCATATTTGGTATTCATAGATGAACTAGTGGTAGAAGTCTGTTTTTTTATTAGAGAGCTGAGAGACAAAAACGACGTTTATCATTTATCGTATTTGCCTATTTCGTTCGTTTGCTAGTTATTATTCTTATGTTTGTAATTACACTATTCTTTAGGAAATTTTAGTTGATTTCATCTGAACCAGAATCATAAAAACCACGTCAATAGTAATAAAATGATCAAAACAACTTTAAATTTGACAGATGTCTCTCTAATAAAACAAGTATGAAAAATGCGTTTTAAATCATTGTATTTAATTTTAAAACCGACACGTCTTTTCTCAACACATCATGAAACTGAGAGTTGCGCAAATGACGGCGAATGATACACTTTCAATCGGAGTATCAATTGATCATCATTCGAAACTTTCTAGCACGTAAAAATTGACAATTGCAATTGACGGTTTCGGGCGGCCTTAAGACGCACATACACAGTGATATGAATATTGATTACATTGCATTGGTTTGCATAAAAATAATATGCGCTTGTGTTTGCAAATTGCACTGACTTGTCAACTAACATAATTTTATGTTTTCTGCCAGATAACCTTTTAATTATCCATGTATCTATTTCTTCAGCCAGTGACTAACATACAGTAACTAATAGATTACTACCACCTAAATAGTTTTTTGTACCTTCATTTAGTGATATTCAATCATACTTCGAGAATCACACCTAAGTAAAAAAGTAACTTAGTTTAGTAAAAAATATATTTTGAAATAAGAACTTAATTTGTCCTAAACTAATAAAATTGTGTGGTATTTGGAAATTTTTTGATAGAAACTGCGGCAACTCTGAAATCATAGATTAAAACATATGTACTACTTTATGTACAATCGACTGCACCGGCGCTTTACCACCTTTAAGATTAAAATCGCTTGCAAGCTGTGCCCTGTCACTTCCATATGTTTAGTACCTACGCGGGGGTGAAGCGCGTGCATACAATTTTTCCGCAAAGTGGTAAAGCACGTGATTGGCCTGTCATACCTTCAGATTTTAATTTTCATGCAGATCTTTTCCGCAAAAAAGCCTACTCTAATGTTGCAATTATAATAAAATAAATGCTTTATTGTCTGTATACCTACCTACTTACTTTGGCGGAAAAGACGTTTATTTTTGTGAGTGTTGCTGCTTTTTTAATTAAATTTAATTCGGGGTGAATAAAGCTTTAAACAAATTCATACTATATAATATGGCCTACCTAGTTTCATTTATGCCTGGTCGAGATATAAATTGATGTATAATGTATTTTTTTCTCAATTCCAGCCTCCCGCATCGTAGCAGAAGCTATAAGGAAGAACAATTAATATTAATATTTCATACACTTGGGAGCGAAAGTACAAATTTGTAATCGTCACCCTATTTTTAGCTTTGCAATGCAATCACTGGCTTTAAAATTATAATGACGTATAAGCTTAATCGTGCGAATTTTTTTACACAAAAGAATTCTAATAACTGTTCAATATTTTATTACAAAATCTGAGAAGTCAATTGTGTAATTAAGTGTACATACTTACCTTTAACTGACATTTAAGATCTCTTGTCTTTCCTTTTAAGTCAGTGTTAACAAGATTTATTTTAAAACTTCCTCTTGACACCATTAATTGGTGTGAAAAGACCTAAATAAAAATCAGTTTTATTTGAAAAACTAATATTAAGTTGTTTTTTATGAATTAATCGTGACGCAATCTTTACTTTTTCTTTAGATGTAAAATTTTAGTTGAATCTTTTGGCTGATCTTGTAGGGATTAGCAACTAAGCAAACCCATCTAGTTTTCTTTTTACTTCCCTTTAATAAGATCTCTCAAACAAGCAATGAATTTCTTACAATTTTCGTAACAGAAACACATTTGCTCAAGGAATGTTTGTAATTACTTACTGTTTAAGTTTTTTCTATAAGTTTGAATATTAGTTTTTTAGTGTTGCCCGTGTAAAGTAATATACCTACATTGTTGCCATTATGAAATTGTGAGTACTGTATTCAATAATTTGAATGGACCATATTGTTAACATTTTTACGGTTAGCCATGCTGAAATTTTGTAAGCCTGAAGGATTAGTTTAGAAATTGTAATCATTTGTAGGTGTTTTCATGTTTTTGCTTGTTGTTTACCTGTTACCGACATTACGTGCCTTGAGATATTCTATGTGTGTGATTTCAGCGAGATTATTTAAAGATTTCCAAACTAAGGTACAAAATAATAATTTATGATTCAAGTTTAGAATACTAAGGTCTGACTGATATCTTTCCTGACTATGTAATACTTATAAAAAAATCTATACATAGTCCTTACTATATTATGTATTTAATAGTCTGGCTGAAGTCACAATCATTTTGGCAATTGGTTTTATTATGTATTGAAGGAATTGTTGTCTCGTCATTTTTCACGTAATAAAGAGGAATTCATTGTAAATAAAAAGTTTTATTTTACAAGCATAGAGTAAATGCTATTTTTAAGGTTCCGTACCCAAAGGGTAAAAACGGGACCCTATTACTAAGCCTCCACTGTCTGTCTGTCACCAGGCTGTATCTTATGCACCGTGATAGCTAGACAGCTGAAATTTTCACAGATGATGTATTTATGTTGCCGCTATAACAACAAATACTAAAAACAATAAAATAAATATTTAAGGGGGGCTCCCATACAACAAACGTGTTTCTTTTGCCGTTTTTGCTCGATATTAATAACGATAACAGGTAGACAGTTGAAATTTTCACAGATGATGTATTTCTGTTGCGGCTATAACAATAAATACTAAAAACAGAATAAAATAAATATTTAAGGGGGGCTCCCATACAACAAACGTGTTTTTTTTTTGCCGTTTTTTGGTACGGAAGGCTTCGTGCGCGAGTCCGACTCGCACTTGGCCGGTTTTTTAAGTACAGTAGCCGGAAAGCATCTTGGCGTTCTTGGGGATAACTTGTGCACTTGCGAGCGACCAATAGCGCGCGCCCCTCCCACCGCCCGCGTACCTCACCGCTAGTGTATCCACAACACAACCCGACGCGTAATACGCGTTCTGCGCAATCCCCACCCGATTTCAAAATGTATGCCGGCTACTGTAAGTAGACTAGAAAAATCAGAATCTCGTGAAAAATGTATTACTGATTCTCACTATCGAGCTGCGTACGGATAGTGCGTTCCTGTGTTACGCGTAGTTAGGTTACTCTGTCCACGCGTACATTGGATACGCGTACAGCTCCTGTATGGACCGCCGCGTACCTGAACGCGAAATCAATCGATCCGGAGCGCTACGCGAGCCCTAGTCTTTCGCCATGAATAATTGAATTTTCATGAATTTTCAGTTCATTTGAAATTGCCTTCCATGCATCTTGGACAAAATCCAGCGAAATTCTTCAATCTGAAAATATTTTCATTACTGAAACTCGATGAACACGCGTGTCTATCCATTTTGCCGTCCAAATATAGCGTACCCGGTCGTGCGCGTACCCGACCAAAAACCGACCGACGGCGGCTCCCACACGAGCCAGTTCGCGAGGCACGCGTGCTCCAAGTGTATACGCGTAGCTGCAAGTATGGACATGGCGTTCTAGGACACGCGTAACCGACTACGCGTACCAGGGTATGCGCTATCCGTACGCAGCTTCAGGAATCGAACCTGAGAGGGGACTTGTGGACGATTCTTGAACCTGCTCACAAAAAATGTGACGATTCTTGAAGATACTCAAATAAAAAGGAACCCCTACTATTACGTTACTTTTATGAGCTCTTTCAGTTACTAGTTATCACATTATTAAAATTAAAAAAAAACACATAATTATTTACATTTATTATTTAAACTAACAGTTAACTAAAATATTCATATAATTAATTAATTTATGCGGTAGCAGCTTCTTTAGCTTTTCCAGCCTCCATTTGCTTTGCAATATTCTCTTGTTCCGTTTTTCTATTTCTCCATGCATTCATGTATGATCGAGGGTGTATTGGGAAGAAGCCAGATAGTCCTTGAAAAAGAAAAAAAAACCTTATTAATTCATAAAGTAGGTAGGTACCCCTATACCCCACATACTTGGCTAAAAAACCACAACCCAACCAAGGTGACCTTGGTTGGCAACCGACACAGCTTGTTTTGAAACATGGTAACTCCATCTACATGTTGGTAAACCACCAAGGTCACTGGTTGGAACGTGCTTTACAGTCGTGTATGTATATGCACTTGAAGTTGATGGTAGACTTGAAAAATACTGGTAATTCATAAATAAATAAGTTGGCAGTTCCTTGCAGCCTGCAGCAAAGCAATATTAAAAAGATCATTGGGATGATGACTAATGAATAAAATAACGAAATACTAATAAAAATCGTAAACATACTAAACTTTTATATTAGTTTGTATACCTCTTGGTTTTATATATTACATATTATTTGTTTTATGACCCTTCAAAGTTGGGTGGACAAGTCCATTTAAATGGTATAAAATTTATTAAAATAAATGATACCTTTAATAAGTCCGTAAACCTCAACCCTACAAAAGTAAACTAATGTTGTTCACAAATAAAAGAAAGATTGATAGCATGATCCCAATAAACATTGAGAATGTAGAACTTGAGATAGTAAAGGAGTTTAAATACCTAGGGATAGTCTTAGACAGCACCCTAAGTTATAGAACACACATAAAAGAAACTAGCAAAAAGGCAATGACAGCTCTCATGCACAGAAAAGCCGTTGGCAAGAATTGGGGCATGAAACCCGAAGTGGTCCAATGGATCAATAGGGCAATCATCCTACCGAGAATTCTCCACGGAGCACTAGTATGGTGGCATAAGGCACAACTAGCATATAACAGAAAAGAACTCACAAAGTTACAAAGACTAGCTAGCATCATGGTAACAGGAGCCATGAGAACAACTCCCACGGCCGCCTTAGAAATGATACTAGGCCTTAGTCCTATAGATCTTGAAATCAAAAAGGGAGCTACAGAACAATGGTTTAAGCTGAAAAGCACTAACCTATGGATAGGAAGACATACTGATAAAGGTCACGCAGAAATAGGGAAGAAGTACGAAGATAACCTTTCTATGATACTGGTTAATAATGACCTAATAAAAAAGGAAAGGATATTCGACAAAAAGTACAGAATAAGCATCAGATCCAGAGAAAACTGGAAACTAGAACAAGACGATCTGGATAGCACCGCGGTATGCTACACCCATCAGTCAAGAAAAGAATCGACTAAGCTATCGGGTGCTGGGGTATACATAGCTAAACCCGATACAAAAGGAGCCACTTTCAATCTGGGCAGATACGCCAGCGTATTCCAGGCGGAAGTATTCGCGATACTGGAGTGTGCGCACATGATCAAAAGTGAGATAAGCAACCATAACATAGGAAAAATAATAATATACAGTGACAGTCAAGCTGCCATCAAAGCCCTTGACAAAACGGAGACTACCTCAGCCTTGGTGAAGGAATGCAAACAAAGCATTCAGGAACTAGCAAACTTGGTTGAGGTGGAAATTGCCTGGTTACCTGGACACGAAGGTAACAAAGGCAATGATGAAGCCGATGAATTGGCTAGGACAGGGGCTGGTGAACCTTTCATTGGCCCTGAACCAAGACTGCCAATCACACATAGAATTACTAAGAACATTATTGAAATTCGAACAATCAAAGAAACCAACCAAAGATGGATGGAAGAAAGGACTGTAGACAGTCCAAGATCTTCATCAAATCGGTTGACAAGAAGAAAACTAGAGAATTGCTGAAACGAAGCAGGAGAAATATAAGAACGATTGTAGGTGTACTGACAGGACACTGTCCACTAAACAGACACCTATCAGTGATCAAACGGACAGAGGATCCCATCTGTCCGCAATGTAAAGAAAAAGAAGAAACAAGCTACCACTTCATGGCAGAATGCCCGATATACGCATCACTGCGCTGGGAGCTCTTTGGAGTGGATAAGCTTAAGGAAGAGGATCTAAAGCAGTTAACGATAAGTCAACTCAGCAGGTACTGTAAGCGTACAGGTAGGTTCGAGGGTCCGACGCCGGTGGGGTAAATGATAACCCGCCTCTCCCTCCAGGGATTTGGGGAAATGGGTGAAATGGTTCCAACCAAGGTGACTGATCACCCGTCTGGCTTCGCTGGTGTCCCCCCTTCCAAATAATAATAATAATAAAGTCCGTAAAATGTATAGCAAAGTCTAAGAAACCATTTTGATAAACACAATATTTAATATAGCTGCCGAACAAATTTTCTATGCATTGCATACAAACTACTCAAGCGTGACGTCATAACTGAGTAGCCTAGTATGTAGCGTTTTTGGGTGAGTCCATTTGTGTGCATTTCAAACTGTGTTATCTCCTCGGGCAGTTTTCATGCTAGCGAAATAATTCTTTTACCAATGTTTATTTTTTTGAGAGGTAATTTATGTAACATGAAATAAAAAAAATAGTCATCATGCTTATTATGCCAGTTGAGCATCACTTATTAGGTAAGTAGGTAAGATCATATCTGACACAGTCTTGCAAAACAAGGAATTCACAAAGTGTATATAAATACCATACGAAATATCTACAAAGACAGTATAGCGAGAATCAAACTAGAATCAGTAGGCGAACCATTTCGAATAAACAGAGGAGTTAGACAAGGTGATCCGCTCTCGCCAAAGCTGTTTTCAGCAGTACTGGAAGAAATTATGAGAAAACTCGATTGGGACCACCTTGGCCTAAATATAAATGGAGCTCGCCTCAACCACCTTCGATTCGCAGACGATCTTGTAGTACTGGAGGAGGACCCAAAACTACTGGAACACATGATCCAAAATCTAGCAGACAGAAGTGGTGAAGTTGGTCTGGAAATGAATCCTAACAAGACCAAAGTGATGACTAATGCAGAAGAAATAGAAATAACAGTCAGCGGACGAAAGCTTGAATATGTTAAGGAGTATGTGTATCTTGGGCAAATAATATCACCCAAAGACCTCATGACCAAGGAAATAGACAAAAGAATTACATATGGGTGGAACAAATACTGGTCCATGAAGGAAATAATAAAGAGTAAAGATTTCAGTATAAAAATAAAGAAAACTGTTTTTAACACCTGCATTTTACCCTGCATGTCATATGGCTGTGAAACTTGGGCGCTGACAAAAGCCCACAGAGACAAATTAGCCAAACATCAAAGAGCTATGGAGCGAAGCATGTTGGGTGTGAAACTACAGGATAGGATCCTGAACACTCACATCAGGCACATGTCAAAACTTCCTGACATTTTAACACGCATAGACCAACTAAAATGGAGATGGACTGGCCACATGCTTCGCTGCAATAAAGACAAATGGAGCAAACGAGTGACGCTGTGGTATCCACGGGATGGGCACCGAAGCAAAGGTCGACCCATAAGAAGATGGGAAGACGACCTAAAGTTGACCCTAGGGCCATTCTGGACGAGAGTGGCTGCTGATAGGCAGTACTGGAGGGGGTTGGAGGAGGCCTTTGCCAAAAGGCACACTGAGCGGAGAGATGTTATTTAAATACTAATTTATTATGTAACAACCAAAATGTAGTTCAGAAATAAAAGGCTTATTATTATTATTAGGTAAGTACCATTTTTAGTTGGTCTGAATTTAAAATCATCACCATTTCAAATGGTCAGAGAACAGTAACAGATACTACACACAGCCTTGATATTTTAGGCTTGCAAGCACGGTTGCCAGGTCTTCGGCATTATGGTGTAGTCGGCATCGCTGTTGGTTTTTATTTGACAGATGGATGTGACACATTGCTAGGTACTTTTCTTAGGTAAGTTTTTATTTGTGCCAGTAAGAAGTAGCAATGGGACACATCCATCTGTCAAAGATAAAGATAAAAGATAAAATATTCTTTATTGTACACCATAGTAATTTGCAAAGTATTACACAAAGAAGAACAATTGGCGGCCTTATCGCTAAAAAGCAATTTCTTCCAGGCAACCATAAGTTGAGCTGGATAAAAATACTAGATAGTAATGGGTATGTCAACTGAAGGCGAAAAGAGATGGAAAACGTCATCTATGATCCGGAATCCATGAAATGTCTCGAGAAACAGTGAGCGCCTGAAGTGGCAACAATGAAATCTGACAATTGAATCGATAATTAGGAAGAAAAATTAGTCAGAAAAAATACCAAACTGCTCATACTTCAGTATGTTTGTGATACTGAACACCGAACACAGTGCTAAAATACCGTACGGTTCAGTATAATACCGAATACCTGGCAAACCTGCTTGCAAGTAAACAAGTAACAAAGAGGTTCTAATAAATACAGATATTTGTGACTGATCACTGTACTAACGAGGAGCTCGGTGGCGCAGTGATTGCGGAGGTTAAGCAACTATTGCAAGGGTCGGTCATGGGATGGGTAACCAAAAATGTATTATCTCGAGCTCCTCTGTGCTTTAGAAAGCACGTAAGTCGTTAGTCCTGGCTCCATTTGCAGTTGTTAACACCCATCACTCTGCATTGGGCCCGCGTGGTGGGGTATGGCCCGTCCTCCTTATCCACCCATAAGGAAGGCCTGTGCCCCAGCAGTGGGGACATTAAAACGACTGATGGACATGACTAAACCAACTCCCAATTAGCAGTAGATACAGAAATCCAGTTAGATTTATTAATTATTAAATAAAATTCATACCAAGTATCTCAGCTACAGGCGGGCTGACCTGAGCTCCTTTGCCAAGCCAATATTTTATTCTCTCTAAGTTGAGAGCGACCAATTTCTCGTTGTTTATGTTTGGCATAGGATCGTATGAGCCAAGCTGCTCTATCACTGGTTGGCTATTGATTCTTCTTCTCTGTAAATAGAAATATATTTGTTAATAATAATAGAAATAACTGGTAATGTAGCAAATGTTATATTTATGTAGCAGTGAAATATTGGATTGGCTCAGTGACTCTAAACTTTTAGTACATACATAACATTATGATTGTGAGGATTAACTAGTAACGCTAGAAGTCTTAGGATATAGTCAATTTCTTTGAAATTTAAACAAAATAAGAATCCTTACCTCGGTTACAGATATATGAAAAAAGGGTCTATTAGTACACCCCTGACGAATCAGACGTATAGATTTAGCTGATTTTGCAAAATACCTGCCAGTGCCACTAGCCGGAGGTAACATTTTTATTTAAAAATCAAGAATTTTGCATTCAAAAGATTTTATAACCTCACTCTTCCCTCCCTCAGAGCTCAGACACAGACTAGCACCCGATGCCGTTCGTTCGTTGGTCTGACATGACCAGTGTTGCCAGACCCAATCAAAATTTTTGCCCCCGCAGGTTGTTAAAATTGTCCTTTTCGACACAAAATCGCCCATAATCGTTAAAACAACGCCATGTAGGCAAGAAGCTTATAACCCCAATCGAGATTGCATGGCTAGTGTCATAGTGAAGATATAAAAAAATGTCCTTGAGTGACTTCCGGCTTATTGCTATCTCTTTTTTTAGTGTTACAATATGTTTTCGTTTCTCACGAACGAACGAACGACGAACATCGAACACGTATTGTCACGAAAGAAAGAGATAGCAATAAGCCGTAACGTCATTCAAGGACATTTTTTCTATCTTCACTATAACACTAGCCGTGCAACCTCCATTGGGGGTATAAGTTTTTTGCATGTAGGGGAATCTGTTGTTCTTAGGTACAAAGTGTGTCACCTTTGTACCTAGAACAATCGTAATTTTTCGAAAACTCCTGCCCTTAGGCCACACAAACGTCTGGGCAACTATGGTTGACCGAAAATTTTTGGACAAAACTGTTAGGGCGACTTTGGCAGCCCAGTCGACCTACACCGGTAAACTCTTTTTATCCGTGAAATCTTTAACGGAGGTGCTGAGATTCGTTCTTAGATAACTCTATAGGAAGAAATGTCAATGGATACCCAAACTAAGCTGTGAATTTTGTGCTTGGTACTCTGTGCCAAGTGTTTTCAAGTGGTCTCTGGTTAGCAAGTTCCGTGATTTCCAAAATTGCCCATATTTTACTGGTTCCAAGATCTTTCCGCCCTTTTGGCCCATTTTTCAAAAAAATCCTAAAATTGCCCATGGCGTGGGCAATTGCCCACGGTCTGGCAACACTGGACATGACAGTGTTTTTGTTCTGTGGTGCAGGTTATGATTTTGTAAATCATAACCTGCTGCTGTCAAAATTAAAGTTTTGTGGCATTCAAGGGTAGCATTAAAATGGATCCAAACGTATTTGCAGAACAGAAATCAATCGGTTAAAATAACAAAATTAGATAGCAATCAGGTGGTTCAAACATAAAAATCCGAGTACAAAGAAAATAGATTTATGGTTCCATAAGGAAGTGTACTTGGTCCGCTTTTGTTCTTGGTATATGTCAATAATCTTCCTCATGTGATAAATCATCGATGCATCCTGTTTGCAGATGATATATCGGTGGTAGTAACAACAAATAGTAAACAAATAGAGGATCACAAAAATGACATTGATAATACGATTACATCTGTTATAAATTGGCTTAGTAATAATAATTTGATAATTAATATTGACAAAACTAGCTTTCTAAACTTTAACAATTCCACACGTCAAACATTTAGCATAAATTATCAAGGACAAATGCTTAAAAAGGAAAACGCTACGAAATTGACCAAAGACTAGATTGGAAAAGACAAATAGAAGATGTAACAAAATCAACAGATTCACATTTGCTCTCCGTAAACTAACAAAGATAGCTACGAGAAGTACCTACTGCGCTTACTGCGTACTTTGCTTATGTAGAATCAGTTCTAAGATATGGACTTCTTTTATGGGGAAATAGCACTCACATAAATAGGGCTTTTCTTTCCTTTACATCTTTGATATTGCAAAATTTGTAAAATTAAATCTGCATTATTTATCCCACTTACGCCTATTGTGTCTTTAACGACACACCAACTTTAAAAAAATATTGCGTTTTACGAGGGTAGTTTATTTTTTTTATTTTATGTCGCTATTTACTGTCAAGGCCTTAGTCAACCATAGCAAAGTGATCATAATAAGCTACAGTTTATTTTCCTTGTATGAAATAAATTTGAATTTCATAATTTTTACAATGAATAATTGAACATTTTTTTCTAGGCTGTTTTTAATTTATATTTAATTTAAATACCAATGTTCGGTTTCTAGAAATTACGAAAATATAAAAAGATAGGTTATTTAATAACATTTTCATTGAGTATTTTGCTTTTATTTTGACTGTTCCGTAAAAGAAACAGTAGGAAAATGTACTACTATCTGTAATGCTTATTTATTCGATATAGGAACGAGATAATTGAGGAATTAAAGCAAAATTATGAGAAGGTAGTTCTATACTTATCCTTATACCTGATTGCCGACATACTGACAGCAACACCTTATACCAACTACTCTACACGTATTTCGCCCCTACACCGTGCATCCGATGATGATGAAGCCAAGCACCTCGGTGCCTGGCTTTGCAAAATCTATCAGCTCTACACGTGTTTCATCCTTACACGGAGCATCATCAGAAGCTGTTAGTCTGTGCAAAGTATTTTCCCAATACGTACTTTCGTCTTGGGACAGCCACATAGCTACTACCTAAATGGTAAGATTGCCAGACTCCGAGCGTCGGTGCAAGCACGGAAGCTTGACTTAACTGTGCAGAGTCAAGACTCTGCGCAGTCGCAACAGCTCCTGATGACGCTCCATGTAAATACGAAACACGTGTAGCGTAGCTGTGGTATCTAAGTATTTTCCCAATACATACTTAGTCTAGGGACAACCACATAGTTGCAAAATATTAAGATTCCTAGACTCTGAGTCAAGCAAAGCACAGAGACTAGGAATCTTCCTATTCAGCTTCAGCCCCCCCTAGCATGACCACCTAAACACGATGTATATCACGTGATATAGTGTTTTATCAACACTTAACTATCAAAATACATTGTCGTTTGACAGCTAAATGTGATAAAGATAATTCGCTATAATCATATCGAGTTTCGGTGATGGTGGTGGTGGCGGTGGGGGGAAATGCGTAAATGCATTTTTCTCGGTAAAAAGTGGGAGCTGATGATGTACCGTGTAGGGGCGAAACACATGTAGAGTAGTTGGTATGAGGGCAAGGTGTGTTACACTGTGGTGTTACAGTCTGTATGTCTGCAGCATATATTTCGATGGTCTGCAGGTATTTGGATGTGAATTTGTTTGCGGGTGGTGCATAGATTTCTTGGTTATTTTACCATCTGTTGTGTGGAAGTTATTGCTTGCTAAACACGGTTTTTGCGTTTACGTCCAATATTCTCGGACGCAAACGCAAAAACGAGATAATAATATTAATTATAATTTTCTCTTTTTTTTTGTTTATTACGAAGCCTACTCAAATCAACATAGAAATGATGATAGTAGTAGATTTTCCTACTGTGTCGTTTACGACACGACATTTTCCGGCTTTTCCTGAAATGAAATATTTTTTTAATTATTTTTTATTCGTTTTTATACACCATTATGTTAGGTATACGAAATTTCAAATGAATTGTGCAAAAAAAGTTAATTCAGGAACAAGTGGGTTATTTCAAACAAGCCAAAGACGTATACCCTAAATACACGTAATGGTAGTAGGAGACTGGTTTCGGCAATTATTCCTAGTAACGCACTATTCCGAAAAAAATGTAATTGGATGTGTACGCAAATATACAATAAGTTACATGAAAATATAAAACAGTAACATGTGAATAAGTTCAAGACGGGTTTCTATAAATGGCTTAGCGATAAAATGTTCTACAGTGTAAAAGAATATCTGGACAATGTCCATTGAACTTTGCCATTCCTTGGAATTTAAATTGGGTATTATTTTGACATTTCAATTAGGTATTATCTTGACATTATAATATGTTATTGTTTCGAAAATTTAATTAGGTATAAGTTTGACATTTAAATTAGACATCTTTTTAACATTTAGACTAGGTATTAATTGGACTGACATTTTCTTTTATTTTATTTGTAATTTTAAAATGACTTGAATTTTATTATATTCTTGTGTGACATTACTTTGTGAATCTTTTACTGATATTAAAATATTGTGAATGTAAATTTAAGTGAATATTGATAAAAATAATTGGTAAAAATTTGCATGCTGTTGTTAGAATGGGCCGAACTTTTAAACTAGGTACTTCAGTGTACTCTATTCTAAGGCAAATAAATTAATTTCTAATTTCAATATTTAGGTAGGCAGTTAGGTAAATTTAAATTTTTAATCTCTTACTGTCCCACTTAGAGGCGCCCATTAATTTTAATGCTTCATTATACTGTGTCGTCTTCTACTAGCATTATGGAAAAGAAAGAGAGAACTAACTTTGACATTTTCTGGGTGGGTACCTACGGCTGTAAGTTAGTCAAGGAAATTGTAAGTACTAAGTAGGTACTTACAATTTCCTTGAAGTTAGTTAACAACTAAAACGTTGCATGCAAGTTGCAGGCAAACCCATTACCAATAAAAAGAATATAAATATATTCAAGAGATTTCGACATGTCATTTTTTATTGAACCCATGTACCAGGGTGCCATAAAGCGGTGAAATGAAGTGTTCACCTACTTCGCCAGTGGCGCCACCTACGTCGCGGTGTAATTTTTACGAGGCGTTCACTCCGAGATTCTCTGCTTTTCATTCATCGTCCGAACTCCGAACTGAAATTAGTGACGTAGGAAGAAGGAGAGAGGGGATCTTCACGATGAAAATATTTCTCTATATAGAACAGTATTTTTTTATGGATATAGAGATTTGTTCTGGATTCGTCATGTTCCTGACTCATCGTATTCCAGATTCGCCGTATTCCAGATTCGACATATTCCAAATTCGTCGGAATACAGTCGTTGACACTGATAGGTAGCCAATTTCATTTTGTGTGTCATTTCGAGATGCGTGAACATTTTGGTTTTTCGAGCTGGATCTGAAATCGGTCAAAACCAGCTGGGAGTTGTCATCTTAGAAGAAATGATCGACAATTTCTTATCATTTCTGTTCTATTTGTTTGTTAGTAATCTCTTTTAGCCGCATGACACCTCGCTCTCTCTCTCTCTATTAAATCTCTATTAAAGTTTTTTTATTTAAAGTTGATTTTGTGTTTGTAGTTTAATCTCAGAAATATTTTAAAAACTGGACCAACATTGTAAAAAAATACTCGCGTTTTCCGTAAAGTTTAATAGGAAATTCAAATAATGTTAGTTCCAGCGTCTATTTGAAAAGTTTGACGATGATTGGCTTAGCATTTCGGCCTTCGATTACCGAAATTGGTAACAAATTCGTTGGTCGTTTGAAAAAGGCACATTAATTTGTTGGTCCTACGGTTGAACCCACTAATCTACATTAGGTCCACTGTTGAGTTATGGTACCTTATCTTTCTCGGTTCCTCCATAAGGAAGGCCCATGCCCTCGCAGTGGGCACATTTTTTTATGATAAATAGGCAAGCAATTGTCTTCTATCTCGAAGATCTCGCCCGATGACAATGGTATGGATGAAACGCCTAGAATATATCTATTCACTCGCGACTTGTAGGCCCCCAGATTGTACTTATCCGGAAACACAGACTCAAGCAAGGAGTTCCACTCTCATGCAGTACGGATGATAAAATATGAAGCAAAACGCTTAGTGCAAAACGGTGGCTGATTCGTACGTCTGGTTGTCCAATGATCGGTCCGAATGATAACTTGCTGATGATGAATGTTAATCAAGGAGCAGTCGACAACTTCCTTCACGACACAGCTCATCCCTACACTTCCCGATCACTACTAGCGTCAAGCGTCTGACCGACATAACTCGACCTTACTACAGACAAAGACAGGGATACACATTTCCCCGTTACGAGACAAGGACCAAATGCACAAGTAGGTCACGGGATAGAGGCGTCTTCGAATGCTGCTTTTGTATAGCGCTGCATCGCTTGAAAATACTAACAAGAGAGTTGTAGCTCAAATCGGCATTCTATTTATAGAGGGAAACTTCTTTTCTAGCATGCCATAGCAATTAATTTATGTTTATTAAGAACTTTCATCGTTTTTATTTTTTATTTTTGATGGAATGAATTAATCGGGTTTATACTCGAGCGAATACTGTTCTATCAATAAAAAATACCTGCTGTAGAATACTCGTATGTTTAATACTCGATCGGGATTTAGGATATGTAAGAATTGGTTTAAGTTAACTACTGATAAAAAATAGATGTGTTAATTTGTTTAGTTACAGAAACCAAAAAGGAGGTGATATTTTTGATGGATTCAAATTGGTGTCAATATAAAACTACTGCATTTGGAAAGAAAAAAAATACTTTCATGTCAGAACATCCAACATAAGTATTATTAACTAGAGGCCGCCTGCGACTTCGTCGGCGTGGAAAGTTTTTTGCTATCCCTCAGGAACAATACTTTTTTTCGGGATGAAAGGGCTCTATGTCCTTCTCTGTACTCCTGTCCTGACAACGTGTATGCAAAATTTCATTATGATCGGTTTAGTAGTTAAAACTACTTAAGACGTGAAAGCGTAACAAATAAACAAACATAAGGGTGTCAAGAAAGTACCAACTTATTCGTTTGGAGGGTTCTCACCGACAGGAGATCGATGAACAATCAATGATATGGTTGACCCGTCAATTGTCATTCGGTAGACAATGTCGAGGTTAACCTCCAATCAAAACGATCTCGTCTTAATCGGCCGCAATCACAATTTCAGCAAACGATGTGAGTAATTAATTTAATTATCAACTGTATTCCCGATCGGTCGGGAGCGCTGCAGCGGCTGAACGGTCCCATCAGCACGCATGCGTAGATTGGAACCGATCGATCCCGCACCCGCTCGGCTCAGTGCTCGCGTATTCGCCGCGCAGTCCGCACAATGCGCTCCCAGTGACGCGGGAAATTTTCAAGCTGTATCTCCGCGAGTACGCCGGCGAAGAGGAGCGGCCGCCGTGCCGGGAGGAGTGGCGGCGGCAGGAATGGGGCGGCGGCGGCGGGGCGCGCGGGCGCCTGCCGCAGGTGGACCGCAGTCCGTCGCGGCGAAGCCCCTACCTCACGCGCGATGACGAGCCGTCGCCGGCGCCCGATGAGCGCGGGCGCTCCGCCTCGGCCGGCGCACACCACCGCGCGCGCCCGCGCCCCCTACGCTACCAATCCCTGGAGCGTGATTACGACCGCGCGTATCCTCCACCGCCCCCCGATGAGGAGTACTACCGGAGGGAACCTCCTCCCTTATTCCTCGGCGAGCTGCAGTCCCAGAACTCCGACCTCCAACGGGAGCTGGGCAACCTCAAGAAAGAACTGGAACTGACCAACCAGAAGCTGGGCTCCAGCATGCACAGCATTAAGACCTTCTGGAGCCCCGAGCTGAAGAAAGAACGAGCTTTGAGGAAGGAGGAGAGCGCCAAATACAGCCTTATAAATGACCAACTGAAACTGCTCAATCAAGAAAACCAGGTTAGTGAACCTAACGTTAAGCCATTCTTGTACGAAGCCTCCTAACCTAGTTCTTCTCTGTTAGAGGAGGAAGATAACAAATGAATATTCTTATAATGAGATGAAGATATAATAAAACCGCAATACACAGCAAACAATTTGAAATTAACGTTCTGTCATAGACATCAAAAGATTTAGACAGGACAGGAACATGTATGTTCGTTCGGTATAGGTACTCGTACGTAAAATTACATACTTAACTGAAAATTAAAAACTTCTTCGCTACCTATATTGGTAAACTATAAATTACATATCAGAATGGCTATTGTAGCAAATCAGCTCCACAAAACAATTCAGTGGAGTTGATTCAACCTTCTATGTCGACAGTGGCGCCACGCGGAAGAAAACTCAGTTCAGTTAAAGGAATTGAAGTATGCTGGCTTGCACTTACCAACCTTAATACCAAACACCACACTTCATTTTCTTCTTCATTAAAGTTTACGACACAATATATAAATCGTTTATGAAGTGTTAAAGTGAAGTGAGAATGTTGTATATCGATTTTACAACCTATTTTCATTCACATTTAGTGTAATTCACAGATGTACCTACCTTGCAGAAGTATCTTGTTTCGATTTTATTCACATTGTGATGACAAATCTAGCTTTCACTCCAAGCTAAGTACTATTATTTGGATATTGGAAATAGTGACGATATGATATGACAAACTCTAAGAAAACAATTTCGTAGTCCCTTCGGGAATCAAACCGAGAAAAAGTCACGTATTTGCAAATAACGTAACTGCAAAATCAAGTAACTGCAGAATTATTTATACAAATAATCAACACGAAAATAATCTCTGACTCTTGTAACAAAGTATAGACATAATATCATAACCATACTACGCTACGCTGGCTGACAGTACAGAAGGGATTATCTACTTACCAAGCTAGTTATCTCCACCCCAAGGACACCTATTAAACAAGCACACACTAGGTACCTACTACATAAATATTATTCGTAACTATTACTTTAATAATTAAGATGAATGACACATTACCGAGAACAAATTATTCAAGTAGGGATACGACAATCGGCTATGGCATAATTTTAATTAATTATATCATAATAATAATAATAATTTAATTATCATTATGTCAGCCAAACACACCTTTAAGAAAGCATTTATACTGTGCGATTTAAATAATGTGCACAATGCTTGACGTCATCCTGGCGATAGCCTACCTTCATAATTTAATTGCACACTTGACCAAAAAAATAAAAAAAATAGGGGCGCCATGTTTCCTTTTTCAAGAACTTTTTAGTTCAAGTTTTCCACTCATTTTCCGCAACATGGCGAGGCAATGTCATGTTATTAGTTAAGGGCCGGTAATAGGAAAACATGGTTTGCGCGGGCCATGTTTTTATAGAGAAAACGTAAACTTGTAGCCACCAAATCATACGATAAGATAAAGAGTTTATCTAGTTGCTACAAACATTAAATTTCGTATAAACCTCACAGATGATTGTAAAAAAAAATCAGAATATCATCAAAAGCGCTTGTCGCGGGCCATATTTTTGGCGTAAATAAACGTATTGAATAAATTGGATTCTACACCAAAATACACTTTAACGTACTGTGCAGTTGCTCCAATAACTTTTTATCAAGAAAGATAATTGTGCTAAAGATAATGATGAAAAAACAACGAAAAATATCGAAAAAGTGCAGAAGTGAGGTTATTTTGTATACTCTTTACACGTAAAGAAAACGAAAGAGACAAATGATATCGCATAACGGAGCCTTAAAGCATTAGGCTGAAAATTGGAAAGAAAATTCAATAGGTATTACTTACTTGTTAAAAAAAACAAATAGGTACCTACTTAAATTAAAAATTTATTCTCAGTTTCTGCATTTTTACATATTTTTAATTTATTGCAGAATTGCATAGGTGACAGACAGATAAAAAATCTTTATTGTTCAAAAAAAATTTGGGAAATCATCTTATAAGTCACTAAATAAAAATAGATAGCTAGACTCATTATCTAGCTATCTATTTTTATTTAGTGACTTATACAATATAGTGCTAAGTGTACGGAAAAAAAAACGCAAATCGATCCACAGCAAAGCCGTTTGGTACACGTAGGTATTATGAGGTCAAAACATTATTTTGGACCCGCAGTTCTTAAAAATTCTTACCAAAACTCCTCTCGAGTCGCAACTCGAGAGGAATTATAGTTAGAATTTTGACACAAAAGAAAAAAGATGACACCATATAGCGTCATTTTTTTTTGTATGGGAAAAAAAATTGTTTTAAAACCTATCGTGGGTATCGAATGAAAGGGCTTACTGAGCCGGTTCTAAAAATATATCACATCCTTACATTTCAGCTACTTTTTAGGGTTCCGTACCCAAAGGGTAAAAACGGGACCCTATTACTAAGACTCCGCTGTCCGTCTGTCTGTCTGTCTGTCTGTCTGTCTGTCACCAGGCTGTATCTCAGGAACCGCGGTAGCTAGAAAGTTGAAATTTTCACAGATGATGTATTTCTGTTGCCAATTAAATACTAAAAACAGAATAAAATTCATATTTAAGGGGGGCTCCCATACAACATACGTATTTTTTTGCCGTTTTTTGGTACGGAACCCATCGTGCGCGAGTCCGACTCGCACTTGGCCGGTTTTTTTTAAATTAAACCAAAAAACATTTTTAAAACATACCTATCAATTTTGGGCTCCTTCAGATCAGATGTGGTTAAAATATTTTTTTACAGATTTTTTGAGATTTCAGATTTGGTCCCATAGTAATAGTTGTTCGGTTTGATGGTCCTTAGCTACCATATTCTGGTTAAGCCATTAATTCTGTTACACGTTGTATACCCTAATGCAATGTTAAATTGGAATGGAAAACTTGATGAAACATGTGGGCAGCTGAAATCTGAAAATTGCCTGAAGGCCTTTGCGTAAAGTTATTATTATATTTCTGAGAAATTCTAAGTACTTTCTTAGCTCAAATGTCTCAAACTTAAATGTTATTTTATTTATACGTCCTACAAGAAAAGCGTGGGCAAATCTCAAATAGCAAGAGTTTACGAAGAATTACTTTATATAGGGTGTTAGTAGCACCCTAGTGAAAACTTTAAGGGTTGATTCTGCCCCTAGAAATAAGCAACTTTCTCTATGGAACTACTTGTCGCAAATGCATAGTTGTTGAGATTTTGATTTTTCGTTAAGAAGCAATGTACGCATAACAACTCGATAATTATCACGGGTAAACAGTTGTACATTACGGGTTTATAAAATTTTGATATAGTTATTATTTTTCATGTAAATTTACGTTCTATGCAACTAAGACAGACTCTGTGTGATAGAAAAAAAACCACAATATTTTTCATGAATTTTGCGACGGAAAAATCCACTTCGGATAGAATCAAAATCATGAGTCGACTATGCCCTGCCGTAGTTTTCGCTAGGGTGCTAACACCTGTATAAGGAAAGCTGTCTTATACAGGGTGTTTAGCTCTTATAAAGACGAATATGGTAGATAGAGTACTTACTACGCATACAAATTATTACAAACCAAGTACAAACCCTGAAAATGAAAAATTCAAAATAAAAAAACACGTTTTTTCTTTTGTTTCGATAGCTGTTCGTGCTACGGGTACTCAACAACTTTTTCTAAAAAAAAAAACAAAGATCGAAATACCTAGCTACGTCAAAAATTTTGGGCCACGCCATCCTAAACCGATGACGTAGTCTTTACATTTTTTTAAACCTGTGTTTCAGAGTAGTTCAGTTTCATGGAGTGGACAGATCCAATGTTTGTCACGTGACTTCCAAATCACCTTGTGGAACTATAACAGTATTTAACAGTATGAGGCCGGTTTGATAAGTTCATGATAAGTTCTTATAATATGGGGAAATAGCACAGACATCAATAAGGCATTCATTGCCCAGAAGAAATGTGTTAGGGCAATTTGTGGCGCTGTACCTGATGAACCGTGCAAGCCTATTTTCAAATCCCTTAACATTTTAACTCTGCCATGTCTATATTATATCTTGGAGGCCGCCAAATTAGCTAAGCAACATTTACATCCTCTTAACACCAGAAATTCCGATAGACTGGTATCAGATATTATTTCTAAGAGCACACATACTGAATGTGTATAATTTTGTATAACAAAATAAATACATAAATTAATTCAAGAATTACCTTTTAATAGGTTTAGGGTAGCGTTGTATAAATGGTTAATTAAACGAAAAAGCATTTTATAGTATCACTGAATATTTAAATTACAATGAACCTTAAATTTATTTATTTAGAATTTTACTATGTGACATCTATTTAATCATTGTAATTAATTGTGTATCTTTACATAAATATTTTTTTTATATCTGACATGTGTGTGTGTGTGTAATCTTGACATTAATTACCTAATTTTATTATATCCTTGAATTGAATTGAATTACTAAATTATTTTATTATTAATTTCTGTGATTGTAGTAAATAATAACAAAAATGACTACTCTAACATTACTATATAAATATATTTGCATGCTATTGCTGATGGCTAAACGAGGATCTCTAGTGTACCTTGTTTAAAAGCAAATAAATGATTTCTAATTTCTAATTTCATAACTTAAGTATTTTGTTTGTTTTTTAAAAAGATACGCATTACGAACACCGCTACAGTTTTTTCAAATTTGCCAAAACTTTATTATTTTTGGAAAGAAAACGCGACTTTTAACTTTTGCTTCAACTCATGACATCAAAACTCATCAAATTACGATACGAATTATTGCCTCACCCTTCCTATTCTATAGATTTAGCCCGCTGAGATTTTTGTTCCTAACAAACTCATTTTATAGAATAAATGTCAAGGCGGGCAAAGATTTTCATCAAGCCAAAAATGGTGCCTGAAATAAGCCCCCGCATTTCAGTTGCCTCATTTTTCAGGCGATGAAATGGGTTAGAGTTGGGAACTTCGTTGGACTGACGCAGAGCTCTACAAAAAAGATTATGTAGAGAATTAAAACAAAATATGCAGAAACAGGGGTTTTTTTGAATTCCAAAGTCATGGACTTATCATCCATCCTCGTACAACAACGGACAACTTAATATATACTTATTTTATTTATTACCATAAGTATTTAGGGTGATTTTTTGAACAGCGCACATATTTTGAAACTGACCAACTTTGTCTATGCTTCGAGCAACAAAGGCTTCGTTTCGTCACGAAGAAGCCCGTCTTACTCTAAGTTGTCTATGGGACCAACTTAATCAGAGCAAAAAAATTATCAGCTGTTCCATAAATTTTGATCGAGTACATATTATTGATGTTTTCTATGGAACAGCTGATTATTTTTTTGCTCTTTTATGTTGATTCCATAGAATAAGTTTGACACCACAAAAGTACACTGGTCAAAAAATCGTCCCGTATAATAAAAAAAAAATAAGTAAAATAACTTGAAGTAAGTTCGAGAGTTTCCCAAGATTGCACACCCGATCTTGTGAGTGCGGTTGACGTTCTTTATAACTATCGCTCGCCCCACTTCCGCTACAGAATCTTTGGAATTGGCTTTGGTTAAAAAATAAAAGGTATTTTTTTATATTTTTTTACTACAGATTAGGCCAATTTAAGAAACTAATTTGAATATTTTAACATTTGGTCCCGTATTTATTTTTTTATAAATATATTTGTCGAGCGGATATGGTCAACCGGAATGACGTCATTAGTGGCATGAAAGTTTAAGAAGAAAACCTTTGCCATCTACTTATAGAAAAAGAAAGGCCAAGTGTCATTAATTGTCATAATGATTTTATGGTTGTTTGTAAACAAATAAGTTATAGTTACTATTTCTTCTATTTTATTCATTTAATCCAGTTGTGACGGTTCTAGCCTACCTTCTTAATTTGCCGCAATAATTTTTGAGGTGGTAAAATTATAATAAAAATGCTTACCAGTGGAAACTCTGCTGAAAAACTTTGTAAAAACTGACACGCCCAATCTACCCAAATTGCGAAATGTATTGTATGTGTTGTGTCTATTTTGGATGTAGGCTACATGGATGAAATTGTAACGATTGCTTGTGGACTGATTAATTTGCAGGATAACATAATAAACATTGTGAAAATATGTGCATACTTTATTTCTTTTTACAAACATTTTTAATAGTAGGGATGTGGAAAAAATTACGAGATAAGTTCATCGATATTTTTCGGGCGATATTAAATACTCTGAAATATATCGATAGATGTTTTTTTACAATAATTTTTCCAAAACATTTTTTTGGTAATTACGTATGGATTCTAATAGTCGACACTATTTTGTCACTGGAGCATTTTGATTTTTTCCAACTTTGAGTCTTAAAAATCATCGTAAAATTCGTCAAATCGAGCCAAAATTTCGCGTAGGGGTTTATTTTGCTTTTTTTTATGTTTTACAATACCTTAAAGTTAGAATCCATTACTTAGTCATCGTCTCATTTCATCCCATTTTTTTCTGAGAAATATTACCTATATCGATATTTTTTCACTTCCACCTTCCACCATCCCTAATGCCAAGTTCATTGTCAAAATTGTCTTTGCACTTTTTTTTTATTATGGCTGGGAGATCTGTATGTGATGACGTCATATGAAGGTCATTTGAAGGTTAAAGCTTTTTATTGAATATTATAAATATCTTTAAAAATATAGACTTATTTTTAAATTTAATTAGTAGACACTGTACCGAAAGCTTATTCCTCGAAATGGTTTTGAGATTTCCAGTCATGTTCAAAAAGTTATCAAAGCCAATTGCTTTACTGCTCTATATTCTATACACACACACACCATGAAGCGATATTCGTCAGAATACCAGTCTTTTTGAAGAAGTTTTTAGCCGATGCCATTTCCAGACGATAAAGTCTTAAAATATTTTACCAATCTAAAATTATTTCAGAACTAATATCTATTTTTCTTTTCCAGAAAAAAATGTTAAGGATTTATAATTATTTTCACACTTTCGTAGCTGGTTGGTATATAACAGAACAGTCATCAAATTGTACCAAAGGTAATAAATAAATGTTATTAATTTTTACTATTATACCAGTCAAAAAGTTTATATAAAAAAAAATCGTGCTCTAAAAAGTAAGAAACAAGAAAATATTCGAGTCCAAAATTCAATAAAAAGGATAACCGTAGTCGCATGCCACTTTGTCCTAGACACGCACGACACGAACAACAGGCTGGAGGTGGCATGCGACTACGGTTATCCTTTTTATTGAATTTTGGACTCGAATATTTTCTTGTTTCTTACTTTTTAGAGCACGATTTTTCCGTAGTCGGGTTTTAGTTTTAAAACTTCTTTTTTATTTTAAATATTTTGGAGTTGTCAAAAGGGTGAAAGCAAGCAAAGCCACTGGCAAAAGCTAACAATATATACATATTTGAAAAGGGCTCATTAAGCCCTTTCATTTGGTACCCAACACGGCATTATTAAAAAATATTTTTTTTTTAGTTCATGTCCTTAACTCCTCTAGAGGGCGCCACATTCAATTTAATGTGACGTCATATAGCCTATATTCATTGGACGATTAAGACGCTTCTAACGATACCTCATTTGTCAAATTATAACAAGTAGTTTAGAAGTTATGACGGAACAGATGAATTTACAAACATACATACATACATACATACATACATACATACAGGTCAAAATCATATACCCTCCGTTTTGGCTTCGCCGTAGTCGGGTAAAAAAGACAATTATGAAGAATGAAACATGGAGCGCTTTTAATCGACAATCGTTTGTAAAGGCAAATCTAAATTCAATGAGGTGGCGATTCGATTTTACAAGTGATATTCGATAAAAAGCGCTATTTGACTTAAGTCGCCTGCTAAATCAACTCGTGTAAATACCTACCTCGTTACGGAATATAAGAAAATAAATACTGTATCATCCTATTCGGGAAAATCTTTTATAATGTAATCCTTCAAATTTATTTAGGACAAGTATGATGTCTGTAGTTGACTTATTAAACATATATAAGTTTCAACTGCATAGCTCTTAAACTTTGGATTTTATTGATATCTAAAAAACCTCGATTTCGTCAAAACTGTCTTACTGATAATCATAATTTTTTTTAGGGTACTTCCTAAAGTCCTAGAAAGCTTAAATTTGGTATGTAAGCACTAAGCACTAGCTTACCCTTACTCTACAAGCCCTAACTTAATAAACTCTACACCTTAGTCAAAATATGTGGCTATTTCGCCACATGGAAACCTTTCTGGATAAAAAATAGTTCTTGTAGTAACGAAACGGCCAAGCCACATAATATTATTTTGACTAAGGTAGAGTTTTTTATGATAGGGCTTGTAGAGGTAGGGCGCGTAGACTTAGAAGCTTGGCTTTACATGAGGTCTGATAACTTTTTGACAGTGCGAGCCATATGGAAGTCTTGGTAAAATTATACATGAAAATGTTTTTGGTAGGATATTATTATTGAAAATAATTATTAGTAGGTATTGAAAATGAAATAATTAAAATTCATTAAAATAAAGTACCTACCTACTAAGTAATTGATAATCTCATTGTAATCTCAAGACACAAAGGCTCGTATTACAGAACGAGACTCAAGCACTGCTTGCTGCTTGAGTACAGTTAGAAAGGGATGGTGCTATTCATCGCATATAGCGCCATCCCTTTCTAACTGTACTCAAGCAGAGATTTGAGTCTGAGTTTGATTCTATAATACCAGCCTAAGATACAAATTAATACGAATATCATCGAATCCAAAACATCTCTTCGAAAGCATAACTATTCTAGTTATTCATCATTCTAAAATAGCTGAGCGTAGGTTCCAAGAAAGGTAATTTATTATTCAGGCGTGTTATTTTGAAACTGTCTATATAAACAATGAGTCTGGGTCCTATATTTAGGAGTTAAATAATAAAGAGGTATGTAATTTATAAAATAGATAAATAAAGCAAGTTATCACGGAGGGAAATATTACGACAAATAATGTAAAACTATTAATTGTTTTACTAAATGTATTGGTAATGTAAATAATTTTAGTTGGGTTTATCTGTCTCGAGAATTGCTTTTGAAACTTTATATTTGCATTGAAGTTTCTATCTACATCTTCCATACAAACTAAATGGAATAAAATAAACAAAAGGTGAACATTGGACATTGCTTCATATAAAATGTAAAATCCACTTTGAGCAGAATACATAATAGTACAAGTTATTTGAATTTCGTGATTTCGTAGTAAAATTGATAATCATTACTACCAATACTCTTATTTATAATCATCTTGTACGTAAGTAAGTAATCACAAAAAAATAACTTTGAGTTGAATTTCGTGATTTTGTAGAAAAATTGATAAGAATTTACCAACACTCCTATTTCTAATCATCTTTATTTAGCACCAAAAAGTATTTATTCAATAATTATCTCATTCAAATCATCAAGACGAAAAGTTGTTCATGAGTATCAGTAGTACCAGTAAGGATCCAATAAAATGTATTGCTGCCATAATTTTCAAGTACACCAACATTTGAAGAGATCCAGACGCAATATCAATAAACAGTGTGCCATCATGACTCACACTCTAAAGCACAGCATATTATAAACAGAAGGAACGCTCGGAAAATATCGCAGTTTTCAGTGCATTTACACAGTCATAGACATTACGTACGGGCAATCTCGGGTAAAACGAGCTATGATGTCCGGACAGTTTTTGAAGCCAGACTATTTTAACCGCCCCTGTGGTCTAGTGGTTTGCCCACCCGTATGCAGGGTTCCCAGGTTCGATTCCCGGAGGGGGGGGGAGTGTAATAACAGAATAACTAATAGTAGTCTGATAGTCTGACGCCTTAATAACAATTTAAAAATTGGTAATATAGCCAGTTCCTCAGTGATTCCGGGTGTAGTACGCTTCCACCTTCGGTCTTATCGTTACTTAACATCAGGTGAAGGTCAAAGCTAGTAAACGAGAGAGAACTAGTTTTATGTCTAGGCTGGTGAGCGAGAGAGCAAGAATGCCAAGGCAGCATCTGGGGCCGTACCGGCTAACGAATCGAGCTTCGAAAAGTCTGCCGGGTTTCAAATTAAAACGGATAAATCGAGCTCCAATTGGGCCAAAATGGCGAACCCTAATTCATGAAGTCACACGAACATCCATATCTTCCAAATAACTTAAACAAATAGTAGAATACGAAATTCCTTACTTCAATTTATCTTTTTTAATTTGAAACTCGGCAAATTTTCCGAAGCTCGATTCGTTAGCCGGTACGGCCCCTGGACTCAAAACGATTTTCATGCCTTTGCAATCGTACAGTAGCGGGTTATAGAAGAACATCATGACGGAAATGTTTTTGAATACGGCCATCCGGCGCTTCTGATAAAGCACTGTATTTTGTGCTCTCAATCAAGCATCTATAAATTGTACCACAAGCGATATTAAATTACGTTCGTTATACGTTACCGAACGTGCTTCTAGTAGTTTCAAATATTTGCGTGTGAGAACAGCTTCGTATACTGAATTAATGTAGCTTTTAGAACTTGGTTCGTAAAGTTATTGATGATAATAAAAAAAAGACTTTGAATTGAAGAAAGAAGAAATTTAAATCGGTAATCAATGATAACTTATTTGGCATTGACGAAACACATTTTTTTACATTTCTATTTTTAACCGCCACTGTTTAGTTTTTTTGTAACATTTCAATAAACGAAGTAAAACAATAATAATGATCAAAGATCAAACTGTAGAAAAGAAGCTAAACAACAAAAATAATCACTATACTTATATTTAGGCTATTTCTATTAGGATAACGATCTAGACCAGGGTTGCCATCCGTCCCGATTTTGCCGGGACAGTCCCGATTTCGATGAAATTGTCCCCCGTCGCGACGATCCATCAGTTTTGTCCCGATTTTTGATGAGCTCGCAATCAAAACGCAATCAAAATCAGTGTTGATAAAAAATGGGTCGTAATATTTAAAAGCATAAAGGACAGCAAGTTAAATGCCTTATTTTGCTTTGTATCTCGTTAAATATACCGCCTTCGATGTTGAGCGAGTATTTTCCCATATGACGCTTAAATGATCTAATGTCAGAAATCGTTGCTCTGTAGATTTAATGAAAGCTAAATTGCAAGATCCCCCCCCCCCCCCCCCGCTCCCTTGTCCCGACTTGATTTTTATGTTCCTAAAGGTGGCAACCCTATTCCAGACAGATCTAAGATCACAAGACTAAATAAGCCCTAAATAGAAATCTACGGTGACACTAAGAACAGATAAACCAACATTAATAGATGATAATCACCAGTAGGAATAAAACATTAAATCCACAAAACTTTTCTCATTAGCCAGACATTGGCTTACGTAAGATTGGTTAAAAGAGGACAAACTAATTTATAGTATGAGTTCGTCTACGTGATATGCCGTTTGGAACCGACCTACTTGGTTTTATAACATCTGGCTGGTTATCGGAAATACTGTTTTGTTTTTTATTTGTGTTTTAGTTTTATATTTAAATATTTCTACCGAAATGTTTTTCCGTTTTTAGGGTTCCGTACCCAAAGGGTAATAACGGGACCCTAATACTAAGACTCCGCTGTCCGTCTGTCTGTCTGTCTGTCTGTCACCAGGCTGTATCTCATGAACCATGATAGCTAGAAAGTTGAAATTTTCACAGATGATGTATTTCTGTTGCCGCTATAACAACAAATACTAAAAACAAAATAAAATTAATGTTTAAGGGGGGCTCCCATACAACAAACGTGATTTTTTTGCCGCTTTTTGGTACGGAACCCTTCGTGCGCGAGTTCGACTCGCTCTTGGCCGGTTTTTTTTTCCTTTTTCGCTTAGTGTCACTGACCTGCATATATTTACACTGGACAGGCTTATGTCAAACTGTTTTTGTGCCTATTTGATTTCCGCCATTTTGGCGCTGTAGGACGTAGCGTGAGCATAGCGTGCGTACGTGGAACTAAAGTTTGAAGTCTGGAGAGACCATCACGGCAACCATTTTCATATTGTACGTCAAAATTAGTTCTTTAGACGCACGCTAGTGGCGTTTCAAATAGGCACAAAAACTTAGCTAATAAATCATACAGACAGCCAGTCCAGTTAAATAAAAAAAAAATTTTTCATGTCAGTGGCCAAATCTCTTTCCACCGAATTATTATACGTTTTTGACAATTGCGTTTCTTCCTATTCGTGGTGATTCTACATAATATAGATTCCACACAACTGCCAGAAAAATTGAAAATGAAAATATAAATTATTCCAATAAGCTCACATAATAAGCATTTTTAAATCGTCAATTCTTTTACCCTATCACCCATAATTATGACTTTTAGCTGACAAGAAAAATGGACGCAAATGACATATCAGCTTTATCAAATGGAACATATTCATTTCAATATTCAATATTCATTTAATTTATTATTAATCTTAGTGTAAAGGGCTAACATTATGTGCATGAAATGCTTAAATAAATTAATCCATATTAAATTAAGTGCGTTGGTTCGTTGCCTTTAATTTGATATGGATTAATTAATTTAGGCGGATATAGTTATCCGTCTAAATACTTTTCTAATGACCATTTAATAGTACATTATGAGACAAGTTAGCTTAGGTTGCTCATTGCACACAAGGCTGTGGGTTGCAGCCCGAGCCGCAGGCGAGGGCGTAACTCAGCCTTGTGTGCAATGAGCAAGAGCTCACGAGTTTCATACGACGTTTTTCAACACATTGGCGAGGAAAATACAAAGTAATTTACCACACTGCAACAAATACGACAAAAACAAAATACCTATGACAATTATAGAAAAAGGCGCTTAGGTTTTTTTGTTTTTTTCACACGCCCAATGCAAGAATATTTTGCGAACAAAGGGGTGAGTGAGCATACAGCCTACTTCAAAATTATAATGTTCAGTGATAAAATACAAATATTTTAATATTTTATAACAAAATATTGTGAATTATGAATAATTTGATAGTAACAAATATTTGTTTGACATAATTAAGGACTTACACATTTATTTATTTCAAAAATGAATACGAATTTTCAGCGCCATAAAACCTTTTTGTTGTTACAAAAAAAAATAACTGTATTACCCGGTTAAATTGGGAATGCTCTGTTTAGTCGCATAGAACTTGCAGTAAGGTACTAATTAAACTTTGTAGGGATAATTCTATAACAACCTAGTGTTTTATATATTATTGCACGAGTTTGTTATAGCTCGGTTTATGGCCCTAAAAGCGATGTATTAGGGCTCACCTTACGAGCAAGTGTGTTGAAAAAAAAGTTAAAATTGTTATTGTAAGTTATCCTAAAGCACTGCCATGAAAAAAAATTTTTTTATTATATGCAGGTCAATGTCCTAAAAACATATGCCATCGCGGAATTTCTTGTAGACCTATTAAAGAGAAACAATCCTATGATACATTATTTTGTTATATGTAGCTCAAAAGGTTTATGCAGCATTTTCGGTGCAAGCTCTCTGACCACAGGGAAAAACTGTCCCAGTCGGCTTAATTTTGCCGACATCTTCAACAATAATCGTCATATTTCTACTAATTTACAATAAAACCTCAACGTAGGTATAACTTTTCAAACCTTTTGCAGGAATCACTCTATAAATTGGTGAAAACCGCATGAAAATCCGTTCAGTTGTTTTTGAGTTTCTCGCAAACAGACAAACAGAAGGACAGACAGACAGACAGACGCGGCGAGGGGGTTTGTTTTACAATACTACTAGCGGCCGCCCGCGGTTTCACCCGCGTGGTTCCCGTTTGCGTGGGAATATCGGGATTAAAAGTATTCTATGTTTTAATCCAGGCTATCTTTGTGCCAAATTTCAACCAAATCCGTTAAGTAGTTTTTGCGTTATTGAGAACCAAACCCACAAACTTCACATTTATAATATGAGTAGGATGTAGTGATATCGTTTCGTTTATTGATCATATTCTTTCAGTCTTCAATTTTTCACAAAAACATTTCATCCTTTTTGTGATTACCTCATAAAATAGACCTAAATGAACTGGCCAGTTGTGTTGAGAACCAAAAAGTTTGTATTTGTAAGTATTCAACAACTGACGATTTAAAAAAAGTAATATTGGAATTGTTTTTAATCAACCATCCCGCTTGTGCGTTTCGACATTCCTTCATTAAAGCGTTTTGTTCCCAATAAAGGACAATATTTCGGTACTGCCCTCTGGAATTTTTGTCGCGTGCCTAAGGACAGCAGACAGGCGGATTTGGGTAGAAATTAATTATTAGCTTGGCTTTTTATGGAATGTTTCCAATGGTTTACTGAAGAACTGAAATTGGAATGAAATTAACTGTCACCATCATTGAAAAGGCGAACCTAAGACTTTTATAAAATATAAATGGGGCCCAGTCAGCTATTGTTAACGTCATACATAATCGTGTTTCATTTTGTGTTTGAATTGTTATGTTTTTAACACAGTTCTTGTTTCTTAAGGGGCAGTGATAGGAAAACATGGTTTGCG
Organism: Agriphila geniculea; assembly: GCA_943789525.1. Lineage (NCBI taxonomy): Eukaryota > Metazoa > Arthropoda > Insecta > Lepidoptera > Crambidae > Agriphila > Agriphila geniculea. Next base: position 5,837,149 of record OX038894.1, on the reverse strand, counting down.
CGGGCCATATTTTTATATAGAAAACGTAAACTTGTAGCCACCAAAAAAATCATACGACAAGCTAAAGAGTTTATCTAGTTGCTACAAACATTCAATTTCGTATAAACATCACAGATGATTGTAAAAAAAAACAGAATGTCATCAAAAGCGCTTATCGCGGGTTATATTTTTGGCGTAAATAATAGCGGAAATGTATTGAATTCTACACCAAAATACACTTTAACGTACTGTGCAGTTGCTCCAATAACTTTTTTCAAGAAAGATAATTGTGCTAAAGATAATGATGAAAAAACAACAAAAAATATCGAAAAAGTGCAAAAGTGAGGTTATTTTCCATACTCTTTACACTTAAAGAAAAAGACAGAGACAAATGATTTCGCATAACAGAGCCTTAAACTCAAAACCAAAACACAATTCTAACACGATTATGATGTTAACAATGGAATCGCGATAGTGCTAAAGTTCTTCCTGATTCCTTTTAGTAACATGCCATAATACGAAATTATTTAAGCAACGAAAAAAGCCATTAAATAAATCCCATCACTCATCAACTAAACTCAAAATCAAAACAGTAACATGATCTCTGTAATTGACCTGTTAAAACGTTGAGTCTCTGACGTCACTGCTAAAGTACCTACCTTTTTTAGGGTTCCATACCCAAAGGGTAAAAACGGGACCCTATTACTAAGACTCCGCTGTCCGTCTGTCTGTCTGTCTGTCACCAGGCTATATCTCATGAACCATGATAGCTAGAAAGTTGAAATTTTCACAGATGATGTATTTCTGTTGCCGCTATAACAACAAATACTAAAATCAGAATAAAATTAATATTTAAGGGGGGCTCCCATACAACAAACGTGATTTTTTTTGCCGTTTTTTGCTCGATATTAATAACGACAACAGGTAGACAGTTGAAATTTTCACAGATGATGTATTTTTGTTGCCGCCCTAACAACAAATACTAAAAACAGAATAAAATTAATATTTAAGGGGGGCTCCCATACAACAAACGTAATTTTTTTGCCGTTTTTTGGTACGGAACCCTTCGTGCGCGAGCCCGACTCGCACTTGGCCGGTTTTTTATTTTTTATATTGTGACGTCATCAATGCTGAAGTACCAGGATCGGTTACCAGAAGGATCAATAAAGTCTACATACTTATCTAATGTGTGACTTGGCATGACGCATGACTAATTTTGAAACCAAATTTTTGTGGCACAGTAAAATTTTCAGCAAAATAAAACACCGCGCACGAATGCGTAAATTAAAAGTTTTGCACACTTTTATTGTAATACTTGTTCAGTAATTCTTCACGTCATCCATTTTGTCAAGAGCAATCAATCCAACAGCGTAATAATTTCATTTGAGGACACAATCACCTTAATTGCATTTTATTGCTTACTAGCGACCAGCGAACTAAAATCTATGGAAGTGTAATTGCAAACAAATATTGCTTAAAAAATGGCACCACGGGGCCGAAAAAGTACAACCAGCTTTAGTCGGGTCAGCCACGCACCCGGTGACTAACGTTAGCGTTCTTTTCAATAATTGCAGTTTGTACTGTAGAGAAAAGAGAGAAAGAGAAAGTTTATTAGAAATGACGTCCTGTGTAGTCAAATGGTGTAAAAGACGCAAAGAAGGCAGTAAAAATATACAGTAACACTAAATTTTTCGTTTTAAGTATAGAAATAATATCTATAAGTATACAAATTATGGTCGCTAATAAGCAACCAGTGCTAAAATGCTTTGTTCTACATAATTAAATGCCAGCATTTTTAGCTCCATCCACTTAGTTGTACTTTTCATGTTGTGCCATTTTTTGAGTGCAATGCTTATTCCATAGATTTTAGCTCGCTGCTAGCGACGCGCCCTCGCTTCGCTTTGGTTCCTTTTTTTCCAATTGCAACCTCCCATCGTCACCTCCATTCGCTCCAAAAGTCTGTTTATTGTAGGAGGACGCGCACATTATCACTCGGCTTATGTTATATTTCAACCAATTTACACAAAACCTTGACAAATTATTATACTTAAACATTCCTCATGAATTACTCTATCTATTGATGAAAACCGCAATAAAATCAATGAAATCCGTGCAGTACTTTTTGAGTTTATCGCGAACAGACGCAGACAGACGCGGCAGAGGACTTTGTTTTATATGTAGTGATAGCCTGACAGTCGATGCAAAAATAAATTCATTTTGATTCGTTGCAGAGAAATTCCTGTGTCGCTGGACTTTTTCATTCGCGTTTATTTCTAGCGGTGTTTAAAATGAAGATTTATTTTGTCTAATTTTATCGACTAGGTGACCAATTTTATTTTTTTCCGGTGAAATTATAAATATAAGACTACAAGACGTCCCTTTGAACCTTTAGTTGCAGTAGTTCGGTTGTTAGTCCAGTTAACCGAACTAATAAAACTTGTTAGTTGCATTTGTTCGGTGATTTAAATCAACCGAACTAATGCAACTAAAAAGTTTCATTAGTTCGGTTAACCGGACTAACAACCGAACTACTGCAACTAAAGGATCTACGGAATATCGTTGCAAAGCTATTACTTTTTTGATCACAAATCGATAACAAATGACAACTGCAACAAAGTGACAAAGTTCTAAACATCTTCCACATTATATCTTGTTTCTTCTATTAGAATTTGGAAAATGGTTACGATTAACTTAATTATTTATTTATAAGATTAGGGAAATTTAAACCAAACTGTTATGATTCTAAGCTGCCAGTAGGTATCATGTTTTTATCAATTGTGTACAAAACGATTTTTGAGATTGAAAAAAATACGAAACTATTCCGGGCTTCTACTACTCCTTTTAGTAAAAAGGCAAATGTTTTTACAAAGTTTCTTCTAAAGGGTAGGGCCCAAGGGTGTTCCACGCATCTCATCGGAAAGACAAACACTTTGTACCTACTTCATTGACATTTGAGGTTGTTCTAGTAAATCCCTAGAGGTATTACTTATTCCATTTGACTTATCAAGAAAGGTAGCTATATCACCCATAGATTGGTTGAAATCAACAAAATTATTTAGTACGTAGTTGTTATTTTAGCAACCAAATGATTTTCAGCTCAGATTGGATCAATATCTAGAATAGATCTATAAATTCACTTCTCAAGCTAACGCGCTTACTAGACATGAAATAAAACACAATTTTTAACGGATACTAGCGCGGTTTTATTGAAGGTAATTAATTGGTATTTCGTTTGATTTTTTTATTTTCCCGACGTTTCGGCACCTTTGCAGCTGCCGTGGTCACCGGGGACTGAAGCTGCTCGAGCTGCTTGAGGGTTGGCTTACAAGCAGCTTCAGTCCCCCGTGACCACGGCAGCTGCAAAGGTGCTGAAACTTCGGAAAAATCAAAAATCAACCAAATACCAACTAATTACCAAAGTACTTTCAATAAAACCGCGCTAGTATCCGTTAAAAATAGTGTTTTATTTCATAGATCTATAAACTTATTACAAAACATCGTCAGAAGTACAGATTACATAACTGCAGAAGCCAGAATCTAACAATAATCCTGACCAGCAAGAATCATTAATTTTCTTGGAAAGCTTGCAAAAATCCCTTGTATTTTTCCCAAGTCTATTTCTTTAATTGAAGGTTCGATTCTTGTTATCTAACTTCCAATTTGCTGCTCTACTTAATTATAATTAAGTACATTTATTTTATTTGTAAAATGTGGGCAATACTTTGTAAGTACCTACTTTTTTCAATTTTCATACCAGATTTGTAATTTAATGTTACGCATAGGCACATCGATATATGTACAGTCAATTTATTTTTATTTATCTTGAATAAGAAACTTTAAATAACAAATTGATGTACTTAAATTAAATTAATAAAGAAACTTTAATTAACTATTTTATAATAATTAGCTTAATCATTGACATCACTGTTTGCTCACGACGTCCAACCTTGGACGAATGTCCAACCTACTGCTAAGTTATAGGCCTCCCCAAGGTTCTCTCTCTAGCCTTTGATCGCAAAATATGATATTCGCAAAATATTACATTCGATCGGTCCTGCGTTGCATGCATTCAGCATTATAAAATTTAAATGGAATTTCCCAAATTCTTAGTTTTGAATACTTACATATCAATTTATTTTTCTCATCCTGACCTTAGACAAAGTTCAAGTCAAACTATCTTTATTTCAATAAAGTTAGTAATCAATCGCTTTTGAATCGTCTATATTTTCTAACATCTTATATTTTTTAGGGTAGTAATTAATCGGGTAACAATAAATTCCTATTTTGGGTATCAAAAATACTGAATACTTATAGCGTACTGGAATAACTTAGTATTTCAGGGCGATGGACTGAGGCCGACCAGAAATGTTGAAAATGGGTGACTTTAAATACAAATTAAGTAAGTAGTTATTCAGAACGGGTGACCAAATTACTATTTGGGCAACAACCTTAGGGCACACAAATCATTTAAAATTTGGCAATTATAGTTTATTTAAAAAAGGTGACTATATTGTCCTAATCGAGATGACAAAAATACTATGTTAATAGTTACATATTTTGGTATAATAGTTGCCTACTCAGTATTTTTGTCACTCATTTAGAATTTTCACAGCCAACTTAAATTATATATCTCCCACATGTAGTCGCCCGTTTTACGTATTTTTTGTAATTCACAGTTTGTCGCCCGTTTAATTATTTTGTCGCCCAAAAAGTAAACCGCTGCCAGGTTTAGTATTTAAGTATCCCATTAACAGTCACCTTCAATTATTTCCAGTCATCCAATTAATTAATTCCCATTTTTTACACGCAATCAAGGCAAGTTTGGAAAAAGTCTATATATGACCTAACATTTATCTAGTAATAATGTGAACAAGCCATTAATCCTAAGTGTGGCCCAAAAATGTTATACTGTTGCTAGCAAATCGTCTGGCCACATTCTACTGCCAAGTCCTGGTTGGCATCGTTTCAAAATGGGCGGATTCGGCATGATTTTTGTTCCTTTATAGGCAAATAGTTTAGCATAGGAATTGTTCTTCTTTCTTGAATTGTTTTGGGGAACAGATAAACTTTAGGAAGGCGTGGATATTCTGTAGGGTTATAAATGTCTGAAGGTCTACTACGGAGAAGAAAGAGCGATAACCGGTTGTTTGTCGTTCTATTTAGTTACTTTATGGTTTTATGAAAACAGAACTTTACAGAACTAACTTCGTCAGATTTTCGTGGTTCTTTTGGGAGTGGATTCAACTCATCGCTCCCACTAGTACACCCGGCTAGTTCAACAGTTGAACTAATAAAAAGTTACTTTATGTCTCAGTAGTTCACCTGTCTATAGGAGTTGAACTACCGCAACTGAATGGTTGAACTCATAACATTTTGGCGTGTCAAAACACTATGTCTTTATCAGTATTCAAATTTCAAACCGTCTGTAGATTCGTGTGACTCTGGTACTTTAAATTTAAAAAGTTTACCAATCCTTTTTACTTCAGGTAATATACATAAGTACTTATATTTAAAATATGTATATAGAAGCTCCTAGTAGGTAAGTAAGTAATAGTTTATTTGCGTGAATATGGTACATTGTGTTCTCAAATTACTAATTACCAATATAAAATTCAAAATTCAAAATAATTTATTCAGTCTAGGCTGTTACAAGCACTTGTGAATGTCATAGAAGCTACGCCATCGGTTCGCAAACCCTAAGCGGGAGACCTTGTAACGAGAAGAACCGGCAAGAAACTCGTCAAGGGCTGCTTTTTTCTCCCTGTATATTTCATACAGAGTCGTCAACATTGAAAAATGAGCTCCACATTTAAAGTGAGGTCATTTTCCATTACAATAATTATTAAAAGGTTACACACAATGGGTAGGTAGGTTAAAATTTAATGTCTACTACATTCAGATAGGTAATCGTGAGAGTAAATAACTTTCAACTAGTTTAGAAATCACTCCGTCTGCTACTCTAACCAAAAAACACTTGATACAAGACATAAAAATAAAAACGCAATTCTTACAATTCAATATGCGTTAAGATAGGTACTCAGAAGCAGACCCATTCCCACTGGCAGCACCCGTTCACGAGCATGACGCATGGACCAGCCATCGCTTCGCTCAACCATATTTGAGGGAACGTAACGACCCGCCCCACACGACACCACCGCAGAAATGATTAAAGAGAGCATGACATACTTAGGCTACCCATCCTAAGGCACTGAATTGAAAACTAATATCCAAAAGCTTTTCATAGGCCTTTACTTACAAAACTATAGACAAAAAAATACGAAAACATCGTGATAACGAAAGCCAAATAATCATTTTGGTCATTAGCAATAAAAAAGTGAGAAATCAAAACAAGGATTAGTTATTAATTCTATGTTTTGAGTAAGAAGTGCCATACTGATTGATAATCTTAAACAGAAAAAAAATATATATGCGACGCCCTTAGTACAAGCAGACAGAAGCAGACCCATTCCCACAGGCAGCACCCGTTCACGAGCATGACGCATGAACCAGCCATCGTTTCGCTCAACCATATTTGAGGGAACGTAACGACCCGCCTCACACGACACCACCGCAGAAATGTTTAAATACATTTATGTAACACTGGTACTCTTTTTATATTACTCTTTAGTTTAATTTTTGTGTTGTTTTATGTGTGTGTGATGAATAATTATTTTGAACTGAACAACCATTTACTAAGTTGCAGTAGTTCAACTCTTATAGATAGGTGAACTACTGAGATAAAAAAGTTGCTCACGACTAGTTCAACGATTGAACTAGTCGGGTGTAAGTACTATAGTGGTTGCTTTGGACATCGCTATCTACCAACAAGGCTGCGAATGTTTCCTTGTCATCATTGTCAACCGCTCACTGCTATATGCTGGGCATAGAAATCCCCCAGAGATCTCCACTCCATCGGTCCTGCGTTGTTCAGATTCAGCGCCTTCTCCCAACCTTTAACCAGATCGTCGGTTGACCGGCGCGCGTTTTAATACAATCGTAATTTAAAAAAACCTTGTTTACTTGGATTTTTCTTTCCACCTACTGGACCAAATAAATGATGATTCATCAGGCTTTTCTTTAGTACCTACCGCGCCGCCGCTACGTATTTTTGTGTCTTAATTGATAAAAAAGATTATAAAAGTGTTATATTTTGAGTAAAACCTAGCAAAATGTAAGTAATTTGAGCGACACCAATCAACCTCTTACTCTAAGCTACAATGTTGATAAAACGTTCAAGGGCACTGCGGTTCCCTTGCCAAATATTTGTCGGGCATATTGGCCCGTTTGAACGTCGACCAAAGTTCATTATTGCCCACCGCAAATATTACACGGAATTCTTTGCTGGCAGCTCGCAGTTGTAATAGCCACTGAATAGGTTTATTGCCATGTAGAACCTCTTTTTAGAACTTTTTATTTTTCTTCGGTTATTGAACTGCCATTGCCAACCTCCGTGGTCGAGTGGAAAACGAACTTTTCTATATTGTCTAAGGTGGTGGATGTTTCTTAACCATTGTTGTTTCTGATTTACACAAGTTCTCTAGCTTAATTTGGAATCGGAGGAATGTACCTATGTGGTGTCCAATTTATTATTTGTTTATTGTGTTCTCTACAATATAATAAAATAATATTGTAAGAATAAAATTGTAAAAAATAATGATGGAAACGGAATATTATTCGCATAATATAAATAATATTTATACTTTTGAAGATTGCCTGTAACATTTCTATTATTTTTATTCCAAATTCCATTCAGCTTATGGTTGGAAGGAAAAATGTTATTGTTTCTGAAAACAAACATCAATCTACTTAATAAGATACAGTTTAACATCCTTCAAGTTAAATAGAAAACTGTTTCGAACCTCCAACCAGTATCATTCTTAGGCAGAAAATTCCTAAAAAATAAAAAACTTGATTAAAAGCCGTCTAGGTTTAATGCCGAAGCACGGAGGCAGGAAATAGCTCGTTACGGCCGCCTCCGACCAGCTGTCGGTAAGAACTGCCCGTTATTCTATTGTGCTGCTCTTATATAAATGTTTCTATCAAGATGGCGCCCGTTTACCGTGGCTATCGGCTATGGTCGTAATAAGGTAAAGTTCAAAAAAATTGGATCGAAAGTCAAGTGTGAAAAGTAACAAGGCGTGATGGTCACTATCTACCATATTCGGCTTTATTATGCTATTTCCAAACAGCCTGTATATATAGATATATAGGAATATAAAAAAACAGCTATCTCATGCATTTTGATCTATTCGATTTTAAATTTCTATGGAACACCTGTTTTTTTTTTTTTCGCGATTTCAATGTTGGTACAATAGTAAAAGTTGTTTGTATGCATGAGTACATTGACCCCTTAAAATTTCGTGCGCTATTTAATTTTTATATGTATTAGTTTTTTCAAAATTAAAAGTGTGTATGTAGAGTTGTAGACTAGTGACCTCTAGCATTAGACGTCCCATGATACACGTTTCATGGCACACCCATTGTTAAGTTAGCATTTATTGCTGTTGAGCAATGCTAAATTATCCACTGAAAAAAAACCATTCTAGGTAAACACTGGACACAAGCAGGAACTGGAAGCAATCAAGCCATAATCACTTTAAAATTGTGAGCCGCCATAGTGGCTGTCAGTTTTGGCGCCAAGCCAGCGGGCAGCCATGTTCCGTGATTGTAGTGCGCAACCTGTTGACTCGATGAATCACTAATGAGGAGCCATTCGTTATTTAAAATGTCTAGTGGACATACGGCCAAATTGTCAAACGAATCTTAAACTTAGGGCCACCTAAATTAAAAAAAAAATGTCAGATTTGACAGAAACTCTATCGGCTGTTTCATTCATAGCTCCATTTCATTCAGTTTCATTTCATTCTCCATTTACAAGCCATGAACATAAGTTTGGCAACGTCTGTTACTGTCAGTTCGTGGTCATGTCGTCAGTCAGTCTCCATACTAAATGTTTGGGAATATTTCAATTTTAAGAGGTCGATATTTTTTTTTATAGTAATCGTGTGGGGTTTAAAATATAAAAATAATTTAGTTTTTTATTGAAATGCTTTATTTATTAAACAATAAGAAAATATCAATGTTAACCAGGAAACATGGCTGTCAAAGATGTCATCTTTTTTGTTGATTTTCTTCAGCAAGGAGTTGTTTAACACGCCCTCGAGCAATGAATGATATATCATTAGAAACGTATTTTAAAGACAAATTTTTGCTGTTGATATAATTTATTTCAATTGTTAATACTTTTGGAGTTAAAGGTTATTAAATTATAAAACTGGTTCATTGTCTATGGGAGTTGATATACCCCACCTCTAGCATTGAATGATATATCATTAGAAAGGTTTTCATATGAGAAATATTTGCAAATATACTTTCTATTAATTGAAATAAAACACTTTTTAACGGATACTAGCGCGGTTTTATTGAATGTACTTTGGTATTTAGTTGGTATTTGGTTTGATTTTTGGTTTTTCCCGACGTTTCGGCACCTTTGCAGCTGCCGTGGTCACGGGGGACTGAAGCTACCCGTGAGCCTACCCTCAAGCGATGAATTTTTTTATACGTTCAGAAATTAAAATTTAACAAAATTTTTAATTATTTTATGTTGATTTATAATTTAATTTTATGAATTATTTAATGCTAAAAAGAGAGAGAAATCTACTGAAACTACCACTACTAAAAATCAAACCAAATACCAACTAAATACCAAAGTACATTCAATAAAACCGCGCTAGTATCCGTTAAAAAGTGTTTTATTTCATGTCTAGTGAGCGCGTAAGCTTGAGAAGTGAATATTTCTATTAATTGTTAATTTGTTAGTATTTTCGGAGTTTTAGGTCATTAATGTTAAAAAATTTGGTCAAGTTCAGAGCGTTATAACTCTCAAAGTACTAATAGTTGACATTTATTGTCATACAATAAAGTGTTTCAAATTTAAAGACATTTCCAATGATGTAAGATTAATTGCTAGAGGAGGCCTATATCAAAATGCTCGTCGTACTAAAGGACCCCCGAAAAGTTCAAACAATTTGACTCGAACCTTATGTCTTAGTAATTAAATAATAATAATAAATATAAAGTCTTTATTGAAATAATCTTACAGCACAATTTACAACTAGTTTAAACATAGATAATATAGGAAAAACAAATAATAAATAATGTGCCTGACCACATGCGACGTTGCCGTTCTGCTCACTTCATGGCTTGGAAAATATAGAAGGCTATGGCTATTTGCACTAAACCATGGATGTAGTTAAGGTTGCCACCTGCCACTACTAGATTAAAGGGTAACCAGCTTAAAAAATACGGGTTTTAGATTTTTTTACGGGAGACAATTTAAAACAGCAGTGTTTTATAAAGATAAATTCCGTCTACCATTCATTTTTATGACATACTTTTTCATCTTTCTCTTACTTTGAATTTGTTTCTCGTCGTCCGTTCGCTCATTATTTAGATATGTAGGTATGTAAACAAACAACAGGCTCCGCGCCAAAACGTTAGCATTTGGTTTCACTAGCCAGTTCCGGATTAGTTTATCAAAAATACGGGAGCTTTATTTACCCCGTAATCCCCGTATTTTATTTTAGCAATTACGGGTTTCTGTAACTTAGCCTGAAAAACGGGGTAATACATAAAATAAGGAGCATCTGGCAACCCTAGATGTAGCACTTTCCTTTAGTCTAAACCACTAAACTTAAGGGGACATAATAGGAAAACACGGTTTGCGCGGGCCAAATTTTTATATAGAAAACGTAAAGTTGTAGCCACAACAAAACAACATACATCAAGCTAAAGATATTATCTAGTAGCTACAAGTATTAAATTGCGTATAAACCTCACAGATGATTGAAGAAAAATCAGAATTGATTGATGATTGTAAAAGCGCTTGTCGCGGGCCATATTATTGCCGTAAATAATAGCGGAAACGTATTGAATTCTACATCAAAATACACTTTAACGTATTGTGTAGTTGCTCCAATAACTTGTTTTCAAGAAAGATAATTGTGCTAAAGATAATGATAAAAAAAGAACGAAAAAAATATAAAAAGTGCAGAAGTGAGGTTATTTTCCATACTCTTTACGACAGAGACAAATAATTTCGTATAACGGAGACTTAAGTAAGAATAGCGTAAGTCTTTTCCTTACAACTAGACCAAATTAAAACGCTGTCATGAAGATCCAACTATCATGCGCGTGATTATCTTGGTAGAGTTGTACTTAGGAAAAGATTTTTAAGTTTAGTGCAAACGGCCGAATAAAACTGACAGCTTCCTTAAAGTTAAGGAGACCTTAACTTAAGATTTTAGCTAAGAAGCCTTTGAGTACCTATTTGGCCTTTAGTTCTATCACAAAACATAAAGTAGGAAAAATAGCCGTTCAAAAGAAACCATAATTAGGCAATTTCAAGCCAAACCAGCACCCACATGATTGAGTCCACATCGGATCGAATAGGGATCCACAAGCAAAGCTAATCGCAGATGGCGCCACCGGTAACCCGACCGCTATCAATGGTTTTGATTAATTAAAATATTCAGAGATCAAGTTTTTTCAAGCATTTTCTTTTTCCCACCTAATACTACTTTTTCTCTCATCTCCCTTTCAACTTTCATTTTATATAGGTACTTACATTTTTCTCTTTTCTTTATTTATGTACATCTATATCTGTTGTCCTTCTAATATTTATACACCCACTCCCCTTCTGTCCTCTCCCCTTAATATTTTTCTACTCAAGTTTGCCTGGAAGAGACTGCTACGTAGCAGTAAGGCTTTTGTGTACTTGTCCATGGTTATTGTTTGTAACAACGAAATAAGAACTATTTCGTTGGTTTGTAATGTCTTTGGCAAGTGTGCAATAGAGCGTTTTTTTTTTTTTTTTTTTTATTTTATTTATTAAGGCATACCAACTAAGTACAATTCGGAAATTAACTTAAATCATATTAGTAAATAGCCTCTTAAATTAGAAATTGTACCTAAATTACAGGTAAGCACAACATTCACTTACAGGATTTTATAACAAAACAGTTAGTCGACTATGAATTTGGAAAACAATGTCGCATGCAAAACATTTAAAGAATATACAGCACTTACACTAAAGGTTCTAAAATTTTCTTTTTAAACGACAGGTACCCATTACTATTAATGTCAATATCTGGGTTAAGGCGGAAAACATCGTTGTATGAATTTAACAAGGTATTCATGGGCGCATATTGCCCATATTTGTTTCTACTGAATTTCAATCGAAAGGGCTCGAAATTATGCAATCTGGCGGACATGCGCGGCACATTAATACTTAAAAGTGAGAGAAGATATGGGCAGTCGACTGAGTTATTCAAAAGCTTATAAAGAAATTATTTTTATTAAAATACGCTAAAAATGGCATTTGACATTTGAAACAACCAATGAAACGATTTCAGTATAGTCGCTTACGGCGCCATTAGTACCTCAGTATTTGTTCCCATTAACGTCAGAAATCTGTCAATTTGGTACTATGGAAACGGTTGTCATGGTTTCAACTATTTTGACGTTTATACGATTCGAACTCGATCACGTCGGTTGTACCCAAAAATTTTTTTTCAGCTCCGTGCCCCTGGCTATTATCTGTAGCAGCATCTTGCGCAACAAAATAAATGAAAATAAACGATGATGGAAGCGTTTTCGAATGCGGCCATCCAGACGCACATTGTATTTTTCTCACTTTATGCTCTGAAATATTATATCGTTACATTTGAAAAAAGAATGCGTGAGGTTCCACATTAACGTAGCGGTCTGGCACTCTAGGTCATCACGTTCCAAATTTGAAATTCAGTGCGGAAATCATTCTCAATATTTACGTCCCGCACTAGTGCGGGAAGTAGTGTTCCAAATTCAACATGGTAGATCTCATCAGCTGGCGTTATTTGTTATAATTATAAAACTAAAAAAATATATTATTATTTAATTATTATGTTTATTTCCATACAATATTCTCGCACTTATTTATAATCGTCAAGTGCCACTTAGTTCCGAACGTTATATCAAACGTTATCTCATTCGCCCACATAACAACTGTTTACAACGGATGTCGATTACTTTTCTATTACTGTAAGTTAGATTCATGAAGCTTGAAGACATAAAAATATTACAAAAAAAAAAACAAAAAATACAATAACCGAGAAGCGAATAGCGGATATAAAATTGTGCGCATTTTTCGTAATTATTCCACAAATACGTTAAGTTTCAGTGAATTAACACCATAGTTAAGTTAAGTTTTAGTTAATTTAACCATATTTAAAAGTTCATCCTTAAATTCAAAATTGTGTGTTTTTATTGATTTGATTTAGGAAATTTAAATTTAATTTAACATTTAGGCAATTAAATTTAGCTTTTTCATATATTGTTAGGAAGTTTAAAATTTCGTATCTTTGTTTATTTAATGTACCACTCTCATAGACTATGTTTGTTTTAATATGTGGTAAACGTTGCTGGTGACAAAGTAATCTATGTATATTGTACTTATTCTGTAAGAAATATTCAACTTTGTTACTGTTTGTTTAACCCCAATTAAAAGAAAAAAAAAAGTATACGTATAGGTTTGTTTGTAAACATTCGTTCCGTAAGTTGGCTGAAAAAACAACTAGTTACCTAATAGTAAAATATTCTACATAATTTTCAATTGAATTCTTTACCCCTAGCACGAATATTTATCGAGAAAAAAACGCACGTAAAAGTACTCGATAGTGTAATTATCTATGGAAAATTTCATTTCGCTTTTTTGCTGGTAGACGGCGCTGTGTAAATTTCCCATACAAAATTACTCAATCGAATGTTTTTACACGCGTAATTTTTTTTATAGCTGTTCGTGCTAAGGGTACAGAAGTAGAGTTAATCCAATAGCATTTAATATTTAAGTTTAATAATTAATTTGTTTTTATATGAAAGAACAAAATGTGATAATTTATATTTAATGTTTTTATACTTTTTTCAACACACTTGCTCGTAAAGTGAGCCCTAATACATCGCTTTTAGGGCCATAAACCGAGCTATAACAAACGCGTGCAATAATATATAAAACACTAGGTTGTTATAGAATTATCCCTACAAAATTAAATTAGTACCTTACTGCAAGTTCTATGCGAGTAAACAGAGCATTCCCAATTTAACTGGGTTACACAGTTATTTTTTTTAATAACAACTAAGGGGTTTTATGCCGCTGAAAGTTCATATTCATTTTTGAAATTCTTGCATTGGGCGTGTGAAAAAAACAAAAAAAAAACTTACGCGCATTTTTCCATAATTGTCATATTTTGTTTTTGTCGTATTTGTTGCTGTGTGGTAAATTACTTTGTATTTTCCTCGCAAATGTGTTGAAAAACGTCGTATGAAACTCGTGAGCTTTTACTCATTGCACACTCGGCTGAGTTACGCCCTCGCCTACGGCTCGGGCTGCAACCCACAGCCTTGTGTGCAATGACCAACCTAAGCTAACTTGTCTCATAATGTACTATTATCGACTAGTCATAGTCATATTTCGTATACCATATTATTTAATATCCTCAATACGACATAACTGCTATTTTTATCACCAATCAAGAAGTTATTACTGCATTTTTGGACGGACAATAACTTTTTATGAGACTAATAACGTAATAACCGTTTGTGACGCGATCTAAAAATTCATATCTAGAAATATTGACCTACTAGACTACGCGCGCGATTTTGTCGGCGTGGACAGACGAAAAGACCTTTGACAAGGATAAAAAAGGTGTATATGTTTTAATTCAGGTGCTATAACTATCTGTGTGCCAAGGGTTATTATTGACCTATGGCGTACACAAACGAAATAGGGCTAAATATGTTGGTAAACGTATCTGCTACTCAGTGGTATGGGTCGCATTCTAGCAGGCCATTTTTAATTTTTTATTATTGTATCCTAGTATATCAATGATAAATAAAATAAAATAAAATAAATAAACACAATCACTGTCATGAAACAATTTTTTTTCACAATACAATAGTACATTATGAGACAAGTTACCTGCGGCTCGGGCTGCAACCCACAGCCTTGTGTGCAATGAGCAAAAGCTTCATACAGTTTCATACGACGTTTTTCAAGACATTTGCGAAGAAAATACAAAATAATTTACCACACAGCAACAAATACGACAAAAACAAAATATGTCAATTATGAGAAAAGGCGCGCAGTAGGTTATTTTTGTTTTTTTCACACGCCCAATGCAAGAATATTTTGCGAACAAAGGGGTGAGTGAGCAAACAGCCTACTTTAAAATTATAATTTGAAGTGATAAAATGCAAATATTATAATATTTGTATTAAAATATTGTGAAATTACGAATAATTTTATAATAATAAATATTTGTTTGTTTTATGGACATACACATTTATTTATTTCAAAAATGAATATGAATTTTCAGCGGCATATAACCTCTTTGTTGTTACTAAAAAAAATAACTGTATTACCCGGTTAAATTAGGAATGCTCTATTTACTCGCATAGAACTTGCAGTAAGGTACTAATTTAACTTTGTAGGGATAATTCTATATCAACCTAGTGTTTTATATATTATTGCACGCGTTTGTTATAGCTCGGTTTATGGCCCTAAAAGCGATGTATTAGGGCTCACTTTACGAGGAAGTGTGTTGAAAACGTTTATTGTGCTTGTACCACACATTTTCACAATGCTGAAAGTAAAAACTTTTGTTTTAATAACAAAAGTTTAATAACAATAAACATATACTCACACACTTATTGTGAAATTACTTTTTTCTGCCGGTCGGTACATAAAAAAGTAATACATATTTTGAAAAGAAGGATTGAATTCTTCAATTTTGAACTGGTTTGGTTTCTGTACGCGAACTTTCATCAAGCAGGTCAAATATGCCCAATAACCTTTGTTCTGCCGTTTTTGCGTGATTGAGTAACAAACATCCACTTACAAACTTTTGCAACAATTGTAGGATATTTTTGTGAATTTATATCATTTACACTGCCAGAATAATATCTAAAAATTTTTGTAATTAGCCTAACAATGGTTAGAATTTCACATTAGTAAATTTTCATTTAAAAATTGTAGATAGGTGTGTTCAGTGGGTATTTTAGACAAACATTTCTTTGTTTTTTTTTATTTCACGTGTTAAGTACTTCATGTACATTTTTAAACTTTGGAATAAAAAGATAAGTTTCTATAATATGTATAGTGTAGTGATAATATGTATTCTGGTGTGTTATTCGTTAGGTATTCGGCGTAATAGGTAGGCCTGAGAATTAAAAAAAAAATGTCTACATCAAAATAATCGACATTTTGTATCAATACGTGCTACGGATACAATTGCTATTTTGATAGCTAAAGGCTAAACATTATTTTAGCCTTTAACATTAGTTTGCCTATAGGTTAATAGTTCAGGGTAATTTTTACATTTGCTTTACAAGCTTGGGAATAGAATTTTAAGGCGGTTGTATGACCGAAATTGGCGCCGCGGTGAAATCTAATTTAATATTGTAATTCTAATACAAAATTTTAGTTAAAGTTACGTGTAATTTTTAGGGCCTATAGTCTAGTATTTTAAAACGGTATCATTACATTCTCTCGTAGTCACTGCTAGAAGTAGATATCAAAACTGCTAAAAGTGGCCGTTTTTGACACATTTGCTATCTATTTCTACGAATGATTACGAGGGAATGTAGTGATACCTTTTAAAAATACTAGACCATGAGCCCTAAAGTTTTCTAAAATCATTTTCTATTAACAACTTATTAAATTAAAACGTCTTAGGGCGCCATTTTCGCTAGTAAAATCACCTTAAGGCTGTATATTTGCATTTCAACGAAATTAGTGTTTTTCCAATGAAGTTATCTAAAGAATGAAAGCACAATAATAATGCTTTCATTCTTTAGATAACTTCATTGGAAAAACACTTACACATGTAAACTTTAGTTTTAGGAAGCAAAATTCTTAAATTAGTGCCGTATAGAGAGAAAAACATAATAAATTGTCAGGTATTTTAAAACGAAGACAATCTGTTCAAGTGGAATTTAAAATTTGCTTGTCAGAGGTATTTTTCAAAAACGTTTCAGCTGTAACAAATAAGAATACGACTCATATTTATTTTTTCACCAATTGTTTGTATTGTCAAGGAGTTCCCTATAGAGAGAAAATTAAAAAAATACTTTTCACTTCTCATGCTCGTAAAGTTCGTCTTTATGTTGGGTAAAGGCTGCATAAAATCGCTTTTTATGCTCTAGTGGTTCTTAACCTTTTTGGCTGGCGACCCAAAGTAGAAATATATTTGAAGTCCGCGACCCTAATCCTAATATATTTTTTATTATTTTGCCGTGACAGGTACTAAAATGACAAGTTATTTATTTTTCACTAGTGGCCACCCGCGACTTGTCTGCGTGGACAGTTTTTTGCTATCCCTCGGGGAACTGAATGTCCCTTTTCTGAACCCCTGATGTATGCAAAATTTCATGATCGATTCAGTAGTGAAGACGTGAAGGCAGTGCCGGTTTTAGCACTACCAGCGCAGCGCCCTGGGCGACATTTCTACGGATGTCCCCTATCTGCTATTCCAAGATTATCAATTTTGCCTGTTGGTTAAAAAACGGCGGCGCAGCGCGATTTTTAGTCCAGTTTCATCTACTGATCTAGTAATCTCGCTTGTTTAAAAAAAAATGGCCGCGCAGCGCTATTTTTAGTCAGTTTCATCTACTAATCTTGTAACCTTGCTTGTTTATAGTAAAAAACGGCCGCGCAGCGCGATTTTTAGGGTCCCCCCAGACCTACCGGTTTCTTTTCTTTGCTTTGCTGTTCGGCAATGGAGCGCCGGCTAAGAGACTCATTTTCAGTCTATCGCATATTTTCAATCTCAGTACATTTCACATATGTGAGCTTTGTTCCTTAAACGATCGTTATGAAAACACAAAACAATAGTTCAGGTAGGTAATGATGCCACCCACGACCCTGTTCACAATTTATATAAATATGCGATCGATTTATTTTTAGCAATCGGAGACCATGTTCAGGGTGGCATATCTCCCAGAAGCTTCCTTCTTCGCAACCCAGACGATTATATTTGGTAACTCCAAGCTAATGGCTATTTTGCCAATTTGGTCTGGTCCCAATATGCGATAGATTGAAAATGACCCTGTTGGCCGGCGGTCTAAACAGCAAAGCAGAACAGCAAAGCAAATAAAAGAAACCGGTAGGTCTGGGGGGACCCTTAGTCAGTTTCATCTACTAATCTTGTAACCTTGCTTGTTTATATTAAAAACGGCCGCGCAGCGCGATTTTTAGTCAGTTTCATCTACTAATCTTGTAACCTTACTTGTTTATAGTAAAAAACGGCCGCGCAGCGCGATTTTTAGTCAGTTTCATCTACTAATCTTGTCATCTTGCTTGTTTATAGAAAAAAAGGCCGCGCAGCGCGATTTTTAGTTAATTTCATCTACTAATCTTGTAATCTCGCTTGTTTAAAAAAACAATTTTTAGTCAGTTTCATCTACTAATCTTGTCATCTTGCTTGTTTATACTAAAAAAAAAATGGTCGCGCTGTGCGATTTTTAGTCAGTTTTATCCGTCGCGTCGTCGCTTGTCAGCAGGCAACAAAATTTTTATCACTTTTTAAAGTCGTTTAAGGGCCCGCGACCCAACCCAATACCTCTCGCGACCCGAATTTGGGTCGCGACCCGAGGTTAAGAATCGCTGCTCTAGTGCATAAAGTAAAATCTTCGTCTAAGTCTCAGACTTTAAGACAAAGGTCGCCAGGTAAACAGCCACACACGCAATTTTACTTCGTTAAATTAACTTCATATTTCATTGTTTCTTCATTTTTTGTTGTGTTATACTTAATACTTTTTTATTTTTGAAAATGGGTATCAATTTTATTGAAAGACCTTGATAAAAAAAAAAAATTTTAATTTTTGGATATGGGTATCAAATGAAAGGCCTTGATGAGCACATTCCAAAATTAGATTTTTTTTTAATAAAAAAAATAGGTTTTTTTTTTCAATTTTTGAATATGGGTATCAAATGAAAGGCCTTGATGAGCACATTCCAAAATTATATTTTTTTAATAAAAAATGAGTTTTATTTTCAATTTTTGAATATGGGTATCAAATGAAAGGCCTTGGTGAGCACATTCCAAAATTATATTTTTTTTATAAAAAAAAAAGTTTTTTATTTTTTATTTTTGAATATGGCTATCAAATGAAAGGCCTTGATGAGCACATTCCAAAAATAGATATTTTGTCACAAAAAATTAAGAAAAAACATTTTTTTTTTCAATTTTTGAATATGGGTATCAAATGAAAGGCCTTGATGAGGACATTCCAAAAAGATATATTTTGCCACAAAGAGTTAAGAAAAAAAAATTTTCTTTTCAATTTTTGGATATGGGTATCAAATGAAAGGTCTTGATGAGCACATTCCAAAAATATAGAATTTGTCACTAAAATTTAAGATTTTTTTTTTTTAATTTTTACATTATTGTTGTTTAATTTCCTCACAATCGAAGTGAAAAGCAGAGTGTATAACTCGTACATAAAACCCATTTTATGCACTTGTTGTACAATCTACTATTTAATCACAGAGAAATAAAATATCAAAAAATGCTCAAATTGGCACACTTTGACATGTTTTTTTACTGGTACATACAGAATCTAAAGTAATTTTTTAATTTTTCTTAGGAATGATGAGGTATTTGTCTAATGTATTGCGTATTTTGTATATACTTTTATCTATTTAATAATTTAATAGGAATTTTCAAAGTTCGCCCTCATTACGGTTCGCGCAGAGTTGTTATGATCATTTGTATTGAAAATTTAAAAATGGAACGTAATGCGAGTCTACAGCCTGACGAGGAAATAACAATAGATTTCTTTTTCGATTTCATTGAACACAAAAATTACAGTAGGTAGTTAAATCACTTTATTATTATCTTTGTTTCTGTCTG
This sequence comes from Agriphila geniculea, assembly GCA_943789525.1. Taxonomy (NCBI): domain Eukaryota; kingdom Metazoa; phylum Arthropoda; class Insecta; order Lepidoptera; family Crambidae; genus Agriphila; species Agriphila geniculea. The sequence goes on along the minus strand of OX038894.1, from coordinate 5,817,224 downwards.
TCACATTGTAATTCAATAGTCTTACTCGTGCGCAACCTAAGCAACTTGTACGAACAGACAGACAATCATTAATATTACATAAGATTAATAGATTGGAACACAACTCGTTAGAAATAGATACTAAACAAGTTTTTTACGCATCGGAGCACAAGTATTTGTAACAAGAAGAAGTATTTTTCACGTAAATATACTACTTAAGGCGGTTGTATGACTGAAAGTAGCGTCCTCAGAGGTTTTTATTTAATAAGTTATTAATAGAAAACGATTTTAATAATGTTTTACGGGGAGTTTTTAGGGCCCATGGTCTAGTATTTTTTTGAAATAGTATTCACATGCCCTCGTAGCCATTCGAGTAGATAGCAATTGTGTCAAAAACTGCCCCTTTTAGCAGTTTTGCTATCTACTTCTAGCAGTGACTACGAGGGAATGTAACGATACCGTCTAAAAATACAAGAATGTGGGCCCTAAAAATTCCATGTAAAACATTATTAAAAATTGTGTATTAGAATTATAATGTTAAATAAAATACACCGCGGCACCACTTTCGCTCAGGGTGCAACCTAAAAAAACAATAGGGGCCACCCATAATATGATTTTCCATACAAAAGAGCTAAGCTCTGTAACCTTAACACGAACATCTATCGAGAAAAAAAAATTCGGGTTGCACTCCGGGAGTGCCGGCAGAAGTGAAAACTTGAATATTAAAGTTGTGCATTTTTGATATTTTGAAATTAGCGGCAAAGGATTAAAATTATTTCTTTCCTATTACTATACAGTCACACAATTCAATCAGTTTGTAATTAGAGAAAAATTCTAAAGATTTCGCGCCAGTGGCCTTTTTAATTTCTACATGCACGCATTCTACGATTTAAACTTATTGTCACGGAGTATAAATAAGTCTATGATTTCACCGAAGAGATCACTGCTATTAGTTCCATTTTCAAAATTAGCGCGTTGCTGGTGACACAAGTGTTTTCGTCTTGAAATGACGCGCTGCCATTTTTACCCCGCCCCGTAGAAAGGGAAGGGGATACTTCCGCCGCCAGCTGTTTACTCTCCATCCGTCACATCCGTCTTACGAATTTTCGATCAGGGTCACGTGATTCTTACTGACGCGAGTTTAGCATTTTTTCCCCATTACAAAAAAGCGTACAACGCCGCCAAAGAAGTTTTGATTTCAAAAAAAAAACGCGCGTAAAAGTACTTAATAGAGTATTTTATCTACGGAAAATTTTATTTCGCTTTTTGGCGGTAGATGGCGCTGTACAAATTTCTCAAACAAAATTTCTCTATTGAATGTTTTTACGTTATTTTTTCTATGACCGTCCGTTCGTGCTACAGGTAGGTACTGAAAGGATTTTTTCTGATAAATTCAATCTGACTTTATTTGGATTTGATTCTAAAGCTGTAATAGTCAACTTACCGACTTTATTGTCGAATTTATTGTATAATTTCTCCTATTCGCCGTATGTCAGTTAGAATAAAAATAAATTGGAGTTTCATACAAAAATAGGCGAAATTTAACATATTTTTTTTTAATTCTAACTGGCACACGGCTAATAGGAGAAATTATACAGTGGACGTAATATCCGTGATTATTTTTATCTTTCTAAACATTTTTAGAAATCAATAATAGTACATTACTGCCGCGGTCAATAATGACTGCGTTGCTGGCAGCGATGATGATGGCCGAGAGCGGAGCTTAGCGCAGGTCCAGGCCGTCACAGCGCGGTCAGCATTGTAGCCCTTGATGGACAAGCTAGAATAAAGGCCGAGACCGGAGGTCGAGGCCTTTATAGCGCGGACAGCAAGGGCTGCAATGGTGACCAAGCTTGAAGGCCGAGAGCGTAGTTAAGCTTAGCTCGAGGCCATCATAACGTGGCCAGCAGTGCAGTCATTGTGGACCAAGGCTTGTATAGTACTTTACTCAAAAAATGCCAATACTGCCTACTATACCTACTATAGTAGCTACTTATAACCTAATTTCGAAAAAATACAAAAATGCAAATATCTCAGAAACGGTGCGTCGGAGCCAAAAAATAAGGTTTTTTTTGATCCCCTTCGTAACTCCGGATATAGATAAGAGGTATTGAATGAAAGGTCAAAAAACGGTCAAGTGCGAGTTTTTTATATTTTTCCATACTAATTTTATATAATAGTACCAAACCATCGTCTAGGTACAACAATACAACACCCGCGCAGATATAGAATGGGATTCAAAATGGCGGCTCACCGCGCTTACCACAACGAGTGTGACTGAGAGAGCGATGGGTGTGGCGTTAAGTGTGCGAGCGAGAAGTAAATATGAACGACGCCATTTCTGATCCCATTCTTTATCTGCGCGAGTTGTACAGTTTATTTTTCACCTTTGTTTGAAAGAAAACTCGACAATAATGGATTCTCAAAGGAAATTGCTGGTGGCTAAAATTCGACAATAATGAAATCCCATACAACTTTGTTGCGTCACCATCGGAGAACACCGGCAAGCTCGACTTTGTTCAAAGAAGGTTGTCAAAATAATGAACATATTACAAGCTTTTTTGAGTAATAGTACATTACTGCCGCGGTATATAATGACTGCGTTGCTGGCAGCGATTATGATGGCCGAGAGCGGAGCTTAGCGCAGGTCCAGGCCGTCACAGCGCGGTCAGCATTGCAGCCCTTGATGGCCAAGCTGAAATAAAGGCCGAGACCGGAGGTCGAGGCCTTTATAGCGCGGACAGCAAGGGCTGCAATGATGACCAAGCTTGAAGGCCGAGAGCGTAGTTTAGCTTAGCTCGAGGCCATCATAACGTGGCCAGCAGTGCAGTCATTGTGGACCAAGGCTTGTATAGTGCTTTACTCAAAAGTGCGAGTACTACCTACTACTATAGTGGGTACGTATAACCTAATTTCGAAAAAAATACAAAAATGCAAATATCTCAGAAACGGTGCGTCGGAGCCAAAAAATAAGGTTTTTTTCAACCCCCTAAGGTACCCCGGAAGTGGTCAAAAGGCATTTAATGAAAGGTCAAAAAACGGTCAAGTGCGAGTTTTTTATATTTTTCCATACAAATTTTACATAAAAATACAAATATCACCTGTGTAATAGGGTTTTCTCCCCTCAATGTACAACACCCGCGCAGATAAAGAATGGGATTGAAAATGCGGCTCACCGCGCTTACCACAACGAGTGTGACCGAGAGAGCGATAGGTGTGGCGTTCTATATTTGAAACAAAACTCGACAATAATGGATTCTCAAAGGAAATTGCTGGTAGCTAAAACAAGACAATAATGAAATCTCATACAACTTTCACGCGTCACCATCGGAGGAGCGCGGCAACCCCGACTTTGCTCAAAGAAGGTTGTCAAAATAATGACCATATTACAAGCATTTTTGAGTAAAATTATTATTTTATGAAAATGACGAACCTTCGAAGTTGAATAACTTGGCTCAGAGCAATACTACAACTTTTGTCCTATATTAACTATCTATTGCTTCAAATGGCTATTTCTAGCGATACATACCATTTTTTTACTGGCCGGCACTTCTAAAAAAGGCCCAGAATGAAAGATCTCCTTCAAAATTACAGACTCGAAATAAAAATTCTACTTTGTTTTTTTTAATTAGGGCAACCCTCCGTTGTTTTATATCCATAATTTCTCATGTCCTCCTATTAAGTTCCAATAATAGATTATACGAGTCAGTCGCGACGAGATATAAACAGTTCCGTCCTACATTCTTGATATTTGTTCTTTTTTTGCTCCTATTTGAGGTTCTGAATAACTGATTTATAGCCATATACAGGGTGTCCCAAAACTTTGCCACACGGAGGGAAAGTGCCTTGTAACACCCATTTTCACATACCTCAGGGGGTGACAAGCGTTTGATTTTGAAGTACTTATTATGGTGAGATTCTCGCTGTAGTCTTGAGGGAGGGGCGCAACATTAGGTATAAGGTCTAGGTATAGGTTTAGATAGGTATTACAAAACACTCCCAGTGTTTTCATATGGTTTTTTATATGATTTGAGTTAGTAAATTGCATGCAAATTTCTACCTTTTGTTTGAGTCCATTTCTAGTGGCTTAGCGAATGTCGGCGATTGTACCACACATTCCGGCAACAGGGCATTCTCTTGGATTCATTTTAAAACCTCACTCACTAAGAATTTTAATACTTTTCAATAATTAAATCAAATAAAATGTAGTGTTTACATATTTCATACAGTTGACTGGCACTTTGACAAGTGACAACTGTCAGATGTGACGTTTGGCGCTTCATTCGTTATGCTGGTCCCAGAGACCAATAAATTTATGCTTTGTCGATAAAATAAAATAAATAAATGTGTCTTATTTGTTGTTGTAAATAATTAAAGTAAATGTTAATGTTTGGCATGCTAGTGAAAGATTTTAATAATTGTTTTGCTATGAAGGGTAAATATGTTCATAGAAGGTAGTTTGTCTATGGCGTAGGTTTTTTGTCGATGGTATTCGAGAGATTTCTAGACATTTCCAACAATGTCATGACTCGCCGGAAGTTTTTGACTTTCATTCTCTTGTTTGCACCTTTGGCGTATAGTTGCAATATTTTAGTAATGTGAAACCAGTTTCTGTAACTCCTTGTTGGTTTTTGCCATTGGTTTCATGATGCGTTGAGCATCCTTTCAAGTGGTGAGAGTGATAAAAATGTGAATTTAATTATTTGTCTGCTTTTACCAGTGGTGTCAAAATTGTAATCCGGTGTCTTGTTTTCCAGGGCACGAGGCTCATTAATTTTGTCTTTCAACATGTCTCTTATGAGATAAAAACCTGTAATGATTCAAGCCCAATTTGGTAAGCAAATCAACTTGGTTATAATATTTGTTGTAGAAAAACCTTGTGTTCAATGTGACGACAATTGGGTGATTTTATCTTTTAATTGCAGGGCTTCCATAGTTTACCTTAAGATTTACGTCAAGACTATGGCTTAGCGTCGCTGTAAGGATGCGCCGTGAATGATTCCAGTCCCATAGTTTACCTCAAAAGTTACGTCAAGACGATGGCTTAGCGTTCCATAGTTTACCTCAAAATTTGCGTCAGGACTAAGGCTTAGCTTCGCTATAAAGCCCGCCGATGTCGCAGCACGTGGTATACATTACGTCTGCAATGAGTATTTCGACGATAACCGAGGTATTCTGAAGATTCCTTTCATTATTACCGTAGCTGCAGTGTTCCGTAACATGTGTCCCGGGAATCAATCCACGTTCAGATAAACCTTTTCACTCTAAGCACCTATAAATTTGCAAAGGTTACTCGAGGTCATGTTCAATTTAGTCCCGTGCAGTTCTACAGCCAATAAATGTCTTAGACATATTTTAAATTGCTGAAACATGTCAATTCTTGGTCAGTTTAACTTATTAAATGAATAGAGATTCTTAGTTTAATTATTAAAATTTAGTTTGTTACGATTTTATTTATTTTGATCCATGTTGATTTTATTTTATTTGATCTGATTTAATTGAATTTAATTTAGCTTAGGTAATTTATTTTAATTTAGGTAATTTAATATTGTTGATTTAATTTGAATTGATTTAATCTAATATGTACAATAATTGGCTGTAATGATAATAATGTATGATTGTTTACAAATTTTAGTATCAATCAATGCTTCTTTACTTGATGTTAATTTAATAGGATGACATAATAATTTTAATATGGCAAATGTTGTGTATACCAGTAATTGGTTTTCATGTAAGACCTAATCATTAATAATTTCAAGACCCACTTGTATATTATTGCATGTAAAACTGTTGGTGTACCTTATATAAATAAATAAAAAAATAAAATAATGTAGGTTCAGCGTAATCTCTGGTCATGAGCCAGATTGTAATAAATAATTCTATTTTACTATGAATGCCTTGTGTTAAGATAATAAGTGATTTGTATTTTAGATAAATATTGAAGTTAGGAAATTTTGCTGAAAGAAGACTTCATTTTGTATTTAAAAAGAAACGTAACTGCATTCAAAGATCTTTTTAAATCGCATACGATTCGATATAAATTGATACAATCCGTAATAATTAAATTTGAATGTTAAACTTGGTCTTCCTTCTGTTTAAGATACTGTGTCACTTAAGAAAAAATAATCCTTATGAGTAACCCTTTCAATTGATATCGTAAAAAAATGATTTTGGTGGATTCGATTCCTGGTAAAGGCAGGCTTTTCAAAAATCTTTGAATACAGTTCCAATTATTTTTAAAAACAAAATCAAGAAGTCTTCTTTCAGTAAAGTTTCCTATCTTCAATATTTAAGGTACTTCTCCTCCGTGTGGCAAAGTTTTGGGACACACTGTATATGATTATTTTTATGGATATTAAAAAAGAGTAAACATGAACCGTATCATGTTTAATTAGAGGTGTATACTTTTACCTGATATCTGATACTCAAACATTAAGTCAGGTTTCCATATTTTGCCCGTAGTTTGTACTTAATTAGGACTAATTTAATAATATTAAGTTCCTACTTGATTTTTTTTAAGATTCTGCGAATAGGCTATGATAACTTTCTAGATTTCAGGTCATTAGAATTTGAGGTTAACTTTGTTACGATGATGAGTGAACAGAATCAACGAGTATTTTTCATTCTTGTTTGTTTTTCTACTGAAAATGAATACTTAAACTCAGCTTAAACTTAATAAACAATGCCGACTTGTTTGTAAAAATGACCAAGCTTAGAAAGTGACTAATTCACATAAAACCCCATTGCTAATTACTAAGCGTGGACGCCAAAAAGAAAAATACCCAACAACGTTAATGAATTAAAAAAAAACTACTCGACCCGAGTACTTAATCACAAGCCACTGGCTGGAAAAAAAGCTATACGCCCTCATTCGAGCAAAAGGCGCGTGTTTTAAAAAAATAAACTGCATTGCTGGCCGCAAAGGACGAAAAATTAAGAAGCAAACAGCAGCCTCAATGGAGGGCGATTGCGTAACAAGGTTGCTATTTTCGGTTGTCCAAACTGCTCGCGGATCAATGAAGCCGCGACGGTGGCGCCATCCGACGGGTGGCGGCCGATGACCTCGCCCCGCGGAAGCGTAACGTAACTCGCGACCTACACACAGTTTATGAGAGCCTAGTAGTTTGCTCTGCGCGGCTCGGTATATTTTTTTTAGCATTTAAACTTTATAGGATTGTTTTATGATTTTGTTTTTTTTAATCAAGCTAATTTAATTTTGAACGTAAAATTACTATAATTAATCTTCTTAAAAAACAAATGACAATTTCAAAAATACAACCTCGTCGATCTTTGATCTCCTCTCCTTTTATGCTCAGTATAAACAAAACAATAGAGTTTCCGATTGTTTTCAATCAAATAAATTAATAGAGATATCGGTTTGTTACACGGTTACGGTTTGAATCCAAATGACACCCTATTCCTTGGACGGAAAAAAACGAATTGCCCCGCTATATTTGCTTGAAAATCCTCACATGCCATGTCATATTCACGCAATTCTCGACTTTACTGTAATGGAACTAGTTCTGCAGAGCTAAGTGGAAACGCTTGAACCATAGCAAACTTTTTAAAGTGCGAGAGAGGCAGTTTTCACTGCATTTGAGGGAGAAAAATCCTACTGTGTCAAAGAAAATTGGCAGCAGTTTTTCTTTTCACTACCTACTTTTAAACTTTATTCTGAAGTTTTTAACAATTCTAGGACCATTTTTTTTATTGGTTGAAATAAAAATCGACTTCGATTTTACTTAATTGACTAATGAGACTTTGGTATTTATATTTATTTTTATACAATACTAAATAATATACTAGAAAAAATACGACTCGCACCGATCAATTCGCGGACGGAAATCGAACCCGCGACCTTAGGATGTCAGTCTGAGCTACCGAGTCACTAGTGGCATCATCGAATTTATCAATTAATTATTACATAATTGATTAACTAACTAAATCTTGACCTAATTAATTAAACTAATCTTATGAATAAAATTCAGTAGGTACTTGCAGCGAACTAAAATCTATGGAATAAGCATTCTGCTCAAAAAATGGCACCACATGAAAAGTAAAACTAATTGGATAGAGCTAAAAATGCTGGCATTTAACTATGCTGCACAAAGCGTCTGAACACTGGTTGCTTATTAGCGACCATAATTTGTATACTCATAGATATTTCTATACTTAAACGAAAAAATAAGATACGTTTTTTCTGCATCTTTTTACTGCCTTCTTTGCATCTTTTACACCATCCTTACTAATATTATAAATGCGAAAGTCCGTTTGTTTGTTTGTTTGTTTGTTTGTTACGCCTTCACGTCTTAACTACTGAACCGATCATCATGAAATTTTGCATACACGTTGTCAGGGGTATAGAGAAGGACATAGGGTACCTTTCATCCCGAAAAAAAGTATAGTTCCCGAGGGATAGCGAAAAACCTTTCCACGCAGACGAAGTCGCGGGCGGCCGCTAGTTTGACTATAAAGGACGTCATTTCTAATAAATTCTCCCTTTCTATCTTTTCTCTACAATATAAACTCCAATTTATTGAAAAGAACACTAACGTCAGTCACCGGGTGTGTGGCTGGCCCGACTAAAGCTGAGCAGGTTGTACTTTTTGGCCCCTTGGTGCCATTTTTTAAGCAATATTTGTTTGCAATTACACTTCCATAGATTTTATTTCGCTGGGTACTTGTAAGCTTGGTTCATAACTCTCTAAGAAACATCACTAATACAGAACAACCTAAAACTTCCTAAAAAGTGATAGACAAAACAACAATTTTACAAAAAAGTAAAATCGAGCTGTCTAATAAATCCTAAATTCCCTGTCAAAACTTTAACATAATTGGCAAAGATTTGTAAGCCAAGCTTCCCAACATTATTGGGGATAAAATTTAAATTGCCAGAATGACAGCTGATCATACCATCCCCGTTTACATGGGAGGGGGAGATCGGAGGAAGGATGTATCGATTTTTCACCGATTGCGTACTTTGGAGCGATGGTTAAAAAGAGTTTCCTCCTATCATTATACCTATGACCTTGCGATGTGGTGATTCCATTTTTGGCATCATTTTGGATAATTTTACTAGTTAGAGTAGAGGCAATGACTTTGTTATTAGATTAGAAATATATACATGGTATGTAACGTAAATAATAGCTTGTAGAAATAATTTATGGAAGACGTAGACAAAAAAAACTATTTTAGAGATCCAAAAATGTGTGGAACTGTATGTATATATATATATATATATCTAACTTCCATACTTAGTATTAAGAAAGTGATAATTTCGTAGAACTATTGTCTATTGTACACATTACTTCTATATCTAAATAACAACATAATTTTGTATTGTTTAATTAGTGCATGTGGTGCCCTCCTATAAGTAATGGGGCATTTAGTCTAAGAGCCGTATTGCTATTATATTGTCTGTAATCAGTGTACCCATTGTTGGAGAGCCAAATTAAAATAAATAAATAAAAAAAAGTATGTTATTTTGGTAATTTGTCATCTTTATTTCACTACCATTGTAGGTAAGACTGCTTTGTTATAAACTAAAATACCTTTTTTTTATCTTTACTGTCACGTACGATGTGACCCGCCAGACAGAGACGAAAATGCTTAGTAAAATGTAAAACAATAAAAATAGAAAAATTTTCATTACCAAATTAGGCACACGTGGTGGCTTAAGCCCACCGGTAACGATCAATTGCGATTGTCAATTTTTCCGCAATTGACGCCCATTGACGGAAAAATTGATCGTTTACGCGTGCAATTGAAGCGATTGTCAATTGCTCCAACAATGGAATTGACGGAAAAATTGACAATCGCAATTGATCGTTACCGGCGGGCTTTACAGTCCGCAATATCATTTTCCATCCATAAGAAAGGTACCCCCACTAATGAGATATTAAAAATATGGCATCATCGGTATCATCGCATTTTATACTTCAAAAAAATGGACAATTTTTGATGTAATGCCATAGGTCGCGGAATGAAATTAAGATATATATTTCTTTATATCTTTCTCCATACACGTACTGAACCAGAATCACGATTCAGTGATTTTGGCTCAATACATTTTAATTTCGAAAATACGTCTTAAAATTTTTCGAAATTATTTAGAAACAAAAGTCAAAATTACTTTAAATAATTTTTGTTATCAATATTCATAATCGTGTCGAGAATTTCTCTTTAATCGCTATAGTTTTTTACTACGAATTGATTTAGTGATTTTTGCGTCAATAATATGCATCAATTTTATTGTATCAAAACAAAATCAAAAGTATAATGAGTGAGAAAATCAACTGTAGTATTAAAAACTTTTCTCTTGCGTTTTTTTTCGTGATATAGTTACTTGAAGTTAACACGCAGCAGCAACCGCCGAAAACGCTCTATACAAAACGGTTATGATTTGTGACGTCACATGTCACGTTTCAGGCGGGTTTATTATGGAGTTAGCCAAGAATTTTCAATTATCTCCCTAAATATTGCGTTTAAGTACATAAGTGTTTTACAAAATATTATTTCTTATTCGATATTCTATCTGACTGCTAAGTGCATTATATCCGCAAATGAAAAAAAATAATTCGTTATTTTTCCCTGATTTCATCGTGTGATAAAACTAAAATAATTCATTTTTTGTTCTGTTTCATCATGTTTTCATAAATATCCGAAGCGATCAAGCCATAGACATAGAAAAATTTTCGCTGCGCTCAAGAAGACCAACAAAGCGTGGAAAAGAGACGTTAACATCATACGGACACGGTCTATGTAAAAAAGAGACAAAGGAGCAAGTGACATGTGCCAACATTTTTTACAGTAAGAGCCCCTAGCGTCCCGCTTAGCAAATGAGCAATCACAGTTTGTTTAAAATATTTTTTAATCTTAATTAGAATTAAAAATAAAGGTATCGTGGAGCTATGGTGTCTTGTACTCTAAATAATTGTGATGTGACTAAACAATCCAAGTAATCACACTTTTCAAAGGTAAATAAGATATTGCCACACATTTCTCTAAAACCAAATTTCGCTACATTTATTCGTTTATCGACTAAGAAAATAGTATGGATCATAGTTTATTAATTTCCTTTGCCATAATATAGTCATATTTTATGAATCTAAGTCATATTTTACGTATCTCATATAAAATGTATTGATTCGTTTTCGGATCACCTGTTTATTTACTTTGTTGTTCTTTGACATTCTATTTCTATGGATCAAGCTCAAATTTATCAAAATCGGAGACTTATGCATACTTATTCCCTATTCTGCCGAATCGGTCTCGCTCCCGCGCGCATCGTTTTCTTATTGCTATCTCACTTTACTCTTTATTTTCAACATGTCCCCTTAAGGCTCCGTTATGCAAAATCATTTGTCACTGTCTTTTTCTTTACGTGCAAAGAGTATGGAAAATAACCTCACTTCTGCACTTTTTCGATTTTTTTTTATCATAAGTTTTAGCACAATTATCTTTCTTGAAAAAAAGTTATTGGAGCAACTGCACAGTACGTTAAAGTGTATTTTAATGTAGAATTCAATACGTTTCCGCTATTATTTACGTCAAAAATATGAAACGCGACAAGCGCTTTTGATGATATTCTGATTTTTTTACAATCATCTGTGAGGTTTATACGCAATTTAATAATTGTAGCTACTAGATAAACTTTTTTTTGTGGCTACAACTTGACATTTTCTATATAAAAATATGGCCTGCGTAAACCATGTTTTCCTATTATGGCCCCTTAAGCTTCCATATAAGAGTTTAAGAGTGCATCGTATATCTGCCTTTTTTGCCAATCTTGCGAAGCAGTTCGCATAAGGGTGCTTCAACTGCCAATAGTACTCAGCCATCTAAGTGTTAGCAAAGAGGATTCAGAGTTTCGATTGATGTGAATAGCTTACGAGATGGTTTTTAAAATAAAACAAAATGGCGGATGCGGTGTGTGTTATAAAATGGCGGATTTATTAATCAAAATAAAAAAAAACTTAGAAATGAACCGTGTTATTACAAAAGATTTTTTAACACTGTTTAACTTAGACACCTGTAATGTGATGCTGTCACTTTTTTGACAATATCACATTTAAACAGGTGTCTAATAAACATGTAAAGGGTTCTGAAACAGCTTTCTGCCAACGTTATAACTACCAGTGTCATAGTAACCACAATATCCACCCGACGAGTTACATTATGAAATTCAGTACAACATTATAACACACTCGTTCGGATGATAAAATGACGAAGAGGAGAAGGAAAGTTAATGTCAAAGTAAAGTCAAAGTTAAATTCAAGGTCAAGGTCAAAGTCAAAGTCAAGGTCAAAATCATAACCCTTTATAGAGGATACATATCATGGGTGTAGATAAATATCATGGGTGTTTTTAATCTATATGTATTAAAATATTGTTTGTTTCCCAAACTAAAATAAAAAAAAATAAAAAAATGGGTGTAGACAAAGTATTGTACGCAACTGTTATAAAATTAGGTATTAAAACACTCGTGTGACACTATTATCACATTCGTGTTTTAATACCCCTCATTACACGGTACAGTTGCATAAATAACTATTGTAAATAACACGGATTGTGCTTTTGAACTGTTAAAAAAGTTTTTCTTTAGTTAATTATACATATATACTTGTACTATACAATATATATAGTATATTATGTGAAATGATCGAAGAGTGCAACTACGAGTAAAGATGTGCCGTGTAGGAATATTCCCAACCTTAAGGCAATATTCCCGGCAATGAGGTGCAACCATGCCTGCCTGACCGTTCGTTTCCTTTCCTAATACATAAAATTTGGAAGTTGGTAAGGTAGGTATTATTTAACGTAGTTTTTTATTTACTTTTTTAGGGTTCCGTACCCAAAGGTTAAAAACGGGACCCTATTACTAAGACTCTGCTGCTGTCCGTCTGTCTGTCTGTCTGTCTGTCACCAGACTGTATCTCATGAACCGTGATAGCTAGACAATTGAAATTTTCATAGATGATGTATTTCTGTTGCCGCTATAACAACAAATACTAAAAACAGAATAAATTTAATATTTAAGGGGGGCTCCTATACAGCAAACATGTTTTTTTTTTGCCGTTTTTTGCTGTATATTAATAACGACAACAGGTAGACAATTGAAATTTTCACAGATGATGTATTTCTGCTGCCACTATAACAACAAATACTAAAAACAGAATAAAATAAATATTTGAGGGGGGCTCACATACAACAAATCTGTTTTTTTTTTGCCATTTTTTGGTACAGAACCCTTAGTGCGCGACTCCGACTCGCCCTTGGCCGGTTTTTTAATCTGTTGTCGATAAAACCTTCTTTATGATTTATAATTTAATCTTTTGGTCTTGCTGTTATATTTGTAATCATTTTTACAGCCCTTGGAAAATCAATATCAAAGTGTTCTTGGCTTATTTATTATATTACAATTTTATGCTACACTAAAGAAACAACAGAGATAAATGTAGTTTTAGACTAGATATAAAATAAATATTTGAGAAGAAATTGTAATATTAATAACTTAAGTTACGCCTCAACTTTACTGAAATGTAACTGTCATGAAACGTATTTCATGTCGTTATGCCTTTATGCCGGTCAATCGATGCAGCTACGGTGATAACATCTCGTAGTACTACGCTACGACCACGCTACGTGCTACGGCCGACTGTTTGCGGCCTACGGAATTCCGTAATTATTGTACGAGCGATTATTCATATTTGGGGGTCTGAGTTGACGTGTAACTTAACATTAAATTACGATGTTATAATTCCTTATAGTTAGCTATGGTTGAATTGACAAAAGCGGTAAATAAGGTGTTTTTTTCGGGAATGTCTTCGTATTAAAAATGGCTTTTACATACTTATGTAATGTATCCGTTATAATGTGGTTATAATTTGGTTTTAAATCAAAAGATTGGAATAGTTTTTTTTTTGGGTTCATAGACAGGTATCTCTCGAGATTTTTTATTTCGATAGTATACCTACAGTTTACTAGAAATCCTTATTTAAACTTTTAAACATACCTATAATAAGATAATTTATATCTTAGAAAAAATACTAGAAAAAATAGACTCACCCGTTGCTACGGGTGAATCGATTTTTTGAGGTGCTCCTCAGACGGGATTCGAACCAGCACCCTTAGCAAAATAGCGTTGTGAATGCCTAAAATCTAAAAATTCAATAATTATATAGTTATTTCATCTTAATCGATTGTCTGGCATCTGTGAAGATGTTGCATTCGAATGTTGAAGTTAATTCTTCACATTTTGATGAGATAACGCTGGCTTATAGCGAAAACGTAAAAAGTACTAGAATATTTCGCCGGCCCCACTCGGAAGCATAATTGGTTAGTGCATTAGGCCGGAATCCCAAGGTTGCGGGTTCGAATCCCGTCTGAGGTGTACGGGTGAGTCAATTTTTTCTAGTATTTTTTCTAAGATATAAATTATCTAGCATTGTAAATGCCTAAAATCTAAAAATTCAATACCTATAGTAATTTATTTCATCAGCTGATTACTTAGCTTCATTAAATGTATTGTGTAAAACAAAACGTTGGCCAACAAAATACAAATAAAAGGTACCTATTACCTATAAACCTTTAATGGAATTCAATATAAAAAGTTACATTTAAACCTTATTGTAAACGCACGCAGTATTTCAAGCCGTAAATCCTTTAAGTCGATTGTCAAGTAAATGTTTTACACAAACAAATGTGCGTATCGATTCGTCGAAATTAAAGTAGAAATAGGACGGAGGGTCGCTTCGAGCGAGCTGGATTGATGGAAAGCTAGAGATTGTCTGTGGAAGATTCAATATACTCGTACACGTATATGTTACGGCTAATACCCGAAGTGCGGTTACACCTAGTTTTAGCCGGTTAAAACTTCCTAGTTTTAGCCGGCTAAAACTAGGTGTAGCTGTTGGTTGAACTTTGGTGTAACCGATCTGCTAAACTCATGTAGGTCCCGAATATAAGTTATTTAAGGCAAGCGTAAAATCGTGGTTATTTTTTTAACAGAAAACAGAAATATAACTTTCTTAATACCCCATAAATTACTCCCCCTTAGTAGCACAAAGAAGGACTTATAAAGCATAAAGAAGAAACCGACTTCACTTAGTATTAGCAGTGAGCAAATCGGTTTAACCGATAGCTACCGGCTACACCTAGTTTTAGCCGGCTAAAACTAGGTTTGGCCGCATTTTGGGTATTAGCCGTAACATATACATTAATTTAATACAGGGTTATTTGTAAAACACCAACAACCTTGTAGCAGTAGATTACTAAGATCATAAACAACAACATTTGTTATACGACTTTTCCGAAAACAGACTAAAAACCGACTTTTCATACAAAACATCAGACAGCGAGTCTGGACATTTGTATGGAAAGTCGATTTGTTTTGTCTGTTTTCGGAAAAGTCGTATAACAAACGTTGTTTTTAGGGTTCCGTAGCCTAAATGGCAAAAAACGGAACCCTTATAGATTCGTCATGTCTGTCTGTCTGTCTGTCTGTCTGTCTGTCTGTCTGTCTGTCTGTCTGTCTGTCTGTCCGTATGTCACAGCCACTTTATTCCGAAAGTATTAAGACTACACAGTTGAAACTTGGTAGGTAGATGTATTCTGTTAACCGCTTAACGAATTTAATACAAAAATAAGAAAAATAAAAGATTAAGGGGGGGCTCCCCATACATGAAACTGAAACTGAAAAAAGTTTTTTTCATCAAACCAACACGTGTTGGGTGTCTATAGATAGGTCTTTAAAAATGACATTGAGATTTTTAAGACAACTTTTTCTCAAAGTCAACCGTTTGAAAGATATTCACCGCCAAAGTGGTAAAATGTGTGTCCCCCCCCCCTTTAACTTTTGAAATAAGAGAGTGAAAAATCTAAAAAAAATATATGCTGTAGATCTTAATAAACACTTTCAACCAAAATTGGTTTGAACGAGATATAGTAATTAGTTTTCGAGATATAGCACATTTTCCAAAACCGCAAATATAACTTTGTCATTCATACCAACACTGTGAAAAACAAAGTTATTTTTGCAGACAAAAAATGATAGGTGGTATTAAATATGGTATGGTATAAGGTAACTACGGAACCCTATGGCGCGTGGCCCGACACGCACTTGGCCGGTTTTTTTTTATTATGTTCATAATCTACTCCTGCGAGGTTGTTGGAGTTTTACAAATAACCCTGTTGTGTTTTTTTTATCAACAACCCATGAGATTTAGGGTCTGTTTCACAAAGTCCAACTATTACAAGTACCTTCATATAAATTCAAAAGTTAGTGTCTTAACATAGATTGTGAAACAAAGGCTGAAGTTCACCAACACTTAACAGGTTATGATTTGCAGATTATGTTTTAACAGTCTGTTCTTTTACTTATGGTTAAAAACGAATTGATTATTTAAATAAGTATTAGCGCTTTATGTTTGTGTTTTGCTAAAAATCTATGATTTGACACTTCTATTTAATGGAACAGAATTTATATGAAATTTCCCTTATCAACTTTAATAATCAAATACTGAAGCTCCAATAAGATTTAACAGTTTTTCGGTGTAGAGATTTGCTGTAGGTAAAAAAGCAGTTTTTTTGGTACAGCATTGCTCGCATTTTTAGGCGAATATAGTCGTTATTTATAAACCATAAGTTACATTTTAACTTTTTGACCGGTACAAAAGTAAAATTTTTGACCAAAAGTGAACTTGGCAGGTTAAGGCACCCTGACCGAAAGTGGCGCCGCGGTGAATTTTATTTAATATTGTAATTCTAATAAAAAATGGTCGCAAAACACCTGAAATATGTCCAGCTGGAACAGGGCTACATTTTCATTCCTCTAGCGGTAGAAACGACGGGTTGTTGGTGGCAGAGGCAATACAATTTGTCAAAGTCTTAGGACGTCGACTTAGAAAAAAAAATTGTGACCCCCGCTCTGGGTCGTTTCTGGTGCAAAGGTTGTCTATTGCCATCCAACATGGCAACGCGGCCAGCGTTGTGGGCACATTTGCACCGGGGACTACTCGGGGCGGTCTTTTAGACTAAGTGATATTTTTAATATTGCCTAATGTAATTTTTGTATATATAATTAATAACTTATCTTCAGACAAAAAAAAAGGAGGAAAATTATATTCTAACTAGCTTCCGCCCGCGACTTCGTCTGCGTGGAAAGTTTTTTTGCTTTCCCTCGGGAACATAATTTTTTTTTTGGATGAAAGGTACCCTATGTCCTTCTCTGTACCCCTAACAACGTGTATGCAAAATTTCATGAAGATCGGTTCAGAAGTTAGGACGTGAAGGCGTAACAAACAAACAAACAACCAAACGGACTTTCGCATTTACAATATTAGTAAGGAAAGGATATACAATTTCAATAAAACTTTACGTGACATTTTTAGGGCATAGTCTAGTATTGTAAACAGTATCAATACATTCCCTCGTAGTCACTGCTAGAAGTAGATAGCAAATGTATTAAAAACAGCCACTTTTAGTAGTTTTGTTATCTACTTCTAACAGTAACTATGACAACGAGAGAATGTAATGATACCGTCTAAAAATACTAGACTATGGGCCCTCAAAATTACACGAGCAGTTTTATTTAAATTGTGTATTAGAATTACAATATAAACAAATTCACCTTTCACTTTCGGTCAGCAAAGCGCCTTAACGAAATAGGCCGAAGATTTTTATCAAAATGATTCAGATAGAAATAGAAAACGATGTCAGATTTTTCTACCGCCACAAAATTAGGTCTAACCAGCATAAATAAATTAAAAACTCTTTACGTCCCAAAAAGGTTCCACTCCTCGTTGTAATGTAAAGGTTAACCCGCACTAACCTGCCTACATTAACGCTCACTACTCACTCGCCTCTTACATTACGTGTCGTCTGCGTAATGTACGTCAACCCACACAGTACTCACACAGGTAGTGAAGTCTAAAATTAGACTGAAATATGAGTCTTACAAAGATTTGCTGTCAACGCATTTTTGAAACGTTTTGCTTGCGAGAGCACAGATAAAATTATTTGCAATGGAGAAAGTTTGAGAGTGTTATGAACATGTAATAGTTTTTATTGTTTACTATAAACAATGCAAAATACCTGTAGCTCTACCATGAGTTGATGCAAGCTGTTTTCGCTTACAAAAACTATTGGATATTATTGCTCACAGTCAATGCGAGTGAAAGAAAGAAAACGATAGTTTACGGTAGCGAAAACAGTTTACATTAACTTATGGTATGGCCACTGTTAAGAAATCTAGTTTTAACTTAATAATTAACAATTGGGTTGTATTGTAAGTGTCGTTTTAAATAATTATTCTATTCTATCTCTTTGTAGGCATACTTGTAATCGACTTTCGATAACTATTTTTTCAACACACTTGCTCGTAAAGTGAGCCCTAATACATCGCTTTTAAGGCCATAAACCAAGCTATAACAAACACCGTGAAATAATATATAAAACACTAGTGCGTTAGTTTTGCAAAGTTAAATTAATACCGGTACCTACTGCAAGTTCTATGTGAGGAAACAAAGCATTCCCAATTTAACCGGGGAATACAGTTACTATTTTAGTAACAACAAAGAGGTTTTATGCCGCTGAAAATTCATATACATTTTTGGAATAAATAAATGTGTAAGTCCTTAATTAAATCAAACAAATATTTATAATTATTAAATATTCATAATTTACAATATTTTGTTATAAAATATTGAAATATTTGCATTTTATCATTTAAAATTATAATTTTGAAGTAGGCTATATGCTCACTCAACCCTTTGTTCGCAAAATATTCTTGCATTGGGCGTGTGAAAAAAAACCTGCGCGCCTTTTCTTTCCGCCTAGTGTGCAATTAGCAACCTAAGCTAACTTGTCTCATAATGTACTATAAATAAATAACTACTTTATTAACCTTGCTGTAAGTTTTCCGATGATTTGTGAAATAAAATCAAAATAAATGAATTTAAATCAGAAGACACCGCTTTCTGGAATCTATGATTTCGTAATAAAGTGCTCATGAGTAGTCCAGAATCATTATTTTTAGACAAAACCACTATTACTTACTTCTTCGATGTCTGTTTTTTTTTTTAAATGAATAACGTGTATTTCAACATACTAATCGAGTGTACTAACTTTTAAAAAGAAACTAAAAATATACCAGCCAACTTAATGTATCATGTCCGTATAATTTGCTGTTTCGACAACACCCCAACCAGCTTGAAGAGGTGATAAACAAACAACCTACCATTTTGTCTGTCATGTCATGACACAGTCATCAATCGTGTGAATAAAGAGCCGATAATATTTTTAGTTTGTTTTGGTCTCACACGATACAATTTTACCACAAAACAAAAAGTCTGTGTTTAATGCCGCGACCAGATTATCGGGCTGAGTCGTTCGCTACAGCGCTTCTCGTTGTTGTTTTAATCAATTAGAGTTTAATTTCACTTAAAGGACTTCATGTAAATAAACTTTAATCCTTTTACTCATAGTTTCTAATTGTACAACACGACAACGAGCTTCGTGACAGCGCAATAGTCTGGCCACAGCATTAGAAAAAGTTGTATAAGCGTGAAAGAAGCACTTAAAAGCTTGGGTAAGGCAATTTAATACCTATCTCAAAAGTGGTAAACAAGTGCTGAAATAAGTTTAAATTAACTTCTTATAACAATCTATAACAGACCCAGCACAGTCAGCGTTTAAAGATAGGTACTATAACATTAATTGGCAAATTGATATCGTATCTAATACGTGGGTGGCATAACATTATAGCACGAACATTCTTATGCAGCTGAAACGCATATTGTGCAATGCAAAATATCGTTATTATTTTGAAATACACACTTATAAATAATGTACATTGTAGCCATCTATTCGATGTAGTTACTACGTATGTCTTAGGATAAATTATTTTGAGGCATTAAAGAGATCCGTATTATCAAAAAGAATATTATTTGAGGTAAACAAGTCGTAACGCAACATAGCCCTTACTCGGCGAAAAGGAATTAAATTAAATGCAAATAAATGAAACCTCTTTTCATGAAACTTCATAGTTTACTTTTAAGGCTCGGTTACGCTGGAACATTTGTCTCTGACTTTTTCTTTACGTGTAAAGAGTAAAGAAAATAACCTCACTTCTGCATTTTGCTATGTTATTTTCATCATTACCATTACCACAATTATCTTTCTTGAATAAAAGTAATTGAAGCAACTTCACTGTACGTTAAAATGTATTTGTAGTTAGAATTCAATACGTTTCTGCTATTATTTACGCCAAACAAATAAACCGCGACAAACGCTTTTGATGATATTCTGATTTTTTTTACAATCATCTGTGAGGTTTAAACGCAGTTCATAATTCATAATTTCTCTATTGCACAGTCACATGGTATAAAGTTGAAAATATTTAGGTTAATTAGTACATGTGACACCCTGTAAGGGTGTTGGCAGAATGAGTGACTTAAATTCTATAATATCATATTATTATTAGTAGTGTTTCTCAATAAATTAAAATTATAATTATTTTACTTATAGAAAAAGATTTATACAGTAAAAGTTATTATTTTTACTACTTGCAGCAACTAGATAATCTCTTTAGCTTGTCGTATGATTTTTTGATAAATCTCCCACACCATGTTTTCATAGTACTACTTACTAACCTTTAATGATTGTCTTTTGTTCAAACAAGGTTCAAAAAAATAAAAAAAAATAAAAATATTAAAAACACGACTGCCAGCCCTAAAACGAACTAAAAAGTTAAATAACAAGTGTCATTGCAGTCGGGGGACCGTTTTGTGGAACAATTTTTAATCAAAGAGGTCCCCCGACTGCAATGCCACTTGTTATTTAACTTTTTTGTTCGTTTTAGGCATGGCAGTCGTGTTTTTAATATTTTTTTAATTTATTAATTTTTATTTCCCACATTTTAGTGACAAATTATATATTTTCGAAATGTGCTCATTTTAGCCTATCATTTGATGCCAATATTGTAATAATTGAAGATAAAAAACTTTTTTTTTCACATTTGAAAATGGCGACGTACAGTCGCTATAGTGACTTTTTTCAAAAAAAACATAGCCAGTGTCACTTGGAATGATGTTAGGATTCTAACGATACCCCATACATCTAAATCCAGGCATTTAGAAGTTATGGTGGAATAAAGAAACTCACATACCCACAAACATACATGAACCCTGAACACATATACACTCATTTTAGGCGGTCGTGTAAAAATAAAAAAAAAAATTAGAAAATAGGAATTGATAATTATTATTATTATTAGACAGAGTAGCTATGCTTTAGTGAGGGCAGGCAATTTCACGTTGTACAGAAAACTGATATTTTGAAAAACAGATGTTTTGGAACGGATATTTTAGCAAACGGATGTTTTAAAAAAAAATATTTTAAGAGTAGGATGTATTATGAAACATATGTTTTAGGAAACGATTTTTTACTATGTTATTAGATCGAATGTTTTGGTAATGGATATTTTGGGAAACGGATAGAAGGTTCCGAAAGATCATGTAAAAGTAACAAAAATGAAAGAATGATTATCTACCATCATATTATTAAAAAAAAGTGCGCTGGTGGTGCGCTGTTCACCGTTGTAATCTGTGTTGAAATAACAGACTAGCCAGATATTTAAACTTTTAATTTTCACTTATAGTAGGTATGAACCTCTATACAAAAAAAAGTTGGGAGTTACAAGTCGTGATAAAGTTTGAACACACGATAGAAACTGATCTGTAGGCTGTTTCTAACTAATATTGAGCTGGGCCAAACTATTCTTACATACAGTTCCATACGGCGGCGGGTTGAATAGCGCACTTTTCCCGGCTTCATTCTAAAAACTATAACAATTCAGGTTTAACTAATAAGTCAAATGTGGTATCATTTTCGGATAAATCAATAACGTAGAATTTATTTCTGGTATAAAAAAATGCAATTTATTACGCAGTTTCTGAAAAATTACACAATAACCAACATTTTTAAACTTCATTTTTTTTAGTTTAGGTATTGGCACTTGTTTCAATATTTTCAAAAAAACTACTTACTACTAGAAATTTTATTCAATTTTTAAATTATAAATCAAACAAGTTTAATCTTAGTTTACAATGTAAAGGAGAGAAACTAAATGAGGCTAATGAAACTAAATTCTTGGGCATTGTACTGGACTGCCATTGTAACTGGAAAAGTCATGTATCCGATATTTGTAGCAGATTGAGTCGTTTCGTTTTCGCTCTTTACCGTCTGAGAGTTAATGCTGGTGAAAAAACGGCGCTTCTTGCCTATCATGGTTATGTGTCCTCGGTACTTAGATACGCAATAATTCTATGGGGAAACTCAACGGAAGTAAAAAAAGTTTTTATAATACAAAAAAAATGTATCCGAGCCATAACTGGCCTCGGTCCTCTTGACAGCTGTAGACAAATGTTTAAAAAATATAACTTGCTTACTTTAACGTCCATGTATATTTATGAAATAGGAAAATTTTTACGATCCCATATGGAAATGTTTAAAAAACCTGTTCAAAACCAACGTTTACGTATAAGAGATCCATATAAACTGCAGGTCCCGTCATGCAATACAAGCCTATATAGGAAAAATTGTGATGTGATGCCAATACGTGTGTATAATAGGATTCCTATCGAAATCAGACAATTACCCACTACACGATTTTTACATAAATTGAGGGTCTGGTTGATTGACAAAAGTTTTTATGACCTGAATGAATATTTTGATATCCACTGACATTACATTATTATAATTTATAATCTTTAAGTAATCTATTTTATTTTATTATTTCAGTTATCTTTGTAACTGACATAATACTTTAATTTATTATCTAATGGGTCTTTATAATTCACTGTTGCAGTCTTGACATTTATTTGACTTCATGTACCTGACAGGAATTTTAGGAATGTTAATATTTGTTCTATGTAATGTTAACGTTAATTTTAAATTATAATAAAACACTTTTGCATGTCAAAACTTGACAAAATACGCTTGACCTTTATATATAATCTGTAACAACTTGTATACCTACCGTGTTTTATAGCAAATAAATATATTTCAAATTTCAAATTCAAATTCTTGTAACTCCCAACTTTTTTTAGTATAGAGGTTCATACCTACTATTAGTGTTAGCTAAAGTAGTAGCTTATAAACAGCCAAGAAACATGAGGCAGCTAGTCAAACAGGTTGGCTCAAACTTTTTCAAATATCGGAACTTTTTACTGGTAAAGTATTGGAAACTTGTGAGGTATAAAATTGCTATTGGCTCGTAAGATGCTAGCTAGTCTGTCGTGTTTTATGTATTAAATCTATATTAAAATTAATAAAAAGTAAAGAAAATTAGTTTACATTGTTGATAAATAAAATTATACATAGAATTCGGAAGACATTTTAAAAAGAAATTCGAAATTGATTATGAATTCTTTAGTTAAAAAAATAAGTTACGTAATTCAAAAGAATAAAAAAAAACTTATATGGCTATGCACAGATTAATTTAATTTATATATTTACACCGGTAATGATAATTTCATTCAACCCCTGAAAATGTTTAGGTACGAGTATTTAATCTGCATAAAATTAATTAACTTAGAAAAATTAAGTGCTCTTGAATTGTCTATAGATTCAATAAAGTATAAAATTGGTTTTATCAATGGGAGTTGTTTTAACCTCCCTTTGAGTGATATATCATTCGAAAGGTTTTCTAAAGACAGATATATGCTGCTAATATACTTTATGTCAATTTTTTGTAGTTTGGAGCTAAATGTCACTAAAGTCTAAAACTGTTCAATGTTTTTGGGAAGTGATATAACTCATTAGAAAAGTCTTCTTAATACAAGTATTGACTGCTCCATTTTATATCAATAGGGTAGGTATTTAAATATACTACAAATTGTGGTCATCCTAACAGATAATGGCGTAAAAAACATATTCAACTATTATATAGACTAAATTAAGTCTATTGATTGATTAATTTCACCTAGAAAAATGCAATAATTTTTGATTTTTTTTTTCTGTGGCGAAAACGCTCTAAGATTACTGATGACGTTACTTGCCTGTAAATAAATATGGCTTCAGGCGTTTGACACGACCATAGACTAAGGATCCACGATTGATGGCTGTCTAATGGCTAAGGATATTACAATGTTTACAGGCTTGTGACGTCAACAAGTGACGTTTCCAGGGCCATAGCGTTTTTGGCGCGGTTTTAAAATTTTAAACTTTAACATTTATTTTTGATAAAATACATTGATTTTTCCTGAAATATCAATGTGGTGCGCTTATTACGTAATAAGGAATAATTGAAAATGGTTTTCCAAATTTAGTCAAATAGCCTATTGTTAATATTTTAGGAGTTTTAGATCTTAAAGTTGTAAAATTGTTGACTTCAGTACCGCACGAGCATCTATCGAAATGCAAATTTCATTCCGCTTTTTGGCGGTAGATGGCGCTGCACTAATTTCCCATACAAAATTACAGTATCGATTGTTTTTACGCGCGTAATTTTTTTCGATAGCTATTCGTGCTAAAGGTACAGAGCGTATAAACTCCTAAAATACAGTTGACGTTTGCTGTCATACAATCAAATGTAATGACTTTTCCAATGATGAAGACCCATTGCTAGACCAAGACCAGAATGCTCATCATCCTTTGATCTTTATAAACGTCTGAATGTTACCTTATTTCATTTGGGTCGCGAGACCCTTGGCTGTTGATTTTCATCAATAAGCATCTTTTGTGTATACCTCCAGTCTTCGTCAACCTTATCCAATGTATAAAAACGTTTATGCCTAAGTAGACTGTCCATTATAAAGCCATCTGTATAATCATAATGTATATGGGTATAAATAAAGTATTAATTGGTTTATTGTATTCGATTTATAATCAATTCGGCTTTGATTCAATCAAAAACTGACTGGAAGCGGAAATACAATTTAATTAAAAGCACACATAAACTAATCTAAAAAGACAAATTATTTTGTTCTTATTTAAACTTATCTTACAACAAGCGATCTTTTTTTAATAGCATATTTTTATTGTTTTATGTATGACCAAGATCAAGATAATCTTTTATTCGATCAAAATAAGAATGGCATAATGAGTGACGGCAATCATCAGTTAAAACAACTTCACTTTACTAAACTTTATTCTCGTAACTGACTGAAGTTAAGTTGGGTTAAAAGGATGACGTCACACATTTTGCATATATTCTTATTATAACCGCATAGTATTCAATAAACACTTTAACGGATACTAGCGCGGTTTTATTAAAAGTACTTTGGTAATTAGGTTGGTATTTGGTTTGATTTTTGACTTTCAACAAAACCGCGCTTTTATCAGGCTAGGCGCACTCCGCGCTTTAGGTACGAAGCTACAAGTAGGCAGCGGGTCCGTCCGGACGGACTAATTTCAGAGGGCTGCCGCTGTTGGCTGGCTGTCAGCAGTTCGATTTCGATAGTCACTCACTCGCCGCGTTCATCTTAATACTAATATAAAGGATCCGAACCTCACGTTTTTCACACTTCCAAAAGTTCAAAATGACATCGAAACGTAAAAAGTGCTTGTCTACTACCTAGATATTATTTAGTATCCGTTTATTCTTAGGTACTTACTTGTCTTATTTGCTAAACAATCTTCACCCAACTAGGTATTTATTGAAATAATAATTTATAGATTAGGTAGGTACTTACTTACCTACTTTCGAAATAAAGTTAATTATTAATGACAATGTTATTTCGTAAGAAAGCAAATTTCCTCAAAGTCAGCATGTATAGTCTGATGGGGCGTCGATTGTACCTAGCCTAGGTTTTTTTGAAATGAATTTAAGTACATTAAATACCTATTATTTAATTATTATTTAAAAGAACAAACCCTAAAGTCGTTAGAAGAGATAAGAGCTACGCGATAGAAAGAGAGGCAACTTCTAGGTGAATATAACTGTAGGGTGGGAGCGGTGTGCGACCTGAATTGCACTTTATTGTGTATGGGATAGAGTCGCTATTTATTTAAATGACTTTGCGGAGTGGATCTTCTGTACTTGTACTATTATGTATTCTGTGCTTTTATTTCAATGTCTTGTGAGCGCGGCTTGAGACACAGAATAGACATTAGTACTACTAATTGAGAGGCGCATATCTAGTATTAATGACATTATCAGATTTAGTCCAGTTCATAGAAATAGAATGTCAAAGAACAACAATGTCAATAAACAGGTGATCTGAAAACGAATGCATACAATACGTAAAATATGACTTAGATTCATAAAATATGACTACCCAACAAGCAAAAACGTCATATAAGTTCTGACTTGTACCCCAACTAGCAAAATAAGTCCTATAGAAGTTGAGACAACGTTTTACACGCAACTTCTGATATCCGATTGGATTAGTCGTATAAACATAAAATAAACGGTTATAAAAGGCGAAAGTGGCGCATTTTATAAGACCTATAGGTCCCGTAATGGTTAAATAAAGGTTAACATGGCGTCAGAAAATCTTAAGTAAAAGTCGTATAACGGTTAAAGAATGGCCAAAATGTTGCATAAAGAGTACAGGGAAAACATTTACGCGACCAAAATATCAGATAAAGGTGTGAAAACTGACTATTATGCTTTACAAAAGGTTCAATGTAACATTTAAACACAGTTTACTTTACTTTAAAGGCACATAAATGTTTTACATTTTTTATCATATAACTATTTCGATTCACAAAAAAAATATCCTTGTAGTTTTTGTAACACAAATTAATAAAAAAGGACAAAGAAACTAAACAAGGTTTAAATGGTACATTATTGAAATTAATATTGAATCTATTTTGTGCAGCTGGTAAATTCGAAATGACTTCTAGATTTCTATGGGAATGTCACTTTACTGATATTGTTTATGATGTTATTTAGTTTTTTGCTGAAGCGCTCTAAAAATATCTGAAATTTCGTCAATTTATAATAATATTTTTAAAGGGTTTTATATGTTTAACATCAGCCATTGTTGTATAAGTCATCAGTACACTGTTATTTGATTGTAATATAACTTTTAGTCAAGTAGACGTTTTTAAAACGACTGCGATCGAGCGCCATTGCTCTTTGTTTTAGAGTTGCTATTATTTTTGCTTTAATAAAAGAAATGTAATTACAATTTTGTATTATTAAAATCTTAAAAGGACGTTTATAAAATATGTTGTTTTATAAAAGACATATAACAGGTTTACCGAAACTGTATGTATTGACAAAGTTTTTGTTTTACCTTAACAAAACCAACTGTTGAATAAAAGGTATATAATAGTTAGACTAATAACTTTATGTTATAATGAAGTCATCCGTAATTCCACTATATAATCATTATATTAAGGTTTTTCAAAAACGTTTATAGACCAACAAGTTGTTTAGATGTTATAGTAATGCCCCTTTTTCAACAATATAGTCTTTACAAAAACCTTTATATGACTGAAACGTATTTACGAGTTATCATTATATTACTGTTGTATAATTTAGTTAAAAAAACGTTTATTCGAGATTGTAATTAGACTATTTAGTTAGACGACTTAGTTGTCAGATGTGCTACGTCTATACGATGACAGAGTTGTTAATAACCGATATAAAACTTTTATATGATTAAAAGTCGTATAAGCCTTAATTTATACGACTTGTTTGCTAGTTGGGACGACTTTAAGTCGGATAGCAGTCTTATCGTAATGACATGACTGCCAGGTCCTATAGACGTCTTAAATTTAACTTTTTAGTCGCGCGACAAATATGTCATAATAAACTGGTCATAGCAACGTCGGCACGACTAAACTGTACGACGTTATATTAACGTTTTAGCTAAAACGTCTGTACGACATGTAGTCGTATTGGAGTCAAGTTTCGATTTTTAAATGACGTTTAACAAAATGGCGGCTTTACTTGGTCTTCAAATAACCTTAAAATGACTTTTTGTCTTTAAAACGTCATATAGAGATTAGTGTGCGACAAAATTAACATGGCTGACATTTGTAGAATTAAACATAATTTTATTAATAAAAAAATATGTTTCAAACGCAAAACTACGAAGGGGCATGAAAATATGAATAGTATTTACATAGGTATATTATCATAAAACTTAAATTCCCAGACGAACTAAACGGTATGAGAGACAGACACAGTTAGCAAGATATGAAAGTTAAATAATACTCACCTTTTATTCCTTGTAATAGATTTATTTTGCACTCAGATCTCGAAACATAACCACAAACACGAATCACTGACAAACACTAAAAATCAGTCGTACAAGTGTTGTTACTTGACTCATATACAACGTTTTCGTCATTCAAAAACATCTGTATGACCACAATATAACGAAAGAGTCGTTGTAAAGTTTTGCTGCGACTACTGTACGATGAAAGTGGTAATCTAGTGACTTTTGTATGACCATTAAACAACAATGTAGGTCGTATAAATGGGGCCCTTTTCGCGTTGAGTAAACGTTATTATAACGTTAGTGTGACCTATTTTTTGCGACCAGTGGTAATAAGATAACGTTTGTACGACCATTGTACGACGTAAAATTGTTAGTTGGGTATATACGGCAAAGGAAATTAATAAACTATGTTCCATACTGTTTTCTTCGTCAATAAACGAATAAATGTAGAGAAATTTGGTTTTAGAGAAATGTGTGGCAATATCTTATTTACCTGTGAAAAGTGTGATTACTTGGATTATTTCTTTTTGTCACATCACAATTACTTAGAGCACAAGACACCATGGCTCCACGATACCTTTATTTTAAATTATAATTAAGATTAACAAATATTTAAAAAAAACAACTGTGATTGCTCATTTGCTAGGCGGGACGCTAGGGGCTCTTACTGTAAAAAATGTTGGCACATGTCACTTGATCCTTTGTCTCTTTTTTACATAGACCGTGTCCGTATGATGTTAACTTCTCTTTTCCACGCTTTGTTGGCCTTCTTGAGCGCAGCGAAAATTATTCTATGTCTATGGTCCAGTCAGACACGAAAAGGAATACCTACAAATATTATTAACTTCACGTAGCGATATTCCAAAGTGGATGAAACTAATAAAACTTTACATTCAGCACTGGTTTTGAATATAAAACTTCCATATCTCCTGATTATCCAACTTTATGGCCGATTCGTGAAACTGAGAAGTTTGTCTTTCTATTCAGCAGGCTGGTTTAAGTAGGTTTTAATATTAATTTTTACTCTATGACAGTGTATCGTTTATTCCCATTTATGTAAGTAACTATGTAACTAGGTATCATAGACGCTACGTTCGAGTGGAATATTAAGTTTATGCTAGGTATATTTAACTTAAAGCGGTTGCCTGACCGAAAGTGGCGCCACGGTGATTTTTATTTAAGGTGGCACCTTGAGCGAAAGTGGCGCCGCGGTGAATTTTATTTAATATTATAGTTCTAATACACAATTTTAATAATGTTTGACGTGGAATTTTTAGGGTCCACAATTTAGTGTTTTTAGACGGTATCGTTACATTCCCTCGTAGTCACTGCTAGATGTAGATAGCAAAACTGCTAAAAGTGGCCGTTTTTCACACATTTGCTATCTCTTCTACGAATGAAATATGAGGGAAAGTAGAGATACCTTCTATGATGATAATAACTGAATTCATATCACATGTTTAAAGTCTGTATCGATTCATTCACTTAATCGATGTTTTGAAGCTATGAACACCTACGGTCACCTCACAATGAATCTAAAATTGACAAATGTCAAATGTGATCTATTAAAGTGGCCCTACTTTTAATAAAAACTTTTGAGGGCGCCACTTTCGGTGGGCTATCCACCTTAATTTATGTACACGATATAATTTTCTAACTAACGTAACCCTGCCAACTTCACTATAATTTCATTTGTATTTGCACACAATTTGTCATTATACCATTATGCCAGTTGCCAGTGATGACTTACGGCAGTGAAACGTGGTCGCTAACTAAGGATCTCACAAGGAGGCTCAAGGTCACCCAGCGTGCAATGGAGAGAGCCATGCTCGGCGTTTCCCTGCTTGATCGAATCAGAAACGAGGAGATCTGCAGGCGAACTAAATTAACCGACATCGCTCGAAGGATTGGTCATCTGAAGTGGCAGTGGGCTGGACACAGCGAGAAGAACCGATGGCCGTTGGGGCGGAAAGATTCTTAAAAGGCTACCGCGCACCGGGCGACGCTCCGTGGGTAGGCCCCCGACATGGTGGACCGACGATCTGGTGAAGGTCACGGTGCGCCGCTGGATGTGGGCAGCGCAGGACCGATCGTCGTGGAGATCCTTAGGGGAGGCCTATACCCAGCAGTAAGTGTCGTGCAGCTGATATGATGAATGATGATGATATCATTATACTATATACACAATAAGAAATGTATCGACTGAAACGCTACACTATCGTTTTTGCACACAAAAATGATCATTATACTCTACATAGTAAGGTATATATTGACAGGAGCTAAATACAGTTACAATGTCGAAGGTTCCTAATGCGAACTAAACGACTTTGTGAATGCAGCCCCTGGCGAACTAATATCAAATCTGAGAGCTTACTCCGAAAACCGAACTACGAAAATCGGAAGTTCGTTCCGTTTCGTGACACATTATTATCCAATTTTAATGCCCTCACTATAGGGCACAGGCTATCCTTATGGGTAGATAACCTCCTCCTTTTTTAAGTCAAATAAAAAGGAGAATAGGCGATAACTAGGGTTGTCTGCTTGTACCCACAATCTGTTTCATCCTTCCGTCCATTAATAAGTCGTCATGAACGAAAATATTATCTCCATAATTGCAAATTTCGAAAATACGGGACAAACACGGGACGTGGTAGCGATACGGGACGCGATGGTCAAATACAGTGACAGTCCCGCATACACGGGACGTATGGCAACCCTAGCGATAACCCTACGTTGGTTGGTTTGGTGTGTCTTAAGCTAGAAACATACTATTGTGTTGTGTTGTGTCGTGTCGCAATCTGTCGCGTATCGGTTTCATACATTTAGTATGGTTAGAAACACATTACTACAGTGTGTCGTGTCGACACAACACAACACAATAGTGTTTCTAGTCATACTAAATGTATGAAACCGATACGCGACAGATAGCGACACGACACAACTCAACACAATAGTATGTTTCTAGCGTTAACGTGCCTCCCGAACACGTAGGAGCTAGTGATAACAAATTTTTGGTTATGCTTCCCATGACCAACCCTTGCGAGTTGTTTAATTTAACAGTGCTACAATCGCAGAGCGAATGCGCAAACTAACTGCACTATCGAGCAACTCTTTCGTGTCATTATTGGCTCAAAATAAATAGATAGGTCTAGATCGAAAAGTCAAAGTTCGATTATCGTGATTCGTTTTTCGTAGTAGGCTCTATGGTGGCAGTACAATCGATTAAGGTTTTGTTACAAAACATTTCGTATTACCTACGAAAGTATAGACTAAAGACATTATTAAAAACTCATTTCATATTTATTTATATATTTTTACGAAAACCAGGGCCCTATTTCACCAAGTCGACATTTGTCAGTAACATATGTCGGTTAATTTTACAATTGTAGTTACTTTAGCTTGGGACAAGGTACCATGAGCAACAGCGTCGCTTAACCACTGAAGGTTATAATCGCTTGCACGCTGCGCCCGCCGTCACATACCTACATTTAGTTCGTGCAGGAGCGATACGCGCGCGCACACGAATTTTATTGCAAACTGGTTTTAAGCGACGCTGTTGCCCATAGTACGTTGTGAAACAGGGATATTTTTTACTAGCCAACATATTTGTAGATTTATCAGTGATTCTAGACATGAGATTGTAGCTGAGTCAAGTTTGCATGACAATGTCGACTTGTAAAAACTATTCACTGTTTCACAACATATGTTAGGATTTGACTAGTAAAAGTAGTACAACACATTACACTGGCCATTTCCGGTCATGATTACGAACACTAAATTGGGCTTTGCACGCCACCTAGCGGTGGCGTGGCATAAAGTGTAGTCTGTGGTTAAGTCGGGCCAATTCCGGTCATGATTACGGACATTTTGCACGCCACCTAGCGGCGGCGTGGTATAGGAAGTATTGTCTTTAGTGAAGTCGTATCCAACAGTCAGTCTTGCTTCGTGCGTCGTCAAGTGTAGTTCACTCTAAGCTATCCGCGTGTGTAGAGACTCTGCAAAGTATAATTTTAATTGTGAAAGTAAAACAGTGTCATAATTAAAATCAAGTTATAACGGCCACAGAGTTTTATTCCTATCTTCCCTTCTGAACTGAACCCTATTAGTTCAGAAGCGGGATAGAAACGGGGAATATTTTTTAATATTCCGACACGTCCACAAGTGGTTTCGTAAAAGAGAAAAAAAAACGTACAAAAGGAGCGAAGTTAACTTATCATGTCGCCTGATGATGAGTCGCCTGGAACACCACCACGAAGGAGGGATCGTACGCGACAGAGTCGGCAAAGGCACAAAAGGGCCAGACGCTCCGGGTCTTCTGGTGCTCGTTCGTCATCGTCAGACCGCTGCCTACGGTCAAGGCCCTCACGTAGGAGGCAGCGTTCAAGATCTTCGAGACACGATCGTCGCAGTGAGTGCAGATCCAAGCGGACGCGGAGGTCATTAGGCCCCTCGCGCATTCGCTCCGCTTCAAAGAGCTGCAGTTCAACAGAGGAGCGGCGCCGCCGAAGTCCTTCGAGGCTACGTGGCAGCGTGATGAAGCGAAGGAGTCGTCACCACACTTCCCAAGAACGAGGTCGAAAACGCAGTCGCAGAAAAACAGTAAGTGTTGATTCATATGATTCCAGTTGCAGTAGAGATAGAGATAAGGACCGTAACAACAAATATAAGTCCTCGTCTAGTCGGAAAAATAACGCTTTGACTGCGTCTGATGTATTAGAGTTGATAAAATCGCTACCAGCTACATCTCAACCTTTAAACCATTTTTCAATGAATACTAATGCTGTACCCGAATTCGACCCCTATAATAAGGAACAGAACATAGAATCCTGGATCACTAAAGTAGAAGAATGCTCTATTTTGTATAAATGGTCAGAAACACAGATGATTCATTATGCATTGCCCAAATTAGTAGGTGTTGCAAAGGTGTGGTATCAAGGGTTAACGTCCTTGAACTTTTCTTGGTCACAATGGAAAGAAAAGTTATTAAAAACATTTCCAACAGTACAAAATTACGCTCAATTATTACATGAAATGTTAGAAAGAAAAGCAAAGCATAATGAATCACTGGAAACTTATTTTTATCATAAGATTAATTTACTAAACCGATGTGACATTACTGGCAAACGTGCCGTAGACTGTATAATTTATGGGTTAGAAGATAGAGGGATGCGTTTAGGTGCTCAGGCTGCAAACTACTCGCAGCCAGAGGACTTATTGACTTACCTCAAATCAATAAAAATCGAAGAATCGAAAGATAGACGTTTGCCATACATTAGAAAACGTCCTAATAATTTTAGTGAGCCTAATAAGCCTTCTGCAATTAGATGCTTCAACTGTAATGAGGTAGGACATCCTAGTTTTAAGTGTTCAAAACCTTTATTAACCTGCGGTGTGTGTAAAAAACTTGGCCACCAAAGCATTAATTGCAGAAGACTTAATAGGAATAATAATGATAACAATAAACCAAATGAGACTGAAAAGGCCGTCATGGAAGTTAAGTTGATAGGGCAGTCTGATGAAAAGTTCGTTCTTCCAATATATGTAAATGGTATATTAAAAAAATGCTATGTTGATTTCGGAAGTCAATGCACGTTAATTAGGTATACGGATTTTAAGGATTTACATTTAGAATTTGAGGAAATTGATGTGCCTACCTTAAAGGGATTTGGTAATTCGCACATTAAACCACTAGGTAAATCAACTATCACATTAAAGGTTCAATCTGTGACGGCAACTGTAGATGTTTTGGTTGTACCAGATGAATTATTGAGATATGCAGTGTTATTAGGACACACGTTTACAGAACAGGCTGGGACTATTGTTGTTAAAACTGATACGCAACTTATTTTTCAAAAACAACCAACATTAAACAATGATGAAGTAAGTCATGATAAATTAAACCTAACTATTAGTGTAGATACGATTGTTACATCTATGAATGCTATACCTATAGAGACTAGTACTAAATTTAATGGTCAAATATACGTAAATGAGAGTTTTAGGAATCTGGGGTCTGATAGATATATAATTCTTCCTGGTATCTATACTGTTACAGATGGTAAAGGCTGTGTGTTTGCAATGAATTTAACAGAAAACCCAATTAAACTCTCTAAAGGGTCTTTATTAACTCGAAGTTTTGTTTTTAATCAAATTCACGAATCCGTACTTGAAGTCAATCGTTTAGAACATGCTAACATCGATGAAACTCTAGCACAAAATTTAAATATAGATGAAAGCTTAAGCGCAAGTGATCGAGTTAAACTAGAATCTTTACTTCAAAAGTATAAAGATTGTTTTTCATTTAATCTCGCAGATTTAGGTCTAACTAATTTGAGTGAAATGCATATCAGTTTGAACGACAATACCCCAGTTGTGTATCGACCATATAGGTTAGCATTTTCAGAGAGGCAAAAGGTTAGGGACATGATCAAAGAGATGTTAGATTGTGGAATTATTACTGAATCAACATCCTCATATGCTAGCCCCATTATATTAGTACATAAAAAAACAGGTGATCAGCGGCTCTGCGTTGATTACAGAGCTTTAAACTCTAAGACCGTAAAGGAACACTATCCTTTGCCTCGTGTAGAAGATCAAATTGATCAGTTAGGTGGTTACGAATTCTTCATCACGTTAGATTTGGCTTCGGGGTATTACCAAATCCCTATCGCCCCAACCTCTCAGGATAAGACAGCTTTTGTGACACCCGATGGTCAGTATCAATTTACCAGAATGCCGTTTGGCCTGGCTAATGCACCATCGGTTTTTCAAAAAACAGTCAATAAGATGCTTAAAGATGTTAGGAATCGGGAAGCATTTGCTTTTATGGATGACATTATCATACCCGCACATAGCATAGAACAAGGTTTAGAAAGATTAGAAAAGGTTCTGATTTTAATAAAAGAAGCTGGGTTGACGTTGAAGATTTCTAAATGTAATTTTTTTCGGACATCAATTGAATATCTAGGTTTTGAAATAAGTAAAGAGGGAGTTAGACCGGGAATGAGAAAAACGGAAGCTGTGGAAAAATTTCAGTGCCCTTCTAATCAACATGAAGTGCGTCAGTTTTTAGGTTTAGCTAGTTTTTTTCGTCGATTTGTGAAAAACTTTGCTGTAATCGCAAGTCCCTTGACTAAATTGCTACAAAAAAATGTAAAATGGGAATGGGGATCAACTCAAAACCAGGCTTTTTGTTCATTAAAGTCAGAACTAACTAAACGTCCGATATTGGCATTATACGATCCTAGTGCTAAAACCGAAATACACACCGATGCTTCCAAAACCGGCATAGCCGGTATTCTTATGCAGAGAGATGATCTAGGTAGGTTACGTGCTATCTCATACTACAGCAGGCAGACGACCAACGAAGAACAGAGATATCACTCGTTCGAACTCGAAACGTTGGCAGTCGTTGCCTCACTAAATCGTTTCCGGGTATATGTTTTAGGGATTAAATTCATCATAGTAACTGATTGCAGTGCTTTACGCACTACTTTTTCAAAAAGAGATATGATTCCTCGTATTGGTAGGTGGTGGTTACAACTCCAAGAGTATGATTGTCAAATTGTGTATAGACCTGGCGATAAAATGAGCCATGTTGATGCCCTTAGCCGAAATGCTATACCAATATCGTCAGAACCTGAGCCTGTTTTCGAAATACTGGGAATAGAAACAGAGGATTGGTTAGGTACAATCCAAAACACAGATGATGAAATATTAAAAATCAAACGTGTTTTAGAGGATGCAGAAACTCCAAAAATAGTTGACATAAGTCAGAATTACAAATTGAAAAATGGTAAAGTCTATAGGGTTGTTGATAGTCAATTGAAGTGGGTTGTTCCTAAAGGTGTTAGGTGGCAGCTATTGAAACGTAACCATGACGAACTTGGTCATTTTGGAGTGGAAAAGACCCTAGATAAGTTAAAGTCTCTTTATTGGTTCCCCAAAATGAACAAGTTCGTAAAAAAATATGTACAATCCTGTTTAGAGTGTTCATACCATAAAGTGCCACCTGGGAAAAAACAAGGGATGCTCCATCCTATCCCTAAACTAGATCAACCTTTTCATACCATACATCTTGATCATTTAGGGCCTTTTGTAAAGAGCAAGTCCAAAAATTCTTATTTATTGGTAGTTATTGATGCATACACTAAATACGTAACACTATACCCGGTCAAGAATACGAAATCTAAGTCATCGATTAAAGTTTTGAATAACTACTTTAGTTTGTTTGGGGTACCAAAGCGTATCATAAGCGATAGAGGAACTTCCTTCACTAGTAAACTGTTTAAAGAATTTATAAATAATTTGGGGATAAGGCATGTTTTGAACTCGGTAGCAACTCCTCGAGCCAATGGCCAGGTGGAGCGGTATAACCGCACCATCTTGGCATCCTTGGCAGTAAAAAATCATAATTGTAAGGAAAATGAATGGGATAAACATATAGAGGAAATACAATTAGGGCTCAACACTACTATAAACAAGGGAACAGGTAAAACTCCAGCTGAAGTTCTCTTTGGTATAAGGCTGCAAAGTAAAGGGGATGGTATAGTTGCGTCGTTATTAGATAGAGAGGAACGTAGCAAAACGCCAATAGAAGATATTAGGAAAGGGGTAAATCTTAAAATTGATGAGGAACAACAAAAACAAAAGGAAAGGTATGATAGAACTAGACAAATTGCAAGGAAGTACAAGGTAGGGGATTTAGTTAGGGTAGAGAGAGATATTGGAAGTAACGATGGTAAGTCTAAAAAGTTACTCCCAAAGTTAAATGGTCCATACAGAGTTATCAAAGTATTAGATAATGATCGGTATGTAGTTGAGGATACACCGTTAACGCGAAAACAAAATAGGAAGTATGAGGGAGTCATTGCGATAGATAAATTACATCCTTGGTTAACATTCACCAGGGATTATTCTTTTGATTCTGAGGATGATCCAGAGAAAGAAGGGGAAAAGATTAGTGTTAGTGATGTTGATAATGATAATTCAGGAAATGTTAGTTGTAGTGACGATAGTGTAGGTGATAACAATTAATTGTCAATATTACAGATGCTTTATCAGTATTCTCCAACTGAATGGTATAGTTTGTAGCATATTGCAGTTTTTTTTATTCTTTTGTTAGTAATTATAATTTTCTTTTTCTATAATGACTTGATAACAGTTAGGTACATTTGTTAAATTGAGATATATATTGAGAAATAAAGTTAAAAATATTAAAATATAAAATGTTGAATATGAATAAGAAGTCGTGTACATAAGTGAATGTGTGAAGTTGTGTAATGAATATGATGTTGTGTAAGTGTAAATGATTGAATGAAAAATATGAAGTTGTGTAAATGATTGAAGTAAATGATTTGAATATTTTAAGTGATGAATTACACAAAGGAGCCTTTGGCAATATGGAGTGTAATTCTATGATTAAAGCAGTAAAATAATTGATAAATGTGATTTGATGATGAATTGATTCTGGTACAAGGAGGCTGAATAGCCATTGAATGTGCCTTAATACGCAATGAGGCTATCGTAGCCATTGAATGCGTCAATAGTTATAAATAGCACAAGGAGGCTGTAAAGCCAAGGAATGTGCTCTTAAATTAATTTTAAGTATATGTAATGATTTGAGTTTTGTCAGAATCAGAAACTTGATTATTTAAATAGACCAGTTATTGATTAATTTATTTATAATTGGTTCTGTTCGTTGTATATTTGTCTCAAATAATCTATTTTATTATTCAGATGGCCGAACTAAAAAAATATATAACTAATATTGTTAACAATTTGTATATGTACTTAGCTATAAAATCGATAGAGGGAATAATGCTTATGAACATTATAATTTCCACGAGGACGTGAAAGACAGGAAGGCCGACTGTTAGGATTTGACTAGTAAAAGTAGTACAACACATTACACTGGCCATTTCCGGTCATGATTACGAACACTAAATTGGGCTTTGCACGCCACCTAGCGGTGGCGTGGCATAAAGTGTAGTCTGTGGTTAAGTCGGGCCAATTCCGGTCATGATTACGGACATTTTGCACGCCACCTAGCGGCGGCGTGGTATAGGAAGTATTGTCTTTAGTGAAGTCGTATCCAACAGTCAGTCTTGCTTCGTGCGTCGTCAAGTGTAGTTCACTCTAAGCTATCCGCGTGTGTAGAGACTCTGCAAAGTATAATTTTAATTGTGAAAGTAAAACAGTGTCATAATTAAAATCAAGTTATAACGGCCACAGAGTTTTATTCCTATCTTCCCTTCTGAACTGAACCCTATTACATAATTGTCACTTATGGAAAAAAAACACCGAGGAGCTCGGTGGCGCAGTGGTTTAGCACCTGGTCCAGCGATTGCGGAGGTTAAGCAACTTTCGCAAGGGTCGGTCATGGGATGGGTGATCAAAAATGTATTATCTCCAGCTCCTCCGTGCTTCGGAAGGTACGTTAAGCCGTTGGTCTCGGCTGCATTTGCAGTCGTTAACACACACTAATCCGCATTGGGCCCGCTTGGTAGGTTATGGCCCGTCTTCCTTATCCACCGGAAGGCCTGTGCCCCAGCAGTGGGGACATTAAAATGGCTGATGGGCAAAGTAAAAAAGATTGTGAAAATTGACGACATATCACTGACAAAATTAAATGTTAATTTGGTGAAATAGGGGCCTGTAGGCGCTTGCCTTGAACTCATCGTACGTGATTTTATTGAAAAGTGTAAAGTCTCTACAAATTAAATAGCGTTCGGACTTTAATTTGATATTTGAGACAGGAACATTATTTTGCAATCTTTGGCACTGAAAAGATTAGCTTAACTGTCTAACTACATAATTTTTAACAACACAGTCAATCAGTAACAAAGGCAGGGGGGTCTCACTCCGACTTAAACTTTTATATTAGCCTACTGCTCGCGGTCGCGGCTGACTCAGTCGAGCCAGCGCACGAGGGGTGGCGTGTGTCGGCTGAGACAGAGCTACGCGACCAACGCGACAGAATGAGAAGTTGCATACAATATTAGGCACGCAGCGCTGTGCAATTTGAAATTGATCTTTATTGCCGTGCTTATAGTACAGTAGCCCGTAGAACATTTAAATCACCAAAAAGGTTACCGTTTGCCGTTGTGATATAGTTATTTATTACGAAACTAGCGGCCGCCCGCGGTTTCACCCGCATGGTTCCCGTTCCCGTGGGAGTATCGGAATAAAAAGTATTCTATGTTTTAATCTAGGCTATCTACTATCAGTGTACCAAATTTCAACCAAATCCGTTCAGTAGTTTTTGCGTGATTGACGAACAAACATCCAAACCCACAAACTTTCACATTTATAATATTAGTAGGATTATAGATACTTTTACCCAAGTTTTACTGATCGCATCCCGCCGTAACCTATATTTGTATATCTCCAAAAATGATATTTTTTTATTTTTCAAGGTTTACCACATGGTTTAGCTATTGTCGTGTTCTACAGCTTTGTTTGATTGCCACTGTAAAAATAAGACTATAGAAAGTGATCATACACAGATTGAGGACCAGATAAAGTCCAACCATTTTCATCAGGTCTTAAATCTGTGTATGGCTACTTAAAGCTGTAGAACACGACAATAGCTAAACTATGTGGTAAACCTCGAAAAATAAAAAAATATCAATTTTGGAGATATACAAATATAGGTTACGGCGGGTTGCGATCAGTAAAACTTGGGTTAAAGTATCTATAATTTCGTAATAAATAACTATATCACAACGGCAAACGGTAACCTTTTGGGTGATTTAAATGTTCTACGGGGTACTGTACTATTATTTGATTGTCCTCGCGCGGATGGGCTTCTGTACATTTAGTACTATTATAATATTCTGTGACAAAATGCTTATTTCGTTATTTTATAGATTCAAATCTTCTTTCCAGAAACAAGCGATGCTCGTTCGGCAACTGGAGGAAGAACTAAGACTGCGGCTGCGACAGCCCGCACCCGAGCTACAGCAACAACTTGAGGCTTTGTTCGCTGAAAACGAACACCTGCAGAGGGAGATAGCGATATTAAGAGATACCATCAAGGTGAGGAACTTGAATGTCAATAATACAGGGTCATTCTAAACTTACCATCCAAATTTCAAGGATGTGTCCAGTCAATTAACCTAACAAACTTTCTCCAAGAAACATGTTTCGAATTTCGTTACAAAATTTTGGTCACCCTATACTAAATTGATCACGTGATCTCTTTGATTTGTATGGATAGTCGATTTTTATTTACATATTTGGCCCTGTGTCCTTAAGAGAAAGTTGTTCAGTTTCATGGACTGAACACATTTTCAAAGTGAATACAAAATGACCCTGTATATCACGATATTCAGGCTCATTTGATGATCTTGTACATCAAAAAGATCATCAATATTTTTATGATACAGAACTATTGGGTGATAAAATTGATAGAGGAAAAGATTGTATTGACACAAAAAGAAACACTCGAGTTAAGAATCTTCTCCTTTTTTTGAAGTCGGTTAAAAATAGGGAAAACAAAAGAGGATTGCTACACAGTTTCAGTTAATTTTCGAAAAAAGAATGTGAATTTAGAAAAAAATGTAGTTATAAAGTAAATGACAATCACTAATCATTGCTATTAGTAGGTACTGTCGCCCGTGGTACATTTAAGTCTCGAAAAAGGTTACCGTTCACCTTTGTGATAGAAGTAGTTATTAATTAAGCCATTATAACTAAAACCCAACTTTTACAGATCGCAATCCGCCGTAATCTATGATCTCCAAAAGTGATATATTTTTTCCCCCGTGACCACGGCAGCTGCAAAGTTGGCGAAACGTCGGGAAAACCAAAAATCAAACCAAATACCAACTAATTACCAAAGTACTTTCAATAAAACCGCGCTAGTATCCGTTAAAAATTGTTTTATTTTATGTCTAGTGAGCGCGTAAGCTTGAAAAGTGAATAAGTGATATATTTTTTCGAGGTTTCCCACGTGGTTTAGCTATTGACGTGTTCTAAAGCTTGGATTTTAGTATCTATAATGGCGTAATAAATAACTATATCACAGAGGCAAACCGCAACCTTTTTCGTGATTTAAATGTACCACGGCCCATACAGCCATTTTTGGTTACAGATTTTCAACAGATGTAACAAGTCGCTACAGTTTCGTAACTGATACGACACATTGCGACTATTTGCGACTATGTGGGGTTTTGTTTAAAGGTGTTGTAACAGTTCAGTAACAATGTTACGGAAACTAGTTTCAGTAACTTTGTGTTGTCGCTGTGTTGACATAATTCACAATGATCTGTGTCCATACATTCTATACACTTTGTGATCAGTTTGCAACTAGAGTACAAAGTTGTAACAATGCGTGGTAACGGGATGGTAACGTTACAACACATTGTGTTGTAACGTTACGACAATGTTCCAGAATACCAGATAACGTAACTTATACAAATGAGCGTCACCAAATCCAGTCACTCTCAAATATGCCTTTGTTTTCTGCCCCCTAGCATGCCTACCGAAACACGATATAATATAGCGATTTATCACGTGTAACTGTCAAAAGACAATGTATTTCGACAGTTGAATGTTGATAAAACGCTATATCACGCTATTTTATCATGTTTCGATGGACATGCTACTGGGGCGAGGCTAAAGTTTGATCATGCCGATCAAACCAACTAAAGGTATTGACTTATTAGCATAACAACATTGGGGTTAGTTGTAAAATGAGAAGCTATAAGAAAAAGGTATAATATTTATTTCAGTATAAATAAACAGCCCCTTTCCTAATAAAATAGGTTATGCAATCTGTTCAGTATAATAGGTACGAGTACATCTCACGAGTTGAAATAGCCAATATTCCACTTTTATAAGTAGCATAATTTATTTTTCTTTGTTCTGACTGCGACCGCCTGTTCCAGAAATGTTGGATTTTTTTGACCCTGCAACAAATATCGAAACTTTGAGAAACGCTGGAAGCAAAAAAATTGAGAAACCATTTTTGAATTCCCGTTACTTTGTGACGACTTTACGTAACCATGTCGACACATTATAGTTACTTTGTGACTAGTTGTGACGAGAATATTTTCACCGAACAAAAATGCTTTTCTTTAATATTTATCAATTTTACTGTGTAATATTGCTAAAATATATATTTTTTTTATTTTGATATTAACTATTATGAATAATTAAAAGCATTTGAGCACTCGGTGTGTACAAATAAATAATGTTTACTTACCACCAAAATACTAAAATTGTGATAATATTGTGGCGCGTTAGTAAATTTCATTCTATTTGATGAAATTACACAGTCAAATTTTTTTCCCATTACGATTTGAGCATTAATAAAAACAATATTGAACAAAATCTGTTTATAAATATTACTTGCCTGGAAAAAGATGGCGCTACCTTTTATTTTAATTAATAGTTCATGTCACCATATTTGTCACTTCACGAGTCAAAGGAATTGCTGAACGAATGAATGAATGAATTCCTGATAGAAGTGAGCACAAATACGTCGCGATGTGACTACGCGGCAACAGCGCAGTGCGACTAAAAGTTACTGTTACCAAATGTTACAAATCGTCCCCACTTTTCGAAACGGCGACGGAACAACGGTCGACACGGCTACTCATTGTGACGGAACAAAGTTACTGAAAAAATATGTTTCGACACAAATGTGTGCACTCTAAGTCGTAACCGCTACCAGAATGGCTGTATGGGGGGCGACAGTACCACAGAATACATAATACTTAGTACAAGTACAGTACTATAATCT
The DNA here is from genome assembly GCA_943789525.1 of Agriphila geniculea. NCBI lineage: Eukaryota > Metazoa > Arthropoda > Insecta > Lepidoptera > Crambidae > Agriphila > Agriphila geniculea. Next base: position 5,774,318 of record OX038894.1, on the reverse strand, counting down.
TTTGTGAAATAATCGTAACCACGTCTTTTTGAATCACTTTCAAGATTTCAGAAAATCCAGTTATATTATTCAGTCTCTCAAAGTAATATGAGGGTGAATTTATTTTTTGTGGAGGAAAATCAAGATTTAACTCCGATCCTCCTTTGATATTTATAATCTTAATGATGTCAACAAAAGAGATCATACAGTTTTGATGTTGAGAGGAAAACGGTTTGAATACTCAAGTAAAACTTGTTTTAGTAAAAACATAATATTAATGTAATTATATTGACGTTAAGGGTTAGTAGTAGGCAAATGTGTACTGATATTGTCTTAACTTTTTATAGAAAACGTAACATAACGTAATACACGTACAACATAATGTACATTATGAGACAAATTAGCTTAGGTTGCTCATTGCACAAGGCTGTGGGTTGCAGCCAGAGCCGCAGGCGAGGGCGTAACTCAGCCGAGTGGCTCACGAGTTTCATACGACGTTTTTCAACACATTTGCGAGGAACATACAAAGTAATTTACCACAACACAGCAACAAATACGACAAAAACAAAATATGACAATTATGAGAAAAGGCACGTAGGTTTTTTTTTGTTTTTTTCACAAGCCCAATGTTAGAATATTTTGCAAACAAAGAGGTGAGTGAGCATACAGCCTACTTCAAAATTATAATTTGAAGTGATAAAATGCAAATAGGTATTTTAATATTTTGTATCAAAATAGTATGAATTACGAATAATTTGATAATAATAAATATTTGTTTGATTTAATTAAGGACTTACACATTTATTTATTTCAAAAATGAATATGTATTTTCAGCGGCATAAAACCTCTTTTTTGTTACCAAAAAAAAAGTAACTGTATTACCCGGTTAAATTAGGAATGCTCTATTTACTTGCATAGAACTTGCAGTAAGGTATTAATTTAACTTTGTAGGGATAATTCTATAACAACCTAGTGTTTTATATATTATTGCACGCGTTTGTTATAGCTCGGTTTATGGCCCTAAAAGCGATGTATTAGGGCTCACTTTACGAGCAAGTGTGTTGAAAAGAAATAAATCATCGAAGGCTAAAGACTTCAGATAGTCGCTAATACAATCGAGTTGAAGATAAACCTTGTAGATGAAGATATAAAAAAATGCAAAAAGCACTGTCGTATTGTCATAACATTGGCGTAAATAAGAGCAAAGGCCTGTATATAATTTTATTTATATATAAACTACACAGACCACAGTAGTCGACGATTAATTCTATTTGCCATAACAATAGATACTTCCGTTCTGCATTAAAAAATCGCAAACGTGCTGAATTTTCTAAAGTAACATTTTGGGCGGAAAATTGAGGTTTTTTTTACACAACATATGAAAAACATAAACATTCAGTGGGTCCTTTGGTTTTTGTTGTCCATACAATAAATTCAAATTTATAATTCATATTAGTATGTTATTATTTAGTATTGTATAAAAATAACATTGTGAATCTAAAATCTCAAATTTAAAACTAATGGAAAAAAGCAATATGTTTTGAAACTTTTGTATTTGTTCTTTTTTAGATTTATTCACAAAGTTTATCCTCAATTTGATTTTTGAGTTGCCTATTCCAACTTTTTAGCTAGTCTGATGTTTTTTCGTGACGACTACCTACATAACGTTTTCTATATAAACTATGACAATTCAAGTATTTATTTTTTCTGTAACCGACCCTTAATTTGCAATACTAATGACATTTTTTTGACGTAAAATAATGAAGTGGGTAGAGGTTGGGTTACTACCGCTATTGTTTTTGTGAATTTCAAGAATTCACAAACTTTCCGAGAAAGTATGTTCAGCTTTGCTGTACTATTTATATTTTATTACTATAATAAAATATAAATTTCAAGAATTCACAAACTTTCCTAGAAAGTATGTTCAGCTTTGCTGTACTATTTATATTTTATAGTAATAAAATATAAATAGTACAGCAAAGCTGAACATACTTTCTCGGAAAGTTTGTGAATTCTTGAAATTAATGAAATGTGTACTAGAGAATTTGAAATATTATCTCTATTATGGACCATAGATCGATGCATTATTTTTAATCATATGGGTATCATCATTATCCTCCTACCCTTACACCAATTTATTTGGGGTCGCTGCAGTGCGTCCTTCTCTTTCATTCTTTTTGTCACTCGTCATCTCTTCATCCACTCCTTTCACATTCATATCAATTCACACACAATCCATCCATCTTTTCTGCCGTCTTTCCTTCCTCTTACTTCCCAGCCCTCAACATCCATATCCATTACTCTTCTAGTAACATACCTTTCATCCCTTCTCATAACATGCCCGAACCAAGCCAGACGATTCCCTTTCAACTTTTCTGTTACTGGTGCTACTTTCACACTTCCTCTGACATACTCATTCCTAATTTTATCCATTTGCATCACAGCACACATCCACCTCAGTTATATGAAATGTTTATTTTGTCATACGATACGATATAAACTGAATTTATATTAAAGTAGAAAAATATGTATTTTAATGTAATAATTTTCTCGCAGGAACTAGAATTAAGGATCGAAACCCAAAAGCAAACACTACAAGCAAGAGATGAGAGCATAAAAAAATTACTGGAAATGCTACAAAATAAGGGAATGGGTACGTTAATTGAATATTATTCGTTTTAAACAAATACTAGCCATTTTTAACTAAATACGTTTGTAATGGACGTAATGAAAAATAAAGGCTTGATTTACAAATATGACAAAAATACAATATTAAAGGATTGTTTGCATGTTAATAATCGTGAGTTAACTGTTTTTTCTGAAAATACTGTGATACATAGTATACAATGAAGATTATTTCTTTATAATGATAAATTTTATGAAAAACTTTCTGTCTTGAGATAGAGAAACTTTTTAAAGACTACAATAACTACAATAACTTTTACGAGTAGTTCAATTTTAGAAACAAGCAAATTGAAGTTATAGACAATGACTGTTAGTATGAAAACAAAAACAGTGCTACAGTAGCTGGCAAACATTTTGAAACCACGTGGGGATTGCGCAGAACACGTATTTTGGGTATGCGTAGTGGTACGCGGGCGGCGGGAGAACGGCGCGTGCTATTGGTCGCTCGCAAGTGCACATGCGCGAACTTATCCCCACTCCGTCGTAAGAGTATCAAGATGTTTGCCGGAATCTGTACCTACTATAAAGAAGAGATAATACTGAAGATATATTGAACTTTCAACAAATTTCAGGTAAAGAGGAAGAAAGGCAAATGTTCCAACAAATGCAGGCGATGGCGCAGAAACAGGTAATTATCGTTATGTACATCTGTCCGTATTGCATGCTAGTTAATTAAGGTTAAACTACATTAGTCCGCCTGAAATCGCATTGTCTTGTAGCTCCATCTCTTTCTGTCATTTAGAAGCACCGTACGTTAGAGCGAGAATACACTCGGCTGCGTCCGCGCTCTTCGATATCGGTGAGTTGTTGTCGAGTGATATTCTTGCTGTTATCAACTAACGATGCTTCTGAGTAGAAGAGATAGGGCTTACTAAAACTGTGAATGATGGCTTAATATAGTTTGACCGATGAAAGCACTAACAAAGTTTCTGGTAACAATCCTATTTTACCGGAGACTCGTTAGTGTCATTTTCCTGCATTTGTCGTAGTTGTTACGCATGCCACTGCTTCCTTATATTTGTGTACAATAGTGTGACCACATGGGCGTTTTATTTTGTGATACCTTTATCATCGTCACTGTTTCTGTTAGAGTTGCTCTTGATAGTTTCATTTCATTCATTGACTTAAGCGGAATGTGACTGTCGCGAAGCCTTATGTGTTACGAGACCACTCGTCTCCACAAATCTTTTATCAATTCTTGCTTTTCACTTCCACGGTCTTTCAAAGCCTATATGACACTCAAGCTTGTCCCCTAAGCACAAGCATCCTTTTCTAAACCCCCTTTTCACACGTCAACAAAAGTAAAATTTCAAAACTAAACAAAGTCAAATCAATTCGGCCAATACTCACTTGACGATAAATTTTTGAAATCGACACAAACACGACTAAAATCACGACATTGCATGTTTAGAAGCTCATTATGTCCCCATCACAAAAACCTTAGACCGTCTCGTAAATTTATTATTGGGCATTCAGTTGAGCAATCATTAAAATTAGATGCAAAATTTTCTTTTACACTGCCTTCATCTGGGGCTGCATCGTCTTTTAAAACCGCAAATTGCTAAAAATTGTTGATAGTAAACGCGGAACAGTCGCGATATAGGAGTCCCAACAATTTACGAAGTACCTCAGGGCACGATAGACGTAACAGTGATGCATGGTGACCGACCATCCCGAATCCCACATCAGTGCGTGGTGATTGAATTGCTTTAAAGCAAATATACCATTAGGGCCTGTTCCGGAACGTTGTCAAAATTGTACGTAGGTAGGAACCTGATGTGAGAAGAGCCTCCCTGGCTTGAGTGCGAAGGTCGCTCTCAGAGATGTGCAGTCACCGTGTAGCACGCCGTATATCGCCCTCGAGTGGAGTAAATTGCCGGGACGCCGCAGCCCCAGCGAGGCGTCGAGACGCGTCGCCTGTCGTAGGTAGGTTGTATGTAGGCCGCCGTCGGGCGCGGGCGGCGGCGGCGGCTGACCTTGCGCGTGACTGGCAGGAGCTCAAGGCGACGGCGGACACGCTGCGGGCGCTGCAGACGCAGCTGGAGCGGGCGCTCGCGGCGGCCGGCCTCCCCGGGGGCAGCGCGGGCGCGACGCTCACCGCCGTGCTCGAGACCAAGGAAGCGCGCATCGCCACGCTCGAGCGGCAGGTCGCGTTGCTCGAAGGCGAGCTGGCCGCGCTCGTGTCGCCGCCGCCGCCCTCGCTCGCGCCCTCGCACGCCTCGCTATACGATAAGGCCGACCCTCCCTTCAAGAGACAAGTAAGTTTTCTGCTGAACGACGTCCGCGTGATGAAGGACGGACGCACGAGCGCGCCGCCCGCGCGCCCTCCGTGCCAGCCGGCGCTGCGGCGCCTGTCGCCCTATTATAGTGCCACCACTCTGTGACTCCGTCGCTCCGGACGAGTTACCGTGTCAATTTCTCGCTTTAAGTCCGAAATTAGCCGAAGTCGTCGCCGACTGTGTTGACTCGTAATATTTTTGTGTAAACTTGTTCGTTGTTAAAGCTATTTTTATTAATATTATAAGAGGAATTATATTCTTGAAAGATGTCGATTGAGATATTTTTGTTAAGTAGGGCCCTAGGCGATGCGAGTATATTCTAGATGTAATTGTACGGTTAGTTGAAACATGTGAGATTGACTAAGCTGACACCAAATTGATGATTATCGATAGACTGTTTCAAATTTAAGACTGTCGAGATCGTATATGCATCGAATTAATTCTTCTATCTAATAAAAATTGAGTTCATTTAAAAAATCTGTTATGGTTTGATCATGTTGTGCTTTCGGTGTGATCGCAATCATATTCCAGTACCTGTACCGATCAGCTTTGGTCCCGCGTCACCCGTCATCAGTAGTTCATCACGACCCGATCTCTTCATGTAGCCATCATCAGTTCTGTCACAGTATCGGTAGACAAATGTATCACAACATAGGCGCCCGTGCATCTGAACATGTTTACTGTCGAACTTTTGATACTTAGCTATTTCAAGTCTGGAAAACTTTCTACGGGTCAGCGAGACTTGTTACTTATTCAAATTTAGTATTTAGCATAGAAAGTTTTCCAGCGATAACTGTCCATTTTAATATTCGAAACTTGTTAACGATACGGTACGATTTTAAAATTAATACGATGATGGAGTAAATGTTTGAAAGTTATACTGCATGTGATTTAAAGAATTCTCGGGAAAATACTGAAATGTCTTCCATTGCACTATTATAAGTGGTTCAAATGTTCTGGAAACATTTCGTTCGTAATAAAAAAACGTATATCAGCTTACGTCGCTTCTCATACATCGATAACATCACTAACTTATGTATTTTAAGTGACCATACGATCAGTATGACTAAGTAGATTTAAAGTTTTAACATCTATATCATTTCCGCCATCACTTTTGCCTAAGTAGATAGATTTCTTTTATGTATTTTTGTCTAAATGGTTAAAGTTTGTTCTACTAATGGGATGTTTGGATTTGTCTAATTTTATACCGACTGTCGGATGGATGGTGGAATGATGAACAGTTGGACGAGTTCCGTCTGGAGATCCAGAGGAGGGATCAAGAGATATTGGCGATGGCAGCCAAGATGAAGGCGTTGGAGGAACAGCACCAGGACTATCAGCGCCACATCGCCGTGTTGAAGGAATCTCTGTGTGCGAAAGAGGAACATTACAGCATGCTGCAGACTGATGTGAGATTTTACTAACCTTTGTGTATATAACCTTAGGTATTCTTACTCTTAGGGCTGAGGGCCGTGAGCCTTTATTATAAAAAGAGAATCGATGTTGCATTATTAAATTTTGAATCTTATTCCTGATCTAATAATATTATGAAGCGGAACGAACTTTATCTTATGATCATTGCCTGAATTACAAAGCAGACTCTATCGCCTAAAAATCAACTGTAAATACTGATATTAGCTGAATTATATTTTCTCCTAATATATTCCCAAGCTCTAGAATGATCAAGATAATTATCGTAAAAACTATTTTTAGTTTCATTGAATGAAGTTCTTTACAGGTGGAAGAGTTGAAAGCACGTCTGGATGAGAAGAGCCGTATGGTGGAGAAGAAGACAGCAGCAGCTTTAGCGGCGGCACACGAGCTGGCTGAGCTCAGAGACCACTCAGAGATCAAGGATAGAAAGATCAATGTACTGCAAAGAAAGGTAAATGATTGTAGACATTGGACATATTTAGTTAGAGAAGGAATTGGCTAAGCTAGAGTGTTATAAATATTTTGTTGGAATATTTGGCTACATTGGTGATAAAAGGTGTAATGACACATTTTAACTTTGAAACGGTTGAAATATTTAGGAGGATTATAAATACGATATTACTTAAGAAAGAAAGGTGTATAGTAAAATAAAATTTATAAATACTAAATAAAAAACAAATATTGTAAATTAAATGAAATACTGAATAGGATGATTATGACCAAATGCTTACTTGTTTGTAAATGTAGATTCTAAGAAGTCAATATTGCAGTTCTAGATATTAAAAAATATTATTAGAAACTGTAAAAATAAACTGATGGATGTTACTAAAAACGTAGGCTAATATTTATTTTCCTCGACGAAATTCTGTGCCCCTTCTAATGTACGCAGTATCGATTTTCAATTCATCATTATGCTACTTACAGCTGTGACAAATATAGCACTGGAAGCATCTTAAGTGAAATTTTGAGTGCTTTATCATAAACTTATAGCATTAGTACTTTATATTTTTGTACATTTTAAGTTTAGTATAGGTACTTTCATAATATATTCAAGAACCAATTCAAATATATTGCAAATAAAAATTTTCATTATCGTTGCCTTAAATCAAAACATTTTATTTTATACAACCTGGAGACGACAATGTAACTGTAAATTAAATGTCGTACTTATAGCTAATTAACGATCCTACAACAAAAATTAATTAAAAAAATTCAATAGTAAATTCACAGGAAATATTTTTCAGTTACTGTTTTCAGTACAATTACTTTTCATGCTATTTAGTTTGTTTGATTTTTTTTATTTTATTTCGTTCTTAAGAATTATTTGATAGTTTTCAAAATACTCCTATGAACTAGTGTGACCAATGTTTTCATTTATTGTCGCATTATCGTCTCCATCTTGTATAAAGTTGTAAATAAGGTGGAAAGGTTTGTGAAAATCTTGATACTTTTTGTTTTTATGTTACTTATTTCCATTTAGTATTTCCTTAGTTCCATTTTCCTCCAAAGTTTTATATTATTTTCATAATTTTATTAGTTCAACGTTCGTTAACAATGGCAAATATATTTTTGAAAAGCTTACAAATAAGCTCGGTTTCATTCGAAAGTATAATTATGTCGAAACGTTTAATATGAGCAAGTTTCCATTCAATTTCCCCCATGCATTCGAATAACTCAGTCACGGCATAGAGTTATTAACATCAAACGAATAGGTTTCATATATGTTCATAACTATGCTGACGGCCTCATTTAATTAATCGATTTATGATCGACTTACGATTATACAGTGCAGTTACTAGAATGCCTTTTTATCAAAAACTATTTTAAGTAACATTTGTACTTATTATATTTTCTGAGTTTGCCATAATTTATTAGTGGTCATGCAACGCAACGCAAGTAATTAAGTTTGCACACAAATGTTTACCAATGATTTTTAAAAGCACCCATGGAACTTTCATAGAACAGTGCATTTTGATTCGAATTTCGAAGTCTGATTTCAAGAAACAAAATACCTCAAAAATAATTATTTCATTGCAAGGAGATTTTTTCAGTAGCGAACACGCAATACGTACGAATGAAAGTTTTCCTTAATTACATAATATCTTGTGTAAAAGTTTGGGTATACCGACCTTGTTAAACAAGCTCCTTTGAATTAAAAACTTTTTCCTCTTCCTACATACGTTTCAAAAATATTTTATCCTCCACAAAGTTTTTATGCTATTTTAATACGTTCTTTTTTAGTTTTGTGCGTATTCTATTGTTTGGTTTAAATATTTTTTGTGTTTGTGTTATGCCAGGTATGTTTATTTTTATTAATTTTTGTTTTATTTTATTTTCAATATTTAACATTATTATTTTTACAAGGCAACTTCAATGTTTTGTTTTCACATAGTCAAATACATTTACAGATCGAGAACCTTGAAGATCTTCTGAAAGAAAAGGACAACCAAGTTGATATGGCTAGAGCTCGACTTAACGCAATGCAAGCGCACCACTGCTCCTCAGAAGGCGCACTGTCATCACTCGAAGAAGTGATAGGAGATAAAGAAAAGCAAATACAACAGCTTCGTGAACAGAGAGATCGTGCGGAACACGAAAAAAATGAAGAAAGAGAACTACACGAAAGAGAGATAGCTGATTATAAAATGAAACTCCATGCTCTCGAAAGCGAGGTTGAGAAACTCGGTGCTAGACTTGAAAGAGCACAAGCAGAAAAAGATAGGCTTGAAGCTAAGCTAGAAAGTTCACAATCGGAGCTAGGAAAATCTAAAGCTGAGCTTGATAAGGCTGCTAGTGAAGTGGGAAGGTCTGGTGCAGATTGGGAAGCAGCGAAGCAGCGCTTGGCACGTCTTGAGCTAGAAAACGAAAGGCTCAAACATGAATTAGAAAGATCTCAAACTACATTCGGTAGGAGCACTCTAACCACCTCTCAAGAACTGGATAGAGTGCAAGAGAAGGCTGATAAGAATGCAGCTGACTTGCGACGAACTCAGGCTGAGTTGAGAGTGACGCAAGCGGATGCTGAAAGAGCACATTCAGAGGCAGGCGCTCTACAGGAGAAGTTGGAAAAGTCACAAGGGGAAGTTTACCGTTTGAAAGCGAAGCTTGAAAATGCACAAACTGAGCAAGATAGCCTGAAAGAAGAGTATGATCGGTAAGTGTCTAATAATTTCAATGATTGTTTAATACAAATAAGCGACTAATAAAAATTTTCAACGCATTCCTAGACGCACACTCAGTAAAATTTTCAGCAACGAATATTGTTGTTCTGATTGTCTTATCAATATCAAACTTATATAAATGATTTTCCCATCCAACAGAATCCAATCATCAATCAGCCGCTTGCACTCCGAGAGGGACAAAGCAACAGCCGAGCTGGACAAGGCTCGAGAAGAGCTGGAAAGGACCCAAGCTACCCTCGGCAAGGCGCAGCTGCAACAAGACAAACTGCAAGCGGCATTGGACAACGCGCACTCGGAGATTGACAAACTGCAAGAGAAATTGGATAAGGCAGCGGCTGAGAACAGGAAGGTAAGCGTATTATTGATAATGAATGATGAAGAAGTTAGTTTAGTTGCTAAAGCTAATGGAAGGAAGGACGAAAACATTGCCTAGCACACATTCTATTTGGACATTAAATTGATAAATACTTTTAAGTTACGTTTAAGTAGAGAATATATACAGTCATGTTAGTTAGGTTTAAGTCGAGAATATACAGGGTCACTGGAAATATGACATATTCCTGCTAAATGGTTATAGATGAGGTCAAAATAAATATTTTTTGTTATATAACTTTTTCTCAAAAAATTGATAGTTTTTGAGTTAATTGAAATTAAGTACATTTTTACCAAAATTACGTTTTCAGACACGCAAAATTTAAAATAAAAGATAACTACTCATTCGATTCCGGATTTTTTACTATTTTGGGATAGAAAACAATCTGAGTGTTGATAATGAATAAAAATTTTTTCATAAAATACAGGTGTTTATAAAAAATTCAATCCTTAAATGCATTTATTTTTTTATTTTTTTCAGATTTTTTAGAAATAGCATCAATTATCTTTAAAAAAATCCTAGTAACTAAGCGTGCATAATATTTTAAAAACATCACCATCTATTCAGCTTTCAGTTGAGGTATAAAACTTAATAATAACTTAAATAAAAAATGAGAAATTAAGACTTAACTAAATAGCAGTCCCATTTCATGTAACAAAAATTTCCTACTTCAAGCGCTTCGAAGGTGGCCGTATTATCCTACTTATATCATAAATGTGAAAGTTTGCTTATTTGGATGATTGTTAATCAATCACGCAAAATGACTGAATGGATTTGGATGAAATTTGGCACAGCAAATATACAGCCTTAAATCTAGTGGTGGGTGGAACTCATATTCGAGCTTTAGATTTTCCACTGACTTTATTTCTATCTTACCAGCTGCAAGTGGACCGCGAGAAGCAATCGTACGACTTCGAGTCCTTACAATCGCAGCTGGACAAGGCGCTGGGACAGGCGGCCCGACTCCAGAAGGAGAGGGACACAGCTCAGCTGGACATTGAGCGGTTCCGGGACAAGCACGACAAGGCACAGGTTAGAACTTTTTTGACAATGCAGGTTTTATCGTTGATTATCCCAGAATCTCATAGTTATTGTAAGATACTTCATCTTAATCTTACTTGTCTCCCACATGTTTTTGTGACTAGGTATTTATTATTATTGACCGAGCAGGTATTTGTACCTGCTCGGTTTTGCTTGCACTTTGTCGCAAGCAAAGCGTTTCTACTTCAGCTAGGGCAAAAATGCTTTCGTATGTCTGTCCCGCTGTCCCTCTGCCTGGCTGTCCGGCTATCCGTTTGTTTTCCTTTTCAGGTCACATTTCTCAACCGATTTTCATGAAATTTTGTGACAGGTTCTATAATTAAAATTATTTAGTTTTTTTTGTCCATTCAGTTTTCCGAAATTTTAAAATGGCGGAGATGTGGGTCAAATCATATTTCAGCCATTTCAAAAAATTATCAAAAATGTCACAAACGCGAGGTCTACTGCTCTACAGAGCCACTAGTTTAAACTCGGGAGTTAGAAAATAGGTGAGATGAAAGATGAAGAAGGATGTAGTAGTTTTGGTAAACTAAGAATTGCAGTCAAAGTAACATCCATAGTATAATAAAACAGTACTCCTTAATCTTTAACGTTTCAACTAAATTCCATCTCTATACACCGTTAATTTTTAAGTATATTTAAAAATTAAATGGGGATCAGACCACGTTTCTAAATAATATGAACGTGCAGTTAAAAGTTAAAAATTAATAGTTTGAAAATATCGGAAATAAATCTTGAATAATCGGCAAACTCACAAAAATGGCGAGACGCGTGCGTAGATCAGTTTTTTTCATTATTTACCGAACTAATGTTGCCGTGATTCGCGGCCGCGGTTCACGCGCGAGTCTGGAGGGCTATATTTTTCGCACCGTTTTCATGCGCAAACCGCGCCCGTGATTCGCGGCCGCGGTACGCGGCGCGAGTGTGGAGCCCTCTTTTAACGTGGACCAAAAAACCGCCACCGGACGGGGAACGCCGCGAAGCGCGAACGCGAAGCCGCGAAGCCCATACGCGTAGCCGCGAAACCTTCTACACTCGCGGTTCGCGGCCTTCGCGGGCTTTCGCGGCGCGAGTGTGGAGCCCTCTTATAAAATGAGCTCTAAATCCAGAAAGCAGTAAAATTTTGGAACTTAAACATCAATATCTTGACCAATTATTAAATATTGAAACTTTTAACTGTACATACTTGATTAGAATAAGAAAGACAGTCATTTCATTTTTAGATATACTTAAAAATTTACCGTGTAGCTTGCAAAATCAGTGAAATCGCTTGCAAAACGTATGCAAATTAGATGTACCTTCGTTACACATTGTTGAATATAAAACGTTAATAAAAGTCGATACCAAAATGGCCATAAGTGCCGTATTAATTTGCAAGTTTACTACGTAAAATGAGTTTCAGGTGTATTTCGTCCGTGTAGATATTAATTATTTCTAATTTATAATCTGTGGGTGGTTTGATAATACTCGCAGGTGCTTAAAATTCATACAGTTGCCATTTTACCGTACGAACACACGCCTTAATTTATATACCTATTACGTTCTAAAATTTCTAAGACAAACAGTGCTTATTAATCATATTAATTATGGTTAATTAATGGACAAGTTTGGTTCTCCAAACTTGTTCATTAATTAACAGTTCTTCTCCAAAAAAAGTTCTTCTGAACTTTTAATCAAATCCATAACAATAGACTACGTGACTAAGAAAAAAATATCACAATATCCGTTTTCAAACTCATATAATTTTTATTTAGAATTTAATTTCAGTGAGAACCTGTTGTTAGTACTTAATCTAAATAAAACAACATTTTCTTTCTTTACTTTTATAAAATAAATGATAGGATTGTGATTATACTACGTGTTACAAAAATACCCCTTATGCCGAATATGGTACATAGGGACCATCAAACTGAATATAAATTTTGATATTTTCGTTATTATTTTTTGTATGAAACCGCTGTTTTTTTCGCTATTTCAGAGTTGGTCCCATAGTAAAAGTTGTTCGGTTTGATGGTCCCTATCTACCATATTCGGCATTAGGGGTATTTTTGTAACACGTTGTATAACGGTATCTATATCTGTATACACGCTGAAATTTTAATCATTTGGTTCCCGGCGTGGGGTGGTACCACTCATGATTACAAGCAACTTTTACTTTGGGGCCAACTCTCCTGCTCGCAAAAAAAAATCAGTTGTTCCATACAATAGTGCAGTACCTACTCGACCTTAATGTATGGAACAGCAGATTTTTTTTGCGAGCAGGAGAGTTTGCCCCATAGTAAAAGTTGCTTGTAATCATGAGTGGAATGGAACCACCCCATGGCGGGAACCAAATGATTAAAATTTCAGCGTGTATATAAAGGTTCACGAGATTTTAAAGGAGGAGGTTCTCTGTTCGTCTGTATATTTGTTTTTTTTTGTGTATGTCCACCGATTACTCAAAGACGGCTGGACTGATTGAAATATTTCAAAGTTAGGTAAACTCCTATGTTGGTCCCATTTTTTTAAATTTGGAAATCGGTTCACTACTTTTCAAGTAGGTAATCCTGAAAAAAGCACAAAAATAGTATAATTTTGTGTGAACTACCTCAATGATATGGTCGTATAACTTCTATGTTTTTTATCAAAATAAAATCGTCAGCATCGATTTCGATGATTGTCAGATTCAAAATTGTTTCATGAAAAGCAAACTAAAAAGCTTATCTTACCGTAAACATCTCACTCACATGGTTATTTAGTAGTCGAGTCACGTAAACTTCGAATAGTATCGTAAAATTTACCGTTTCCGAACGAAACGGCTAGTTTTATTAACGATGTGATCGTCAAAATTGATGGACCAATCTTATGTGGATGAGTCGATGCATAGATGTAGTTACAATTTTACCGCTTTTGGTTGGAACTTGGTTTAATTAAAAAGTATTATTTTTAGGGTTCCGTACCAAAATGGTAAAAAAGGAACCTTTATGGACTCAGTCTGTCTGTCTGTCACAGCTGGATATTTCGAGAACTACCGATGATATCAGCTTGAAATTTAGAATAGTTTAAGATGACTTTTGCCCAACTAATTTGCAAATAAGAAAGAAATCAAAAAATAAATATCTTTTTTACAACAGGGACTGGAAAGGGGTCTTAAAAAAATTTTTAAAGTGGGGCTACTAGGGCATGTGGGGTATCATATGAAAGAACGCCACTTGCACGTTTTCAATAATTTTTTTTAGGCCGTATAGTTTTCGACTCATGTTGAAAAATGTAAAATAATTACCGCCCCCCCCCCCCCCCTTATCTCCGAAGTTTGCAAAAAGAAAAATCTGAAATAATACTATGTGATATCAGTTTATATAAAGATTACAGAAAAAATTAAACGATATCTCAGTATGGCACACTTTTTTAGAAATTATCAAATTTCTAAAAAAGTTAACATTAGTTCCACTATCGGTCAAGAGATGGCGCTGACCTGAAACTGCAATAATAATTTTATTATTCTACTCTGCAGTGTATTTATTATGATGGTACGGAACCCTTGGTGCGCGAGTCCGACTCGCTCTTGACCGGTTTTTGAAATTATTGAAAAGTACACTTACCACTTAGGAGTGTGTCGTGTGATATATCGATTGTGCGATGAACGTTTGTGCGATTCACATTCGTGCGAAAGATCAATTCTGCGATTCACGTTCGTGTGAACTCGAGTGCGGTATTGTTTACATTTAATTTTAAATGTTAAAAATGACATCCCGTCCCGACCTAGACAAAACGCCTGCTGGTATATTATACTGATGAAATACTTTTGGCTTACGAAAACTCCTAAAATCTTTTAAAATAATATTTTAACCTTGATCTAGCTTTTGCGGCGATTTCTAATAGATTTCTTGGTAGAAGCATGTTAATTTTTTTATTAGCTTAGTAATAAAATAAAAAAATCGTTACTTTCAGGGTTTCTAGCGTCGGTTATCTTTTACTTATGACTTCTTGCGTAAACTACAATAAATGAATTACGGCGTAAACTTAAGTCAAAAAGGTATAAAATAACTAAAAGATATCTGTTTCTCGAAAAGTTTACCTATTTGCAATTTTGATTGTGTTTTTAAATAGGTAGGTATCTATAATAGTGAGGGGTTTAAATTAAGCGGCTTATGTTTTGTGTAATTAATTACGTACTTACCTTTACGAAATAACGCTATCGGCTTAAATTCTCTTGGCTTAATGCTCTTAGTTAAATTTAGGTAAAACACTGACGTATTAACATACTGTAAGCAACATTTACCAAGGTAATTATTTTTCGTGGAAATTCATAAGTCTCGACGTTTAACATTCAAATATCTGGGCGTTATTATTATTTATTGTAATATTGTGGTGTTTAGATGATAATCTACATTGTTATCTCAAACATCAACTACATTTTTTTTAAACTTGTCTAAAAACAATAAAAAATAAATCAATTATATATAAACTTGAACATATAAAAAAACAAAAGTAAGTCACCGAGCGGGTTTCGAACCCGTAACACTCATTTCTTGCCGTCTGGGTCTTAACCTGCTGGACCAGACAGACAGAGGCCGGCACTCGAAATCACGCGTTTTCCCAAACATAAGACTAATTTAGATCGATTGTTTACCCCCGAAAACCCCCATATACAAAATTTCAGCGAAATCGTTAGAACCTTTTCCGAGATCACAGAAATTATTATTATATATATGTATTTATATTTTGTCTGTTTTTGGAAAAGTTGAAGAACAAATATTACAACATTTGTTCTTCAACTTTTCCAAACGACTTCGACTTTTCATACAAAACTCAATCAGCTGTTCGGACATTTGTATGGGGAGTGGATTTTTTTTTCCTGTTTTCGGAAAAGCCGTTGAACAAACGTTGTTGTATATGATGTTAGTAATCTTCTCCTGCGAGGTTGTTGGTGTTTTACAAATAACCCTGTATATACATATACATATATATACAAGAATTGCTCGTTTAAGGCTCCGTTATGCTAAATCATTTGTCTTTGTCTTTTTCTTTACGTGTAAAGAGTATGGAAAATAACCTCACTTCAACACCTTTTCGATGTTTTTCGTTGTTTTTTCGTCATTATATTTAGCACAATTATCTTTCTTGAAAAACAGTTTTTGGAGCAACTGCACAGTACGTTAAAGTGTATTTTAATGTAGAATTCAATACGTTTACGCTATTAATTACGCCAAAAATATGGCCCGCAACAAGCTCTTTTGATGATACTCTGATTTGTTTTTACAATCATCTGTCAGGTTTATACGCAATTTAATGTTTGTAGCAACTAGGTAAACCCTTTAGCTTGTCGTATAATTTTTTTGGTGGCTACAAGTTTACGTTTTCTATATAAAGATATGGCCTGCGCAAACCATGTTTTCCTATTACCGCCCTAAGGGGTATAAGATTATATAGATCGTAGAGTGGATTAATAACTTACAAATAACTTACTGAAAATGCCCCACCCATACTACGACCGTGATTTTTGTAATTTCGCAAATCAATGTACTTACAGTAATACATACTTTAATTTACTTACAATAATACTTACAGTATTTTAGCTCCCGCGTTTCTTACAAAGCTTTATAAAGTACGAATACAGATTCATTTCAAATGTTTGACCGAAGACCAATCCAACGTAATCAATACATAATTCAGTCTAGACAAACCGGCGTCATGGAGACGACACTGAATAGTTAAACTACTTTAGATAGGAGTGCTTGAAATAAAATATTTCCTTACTTACATCTTTATTCATCTTGAGCGGAAAAAACGGATAATTATTTCAAACTAACTTTTTTAAGTAAGCGTTTTTACTCATAAATACTTTTGAGAGCATTACATATTAAATACTTAGATTGCAACAGCTTCAACCTAAATATAATTATTTGAATTATTATTAAAAACGTAATGTGAACATTCGTTGTATTTATTATCTGTTTCTTTTTATTTTTAAACCAATCCCTGAATATTGCTCCGACTCAAAATATAAAAAAGTGTGACAAAAATGTTAAGTCAAAGTATTTTATATATATATAATAGTTAGATTAGTTAGGCAAAAAAATATTATAGATTTAAATGTTTTCAGTCCCAACAAGGGAAATTTTTTTCTTTGTTATGTGGTCCCAACAGTGGTTTAATGTCCATATATTTTTGAATAATTAATGCCACATTGTGAAACGTCAATTAAGTCTTACAATAGATTTGTGTTTGATTATTCATGCTATGCTCATTGCTCAGTTTATGGCTACGACGAATTGTAATTTGTCCTTTTGAGGTTATTGTAATGGATTTTCCAACGATTTTCTAGGATACCTTAATCATACTCGACAAATAAGTACTTAAATAAACAAACAAATAAGTACTTAAATTAGTAAATAAGTACTCGGTACTTATTTGTCTGTACTTATGTGGACTAGGTACTATGTACTTATTTGGACATTTTTTCACTTAATAGACAGATGTCTATTCGGTGAAAAAAATGTCCTTTTGAGGTTATAGTAATGGTTTTCCAACGATTTTCTAGCATACCTAAATCGTAATCGACACACGACATAAGTTCCTATTGATAAGGTGGTCGATTAAAAATCCTCACAAATATCTGTCTATTCGGTAAAACGCTTAATTAAACTACCTATAGCTGTGTGAATTGTTGCATTTCGGCAAAACAAACCTTTTAAAAAATTGAGGGCTTTGGTACATTAATCTGCTGTTTCTTCCAAAAATTAATAACGAAAATATCATTAATGTATGAAACAGCTGGTTTTTTTCCGCGATTTGAGAGTTGGTCCCATAGTAAAAGCATTCCTACCATATTCATTTTAAAAGACATAGTTTCACTGCAAGTACAAATAAAGGCTTTTCAAAAGGAGTACGTGACATCAAGCCAATTTTTGGAGCTAAAAAAATAAATTAAAAAAAAATTAAAACCCGCCTGCCTAAAAAGACAAGTCAACTGAAAAGATGGAAACAAGATTAAATATTAAAGGCAACATTATAACATGCAGTCGGAGGCATGTATAAAGAAAGTGACATTATGAATGATTTGAGTTATATGCCTCCGACTGCATGTAATAATGTTGCCTTCAATATTTAATCTTGTTTCCATCTTTTCAGTTGACTTGTCTTTTTAGGCAGGCGGGTTTTTAATTTTTTTAAATTTATTTTTTATTTATTTATTTTTAGTTATTATTTATATGATATACCTTTTTGAAATCCTTATAATAAGCCCTTTAATTTGACACCCATATTGCAGTATTCTAAAAAAAAAAATTTTTTTCCCCTACGTATAATAGCACCGTACAGCCGCCATGTTGGTTTTTTTATAACGCCACCTTCTTAAGAACACTTGGGCTGACGAGAAAAATCTAACGATATGTTAATCATGGAAATCTGTTCAGCAGTTTGAAAGATATGAGGTAATAAAGAATATTACATACAAACTTACAAGATACGCGCGATAAACATAACCCTCTTGCAGTCGGGTAAAAAGAGCGGCTAAACCTAGTTTTAGCCGGCTAAAACTAGGTGTAGCCGATAGCTGTCAGCCTAAACTAGGTGAACCGATCTGTTTTACTCCTGTAGATCCCGAATATAGGTTAGAAATTTAGGGCGAGCGCGAAGCGCAGCGTAGCGTGAGCCTTAAATTTCGAGGTTATTTTTTTTTAACAGACAACAGAAATAATTTTCTTAAAACCCCATGCTACACCTAGTTTTAGCTGGTTACACCTAGTATTAGCCGCAAGCAAATCGGCTACACCTAGTTTTAGCCAACAGCTATCGGCTACACCTAGTTTTAGCCGGCTAAACTAGGTTTAGTTTAGCTGCACTTCGGGTATTAGCCGTAACATATACATAAATTTTCACGAGCTTTTAATATTCAGAGATTGTGCTGTAATTTTCGATATTAGATTTCTCGTATTAAGTCAGAATTCTGTAGGACAAGTCAACATGGCAGGCATTAAGTTTGGTGGAAGCTTGCCAAAACCTCTCTCGTAGTTGCATGATTTATTACAAGGATTTTGTGGCTGACGATAATACAGTACATAACTTTTTTTATAGCTTTTGTAGGGACTTCTTTATCAAAATAAGTTTTTTTTTTATATGAATGAAATAAATGACGGAAACATTTAGAAAAAATCATGAAAAGAAAATAAGTAGTTTTATGGTTAATCCTACTGTGCTGTATTTAACTTTAACCGCCTTTGTGGTCTAGTGGTTCGCCCACCCGTGTAAGACGCAGAGGTCCCGGGTTCGATTCCCAGGGGGGGTACAATTTGTACTCGGTTTGGTTGGTGGTAGGGCTTATTTCAAGTCCGCCTGGCTAGCTACCACCATCTTAAGGTATGATTCCGATGTCAGCAGCACTGCTGCGCGACACTGCTGCGCGACAGTGCTGCGCAGCACTGCTGCCGAGCTCGGAATGTAGTCTCATATAAACCTATAGAGAATGTATGGGGACCAGTGGTGTTGCGGCAGCAATGCCGCGCAGCACTGCTGCGCAGCAGTGTCGCGCAGCAGTGTTGCGCAGCAGTGTCGCGTCGCTTCTCCGCTCACATCAAATTGAGCCTTTCAAACGTAACATTAGGGTTCAATTTGGAGTGCACTGCTGCGGTAACACTGCTGCTGCTGCCGAGATCGGAATCATACCTTTACCTAAGTCTGACGCCATAAAAACAATTTAAAAATTGTTGTGTTCCGGCAGTTAGAGGTAAGATAGCCAGTATTCCGGGTGTAGTGCGATTCCACCTTCGGCCTTATCGTTCTCTTACATTAGGTGAGATGACGGCCAAGCACTATACCGTTGTGTAAAAAAAACTTAATTTTAAAAATACGCTAGCGACTCGGTGAGCTGTAGGTAGACCTCGCCTCAAATTGTATGTTATTTACATATTAATCTAATAAATGTCACCACGAAGTTGACACTGCTTTTAAAAGCAATACCATATGCTATTTGGTAGGTTAGGTATTATTTTATTATGTCTATTCGAAGCTAGAAGGCGCTTCTAATTTTATCATTTTTCGAATGGGTGAATATTTATTCGCAAAATTTCGAATAACTGGCTCGCCAAAACAATTCTATATAATTATCGAACCTGCCCACAAAGTTTCACGAGAATCCGTCGACAAATGCGACCTGTAGAGGATAACAGACAGCCGGTAAGCTGGACAGACATACGAAAGCATTTTTGTCCAAGGTGAAGCAGAGACGCGGCAAAAAAAGCAAAGTAGGTACGTCGGTCGGTGTAAAAAATTAGGGTTTTTTAAATTTTATGAAATGTCAAAAAACGGTCAAGTGCCAGTTTTATATATTTTATCATACCATAAAAATTAAAAAATACATTTGTTATACGAACAAAATTCTCTATTTCCAGGCACTAGTAACCCGCATTCAAAAAGAGAGAGACGCAGCACTAGCCGACGCTGCCAGCTGCCGCGAGAGAGCAGAAGCCGCGGCTGCCGCTGCGAACAGGGCGGCGAGGGATCGCGACAGCGCGGCCACTGAGCTGGACGTGCTGCGGGAACGGTGGGAGAAGGCACATCAACAGCATCAGAAACTAACGGTGAGTAAAAAGATGGAGGATATGAGGTCTGATGAGAAGGTTGATACACTAAGATTTCTTCTGATCAAATCTAATTGTAGCAAAGAAGAGATCTTTCAAATAGCAACAGAAACGATTTTTCACTAGAAGCGGAAGTGAAAAATCTTGGACGAATAGTGAAAAATGGAAGTTGTGAATAACAAATTGTTAAAAACTATTTCATCGTCAACATTTATCTTATTTGATTTAAAAATTTAAAAAGATCCGTCCGATACAATAAAGTTGGTTTTTGCAACTTAATAATTGGAGTTATCAGTAACTGTTTTCAATGGGCAAATATAAGATAACTGTGCATTATTATACTTACATGTGAATGTTGTATGTTTCAGATGGAACGAGACGACGCTTTGACAGAAGTCGAAATACTGAAAGAGAAACTTGACAAAGCTCTTTACTCAACGCAAAAGAGCATCGAAGAGAAAGAGACAGCGCACAAAGAATACGAGAAAATGCTTGAAAAGTATGATAGGTACATTTATCTATGGTGTCGTCTTGTGTTGGTGGCGATGTCGTGTGCGTAGTTGCAAAATCACTTTTACTGACCATAACATTAAGATTAATTTTCTTTACAGGTCCCAGAACGAAATTTATAGACTGCAAAACAAGATCGATATCCTAGAAGCCGATAAAGACCGTATAGAACTTGAGCTGGAGAAACAAGTACACGTGTCCACGAAGTCTAGAGAAGATCAAAGGAAAATGCAAGACGAATTGGCTAGGTTACAGGAAATGTACGATAGGGCATCTTTGCAACTAGGCAGAACAAAAGAACTTGAAGAGAAAGCTAAAGAAGATATGGATAGATTACATGTTGACGTAGAAATGGTACGCGATAGGTATGAGAAGAGTCAAATAGAGCTGAGAAGGCTTCAAGCTGAGAAAGAAAAGTTTATCGCTGATAATGAAAGATTGCAATTCGAGTATGATAGAGCGATGACACAGTGTGGAAAAGCGCAAGCGTCTAATGAAAAGACTCAAGAAGAAATGGCTAGAGTACAGCTCGAGCTTGAAAAAATGTATGACAAACATGATAAAGTGGCTTCTGAATTGAGGAGGGTTCAGGCAGAACTAGACAAAGTCAAACAAGATGCGAGTGGTGCGCGAGAAGAAGCCGAAAGATATGCGGCACGCTACGGAAAGTATCACGATACGAAAGAAGAGCATGAGAGGACTAAGTTGGAGGTGGAAAGACTTCGTGCGCGGTTAGAGAAGACAACATTAGACCTGGAGCGAGCGCGCAAGGCCGAGGAGGAAGTGCTCCGTCTGCGTTCAGAGCTCGAACGCGTCGAAGGCCTTCGAGGTAAATACCAATTCGAACAGGACAAGTGGACCAACGAACTAAACCGAATGCAGGCCGAGCTCGACAAACAACGCGAACGCTATGAAGCGTCGCAGGCGGACATCCAGCGTTTGCAAGCAGAAAAGGAGCAAGCAGAAACGAAACTTCACGAACTTAATATCCAACTAGAATTATCAAAGAGCGAAGTAACTAAACTAAGTGCAGCGTTGGAGAAACAACGCACTGATCTTGAACGCGCTCATATTGAGTGCGAGAAGTTCAGAGATAGGTGTGAGAAACTGAAATTGCGTTCGGATCAACTAGATAAAGATAACGAGAGAGTTAAAAGCGAGTTGCAACAGATCGAGAGGATGAAGCTTCAAGCGGTCGCCGGTGACAAAGCTAGGACTGAAGATAGACTTGAAATTGAAAGACTTCGTGATAAACTCGAAAAAGCAATTCAAGCGAGAGATTCTACAGAGATGGAGGCGGGCAGGCTCGCTAAGGAACTCGAAAAATCCCAAATGCATCTTTCCAAATATCAGGAGACCAATGAAACGACTCGAGTGGAATACGATAGAATGACTAATGAATTGGGTAGAATGCACGAGCGCCTTGAACGTACTATCCTAGAGATGCGTCAAATTGAACAAGAGAGGGATGTTTTGAGAGCAGAGATTCAGAACACAAGACGAAATATTGAACAGCAACAGAGAACGTTAGACCACCGAACGCAAGAAACATTAGTGAAACTTCAGCAAGAGCTCGCACAATCTGTTAGAGATAGGGAAAAGATGGCATCTATATTAGAACAGCGGGACAAACAAGCGGACGCTATAGAAAAGCAAATAGTCAAACTCGAGGCTGATACTAAACAGCTAACGATCGAACGCGATCAGCTCGTAGCTCAGTTAGAAAAATCTCAGGATATGCTTGTAAACTTCCAGAGAGAGCTCAATGCCTCAGAAGCCGAGTTGCAGAAGCAACGTGAGGAAGTCCGCAGATTGAAAGAGGAACAGAAAAAGATGGCACAGGATTCGGAACGTGGTGCCAAATCCGTCCTCGAGAATCGCGAACGAGAAATCGCGAAACTTCAGCAACAGGTTCAAGCGGTGTCGAAAGACCGAGATACGATTCGACAGCGAGCGGAGAAGGCGGAGAGAGAGGCGCAGAAAGTCGGGGAGATCGATAAGTGGCGAGCTGCCGTCGAAGCTGAAAAAACAAAAGCAATCGCAGCGGAGAAAGCGCTGTCGGAATGCCAGCAACGCTTACAGTCTTTAGAGAAACAGTTCCAGGCACAACAGCATCAGTTACAGCAGCTGCAAGCGCGGGGCCCGTCGGACGTGCGCGAGGTGCAAAAGCAGCTTGAAGCGGCTCAAGCGGAGGCGCGCTCGTTGGCCGTTGAACGGGAACGATGCCAGTCGCAGCTCGAGATGCTCGTTCAAGAATTGGAGAAGAGCCAGGTCAGTTGGAGGATAGCCTGTCTACGAGCGGCTGTCGGGACGGCAATGCGTGGTTGAATCGAGTTTTAACGAAATACTGATGCAAACTTAAAAATTAATGTAATGATAGCCCAAGTGTCCAGGATCTGAAAAAGAAATAAGAATATGAAAAAGTTACATTTATAGCCACAAATATCATTTGACTACGTTCAAATGAATTGAATATTACTCTGTAGTCCACAAAAATTATAAAATTTTCGCTAAAAGCGACATTCAACTGAATTTTGATAATAATTGAACAATCATACAAAACGTATTATACTCGTGTTATTATGATTCAATACTATACTACATTGGAGATTTCATAAAAGACACACAAAATCAGTGGAAATTCGTAAACTCGATTGAACCTCATCAGAGTCGCGTGCGTTGTCGCTTTATCATTGCACCGGTAAAGAGTAGATGTTTTGATTTGGATGTTCATTACATTTTTGTTTGGGGTCATCATCGCGCGTCATGTATGTTGTGTATAGTAGCATGCCACCCACAGCCCGCGGGCATCCTCCAACCCCTCATTCGTATTTATTATTTTATTAGTTCCATCAGTGTTTATGACGTCATGAGAATGGTTGTTGTAAGTTACATTCAAAATGTTGCACCTTACATTCCGATCACTGTACGCACTGATAGTTTCTACGGTGACTAAGATGTTGGGTGCAAAATTGCAAGCTTCATGTGTCTTTGAAATGTTAATTATTTTTCCTTGTCTTTTTCAGCCGCATTCGCTACTGTATTGTGTATTTGCGTCACTCATCGTCATCGGAATTAAATATGTTTTTCAAATTGTCATTTTTATCATTCAATTATTTAGCTGCGGTCAACAGTTTATATTTTGCAGTGTTAATTGTACAAAGTTCGCTTTTTGGATTACAATTTTAAAATTATCAGCTTCAACGAGCTTTTCGTACTGTGAATTGAGTCTTGGCTATTTTAGCAGATTTCATCCAATTATCTAATCTATTTCATTGTCTTACGGTTCTTTTTCGACTACAGCTCGATCTCCACGAGGCGAACAAGAAATTACAAGCGGCTGGCGCTCAGAACGCAAGAACTGGGGAAGATACAGCCCAAGCTAAGAGGCAGCTGCAAGAAGAATTTAAGAAGCTTGAAGACGCGAGAAAACAATTTGAAGACCAGAGAAGAACTATCGAGAGTAGGAGAAAAGACGTGGAAGAAAAGGAGAAGTCGCTTGCGGAGTTAGATCGACAGTTAAAGAAGAGGAAAGAGCAAATGGACCAAATGGAAGCTTCTTTGAGGAAGGTCAGAACAACAATTCAGACAAAAAGCAATCCGCTAGCAATTTGTCATGACTTTTACGAAGTTAAAACTAATTTTATAGTTTTTGTGACAAAAAAATCAGTCACGGGTGGCAATGTACTGACGCTTCTTAGCTAAAATCTTTAGAAGAGGTCTCCTTCATTTTAAAGAAGCAACAATTTTCATAGTGTTTTTGACAAATGTGCCAACTTATTAAAAATTAAAATGATTTAACTATAAGAATCGTTCGAGTAGGTATTTGGCTGTTAAATTATTAATGTAACATTCGACTGTCTAGTTACAATATTAATCACAGTTTTAGTTCAATTTTTATTTATTATTTTTTTTTACAATTTCGTTCCAGGCCGGCGGTAGCACAGCAGCGGTGTCTGACTTGAACCGCAAGCTGACTGACTCACAGAAGGACGCAGAGCAACTCAAGCAGCAGTATGATCAAACAAAAGAGGAGGCGAAGCGGCTCACCACTGAGACAGAGCGGCTGTTGCAGTTGGTGCAGATGTCGCAAGAGGAACAGGCGCAGAAGGAGAAGCAGATTATGGAGTTGCAACAGTAAGTGTTATTTGTGGTAATTTAGATCAAGAAAAAAGCGAAGCTAGAGTACTTCCGTGACCATGGCGCATGTAACAGCGCCGAAATATCAGAGCCTCAAAAATAAACAGGTACATGGTATAAATCCCGACATAGCTTATTCTAGTAAGGTGGAGCTACATTGACAAAGAAAGAGGTGAAAAAAAATCGCCATGGTGATGGATAAACAGACAATGGAGTTCTTATAGTAAGTCCTATTAAATGTGGTGCTTTCGATGAAGCAAAAGGACAAGAGAACATAGACAAACAAATTACGTAACTTGAAAGAACATAAGCGGTATTAGTGACACTTAAGACAATGGAAGAGGCAAAGAGGCTCACTGCCGAGACTGAGCGGCTGCTACAGCTGGTGCAGATGTCGCAGGAGAAGCAGATTATGGAGTTGCTACAGTAAGTGTTATTTGTGGTACTTCAGATAAAAAAGGCGGAGCTGTTTGATAAAGAAAGATGGAAACCAAACGCCATGGTGATGGATAAACAGACAATGGAGTTCTTATAGTAAGTGCTATGATGAGTGGTGCTTTTGATGAACGAAAGGGTTAAAAAAACAATAGACAAACAAATTATGGAGTGGAACGAACAGTAAGCAATATTTGTGATACTTAAGACCATGGAAGAGGCAAAGCGGTTCACTAAAAAGACGTCCCGAATGGGTGGTAGGAAAAACTTAAAAGTATTTATAAATAAGTCCAATTAAATAAAAAAAACTACTGAGTCTGAGTGGCTACTATAGTCAAGCAGCTGATGCAGATGTTGCAGGAGGAACAGGCGCAAAAGCAGAAGCAGATAATGGCGTTGCAACAGTAAGTGATATTATTGATAATTTAGAGTAAGCAAAAAGGCGCAGAGACTGAAGGAGAAGCGGGTGCAGAAGGACTATTGGTGACATTATTTAACTAAGAACTAACAAAACATGTTGACATAACTACATTTTAAACCGTCAAGCATCAGAAAATGAGACACAATAGATTTTACATTGTTATACCACCTCATGAGACGGCTTGGAGTTAAATGAACTAGATTTAAATCTTATAAACTTATTTTTTTTTTTAGATCTGTGAGGAACCTTCAAGCCAAATTGAAAAGTCAGCAACAAGCACAAGCACAAAGAGAAGAGGTAATTTCCACACACAGATTAATAATAACAATGTTACCTGCGAATCATGATTTGAACATTTTCTATTCACACACTAACTTGATGTCATTTTTGGTGATCTAACTAGAAAGAAATTATTTTCATTAGATTTCATCAAAATTCATTGTTAAAATTAAAAACTCAGATTGTCAGAAATTCCAGAATTTGTATTTCAATGCATTGTTTTAACTCTTTGAAAAGAAATCATAACTGTATAGAAATTTTCAGTGTTTTCCTTAATAATAATATTAACTTTACTAACATGATCGCCTACTAACATACTAACCGTTTTGTTTCACGCAGGCCGGACCCGCAGGCTTCCTCAAAAGCTTTTTCTAAGTTAGTTCTTCGCACCAAGACTGTCGTTCATTTGTTTGCTCTTTTTGATTTCATTTATTTTTTCTTTAACCGTCGATACATTCACAAATACTCCGTAAGCGACAACTCCTTATTCCATGTCTTTCAAATTATCAATAATATCATAAGTATAAAAATCGCAATTTCGTATTAAGGTAATGTTTTCGGTATTTATAAATTACGAGTATATATTGATGATGTGTTCAGATAATAATACATTCATCTTGTTGATATTCCGACAACATGTATCACAGGTTTGGTCGATTCGATCATTGTAACCAGCACACAAGTAATATAATTATAATATTAGTTTAGCGATAATTTTTAAGTGATGTTTAAAGAAAAAATTAATAATCGTGTTCAGCGGGAATAATTTTTTAAGTATTGATATATAAAAAAAATGTAAAACTGTTAAGTAAACATGTATTTAGATGAAGTAAGCTGTCCACTAATTAGTCGATGTTACCCAGCTTTCAATCTTGTTATGCGAGATATCGATATAAATATAAATAAAAATTTAATACGATATGTTGACCTTTCTCGAGTTTTTTTGAGTTTACTGAATATACTGTTGAGTTTTCTTGTTATAGTAAAACTATTGTTTAATTTATCATTAATTTCTTTTTATTTTTGGATACCGTTACCCTCGATTAGGATCTCAACAGAGCCAGGCAAAGTGAGGTTGAGGCTATTAATGATTTGACGCAAACGTTGAAAGAGAAAGATGATTTGAAAGCAAAGTTGGAAGAGAGCAAAATGAAAGTAATCGATTTAGAGATTGAGCTGAACGAATCATCACTGATACTGTCGGAGTTGTTGAAGTTGTCGAAAGGGCAAGAGTTGAGTAGTTTACAGAGGAGCAAGAGTTTTTTCGAGCTGCAGAAGAGTGGTAAGGTAGCGGAGAGGCTCGACAAGTGCCGGTTCAGTAGAAGTTACAACGAGCTGGACGTCATGCAAAGAGAACAACAATCGAACGTCCAGAAACTTACTAGGAAGATAAGCGATTTAACCAAAGAAATGGCAGTGAAAAATTCCAAAATTATAGAGCAGCAAAGATGCATATCTATACTGGAAGATGCGCTTAGAGAAAATAATAACATAGCAGAATTTGAACAGCTTTTAGCAGTAGTTAGAAGTAAAGATGAAAGAATCAACGAATTAGAGCAAATTGTTAACAAAGAGTCTGGGGTTACTGAAAGTGATTACAAAACTAAAAGGATATTGGAACTGGAAGACGCGTTAAAAGAATCATTTCTGATAGCAGCTGAGAGGGAAAAAGTATTTTATGAAGAAGAACAACGGCGAATCGAAACACTACAAAAGGTAATGTATTGAATATTTTTAATCTAATTTTCAAGTAGCAATATTTAGAGTCGTGAAACAACGTATTGTTATTATATTATATTATATAAACACTCGTAGTGTAATTGACTATTAATTACAGATACAATAATTTGTTTTTCAATGGCTTATGTTTTGAGGTTAGAGGACTATAAAATATATACATAAAATAAGTTTTGCTTGATTTCCGATTGGCACACTTGAGATTTCTTTGACTAAAACAAAACAGAGCATTATAAAGTTCGCAATTCCATTTCAATAACACTGCTTGTAGATGCACAAGATGGAACAGCGTATAAAGTCACTGCAGAATGCGTCAGCGCTGAGCTGTGAGACCTGCTCGCCGCTGATGAGGCGCCTCAAGTGGCTGGAACGAGACCTGCTTGACTGCCAGGCGAAGAAAAACGGAGTGCTGCATACGTTGGCTCGCGTCATGTAAGTATCCTATACGATATAGTCGTCAAGTTTTTTTTTATGCACAACGGTATACTTGGCCTTCACCTCACCTGATGTTAAGTGACGATAAGGCCAAAGGTGGAAGCGCACTATTCCCGGTATCCTCATCACTGAAGAACTGGCTAACCTCTAACTGCCGGAACACAACAATTTTAAATTGTTGTTATGGCGTCAAACTTACGTCAGATGGTGGTAGCTAGCCAGATGGACTTGAAATAAGCCCTACCACCAACCAAACCGAATACAAATTGTACCCCCCCTGGGAATCGAACCCGGGACCTCTGCGTCTTATACGGGTGGGCGAACCACTAGATCACAAAGGTTAAATAGTCCTCAAGAAAATAGTTAAATAGTCCTCAAGATTAATTGTTGCCTATTTATGCTATACATCAATCATTCTTTTCGCGGGTGAGTAACGTGTTGGTTTATGTTATTGCCATATCTTTCATCTGTCCTTAAGGAAAGCCTGTGCCGTATCAGTGGGGACTTTAAAATAGCTGATGCTGGTGATGGATAGGCATTGTATTCTTGTCATTCAACAGAAATATCTAAGCAACCAATCATTGAACGTAGGTATTTCTTACAGAGGACAGAGTATTGATATGATGGAATTGCCATACTGTTAGGTATTGTTTACCTATTGGAAAACACGAGTAGAAGTCTTTTCACTACTATGTGTTCTCTTTAATTTAAGCTTTGTACGTTCGATTCTCTATTTCAGTCAAAATATCCTGGAAGAATTGATCACCGAGAAAGACAGTCAGATAGCAGAGTTGGAAATGAAGGGTGTTCTGGACGAGGCTGAGACGGCGAGATGCGGCACGCTCAAGAGCGAGCGAGACAGACTGCTCAATAGACTTAAGATAGAGGCAAGTTCACTTTTTAGCGTGAAGTCTATTTGATTCTTTTTTTTCTGTCTGTGCAAACACATTCTGAAGTGTCTCAGCCATTAGGTATTCAATAAATCATTGTTATTGCTTTTCTATGCAGACGATCAAAGAATAAGATATGATATTAAAAGACAATGGATTTTGACAGTTCAGTGTCGATAAATCGCTATATAACATCGTGCTTGGGTGGTCAAGCAAAACGTAGTGATTCTATTATCTTTGGGTCAAGCTAGGGGGCTTGGAGCAAACTGATGCGTGCGACACGATATTTTCTTGACTGATTTATCTGTATTTATACAGATTTTTATTAAAATATACACATCGCAAAATATAGCTTTTCATCAAAATTTTAACCTTATACAGATTTTCCTTGTTAAATTTAGTATGAATTTTGTAAGAATACAGATTTTTATTTTATAATTGCCATAGAAATAATACATTTATACAGATTTTTTGATGTCATGATACAGATTTTCATTAGACATATCTGGCAACACTGCCGCCTAGCAACACAAAATGGCGAGAGGCGAAGCGACGAGTCAATTCTTTCTTCATTGCTTGTTCTCTCACCGCACAGCGATCAGTTAACAATTCCTGGCAGCATATAAGCAAAAAAAAAATAACCTTAATTCGAACTCGTTAACTAATCATGAAATAAAAGGAAATCTCATTAAAGCCAAGGGCAAGGGTACCTACCTTTTTTCGAAACTCTTCGTCGTTTTTTTGAACCCTCATATCTTGGGTTTGGAGTATATATGTTACGGCTAATACCCGAAGTGCGGCTAAACCTAGTTTTAGCCGGCTAAAACTAGGTGTAGCCGATAGCTGTTAGCTAAAACTAGGTGAACTGATTTGCTTTACCCCTGTAGGTCCCGAATATAGGTTAGAAATTTAAGGCGAGCGCGAAGCGCAGCGTAGCGTGAGCTTTAAATTTCGAGGTTATTTTTTTTTCAGACAACAGAAATAACTTTCTTAATAACCCATGCTACACCTAGTTTTAACCGGCTTCACCTATAGTATTAGCCGCGAGCAAATCGGCTACACCTAGTTTTAGCCAACAGCTATCGGCTACACCTAGTTTTATCCGGCTAAAACTAGGTTTAGCCGCACTTCGGGTATTAGCCGTAACATATATACCAGATGTACAAAATTATCGGAATATGATGTCAAAAGGGAAAGATAGAAAGTGTATGGGCTTTGAAAAAAAGGCGTCGTAAAAATATTGTCGTAAGCAACTTACAAAAAGAAGTGAAATCCCACCAAAAACATTTTTATGTAAAACGTAGCCAAGACGCACGCTCGCACTGTCAAAAAGTTATCAGACCTCATGTAGAGCCAAGCTTCTGACTCTACACGCCCTAACTCTACAAGCCCTAACTTCACAAACTCTACACCTTAGTCAAAATATGGGGCTTAGTCAAAAACTAGGGCTTGTAGAGTTAGAAGCTTGGCTCTACATGAGGTCTGATAACTTTTTGACAGTATGAGCGTGCGTCTTGGCTACGTTTTACATGAAAATGTTTTTGGTGGTATAAATATAATGGGTACGCTTCAAAGACACCAAAGAACTCAAAGACAGGTTGGTCAGAAAACTTGTTAATTAGATTTTGCGCACAAACTCTAACTACCGAGTTTTTTGACCAATCAGAGAACACTATCAAAACTCGGGAGTTAGATTTTGCTTATATGCTTCCCGGCATCACACATCATGTATTAGAAATTCACACGTCGCTTCGCCACTCCCTGTTTCTTGTAGCTAGGCTATTAGAGCGTTAAGTCACAGAATAATGACGTATTTCTTCTAGAACGAACGCATAGTGGAGTTGGAGCGGTGTACGATACCAACGCGGGAGGACGCGGGGCCCGAGGCCGCGCCCGACCTCGCGCTAGCGGACCAGCTGATCGCCGTCGACCACAATGTAATTATCTGGGTATTGTACACTCTCTACTACGAATGCGAGTGAGTTTGCTGCCTATGCCAATTTCACGCTTAGTGCAAGCGCTCAAGGTTGGTAATTGAATGCACTTTTAATAACCTATCGGTCTTAGCGAATAGTTTTTGTTGGGTCAAATCTTACACTAGCAGACAAGATGTTAGCTGCCCATGCTTTCACCAAGCAAGCAATTCACGTTGGTTTGCTACGGGTATGTTGTAAAATGTAATGATGTACTTAATGTAACTTTTTTTATGCACAATGGGGTAGTGCTTGGTTGGCCTTCACCTCACCGGATGATAAGTGACGATAAGGCCGAAGGTGGAAGCGCACTACACCCGGAATCCTCATCACTGAGGAACTGGCTATCTTACCTCTAACTGCCGGACCACAACAATTTTTTAATTGTTGTTATGGCGTCAGACTTAGGTAAGATGGACCACCATCTTACCTAGCTACCAAGCTAGCCAGGCGGACTTGAAATAAGCCCTACCACCAACCAAACCAAGCACAAATTGTACCCCCCCTGGGAATCGAACCCGGGACCTCTGCGTCTTACACGGGTGGGCGAACCACTAGACCACAGAGGCGATTAAAAAAACAAACTTACCCTTATATTTATAGACGAGTACTAGTAATGACTTATGTAAAACATGCAATTTTCAAACGCTTCTAATATTTTATTCACATGCAATTTATAGTATGACTTATTGCGTAAATGCATTTTTCTGCGGCTTAAGAAAATTAAAAGTCAGCACTCGCAGCAAAAAATGACTTTGCTCTCTTGTATAACAAATAACTATTGTTTTATTAGTCTAGCTAAAACCTCGCGAAAAGTAGTTTTAAAGCCTAAAACAAAATAGAGCTTTAGATTAGAACTAAAGTTTTCTTTTTACAGAGTTTTTTACTAAAGAGGCCTATCTATTTAATAGGGAGAGTGAGTTTTTATTTTTATTTTCTTTAAGTTAAATTATAAGACACCACTTATCAAACCTTTTTTATTGCTTTTTGTTACATACAATTTTTTTTTTACAATAATAGCTGTTTTGCAAATAACTTACAACTTTTCACTAGTCTTTTCTAAAACAAATTCGTTCGTTTATTTACAATGAACTGAAATAATGAAAAATTAGGTATTATGCTAAATTAAAAGTAGGTAACTAAGCAAAGTTTAATAATCTTATTCAAATTCCTTACTTGATTAAGTTAAAAAGCAGTTTTTATATAAAATTTAAACTTTAATCTGATTACAGGAGAAGGACATCCCCGCAACAGTTCTCTGACGTCACAGCTAAGTCAAAAACTAAATGTGTTTGTGGCATTAGCATCACGCACTTGTCACCCCATCACTGCTACCTTACCATCATTGCTTTATCACCAGCATAATACCCGTTCTGCAAAAACAAGGCCGAATGGAAACATTGCCCTAGCTTGCAATCTCGACGCGCATTAAAAAAAGAAACTATTCAAAAATCGAACCGTGCCATATGACCAAAGATGGTGTAGTTTAGTCTTTATTTGTAAATAAAAACTCCTTTGTTATTTTTCAATGTTTTTTATTTTTCTTAAACACTACTTTTTAAGGTCTCAATTTCGCGGAGCTAAATAAATATTTTTTTATACCTTCGTGAATCGAAACGGAACCAAAAATATAATTATTAATTCTATTTGCACTTGTTAACAAAATGTATACCTATTTAGAGCAATAATTTTATCTAACCTACTTATATCAAGGTAAATCCACGTTCGGTGTCTATTTTTTATCTTTAAAATATTAGTGAATTAAATTGAAATTTTATTATTGAAAATGCATTGTTCATGGTGTTGTTTCGTCATGATAACATTCTGTTATAGAATTTATTATCTCTCAATACAAATTATTAGATTAAATTGGTCCGATCTTACGAAAACTTGTATAAGAGAACTAAAATAGCCGTTTTAATAATTTAGTAGGTATATTAATTAATTTTAGGGATATAATTTTTACACTGGTACAACAATAGCTAGTTAATTCACTGAACTAATAGGTAATAATGTGTTCGTTTGGAAATTGTAGTTAATTATTTGCCTAATGTTACTTATTTGTTAGCTGACTCATTTTTATCATTGATAATAATTTAAAAACTTTTACATATCATGCACAAAGTATAAAGGTGGCATTCCAAGCTGACAGTCGGCATATCATTACATTCTACCTATATATTATATATATAACTAGGCTTCTTCTATAAAAAAATTCCTTAGGAAAATGTTGTCGGTGTTCAAACTATTGTGAGAAAAACGCTTGTACAATGTCAAAAGAAGCACTGCCTTACATTCTAAGTAAAATAAAAGAATAAAATAGTTATAATTTATTTCATTAAATCAACGCCTTCGCTTACTGGAGAGACGTCCGCTCTCTTCGACTGATAATGATGAAATGAGTAATCGTGGGCATGTCATAACCTCTTCCGTTAACGGCAGCTATTTTGTAACTACCCACATCTGTATTTTACTATTATTGTGAGCTTTTTTACAATGTCTATACAACAGTATTGTATTTGTGATAAAAAAAATAGTCGACTGGATCGAAATCCAATTTGTGAAATGAAAATATTTGAAATCTTTCTCTCTCGTTAATCCGATAAAAAATAATTTGTACATCTAGTTAAGTAACTCTTAAATCTTAAGCCATGATTTGTATAACCACGTAAAAGCTTATTGCTGTTTTAAGCAATTGTTTTTAAAGAAACGCCTTCATGAATTGGATTGTCGCTCGAAAAGAAGTGAAACATCGAACTTTTGCATTATGTTTGAGTCTTTTTTTTTAAGCAATGTAACGGTCCTACAACTAACCTATTTTGTAATATGGCCGCTAAAGTTTTCTGTCTGTATTTTATTCCTCAGTATTGTCAATAAATTAACGTGTATACTTGTTATGTTTAACTCACTGATAATAATTATAGAGTGTTTGGCAAAAAAATTGTGGCTTTTTATACACATTCGCTGAGTGTAGTTGTGTATTCATATGGTAGGCGGGATGTATAGACTGCTGCGGTGTGTAGTCGAACAATTAAAAAGAAAAAAGTTCCATTTTAGAAAATATGACATTTTATTTTTTAATTTATTCTTTTTTCTGTTGTCAGCAAAGAGTTCTCACTACACACTGCAGCTACGAGCGACCTTCTTCGTATCGACTCAAAGTGTGTAGAAATTGTCGATAAAGTCACAATAATTACTATGGTATTAAAGTAAATGATATTAGTTACTTGTTACATAAATATAATGGTATAAATAAACAGTGGGTCGTATTGTTTCACACGTTGTATTGACCGAAATTATGCTGAAAATATAAAAATACATGTTCTTTGAAAATATAATATCTTCATATACGGAACAGCATTGTTGGTTTTATTTTGTATCACCTGGGCGCTTTTTAATAACGTGACAATTTGTCAATTGTCATGATACTTTGGTTTTTAATGTGGTGTAGCTATTAGTACAGTAGCCCGTAGAACATTTAAATCACAAAAAGGGTACCGTTTGCCGTTGTGATATAGTTATTTATTACGAAATTATAGATACTTTAACCCAAGTTTTACAGATCGCAACCCGCCGTAACCTTTATTTGTATGTCTCCAAAATTGATATTTTTTTATTTTTCGAGGTTTACCACATAGTTTAGCTATTGTCGTGTTCTACAGCTTGGTTTGATTGCCACAGATAAAAGTAAGACTATAAAAAGTAGCCATACACAGATTTAAGACCTGATGAAAATGGTTGGACTTTATCTGGTATTATATCTGTGTATGATAACTTTCCATAGTCTTACTATTATCAGTGGCAATCAAACAAAGCTGTAGAACACGACAATAGCTAAACCATGTGGTAAACCTTGAAAAATAAAAAAATATCATTTTTGGAGATATACAAATATAGGTTACGGCGGGTTGCGATCTGTAAAACTTGGGTTGAAGTATCTATAATTTCGTAATAAATAACTATATCACAACGGCAAACGGTAACCTTTCTCGTGATTTAAATGCTCTACGGGCTACTGTACTATATGAGTAGTTTGTTCTATTTTCTAATTGGTTGACGCAATGGATATGAAATTGTCATGACAAGTGAAAAATTGTCACGTTTATAATTTAGGGTACTGCTTGACGTGACTTGGTACAATAATGGCATCAATAACTTGAGAAGTACTTACAACAGTCCTATGGAAACATCTCGAGTGATGGTAACAAAAAACTTGCCGTTTTTGATGGTCCCCACAACATGACCACCAAAATGCTATATAATACCTATAGCTATTTATCACTTGTAACTGTAAGAAAACAATGGATTGTGAATGTTGAGTGACGACAAAACGCTATATCACGCGACGTATATCGTGTTCGGTTATCTGCTAGGGGGCAGAAGTATTATTGACCTATTTGGAAGCAGTTTTCTGGAAAGAGTGATCCCACCAAAAATATTTTCATGTATAATGTTGCCAAGACTTAAAATGGTACGCACTGTCAAAAAGTTATCAGAACTTATGTAGAGCCAAGCTTCTTACTCTACGCGCCATGACTCTCCAACCATAACTTCAAAAACTCTACACCTTAGTCAAAATATGTGGCTTGGCCGTTCGTTACTACAAAAGCAATTATTTATCAGAAAGGTTTCCATGTAGCGAAATGGCCAAGCCACATATTTCGACTAAGGTGTAGAGTACTGTAGAGATTGTGAAGTTAGGGCTTGTAGAGTTAGAAGCTTGGCTCTACATGAGATCTGATAACTTTGTGACAGTGCGAGCCATATTTAAGTCTTGGCAACATTATACATGAAAATGTTTTTGGTGGGATTTCACTTATTTTTGTAAGTAACTATCCATAAACCGAAAAAGCAAGGTGTGGTCAGAATTGTGGCCTAAAATCGTTTGAAATTCGATCAACATCAACCAGCGTACTTGTATCATTTTTTTTTTTTTTTATTTCAAGGAAAACCAGCAGCTGTACAAATAGGCGAAGAAAAAATGTAAGCTAATTATAGGTTTTCGCTTTTAGTAACAATATTGAATTTTACCAAACAATAATTTATGTAGTTACCTAAACAAAATAAAAGTACCTAATGCTGTGTGTGTAATGCTCACCATACCAGCATGAGCTTTTATTCAGTAAATAGATGTTCAATAAGTTTTCGCATAAAAGAATCTAAACTGCAATTAAAAACGTCGATATCAAGCTCACTCCCGCCCAACACCACGTTTAGGCTTTTGGTAGACCTAGGAATAAAACTATTTTGCCTATAGTTGGTCGACGCTAATGGAACTGCAATGGGCCAATAATGCCTCATAGACCTTGATGGCACGGAAAACGCTAATTTTGCTAAAAGATCAGGACAGTCGATGGCGCCATTTATTATCTTGAGAATGTACATAATATCGGCTACTTTTCTTCGCATTACTAAAGGTAGAATGTGTTGATTTTTACAAACACTATAGTATTCAGCTGAATTGTAAGGTATCCTCATTTTAAAGCATAAGAATTTCATAAAGAATTCGATATCTGGGATTCCAGATCTGGGAGGCGTATTCAAGTTGGCTTCGTACGTATGCACAGTATAAGATTTTTGAAGTTTTAAGTTGTGTGAAGCACTTTGAGATACGCATTATTTATTTTATTCTGTGGTAGAACTAATTCATTTATGCTGTGATATTATTTTACTCTTTGACGCAGAATGTGACAGTGCAAAGAGCAAATAAATCTGCGTGAGGTTTGCGCCACGAAGGAGTTTTGAAATAAACACAATTTCTTATGTATGTTTTTTTTCCGTCGATTTAACAGTGATTTACTGTGTCTAAAAAATAATTACTAAATATTTAAAAATTTTAGTGTCATTCTAATTTTTTCAGACCTTTAGTATCAAAATTTGCGGAAGTCTCATACAATCTTCCATCACCTAGTTTAAGGGGTTAGGGGGTAAAAGTTCCAAGTTTTAAAATTTTTTTGCAGTTTGTGTTCTAATACTATCTTACATACCAAATTTCAGCTTTCTAGGACTTCAAGAAGTACCCTAAGAATTTTGATGATTATCAGTAAGTTTTGAAGAAATCGAGGTTTTTTAAATATCAATAAAATCTAAAGTTTAAGAGCTATGCAATTGAATGTTTAATAAGTCTACAACAGACATCATATCCTAAGAATTTTGTGCTTCTGGTATAATCCAAACCCAAGTTATGAAGTTTAAGCGGTTGGGGGGTTAAAGTCCAATTTCATAATTTTTTGTTTTTTGTGTACTAATACTAGCTCACATACCAAATTTCAGCTTTCTAGGACTTCAGGATAAGTACCCTATAGGTTTTGATTATCATGAGAGAGTCAGTGACTAAATCGGAATTTTTAGATATCAATAAAATCCATATTATAAGAGCTATGTAATTTAAACTTTGTACGTTTAATTAGTCTATTACTGACATCATATCCCGAGAATTTTGTTTATCTGGTATACCTACTCCAAACTCAAGATATGAGGGTTCAAAAAAAAGACGAAGTGTTTTGAGGAAAGGTAGGTAAAGGTAGGTGCCCTTGAGCTTCGCTTGGACGTCTTGGCGGGGGCACTACCATGCCCCCAGATTCAAAAAGCAGATGTGATTAAGGCTGTATATTTGCATATCAACGAAATTGTTTTTCCAATGAAGTTATCTAAAGAATGAAAGCATTATTATTGATGTAAACTTTAGTTTTAGGAAGCAAAATTCTTAAATTAGTGCCGTATAGAGAGAAAAACATAATAAATTGTCAGGTATTTTAAAACGAAGACAATCTGTTCAAGTGGAATTTCAAATTTGCTTGTCAGAGGTATTTTTCAAAAACGTTACAGCTGTACATAACAAATAAGAATACGACTCATATTTTTTTTTTCACTTATTGTTTGTATTGTCAAGGAGTTCCCTTAGAGAGAAAATTTAAAAAATGCTTTTAATTACAGAGGAATAAAATATTCAAAAATGCTCAAATTGGTACACTTTGACATGTTTTTTTACTGGTATTTACAGAATCTAAAGTAATTTTTAATTTTTCTTAGGAATAATGAGGTATTTGTTTAAAGTATTGAGTGTTTTGTATATACTTATATCTATTTCTTTCATTACGGCTCGCGCAAAGTTGTTTTGATTATTTGTATTGAAAATTTAAAAATGGAACGTTATGCGACTCTACAGCCTTAATATTAAATTATGGCATTGTAGAGCCATTATTAAAAAAAAAGCTCACATGAGCTTCAGCCATATCTTAATTTGCCAGTTGGCGAAACAAAACCCCTTATTCAGTTATTATTGGTTTGTAAATGAAAAAGACATTTTTTTTCTCTTTTTTCCATTTTTAACATATTAGTAAACTTACTAACGCTGTCTAGTGTTGAAAAGCAAAACTATAAAACCAACAAAAGCATTCTTTTTGCTGAGTTCATCGGTGCTTTAAACATGTTTCACTATGCTACTCGACGCTAGATGGCAGTGCTATACCAAAGTTACGTTAGAAATGTTTCAAATATTCGTCAAATAACAAAACAAATGAGTAATGCCTAGTATGAAAAAGATTCCATAGCTTCCTTAAATCCTAAAATAAAAACATATTTCTTACATTTAATTTTATTTTACTAGTAAGTAATATCAGGTCGCAGCCCTACTTTCAAACTGGGTTATTTTGTGCTAAGTACCTAATATAGATCTTTGCCTATGAAATTGCCGATTGAATGGAGAATTTTCAAGAAGTTGCATTTTCATACTAGCAATTTCTTGTTGTTCATTGTTGTTGTTCATTTAACAACCGTGAACACTCATGTAACAAAACTTTTATGTACTATGTATGTAATTTGTACTATGCTCAACTTATTTTTATTCCATTTAGTTTTGGATAAGTTTCAATCCCTGCGGTCACTTATTTTTTGCTCACAAAAAGAGTCACTTTCAAGATCTTTTTTAGGGTTCCGTACCCAAAGGGTAAAAACGGGACCCTATTACTAAGACTCCGCTGTCTGTCTGTCTGTCTGTCTGTCGGTCACCAGGCTGTATCTCACGAACCGTGATAGCTAGACAGTTGACAGATGATATATTTCTGTTGCCGCTATAACAACAAATACTAAAAATATAATAAAATAGATATTTAAGGGGGGGCTCCCATACAATTTTGCCATTTTTTGCTTTATGTTAATAACGACAACAGGTAGACAGTTGAAAATTTTCACAAATGATGTATTTCTGTTGCCGCTAAACAAATACTAAATATTAAAGGGGGGCTCCCAATACAACAAACGTGATTTTTTGCAGTTTTTTGGTACGGAACCCTTCGTGCGCGAGTCCGACTCGCTGTTGGCCGATTTTTTTAATGCTATGAAAGCTTAGAATAATAACATATGAAATATCTATTCTGTGCTATCATGTCATAATCAGATATAGGTAATATCAAGATATTGTTAAATATTTTAAATCATCAGAACATTCATGATAATTCGTGTAGTTTTAGTTCGTAAAGCGTAATCTAGGATAGTTTTGATTGAAGTATCATTATATGTATCATTCTAAAAATGATGCTGTAGCGTATGCGTAGCAGTGTTTCTCTCATTTATTTTTGGCATGTTCTTGAATGCTGCGACATTATGCTGAGTAAATGCCTTTTCGATGCCATTTCCTATAAATTTATTTTAATGTATCTTAATCATGTTGCCAAATAAATCATTCATTCATTCAAGTCACCTACCCAGCAACACCTCCCACTTGGGAGAGGACTACATCCTGTAGGAGGTATTCAGTTGTTATGATTGTTAGCTTTTCTTTTTTTACCGAGCTTAAATAAAAAATGGTGACCGGTCCTTACCGGTATCACCGGAAGCGCGGTGCCGGATACAGGTGGCGCGCGCGCCGCGTG
Source organism: Agriphila geniculea (assembly GCA_943789525.1). NCBI lineage: Eukaryota > Metazoa > Arthropoda > Insecta > Lepidoptera > Crambidae > Agriphila > Agriphila geniculea. Next base: position 5,734,092 of record OX038894.1, on the reverse strand, counting down.
ACGGGAGGGGGAAGTGTGTCAACTTGCTGTACAGTCAGCCGCGCGTCGGGTGTGACACCGGAAGGAGGTTGAAGAACATTGAAAAAATATTGAAATAAGTATGTTTAACTACTAAATAATAACGCTAGCGACAACAACGCAATAGCACAGCTTTTAATAATATTGAACTGAGAAAAAGTTTTTTTATTATTATTTTATGGGTAAGAAATAAGTCTACATAAATGTACGTACATACTATGTAAAATATAGCAAAACTTTGTAGGTACATAATATTATTTACGTACCTACGCTTGGTTTATTGAAAGCTTTTTACATAACTTTTGTAAGCTCAAAATGAAATTTTATTGTGAAGACGTAATACTTAGTCATCATTTAACAGTGTAGCAAATTGTCTTCTAGAAAAGAACTTAATATTCATATACTTATTAAACATTAAGGTAGGTAGCTCCCAAAACACATTCATAATAAATTTTATTTTATTTTTATTTGGGAAACAAACAATATTTTAATGCATATGTATCAAAAACTAAAACTACTACACAAATCAATAAAGTTTCCACCAAAAATTAATACATTTTGAGCAGTAAAAAAAGTACAATAAAATCTACATCAAACAATTATTAAAATTATTAAATAATAATTAATTAATTAATAAACTAAACTTAATAGCACTACTAATGTTAACTGTTAAGTTCCTCCCTTAATTTTTGTCTATAATCGCGAATACTATGAATAAATATATCCAACAAATGAATTAATAACGAATTAAATTAAAAGTTTTACTTCTGGATATACCTAAATAGAAACTTTAAATAAAACTGCAGATTTAAAAAATATAACAGAACGATACTGTATAAACAATCTGTTTTTTAAATATTTTAGGTAAAAAAATTGGGCTGCACTGCGGGAGTGCCGGCAGAAGTGAAAACTTGAATATTAACGTTGTGCATTTTTGAAATTTTGAAATTAGCGGCAAAGGATTAAAATTATTTCTTTCCTACAGCCATACAGTCACACAATTCAATCAGTTTGTAATTAGAGAAACATTCTAAAGATTTCGCGCCAGTGGGCCTTTTTAATTTCTACATGCACACATTCTACGATTTAAACTTATAGTCACAGAGTACTTATAAATAAGTCTATGATTTCACCGAAGAGATCGCCGCTATTAGTTCCATCTTCAAAATTAGCGCGTTGCTGGTGCCACAAGTGTTTACGTCTTAAAATGACGCGCCGCCATATTCAACGCGCCCCGTAGAAAGAGAGGGGGATACTTCCGCCGCCAGCTGTCTACTCTCCATCCGTCACATCCGTCTTACGCATTTTCGATCAGCCACGTGATTCTTACTGACGCGAGTTAAGCCTTTTTTCCCCATACAAAAAAGCGTACAACGCCGCTAAAGAAGTTTTCACTTCAAAAAAAGCACAAAGTTGCTATTTTTTACCCACCACATAAGAACTGCAGATTTAAAAAATATAGGTAACAGAACGATACTATACCTACCTACGTATAAACAATATGTTTTAAAAAAACTTTAATATTTAAAAAAAACACAAAGTTGCTAGTTTTATTTTTAACCCACCACACGCGAACCCAGTCTAATTATACGCTGCCCCCCGACTCCGTCCGCGTGGTATTAATCATGCAATTAACGACACTCCACAATCGACCGGAATGCGGTTAAAAAATATACTGTAATCCGTTATTAAGCCCATCCTTGGAGCACTCGGGTTGATGACTGTGGTTTCGGGTAGTATTTAATCGGGTAACAATAAATTCCCATTTTGGGTATCAAAAATACTGAATACAGCGTACTGAAATACTAAGTGGGCGAAGGAGCGAGGGCGACTACAGATATTGAAAATGGGTGACTTTAAAATACAAATTGAGTAATTAGTTATTCAGAAGGGCGACCTAATTACTATTTGGGCTGTCAACCTTAGGGCACACAAAACATTTAAAATTTGGCATATATTTTATTTATAAAAAAGGTGACTATTATCCTAATCGAGATGACAAAAAATAAACAAACAAGAAAACAACCTAATAAAAACGTGTAAAAATACCATGTTGGGTAGCTTGGTATAATAGTTACCCACTCAGTATTTTAGTCACCCATTTAGATTATTTGTCACCCACATGTAGTCGCCCGTTTTAAGTATTTTTGTAATCCACTGTTTGTCGCCCGTTTAGTTATTTTGTCACCCAAAAAATAAACCGCTGCTCGATTTAGTATTTAAGTATCCCATTAACAGTCGCCTTTAATTATTTATTCCCTTTTGGAAAAAGATTTTCATTATTTACATATTTTTAATTAATGTGTAGGAGTTCCCTTTAATGGTTAATTTTGCATGGATATAGGTAATAATAACATAATTAAAACCTATTTGTGGAGGTCCATACCAAATAGTTACATTTTCACTTTACCTAAAATTATGAGCCGAGTATGCAAATCGGTCACAAAGGAAAAAAACATTCATAAAATACACTAGATCGCACTAAAATATCATAAATCCCAAGTTATGAGCAAAAAAATTAAGTTTTGCACCAAAATGTCACATTAACGCACTACTACCTACTTTACAAATTTACATTTGCCATTTTCTGAAAAATCAATTCTGATAGAAATATTAGGTACATTTTGGTTTGGACCTTTGCATTTTGTTAGGTACAAAATATTACATTGCTAAGACAAAAATCTTATAGGTACCTACTTAAGTTCCTAAGACAAAAAAAAAGTTTCCTTGTCTGTTTTTTTTAGGGTTCCGTACCCAAAGGGTAAAAATGGGACCCTATTACTAAGCCTCCTCTGTCCGTCTGTCTGTCTGTCTGTCTGTCACCAGGCTGTATCTCATGAACCGTGGTAGCTAGACAGCTGAAATTTTCACAGATGATGTATTTCTGTTGCCGCTACAACAACAAATACTAAAAACAGAATAACATTAATATTTAAGGGGGGCTCCCATACAACAAACGTAATTTTTTTGCCGTTTTTTGGCACGGAACCCTTCGTGCACGAGTCCGACTCGCACTTGGCCGGTTTTTTTTTAATTCTGTCGTCTCTCATTTTCCAAATATTTTGACAAAGGTGCATTTTCAGGGCTTTTGTTCAAAGAAAGGTTGGTGTATCAGCGAAAATTTTTTATGTCTATGGTGTATACTTAAACAAAGTTTTTTTATATATTTCTAATAGCATCTAAAGCGTAGACCATACCTCGAGTATCTCTCCTCGAGATTTACCATGCCCGAGGCATTCGTACCGTCGGCTAAGACAATTAGGATAACCATACACCCTGGCCCTGCATAGTAACCATGTTGGTTAAAAAACAACCATTATCGACCCAAGTTCTGAAAAACATTTTATAACCATCGATTGTTTGAATTCGTTTTAAGAGATTGACGAGAAAATTGTAAATTTTAAATGCCATGGAGGGCTTGTACCTTCATTCCTTCATTCTCATACTAGCGACTGGCTAAAAGTTTGGCATTAGCACATGACTATCAGCCATTTTTGATGTCCCTACTGCTGGCGCACGCAGGCCTTCCTTATGATAAGGAGGATGGGCCATAACCCACCACGCGGGCCCAATGCGGATTGGTGGTAGCAGCACATACTTTGCCCTAACTCCAAAGTAAGTATAGCTAAATCGCTTGTGTTATGGAAATCTGTACCCCTAGCAGGAACATATATCGAGAAAATAACGCGCGTAAAATTACTCAATAGAGTAATTGTCTATGAGAAATTTAATTTCACTTTTCAGCGGTAGATGACGCTATACAAATTTCCCATACAAAATTTTAGTATGTAATTATTATACGCGCGTTTTTTTCTCAATTACTATTCGTGAATGGGTACAACTACACTACAGAAACAATGGAGGCAACACACAGAAACTGAGGAAATATAGATTTTCCAAAAAAAAAATCTATTTTTCTTTTGTTAAATTGTCCCAGCTGAGGACCGAACACGGGACCTCAGAGATGTTACAATATGAAAACTGGTGCGCAAACCACTCGACCACCGTGGTAATTTTATAATTAAAAAACCGGAGTGAATTATGCAAATGTGTTACGTACATACGTACCTACATATTAACTGGTGTACGGGGTGTACATATATAGAATGGACGGTGGTCTGCGAATACGGAGGTACGAGTAATCTTGATACTTGAGCTTATAATTTTTTTTCATTACACAAACGAGGATACAGTAAAGTCCATTCACTTAGATAGTGTCGCCTTTTTATCTCGCCGCCTTAGCACGTGTCGCTTCTTGTCAAAGGATGCCGCCGCATAAACAAAGGATACCGCGTGCGGCGTACACCCGCAAGTCAATTTGGATTTTGGCAGTTTACATAGAAATGCCGTAGTGAAAGGTTGTGTTTGTTACTGGTATTCCTGTCTCTGAACGCAAGTGCTTGCGGGTGTACCGACACTATCTAAGCGAATGGACCGTAGATGCAAAACAACTTAACTTAGGGTCAAGTTTTAGTACCACGTGCTTTGGGCAGTAGCAATTTTCGGTACCTACAAAAATGTTTAGTGTGCAAACCTCAATGTCTATGGTTGGGTACGAGTTATATTGCGCAAACTGTACCTTATATCTATCTATCATAAATTTTATTCAGTCCAGCGTACGCTAGAGTAACTTTTCAGTCGACTCAAAACGTATGAATTGAAAAAGCATTTCATCCTATGCAATTTAATTTGTTGTTGTGTTTTGTTGTCCATAAAATAAAATAAAATTAAATAAATAAATAAAAACGCCTACTAGCAAGTCGCCGCTAACTTAAATGTTCGAAAACAAAATACAAATTAGTTTGCAAAAAATGATTTCACCTTTCCGATGGTTTGCGAAATTTTGAATTACAGCACAGCTCACCACCAGAGCTAATTATAATTTATTTCTTTATTTTAAATATGGGACACGCCTTGACTGGCCTTCCATCCAGCCCAAGGCACTGGCTGTTAAGAAAAGGTTGCAACTATTTTTTTACTGCAACTAAACCATATATTTTTTTTAATTTTGTATGCTTTTTCATTTGCCTATGAAACTCCATGGCCAACTACGTAACCAAATACAATTCAGTACTTTATTATTCTTTTCCGCCCTAATGTGGAAAGCAGTGTTCTCCACCCGCTGATAGTTTAAAATTATGTAAATTAAATATAAGTACGTAACTTTCCGAGTATGAGAAATGAAAAATAATTTTAAGCCATTCAACTCAGTTATCGCAAGGAATGAAATAAAACACTTTTTAACGGATACTAGCGCGGTTTTATTGAATGTACTTTGGTATTTAGTTGGTATTTGGTTTGATTTTTGGTTTTTCCCGACGTTTCGGCACCTTTGCAGCTGCCGTGGTCACGGGGGACTGAAGCTACCCGTGAGCCTACCCTCAAGCGATGAATTTTTTTATACGTTCAGAAATTAAAATTTAACAAAATTTTTAATTATTTTATGTTGATTTATAATTTAATTTTATGAATTATTTAATGCTAAAAAGAGAGAGAAATCTACTGAAACTACCACCATTTCATAAAATTGGGAGGCCCCTCCAAGAAAGAAATGGCGAAAGAAAACTTGGAGAGGGAGCCGACCACCGTCTTTTGTATTAATTTATTTATTTGCAAAAGGAACTAACCGTATCATTAGATCTTACAGTGTGTGTGAGGGGCTTTAGCTTGTGAATGATGGGGTCCCAAGCTGGTGGAATTTTCCAACCATCATCTCTATTGAAATTAGGATATTTATTTATTTCGATAGCCTCGCGGAGCATTCTAGGGATAAATCTACGTTCCCTAGCAAGGATTTGGGGTTTGTCAAATCTAATATAATGGTTGGGCCCCTCAAAGGCGTGTTCACTCACTGCAGACTTGTTATCGCGCCTATGTTTCATGTCAGCTACATGCTCTTTGACGCGGGTCCCTATGCTTCTCTTTGTTTGCCCGATGTAGGAGAGTCCACAGTCACAATCTAGTTTGTAGACGCCTGCAGCTTGAAGGGGGATATTACACTTGACAGGTCGTAAGAATTGGTTGATCTTCTTCGGCGGCTTGAAGTAAGTTTTGATTGACGCTCGCTTCAGAATGTTTCCAATCTTGTCAGTGACACCCTTCAAGTATGGTAGGATGGCAGGTTGACGCTCTACTGTGGCTGGTTTGGCGCGTTTTCTGTGATTGAGGTGTGGTACTTGCAAATACCAAATACCAACCAACTAACCAAACCAAATACCAACTAAATACCAAAGTACATTCAATAAAACCGCGCTAGTATCCGTTAAAAAGTGTTTTATTTCATGTCTAGTGAGCGCGTAAGCTTGAGAAGTGAAAATTATCGCAAGGAAGCTTAGTTACTTTTTTGAAATAAAGAAAAAATATATTTCTCTAAATAAAAATCACAAGTATCAAACCAATTAATTGTATGCCGACGCGACACGCACGCGCGCTTGCAATCTATATGCATAATTATACTTATATGTCTGTCTGTCCGCAGTATATACTTTTACCAATATATTATAATAAGTTATACAGAAATTGCAATGTGCACTTACTACTGAAGAGAGGTATTACATAGTTTTAATTACGTTTTTTTTTTCATTTTTAATTACAGATTTGGATACAATTCGTTATACTTAGATAAGAAAAGAATCATTATTGGACCATCATCGGTGTCCGTCTGTTTGTCATCCAAGTCCTATTTTCTCAAGAAATACATATCAATTTGAAATTTATTAATATCAAGTACTTAAATTAAGAACTTTATCTTAATTTATTTTAATGAAACGAACATTATTTTTACTACAAAGAAATAGAAAAACAGGGTTTGCAACAATGGACTTACCGGAATGCGAATCTTGAACCTCGTAGTCGACTACGCTACAGCGTTTCAGCGTTATAGAAACTAGGTCAATTGGTAATACAGGGTGTTTTTTTTTAATAACTCTCCAAATTTTAAGGATGCGTTCAGTCCATGAAACTGAACAATTTTCTCTAAGAAACATGGGCCATATGTCAAATATGTAAAAAAAACACTTTCCGTACAAATCAAAGAGATCACCTGATCAGTTTAGTAAGTGACCTAAATTTTGTTGCATATTTTGACAAATGTTTCATGGAGTAAGTTGTTCAGTTTCATGGATTGAACACAACCTTAAAATTTGGAGAGTGAATAAAAAAGTAGCCTGTCAAAAAAAATTTTTGCTAAAAACGTTTAGGGTACCTAATTAATTAAGTATTTGAAAAATAGTTTTTCATTTCATTTGAAGAAATAGTAGTTGTAAGTACTTTAGATTTATCACCAGATTTTTTATTATTTTATTAATTAAGATGTTAAGATAATGCTTGTAAGTAAATATTTTGAAAATATTTCGGCATCCTTCAGAAATTACGAAAGTGTCGAATACAATATGCATTTTTTTCGACATCAAAGTTAGTTTGCCTTCCTTACTACGCTACGATAAAACGAAACCCATGGTGAAACTTTATTAAGTATTTTTTCAATCACTTTTCTACCATATTTGGTAGGTATACCTCCACACAGTAAGCAACGTTCGCAAGGGTCGGTCATGGGATGGGTGACCAAAAATTTACTATCGCGAACTCCTCCGTGCTTCGGAAGGCACGTTAAGCCGTTGGTCCCGGCTGCATTGCAGTCGTTAATACCCACCAATTCGCATTGGGCCCACGTGGTGGGTTATGGCCCGTCCTCCTTATCCACCCATAAGGAAGGCCTGTGCCCCAGCAGTGGGGACATCAAAAATGGCTGATGGACATGGACTACACACAGTATATACAGGTTTTTTATAAAACACCAACAACCTCACAAGAGTAGATTACTAACATCATAAACAACATTTTGTTCTACGACTTTTCCGAAAACAGACAAAAAAATTCGACTTTCCATAGTAATGTCCGAACCGCTGATCGAGTTTTGTATGAAAATTCGATTTTTTTGTCTGTTTTCGGGAAAGTAGTTGAACAAATGTTGTTTTATTGTTTAAGAATGTTATTAATCTACTCCTGCGAGGTTGTTGGTGTTTTCAAATACCAACACAATATACACTAACAAGTTAAAATTTTACCCCAAGCCACCGCGCGTTCGAGACCACGTTATTTTAATTAGAAAAAACCTTTTTCGATTCCACGTTGCGTAACTGGCTCCTAAAAAAACAAAAGCGCGTTCCATTTTCAAAATCACAATCCGAACATATTTCGTATCGTTGTTTTTTTAATTCGCTAGACAACCGGGCCTACGGCTAAGACGAACGTCCAAAGAAAAAACCCGTACCTACCGTACAACGCATATATACGGCGTACGAAAGTTACTGTTATCTTGGCATATCCTCTCTAGGCGAGGCGTCCATAAAGTAACGAATTTATTATCTTAATGTTCGCGAACAACGGTATACGGTACTTGATGTGCGCGCCTCTCCCCCCTTGCTGCTATTGTTACGAAGTTCCCATAAAGTACCGCGTTAGAGGCAAGGAATTATTCCATCTCTAGTCTCCGATTCCATACGTAATATCTTGAAAACCATTAAATTTTCATCAAATTTCTTTACATAGAAATGTTCAGCAAAAAATTACAAATTTTTCGATATAAATAAACCTGAATGTAAATTAAAAATAATAGTGATATAAAGAGTTCCAAAATAAATTCCTTATCTCTCTGGCGTGTATTTTAAATGCGGTACTTTATAGGCGTGCACGTCCATGTTGGACGGTATTTCTGCGAGCGACGGCTGGATCGGGGAAACTCGGTACTTGCTCGGTCTCGGAGCAACCCTTCGTCTTATTCTCCGTCCTTGTCTTGCACGACGGTCGACTGTGCTCCTCTACTCATAGGACCGTGGAGCACTGCGCGCTATGTTTCATGAAAAATCTTTGGTCCTTCGTATTCAGTAAGGAAACAGTAGGCGTCATAAAGCGTTGATAAGTGCCTCAAAGATAAGCGAATATATATCTTGTCTTTGGAAAGCAGTATTTTCTCCATCATTTGCTAGTTTTACACTTTTATACTCCACCCTAGTACGACATACTTTTTTTTTACAAAAGTGAACAAAATTAGGTATTTTATCTCATAAAGAATAGTTAAATTGATGCAAGTAAGTATTCAACTTATCTTTGGAAAACTATCCGTCTTCGTAGGTAGGTAGGTATAGGTTTAACAAACTATTAATAGCACCATTTGTTAATGATGCTTGATGCTGATCGTTTAACTACGTTTAAGACAGCCGTAATTGAAACACATTAGTACCTACCACAAATAAATTGTCTGTTTTCTGTAATAAGTAATGACCTATATTTCAATTTGCAGTATTTTGAACAAAGGAAATCAATTTTTATCTAGCGAGCGGTGCGTGGCGCTTTAAGGGCCACATGCACAGGCCCGGCCTGCAGGATCGTACGGAGAGGCACGGCCTCCCGCGGCCTTCCAGCCAAATCACAGCATGTGTTTCGCGAGGCTCAACCTCTTCAGTCCTAGGTCTCTCCACATGCACAGGCCCGGCCTACAGGATCGTTCGGAAAAGCGCATCCTTAATCATTAAAATCATTTTCACCGTTCATTGTTCACAAAATCGCAAGTAAAAATAAACATTCGTGAACAAGTGTGGGAGGTATGCAAATGGGTTCGCAGACTCATATGCGAACCTATTCGCGAAGTTGCTGACTTTGCGAATGAATTTCTGACGCATGTGAGTGACCGGCGGGCTGATTATCTAATTAGAAACCACCTAGCGACCGGTTGCAGTTCATAGATGATAGTGATCCATTGCTACTTCTTTTTGGATTAAAAAAAAACATACCAAAGAAAAGTAGCAATGTATCTGGAATGAAACAAATAGTTTCTTTTTAGATAATCAGGGTGCGGGGTTAGCCTTAGCTTCACGCACACAGTTGCGCGTGTACAATTACGTCATCTGTGTAGCGTCTGTGTAATAGGTAGTTGAGACGCGGCACTCGTATGGTGTGTCCGCGGGGTATGGCATGGGTGTAGATAAAAGTATATTTTGTGATTGTATAGCGTAGCTTCCACCCTCCACTGGAGCAAGGGCCCATCCCGTAGCGTCCCGCCGCTGCGCGCCTACGTAGTTATAGCGCGAACGTACTTTTGCCCACTTTGAAATATCGCGCGCCACCGGCAGAAGGTCGCAACTGGCACACTTTGCCAGTGCCAGTTCTATGCACTGTCTGTCTGTTTGTAGTTAATAAAATCCAACGGTAATGAATAAACTAAGTTAAAATTTTGATAAGTCTGTGGATCTTTGTTGCACGTTCATTCACCTAATGACAATATTGAAGTAAATATGATTTTTCATGTCATCGTAAAAATTACTTACCTACATTAAGGGCTCTACCAAAATGGCGCCCTCAAATTAATTAAATTTATTGCTCGCTAAGTACGTAATCTATCGAAAATTCACATGCATATATTAAGAGCATACCTTAGAAACTAAGGTTTTTAAGTTTATTTATAAACAATAACTTCAGTAATATATACTTAGTTTGCTGTAGACTAGAAGAAACCAAAAGCGGCCACTTTAGGGCTTTAGGATCCTTGTACGTTATCATCAGAATACAAAAGAAATGTCAATAACCATTACAAAAAAAACCGGCCAAGTGCGAGTCGGACTCGCGCACGAAGGGTTCTGTACCAAAAATATAACCCCCCCTTAAATTTTTTTTTCTGTTTTTAGTATTTATAGTTATAGCAGCAATAGAAATATATCATCTGTGAAAATTTCAACTGTCTACCTGCAGTCGTTATTAATAGCGAGCAAAAAACGGCAAAAAAACACATTTGTTGTATGGGAGCCCCCCTTGAATATTTATTTTTTTCTGTTTTTAGTAGTTGTTGTTATATTATTATATTTGTTGTTGTTATAGTGGCAACAGAAATACATCATCTGTGAAAATTTCACCTGTCTAGCTATCACGGATCATGAGATATAGCCTGGTGACAGACAGACAGACAGACAGACGGACAGCGGAGTCTTAGTAATAGGGTCCCGGTTTTACCCTTTGGGTACGGAACCCTAAAAAGATAATATGAATATAAATCTTGTTCCTGAATAAATAAATACAGAACTTGTTCAGCTTGTTTTTCTTAGTGCGTTTTTTTGTATCAAAAAGTCGTAAAAGTCGTACGTAAATGTCTACTTTGCACTTACGTATGTTATGGTATGGATTACGTATTACAAGTTACAACCGTTTGATGAATAGATGCTTATCTTGGGCTGCTGCTGCAGGCCGGTTTTGCTTTCTTACGGTTATTAGTATTCTGGCCATAAAACATTGCCTTTAGGCAATGTTTTATGCACAAGTGCAAATAAAGTTTTAACTATCACTTGCACTTGTGAACGAATTTAAAGTATCTATTATATATTCTATGGTATAGAGATCACTTGGCAACATTTAATATACAATAAAAAACATTTAAACTGTTTATTTTTAATTATACATTTGCAGAAAAATCTTAAAATTAAAGATTGTAAGGCCTTTACCTGTTTTATTGGTTAGTTAGGTTGGAATTTGGATGTGGATCCGACCTTTTATATAGGAATTGATCTTTTAAATAATACTTTTTCAAAATATTTTTGATTTGCATGGTATTTTTATCGATGATTTTATCTACAAAACCTATTATATATTATATTATATACAATGGGTTACAAAATCCCCTTAAACCGAATATACACATCAACTTTGTCTAGGGATACAGGTGTTATTTTCATACAAACTTTGAAACCTTGGTTTTCTGCCAGGGATGTACCGTGCTGTGATCTGATGATGGCCATGCAGGGAGTGAATGGAGTAGATTCAGATTGCTATACACACCTAACTGATCTGATCAGCATTCTTAAAGATTAATGGGTCAGAGTCCTCAGTTTGAGGATTTCCATACATTTTCATGCTATTTTCGCGGTTTTTTTAAACATGTACATTACGTTTTTAGAATGCTGGTCAGATCAGTTGGGTGTGTATAGCGATCTGAATCTCCTCCATTCACTCCCTGGATAGCCGTCATCAGATCACAGCACAGTACATCCTTGGCAGGAAACCAAGGCTTCAAAGTTACCTCGTTTGTATGAAAATATCCCTGTATCCCTAGATAAAGTTGATGTGTGTATATAAAGTATTAATTCCCATTAAGTATCATTAGGAACAAAACCTTTACCGAATTATTTAAATTTACAAATTCAAGTTACAAAAAACCCCTAATGCAGAATATGGTAGATAGGGACCATCAAACTGAACTTTTTACTATGAGACCAACTTTGGAATCGCGAAAAAAAACCTGTTGTTCCATACAAAAATGCAAAAATTTATGACGAAAATATCAAAACGTATGAACAACTGATTTTTTCTCGCGATTTCAGAGTTGGTCTCATAAGTTGATGGTCCCTATTTACCATATTCGGTATTACGGGTTTTTTTGTAACACGTATAAATTAAAATATTTATAAGTACTTATTAGGTAATTATAGTAATTAAAAATTTTCCTTGGGCTTTGTACGAAGGCAAATGGGTCGAATCCCGACTTTAATGACCCGCAATTTAATGACCGAAGAAATATAAGATTTTTTTTTATAATACTAGCTGACCCGACAGACGTTGTCCTGTCTTAGTTATGAATATTGAATTCGAATTGGTAATAAAATAACTCCGACCGAAGCATCTGTTTTAAACATAGATTTAGAAAAATTTTCGCTGCGCATATACTTAGATTTTTTTCAAACGACATTCAGTTTTTTTACATACTCTTATTGACGATATTTGCAGCACGCATTCTGTCATGTCAAACGTCATAAGGTTACATTAAAAAAGCTTATATTGTCCAAAATAATTTCATATGGTGGTTAAGTATTCTTAAATTTTCTAATTTTCCGCGCAATTTTAGTATTATTTTCTTTCATAAAAGCCTTTTCCTGATAATAAAAAACACAACAAAAAAAGAATTAGCGAAATCTGTTTCGCCGTTCACGCGTAATGGCGTGACCAAGGGAAATAGGGATTCATTTTTATATTTATAGATGATCTAATAAAAAAAAAAAAAAAAAAAACCTGAAAACCCACTTACGTGGTTATTCTCGCAGCGGCTGACGGCCTGTCTAGAAGCGGGCGCGTTTTTACATCGAGAGCCCATCCGAGCAACGGGAAACAAAAAGGCGGGATTTATATTATTTTTTTTATTATTTTATTTATTCCCTTTTATTTTCGTTAAATTTTTGCATATCGCCCGCCTCGTCCCGTTTATTGTTTTTATATTTTTATTATCTGTGCGTTTCGCGCGCTTTCGCCATTTTGGTTGGGGATGTCAACTGTCATTGTTGATTTGGCGGCCATCTGGTTTTTTTTTTTTAATTCTGTGTGTGGGCCGCGGTATCTTTGGATTATTTTCATGGAGTACCTATCAAAGGCAATTAATTTAACAATGTACAACAAAAGTGAATAACTTTAGGGCGCTTGCGATACAAAACGACGTAAAATGTAAAATTTTTAATTTTCCCTACACTTTTGTTGTAAGTTACAGCTGAGTGTCATGGAGAAAGTTGTTCAGTCTCATGAACTGAACACATCCTAAAAATTTGGAGAGTGCATAAAAAAACACCCCGTATATAACATTCAATACATATTCAATTCAATACATATATGTATTGAAAAAGCTGTCAGAAAATGTAGTTTTATAAAAGACTTTCGCTTTTGAAAAATAAAAATAACATTCGTTCAAAAATTCTAGGAAATAATTTTCCGACAGTTTTCCTTGAGGTACATAGGTACCTACTTATTTAATTTTATTCATAGTGAATTCAGACTATACTATTTTTTCTTTATTAATGGACATTGACTATTTCAAAATTGTATTACCACGTGTAGATCTGTGCGATCAAGACATCAAAATTTTTCGGTACGTAATTTAGAATAAAATAGAATTTAGAATAGAATATTTATTTTCAATAAGTGCACATACAATGTTTTTGTACAAGGTTTACATAGGAACAGTATATAACGTATGCCTGAACTAGGAAATCCTGTGTTTCAGGCGATTTAGGCAAATAATATTCACAAAATTAATAAATCACTAACTTATTTAGAAAAGCAAAAAATATTTTTACACAATAAAGGTTTAAAGTATACATACATTACCAATTATTTTTAGATTAAAACTTAAATAAAATTATTATTAAATACTTAAACAATAATTATTATTATTGTTTAAGTATTTATTTCATTTTTTTTTCTTAATGCATTTCTATCGCATAAGCATTCCGTTGTTCAATGTCTACATAAGTAGGTTAGGTACTAACTCATACCTACTTACTTACTCAAACTAAACTATGCTGATACAAGCACTTGTGAATGTCATAGAAGCTACGCCATCGGTTCGCAAACCCTAAGCGGGAGACCTTGTAACGAGAAGAACCGGCAAGAAACTCGTCAAGGGCTGCTTTTATCTTCCTGTATTTTTCATATATTTCATAGTCTTCAATCTTCAAATTAAAAAATGACTTCAGCATTTAGGTCATTTCCACAACTAATCTAGCTTTTACAGACAGATCCTAAATGCTAAAGTACTAAAAGAAATAGCTAGGTATCTTACCTAAATACCTCTTTGTTATGTTAAAATAATAAATGAATCTAATTTTGAGGCCGACAAAAATAGTAGGTACCTAGTTATGCTTGTTGTAAATATTACATCAAATATTTTATTTTCAAAGACTTTTAAAGTCACCTCCCTCCCACGATTTTGTTTACTAAATAATTATTTTGTTACTCTTTTTATATACAGGGACTACCTACAGGATTAATGGCCCGTCAAATTGTTTTTTTTTTATTTGTTTGGAAAACTACAAAGCGACAACCCTAAACGCAAATAGACTATTCTTTTCTATAATCAAACCTATTAACGGGCAAAAGAAAAACACAATTTAGGTCTAGGGTTGCCAATAATACAGTTTATCAAAACAAAAAAAAAAATTTTTTGTCAAAAAAGGTTTTCAGGGTATATAAAAATGTTAGGGGTTGTACGCATTGTAACCTATTTACCATAATTCGTCTATAGAAGTTTTTTTGTAACATGTTGTATAGGTAGTGTAAATTACCTACTTTATTTTTTATTCTGTACATATTTTGCGTTTTAATTAAATTAAATTCATGAAGTACACGGCTGTGCAGGTATGGACGGACGTACAAACATTGGATATACATACATACATAGAACGTTCCGCTCGCTACAGCCAATGAGAAAAGTGTTACGGAGTTTTTTCTTTTTTCTTATAATTTTCTCTGTATCCAGTGTGAATCTTCATAAAGTGCACAAATGAAAATAAGTTAAACTATGCTTTAATTTTAATGACGGAAAAAAATTTAAAAATCTAGCTTCATTGTGAAATTTATTTTTAAAAGTTGAGTGTCAATAAAACAAAAAAAATCACCATCCCGGCGGCAGAGCTTGAAGGGGGCAAATGGTAATAAAGGTAAATAGATGAACACTGAAACGCGATATGATATAGCGTTATAACGTTTAACTGACAAAATACAATCGATTTTAAAAGTTGAGTGTCAATAAAACATAAAAAATCACCATCCCGGTGGCAGAGCTTGAAGGGGGCAAATGGTAACAAAGGTAAATAGATGAATACTGAAACGCGATATGATATAGCGTTATAACGTTTAACTGACAAAATACAATCGATTTTAAAAGTTGAGTGTCAATAAAACATAAAAAATCACCATCCCGGCGGCAGAGCTTGAAGGGGGCAAATGGTAAAAAAGGTGAATAGATGAACACTGAAACGCGATATGATATAGCGTTATAACGTTTAACTGACAAAATACAATCGATTTTAAAAGTTGAGTGTCAATAAAACATAAAAAATCACCATCCCGGTGGCAGAGCTTGAAGGGGGCAAATGGTAACAAAGGTAAATAGATGAACACTGAAACGCGATATGATATAGCGTTATAACGTTTAACTGACAAAATACAATCGACTTTGAAAGTTTAGTGTCGATAAAACATATTATCCCCGTCAATTGGTAATGCGCTGGAACCTTGTCACATTAACATCCACGTCGACGTGATCCGCAACAAAAAATGTCATGAAACAAGAAAATTCTAATAGGTAATCTAATATATTAATTATTGAATTATTATTTTCAATAAGATAGGGTGTAGGTATATAAAAATTTTACAATTCTTTTTCGTTTTTGAGGTTAAAATCATGGCCGCCAGGCGCATTACCAATTGACGGGGATAGTAAAACGCTATATATCAAGCGACATACCTACAATATACCTATAGTTTTTTGTCGGTCATGCTAGGGGGGCAGTATCTTTTCTGGGTGCATTTAGCGATTGGGCAATGGGACTGACCCATTTTGCAGAGGGTTAAAAAATGGCTGACTATTTTTATTTTATTTTATACTTATGCATTCATTAAATCTCCTTTTGAATTTTTAGCGGTTAAGCTTGGATTGACCAAGGAGAAAGGAGTATTTATGTAATGAATCCATAGGATCGTCTTATTTTGCAAAGAGATAAAAAATGGCTAAGTTTTTTTATTTTATTCATTCATTAAATGAAATAAAACAATTTTTAACGGATACTAGCGCGGTTTTATTGAAAGTACTTTGGTAATTAGTTGGTATTTGGTATGATTTCTGGTTTTCCCTTTAGTTAGTCCCATTAGTTTGGGAAAACCAAAAATCAACTAATTACCAAACTACTTTCAATAGAACCGCGCTAGTATCCGTTAAAAATTGTTTTATTTCATGTCTAGTGAGCGCGTAAGCTTGAGAAGTGAATATCATTAAATGAAACAAAACCGTTCCCGATTGTACTCGTTCATTATTACAATAAGTAGCTATACGGCATACAGGCTTGTGTGTTTATTTTGAGCAAACATCCCGCGGCGAACAGGCAACACACATAGTTATATGATTACGTTGAATTATTCTGTGGGCCTACGTTCCTTTGAGCGCAATGTGTAATTAGTACAAAGAAAATACTGTACTAAAATGGCGGAACTTACGTCAAGGACATGTTGACGTTTTTAGCGGGAAAAGGAAAAACTGAGAACAAAAATGTTTTTCTGAGAGAAAATCATAATTAAAATTGTCAAGGAGGGTTATTTAACTATGAATTGTTTTGCTACAGACAAAAAGGTAAAAAGGAAAACATAGGACATATTGAAATACTTTCCCGGCGCTGGGAAATAGGGCTGCCAACCTTTTTCTGAAATAGAGTATTTTAGCGTTCTCTATCGCTGTACATATAAAGTCTGTCCATCCTTATGTAAGCTCACTCTTAAATAAATTAATATGCTAATAGTGAACTTCAAATGTAAGAGTTACTTTAAGTTATTAATAAAAGTCTCAATTTACACCAACTATTTACTTCACCACACAATATTATAACTCATTAATCACAAATAACACATCGAATAATACCAATAATACATTGAACAGGGCAACGCAGCGCGTACGCTACGACGGTTCTTATTCAACTGCCCAGTTCCCATAAAAACTCCCATAGAAACGACTGTCGCAGTTCCTCAAAGTGAATTCAAGTTACAATTCGGCTAAACTCAAATAAATAATATCACAACCCACACGCGGGACGTAATTATGTTCATATAAACAAAATGTAGCTAGCTCATTGAAACTCTACGCGTTATGGTCGCTGTTATCAACAGTTCTAAACACATTACGGAGGCCCAGCACAAGACAATGCTTGCGGTTGTATCTTGACTCCCGGCTGGTACACGATCTCGTCGCCAGCACGGCCATCCTGCAGTGTGCCTGCCCCAGGCACTTCCGCGGACGCTTTATCCCCTAATTGATGGTTTTCAATCTGGGACATAAGAAACACTTCTATTTATGAAATGGTAATTTTTATAACGTATTCTATGTGCCTCGGCCCATCATGATGTTGAGAAATACTAATAGACAGTTAAGACAGTTGTGACCTTCAGTGCATTATTGCAGTCCCTTTGGTCCTAGGTGACTTTTGCACATAAAGTCTGAAGGACTCAACTGTCACATATTCCTCTGGTGCTTTAGGCAATCCCTTTGGTCCTAGGTGATTCCTGCAACCAGAAGAATAGACTACCGTTAGAATCCTCCCATCATGATGCTCTAGATGTTTGAGAAATAGTAATAGGCAGTTAAGACAGTTGTGACCTTCAGTGCATTATTGCAGTCCCTTTGGTCCTAGGCGACTTTTGCACATAAAGTCTGAAGGACTCAACTGTCACATATTTCTCTGGTGCTTTAGGCAATCCCTTTGGTCCTAGGTGATTCCTGCAGCCAGAAGAATAGACTACCATTATAATCCTACCATCATAATGTTCTAGATGTTTGACAAATACAATAGAGAGTTGTGGCCTTCAGTGCATTATAGCAGTCCCTTTAGTTGGCCGACTTTTGCACATAAAGTCTGAAGGACTCAACTGTCACATATTTCTCTGGTGCTTTAGGCAATCCCTTTGATCCTAGGTGATTCCTGCAGCCAGAAGAATAGACTACCATTATAATCCTCCCATCATGATGTTCTAGATGTTTGACAAATACAATAGAGAGTTGTGGCCTTCAGTGCATTATAGCAGTCCCTTTAGTTGGCCGACTTTTGCACATAAAGTCTGAAGGACTCAACTATCACATATTTCTCTGGTGCTTAAGGCAATCCCTTTAGTCTTAGGCGATACCTAACACCATTAAACTTTATTGTCATCAGAGCAAAGCAAATTCATCCCTTTAGTCTTAGGATATATCTCTCAATATCTATAAACATACACAAGAATACGACTCCTTTATACTTAGGAAGTCGTATTTTAGTACACAAGACATCTAGAACATCAAGATATTATAAAACTTTATTGTTATCAAAGCAAAGCAAAGTCATCCCTTTAGTTTTAGGGTACTTCTCTCAACACCTGTAACTAAACACAAGGATACGACTCCATTAGACTTCGGAAATCGTATTATTTCTTGTTACTGTTATTTAATTCAACGTTATGATCACAATAGGTGACAATATTATTGGCTTCATCAATATAAATAAAGTGATTAAACATTGCACATTAACCTCTTAATATCGTAGTTTTACTTTGCCAACAGCTACTTTTCCTTATTTCAAATAAGTACTTTATTGTTCGTCATGTCGGTTACAATCATTGATACATTACAAGATTATCCGTATTAACATTACTAACTCTGAAATCTGTAACTTCGTAACGATCATGATTCATGATCCAATACTTTCTTTTTATCGATTATTTGTTTTGGTAATTCAAACATGTTGCGTTTCACCAAAAAACGACAGTATTTTCTGTTTCCAATCTTACCATAATCACTATATCCTCAGTACTTATTAACATTAAGTTACAAGGAGTCGTAGGCACCAAGTTTTAGCTCACCTCTTTATTTAGTTTATTCAGCGCCTAGTAGCGCATGCTGTCGTTCCATGAAAAAGTAGATAAATAAAAGCCACAACATTATCAGTAATTAGGTCAAACTCTGATATTATTATGTAAATTAATCGTGCTTGTAGGTAGGTACTTACAATTTCTGTATCATTTTTACGAGATACCTTCTTGCGTTTCCCGGGAGGCGGGAGTGACGGTGTCAGAGCCCCGCTGCTGCCGCTCGTGCTCGTTTTTAGGATTCCGTACCAACAAATTTGTACGGAACCTTCGGTGCGCGAGTCCAACTTGCACTGGTCCGGCTTTTTTTATATAATAGTCACCCACTTAATTTTTTTGTCGCCCGCTTTAATTTTTATTCGGACACTTGGAATTTTCATTGTTAACTTAGATATTATTTCTCACTTTAAGGAGCTCAATTTACGTGTATTTTTTTATAATTCACAATTAATCGACCGTTAGGTAATATCCCATTTTCTTTTATGCTTTCCCAATGATAATTTGCGTGAGAAACGTGCCACTTCTGATGTAAGCTCACTCTTAAATAAATTAATATGCTAATAGTGAACTTCAAATGTAAGAGTTACTTTAAGTTATTAATAAAAGTCTCAATTTACACCAACTATTTACTTCACCACACAATATTATAACTCATTAATCACAAATAACACATCGAATAATACCAATAATACATTGAACAGGGCAACGCAGCGCGTACGCTACGACGGTTCTTATTCAACTGCCCAGTTCCCATAAAAACTCCCATAGAAACGACTGTCGCAGTTCCTCAAAGTGAATTCAAGTTACAATTCGGCTAAACTCAAATAAATAATATCACAACCCACACGCGGGACGTAATTATGTTCATATAAACAAAATGTAGCTAGCTCATTGAAACTCTACGCGTTATGGTCGCTGTTATCAACAGTTCTAAACACATTACGGAGGCCCAGCACAAGACAATGCTTGCGGTTGTATCTTGACTCCCGGCTGGTACACGATCTCGTCGCCAGCACTTACTTGTCTTATTTAGTAAACAGTTTTTGACAGTTGTCATACGTCTTTTATACTTAAATCGTTATTTAAAAATATGTTAGTAACTTTATGAAATTGTTGTTAATTTATTAACAATTTATTTCGTAATTTATGTGTAGAAAACCATTTGTTGTATATTAATGATTATTTCAATAAAGAGTTGGGCGAAGATTGTTTACCATATAAGTCAAGTAAGGATGGACAGACTTTAGAGTACCCGGTTAAATTACTTCTGTGGTCTAGTGGTTTGCCCATACGTGTAAGACGCAGGGGTCCCGGGTTCGATTCCCAGAGGGGGTACAATTTGTACTCGGTTAGGTTGGTGGTAGGGTTTATTTCAAATCCGCCTGGCTAGCTACCACCATATTACCTAAGTCTGACGCCATAACAACATCTTAAAAATTTATGTGTTCCGGCCTTAGATGAATTAATTTCATTAGCCTAGCACCCGTTATGCATAAAAAACTATTTTAGAGTACGAGTGGCAAGGCACAACCCTACCGGGAAAGTACCTTAGCTTTAAAGAAATCTTTTCAGACTACATCACACTCAAGCGGTGTCTTTTTGTTCCAATTGACACCACAACCGACTGGAAAATACACGAGTTCTTTGGACTCCGATCGTTAGAAATTTGGTTGGAGATTAAAGAATTTAATTAAAAATCTAATTGTTAATAATTTATTCCGACTAGGCTGTTAAATTACAAGGACTCGTGAGAGTAAAAAAAGCTGTGCCATTCGGTTTATAAAGCTAGGAAAACGACAAGTAGGTAGGTTAGGTACCTACGCGTCAAAGGCTAGTATTTTATATCCCTGTTTAATTCACGAAAGGAACGACTACAGAGGCCGTACCGGCTAACGCATCGAACTTTGAAAAGTCTGCCGGGTTTCAAATTAAAACAGATAAATCGAGCCCCAATTGGGCCAAAATGGTGAACACTAATTCATGAGGTCACACAAACATCAATATCTTCCAAATAACTTCAACAAATAGTACAATAAGTAATTCCTTACTACAATTTATCTGTTTTAATTTAAAACTCGGCAAATTATCCGAAGCTCGATTCGTTAGCCGGTACGGCCCCTGGGTTTAAAATAGTTTGGTAATCTGTACCCTTAGCACGAACAGCTATCGAGAAAAATAACGCGCGTAAAATCATTCGATAGTGCAATTTTGTATGGGAAATTTGTACAACGCCATCTACCGCCGATAAGCGAAATTAAAATTTCCATAGATAATTCTCTATCGAGTAATTTTACGCGCGTTTTTTTTCTCGATAGTTGTTCGTGCTAAGGGTACAGTACCCTTATAGCACGAACAGTTCTCGATAGAAATCGAGAAAAAAAAACGCGCGTAAAATTATCTATATGTAATATAAATTTCAGTTCGCTTTTCGTCGGTAGATGGCGCTGTACAAATTTCCCATACAAAATTACTCTATCGAATGTTTTTACGCGCGTTATTTTTTTCGACAGCTGTTCGTTATAAGGGTACTGGCACATTCTACTTTCTACTGGCTATCATTCTAAACTTGTCTATATTTTTAGATATAGGTGGAAATTAAAGGCTTCTTGGCTAAAAGCTGTCAATTTCGTAGAGTTTCCGACAAATCTGACAACTTTTTTGAATTTAAGGTGGTCTTAACTTTTAGATTCGTTTAGTATTTTAGTCGTAAATACTTTTATTAGGTACGTCTACAACAATTACAAAGATAATGTCCGAA
This sequence comes from Agriphila geniculea, assembly GCA_943789525.1. Classification (NCBI taxonomy): domain Eukaryota; kingdom Metazoa; phylum Arthropoda; class Insecta; order Lepidoptera; family Crambidae; genus Agriphila; species Agriphila geniculea. Next base: position 5,711,906 of record OX038894.1, on the reverse strand, counting down.
AATATTATCTCTACAAAACTTTTTCTAAACGCCCTAAGCCAAGAAAGTTTCTGTTAAAGAAAAAAGATTTCATGAAACAAGAAAAAAAAAATCATGAAGTTTCATCGTAATTAAACCACATCGAACCCACTTTTTTCTTAATCTATTAACTTACAATTTCTTTAGTCGAGCCAACTTTTTGCATCGCGTGCTTCGTGACAGACAGACAGACGGACAGGGCAATTTATAATATGTCCCTATCACACGATCTTAACACGCTACACGCAACTACTACATTTTGACCCCTCACGCTACACATATTTTAAGTAAAGTTAAAACACTCGACAGGTCTTCTTAAATTGGTTTTTCCAGCATAATGCAACGATACCTATTTTACCGATTTTTTTACCGATAAGGGAAATTGTTCGGTAATTATATTCACGGAAGGGTACTGTTTTCGACGGTTTTTTTTCGCCATGGGAATACAAGTTAGAAAACGGTCGTTATGGTCACGCCACGGGCAAATATGATTCAGGACAGGAATATGGCATGTAATGTAAGTATACAATTTACTTTAGTAAATAATTGGCAATAACTTAAGTCCTATGACTAAAATCATACCTACTCTATCCACATTGTGTTTGGTAATAGCCAAAGCAGAATATGATATAATTATAATAAATCCTGAAAGCCACTTAAAAAAAATAGTTTTTTCTTTTTCTTTTTATGATAAACTAGCTTTCGCCCGCGACTTCGTCCGCGTGGACATTTATAAAAGTATCCTATGTTTTAATCCAGGCTATAAAATATCTCTGTGCTATTCCAAATCCGTTGTTTTTGCGTGATTAAGTAATAACAAACATCTAAACATTGAAACTTTCACACTTATAATATTTGTGGGATCTTAAATTCCATTCCCGTTTGTACTCATTCTCACCCCGTTCCCGTACCCGTACCCGCAAATTCCATACAAAATTTGTACCTCCATTCGGAAGAATTATATTAAAGACTTTAAACTTCGTAGTAGTTTAGTCTATATTGTGTTTGGAAATACACAATATGAACTCCATTTGACCCCTTTAGGGATTGAATTGTATCATAGCATAGCCACCGTGTTAGACTTCAAAATAAATGCCATTTTTACAATCGACATCCCATAAAATCTTAATAACAACATCCGTATCAGTTTTTGTGGTTCATTTACCCAGTTATCCCCTAGGGGGTTGAGGTTCGGAAAACCAAGAAGTACGTGTTGCTTAATTGTTTTAGAAGTAGTCCTATGAAATTTCACGTCAAAATGTCTATTTAATATTATTGTTTCATACAAAACATGAACCCCATTTTACCCCCATAGGGGTTGAAACATAGCTACTATGTTGGACTTAAAAATAAATGCCATTTTTACAATCAACTTCCCATAAAACCTAAATAACGACATCCGTATAGATTTTGGTCTTTTTACCCCATTTACCCCTTAAGGGGTTGATTTTCAGAAATTTACGAAATACATGTTTGATCATTTGTTTATAGAAGTACTCTTTCGAAGTTTCAAGTCGTAATGTCTATTTTATATTTTTTCCATACAAAGTTTGAACCCCATTAACCCCTTTAGGGGTTGAATAATGTCTACCACTTAAAAATAAATGTCATTTTCACAATCAACATCCCATAAAACCTCGATAACGACACACATATTGATGTTGGGCTTTTTTACCCCATTTACCCCCTAAAGGGTTGAGTTTCGGAAAACCACGAAACACATGTTTGCTTATTTGTTTTCAGAAGTACTCCTACGAAGTTTCAAGTTGAAATGTCTATTTAATATTTTTTTTTCCATACAAACTTTGTACCCCCATTTTAACCCTTTAGGGGTGGAATTTCCAAAAATCCCTTCTTAGTGGGTTTTTACACTGTATAAAGTATCTATGTACAAAATTTCAAGTCTCTAGGTTCAGTGGTTTGGGCTGGGCAATAGTCTGTCAGTCACCCCTTCACTTTTATACAACGTGTAACAAAAAAGGGGGTATCAACCCGAAAGGAGGTCAATGTACTCGTGAATCTGAACACCTTCCACAAGAAAAAAATTTTAAAATCGAAAAAAAAATTTGGTCTCTCCATAGAAAATTTGAATTTGCCGCCAAAATTTTGTATGGAGAGTTCAAATTTTTTTATTTTATTTGATTTTTTTTTCTGCTGGAATGTATTCAATTTCACGAGTACATTGACCTCCTTTCGGGTTGATACCCCCTTTCTGTTACATGTTGTATAAGAGACTACATAGTGGCAACCCTAAACTAAAATTTATCGTAATTTGGTTTTGCCCATTCATGGGCTTGATTATCGAATTCAATAGTCTATTTGCGTTCAGGGTTGTCATTTTGCATTTTTCCATATTATACAGATAAAAAAAAAACAAAATTTCTCGAGTAGGTGTGTGGCGGTTTCAAGGTTTATAATAATTTTCTGGGTTCACTATTAATTTTTGTATGAAACAGCTGATTCTTTCAGTTTGATGGTCCCTATCTACCATATTCGGCTTCAGGGTTTTTTTTAACACGTTGTCTAGGTAATATTCCAATTAAGTATTTATAGTCTTTGGTAAGTACCTACTTCATTTTGCGAAAGCAAAATAAATAAAAATATCCTACTGTCTGCTGTGCGTTAGTCAGTTCACAAGTTAATCACTAGTTTAGTTCCAAATAACTTATTTGACAGATATTTATTCCTCACAGGGTAAAGAAAAATCTTCTGTGAAACATTATTCCCGTGGTTTCGTTTCGTCACAGGGTAAAGAAAAAAAAATATGGTTTCGTGAATTTTTTTACCATGTTTTAATAATGCCACAAAATACGGAAACATTATTTCGTGATAATGCAACACTAGGTACTACTTTCCTTTAGAAAATATCTATGGAATCACTCCTTTAATCTATGGTTGTGCGCCGGAAAATGAGGCAGGCATAGACAATAATCGCCCTACTGCGGCGGTAGAGGAATCCACTAGTTTTTAATATATAGAGGGGTTGGACGGCCATTTTTCATTCTTCTCATTACTTGCAACCCTTTGCAATCCACCCCCGTACTGGTGGCAAAATAAGGGAGCTTGAATATTTATAAACATGTTTCGGACTTTGGATGTGAGTCAGTTTTTGTGTAGCTGTTTTGATTGTTTATTTTTGAAGTCGAACCATAGTATTCGGATATTTCTAGAGAAAATATTTTGGTCCAAAATTTTGATAAAACAATAAAAAAAAACATACAACCGAATCGATAACCTCCTCCTTCTTCTTTGAAGTCGGTTAAAAATGCATTAAAAATCTTGAATAAAACATCTTCTATATTATCTATGATCTTTAGACTGCTTTCTGTAATTCTCTTATGTCTAAAAATAATTAAAACTAATGCAGATTTTTTAATCAATTCAGTTAGTTACATAAGTAAGTACAGTAGGTACCTACTATTTACTTCTTTAGAAGTTAATACTCTAGGCTTCGAGGAGATCGATGTCGCAGAGGCTTAGCACCTGGCCCAGCGATTGCAGAAGTTAAGCAACTTTCACAATGGTCAGTCATGGGATGGGTGACCAAAAATTTATTATCTCGAGCTCCTCCTGCTTTGGAAGGCACGTTAAGCCGTTAATCCCGGCTGCATTTGAAATCATCAGCACCCACCAATCTGAATTAGGCTCGCATGGTGGGTTATGGCCTATCCTGCTTATCCACACATAAAGGACCTTTCCCACGACCTGCCTGTAGACAGGCCGCGCCGAGCCGAGCCCGTCTGTCTACCCGCAGGTCGTGGGAATCGACAACGTCTGGCGCGCCGGGGCGCGCCGGGGCTCGCCGGGGCCTGTGCAGAGCATTCCCACGGCGCGCCGGCGCCTGCCGCGGCGCGCGCCCTGCGCGGCGTCACAGTTTAATAAAATAGTGAAATACAGTAGGTTTAGGTATGATAAAAGTCAAGTTTTAAATGGCGGCCATTCCAACATAGACATAGACACCCCAACATGTGGGTGTTTTTGTCGATAAAATTAGATGTATTTCACGCCTTTAAATTATCGCTACTTCAAGACCAAAGGCACTGTACATTCAGAAGGAATCGAAACTAATTTGTTTCTTCTTTTAATATGTGTAGGTAGGTTTTTCGAATTTTTTTGGTTTTTTGTTTTCATCGTTAGTTTTGGTTACCAAGGTATTTGATTGCTTAGAAATTGATTTCGCGGTGAAGATAGACCGTATAATACCACTAAGACCAATAATATGGATTCTAAAATATTACATATTACGAAGAGTAAGGGTCATATTCAAACAACAATAACTCTCGAAATATGAACCGACTTATGGTGTAATTAGGTATTTCAAGGACGGCCGAGTTACAATACTGATAGATATCATTACTGTGACGCACGGCAGATGCCGACAGGCGGCAGGCGCCGGCAGGCCACGCTCCGCGCCGCGCCGCGCCGATCCTTTGAAGTTACCGACACCCGATGGATCGGGCAGACGACGGCGCGCCACGGCAGACGTCAACGGACGCGTCGATTCCCACGACGTGCTGGCTCGGCCTGGCGCGGCCTGATCTGTGACACCACAGGTCGTAGGAAAGCTCCTTAAGGAAGGCCTGTGCCCCAGAAGTGGGGACATTAAAAAGGCTGATGGCACAAGAATAAATAAAGCTGATGGCTCTAGGAAAATTATTTTCCTTCATTCCCGTATTTTGGTAGTACCTATTTTTCTGACTGTACTTACTGTATTACCTCCAGGCGGGCGCTAGGGTCCCGCAGGCATTTTTCATCGAGGCTTGATTAAATCCGCCGACTGTTAATACTGTACTCGTTCTGTACCTTCCGATGCAACTGCAATGCTGTGTTTTAAATAAAGTGTCATAAAGTTTTTAACTAAACTTCACTTGCAAATAAATAATAGAGATTAAAGCAATAAAGTATGAAATTGCCGATTTTTTTCTCATACACAAGAGGTTCTCATATCTTCTATGATGCTTCGGTTACTTGTTATTATTTCTAATTATGATTATAACGGCCCACTATCAACAATAAAAACAATTCTGTTTGTATCTTAAAAGTGACTCCTTTTTTCGTAAGCGGAATAGGGTATTTGACAACATTGAAAATTTACTACAAATTGTGGTCATCCTAACAGATAATGGCGTAATATACACATATTCAACTATTATATAGACTAAATTAAGTCTATTGATTGATTAATTTCACCTAGAAAAATGCAATAATTTTTGAATTTTATTCTGTGACGAAAACGCTCTAAGATTACTGATGACGTCACTTGCCTGTAAATAAATATGGCTTCAGGCGTTTGACACGACCATAGATTTAGGATCCGCGATTGATGGCTGTCAAATGGCTAAGGATATTACAATGTTTACAGGCTTGTGACGTCAACAAGTGACGTTTCCAACGCCATAGCGTTTTTGGCGCGGTTTTAAAATTTTAAACTTTAACATTGATTTTTTAATGAAATACATTGATTTTTCCTGAAATATCAATGTAGTGCGCTTATTACGTAATAAATAATAATTTAAAATAGTTTTCCAAAATTAGTCAAATAGCCTATTGACCATTTAATTCGCTGTAGCCATAGTAGAATCAAATAACTTAGCCGATACTTTTTTTTTCACTTAATACATGTGGCATTAGTTAGCCGAGTGTGTGATATTTGTGCATAAAATTTTTTAAACATATTTAGTTCGTGGTTGTTAAATTTTAAGACAATGTTAGTATAGAAAATGCAAATTCTTTAAAATGCTCCATACAAAACGGCAATTTCATACTTAAACCACTAATACCTAGTCTGTTTGGACCTCCCAGACCACGTCTGCTTCTCGCGATAGCTGACCCACCAAAAGGTTTTGATAGCAAGTTAATCTATCTCTGAAATAGTTTGTAGATGTTTAATCAAATCAAATCATTTATTCCACCTTGTAACATGGTAAAATAGAGCTGTTTTAAATATTGAATGATCACAACATATTACACTAAAACTAGTATGTGGAAATTATTAGAATTTTTGAAATTACATTTAAAATAACAATGGATAATTGAATAAGATATTATAAAATCTTCAGATCATTTAAGTTCTAAATTAGTACGTCAAATGTCAAAAGATAGTAAAAATGACAAAATAGATTATGTACACATTGAATTGCATTAAAAAAGTAAAAAGATATTCATTAATGTCAACATCATTAATATAGTAAATTAAATATTAACATTTACAACTAAAATATTCTTCAAGTGAGTACTGAGTAGAAGCATTTTTCTAACAACCATTTTTTTAAACTTAGCATAAATCGAATGGCAACTCACGAATGTGCATAGGGATGTGATTATATATGAAGGATGTCATGAAATTACAATTTTTCCTGTGAATAATGCTTCGAGAGCCAGGTATATGAATTTTGGTAGGATCTCTACAAGAATATCTTAAGAAAATTGGTTTTTTGAAAGATTGGCATTCATCAGTTCACAATTGGTGCTTTTTTGGGTGTAGTAATATAAAGACGCTGAAGAAGTGGTTTTCAAACTTTCAAAACCCTTTACCTAACTTAATCTTTAACTTTTAAGTAAAAAAAAAAGTTTTTTTTCGAAGGTGGAATTCATCAATCAGCTGGAGTTAGGCAGCCATTACACGCTCATGCAAGCGTCAGTCAAATTCCATCAGTCATGACAGTCACGACTGTGACTGACGATTAACCTACCGTGTAATGTAGTGACTGATGGTTGCATGAAGTTGATTTCTTCTTTGCATCAGTCAATCAGTCAAACGTAATTCATGACTGATGGAATTTGACTGACGCTTGCAAGAGCGTGTAATGGCTGCATTAGGTTAGGTACCGTATCAATCGACCATCAATAACTGTCAATCGGCGACGCAGTGTGGTAACACCCTAAAAGTAGGTAGGTACATAATTGTTTACTACCAATATCTGCCAACTATATTTTCTTTCATTTTCACATAATACTGTCCACACTAAATATCAATTTTAATAAATGCCAACCTATTTCCAACTCGACATGACACTTTTAGCAAAAATAATTTATGAAAATAACGCTGAAATCCTGTCATCACATTTAAAATATTTATACTAGCGCTATTATTATATCATCGAGGAAAATGTCATGAAAACTCCGATGTTCTTCAAAATTTTCATTACCTGCTAAAATGCTATAACAGTTTAGCCAGCTATAATATTTTATTTATGGTTGCCACAAAGCGATTTGTCTTATAATTTATAAGCACTACATTTTTCTGCTAAATTACTTTTACATGAATTTGTGGTATAATAAGTATTAATAGGTATCTATAGGTTTTTTATTGCAAACACAAGAACAAGAAAGAATGAGCCAAAACTGTTCTGTTGGCTTACTCCTAAAATACTGATAATTGACATTTCGCACATGATAATCAACCAACATAGTATTAACTCAAAAAAAATGAATTTTGAGTTATTTATATATTCAGAATCAGCATTTTTCTTCTCTACAATCTGATAAAACAGGCATAACTCTAAGTCGTTTGGGAACTCTAAGACGGTCTTGCCTGTTACCGAGGCTACCGAAACATCAGTTTGTGTTACATCTCGAGTTAACATACCAAATCAGAAAATTAGGTATAAATGTGAGCGTATTAACTACGACTTGATACTGCATTGTCTGTCAACTTTTACACAAAATTAATTTTTATTTTGAGTTATTACTGTTTTGCTTGTTTATTTTACTCCTGTTTTTTAGTTAATATTCTTTGCACTCTAGGTGTTTCTAGAAAGTAGCTTGTATATCTTTATATATTAGTCTCAAAGAATTTATTTTTGAAGTATACAAACTAGAAGAACGATATAACGATTTAACGATATAACAATCAGGCCATAAATACTTCACAGTCGGGAACTATGATTTTTTAAATCCATGAAACGCTATATCTCGAAACTAAGTTTTTTGAGTTAATACTATGTTAAATATCATGTGCGATTTGCTGTCATTACAGACCTTTCCAATGATGTAAGACTCATTGCTAAAAAAGGACAACGGTCTTTTTTATCAAATGTCAAAATTTATTTAACCTTAAACAAGAAAACATGTTTGCAAACAGCGGTATTTCATAATAATACCCCAAGCCTTAGTAGCCTCACTTCGAATTTTTAAGACCCTTTCAATCCCTGTTGCAAAAAAAAATTACTTAACTAAGTATATTTTTATTTCTTTCTTATTTGTAAAGTAGTTGGGCAAACGTCATCTAAAACTATTACAAATTTCAAGTTAAAAGCATAGTAGTTCTCGAGATATCCAGCCAGCTGTGAGAGACGGAGTATGAGTGACATAGGGTTCATTTTTACCATTTTGGTACGGAACCCTAAAAATATCGAATCCGATTTTTTTCAGCTGTTTCTAAATTCTAAATCAAGTGGCTAAAATAAGTGAGTCATGTTATTTCAAAGCTCTACGTCATTAAAAATGTTTTTCCAACTTCATCCACGTGTAGGTGCGTTTTTATGACCATATGAAAGGGTCTTTAAAAGTGAAATTCGGGGTAAGCGTAAAATATCCTTGCGTGAAACTACGTAGCATTAAGTGGTAAGTGGTGGTAGCTAAAAATAAACGTGTGCCACTGAAGAGATGGCTGACACACGATTGATGTGATATCGAAACAAATAAAAATTATCTCAGGCATACCACTTTGTCGATATTTTTTTCGATAGCTATTCATGCTACAAAGTCCCTTCTAATTTACTAATTAGGTAGGTACCTAATTCTTATAAGATTTATCTAAAGTTATCTGCTAGCTAACTGCGCAATGTCGACTAGCTCTTTTATTTGCCATCTGCCATATTATCTAAAACAGTGGTTCCCAATTTGTTTTTTATAGTTACGTATCCCTCCAAGCTTCCTCCAAGAAAGTCCCAACTAGGGTTGCCAACCCTACTATATAATGTATCCTACTATATTGAGGGCTCGCCTACTATATTTTTTGAAAAAATATATAGTAGGCAAAACTACTATATTTTTTCAAGTGAAAAAATTAAACAATAGCAACAAAAAAATACGTATATGCACAAGTAATTGCATCATATTTTTTGTGATTAAACACATGTCTTTATTGTTGTTAAATAAATTATGAAAATGTTATAGTACTTACTTAAGTATGAAAAATGCAACTTCTTTAAAATCCTCCATACAAAACTTCAACCTACTATATTTTTTTGGACTTTTTCGCCATCTACTATATTTTTACACTAAAAATCTTAAAACTACTATATTTGATCCAAAAAAAGTTGGCAACCCTAGTCCCAACTTACTTAACGTACCCCATATTGCATCAAGAAGGACTTAGAAGTTACTGAAATAATACCAAGAGATTGTCCCGCGTATACCTAGCCCTTGATGCTACTTCTCGTACACCTTGGGGTACACGTACTACTAATTGGGAAACACTGATCAACAAAGAAAGTGAGTTAGGTACTAAAACCCTCACCGGAGAAAAGCGAACTAGCGCCTATTTTCATTAATCGATTAAAAACTTCAGAAAAAATTTAGAACATCGAACAGTTACTAGCAGAGCAGCATAGTCTGTAAGCATTATGTCGTAACCGAGTTATGAGCCTACCTGCGTTTGACGAGCGGCTCGCAGACTCGCAGTGAAAAGTGTTTTACGCACAGTTTATGGCCACCGTGGCACTTAAGCTGTGCCACGTTTGGAAACTTCTGGAAATCTGATGGAAAAACATTAGAGAATGATAGCGACGATCTTAGTCGAATAAAAAATTGATGAAGATCATTGTTATAGCCGAGTTTTTTTATTCATTCATACACAATTGAGAAATTAAATACTTTTATTTGAAAAATGTAACTTTAAGAGGATTGTCAAGCGAACGGTCTCCTCTCCATACAAACGGCGATAACGTAAAATGAAAACTTACAGCCCTAGTTTTTAGGCATTTCAAAAACATACCCAAAATTCATTGCTGTAGGTAGCTTAATGTTGTTCGTAGGTTAAGAGATTTTTCTATGTCTATGGTTAAGAGAGTGGAAAACGTTATCGCCGTTTGTATGGAGACCGATGACAATCCTCTTAAGATAGGTAAGTATCATAATAGTGACCATCAGCCGTGTCCCCACTGCTGAGGCACAGGCCTTTCTTATGATTGGATAAGAAGGATGGGCCATAGCATACCACGCTGGCCCAATGCGTATTGGGTGTTAATGACTGCAAATGCAGCGGGGAACAACGGCTTAACGTGCCTTCCGAAGCAGGAGCTTGAGATAATAAATTTTTGGTCACCCATCCTATGACCGACCTTTGCAAAAGTTGCTTAACCTCCGCAATCGTTGGCCAGGCGCTACACCACTGCGCCACTGAGCTCATCCGAGTAAAAGTACAATACGTATACAATATTGGCCCATTTTGGCGATACAATAACTCCAATTCCAACATTGATCGATCGGGATAATCGCGATTGGTTTTTTAAAAGTATGCCTTCAATATAAATTTTGATCGTCTTTTTGACACAGCTTCTTTTTATTTTGCACGTGAGAGATACTTACATTCACCAGTCCTCATTCTCAACTTACTCCGCATACCCACCGCGTATTTTCAATGTCGTGAGGCAATCTCGACGGCTTGTAATCTCGATCTGTCAGGTAGGCCTACCGTGTCGTCGGGAATAAAGCGCCGCCGCCGACTGCGACAAAAACTCGCCCGTCTGTCCAGCCGACTACAAAGGGAGCCGCGGGACTGGAACTTTGGCGGAAAAACAAAAAGGTATCGGGGGTCTAAAAAGGCTAGATTGTAGATGAAACACTTAGGTTGGATTGCACAGCCAGCGGCAATGAACTGTTATTGTGGTTGATCTTCTACAGAAGGGACAGAAGCAACAAATAGGAACACCGATTTTATTTAACTGTAATTAATTTTATTACGTCCACACACGTTGTAAGGTACAGACAGAGAGAGAACACACAGATAATTAGTTTTAGAGTGTTGCTACACTTAAATATTAGTTTTTAATCATTTATGTTGCCAACATGCACCATCTTGACTAACCTTAACTTTAACAAATACAAACTTATCTTACTCGGTGACAGCGTCGTTGTCATCTATGGCGTAACCTAAGTAACAATATGTAATAACACCTTAGTTCCACTTTTGACCACTGGCTAAGATAATTCATGTACTGTTAAAGTTAAATCAAGATGGTGCAACCGAGCCTTACTGGTTTGTATTGTTTGTAAAACCCTAGTGGGTAAGCTCGCTTCATTCATAGATCCTGTCTTGAGATCAATAGCAAATTCATTAAAAAACATAACTAAGAAAACTGCAATTCATTTCATGTTACAATCGTATTTTGAGATAAATAATGTTTAAAGGCGAGGCCAAATCACGATCTGAGCGAAATACTGATATTTGAGCTTCCAGTGTGACCAAATGATGTAGAATTCCGCAAAAAATACTGTAGACTGAAAAAAGAAACACAATAACCGAACAGAATGTTAAAAATTGTCTTGGTGACTCTGTAAAAAAAACTTAAATATCACCATAAACTAATGGTCAGATTTCGTAATTTTCAAAAACTCTGATATGATTGTTTTATACAAAAAAATAAGTTTAGCCCTTTTATTGTTTTAACAAAATAACCTAGATTAGATGTGGTATATTTTTAATAAATTATCCAGTACTTACTTATTCCAAAAAAATCAATTTAAATCTAAGTACCTACTATGTTAAATTCTGGCGAAGCGACAATTAAAGTTATGTAATAATCAACCGTATTATTGTAGAGATAATAAAAGAGTAGATTTTGTGAACTGCCTGGCCTAATTGATATGATTTAGGATAATATGATGAACCACTATGAACAGTAACATACAATTTTGTCTTTTTATAGCCCCAGGTTAATTCAATAGAATTTAAAATTAGTAAAAACTGCCAGTGATAAAACAATAATTGGGGAAAGACTGTAGAGGCGGATTCCCCGAAATTATTTTTCCCTATTATTTTAATTTCCATTCGCTTTATTCCCCAAACTTTTTTTTAACCAATAGAACAATTTCCTAAAGCATTTTTCCACATAATCATGAGTTTCTAGTCATTTCTATAAATGATCATTTTCTAAATGTCCCTGGTACTTCTTCCACTAGTATCTCTGAGTTGACACACTATGAGTATCGCAGGCATGGCACAACAACATTCTCCCTTTCCCCGATTTCTGAAAAATCCGTTGCTGATATCATTCGTGGCCTTCACTCGGATGCAATTGGCATCGATGGTATCTCTTTGCATATGATTGTCATGACTCTGCCTAACTCACTCAGTGCTATCACAGCTATAGTAAATAAATCCCTGACTGACTCACAATTCTCTGACTTTTGGAAGACGGCTCTTATTAAGCCCATACCTAAAAAATCTAACCCGTGCAGTGTCCATGACTTGCGGCCAATTAGCATACTTCCCTGTCTCTTTAAAATCGTTGAAAAGGCAGTGAGCATGCAAATGATCAAATACTTGGAATCCAATTCTTTGCTTCCACAGGCACAGTCAGGCTTCCGGAAGAAGCACAGTACATCTACAGCACTTCTCAATGTAGTTGATGATATACTCACTGCACAGGATAAAGGAATGGGTACAATTCTTGTACTCCTTGATTATTCACGTGCTTTTGATTGTTTAGATATTCCTCTACTCCTCTCAAAGCTTGCATATTATGGTTTTGATGCTGCTGCAGTCCGATGGTTCCATAATTATCTTCTGAACCGCTCTCAGATCGTGGAGGTTAAGGGGAATGATGGTGGGGTCGCCTACTCTCAATGCAAGGCTGTATCCAGGGGCGTTCCACAGGGTTCAATACTGGGCCCTCTTCTTTTCATTTTGTTCACTGCAGACATTACTGAAAGTATAAAACATTGTCAGTACCATCTTTATGCTGATGATGTCCAGTTGTATCTCAGTTTACATCCTAATGAGACATCTTGTGCAGTGCAGAGGATAAATGAAGATTTACAGCATTTATCTAAATGGTCAAACAGGAATAGTCTGGTATTGAACCCAAATAAGACCAAATTTATGATCCTCGGATCAAACAAACAAGTTGCCTGTATCTCTGAACACCAACCACAAATCAGTATTGCTGGCCAGCCTGTTGAGAAGGTCTATGAGGCGAGAAACCTAGGAGTGATCTTCGAGTCCAACATGCGTTTTGAAAAATACACTCTTGAAGTTGTCCGTAACTGTTTCTACCGACTCAAGGTCCTCTACAGATATCGCCCTTTTCTCTCAGAGGACCTCAGGGTTAGATTATGTGAGTCTTTAGTGCTTTCAAAACTAAATTATGCTGATACAGTCTCTGGCCACTGTCTACTCTCAAGAACAAAGCATCTACTACAGCGTGTACAGAATGCATGTGCACGCTTCTGTTTCTCTATTCCCCGAGAGCACATGTTACTCCTTTTCTCAACAACTCTCGTGTGCTCAAGATTAACTCTCGAAGAGAACTGCATTTTGCCACCTTACTCTTTGATATTATTCATACTAAAGCTCCTGAATATCTGTTTAGTAAACTTCAGTGGGCAAGGGATAACCATACTTACAGGACCAGAGCTGCTTCCTACATGATTCTCTGACACCCGCACACAAGACTGCTGTTTTTCGTGGGTCTTTCAAATATTCGGCCTCGAAGTGCTGGAACAACTTGCCTCCTCCTGTTCACTCATTGAAAACGCGTAAAGCCTTTAGTAAAGCATATAAGGAGTACTTACTGAAAACACAGCTGCTTTATTAAAATAGGTGAGTACTTACCTGGCTGTGATACATGCTGTGCGTTGGGAGTTGGGAGGCTTGTTTGATCACTTCGAGGTGCGAGATAAAGATGGTTCATTGTATATAACTAAGTCCTGTTCTCGTTTATTATGTTTTGTTTTGTTACATGTATGTACTTCTGTGTTCTTTTTGTTTTTTGCATGCTACGTTGCATAGTATCATAATAAGTCTATGCATGTTATTTTTCTATGGCGGCTGATGACGTGTCCACCACGTGTCCACCCACAACGTGTCCATTTGTCCACGTTTTAAAATAATAACTAGTGCGTGGAGGTAAAATTGTTTTTTGCCGAAAAAACGAAAAATCCAATCACTGAACTGTTTAGTAGGTCTGTCACCTGTCAGTTTCGTTCGCGTTTGACCACAGACTAGCTAGACTATGCACTGCACAGATTAAATTAATTGCTGTGTGTATTCTCCCGTAAATGGAAAGGCAAGATCTCTGTGCTATTTTATTTTTTCTTGTGTATTTTGTAAAACTGTTTAATGTGTAAATATTTGTGTTTTTCGGTCCTGATGTCATTGCTGTGCTCGGCAGAATACCAGTGCAGCAGGCCTAGCCTGCTGCTTATACTGAGTCGAGTACAGTTTTGGCATCACGCGACGATGCGCAATGTTTCGTTTATTGGCCTTGTATGTGTTTAGTTCTTTGTACTGTCTTTGTAATGTTGTGTATCGTTGTGTTTTCAAAATAAATGTTTTTTCTTTCTTTCTTTTCTTTCTTTCTTTCTTTCGATACCGCGCATTTTTACCCTTCGAAAATTTCCCAAATCTTATAAATAATTTATGATGTATCGGTGATTAAACTTTTTTTGGCTATGATGTATGCGTGCAGTCCATTTTTCTCCAGATAACGTCTCGCAGTGAAGTTTAACAATGGTCCTGAAATTATTATTCACGTCTCATCATCACCACTACATAGTGTCGCTTTCTCTGTCCCTATATCCCTATGTATGCTTAAATCTTTAAAACTACGCAACGGATTTTGATACGGTTTTTAAGAGTGATTCAAGAGGAAGGTTTATATGTATAATACAAGGTGTCAAATTCCACACTACACCGAAGCGAAGCGAGGGCGGGTCGCTAGTGTGATATAAACAACTTCTTAAAAAAAGCTATATACTCGGTTAATTTTTAACTATATCTAAAATTGAAATGGGGATTTCAGACCACGTAAATGAACAACTTTTACTATGGGGCCAATCACGAAATCGCGAAAAAAATATCAGCTGTTCCATACATTACATTATAGTCGAGTTGATGTTGTACTTTTCTATGGAACAGCTGATTTTTTTTCGCGATTTCGTGGTTGGCCCCTTAGTAAAAGTTGTTCATTTACGTGGTCTGAAATCCCCATTTCATTTTTAGATATACTTAAAAATTTACCGTGTATAATCGTGGCGTAGAAACATTTTCTCCTTTTGAAATTAGTTTTAAATTTAATTTGGATGAAATCATTCTCCTTTTTAACCCCTGACTCAAAAAGAGAGGGGTGTTATCAGTATAATTTATAGCTATATTAATTATCCCAAGAGCATAAAACTGTACCTAAATTCTTAACTATTTGATTTTAGGATGTCAAGAAAGTGTTATTTGTAAATAAAAGACCGCAAGTTCTTTTCCACATCCTTTATATACAGTATAGTACATACATTAATAGATTAACATAAAACTTAGAAATAATTAACATTTAGAACTAAATTTACACATTCAGTTAACATACGGTGGTCATGCTAAAGGACTATTTGCGCACAAACACTTGGACACCATTCACTCAAAACGTCAAAGAAATTTAGTACTGTAGGTAAGTACTACATTTTTAACTAATTTGACGATTAAGTTCATACTTAAAAGGACATCAGGCAGAGTCCCATAGAAAAAAACCAAAGAATGTATAACGTTTCTGTTTTTTTCAAAATGTAGGCATGTAATTAGTAAGTCATAGAAAATATTTAGATTTTTACGAAGATTTATGTTTTAAGAGTTATTTACGTTTGAAAGTTCTTTTTTTTGGTAACCCCGACACTAAATAGCACTGGTGTTGCTACAACACGTTTCGTTAGCTGCGTTAGTGATGCAGATTAGCACCACAATGTACGAGTTGGAACAGATCAAACGGAAAATCTGTGCATATGACGCACGTAACAAAACGCTTTTGACAGTTGAGTTGACTGACATCCGGCAGACTTTTTTTAATGCGCAATCACTTGTGCCACAGAACAAATATACTAAGGGGAGACTTGTGAAATCGCCAACAAAGATGTCCGTTTCATTGATATGCTTTTGTTTTTTTCAATAATTAATAAAAGCTAAATGAAGGAGTTAAAAAATAATGTTGCTACTGTTTTATGATTCTAGTAACATAAAGTGTTTATAGATAACAGAATTATGTTTATACACTTTTGGGTCTCATGTGCCTGATGTCCTTTACTGGTTATTATTTTATATTGGTGTTTATAAGTTTAAGAGGTTTTATAAATTAAAACAAAATTCAAAAGTATTTGGTAAAAGGAAGTGAATGTCGGCTATAATTATCATTTTTATTATTTTGTAGATTCGAAGTACCATTTCAGCGATGGTTTTGAGGGAATAGTCTCACAAGGGTACCAAACAGTTTCTCATAAAAAAACACTCATACAAAAATAACATTCTCCATTTCATAACAGAGTCCTAAAGTATGAACCTACAGTACCTTATTAGTAATACAAATAAATACAATTTTAAATTATTGTTAATTTAATTAAAACACAATAATTACGATGCTAGTGTTACATTATTTATTACACAATTATGCAATTATATTTTCGAGACATTTGAGCTTCAGTTCATCAAATATTGTCTATTTCATGTTTGATCTGGATACAATAGGGAACATGCATAAGTCACCGATTGTGATAAATTTGAGCTTGATCGCTGCGGACACGTATAAAAACATGATGGAACAGAAAAATAAAAAATAAAATGTATTACTTTAGTTTTATTACACAAGGGAAAATAACGAATTTATTTTTTCGTTTTCGGATATAATGCACTTAACAGTCGGATAGAACGTCAAATGAGAAATAATATTTTGTATGACACATATGTACTTAAACGCAATATTTAGGGAGATATTTGAAAATTCTTGGCTAACTCCATACTAATGCCACAGCATAAAGAATTTCTTACAGTAGGCCGACGGAGACGTCTAGACAGGGCAATCGTGCGGGGCTTGAGGGGGGAGAGGTGAGTCGGACGAGCCCGAGCTGCATACTTCGCAGTTCTATGTAGCTCGGGACACATCTTCTAGGGCTATCGCGTCGTTACCGTTTTAATTTCCTATTAAATAAATAATGCGATTTCAATGAATCTCGGTTTTTTTGTTCTATTTTGACAAGAACACAGCAACGCAATGTTAAAAATATCAAAATCCCAAAATGGCGGCCAACTTTTTGTTTGTGGGCTGATTTCGATGAAACTTGGTTTTTGCTACTATTTTGACAAAAAAACAGCAACGCAATGTTAAATATGTAAAAAATCCAAGATGGCGGCCAACTTTTTTGTTTGTGGGCCGATTTCGATAAAACTCGGTTTTTGCTACTATTTTGACAAGAAAACAGCAACGCAATGTTAAAAATTTCAAAATCCAAGATGGCGGCCAACATTTTTGTTTGTGCGGCGATTTCAATGAAACTCGGTTTTTGGTACTATTTTGACAAGAGAACATCAAAGCAATGTTAAAAATGTAGCAAAGCAATGTTAAAAATGTTAAAAATCCAAGATGGCGGCCAACTCTTTTATTTGTGAGCCGATTTGGATGAATCTCGGTTTTTTGGTACTATTTTTACAAGAAAACAGCTACGCAATTTAGAAAATGTCAAAAATCCAAGCTGGCGGCCAACTTTTTTGTTTGTGGGTCGATTTCATTGAAACTCGGTTTTTGGTACTATTTTGACAAAACAACAGAAGCACAATGTTAAAAATTTAAAAAATCCAAGATGGCGGCCAACTTTTTTGTTTGTAGGCCGATTTCGATCAAACTTTATTTTTGGCTATTTTGACAGCAAAACAGCAACGCAACGTTAAAAATGTCAAAAATCCAAGATGGCTGCCAACTTTTTTGTTTGTGGGCCGATTTCAATGAAACTCGGTTTTTGCTACTTTTTTGACAAAAAAACAGCAACGCAATGTCAAACGACAAGAGTCAAAATGGCTGCCGACTTTATACAAATAATAGGTTGATTTCGATGTAACTCAGTTGAAAAAAGGAAGAACAAATAAAAAACTTGGCCGCCATCTTGGATTTTTCATATTTTTTAACATTGCGTTGGTGTTTCTAAAAACCGAGTTTCATCGTAATCAGCCCAGAAACAAGAAAGTTGGCCGCCATCTTGAATTTTTCATATTTTTTCACATTGATGCTGCCGCACTCACTCGTGATATTAAGATAACCATTTGAAACCTTTATGTTATAAAACCTTTATTTAAAAATATGCCACCCCTAATTCATTATTTTATATAATTTCGCAATGCTTTTAATTATGTACCCGGGGGTCGTAAAAGAAATCCACCTTCCAAATTGTAAATTTGTGACAACCCTTCCGTATTTGCGTAAATACCCTACAGGCGGCGGTATCGCCCAACAATAAAGGCGTCGGCCTACTGTAAGGAAAAAAATCTTTATACTGTGCTAATGCTCTGAAACGTGACATGAGTGACGTCACAAATGTTGACCCTTATGTATAGAGCGTTTTCGGCGGGTGCTGCTGCGTGCCAACTTCAAGTAACTATATCACGAGAAAAAAACACAAGAGAAAAGTTTTAATATTACAGTTGATTTTCTCACGCATTATACTTTTGATTTTGATACAAAAAAAAATTGATGCATGTTCCCTATTATTACTTAAAGGCAAATAACAATTGCAAAGAAGTGTCATTTTTGCTTATCTTGAAGTAACAAAATACTTCGAAAATTCAGTATTTCAATAGATACCCGCACTATCTAACTTTGTAATCTAAAGGTGTTTGGTAATAGCTTTATAAAGCCGAGTATGGTGAGCAACGAAAGTCGTTCAACACTTTAGTACTTTGTCGTAGCAACTTTTTTGAATAATGTTTCAAACTGTGAGACATCCGTCAAAAAAGTTGGTAGGACACAGTACTAAAGAGTTAAGAAACTTTCGTTGCCGACTGTACTATGCTTACAACCCTGGAAAATTATTATAAACCATGAAAACCTTTTCTAACTTTTTCTTTTAACTGCATAGTGGCAGCCCTAGACCGAAATTGTGTTTTGCTTTTGCCTAATAATGCGATTGATTATCGAAAACAATTAGTATATTTGCGTCTAGGGTTGTCATTAAGCATTTTTCCATGTAAGAAAACAAAATTTATCAGCCTTAAGGCGGTTTTCGGGGTTTATAATGTTTTCGGAGTTGTATGCACGGTACCTTATCTACCATATTCGGCCTTATAGTGCTATTACTAAACAGCCCACCCGGTATAACTAGTCTGGACTCTGTATTCTGTGCTTAGTGCATAGTTAGTTTATTGACATAAAAATTGCTAAACGTTTGCGCGAACGAGTTAACAAGACTCGTACTCTTACTAGCAACCTTGTAGGTTTGTAACTAGCATGGGTGTATTGTATCAGAGTAGAAACTCACTAGCGAACTAATTAAAGCTTAAGGGCGCACCGTGCCTCCACTAGCGCCGCCAATAAAAAAATCATTAAGTACTCGTACAACGAAATAACTGTTTAATAAAATTCTGAAAAATATGAAAACTAGTATTAGTTATAAACTATTTTTGTATGCGTTTTTTTCCTGGTTTAAATGTGCTTGTGTAGTTACAATCTGGATTAAGTGGGCTTGAGTGGGCGTAAATCCAGATTTTAACTACGCTAACACATATAAACTAAGAATTAACGCATACAAAAATAGTTGATAGCTAATACTAGTGTTTATAGTTTTTAGAATAGTTATTTCGTTGTAATGATTTTTTCTAATATTACTCCTCATGTCCGTCCGTCAGCCATTTTTAATGTCCCCACTGCTGGGGCACAGGCCTTCCTTATGGGTGGATAAGGAGGACGGGCCATAACCCACCACGCGGGCCCAATGCGGATTGGTGGGTGTTAACGACTGCAAATGCAGCCGGGACCAACGGCTTAACGTGCCTTCCGAAGCACGGAGGAGCTCGAGATAATAAATTTTTGGTCACCCATCCCATGACCGACCCTTGCGAACGTTTCTTAACCTCCGCAATCGCTGGGCCAGGCGCTAAACCACTGCGCCACCGAGCTCCTCCTCATGTAACTTCTCATATATCGTTAGCGAATTTTTACTTTATACTCGCGGTAGGTACATCACTTAAAACGCCCTAGTATATTTCTTGTCTAATTTACTATTAAAGCAAATATAAACCGTTTCTTTCCAATCAATCGCCTCTTTACACTTATTTCGCTTAGTTATACAATTTTAGCTTTTTCTATTTAAGACAATCGCCTAAATATTCGGTCTTAAATAGGTCTACTATATACACACACCAATGATGGTATTTTAAAATATGATAAATAAATATTCGCTTACAAATTGTGCGTTATTTATGACATCAAATTATTGTATGCGTTATCTTACTAATTTAATCAATTATAATTTCATATTCATAAAAAATATCAGTTGAGAGATATTCCGAGTTAAAAATGTCGCTTATGAAATATAAAATGATGTTTTTATTGGATGTGAACAGTAAAGTCGACATTCGGAATAAGACGCTGTATCATGCGTCACTTCAGATTTTAAATTTGTACGTAAAGTTTGTATAAAAATTATGCATGGTGCACACCAGCCATGCATCTGAGCGCATGATATAATTAGACGAAGCGTGAAATCGTGATGCATGTGTGTGTTCTGTCATAAACAGTTAACCATTGCAGATAAAAAAATGCAAAAAGCATTGTAGATAAAAAAATGGATTGACGAATTTTCGCTAGTTACGGCGCCGGCGGCGCGTCGTTTTGAAATGTCAAATACCAATATTTAAAGTAAGCTTGTTTGGTTCGTTTTAGCTTTTTCAAATCTTACTTTGTTTAGCAATTATTAATAACGCCATTACAACAAAATATTTTGCATGCAAAAAGTAAAACAGCACTATTTTATTTGTTGTTTTTTTTTTCATTTGATCAGTCGAATCGAAGCTTGTGTAAAAGTAATAGTTTTCTAAATATTCCCGGTTTTCTCTAAATTGAAAATCGATATAAATCTGTCATTTTTTGTCCTACAAAAAATAAACTGTGCTTTGTAAGATGTTTGTTTCAATAAATATGTTCATTAATTTAATTAAGCACTGCATTAACAAAGCAAGGTAAATAGTTAGCTATTCTAAACACAGACTATTTTTAAGAGCTATACTCGGATAAATATAAAAATTATGGTAAATTAATTGAAACTTAATGTCTATAATAAATACTTACAAAGGCATGGAACACACGACAGGGTCGCTCTATTTTTGGTAACTTATAAATACTATGGGTTTATATTTAGACAACAAACTATTCTGATAACACTCACTAAAGTTATTCGCGTATATACTTTATGACTTCCGCGCGTATAATTTATTAGAAATAAAACTTTTTACGGATAACAGTGCGTATATGGAAAGGTCTCGAAACGTCGGGAAATAAAAAACCAATAAATTCATACGAAATTATTCTAAAATAACACCTGAATTAATAATATACGCAATGTAATCCGTAAAAAGTGTTTTATTTCTAGGTAGAAAAAGGAATTTCAATTTTAATGTTATGAATGATGAATTACATTTTTTTTAATTAAGCAAATGCTTCACAAAGCCACGAAAAACGCGCATTATTAAGTTACTCACATTTTCAAATGTCAATCGACAAGAAACCTTTTTTCATCTTGAAAGAAAAAAATGCAAGTACATACTTAATAATTTTAGTGAGTGTTTATCAATAAGTTTAATGTTATAGTACATACTTAGTTACAGTTCCATTACTAAGCTTTAGTTACTAAAAAAGTCTAAATTAAATCTTTTGAGAAATTAAATACTGCAATAAAAACATTTTGACAGCCGAATATCGAAACTTTGCCCTAACATTTTAAATTAGTTCATTTACTGTTAAAAATAAGGGTATTTTAACAAAAATCTATTCTTATCACTTTTTAATACACCTGAACAACCAGTAACAATTATTTTCTGCCAATTTAAAAGCTCTTATTCAACGTGTTACAAAATAACCCCTAATGCCGAATATGGTAGATAGGGACCATCAAACTGAACAACTTTTACTATGGGACCAACTCTAAATTTGCGAAAAAAAAACAGCTGTTTTATATAACAATTAGTAACGAAAATATCAAAATGTTTGAAACAGCAGTTTTTTTTCGTGATTTCAGAGTTGGTCGCATAGTAAAAGTTGTTCAGTTTGATGGTCCCTATCTACCATATTTGGCATTAGGGGTTATTTTGTAACATGTTGTATAATTTTATGATCTGATATTGTTGTATAATGCAGTCTTATTTTGCAATGCTTAATCACGGTTTAGTCTTTTTATCCTTATTTTTTATTCTTGATTGTATTTTCTATATTTAGTAAACAGCTTTTGACAGTCTGTTGTTATAAGTACGTCTTTTAAATAAACCATGTTATTTAAAAATATTTTGACTTATTAAATCAAATTGTGACTAATAATTACTTTTCTTAATCTATGTGTGGAAAACAATTTGTTGTATTTTATAATCGATTTTTTCAACAGAGTTGGGTGAAGGTTATTAACCAATAAACAAGTAAGGATAAACAGACTACTTATTTCAATTAATATAAGTTTGGAAGAAAATTTTGCTGTGATTTTTCAGTGTTCGATTGTAATACATTTTTAGATTATCAGTCTAGAGTCCATTATTAAATCATTTTTCACAAATTGTTATATCATATCAAAACAGTAAAAAAAAATCTTACATAAAGATATTGGAGAAACATTTAAACTGACATAAATTAATAAATGTGATTAAGTAAGAATGCTGTTATTTCATTACATTTTCAGTCACTTTATCAGCTATTTGTATAAATATTTATAAAAAACCAATTATTGCTTACATTTAGTTATACGCTAATCCCCCTTCTTATAAAATTATATTTTCAGAAACGAGACTTTTGTGATATAAATAAAATTATTTTAAAAAAGATAAAGGTAAATTATGCGAATATTTTATAAAAGGTGATGTTTTATTATGCAAGACAATAAAATAAATTATACTTTTCAGATATTGTGTGGCAAAAATACAGAGTGTTTGGTAGAAGCCTTATGAAGCCGAATATGGTAGAAGTGACCATCAAACTGAACAACGTATACTATGAGAGCAACTCTGAAATCGTGAAAAAAAGCAGCTGTTTCACATATTGATATTTTCGTAATTCATTTTTGTATGAAACAGCAGATTTTTTTTCGCGACTTTAGATTTGGTCCCATAGTAAAAATTGTTCAGTTCGATGGTCCCTAGCTGCCATATTCGGCTTTATAAGGCTATTACCAAACACCTTGTATAATGTATAATTTAATTTATTTCTGTATCTAAACAATGTTCAAATAATTTTAAATATTATATTGCGTTAAAGTTTTATTTCGCTTAAGGTGTGGTGACAATTTTAAAATCGATCCATAGACACTTTTTTAGTTTTTTTTACCAAAAATACTACTCAAGTAGCTACATATTTTCTAAGCCTTACTGCCCGATCAGCCTATATACAATTCACTTTGGCAGTGACCCGCTGGTTCTTAAACATATTTACAGACCCTATCCTTACCAATTCGAATTTAAAGCGAGATAATAAATTAAAAGCAAAAGAAAATTAAACTTACACAATAGTATAATAACTGTCGTAAAACAAAAAAAAAATGTTCTAATTTCATGTTATGTGTTCAAAACACAAGAAAACATTGTTTTGTTGTTGTTGTAATAATGCAGTGATGTAATGATTGGCTACTTTTATATTTTTTTAATAACAACTAAAGTCAAATAAAAATAAACTAAAATTTTGTACTGCTGATTTTATAATTTACAACCCTTCATACTAAATTTGTTAGCTAGCCTTTTTATAGATTTCCAACAATAAATTATTTTAGATATTTTATACATTTCATTGCATACTGATAAAAGAAAGCCGACTAAAATACATTAAAGAGTAAATAGTGGTACAGAGTAAACTAGAAGGTTTTACTTAGCAG
Source organism: Agriphila geniculea (assembly GCA_943789525.1). Classification (NCBI taxonomy): domain Eukaryota; kingdom Metazoa; phylum Arthropoda; class Insecta; order Lepidoptera; family Crambidae; genus Agriphila; species Agriphila geniculea. Next base: position 5,687,858 of record OX038894.1, on the reverse strand, counting down.
TCTTTTACTATCCCGAAAATCTTAACTGTCCAAAATTTTAATACTTACACTAGTTTGCTCTATGAAAACTGAATCCGTTAGGTTTGGGATTTCGGTTACATATTTGTCAGTATTGTGTTAAAAAAATATGGTACAGCTACAATTAAAGTACCTGCTACACGGCTGCCAACGACGTCCCAACACTCCCAACTCAACCAAGGTGACCTTGGTTGGCAACCGACAATTAGTTTAAACTTTTTGTTAACCAAGTTGTCAACACTTGGTTAACAAAAAGTTTAAATTACAATACCGTTAAGCACTACCTAGATTAGACAAAAAAACCGGCCAAGTGCGTGTCGGGCCACGCGCAGTAGGGTTCCGTAGGTACATTATACCATACCATATTTTAATGCCGCTATCATTTTTCGTCTGAAAAAATAACTTTGTTTTTCACAGTGTTTGTATGAATGACAAAGTTATATTTGCGGTTTTGGAAAATGTACTATATCTTGAAAACTAATTACTATATCTCGTTCAAACCAATTTTCGTTGAAAGTGTTTATTAAGATCTATAGCTTATATTTTTTTTAGATTTTTCACCCTCTTACTTTAAAAGTTAAAGGGGAGGGGGACACACATTTTAACATTTTGGCGGCATATATCTTTAAGACGGTTGACTTTGAAAAAAATATAGTCTTAGAAACCTCAATGTCATTTTTAAAGACCTATCTATAGACACCCCACAAGTATTGGTTTGATGAAAAAAAATATTTTCAGTTTCAGTTCCATGTATGGGGAGCCCCCCCTTAATCTTTTATTTTTTTTATTTTTGTGTAAAAATCCTAAAGCGGTTCACAGAATACATCTACCTACCAAGTTTCAACTATGTAGTGCTAATACTTTTGGAATAAAGTGGCTGTGACATACGGACGGACAGACAGACAGACAGACAGACAGACAGACAGACATGACGAATCTATAAGGGTTCCGTTTTTTGCCATTTTGGCTACGGAACCCTAAAAATACTTTGCGGTGCATCGTGCGTCCACTAGCGCCGCCAAACAATAAAAATCATTACAACGAAATAACTACGTTTAATAAAATTCTGAAAAATAAAAAAGTTATGTAGTTCTAAACTATTTTTGGATGCATTGTTTTTCCTGGTTCAAATGTGTTTATGTAGTTACAATCTGGTTTAACGCCTAAAGTGGCCACTTTAAGAGTTAATCCAGATTAAAATAACTACACAAACACGTTTAAACTACGAATTAACGCATACAAAAATATTTTATAGCTAATCAAGTTTTTATATTTTTCGTATTATTTCGTTGTAATGATTTTTTCCTGATTGGCTGCGCTAGTGGAGGCTCGGTGCACCCTTAAGTTATGTCAAGATTTTCGGGACACTAACAATATACAAGTACTTACATATTAGTACTTCATAATGTCTTCCAAGGAGAGTGGGGTGAGCTTCAAGATGGGCAGAAGGGGGTTGAGGGTCAATCATGGGCGCGCGTCGTTCGACGACTCCATGTCGCTCGAGCTGCTGGTGACTGACTTCTTCGGCTTATACTCTGTTATTACTACTGTTACGCCGCTAACTGTTACCTGGTGACAAGGGTTTTGGGTTGTTACCTTACGGTAATAATATCGATACTGGAAAAATAACAGTTTTGAGCTCGTCTGACGGTGAGAAATCAGCTGACAGGGGGCAATTCTACAAAGGCAACATATCGTTATATAGGAAGTTGTTCTATCTTACCAAGTCCTAACCTTGGCTTAAAAGTTCTTACTTCTGTCGCTTGAGGCAAACTTAGCTGTCAACTTCACTGAGCATTAGAGGGTATCCCCGCATCTTTTTGAGAGTTTGCCGACCTCTGACCGTCTCTGTGAGCTGATCGGTTTACTAGAAGTTTTGTCTAAACTAAGCTATGCTTTCCTATGGGGTATATTGCATAAATCTTACCTCTCTCGTTTGTGCCGAACTTCTATCAACATTATTAAGCCTTGGCGGGTATCTCCGCTTTTTCTTGAGGGAGTTAGCCGACCTGGGCCGTTTCTGTGAGCTAGTGGGCGCAGTGCCGGCAGCCTGGGCCGCCACCAGCGCTGGGTTGATACGGGGCTTTCGCGTTGAGGTACCTGTACGGGAAAATAATGGTTTGGTGACGGGCATAAAAGTGATTTTGCAGATGTTCCTCTAACTCAGGGGTCTCCAAACTACGGCCCGCGGGCCAGCTCCGGCCCGCGAGCACCAACAATCCGGCCCGCGAGAGCAGGCTAGATCTTACCAGCAATACTGTAATTGACAGTATGTTGGTACGGAGCTAGCTAGATTCTGGCCCTTGGGACTTCATGGAGGAGTTAGTCTGGCCCTTATGCTAAAAAGTTTGGAGACCCATGCTCTAACTTAATGATTAATTGTAGCCATGACACACCCCGGACACTCCATACAACCGCGCTATTATAAACAGATGACGTCATATGATGTTTTTGTACACGCGCAACTGTGTGTGTAAGTCTAGGGCTACCGTCACAATATAGAGAGAGTACAGTAGTTGAGCTTAGCACTTGCGCGCTCGACCAACGCACACATAGACATCTCTTATCGACACTGTATAACTGCAATCTCATACCACTATCAAAACAGTTCCGAGTACGTGACGCAGCGGCGAGAGCTGTCTTTGTGTGTATGCTATGCTCGAGCGCCCGTAGTACTAAGCTAAACTTCTGTTAGTCTCTCTATTTTGTGCTACCGTGCAGTTTGTACTGTATGAGCGGCGTCCAATTCATATTCGAGCTTTTTGATAAATAAAGTTCCGACGCATTGCTTTGAATATCAAAATAAGTTGACATTTGACAAACACGACTAAACGAGCACACGATTCGGCACACAAACTCGCGGGGTGGGGTAAGGTAATTGATTCTGGGGCGGGGCGGAAAGTGTCCTTTCTGTACGGTAGTACTTATATCTGTTCTGTGACCATGGTTTGGATGGAAAGTCGGGAGTTGGAACAATTATTATGGTTAATCAATGAATTATAAAAACTAACCATCACTCGGCCACAATTGGCCAATGAAAATATCCTAGCCTCTAAAAGGCGTATGAGCTTTTATCAATAAGTTTTAACTATTTCTACTTGATATACGTGTCGCAGTATTCTCCACTACATTCTAAAACGTTTTTGATTCGTTGAAACCATTATTTTTAACATAAGCATTATTTGTCTGAGGGTATGTTTTTCATACGGTATCACGGCTTACTCTGGCCCCTTAAATGTGAAATTTCTCATCCTATCTTTATATTCTAGGATAGCAAAGAAATTGCAAGATGTAAGGTCTAAAATTAATTCAGAATGGATCATGAACTCTGACTTTTCAGAGACGAATATGACTTTGTCCTCATCGCGGTATGCACTGAAAAAATTACATCGTGCATTAGTATGTCACTTCTTGGTCGTTTTTCCATACCTTTTTTAACGACAAATGGTAGTGATCTACTCACCATTAACTGGTGTTTTGTTCCTCAAGTAGGTTATTTTAGATAGGACCCGTCTGGGAGAAAAAGACTGCAGTAAAATCCGTGCCCACGATTCGCGCCAGTCTAATTTTATCGGTTTACTGTCGACTTCGAACATCCATATAAAAGCCCTCTGAAATTAGTCCTTCCGGACGGACCCGCCGGCTACTTGTAGCTTCGTACCTAAAGCGCGGAGTGCGCCTAGCCTGCTTTAACAACATATTTTTACATCAATCAATTCGATCCCGTTTTTAGATGGTGAGTTCATTAAGAATCCAGCGGCAACAAATTTTCCTAACTTTTGAATACTGATGAATATTTTTTTAAATTTTATGTCATATTAATCTCCAAGAATCCACAATTATCTATGATAAAATATGCCGGATTTCTTTAATTAATCATGTGACAATAGTCATCTTATGCACAGTGATCGCATTTGAATCCGACCTTCACCAATTTCGTCATAGGAGAGACAAGAAAACGATTACATTCTGCATACCAATGCTTTGCAAAACTCAAATAAGGGGCTTTATTTTCTAAAAGCATTTAGAAGTGAAGCAGTGCATACTTGCAGACAAAGCGAAGTTTCAAAATCATAAAAAAAGTCACCCTGAAATCTTGCGTTAATTTCTTTTCTGCTACGGGCGACGAACTTCGCATTGTGATAAAAAACAAATGACTCGCAACTTCCGGTCAATTTTTATTTTTATTTCATGTATGAGTTCTAAAGTTTAAAAAAACATAACATTCTATATTCAAATATTTGTGTGTTGCTAGAAGTGCAAAAACTTTCAGTGTGCTTCAAATTCCTTTACATCATACTTGCTCGGTAACTAGGATTTACTTATATAGTATGAGGCAGTGTAAGTTGGCATGTGCAACACAGTGCATTGTTTAGATAGAACGTTCCATTTTCAAATCACTTTACAATTCAAGGATGGTGAATGCTTTAACTGTAAAGTTACTTTACAATTCAAGCATTTAAAACTCCTTAGTGAACCAATCTCTTTTCTTTTATTATAAACTGACGAAACTATTGGCTGAAAAAAAAATGAAAATGGCAGCATTTAATTTCAGTTCAAGCTAGGTATGCCAAATTCTGCAATGCAAAAACAGCTGATTTTTTTTCGTAATTTCGAGGTTGGTCCCATAATGAAAGTTGTTCAGTTTAATGGTCTGATCAACCCCACGAGTTTTCAATGAAATAACCCTTTAACGTTTTATTTTTATTTTTGTTTTAATGTTTTTGTTTTTATTGTTTTTTATTTAGATTTTTTTTTATTTTTATTTAATTTACCTCGCATGAATGATGTAAAATAGTATGCTTACCTCGGTTGTAAGTAGCTATTACACCCTCGAACTATATTCGCCCACGCTCGCTACGCTCGCTCGGGCGTCTAAATATCTCGGGTGCACTCGATCCATTAGCGCCCTTTGCGAGCTGCGCTCGCACGGGCGCCAATTTGGATCTTGTTCTGTAATAGCTCACTTACATCCCTTGTGTAACAAACTACTATTACAGAAGGAACAATACAGGTCAAGCTATCGATTATGTAGTTGAGGACCAAAATACCCTAATATGTATAATGCCAAAGAAATACCAAACTATTTTCATACTAAATTCCTGTCGGTCAGTACGAAACTTGCGTAAATGCGTACCTATCCTTCATTAATAACCAGGACAAACTTGAGGGACACGCCATTAATTTAGTAACTTAGAAAGAAGTTTAACTTCACAACATTTTGGAGATTTGGATTGGATTGGTTACAATAAAATATTCCAATTAGTGATTTAAAACACTATGAAAGATACGATTAGAAGTCAGGACAAAAATAGTCTAACTGTTAAATTACAATGTTGTGTTCTTATTTTAATAAATGGCTAAGTTCAGTGCATAGCTTAAATATGTTTCATCCACAAAAACATTTTGCCAAATAAATCTAATTCTAATACAAAATATAGTAGGTACTTACATGTTAAAAGTGAAAACCACTCGCAGTATAGCCCAAGGGAAAGTGGAAAATCAAAGTCTATGCGTCCCTGTACAGTTTAGAGATCTATTTTAAACAGAAACACGATATACTGTGACTTAGTGTTGCAGGAATAGAGATCAAATTCGGATGCCTGTTTAGGCTTATTATAACAAGTTTCCACGAAACAAAAGGGTTGGCGTTGGCTCATAGAACCTCATAGTCTTTTAGGATTGAAGTTTTCGAATTTAAAGCCTTTTGTAGCAGTTCATGTAGCTTGGCCTCCCTAATGTTGGACAACAGATCTCTTGGTGAAATTAACGGTAGGAAATTAATACATAAATAGTAACATGTACGGTAATTATTCTCTAGTTATCTTACTGGCTTTGTATGAATAAAATAATGCCCTTTAAAAAATATAGCAAGTGGCCCCGTGTGAATTGATATTAGTATTAGGTGCCTATTGGCTTCTTGATAATAAATACAAACTAGGTATCTTTATAACATAAGAGAGAAGAGACAATCGTCTTGGTTGGCTGTGACCTGACTCATATTTAAATGCTGTACACGCCTGTTATTGGCCTACACATCAGGGGCCGTACCGGCTAACGAATCGACTATCGAAAAATGGCTTAGTAGCAAAAGGACCTATTCGCAAAATGCCACACGGCCAAAAAAAGGCCACGTTCTCGGAATGACTTGTTCTCGAAAGGACCTATTCGCATAATACCTCATTCTCAAAAAGACACATTCGCATAATGCCTTATTCGCGTAATGACCTATTCTCAAAAGGACACATTTTTTTAAATACTTGCCATCTTTAACGTTAACAGCAAATGATTGGTAATTGTCATGTATTAATAAGTAAAATACATTTTTATTACATTTTAATCCGTCAGATCCGCTATAGATATAATATTTGATAAGAAATTTAAACAATATTGACTAAATTTTAGAGACACAGGAAAATACTGTGGAACAATTCTTCAAACAAATATTTATTTGCAACTTTTTATGTAAAATTGCAATACAATTTTTTATAATACATCTACTTCTTACCTAATAATTATTGATATTACAAATAATAATTATTAAAAAAAGAAAAAGTCATACCTTTCCTTTAAGTATAGTAATCTGGCATACTCTTGTTGATTTTTAATAAAATGATAAGAAATGACTATTTATAAGTTAGTATTTTTTCATATTTATATGTATATGAATTATTTTACCTTTCTGAAATACTCAATTTCTGGTTTTAAAAACAATACAGTGTGTCCATTCTACTTTAACCCCGTTTCAGGATTGCACTTTATCGAGGGACACATTGTATACAGGCATAGTTTCACTAACAAACAGTAGTGCAGTATTTAGTGGCATCATTTGTATGGGGACCTTGCAAATCGTCAACAAAGGAAGCCGCTTGGCACAGGCGTACTTTGTGGTCATCTGAGCTGATTTAGCCCTGCTATGCAATTCTCTAAGCTCAAATATTGTAAAAGCCTTGAGTGCAGTGGCTGTAACAGCAGTGAACACTAGCTTGGAATTCTCTAATTCGTTTTTCTCCGCTGTTCGATGCCAGCGCCACAAGGCTGTAGACGGCGTGATACAGAATTACTTGATTTGACAGTTCAAGTATGAAAATCTGAATTCTCTAAGCAAAACAGCGCTAACTTCGCTCTGCAGCCTCGACGAACGCCTAGATTTTTTAATGTCAAAACAAAAGCTTGTATTTGGTGGCTGTTCGCAAGGATTTTAGTGAAAATAGAAGTGAATTATCAAATTAAATTATAAATATGTAAGTTCAAACTGTTTTATTAAAGTTATGGACCAAAAACTTATGTGAATTTTAAAAATACAACATCCAAAAAGGTTATGTAAAACGTAGTGATTAGTTCCTCTGTGAGGTTATGTAAAAAACAATGTAATGTGACATCTTTACAGGGCCTGCTGGACTTTCTAGTACGTTGGTCATAATAGAAGAAGCCAATTTGTATATAAAAGACATCTGCTAGGGTCGTAGGATACCTATACGACCCTTTGATTCGATCTACTTATGTCTCATAAGCTCATAACAACAGGCAGGCAGCTTAACAGATTGAGGAGTTTGACATCTTACCAAGGTAAATAAAAAGATACTCATAATTACTTGCAAGTTAAAAGATTGTAAGATTTTAGATAGGTGCAAGGTGCAAGTCAATCAAGAAATAGTAAGAGGACTTTGTTTGATAATCAAATTAATAATTAAATGTCAATGTCCAACTATGTTTTCATTGGTTTTTATATATCAATAGGATACCTGAGGATACCTAAATAAATAATAATGTTACCTGTTTTAGAAATATTATTGCATTATTGGATTACCAATATTAAACTCTATTTCTTTTTTCCAGATTCTGTGTAATTCATAATGATACTTATCCTTTTTGGCTATTGGGACTGCGAGTTATCAAAACTCAGGTGTAAGGGAAATTCCTTCGAATCACAGCATAGACAGTCAGCTGCCTGGAGACCCGTACCTACCTAGTTTAATATGCGAAAGACATTTATTTTTAAAAATAAAAACTCATTTTTAATACTTATAATCTTAAATTTAGTGGTCCAATATAAAATAATAATGTCTAGGTGTACATAAAATAACTGGGTCAACAATGTACAATCAAGAAAAGGTTTTGCAAATGTCAGATGCAGATTGCAAACTAAGAAAACGAATAAGTTAGTGAGACCCCAATCTGTGAAATACCTAGATATATGTGCATAAAAAATTGTTACACCCAACCCAACACACATGACGTGTCATTCACTCTAGATTCTGCCTTTCTATTGTCTAATTTAAAAATCTATCGCAATGGCTTTCAGGATGTAACACATTGAAGCTTCTTTGTCACAAATGAAAAATTACCAAAGAAATGCAGCAATGTGTCACATACATCTGTCAAATGGAAGCGATTGCGATAGATTTTTAAAATTAGACAATCAGCCCCCTGGTAAGTATGTACCTGAATCATATCATAAATAATAAATACTTTATTTTTAAACCTATTGTTTTATTACAATTTTATTAAAATAAACTACTTACATTCATTAAATAAAAGTTTGCGTTCACTGTGTTTTTCTCAGTATATTTGATAGATGACTAAGCTACAAATAAGTGCAAGTATTTTTTTTAAATGACGACACCTAGAATTAGCTTAGATTCTTGAGTAAAATTTTTTGATAAAAATAACTTAGTGCGAAGGGAAACTTATACAATCTTTGAAAAAAGAGAACTAATTTTCCACACATTTTATGTCAAAATTCGTGTAGTTTAATTTTAAAGCAATGCATGTAATTATTCTCTTTGGAAAATTAATAGCCAGAAATAAAATCTAACGATTCAAATATTTAGTTTAAATAAACTATAAAGACACCTAGAAATGTAGGTGTCATCTTTTATAAATATCACACTTACTTGAGCCCTAGTCTTCTATGAACATGTAGAGAAAAACACGGTGAACGTAAGTAAACTGTTATTGATGTGTGAAGGTATATAACTCAGATAAAAAAGTGTATATAATTAATTTAGGTTTGAACCCATCAGGGTAAAAGCCTTCTTTATGACTTAAAAAATGATTTTAACAAATATGTAAGATTGCATCAAACATTAAAATTACTATGCGAAGGTTCATCTTCTGTGACCATCATGGAATATGTGGAAGGTCCAACCAAGATTTCCCTGAAAAAGAAAAACAATATTTATTAAAAGAAACATTAATTCAAACGTACCTACCCTAGGCATACTTTTGTAAAAAATATTTCTCGCCTGCTATAAACTTTTAGACTGTCTTGTCGATGTCGGAATAGTATTGTCTTATGTTCCTAAAAATTACAACATAATTATGTTGCATATAATATTATAATTGCTTTAATAAAAAAATCAAGAAATTAGTTTTATGACTAAGAGAGGCTGAAGCATTTCTTTCTTCACTCTTTAGCGTGAAAAGCACCAATCATAATTACATAGTCTAGCGACTAATTGTATATTTTTATTATTATTATAGAACATAAAAAAACAAAATAATACATGTTGGTGGCACTAATAAAAGATTACATATTTTTAACCACATTAAATACAGAAATTCATTATAGCTTATTAAGGAGGTACCTATGTTGTTTATCAAAATTGTTTATGTAAGTACATACATACATAGGCACTGGGAATAGATTTATGGTGAGGTGCCTATATTACCAGTAGCAAAGTTTAGACCACCAGCAATGGTGAGAATCCCACGCTCAAGTTCAGTGAGCTCCACCATATCTACATCAACCCTACCAGCTGTACTCTGCCTAGATGCCTTCGCATATTGGCTTTTCAATTTATTGTAGCTTTTTGTCCTTTAAATACCTACTTAACCCGAAAAGTAAAGTAAAATCTAATGAGTAAGTATACCTAATTAATTGAATAGGCTTCAATAAATATAATCATCTAATCACAAACAACTACATCAAGTTGCCTTACCTTAGCCCACTGATTCCAATCTTGATTGAACACACCCAGTGCCATCGCTTTTTAAAATCCTAGCGACTTCTGTCCAACCATTTTACATCCTGGTTCTAGCATTGGCTGCACTGTACCTACTGTATTGTTGCATGTCCACAATTCCACATGTCCAGTGTCAAATATGACTTTGTTTCCAAAAGCCCAATCAGTTTGGCTGGGATGGAGAGAGTGATGCATTACGAGAGGCCACTGAAAGCAAATAATTTTATTTATAAGTAACTAAATTTTGAACATTGATTTTGATCATGGTCTTACTTATATACCTAAATGCTTGTAATGTACACTTAACATGTATGTATTGGAACCTTAAAAATTATTTTATTTAATAACTTTACAAGATAGTTACCAAATGTAAACCCACAACTTTTAAGAGATAGGGTACTTAAGCCCTAATATTATTATAACCTAAAAATACACTTACTTCTTACTTTTTGGAGATTTCACCATAATCAAATCACTGCACACTTCTTGGTTGTTACGATATGAATGAATGTGAACAATGAACGTGGAAGTAGAATATTACAGCAAGTCTAACATTTCGTAAATAAACTCAAGTGGTTGGCGTGGGTCGCTCAACCCAGTCCAATGGCACTTGAAAATTCTTTGAATAGGAGTTTTTTTGGGCCCGTTTTGCTTGTGATACATATTCTAAACATTTTGAGTGTTGATTTGACCTGCTAAAGGTATTTTAAGTGATAAAGTACTGTGGTTCGTTTATTTGTTGTTAAGTACCTATAATTAATTACAGTGACATTTTTTTTTTAAATTTTGCCGGCAAACTTTTTTTCATATTTACTGTATTTTTGTAATTTTCATAGAATTTTTACTTAAATAATGTATATTCAATCATTGCTTACATTTATCATACGTTAATGTTTGTAAATATTACTTTTATTGCAAGAAAATAGCCAAAATGTACTAGTCGAGAATTGATCGATTCTAAAAACAAAAATATGTCACCACTCTAGCACAGCCGAGAGAACAGCATAGCGATCACGCGGCCTAGAGATCGTCAGTGAGCTAACTGAGCTTAGTGAATTCCGTGATAACATGACGTGATCACAGCGGACGATGCTGCGGCTGTGACTGCTGTGATCACAGCAATCAACGCAGCCATGAAGCGTCTCTTAGAGAATTGCACTGCAGTACCCACGTGGTACCACCATGGTGGTAGCCAGGGGTGGGGGGGAGAGGTGCCTTCTACCACGCTGCACTTTCACATCCATATCTCCATAAGTTTAGCAAATAGGTCGTGTTTGGTATCGTTTTCATATAATTCAAGGACCAGGAATTCATTTCTGGAACAACTTTTACACTTTTTCATATAAAAAATAAAAGTTCTGCGCAAAAACAGAAAAATAAGAAAACAAAAATCTTACAAAATCTATGCCTACAAATAAACCACGAGATTGTGCTTTATAAAAAAAATTTGATTAAACAGCCCTGTTTATATAGAATATATAAACATCAACTTTCTCATACAAATTATATTTATAAATGTGTCAAAAAAAACATTTGCGTCGCGCGGCGGTATTTGGGCGCAGTATATTTGGATAGGATTTATCGCAAAAAAAGAAAAATAAGAAAAAAAACTTACAAAATCTAAGCCTACAACTAAACCACGAGATTATGCTTTATAAAAAAAAAATGTTTAAGCAGCCTTATTTATCTTAAATATATACATGTTACCGGCAATGTATGAAATGCAGGCATTGTATACAATGCCTAGGCATTGTATACAATGCCTGGCCCTTTTAGGCAATGTATGAAATATAATGAATATTGATATCTATTTCACACATTACCTAGGCAGTGTATACAATGACTAGGCATTGTATAGAATGCCTGCTGGTCCACCGGCAATGTGTATAATAAAAAGATGTTCGAGAATAGATTCGAGGGGGGATCGAGGGGGGCTTGGGGAAAGCTCGAGGGGGGGGCTTGAGGAAAGCTCGAGGGGGGGGGGCTCGGGTTTCCCCGAGCTTTCGCTCGAGGAGGGTTCGATGGGGGGCTCGAGGGGGGCTCGAGGGGGGCTCGAGAGGGGCTCGAGGGGGGCTCGAGGGGGGCTCGAGGGGGGCTCGAGGGGGGCTCGAGGGGGGCTCGAGGGGGGCTCGAGTGGACTCGAGGGGGGCTCGAGGGGGGCTCGAAGGGGGCTCGAGGGGGCTCGAGGGGGGCTCGAGGGGGGCTCGAGGGGGGCTCGAGGGGGGCTCGAGGGGGGCTCTTTGGAATCGAACCTGTTTTACTCCTGTAGGTCCCGCGTATAGGTTAGAAATTTAAGGCGAGCGCGGAGCGCAGCGGAGCGTGAGCCTTAAATTTCGAGGTTATTTTTTTATAACAGACAACAGAAATTTGAGTTTGGAATCGAACCTGCTTCACTCCTGTAGGTCCCGCGTATAGGTTAGAAATTTAAGGCGAGCGCGAAGCGCAGCGGAGCGTGAGCCTTAAATTTCGAGGTTATTTTTTTATAACAGACAACAGAAATATACTTATTTTACACATTGCCGGTGGACCAGCAGGCATTGTATACAATGCCTAGGCAAAGTATAAAATGAATTATATTTCATACATTGCCTGATCGTTTTAGGCATTGTATACAATGCCGGATTATACACATTGCCGGTTACATACACATAAAACTTTTCTATAAAAATTATATTTATAAATGTGTCAAAAAATTCAGTTGCGACGCGCGGCGGTATTTTGGTGAAGTATTTTTTGATTTGGATTTATCAGTTATTGTTTAATAATGACACGGATTAGTATTGGTAGGCCAATAATTTTACTTTTAAAGAGAGTTAATGTTATAATTATTTTATTTACTTAGTTTAGTTATAACAAATTTTACTGGCAGTTTCCGTTGCATCCACATAGTTCGGTGCACTTTATTTTTCTTTTTAAACAATTGCACCTTCCTACGCATTTTTGCTTACACTTACACCTTATTTAATCCATGCAAGCTGTGGCTGCTGGTAGAAGGGTGGTTCACATAGGGTCCCATAAGCTATTATTTTTGGCCCGACCCCAATCTGCAGGCAATGGCAGGTTTTGGATTGGTTTTAAAAGTTGATCCCAAACATTCCTCCCTGATAAATCGCTCGCAAAATTTGGTTGCACAGCAGGTCTCTGGTTGGTGGAGATTCTCCAGCTGCCTGTCCTTTTTCGTGAATACCACTTTTCTGCATTGATAAATATCAAGGAGATGCGTTCCAACATTTCCAACAATAACTTAAATCACAAAAGCCAATCACCACGTAACTTACTTGTCATACAAAGCAATAATATTTTTTTCTAAACTTATTGGCAAAGTCTGCTCCACATTTCCTTCTTTAGCGTATTTAAATACTTCCGTTGCAATTGGATAAGCGCCCCAAACTTCAAAAGCGCTTTTTTCCCTTTACCAGCAAAAGTCGATACGGTATCCACACCCGGAAAAGGAGTGGAACAGTGGCAATACTTCTGCTTTTTCCGGTCTTTTGCTGGTAAAAGGGAAAAAGCGCTTTCAAAGCTTGGGGCGGGCTTGGGAAATGTGAAACAGGCTTTGCCAATAAGTATTAGAAACAATTGTCATTGCTTTGTATGACAAGTAAGTTACTGGTGATTGATTTTTGTGATTTAAGTTATTGTTGCAAATGTTGAAATGCATGTCCTTGATATTAATCAATGCAGAAAAGTGCTATTCACGAAAAAGGACAGGCAGCTGGAAAATCTCCACTAACCAGAGACGCTCTGTGCAACCAAATTTTGCGAGCGATTTATCAGGGAGGAATGTATGGGGACAACTTTTAAAACCAATCCAAAACCTGCCATGTTCTACAGACTGGGGTTGGGCTAAAAATAATGGCTTATGGGAGCCTGTGTGGACCGCCCTATCGCCAGCAGCCACAGCTTGCATGGAGTAAATAAGGTGTAAGTAAGTGTAAGCAAAAATTCGCAGGAAGGTGCAATTGTTTAAAAAGATAAATAAAGTCCACCGAACTATGTGCACAGATGCTCAGACCAAATAAAAAAGGGAAGACGTAGTCCTCTGAACAAAGCAGTGAAGCCGATAAAACTACGCCTTGGCGTGTACATACACAGTTACACGCACACACATGTAACGAAACTACGCCTTTTCTTAACAGCCAGCGTGCGAAGCGGACGTACCAGGACGTACTAATAAATTATAAATTTCACCAAAGAAAATGCCGAATTGTGTAGTGAAAAGGTGTAAAAACCAATTTTCGACACATAAAAAGCAGGATGGAATCACATTTCACACATAAGTAAAATTGGAAACTAATATTTTCACTAATTCAAAATAAACATTAAGGTATTACTTGAAACACAAAACCTCAACACAAGTGTTGCCATGCCAAACGTTCTATTTTAAACCTGTTATTGGGTAACATGGAAAAAACGTAACGTTATTTGTTTCTTGTTAAAAATAACGCGTTAATTATTTCTGTTTCTGGACTGTTTTTACCCACGACGGACGGAACGGAATTGAGGCGGTATATGCGTTTGGGGTTAGAATACTGTGATCCATCAGTAATTAATCAGGGGCCTATTTCATAAAAGATTAGTAAATTTACTATAACAATTTACCATTGTTGTTATTGGGGTAGAACTGTTTCTTAATAATTATAAAACATAATTTCTACCCCAATAAACTACTACAATGGTAAATTACTGTACTTTTTCATACTTTTATGAAATAGACCTCTGATTAAATACTGATGATCTCAGTATTTACCACGCGTGTAGCCGTCGCCTCAGAGGTTGTTTGTTTGTTTGTCTATGTCTGTTACCATTTTCCTCGGAAACTAAACTACCTACTGGGCCGATTTCAATGCAGTTTTTGTCGTTTTTCAAAAATTACTAAACTGATTTCGCTACGGCATTCTGTAATGTTTTTTGGCGATGCTTCTTAGATAAGTGTTATAGTATTTAGCCGCTAGGGAGTGCTGCAGCATCATGTTCTCATTTATCTCCATAACGGTTTAACCGATTTAGATGCTGTTTTTACCCGACTGCAAGAGGGTTATATTTTTCGCGCGTATCTTCTATCTTGTATGTATGTAATATTCTTTATTACCTCATACCTTTTAAACGGCTGAACGGATTTCTATCATTAAGATATCGTTAGATTCGTCTTGTCAGCCCAATTGTTCTTAAGAAGATGGCGTTCTAAAAAACTTCTTAAGAAGGTGGCGTTCTAAAAAACCAACATGGCGGCTGTACGGTGCTATTATACGTAGTGGTTTTTTTTTAATAATACTGCAATATGGGTATCAAATTAAAGGGCTTATTATGAAGATTTCGAAAAGGTATATCATGACCGTAATATATGTTAACTAAAAAGATATAAATAAAAAAATAAATTATATAATTAAAAAACCCGCCTGCATAAAAAGACAAGTCAACTGAAAAGATGGAAACAAGATTAAATATTAAAGGCAACATACATAACATGCAGTCGGAGGTATATAATTCAAATAATTCATAATGTCACTTTCTTTAAGCATGCCTCTGACAGCATGTTATTATTTTGCCTTTAATATATAATCTTGTTTCCATCTTTTCAGTTGACTTGTCTTTTTATGCAGGCGGGTTTTTATTAAACTAGATAAAGTATGAATTCTTTAAAAAAAATAAAATGAAAAGCAAAATTTAAAACTTTGAAAAAAACCATGTCACATAAAATAGTTATTTTTAATCCTGCAATCCCTGATGGAAATGAAATATTGTGTCTCATTTTCCGGGCTTAAAGGATTAAGTGAAAAAAATAGGTATTCTTAACAAAGGTCAAATAAGTAGTTTTACGAAAATATCTCCCAACTTAAATTAATTTAGGTAGGGTACTATACATATTGAAGGAAGGATGTCATGAGTTTGACTGATTGACTGATGGAAAGAACAAATCACATCATGCAACCATCAGTCACTACATTACACGGTAGGTTAATCGTCAGTCACAGCCCGTGACTGTGGTTAAACTGACAGCAAAACCTACCGTGTAATGGATGCCTAACATGTCAGGACAAACATCTTGCACGACATACACGAAACTTTAGTATTCGTTAGTTTTATTTTTTACATTTTTCCTATTCCCTTCCTACTCCGCCAGTACTTTTAAAGTGAGCTACTCACAGCCCTGCATGCAGGGCTTTGAGAAGCTCACTTTTTCTATCTATCATTAGCCGACGGCTACACGTGCGATGGTCCATCAGTATTATTTATCAGGGATCTATTTAATAAAAGAATGAAAAAGTACAGTAATTTACCATAGTAATACTTTATTGGGGTAGAATTATGTTTTATAATTAATAAGAAACATAATTCTACCCCAATAATAACTGTGGTAAATTATTATAGTAAATTTACTAATCTTTTATGAAATAGGCCCCTGATTAAATACTGATGGATCACAGTACCAGGCGTGTAGCCGTCGCCTCACACCCGAGTCAGAATGGCTGAATGCCTATCATAGTCTGCGTCTCTTTCATCAGTAATAAATAAAAGAGACGCTTTGATAGCCATTCAGAAAACTGACAAGTTTTAAGAGCTTGTAATACCTCCCTCGGGACCGTATTATGATCTCTTGAATCCAGGCAGTTTTTTGTTTTGATTCTGATATGTGATAAATAACGTTATTATTTCATAACGCGTTATTTTTATAACATTGGGGTAGTATGAATTACTATGGCAACACCGGCTCACACACTATTGCATGAAAAAACTGGCTTCAGTCCCTTGCTTGGAAGACTCCGTCTTCCCTTTTTTATTTAGTCTGAGCACAGATGTGGATATAGCGGAAACTGCCAATAAAGTTTGTTATAAATAGGTATAATTTTTTTTTATGAAATATTACTACAACTGTATACCACTGTGTATTTATATGTATAAGGTCCTTCTTAAATAGTGGGCAAAATTTTAAGGGGTCAATGTACTCATGCATCCAGAAAACTTTTACTATGGTACCAACATTGAAATCGCGAAAAAAAAATCAGCTGTTCCATATAACATTTAAAACCGAATAGATCAAAATGTATGGAACAGCTGATTTTGTTTTCGCGATTTCAATGTTGGTACCATAGTAAAAGTTGTTTGATGCATGAGTACATTGACCCCTTAAAATTATGTGCACTATTTAAGAAGGACCTTACATTTAAGATAAATAAGGCTGCTTAAACATATTTTTTTTATAAAGCATAATCTCGTGGTTTAATTGTAGGCATAGATTTTGTAAGTTTTTTTCTTATTATTCTTTTTTTTTGCACTGAACTTAATTTTTTTCTATGAACGAGTAAAAATGTTGTTTCAGAAATGAATTTTCCGTCCTTGAATTATATGGACCGATACCAAACACGACCAATTTGTGTCATTATTAAACAATAAGTGATCAATCCTATTCAAATATACTGCGCCCAAATACCGCCGCGCGTCGCAAATGTTTTTTTTGACACATTTATAAAATATAATTTGTATGAGAAAGTTGATGTTTATATATTTTATATAAACAGGGCTGTTTAATCATATTTTTTTTATAAAGCACAATTTCGTGGTTTATTTGTAGGCATAGATTTTGTAAGATTTTTGTTTTCTTATTTTTCTGTTTTTGCGCAGAACTTTTATTTTTTATATGAACGAGTGTAAAATTTGTTCCAGAAATGAATTCCTCGTCCTTGAATTATAGTCCAGGCAAAATAAAATTTTGATCACATTAAATCCTACAGTTCATTTTCGTTTTTCTAAATAAGGATTAGGGTTATTATAACATCGTACTATGGCTGCTTTTCCTCTCCACCATAAGCGTTATGAGATATAGGTAAAAAATACCTAACTTCTGGAAAGTAATGTTCATAAAATTCTACAGTGGAGATTTATGATGCGTTTGCTTATTTACATACTTAATATTTAATTAAAAAATAATCACTGATTTTATGTTTAAGGTTAAGGAGATAGGGTGCGTTACAATCATATTTTTGGAGAAAGTATAGTAATGTATCTTAATAAATCGTACACAAGGTGATTTTTTTATAATATGTTTTTAAGCTTAATCCAGGAGCATCTTTAAGTTTTCACTCCAGTGACTTTAATATATCTAGTGATTTTTATGTTTTTACGTGATTTTTGCCATTTATTTTACCCAACAAAAAATCCTACACCAAATATTTTATCTCGTCTTCGTTTCTACCCTTGCAATAAACCCTCATAAAAAAAATCACCAGCTTTTATGAGTAGCATACGAAGTTTTAGCCATTAATAGCTGTAGTTGAATTGCGCATCAATCGGACGGAGTCAAGTGACAGATCGAAAATATCATTTCGTCCCCAATACATAATAGTTTTATCGCTTGGCGGGTTTCTTAAGTTTTATTTTCTGCCACTCCTACCACTTGATCGTTTTTCACACTAAATTGGTTACAACTGTTCGCATCGAGTTGCGAGAAGTTCGGGTTAGTAGATAAGTTAAGGTCCGCTAAGAAACAGCGGCGTAAATACGACGATCGAGTATCACTAGTATGAGCTCGCGCAGACCGGTGCAAGTTTGAGTTGTTGCAAACTGTTTACGTTACAGTAAACTATCGTTTTCTCTCTTTCACTCGTATTGACTGTGAGCAGTATATCCGACAGTTTACTGTAACGTAAACAGTTTGCATCAACTCATGGTAGGGCCACAGGTATTCTCGAAACCGTAGTGATTAACCGGGGCCTCATTACGCACCAACGGACGTGTATGTAGTTGTCTCATTTACACCCGCTCCCTCACCGACTGGGGTCGGTTCGCCTGTTTGGTGCTCTCTTTCATTCCTAGGGTGAAATGCCCTAAATTCGGCCACGTCAGCAATTTTAGAGATTCAATCTAAAATATTTATATTAAAATTGAACTACAGCATTGTAATTTTTGTTATTTACGATTGCTACATGATTGTTCTTTATAATAATTGTAAGAAAATCAAGGAAACAATAATAGTAAAATTAAGAAAAAATAATATATGATGAGTGACCCAATTTTCCTAAATTCTGACGCGTATGCCCTTCATTCGACCCATTTTTCCCTAAATTTGGCTAAGGTGAAATAAGCATGTTAATTAGGAACTTCAATTGTTTTTATTGACATTCAAATAAAATAATTAACATAATTATTATTCCGATCAACATTAATCATATTAGGCATAACAAAAATCTACGAAAAATAAGCTTAAATAAAAAATTATATCAAGTCTAAAACTTAAATGCATTTATTGTATATTTATCAACATTAATAATTTTAGGCTTATTCAAAATCAACAACAATATTGTTGGCTATATATTGTTCTTTATATGAGTATAACAAATCATATCAAAATTATGAATGTTTGTCAAAAACATTATTTATCAAAAATTAATAAACATAATGAATACAGTCACGTTCACACTAATATTTTTAATGCTAGGTAGTTCTATTTTTATCAGTTAAAATATTAATAATAGTTATTTAGGAATTTATAGATTTTATTCAGAAGTTTTTCGTGAATATTTATTATGAATTTTACATTGATTACCATTAAATATTATAATTTTAAAAATAAATTCAAATGTTGATTTGTGGTATCAAATATCTAAATTAAATTAATTTTAAGTTATTCAAAATTTTTTATTTTTGTTTTATTTTTATTTTATTAAGGATATTTTTTATTTTATTATAAATAATTAAGTTCTTTTTTGGAGTGGAAAGTTTTTTCATTTAGATCTATAAGTATTGTAATAAGAATTTTATAAGATTGGATGTCAGCAATATTTATAATATTTGTTTTATAAATTTCTTTTGCAGTAATCTATTAATATACTATAGAAAAAGATAAGTAGGGTAGGTGCACCAGTGAATGAACACCCCCCAGGGAAGGAACAAATGTGTTATTTTTCTATAAAATAAGAAATCTTTTGTTTTCTACACGCAACAGAATTTTTTTAATGAAAATTATACTTTATTACCTTAACTAGCTGCACAGACGACTATGTGTGTTCCGTACTTTCTAAATGGCGATTGCTCAAAGTAGACACGTTGTGTAGTGTTCCTGTTTCTATGGACCAATACTAAGAACTATGGTGCGACAACATATTTTGATAATAGCTTTTAAGTTGTTATATGATTCATTCTACAAAGAAAATTAGTTTCTTAGGGCTGGTTTACATTATCTTAGTCTTTAGTAGAGTGTTTTAGGAGAGTAGAAGTTCATTGCGTGGTGTGTTTGACGTTCTTTTAAAATCGACGAACATGCCAAGCAATGTATTTCCACTCGCTACTCGACTCGGTCGTCTACTTGCCTAATGTAAACCAGGCCTTAGATGTAATAATGATTATTTCGTCTAATAGAAAGCAGATTGTAAAGAATTTCATTATTTTTAACAAAATATAGGGATGTTCGAGTACTGGATTAAAAAATTGAGAAATAATTAGTTAATGAACCAGGTGTTCATTCATAGGATTTAACGTATTTTTTGGTTTAGGCTTATTTTGTGTCTTACTTTTAAAGGAGTTTGTTCATATTTAGGGGATAGCTATAGTAAATCATTGTCAATCTTTGGACCAGTCTTCGAACTAGGGTTTTCATTCATTAGTTTTTAAAATTTTAAGATTCTTCTATAGTAAATGCCTAGTTCATTTACTGATTATTAAAAAACTAGTAAATGAACTATACATTTCTTAACTGTTACATTAATTATTTTTTTGTTTTTAATTTTAGACCACTTCTAAAACAATTAGAATAACATAGCTGATGTGAACTATAAAGCAATATGGTGGTAAATACTTAGGTCTAATTTTTTTAATCTTGGCTGTCCTAAGTTAAATAAACTCTTCGACCTGACTCTTTAACTCATGAAACAGAGACATGAAGTGAGGATACAGGTCATACAGAGCCCCAGGAGCATCCGGAGGATTCCAGAAAGGAAAATAGGCAAGCCTCAAGAGAGGCATATGCCAGTGGGTTGGGTATCGTGCGCCATTTAGAATTTAGGTTTCTTTTGAAATTTTATATGTTTTACCAGTTTGTTATGCTATAAAATATCGTGTACAGACATAAATTAAGGATTTCTGTCCACCTTATGAAACTAGTAGTTCATTTATCGGATTTCAAACATTCGTTAACTGGATTTTGCCGTTCATTCACTGGTGATTTGGGTGGGGTACTTTTGTGTAAAATTCGGATTATCTAAATAACTATAAGCATTTCAGAATTACTGAAGATATTATATTGAACATTAATAAATTCTGAATAGTATGTAGTGCCATTATTATAGCAAAGTCATCCAGAAATAGGTATTCGTAATTTTTAAAGTTTCAAATCGCCTTAAGGGTTCATTCACTGGTGCACCTACCCTATTTGAGATCTGAGTTAAATTTAAATCATTTTATATTATTAGTATTATTATTTGTATTTTCAATAATTTTAATAATAATTATTATCAATCATAAAAATAATTATATAAGACTTTTATTAAGTTTGACCGTTGTCCGAATATAAGATCATATTTATTCTATTTTCAGCCACCCTTTCAAAAACGGCCGAATTTAGATTTTTGACTAGTTTTTAGGGTTCCGTACCCAAAGGTTAAAAACGGGACCCTATTACTAAGACTCCGCTGTCCGTCTGTCTGTCTGTCTGTCATCAGGCTGTATCTCATGAACCGTGATAGCTAGACAATTGAAATTTTCACAGATGATGTATTTCTGTTGCCGCTATAACAATAAATACTAAAAACAGAATAAAATAAATATTTGAGGGGGGCTCCCATACAACAAACGTGAGTTTCTTGCCGTTTTCTGCTCGATATTAATAACGACAACAGGTAGACAATTGAAATTTTCACAAATGATGTATTTCTGTTGCCGCTTTAACAACAAATACTGAAAACAGAATAAAATAAATATTTAAGGGGGGCTCCTATACAACAAACGTGTTTTTGCTGTTTTCTGGTACGGAAACCTTCGTGCGCGAGTCCGACTCGCACTTGGCCGGTTTTTTGAATCCTGATTTTGAACAAGCTTTTATTAATTAACTAATAAAAATATATGAAAAAATATCACTTCAAATCATTCTTTGGTTAAGGTTTTATCACATAAATGCCAATGGATTGAGAAATCAGTAAGTATTTAAATAGTAAAAGTATTTAAAAAATTATTTTCCAGAACTTGCTCGTAACTAGAATTTGACACCAAAATGGTACAATGCGTGGCACAACAACGTAGGTCACTGGTCAGATCGTTACTGAGTGCAAACCATATGACTGCTTACTGCCATTTTTACAATTCTTAATCTATACATATAACAAATCTGTAGAAAAGTTGAGTCTGTACAAAGGAAATATTTTGAAAAAAGTGATTGGAGTGTTTAATAACTACCAGTAGAACCCATTTATAACATTTTTTTAATGTTTGTGTGTTTGTCTGTATGTTGGTGCGCTAAAAATGTAAAAAGCGCTAACTTAATACTAAATAATGTTTACATACAAATATATGGTGTATCTTGCAAAATAATGAAATCTTTATTTCATCGCAATTGGTTCACTGAATCAAAAGTTAAACTAATTTAAAATTTACGATGCATTTTTGTTGTAATAATATCTTCGGGAATTATACTGTTAGAAAAACCGACCAGCTGGTGTATCCACATCTGGCACAGAATAATGGTCAATGGCTAAAAGTAAACAAAAACGTGTGGAGTTTTGGGTCTATTGTAATTTCTCAGAAACAAAATGCACATGCATGCAGTAAAATCAAAGCCCGCTTTCTATTATATTATTTTTAAACACACACACTAACATATATAATTTAAAAAATAATTTTGATTATATTTATATAACTTACTAATTAGTTGTTCATATTCATACATAGTATGTAAGTGTTACGATGGAGCGGGGCTGTCTGTCACAAGTATTGTAATACTCACTAGGCAGTCCCAACCTGCTGTTTTGAAAACCAATGTTTTGTGAACAAAATAAACATTTTTGATTTTTTTTGATTTTCTACTAGCTTCCGCCCGCGACTTCGTTCGCAAGGACATTCGAGAAAATCCTTCGGGAACCTTTAACCAGGATAAAAGTATTCTATGTTTTAACGTCCTACCTCGCTAGGCAGCGCGCTTGGTGTGAACGTACCTCGCGCATGGCAGGCCTCGGGTGAGCGTGAATGCGATGTCGAGCGCGAGGCCTGCCACAACGCAAGCGGCAAACGCCCTGCCTTGCGAGGTTCATCTACACCAAGCGTACTACGTAACGAAGCAGGACGTTAAAACATAGAATACTTTCATCCTGGTTAAAGGTTCCCTAAGGATTTTCTTGAACGTCTCCTCTACAAGTCACATTTCTCAACCGATTCTCGTGAAATTTTGTAACCAGATTTAAAAAATATATATAATTTTATCGTCAAGCCAGTTTTTGATTTCTTAAAAATGGCCGAGATATGTAAAAAAATACGTATTTCTGCCCTGTTTTTCGGCGCGGTTTGTTCTCCTCTACAGATCTCATTTCTCAACCGATTCTCGTGAAATTTTGTGAGCAGATTTAAAAATTATATAGGCTTTTTTGTCAGGCCAGTTTTTTGAAATATTGGATACAGTTCGAAAAACTGAACCTAAAAAAATAAATAATTCACACATTTCGAAAATACAAAATTTGAAGCGCCATCTAGCTGCGAATATACCAAATACTTAATATACCAAACAGCATGAACCCCACTATATGCTTGAAAACCTCGTGGCGAGAGGGCGAGATCTATATTTTTTTAACAATTTACTTTTCAATGCAAGGTCTACACTACAGCTCACTTAGCCACTAGTTTATTTTAAATTACATAACTAATGTGAGGTAATTTCAATAAAAGGTTTTTAAATTACTTTGTTAGGTACCTTGTCTTACCCTTACCCCTACTGCCCTAACAACGGCTTACCTCAATTACTTGTTTTTAGGGTACCTCAAAAGGAAAAACAGATACCTACTCTTATCTTAGGATCACTTCGTTGTCATGGTCAATTACTTCCTTTAAAGGCCAGGTCCCTATTTCACAGACGTGACAATTGTAAGTGACAATGACAATTTGCTGTCCATGGCGTCAGCTAATTTGAATTTAGAAAATATACTGACCAAACTACATAACGCACAGATACCACAACGAACATAAAATTGTCATTGTAATTTACAATTGTCCTGTATGTAAAATAGGGGCCAGGTATTGGGCAAGTCACCCTACTCAGTACTCGCGTCGAGTCCGAGAAGTCCGTGTTGCACTTGATGGGTTTTTTCATCTAAAAATAATTTCGAAAATTCGTTTTTTTTTCCTATAGATTACGTCAACGAAAGATGAGATTGAAATGGTGGCGCCACTTTCCCTGTTTAATTAACGTTTAGAGGTTAAGTCATTGGAAATTGATCTTAAAATAAGGCGCAAAATTAGTTCCATTTCCAAACGAGACTCATCTTTCGTTGACCAAACTCAACGTAAATAAACCTTTTTTTTTTGTTTATTTACTTTAGGTAATTATATCTTGTCGCGAAAATGGTGCCACTTTGAGTAACCCTGATTTTGTTCCGATAGATCATCGAAACAATTTTTTGATCACTTATACAAATGTTGAAAAGTTACCGAAATAATCGTAATATTCGTAACCTTTTGTACCGGCTCGCGTCACTGTGCGCCACCCACCGCCGCGCGCCGATTACCTACCTTACGCGCGTCCGTCCTTCCGTGCACTACCGCGTTGATATTTATTTTCGTTCATTTCTAGAAATCCTTTGGGAATAATTGGGGGATTACTTAATTTTTAAAAGTAAATACTTATTTAATATTTAACTTTTACGACTGTAGAATTAATGCTTCCTATATAAAAATTAATAAAACGCAATAAAAAAAACTATAATAGTCACTTGAGTGAAAACTTTTGCTATTAGTGTAGTAATTATAGGGAATCTTATGCTACAAAATCACTTATTTTATAATATTTGTTTCTAAGTTAGGATTTTTTATTTTTTATTGGCCTTTATGAAAAAATCCTCTTAAATGTAAGTGGTGATTTTGTAAGGTTTAGTTTCTAATGGTTTTAAGAAATTCATTAAGAAAATTCCCTTCATGTACGATTTAATCTCGATGTTATAAAATAAAAACAGTCTTTAAACCGCCTTTGTAAAAAAAACAACCTAGATATTTTGGGGAAAACTTGAAATTTATCATTGACAAGTTTATTTTAATCAAGTTTTCAAAAATCACCTCTGTAGGATATAATGTGATTTTCTCGAACAAAGTATTTTTCATTGCCCGGAGACTCATGACACGCCGCGCGCCGTCGCGTCATCGTCGCTCGTAGGTACAGACAGAGTGCCTGCCATTCGTGCTCGCTCACCACTCTATATTACGCTCCGTCTTGCTGATATTTTCGTAAATTTTGAGAAATCCTCTACTTAGAATTGAGGGATTACTTAATTTTAAGATGTTATTAATTATTACACTATATATTATTGAACTTTTACGACTGTAGAATTTATGCTTCATATTTAAAAATGAATAAAACGCATTTAAAAAAAAACTATATTAGTCACCTGAGTGAAAATTTTGTTTTTAGTATAGTTAATTATAAAAAACTTTATACTGCAAAATCACTGATTTTTTTATATTTGTTTCTGAGTTATGATTTTTTTTTATTTATTAGCCTTTTTTGCAAATTCCTCTGAAATGTAAGTGGTGATTTTTGAGGTTTCATTTCTAATGGTTTTAAGAAATTCATAAAGGAAATTCCCTTTGTGTACGATTTATTCTCGATGTTTTAAGACAAAAACAATATTTAAACCACCGTTGTAAAAAAAGCACCCCAGATATTTTGGGGAAAACTTGAAATTTATCATTGACAAACTTATTTTAATCATGTTTCCAAAAATCACCTCTGTAGGATTTATTGTGATTTTTTCGAACAAAGTATTTTTCCTTGCCCGGAGTATTATATGAAAACGATACCAAACACGACCTATTTGCTAAACTTATGGAGACATGGATGTGAAAGTGCAGCGTGGTAGAAGGCACCTCTCCCCCCCACCCCTGGCTACCACCATGGTGGTACCACGTGGTTACAGGGCTAAATCAGCTCAGATGACCACAAAGTACGCCTGTGCCAAGCGGCTTCCTTTGTTGACGATCTGCAAGGTTGATGCTACTAAATACTGCACTATAGAGAAAATGAGGCATTTTGAGAATAGGTCATTCTGAGAATAAGTCTTTCTGCGAATGAGTCCAAAGGAGAATAGGGCATTCCACGAATAGGGCATTTTGAGAATGAGGCATATCGCGAATAAGGCAATATGCGACTGCAGGGCATTTTGCGAATAGGTCCTTTTGCTACTAAGCCCGAAAAATCTGCTGGGTTTCAAATTAAAACAGATAAATCGAGCCCCAATTGGGCGAAAATGGCGAACCCCAATTCATGATATCACACGAACATCGTTATCTTCCAAATTACGTCAACAGAAAATACAAGACGAAATTCCTTACTTTCATTTTTCTGTTTTAAGTTGAAACTCAGCAGACTTTTCGATAATCGATTCGTTAGCCGGTACGGCCCCAGAAGTGAATTTTGATTATTGTTCCAATGTGTATGTTTCATTGTGTATGCTGTTGGTGTGTCTTAAACAAATAAAATAAAAGAATAAAATTAAAATTAAATGAAACCGAATGCATGTAGTGAAATGATAAAAAGACTTTTTTTTTACTTTTATAATATTTGTCGCAGACCCAGCAGGCTTGGACCACTCGACAAGAAAATCATCACCAACAAATGCAATATTCAGTATAATTTTACTCAACATCAACGAAATTCAAATCCTTTACCGATTTCTGAATAATCTATATTAAATCCCTTTTGCCCTCTAGCGAAACCGTTAATGTAGAAACGTTGTAGACACAAGAACTTTGGAGTTATTGGGAACGCTCTGGAGTTCGGTGGTTATGTTCGTCACCATCTGCCATGCGGGTTGCGGTTACAACTCTCGACACTTCGGTGTAAAGAGGGAACAGGTGAAATGTGTATCTAAAGTTATAAATAGACTTGAAAAGCGACCAAAAAGGTATAGAGAGTAGGGTTTATTTGGCGTGGCGAAATGTTGTTAAAACCATAGGTTACGGACTTTAAGGGCCCATGGTCACGTTCTTAAACAAGGTAGCAACGCGCCTTTTCGTAGCGTGCGTTCTGTACATTATTATCGCGGCCCCCTTACTCAAATCGCCATTCTACTAAAATTAACGCTAGTAGAATAGAATGCAATGTATAGGAATGATACAGATGGGCAAAACACCCGGTTTAAGAGCGTGCAGTCTGCACACTAGCGCCGCCATTGGAAATAAAATCATAGTGTTTTAAATAAAAAAGAAATTATGAATTATCTCTCTGGAGTGCACTGCGAACAAGCTTTGCGGTACTTTTTATCCCTTAAACAATATTTTCTAGCCTGTCGTTTTGTTATATGGACTTTTATAGCGAAAAGTGGCCACTTTTAACAATAAAAGTCCATTAAACTAAACGACAGGCTAGAAAATATTGCTTAAGTGATAAAAAGTACCACAAAGCTTGTTCGGAGTGCACTCCAGAGAGATAATTTACAAATTTGTCTTTATTTAAGCACTATGATTTTTTTTCTAATGGCGGCGCTAGTGTGCAGACTGCGCAGCCTTAAACCCGACCACTGGGTTTAAATCCAATAAAAACCCACATTGTATGTTATAGAAACTTTTTAAAGTTTTTTATTTGTTAAGTTTAAAGTCTTGAGAAGCAGTTGTGGCTAAACGCTTTATTGTAGTGGTTAAGTAGCTATACAATGGTTGGTAATCGAAATATTGAACGAAAACGATATCTGGAGCTCCTTCGTGTTTCATAAAGCACGTCAAGCGGATGTCCCGGCTGCTTTTCAGCTTTAGCTCGGTTGTTAACTCACACACCCACCCACTCCTACTGTATTGGGACCGCTTGGTACCTAGGATATGGCCCATCTTTCTTATACATATATACATAAGGATAGGAATGATGCCCCACAGCGTCGTAGTTAGGAGCTAGCAAGGGCGGCGGCTGCCAGGCGGCGAAACCTTCAGGCACAGATAAGTACAGATGCCGGCATATAAATTGGCAAGAGAAAGATGAGACAAAAGATGCGCAGTAGCCATAAACACTAAGTTTATGGCTACTGCGCATCTTTTGTCTCAACTTTCTCTTGCCAATATATATGCCGGGCAGTACAGTACGAGGCATATAACTTGAAATCGGGTGGGGATTGCGCGACTCTTATTTTGGGTATGCGTAGCGCGCATATCCAAAATACGAGTTTTGGGTTGGGGCGCGGGCGGCGGGAAAGAGGCGCGTGCTATTGGTCGCTTACAAGAGCACATGCGCGAACTTATCCCCACTTCGTCGAAAAAATTTCAAGATACGTGCCTAGTACTGTATACTACCGTACAGAAAGGAAACTCTCCGCCCCGCCCCACAATCAATTACCTCACCCCACCGGGGCGCCCACCGCGCGAGTTCGTGTGCCGATCCGTGTGCTCTTCAATAGCTCTAGACTTCACGCACACAGTTACGCGTGTGCAAAAACGTCACTGGGTAGCGTCTGTGTATAATAGGTAGTTGAAACGCGACGCTTGTATGGAATGTCCGGGGTGTGCTTCAGGGAGCGCACTTTGCTGACCTAGCTATAAAATAAGTTTCCCTTCCTACAATATAAGTCTTGGGGTGCAAATTCAAATCCTGTAAGGGGCGCTTAAGACCCTAGATTTAAGTGGAGCATAAAATTCAAGTCTTGCCAGGCGCACTCATGAGTTCATGACCCTAGCTCCGACAAAATTAAGTGTGACTTAATGAAGAATAATCTATATTTCTTCGAATCCTAATCTTTATCCTTGTGATACAGAGTTCTTCTCAAACCTTGTAGATAGACTGACAACAGCTTACATTATTATAAAGTCCTTGTATATTTTGAAAAACGATTACTTAACGAAACTAAAAGGCAAAATCGTAAATAGCCCTAAACCTAACGTGATCTCTTTTTTTACTCTTACGAAAACGTGCGAACGAAATAGAAAGTGTAGGTGCATACACGAGTAGACGTGACGTCACACAGAGGTCAACGGATACTACCCGGGTAAATCTAATACACCTAGCTACTGTCGTACTCCTCAACTTGGCCGGGTTATACCTAAGACACTCGTCACAGTTTTAACAATCTATAAGGGCTGGTTTATACGGGGTTGACTGGACCCAGCGACTCGGAATTTCAGCCCCGTAACTGGGAACAGGTAGACAGGATCGGCAGTTTGTCGTACTGTGCCCGAAAATAGAACGAGTGGCTAGTCAGCTGGACTGACTTGCGAGCGAGAAGTCAGACTGGACTGGGATGAAACTAGTGTCTACATGAGCCCAGTAGCAAGTCAGGGCTGGACTGGGTTACTGTACTGCCATGTTACTGACCCCATATAAACAAAGCATTAAACTGTGCTATTATCGTGCTTGCAGGTGTAAATTAATTGTGGGTATAATTAGCCAAATAATTAATAATTTTCCATTGATGTAAGGAGGTAATCAATAAGTTAATTGTTCGTTAATTACTGGCAATTTAAATTACTTTGCATAAAAACTTGCTATAGGTAAAAATAGTGTTATTACTTAGGCAAGTAAAGAAGTAGTTTAACTTTTAATTAAAATACAAGAACATACATACTTAAATTAATTTATCCTTGAATAGAAAAATGGAATGATATAAAAGCATCCCAAATTCTTAATTAATTAACCTCGTTGATTTTTTCAGAATTCACTATTAATAATAGACAAATAGAAGCAATAAAGAACTATGTATTACAATTTATAAGCAGTTATTAATCATCATAAGGTAACAAAGCAAATTAATACTCTAGTTTTTTGACATCTTAAATATTGGTGTTATCCCAAAAGGCATAAGATTTTTTTTTCGGACACTAACCCATACCATCCAATTTAAGAAGTCTACCTAATCTGACAGCACTAACTAAAACACTAAATTTGATTCAATATTGAACTCTAAAGAGCATTTCATCCGCAAATCAGATCCGAAGATGTGGACGAGTTACCGGTAACTACTAAGGGTCTAGAATAATAGACTTTATAGAAATAGCTCTCCAGCACATAACTTTGGAGACAGTGATGTTGACAGAAAATGCTGTTCTCGTCACTCAGTAAATGAGATCACCAAATTAATAAAAAAAAATATTTATCAGGAGACTCAGAGTTCTTTTATGTAATACCTTATGCTTCAAAAACCGACTTCAAAAAAGGAGGAGGTTATCAATTCATCATATTTTTTGTTTATTGTTCTAATTTTAATTACTTACACTTAGTTCAGAAATTATTATTATTTTTATGGTCATTAGATATAAGATTTTATATCCATGTTATTTTAAAAGATTCTATAACTATGTATAATTAAATATTAAAGCACAGTTAAAATGTGAAGCCGTTACTTTCAAACAATATTTTCAAAAACATGACAGTATCACATTCTTATTCTTCTTATTGTATGAGGAATAGTGGCCACCTCTGGTGTTAGAGTTTATCAAGCCGCCTATAAAGCCTCTAACTTGGCTTAACGACTGTTATCAGATGCCAACAACAAACCGTTTAACGTGCCCTCCGAAGCACAGAAGCACTCAGTTGTAATACCACTTAACGGTCACCCATCCAACAGCTGGCCAGATCGCGTGTTGCTAAACAAACATGATCGAGTACGATCAGTCTGTCAAGTTCCACCATGAGCGCTTCAGTATCACATTTAAACAGTGTCTAAATTAAACATAGTTTATAAAAACATATATTTGTGGTAACACCACACTATCTACAATCTCATTAAATTTACAGTTGTGTTGTACTTCAGTTGAAGTGACTTCAGAGCGCTTGCGGCACTAAATGACATATTTTAATCTGTAAATTTTACTCTTTGCCATACATTCTCGAGTGAAGTTGCAGCTGATCACTGCCTATTGTCAATTTAATTGCATTATTATAATTATGTTTCATCCAAACAACTATTTAACTGCATTATTTTATTTAAAGATTAAAAAATATACTTGATAGATTCAATACCTTACATTGAGTAAACATTGTATTCTTTGGCAATAACAAAGCTTTAAATAACTAGCTTCATATAATGACATCATAAAGAAAACAAAGTGTTTGTATGCAGCAATTGTAGGTATTTAATTTTAATGTAAATTATTTTTGATGTCTGGCTGTTATTGATTACCTCTTTTAGCATAAATTAGCTTTTATATAAGGCATACAATACTTAAAGCATGATTTTCAATACAATTTAGTGTAGCTGGATTAATCAATAATTTCTTAAATTATAGTTTTTTTATCAAGGTATGTGTGAGCATTAGTGCTGAGATTAGTATCAATTATGGAATTATGTTAACTTAGTTTGATGGTAGCATAAAAGTAGAAATATTATAGGTAAACTTCAAGAGTATAATATTAGTAGACTCTTAGCATACCTAGTACTGATATTCTGAGATTAATAAGACACATAAACGTAATATGTAACCTAATTGGAGTTTGCTTTTTTTCATACGTGGCCTATTTGAATTTATTGCTACTTTTGAGAAATTTGCAAAGCAGTGACAGCCACAAAATCGATGTAAACTTAGGCATGTCTACGATCGAAAATTTAGGACAAAGGAATGTTAATACATTATAAAACACTTTGAATTACCTTTTCGAACGTCGCACATTGAACATTTGAAGGCTTCTGCGTTATTTCTGTACGTACAAACGCTGCAATCCCAATAATTTTCTTCAAGCACTTTCGATTGCCTTTTGGCCCTCCGAATTGCATTTTTCTTGTCCATTTTAACTATCGCTTTCGTGAAATTATGTTAAACACACATTAATCATGATACTTTACAGTATCCACAAAATATTTTCACTGTATCTATTGAAATAATTTGCCTAAGAATCATTATTTATGTTTTACTGTGCACAAAACTGTACACTTCAAAACGCCATGACAGCTCGTCAATGTGGAGTCGGTAAAACAGCACTGGCGCCACTTTTCTTTCTCGACTGTTTTACCGGCTTCTGTTACGCCTTCGCTTTCCACTAGATGGCACTTGTCGTTGAAAAAAAAACAGCTATTCGAATCAATCAAATCATTTAATAAATATAATAATAATTAATGATATTTTAAAGTTCTTGAATCAAATCAACGATTTGAGAGCTGAATTTGGGTTGAAATAAATGTTTTCGCAGATTGATGTAGTGTCAGTCATTACATTAGGTAAGTATTTTCCGACTCTACATAGTCGGATTCTACATATTTTTGTCTATGAGAAATTTCATTTTGCTTTTCGACGGTAGATGGCACTGTTCAAATTTCCCATATAAAATTACTTTATCGGATGTTTTACGCGCGTACCTAACTCGATATTGTCTTTGAGAAATTTCATTTCGCTTTTCGACGGTAGATGGCGCTGTACAAATTTCCCTTACAAAATTACTCTAACGAAAGTATTAAAAGAAGAAGAAGAAAAGAAAAAACATTTAAAATTATTTCCTATATCACTGTGCCTATTATGTAGGTACTAGGTGTAGGTAAGTACTTAATTAATCTAGGAAAAAAAGTAGAACCTACCTACCTAAGTAGGTATTAATTACCTAATTAATATTTTCGATCAACCAACTTTCCACATTATTTTTAGAACTGCCGTGCCTTGTTCATTAGAGATAATGAGATGAGACACTGGTTATGTTATGTACCTCACAAGGTTCTGTTTTGACCTGAATTGACGAATAATTTCACAAAAATTCTGTTCCATTTTTATATGACATTAAAATATATAGAGCTATCCGGAACCTCTGAAACGGGTCTAACATTTTCAGAGCTTTTTCTAGATTTTAAGAAATTACATAACCATTAGGTACATACCAATAGTGAAAAACCAAGTTAGCAGCTTCGAAATACCTTGTACTACTTATCAGCATGGTGCCCAGAAAACCTGGACATTTTCAGGGAACTCAAGTTTTTGGCGTAAAACCATGATTCCTAGCATTAAGGCTCGGTTATGCAAAATCACTTGTCTCTGTCTTTTTCTTTACGTGTAAAGAGTATGGAAAATAACCTCACTTCTGCACTTTTTCGATGTTTTTCGTTGTTTTTTCATCATTATCTTTAGCACAATGGGGAATGTCCGAAAAAAATCAAATTGGCTGAATATTTTTTTATAGGTAGGAATGAGCTCCCTTAGTAATAGAAAAAATTTCAGAACTTCCGGTTGCGTGAAAATTAAAAAAAAAATAGTCTCTTTCTCTTCACAAATACAGGAAAGTAACAACAGAATAGAGATTATACCTTTGCCATCACCTCCCACAACCAACCCACAACCACAACATAGTATTAAAAAAAAATTCAACACAAAATATCAAAACTTTTTTTAATTCTTTTTGTCATAGTGGCAGGTGTTGGCAAAGGTATAATCTCCATTCTACTGTTATTTTCCTACATTTGTGAAGTCGAAAAGACTTTAACTTTTTAAATTTTTTTCACGCAACCGAAATTTCTCAATTTTTTTTCTATTACTAAGGAAGCTTATACCTACCTATGAAAAAATATTCAGCCAATTTGATTTTTTTCGGACATAAAAGATAATGGGGATTATCTTTCTTGAAAAAAAATATTGGAACAACTGCACAGTACGTTAAAGTATATGTATTTTGATGTAGAGTTTAATCCGTTTCCGCTATTATTTACGCCAAGAACATGGCCCGCGACAAGCGCATTTGATGATACTTATTCAGATTTTTTTTTACAATCATCTGTGAGGTTTATACGCAAATTAATACTTGTAGCAACTAGATAATCTCTTTAGCTTGTCGTATGTTTTTTTTTGTGCCTACAACTTTACGTTTTCTATATAAAAATATGGCCCGCGCAAACCATGTTATCCTATTATGGACCCTTAAACGCCAATGATGGCGTTTAAGGGTCTTCTTACCAGTATGAACTGGTCGGAAACTGCATATTACTAGATTATAACCATAAAAAAATGCTGCATCGTCTAACTAATGTAGTGGCTAATTATGCATGGAATATCCAGTTAGCTTACGGTAATTCACTATCATTTTACATACATTATGTATGAGACGACCTGGTTCGAGCGTATCCCTATAACTTTTTATTGACCGGGCGGTTGGTAGGGTTGCCAACAATATGATATATTTTTTGCGCTGTAACCCTGAACTATTTCGTTTGTTTTTAAGTTTGTCATCATCATCAGCTAGCCACAGGCCTTCGTTCCTTTTGCCATAACCCGCCACGCGGGCCCAATTCGGATTTGGTAGATGGGTGATTTGCAAATGCAGCTGGGACCAACGGCATAATGGAGGAGCATCGAGATAATAATTTTTGGGCACACATTCTATAACCGACGCTTACGAAAGTTGCTTATCTGCGTCATTGCGAGCCAAGTATATATGTTATAGTCAAACCCCGAAGTCCAGGTGCTCCTAGGTTTGCCTAGTCAAACCTCAGGTTTGACAAAAAGGCTTCGTCAAAGTCCAATACTAATAGCGTGTTTCGGACTTTGACTAACGTATTTATAGCCAAACCTAGGCGAGACTAAATAGTATAGGTACCTACTTTATTATAAAATGAAAAAGTAAAATGATTGACTTTTCTGAATTTAGATTGCCTTCTTAATGTTATTTAATTACTAGCGGCCGCCCGCGACTTCGTCTGCGTGGAAAGGTTTTTTGCTATCCCTCGGGAACTATATATTTTTTCCGGATGAAATGTACCCTATGTCCTTCTCTGTACTCCTGACAACGTGTATGCAAAATTTCATGATGATCGGTTCAGTAGTTAAGACGTGAAGGCGTAACAAACAAACAAACAAACGGACTTTCGCATTTATAATATTAGTAAGGATATTACTTAGGTACCATGGGCAACAGCGTCGCTTAACCACTGCTAAGGTTAAAATCGCTTACACGCCGCGCCCGCTGTCACATACGTTTAGTTCGTGCAGGGGCGATACGCGCGCACACGAATTTTGTTGCAAACTGGTTAAGCGACGCTGTTGCCCATAGTACCTTAGGTATTTAAAATTGACAACCCTTGTGCAGGCAAAAGTACCTAATGTACCCACAGGGTGTACGAGGCATGTCAGGAGAACCTTAGAATTTGATGACGATGAACCCCACCTAAATATTTAATCTTGGATAAAAAGATTCAATAATAAGTATTTTGTAACGGACACCGTCTAAAATAATTTAAAATCTTTTTTTGCAATGGTTTTAAATTTTTGTCGACCGCACACCGTGTGCCCGCTGGCATAGTTTGTAGGAGCCATAAATTATAACTACTACTTACATAATTTATTTACCTATTTCTTATGCCTTATGTTCTATCTAGCTAGTTACAACCACTTTGATCTAGCACGAAGCTTTTCCGTTTCAGCTTGGGCAAAAATGCTTTTGTATGTCTGTTTAGTTGTCCCTCTGTTCTCCTCTACAGGTCGCATTTCTCAACCGATTCTTGTGAATTTTATTACCTACATATTTTGTGTGTTCGATTAACTTTTTCGAAATTGTTCGAAAAAAAGACATAAGTGCCCATTACAGCCATTTTGAAAAATTATCAAAAATGTCACTAATTTTATAAAGATTGAAAGAACCTTATTACAAGACCAAGACGAAAGAAAAAGTGTTCACTTATTTTTTCTTCTTCGAAGAATTTGAGAAAAAAAGTTTCGATCCTACTCAGCTACAAAAAAGGTGTGTACAAAACCTCACGAAGAAGTATTTCTAAGAAAAAGCAACCTTTTTGTATGGTCTACGTGAATTTCGCTACCTGCCCTCCTTGCCGCGGCTTCGAAAGCAGTTTTTTCAAATTCCTATTCCTACAGATTGATTAAAACTGATCAAAACAAAATATACTTATAGGTACTTACTTTATTTAAGTAGGTTTACACAGCACTACAATTGAGTGTGTTTTTAACCAAAATTATAATAGGTAGT
The DNA here is from genome assembly GCA_943789525.1 of Agriphila geniculea. Lineage (NCBI taxonomy): Eukaryota > Metazoa > Arthropoda > Insecta > Lepidoptera > Crambidae > Agriphila > Agriphila geniculea. Next base: position 5,651,822 of record OX038894.1, on the reverse strand, counting down.
TTTCAGTTTTTAGAAGTAACGAATCTATGAATAAAAAAAACGCGCGTAAAAATTCGATCAAGTAATTTTGTATGGGAAATTTGTACAGCGTCATCTACCGCCGCAAAGCGAAACAAATTTTCTCATGGATAATTAAAATGAAACTGTATCAAGTACTTTTACACGCGCTTTTTTTCAATAGATCCAACAGATGTAAGGGTACACAGTACAGAGGAGCTCGGTGGCGCAGTGGTTTAGCGCCTGGCCCAGCGATTGCGTAAGTTAAGCAACGTTTGCAAGGGTCGGTCATGGGATGGGTGACCAAAAATTTACTATAGCGAACTCCTCCGTGCTTCGGAAGGCACGTTAAGCCGTTGGTCCCGGCTGCATTTGCAGTCGTTAATACCCACCAATCCGCATTGGGCCCGCGTGGTGGGTTATGGCCCGTCCTCCTTATCCACCCATAAGGAAGGCCTGTGCCCCAGCAGTGGGGACATCAAAAGTGGCTGATTGACAAGGGTACAGTACCCCTACCACGAACATCTATCGCTTATTGGCTGTAGATGGGGCTATACAAAGGACATGTCCCATCGCGCCTATGTCATATGCCTCACCATTCTCAATAAATGAAAGTCTATCGCGTCTTAATCAAAGTAGTATTTCAGAGTTGGTATTTTACTCTAGAATCAGATTAATAATTATTTTCTGCATTAAAAAGTGTGATTTTTAAGTTAAAACGCTTTTAAATCACAATTTTTTGTCATGATAGTACTATTTAGTTAGGGGAGAGTTGGGTATTACCGAGCCCCTAAGGAAATTTAAATATAACTGACCTCAGGTTAGGTTAAAATAAAAACTAAATATGACTATAGCTGGAGAATTTATCTAGCTACGCTAACGAATCTTCAAAAACATCAAAATAAAACACAAAACAAAAATATGAGCAAATAACAAAAAAATGGGAAAACGCGATATTATCAAACTGGTCTGATAATATCGCGCCCCTAGGTCGATAATTTGGCGCTGGGTCTGATAAAACCGCGCCTCTAATTAAAATTGTCAATAAACTGATAACTATCACTACTAAATTTATTTCTTTTTATATTCATTAATCAACTCAGTCTCAAAATTATAAACTTATAAGTTTCCATATTAAACGATTTTTTTTTTTCTTAGGAAGACCAACAGCCTACATTACATAAAATATGATTTTATGTAATGTTTTATGTAATGTAGGCTTTTGTTTGTTACAAAAGATGTCTTTCTACTTCGAAAACTGATTAAGTAATCTCAAAATAATTGTCCATTTTCGGGATTTTTTTACTAAAGTATGCAATTACTTCATAGGAGGATCAGCCAGATCCTTCGTTTTCGTCGCCTTGTGTAAAGAAAAATATTTGCCATAGATATTTTCATACTGTATAATTTCGCGCCCCGCGCGCGAAATTATCAAACAAGGTAATTTTAATTCGAAACCTCACAAACCAAAACAAACTTAAGGAATTAATTTAAAATAATTCTGCACACAAATTCTACATCATTTTTACGTTATAAATGTATGTAGTTTATTACTCATTAAGTAATATTGATTGACTCGCCTCTTATTAAAATATTAGAAAAAAATGGATCGTGTGCGTGGAAAAACTAAAAGCGCGCGGCCTTCCGCTCTGGTTGTTCGACGGAAATTGACGGTATGCGGGTGAGGTTATAGGTGCTTGGAGCTAAGATTTGACTGTTATTGCAGGTACATAGAGTTAATAGTTTTCGAGAAACCAAGGGGCACGAAATTATCAACCGCGCGGTAATACCCTACTCTCCCCTACATTTTTTTTCACAAAATACTTCAAAATACAACTTAATGTTTTTGTAATTGTTTTTCTAAATATAAAACAATTCTTGACCTAAATAAAATGTAATTAGCATTTTTTAATTATGAAAGTAATTAAATAAAATGAAACTGGGACAACGCTGGGACATCTCCTTACCTATACAAAATTACTCTATCGAATGTTTTAATTAAATGCGCGTTATTTTTTGATAGCTATTCATGCTGCGAGTACAGATCCTAGTTTTATAGTAATACTTCAATCCAGTCCATCAGCCGTTTTAATGTCCCCACTGCTGGGGTACAAGCCTTCCTTATGGGTGGATAAGGAAGACAAGCTATAACCCACCACGCGGGCCCAATGCGTAGTGGTGGGTGTTAACGACTGCAAATGCAGCCGGGACCAACTGCTTAACGTGCCTTCCGAAGCACGGAGGAGCTCGAGATAATAAATTTTTGGTCACCCATCCCATGACCGACCCTTGCGAACGTTGCTTAACCTGCGCAATCACTGGGCCAGGCGCTAAACCACTGCGCCACCGAGCTCCTCAATAACGGGTGTATTGAGGAATGATTGAGAAATGATCCTGATGATGGGCGGAATACGTGGACTTCGGCTTCGTTGAAGGTCTTGTTACACCCGGTATATCAAATTCAATATTTGATGCTAAACGTAACATAACAATCAAACGGACAGAGTTACTTTAGCAACAAGTAACTCTGTCCGTTTGATTGTTATTTTACGTTTTCAAGCCCACTGCCCAATCCAAGCCGCTGAATCAATTTGGATGAATTTTGACGGATTCTCGAGCTAAAATTAGTTAACTCGAGAGCTTTGCTATAGCTTCCTAGCTATTGTTGACAAATAAAAGATTAACAGGTAGAACTAGTTTTATTTAATTTAAGATAAGAAATCTACTTGTCTGAACCATAGATGGTCTGCAGTAACGCGAAATACGACCATGATGTGCTCAAAATCTGAAACAAAAATATTTAAGTCAGTAACCTAAACACGAACAGATATCGAAAAAAATTACGCGCGTAAAAACATTCGATAGAGTAATGTTGTATGGGAAATTTGTTCAGCGCCATCTATCGCCGAGAAGCGAAATTAAATTTTCCATAGATAATTACTCTATCGAGTAGTTTTACGCGCGTTCTTTTATCGATTGTTCGTGCTAAGGGTACTATACCCCTAGTATGAACAGCTATCGAGAAAAAAACGCGCGTTTCTCAAACTACTTGAAAGAGTATTCTCTGTGGGAAATGTCATTTTGCTTTACGGCGATAGATGGCGCTGAACAAATTTCCCATACAAAACTCTATCGAATATTTTTACCCGCGTTATTTTTTTCGACAGCTGTTAATGTTAAGGCGGTTGTATGACCGAAAGTGGCGCCCTCAGAGGTTTTTATTTAATAAGTTATTAATATAAAATGATTTTAATAATGTTTATCGTGGAGATTTTAGGGCCCATGGTCTAGTATTTTTAGAAGGTATCACTATATGCCCTCGTAGTTACTCGAAGTAGATAGCAAATGTGTCAAAAACGGCCACTTTTAGCAGTTTTTCTATCTACTTTTAGCAGTGACTACTAGGGAATGTAACGATACCGTCTAAAAATACTAGACTGTGGGCCCTAAAATCTCCACGATAAACATTATTAAAATTGTGTATTAGAATTATAATATTAAATAAAATTCAGCGCGGCGCCACTTTCGCTCAGGGTACCACCTTAAGGGTTCAGAAGTGAAGTCTGATAAAAAAAATCGCTTGCTTCAAGACCTAATTATAATTAATAATAATAATTATAAAATTATTTAATATTCACCTTCATGAAAGCACGTAAATTCACATCAGCGAATCCTGCAGCAGTCAGTTTGCAAGGATTTTGGACCCTGAAAAATTATGGAACATTTTATACTTAAAATATGTGCTTCTTACCTATTTTATTTTTAAAAACCTGCCAAGTGCGTGTTGGGCCACGTGCAGCAGAGTTTCGTAGTTTTGCTATACCATATTTAATACGACTATCATTATTCGTCTGCAAAAATAACTTTGTTTTTTATAGTCTAAATATCGTTGGTTTGGATGAACAGGGTCTTAACTGAAAAATTTCGATTTTTTCACTTTTTAATGCAGTCCTGATCAAAAAATCGACATCTTTCTAATGAATAAGGTCTTAAGGCAGCCATTACATGGTCATGCAAGCGTCAGTCAAATTCCATCAGTCATGAATTACGTTGACTGATCAGTCAGATGGAAAGAGCAAATCACATCATGCAACCTTCAGTCACTACATTACACGCTAGGTTAATCGTCAGTCACAGACCGTGACTGTGGTTAAACTGACAGCAAAACCTACCGTGTAATAACGATCGGGGGCAAAATGGTACGGGAGGCAGGTGGTATCTCCATCTTTTTCGCCCTTTTAGACCCTAAGCTTTGACTAACACAGTCTTATTCAGTCTTATACCGTGAAGCTATATACACTAAAAGGTCGTCGTCGTTTTTTAAACAGGGTATTAAGACTAAAAAGTGCCGTGTTCACATTTGGCGGGTACCCACCAAGCGAGCAGCCTCGTGCGAGGCCCGCCACACGCGGCAAACTATATTAGGAGGTCATAACAAATTTGGTAACGATCGCGTAAGTGGCTGACTCTGGGTTCACAGGATGGAGAGGCACTCTCTGATGCTAAATATGTCAGTCTGTTTGCCTGAAGTGGTTGCGTTCTTTTTATATGCAGGCCGAAAAATGTGTTATCGTTACCATAAAAAAAACGATAAGGTAAACGGCTGACAATAGTACAGCAAGTAAGTACTAGTTGTACTCACGTGAACTGTGTAAGGACTGACCAAAATTCGGTTGCGTTTCGTAGGTATAAACGATTAACTTTTTGTTTGTTTGTAATTTTTTTTCAAAAAAATGTATAGCCTTTTTTCAGCCAGCATCTAACAAGAACGCAACCACTTCACGCAAACAGACTGACATATTTAGCATCAGAGAGTGCCTCTCTATCCTGTGAATCCAGAGTCAGCCACTTACGCGATCGTTACCAAATTTGTTATGGCCTCCTAATCTAAACATTTTGCCTCGCGCGAGGCTGCTCGCTTGGTGAGGACCCGCCTAATCGCGTAAAAACGGCTGGACGGATCCTGGTTGGATGGATGGATCCTGGAATCCGTAAGGATTTTCTGTAATATGCTCGCGGACGAAGTCGCGGGCGGAAGCTAGTGTTTGTATAAATGACAAAGTTATATTTGTGGTTTTGGAAAATGTGCTAAAAACTGCTAATTATATCTTGTTGAAACAAATTTTCGTTGAAAGTGTTTACTAAGATCTACAGCATTTACCTATATCTTTTTTAGATTTTTCATTGTCTTATTATAAATAATTGTATCTAATTATAACTTAAAGGGGACACTGTCTATCCCCCCACTAGTCCCGTTGACCCAGTCCCATGATCGGACAGGTGGGATGATTATGTCCCACTAGTTCCATGGGACAACTGATACTGATATTCAAGTGCCGCTACTCCCATTACCTTTTTTTATGCACAACGGGATAGTGCTTGGCCTTCATCTCACCTGATGTTAAGTGACGATAAGGCCGATGGTAAAGCGCACTACTCCCGGAATCCTCATCACTGAGGAACTGGCTATCTTACCTCTACTGTTTTAGTTCTAACTAATCTCTAACACTCATCTCCTATTTTTAATTTTTGTGTAACATAAAAATCGTAAGGCGGTTTACAGAATACATAAACGTTTAAACTGCGTGTCCTAAAAGTATTTTTTCTTGATTTCAGTGGTTCCCAATTTAGTTTTTTTCTACATACTACTGCAAGAAAGACACAAACTCGCGACGCCTGATAGCAATGTTGCTTGCATAATTGTTTTTACGTACCCCTTGATACAACCTCGCGTAGCCCTGACCTGGGGGTACGCGTACCACTAATTGGGAAACACTACGGTATAGGCATTCAATGTTTGATTATATTCAATGAACTTTACAATAAATAGCTTTAATTAAAATGCAAAAAAAAAGTAAAATACTTAATTAGAACTAAGTACTTTTCTCAATTAATTAATGCCAAAAGAAACCCCTATACAATTAATAGAATTCTTTACCTAGTTTGAACTAGCACCACATTTTTACAAGTCCCTGCGTCGCTCAAATACCATCGACAATTATAGACCGCGTCAGCTACGTCCATGCTCTGTAACAAGGTTTTTTTTAAATATTTTTAGTAACAGAAGAATAGAAATAGATGATTTTAATGGAGAATTTCCAAGAAGTTTATTAAAGACATTCAAGAATGCAATAATTAATTAAGTAATTACGATTTTATTACTTTTTAATAACATTAATACTCTTTATCCTACTTTAATAATTAAAATAACAAGGTATTTCCTACTTTACCATACGGTAAACAAGAAAACAATGCAAGTAGGTAAATTTTAACAAACATTGAAAATTATCGAAAAATATTTTTTTCTAGTATATTATTTAGTATTGTATAAAAATAGCATTGTGAATGCAAAAATCTCAAATTTAAAAACATACTTACATTGTTTATTTAACCGCATTGTATATCCATTGTTATTAACATAAAAAATGTTACATATAACAGCTAAAAATATTTATTTACCTAATATTTAACTCACCGATCTCATCAATGTGTCACCGAACAAACAAAGAAAAAATATTTGCAGTAAACTCATGAACAGAAAAGTAAGAAACGACATCTGAAAAGCTACATCTTTGATTATCTGAAATTCACAAGTAAGTACTGTAGTTAAATCTATAAAAAGTGAAGACTCATTTAACGTATAATTAAGAAAAACCGGCCAAGTGCGAGTTAGACTCGCGCACGAAGGGTTCCGTACCAAAAAACGGCAAAAAAAAAATACGTTTGTTGTATGGGAGCCCCCCTTAAATATTAATTTTATTCTGTTTTTAGTATTTGTTGTTATAGCGTCAACAGAAATACATCATCTGTAAAAATTTCAACTTTATAGCTATCACGGTTCATGAGATACAGCCTGGTGACAGACAGACAGACAGACATACAGACAGACAGAAGGACAGCGGAGTCTTAGTAATAGGGTCCCGTTTTTACCCTTTGGGTACGGAACCCTAAAAACTTGCTGAGTATGTTATCAGTCAGTACTCAATAATTATGAAAATAGTACGTTAAACGGGACTGTGAATTGAATTGTTGAATTCTACTGTAATTAAATTAATTTTAACCCAACTTTGTAAGTAAGTAAGTACCTACTTAATCTGTTTTACTTTTGCGACCACGAACTGTTTTAGTCTTTATATTTATAATGTTCTCATGTAAGTGACAATGTTATGTCTTTATGAGAATAAAGTTCTTTAAACCTAAACCTAAATCTTCGCTCATCTATAAATGATCGAAGAGTTAAATATTGGAAGTGAATAACAAAATCGAAATTTCATAAAAGATGTCTTAGTAAGTAACGATACTTATTTACTATTAATAAATAGGGATTTACAGTAGGTAGGTAGTCAATCTTTCCCAAATATATAGAGCTACATAAAAATATATATAGTACGATAGACAATATTTTCCTTTAAAATAGATTTTTACTTAGTAAGTACTTAAGATTTCCATAGTTAAAAAAAGAAACACAATTAATCATCACATTAATTGCTGCTAAGAAATTAATACCGTAACATTAAATCCAGTCAGACAAATGACGAATGAACTCGTCAAGAAGTTAAATAAGGTTGACTTCGAGTACACCACCTCCAACATACTGGCTGAGCTGAAAAATAAAATATTAATGGACTGAAAAAATAAATTTAATAGAGCTTACAGAGCCACGTGTTATTGCATTCAACCAGAAACCTCACAGAATTGGGATGATGACTAATGAATAAAATAACGAAATAAATAAGTACAATATATTGCCTCTTATTTGTTTTATGACCCTTCAAATTTGGGTGGACAAGTCCATTTAAAAAGTATAAAATTTATTAAAATAAATAATACCTTTAATTAGTCCATAAAATTTATAGCAAGTCTGAGAAACCATTTTGATAAACACAATATTTAATATAGCTGCCGAACAAATTTCCTACGCGTTGCATACAAACTACTCAAGCGCGACGTCATAACTAAGTAGCCGTTAGTATGGAGCGTTTTTGGGTGAGTCCAATTTGTGTGCATTTCAAACTGCGATATCTTGGGCAGTTTTGATGCTAGCGAAATAATTCTTGACCAATGTTTCTTTTTTTTTTGAGAGGTAATTTATGTAACTTAATATAAAAAAATAGTCATCATGCCTATTATCACCAGCTCCGAAAAATCACCTTATAATCTGCTGATGCCACTTAACCAACTCCTTAAACTTTTCTTTGTATTGCGAGCTTATAGCTTCGGAAGAAGAAAGGTTCATAGAAGGGATGATATCTTCGAGCTGGCGTTGCAGCAGTCTGAATTGGATCCTGATGTGGGTGCAGCAAGTGAAGAAAAAGTAATCTGTGGCGCAAATCTCTAGAAGGACGATGCTTTCTGGAAAAATAACCGAAATGTTCAAGATGATTTTGAAAGCACGCGAGATTTTGTGAACTCTTTCGTCAAAGTTAACCTTCTCCATATTTATATGATCCTGGTACTTTGGGGACGTAGGTGATCGACAATATTTAAAAAAATGCCAAATGTAGTGTTGAAGGGGAAAGCATTTCCCCAAGGCACTACTGGCATCGTTTGGCTGTTTCACTGGGATTATAAATTTACCTATAGCACTACTGGTTGTGCTGAAGAGAATAGAAGTTCCCTAAAACACTACTGATTTTGAACGCAAGAGTTAGCACGTGAGATTTTGTGAACCCTTTCTTCGAAGTTAACCTTCTCCATATTCATGTGATCCTGGTACTCTATAGATGTAGGTAATTGTCAATATTTAAAAAAATGCCACATATGGTAGTGTTCAAGGGAATAGCAGTTCTCCAAGGCACTACTGGCATCGCTTGGGTGTTTCACTGGTAGTACAGTAGTCCGTAGAACATTTAAATCACCAAAAAGGTTACCGTTTGCCGTTGTGATATAGTTATTTATTACGAAATTATAGATACTTTAAATCAAGTTTTACAGATCGCAACCCGCCGTAACCTATATTTGTATATCTACAAAAATTATAATTTTTTAATTTTCAAGGTTTACCACATGATTTAGCTATTGTAGTGTTCTACAGCTTTGTTTGATTGCCACTGATAATAGTAAGACTATGGAAAGTGATCATACACAGATTTAAGACCAGATAAAAACCAACCATTTTCATCAGGTCTTAAATCTGTGTATGGCTACTTTTTATAGTCTTACTTTTATCTGTGGCAATCAAACCAAGCTGTAGAACACAACAATAGCTAAACTATGTGGTAAACCTCGAAAAATAAAAAAATAACATTTTTGGAGATATACAAATATAGGTTACGGCGGGTTGCGATCTGTAAAACATGGGATAAAGTATCTATAATTTCGTAATAAATAACTATATCACAACGGCAAACGGTAACCTTTTTGGTGATTTAAATGTTCTACGGGCTACTGTACTATGGGATTATAAATTTCCCTATGGCACTACTGGTTGTGCTGAAGAGAATAGCAGATCCATAAGGCACTACTGGTAGTACCACGCGGTTGTGGTGCTAGTAAGAAAAGAAAAATTTAATATACTTACACATAGGTAATGCATAATTTGGTTACCATCTTTACAATTAATTTGTAATAGTTTTCCTTGGAGTTGTGTCACATACTCGTCTGGCATACCATTTCACCGCAACTTTATCTCTTTTTGTTACTCGGAAACATCATTCTTTAAGGCAACAAAATTATTCAGCGGTTTCTTTACTTTGTCATCGTTGAATCGTCGACGAGCGGTATTCCCGCTCTAGTAATGTTATTTCTGAGTGGCGAAAAGAGATGTGTGGATACTAAGTTACTTGAGTTTAATGAAATGTTAATTTTTATACACACCTGACCAGATCTGATGGATGTATGCAAATGGCCAATACCGAAGATCAAGAGCGTTGACGAATGGATACACATCCATAAACGGTAGCATCAACTCTAGATCCCCCAACCTATAATACTTGTACGCAATCAAAATTAAGGGACTTAGATCGAAAACCACTATCATCAAACAATTAAGGACATTTAGAACCTTTATCACCATATCAAGAAACCTTATATCTGGTTTTATCATCTCCTCTTCATCAATATTTTCGAATTCATTCTTCCTTCTTTCCAATTCTCGCAAATTCACCACCATCTTATGCACTTGTTTCTCATTAAGTACCAATAGCAAACCTTTTATATCTCCCAATACACTTAGCGTTACACAAGGTGCCACAAATGTGATTTCAGTAAAATTATTACCAGTTAAAATACCCCAAAAAACGTAGTGTAGTGCTCCCACGATAGCTGCGTTCAACCATATGAAATTGATCAGGAATACGATATTCTGCTTCAAGTTCCTTTTCCTCGGATCCATGTACATTCCAGTCAAGTGGAACAGGAATTTTATCTTCTTCAAAGACTTGTCGAAAAGCAACTCTTTAGACATATTGACTTGTTAAAATTTTAAGTGCAACTAACACCTATATTGATCGTGCAACAATGCAATTTAAATTTAAACTTCATGAAAGATTTCTGGATGTAATTTATATTTCACGCTATAATTATATACTTAAGTTACCGAAGTATTAACGCTATTATTAAGCTACACTGTAATTTTCAGTTAAGCTTGAACAATGCCCATTTTCTGATTACAGTGATTAACATATTCTATGCCACCAAGGTGGAAATTTTGATTTCATAAATTTGTATTTTTTAACTTGAACATTTTATATCATAAGAACTCAAGTGTTAGCTTTAAGGGTCGATATCAAACAAAGGCCTAAGGCCTAATCTATGTTAGAATCGCACTAAGCAAATCAATGTTCAGTACATACCTAGCACGAACAGCTATCGTAAAAATAACGCGCGTTAAAACATTCGATAGAGTAATTTTGTGTGGGAAATTTATACAAAGCCATCTAACGCCGAAAAACAAAATGAAATGTCCCATAGAGAATAATCTATCGAGTACTTTTACGCGCGTTTTTTTCTCGATAAACGTTCGTGCTAAGACGGTTCTCACACTGGCACCGCGCGCGGTCGCGGGGCTCCCGCGCGCGTTTTACTTTGTATGCAAGTACATCAATTTGTATAGAAAACCGCTTGGTCCAACACACTGAGGCCGCGCCAGCAGGCGCGGAAATCGCGGGGTACAACACACTGAGCTCCATAGTATCGTGCCGGTTTTTGTACGTAAGCGCGGGGCCGTCCGTCGTATGACGCCGACCGGCGCGAAGGCGCGTCGAAAACCGCCCGAATAGGCGGTGCGCTGCGCCGTCGCCGCGCGCGTGAAACGCCAAACCGTAAGAGAATCGCGTAAGGGTACCGTACCCGTAGCACGAACATCTATCGAGAAAAATAAACACGCGTAAAAAATTTCGATAGAGCAGTTTTGTATGGAAATTTTGTACAGCGACATCTACCTCCGAAAAGCGAAAATAATTTTATCTATAGATAATTACTCTTTCGAGTACTTTTACACGCGTTTTTTTTCTCGATAAATGTTCGTGCTAAGGGAAAATAACACAATGGAGTTACGACAAATGTAGAGGTGGAAAAAAAACCGACTTTGAAAAATATGGTTTTCTGTTTGTACTATTGTGTTAGAGATAGTAAATTTCTCAAAAACTTTTGATCGTATTTAAATCGGGTTTTTCAATATTTAAATTGCTATTACAATAACAATCTTATAAATTATATTCTTTTTTATGAAAAAGTTATCTTAATGGAATTTATATATTAAAAAAAAACTTTTTCTTTTATATATGGCCCGCCCGGCGGCTTTGTAACGAAAGCTCGATTTTGTTACGTCTTAAAATTTACATCAATATCTTATTAGGGCATAAAAAATATATTAAAAAAACTCCACTTTTCATCTCTCTATTCTATGGACTAAAACAACAACTTTTTTCTAGTTTGTCAATAGAATTTTACTATCTTTTTAGGGTTCCGTAGCCAAAATGGCATAAAACGGAACCCTTATAGATTCGTCATGTCTGTCTGTCTGTCTGTCTGTCTGTCCGTCCGTATGTCACAGCCACTTTATTCCGAAAGTATTAGGACTACATAGTTGAAACTTGGTAGGTAGATGTATTCTGTAAACCGCTTTACGCTTTCCTTACAAAAATAAAAAAATCAAAGATTAAGGGGGGCTCCACATACATGGAACTGAAACAGAAAAGATTTTTTTTCAGCAAACTAATACTTGCGGGGTGTCCATAGATAGTTCTTTAAAAATGACATTGAGGTTTCTAAGACAATTTTTTCACAAAGTCAACCGTTTGAAAGATATATACTGCCAAAGTGGTAAAATGTGTGTCCCCCCCCCCCCCCCCCCCCTTTAACTTTTAAAGTAAGACAGTGAAAAATCTAAAAAAAATATATGCTATAGACCTTAGTAAACACTTTCAACGAAAATTGGTTTGAACGAGATACAGTAAAAAGTTTTCGAAATATAGTACATTTTCTAAAACCGCAAATATAACTTTGTCGTTTATACAAACACTGTGAAAAACAAAGTTACTTTTTCAGGTGAAAAATGATAGCGGTATTAAAATATGGTATGGTATAATGTAACTACGGAACCCTACTGCGCGTGGCCCGACACGCACTTGGCCGGTTTTTTTAACAGCAAACATTTGGCCAATGCCTAGTAATTACAGTTTGTTTGTATTTTTTTTAAATCAAACTTTGATAATAACTTATTCATTCAGTTACAACGCCATTTTGGATCTTGTCTCATTGTTACTACTTATTTTAAACTTATTTTTACTTAGGTTAGGTACACAGTTCTAAACCAAGATTTTTTAGTGGGGCTTATAAAATCCTGTTTTGGAACTAATGTAATTTTCTTCTCCGAAATAAAAAGAAATTCGTTTACAGTTTTTACTTTCCCAACGAAAAAGTGTACTTACCTTTAATAGTGACTAAATTTTCTACTAACACTACATAATAATTGTACGAAATAATCTACATTTTTATTCCTATTTCATCTTTCGTATTTTTTTTACACGACTGCCCAAAGCAAAAAGAGTGTATAATTGTTCAGGGTTCATGTATGTGGGTATGTGAGTTTCTTTATTCCACCATAACTTCTAAATGCCTGAACTGATTTGGATAAATAGGGTATCGTTAGAATCCTTACAGCATCCCGAGTGACACTAGCTATATTTTTTTTTGAAAAAATCAATATGGCAACTGTACGACGCCATTTTCAAATGTGAAAAAAATATTTTTTTTAAAGTCTTTTATTACAATATGGGCATCAAATGAAAGGCCCTGATGAGCACATTCCAAAACTATATAATATGTCACTAAAATGTGTGAAATAAAAATAAATAAATTTAAAAAATATTAAAAACACGACTGCCCTGCCAAAAACGAACTAAAAAGTTAAACAACAAGTGTCATTGCAGTCGGGGGACCTCTTTCATCAAAAATTGTTCCATAATAAGGTCCCCCGACTGCAATGACACTTGTTGTTTAACTTTTTATTTCGTTTTTGGCAGAGCAGTCGTGTTTTTAATATTTTTTAATTTTAATTTTGCATCATAAATATCATAATGTAACAAAACAGATGGCGAAACTTAAAGCGTCAACTCTAAAAAACATTTTTCATGTAATACTAGGGCGGGTCAATAAGTCCGTGACTTTCTATATTACCCGTGACTTTAAAAGGACAACACTGCTCCTGTCAACAGGTATCTTTCAATGGACTCCTATCATTTGAACAAGATGCTTCATTTAGTTTGTATTTGATAGCCATTAATAGCAGACTAAATCGTGATTTGTAGAAAAATGGAAAAAAGTTAATTTCTTATTGTGCCAACTTCGCGGAGTGTTTGGCATTGTTCAACTGCAATATGGACGAGTTTTTGCACCATTTCGTAACCGTGGATGAAACATGGATTCACCACATCACACTAGAGCTCAAAGGAGACTACTTACGTCTAAAAATAAAATATTTTTTTAATCCAAAAACCTGTGTTTCATTCAAAAAGTCACGGACTTATTGACCCGCCCTCGTATTTGTAATGCAATGTTTTCCGGTATTGATCATTTGCGATTGTCAATTTTTACGTCATTGATGCGAAAACAATGACGAAAAAAATGATAATCGCAAAAAGGGTCCGAAAAAAGGGTGGCTAAGGACTCCTGGCTATAATCTCCATTTTTTCACGCAACCGAAAATTCTGGAACTTATTTCTATTACTGTAGTGTTTGTATTATCCTTTCAAATCGGTGTACCTAAAGCGTAGAGGGACTAAATCGCGTTATGACTAGTCATAGTCCGAAGTATACTCTGTCTCACACGCAAAAGTGGGCAACACTCAGTATATGGCAACACTGGACTGTCACTGTCAGACGGGATGGTGAGAGCGGCTCTTTGTTGATGTGGGATGGAAAGAAAGCCAAAGAATATAATGTATGGGAACTCTTGGAATTTCCTCGTGTATAAGAGTGCTGGTTGTGGAGTGTGTCCGTCTTGGTGCGCTGGTGAGCCGGAGATCATTCACTTAACAAAACTCCCAGTACCTACATACGTGTGCGTATGTTATAAATACTAAGGGAGCCTATTTCTAGCTATAAAAAAAAATTTCTGCTTTTTACAGACATTTCAGCAATTTTTTACAGCAATCGATAACACAACTCAGTTCAAGTTTACAATCCATGAGTCCACACTTGGAGTTTTTGGCGCCATTTTGTCAAATTCGGTTCGGTGTCTATTTTAATTATTTGCAAATTGATTCATAGTGGAAATTGTGTCTTAAAATATGTGTGATAATTGAAATAGGCGCGATCTTGGTTGTGTGAAGCTGAGACTTTTACTGTAGTGGTGGCTACCTCGGCTGAACTTACCGAGTAAACTGTCTTGATATACTTGGTGCCAAATGCTCCAAGCAGCATTGGAATGCGATGCACCCGCATTCTAATGTAAACTGAAACAATACAGCTACCACGATCTATTCAACACTTGACACTGGCAAAAATTACTCCCTAAAAGAGGAGAGTAGATTGCCAAACTAAACATAAGAAGAAGAAGAGTCCACACTTGATCAATATACAGTGCATCAACTATTTGTTTCGTAGTTGGATTCCCGGTTTCCCGCGTTTTCCCGTCAAATCTGAGCAATGTGCACTGTTTTTGTTTTCATCTTGGGGGGACGATCAACTGCGGGCTTTGACTTTTAAAAACTATAACTTCGTGCACTATTTTGTGCCACCATGAAACTACAAATGTGATTATTTACTTTTTTATGTGTATATGGTTAAGTTTAACCATAAATCGTTTGCAATAGAGCAAAGTAAGACCAAGCGTTGCTTACAACCTGAAATAAAAAAAGTGTAGGTACTTTTTATTCATGCTTGGATTTAAAGGCAACGATTTAAATTTATAAATAAACTTACCCTCATAAAAGCTCTCAGATTGAGGTCAACGAATGTATATGCTGTCAACTTGCAGGCCCTTTGTGACCTAAAATAGAATCAGTTTTATAACTTTCACTACGTTTTGTCAAATTAAAGATTATTTATATTTTACGTTGGGACGGAAATCAAACACAAAAACTTATGATAGTTTAGCATTAGCTATGAAGGCAAAGATTTTGTTTTTTTAAGTATTAATTATTAAAAATAAACAATGGGCTAACTAAATCTATGGACGCTGTTTTTATACGCGTTTTTTTGTCGGCATTTTTGTAATATTTTCACTTCTCAAGCTTACGCACTCACTAGACATGAAATAAAACAATTTTTAACGGACACTAGCGCGGTTTTATTGAAAGTACTTTGGGTAATTAGTTGGTTTTTGGTTTGATTTTTGGTTTTCCCAACGATTCAGCACCTTTGCAGCTGCCGTGGTCACGGGGGACTGAAGCTGCTCGTGAGTCTAAAATTCATCGCTTGAGGGTAAGCTCACGAGCAGCTTCAGTCCCCCGTGACTACTCGTGTCGGGAAAACCAAAAATCAAACCAACCAAATACCAACTAATTACCAAAGTACTTTCAATAAAACCGCACTAGTATCCGTTAAAAATTGTTTTATTTCAATGTAATATTTATTAACAAAGCCGTCAATTCATATTATTTTTAGAACTATTACCTTATCAAAACTATCAGAAAGCTTTTTCCCACAGTTGAGTCTTTCAAGTACCATTTGCTATTGTATAAAGCATCTCCAACTTCCATGCTCTGAAAAAAAAATTATTTGCACTATTTATTATGTTTGATACGTTTTTATATTCTTATGATTCAATTAATATTTGTATTAAATATTATAGAGATTGTCGGTAAAGAATTTATTACAAGTAAGTAGTTTGCAAGTTGAATAATAAAATTTTTAAACAAAAGAAATCTTTTTTGCAAAATAATCACATTATGGCACTACCAATTTATTCAAGTACAATTTCAATACTATCGTTTTAACCTTTTTTTATCGTTGATTATACATTTTGACTAAAAAATCACCACCATTTTTTTAGTAAAAGTGATAAATTATGGCAACTTGTGGCACTTAATGAAATCTTACTTACTGACACCATCAACAGATCTGCGAAGAAACACAAGAAAAACACTTGCAGCAAACTCGCAGCAAGGAAAGATATAAAGATGACGATGAGGGTCTTATTTGAAATCATCTGCAATCCACACCGTTAAATGTCGTTTATTATCTACAAATATGTAGCGAAATTGTTACAATACATAACAATACCAAATAATGTTGGTCACCAGAAGTTGAAAAAGACATTTCCACTTACCACGAGATCAAATCCAGTCAGACAAATCATAACAGAGCTGCTCAAAAAGTTGCAGAGAATTGATTTCGTATAAATAGCCTCTAACATGTCGGAAGCCCTATAATCCATGAAAAATGTAAGTATTAATAACTTGGATTCGTTCAAAAGGCAAAGAAATCCTAATACAGGCACAGTAGCAATAAAAGTCGTAATACGTAGTCGTATATATTGTCCAAGCCAAAGCATTCTTTCATGGACGTAGCCAGAGTTTAATTTAGAGTGGGCCAAATTCATAATCGAGGAAACTACATAAGCACTAAAATTGGTGAAACAATCTTTGTTTGGTTTGGTTTTATGGAATCGAGAATCCTGGGGTCTGGTCTAAGCACCCAAGTCTGCCTTTAAGTGGGTTTTCTTTAAAGTAAGTAGGTACTGTGGTACAAACTAACAACAAGTTTCATAGAGTCAAGAGCTAAATAATACTTACTGAATCAATTTAATGTGTCGTTGAATAAGTTCCCGAAACTTCATCGCGAAGTTATCCCGACTTAATTCTTCATCATTTATAAGATGCTCCAAATCATGTTGTAGAAGACGGAATTGGATTCGTATATAAGTACAGAAGGTAAAGAATAAATGATCCACAATCACTAGATTCCATATAACGACCACTTCTGCAACAATTTTCAGGTATCATTGTAACCCCATTTTTTATTTTTATGTAAGTAATTTCATATGTTTGCGCACTTTATGACTGGGCATATTGTATATGAATCAAAATATTTCTTTCTAATATAGAAACAATTACAAGTTAAACAAATGACATTGATACGGTAGTATGACTGTGACATGGATATTATTTCAAAACTAATTTTTCAACAGTTACTAATTTAATTTTTAACGCTTATGATTCTGAAAATATGTTAAAAGAAAGTTTGAGTAAGGAAAAAGGCACTTACCTGACCAAAGTTGATGCAAGTAGATTGCTGGCCAATATTTGATGTTATAAGCATCAAACGGATACTTGATTTGAAATGGCAATAACAAAATAACCTCATTGCGCTTATAATAAGTGTAAATACTCGTAGAGACGGGATGAATAGCGAAAGCGACCGACAAAGCAATGAACACGAAGTTTATTACGTTTATAACTCTGTGCAGGAACGACCTTTCTTCTTTTATGACGTTTTCTTTTTCGAATGTCGTGTCTTGCTTTTGTTCTTCTATTTCCAACTTTTGCAGTAGACTGTATAAACCATGTGCTATGTCTCTGTAGTACAGAACAGACATAGATTTGAACATAGATAAGCTGCATAGAACCATTATAGGGGAAGTGTATGCTATATGCTCGAACTCATTCCCGCTCATAATTTGTTCGATGAATTTATAAACTGAGCCTGCACCGTCGAAAAACAGCCAGAAAATATTAAAAAAGAAAATGAACTTATGCTTAGGATCATATTTCTTTTTCTCCACTTCGATGCCGGTAATCAGAAATAAAGTTTTGTTCTTTTTAAATGAGAAGTCGACATGGAGTTCCTTTTGAGTCATTTTTACATTTACAAACGTACTGTGAGTTTGAAAGTCGGTTAAGATATGAAATATAGAAGTTAGTTCCTATAATGTATTGAAACTTGAAAGTTAGTTAAAAAGTTTGTTTATAATTTTTTTAATTAACATAATTATTTTTTTTGCTGGTAAAGTTTATGTGAATAGAGGTAGATACTTTATTTAGATTGTAGTATTTTTCTTATCTTATGTGTAAATTCAAATTTTGCAATTTCTTTGTAGACTCATTTTATGACACCCTAACTTCGATCCAGAATATCCTAGATAACGCACTTCACTAACTAAAACAGTGCGCAAAAATGGCACCTCAAATAGCGTCCCACTTACAAACTTTGCGCTGATTTTGTTTATAAACAATCACCTCTTATTTTGTACAAACTCACATTTTATATCACTTATTTTGTACAATAACACATCTTTTATCACTTACTTTGTGCAAATTAAGCGCCCAGTTTATAATATGTATTTGAGATGACATTTTTGAGACTGACCTAGGGTATTCTTGATCGAAGCACCCTAAATAAAAATAATTTCACTAGGTTTCACTTTTGTAAGACCTTGTTTTATAACACTCATAATTTGTCATTTTTTAATGGAACCCCGAGACAGAAATCGCAATCTAATAAATGTATTGCGCAAAAAATAACTCTAAAATCCAATACCTACCATCAAATAATTTGTAATTTAAAAAAAGTTACATTCGCGAAACAAACTTGTGGGCTTCAGTTGATCTTCCCTCACACCCCTGGACCACTTGTTGCACAAGTCTGTGGGATAGCTTTGTGGGAAAAACATTGACAATGCCGAATGTTGGCGAAACTGGAACGATTCATGAATTCATGAAACATTTCCTTGAATCCAAGAAGCCTTCTTGCTTGAATCTATGTTTGATATTCGAAAACCGGCTTTAATAGAAGGTTTTGACATCTAGATCGAGAATTAAGATTAAGCTCTGTCTACCATTTTAGTACGACGAAAATAAAAATAAAAATAATTCGCAAATTTACGATAGGTAGCAAAATTTCAGAATTTTATAATTCATTGAATGCTGTGTTAAAAAAATTATGGTCACACAAAACTAAACACCAAAAACGCGAAAAAAAAATCAGCTGTTCCATACATTAAGGTTGAGTAGGTAAGTATCTATTGCGCTTTTGTATGGGACAGCAGTTTTTTTTTCACGATATAATAAAGGCCAAGCCACACAGCGGGCGTGGGGTGACGGAACCGGACGGGACGGCTAAGCAGTAGTAATGTACTAGATACTATGGACGACGTCACACAGGCCGGCGTGGCGCGACGGGACGCGACACGCCGGCCTGTGTGACGTCGTTAATAGTATCTAGTACATTACAGCTGCTCAGCATCGCGTCGCCGTCCCGTCTCGTCACGCCACGCCCGCTGTGTGGCTTGGCCTTTAGGCACCAATTACACAGTAGGTTTTGCTGTCAGTTTAACCACAGTCACGCGCTGTGACTGACGATTAACCTACCGTGTAATGTAGTGACTGATGGTTGCATGATGTGATTTGTTCTTTCCATTTGACTGATCAGTCAAACGTAATTCATGACTGATGGAATTTGACTGACGCTTGCATGACCATGTAATGGCTGCCATAGAGTTGGCTCCATAGTAAAAGTTGCTTGTAATCACGAGTGGAACCACCCCACTGCGGAAACCAAATGATTGAAATTTCAGCGTGTATAGACGTTTTAAAAGTGCTTCTTGTCAGTTAAAAAAGTCTGGAACCTACTCCTAGCACAAACGTTTATCGAGAAAAAAACGCGGTAGATGGCGCTACCACACATAACTTTATACATTATCGATATTCCGTTCGGAATTCCGAATCGGGATTCCGTTTGCATGTGGCTTAATTATTAATAAACTATTTTTGTATGCGTTTTTATGTGTTCGTGTAGTTACAATCTGGATTTTCTCCTAAAGTGGCCACTTTAAACGTTAATCCAGGTTGTAACTACACGCACCCATTTAAACTAAGAGCTAACGCATACAAACATAGTTTACAACTAATATACTATGTTTTTCATAATTTTATTAAACATAGTTATTTCGTTGTAATGATTTTTTCGTGATGGCGGTGCTAGTTGAAGCTTGGTGCGCCCTTAAGAGCGTGCAGTCTGCACACTAGCGCCGCCATTGGAAATAAAATCATAGTGCTTAAATAAAGACCAATTTGTAAATTATCTCTCTGGAGTGCACTCCGAACAAGCTTTGTGGTACTTTTTTAACAATAAAAGTCAATTATACTAAACGACAGGCTAGAAAATATTGCTTAAGTGATAAAAAGTACCACAAAGCTTGTTCGGAGTGCACTCCAGAGAGATAATTTACAAATTTTTCTTTATTTAAGCACTATGGTTTTTTTTCTAATGGCGGCGCTAGTGTGCAGACTGCGCAGCCTTAATCGCATTAACATGCTACTGCTAGTGCTAACTCTCCTAAAATCCACACCACACATGAGAAAAACCGCAACTTTGTACCCACTTTTTGTGGCTCCCTCTATGATTAATGGGTGCGATGCGATGCACTTTTTCACTTTTTTCACAATGCAACAAGTTGTTTACGTCCGCCAGCAACGATGTTTTTTCTTCAGCCAGTTACTCTGTTTATTGATTGCATTCCGTTACTGCTTTTGTGGAAGTGGTTTCCGAACGAGCGGCATTACGATCGAGTCTTTTCAGTCATTTTAGCACTTTGTGGATTTATTGTGGAAGCAATAATATCATTGGTTAAGGGTCCATGATAGGAAAACATGGTTTGCGCGTGCTATCCTTACTAATAATATTATAAATGCGAAAGTCCGTTTGTTTGTTTGTTTCTTTGTTACGCCTTCACGTCCTAACTACTGAACCAATCATCATGAAATTTTGCATACACGTTGTCAGGGGTATAGAGAAGGACATAGGGTACCTTTCATCCCGAAAAAAAGTATTGTTCCCGAGGGATAGAAAAAAACCTTTCCACGCAGACGAAGTCGCGGGCGGCCGCTAGTATTTTTATATAGAAAACGTATAGTTGTAGCTACAAAAAAATCATACGACAAGCTAAAGAGATTATCTAGTAGCTACAAGTCTTAAATTGAGTATATACCTCACAGATAATTGTAAAAAAAATCAGAATATCACCAAAAGCGCTTGTCGTGGGCCATATTTTTGGCGTTAATAATTGCGGAAACGTATTGAATTCTACATCAAAATACACTTTAATGTGTTCTGTGCAGTTGGTCCAATAACTTTGTTTCAAGAAAGATAATTGGCTTTGATAACTTTTTGAACATGACTGGAAATCTCAAAACCATTTCGAGGAATAAGCTTTCGGTACAGTGTCTACTAATTAAATTTAAAAATAAGTCTATATTTTTAAAGATATTTATAATATTCAATAAAAAGCTTTAACCTTCAAATGACCTTCATATGACGTCATCACATATAGATCTCCCAGCCATAATAAAAAAAAGAAAAAAGTGCAAAGACAATTTTGACAATGAACTTGGCATTAGGGATGGTGGAAGGTGGAAGTGAAAAAATATCGATATAGGTAATATTTCTCAGAAAAAAATGGGATGAAATGGGACGATGACTAAGTAATGGATTCTAATTTTAAGGTATTGTAAAACATAAAAAATAGCAAAATAAACCCCTACGCGAAATTTTGGCTCGATTTGACGAATTTTACGATGATTTTTAAGACTCAAAGTTGGAAAAAATCAAAATGCTCCAGTGACAAAATAGTGTCGACTATTAGAATCCATACGTAATTACCAAAAAAATGTTTTGGAAAAATTATTGTAAAAACATCTATCGATATATCAGAGTATTTAATATCGCCCGAAAAATATCGATGAACTTATCTCGTAATTTTTTCCACATCCCTACTATTAAATGTTTGTAAATAGAAATAAAGTATGCACATATTTTCACAATGTTTATTATGTTATCCTGCAAATTTATCAGTCCACAAGCAATCGTTACAATTTCATCCATGTAGCCTACATCCAAAATAGACACAATACATACAATACATTTCGCAATTTGGGTAGATTGGGCGTGTCAGTTTTTACAAAGTTTTTCAGCAGAGTTTCCACTGGTAAGCATTTTTATTATAATTTTACCACCTCAAAAATTATTGCGGCAAATTAAGAAGGTAGGCTAGAACCGTCACAACTGGATTAAATGAATAAAATAGAAGAAATATTAATTATAACTTATTTGTTTACAAACAACCATAAAGTCATTATGACAGTTAATTAATGACACTTGGCCTTTCTTTTTCTATAAGTAGATGGCAAAGGTTTTCTTCTTAAACTTTCATGCCACTAATGACGTCATTCCGGTTGACCATATCCGCTCGACAAATATATTTATAAAAAAATAAATACGGGACCAAATGTTAAAATATTCAAATTAGTTTCTTAAATTGGCCTAATCTGTAGTAAAAAAATATAAAAAAATACCTTTTATTTTTTAACCAAAGCTAATTGTGCTAAAGTTAATGATAAAAAAACAACGAAAATGTGCAGAAATGAGGTTGTTTTCCATACTCTTTACACGTAAACAAAAAGGCCGAGATATTTTTTTTCCCATAAGCGAGCCTTAAAATAAATTGTTTTTCAACTAGTTGCTTAGGGTAGCTAGCAGAAGGGTAGAATAGGTACACTGCAACGTTATTATTTCATCATCAAACTACTTATTACATATACAATGTCAAAGTGGTGTCAAATATTTAATGTAAAAGATAAAAGCACAAATAAATACATCGCTAAAAGTTTTCATGGTAAAAATTATCGAAATTGTTGACAAAATTATCGTTTCTAATTTAATAATAACTAATAACCTTTTTCTTATTTTGGAATACTGTTACAAAACTAGAGAGCAAAAGATTTTTTTTATTATAAGTTTCAAGATTATAGGTTTATTATTGGTTGGCATAGGGCATCCAATCCCGCATGTTATTTGTAATCTCGGTATTTGCGGAACCGATGATTTACGATCCCGCGGGATCTCAGAATTTGCGGGATCCCGCACTTTTACGATGAGCTGCCTTGATTAAGTGTTGTGTAAAGAGGTATTTATATGTTGAAAGTCCAAATTATTCTGGCAAACGAATTAAACTCGTATTTTTATTAGGTAGCGTAATTAGATGCAAAATTCAATTATTTACTTCTTACTGTAAACAAAATCAAGCAAACAAAACAAACATTGCAATATCAACCTCGTTTCTATGCTACTTTCCAGTCCCGCAAATCCCGCGGATCCCGTGCTGGTTATCTCGACTGGAAAATGACGCGAAATCTCGGTATTTCGAGATCTCAGAATACCGAGATTGGATGCCTTAGTTGGCACAGCATTGAAAAAAAATTGAAAAACTACAAAATTGGAGGTCACTTTACTATTTTTTGTATCGAGAAAAGTTTTACTCTCATTTTTCGGTCAATCACATTGTCTAACTGAGTAGGTAATATAATCTACTTACTACATTATTTTTTCGGGACCGATAAATCAAGTAAATCTGTGTGAAATCGTTGCTCAAAATGTGTATTTGACGTTGTATGGCCCCTTAAGGGCGCACCGAGCCTCCACTAGCGCCGCCACTCAAGAAAAAATCATTACAACGAAATAACTATGTTAAATAAAATTCTGAAAAATATGAAAAATAGTATCAGTTATAAACTATTTTTGTATGCCTGTCGTTCCTGGTTTAAATGTGTTTGTGTAGTTAAAACCTGGATTAACACCTAAAGTGGTATAAGAATTTAACGCATACAAAAATAGTTGATAGCTAATACTAGTTTTTATATTTTTCAGATTTTATTTAACATGTCTATTTCGTTGTAATGATTTTTTCTTGAGTTGACGCGATGCACTCTTAACAAAACAGATAAAATAGGGTGCAAGTCATTTCTGAACATCCTTTATAAGTTTATTCTTTCTTTTGTCCTCACTATGCATTTTACATGAGTTATTGAATTTCAAACCAACTTATAATTGAACTATGTTTTCTAAATTAATTACCATAATTATAGAAAACTTTCCTTGAATAAAAAACATATCATAATAATAATTATCCTCCTAATCCAATAGATTTCGGACAACCTAGCTATATTATTTACAACGTAATACAAAACAACATCTAATGCCGAATATGGTAGATAGGGATCTTCAAACTGAATAACTTTAAAGAGGGTTTCAGAGGTGAGGGACCTGTGGGCTGATTGTCTAACTTTGTTGCAATCAACTTTGACAGAAATCGCAGTGACATTGCTGCTTTAGTAAGAACCAATGTGACAACTATCTTACTTAAAGCAGCAATGCAACTGCGATTTCAATCGAGAATTGTTAGCAACAGAGATACGTAATCGGTGGGCAGGGCATCTATCTTGATGAAAAGCTGACTTTTGTGACACATATCATTTATATTTCTTCAAAGGCTTACCGAATGCTTGGCTTCATAATGAGAGTTGGAAAGGACTTTAAAAGGTGTTCGACACTGGTGCTTCTATATAATGCTTTCGTACGGTCAATTTTGGAATATGGATCTACTGTGTCGAACCCACACTATAATAGTACATTATGATACAAGTTAGCTAAGGTTGCTTATTGCACACAAGGCTGTGGGTTGCAGCCCGAGCCGCAGGCGAGGGCGTAACTCAGCCGAGTGTGCAATAAGTAAGAGCTCACGACTTTCATACGACGTTTTTCAACACATTTGCGAGGACAAAAAAAAAATTTACCACACAGCAACAAATACGACAAAAACAAAATGATAATCATGATGAGAAAAAGCGCGCAGGTTTTTTTTTTGTTTTTTTCACACGCCCAATGCAAGAATATTATGCGAACAAAGGGGTTAGTGAGCATACAGCCTACTTCAAAATTATAAATTTAGGTGATAAAATGCTAATATTTTAATATTTTATAACAAAATATTGTAAATTAGGAATATTTTGATAATAGTAAATATTTGTTTGACTTAATTAAGGACCTACACATTTATTTATTCCAAAAATGCAAATGAATTTTCAGCGGCATAAAACCTCTTTGTTGTTACTAAAAAAATAACTGTATTACTCGGTTAAATTGAAAATGCTCTGTTTACTCGCTTAGAACTTGCAGTAAGGTACCTATTTAACTTTGTAGGGATAATTCTATAACCAACTAGTGTTTTATATATTATTGCACGCGTTTGTTATAGTTCGGTTTACGGCCCTAAAAGCGATGTATTAGGGCTCACTTTACGAGCAAGTGTGTTGAAAAATACATATTAATAAAAAAAAATTTGAAACATCTAGCTTACAGGTGCGAATGTTCTGACCATCTTCATCCACTTAATCTATCGCAGCGACGTACTCAACGTGACATTTTATTATTGTATAAAATTGTTAATAATTATATTGATTCCCCTTTCCTTTTAAATTGTTTAAAGTTCAGGTGCCCTCGAGCAGGCTCACGCAATAAGGCATTAAACATTTATCCAACACTTTCATTTACCGATCGTGCAAACATTATAACAAACTTCCGTTTAGTATATCATATTTTTAACAGCGCTCGATCGCTGCTCTTAAGCGTAACTTTAGTTAGGGACTTTGTCTCAGAGTAGGTAGTTTGTTTTACTTTGCTTTTTATGTTTACCTTTAATTACTGTATTTTTTGTCTGTATTAATTACCTTTGTCCAATACTCAAACTTGTGTTTTAGTAATAAGTGGAAACTTTGCTGATTTATGTTATACCTAGTTAATTTTTTTTATTTATAAGATCTATTGTATTGTTTGTTTCCCAAATAAAATTAAAATTAAATTAAAATTAAACTTTTACTATGGGACCAACTCTGAAATCGCAAAAATCTACTGTTTCATACATTTTGATATTTTCGTTACCTATTAATTTTTGTATGAAACAGCGGATATTTTTCGCGTTTTCAGAGTTGGCCCCATAGCAAAAGTTGTTCAGTTGTATGATCGGAAAAAACTTTTTCCCATTTTGGGCTCTATCATTAACACATTGTATATTTCGAAGCTCCAGACCATTAAATAGTGATGGGACTCGAATAAAAAAAAAGTATTCGAACCACCCGTAAGTGGTTCTTATGTGATGATGATTCGAATCAGCTAGCCAATTCGATCGAATCAGGTGATGAGTCGAATGATTTGAATCGGGTGATGAGTCGAATGATTCGAATCAGGTAATGAGTCGAATGATTTGAATCGGGTGATGAGTCGAATGATTCGAATCAGGTGATGATTCAAATGATTCAAGTCATGATCGTGATGATTCGAATCAATAACAATATCGTAAAATTAATTAATAACCTAAGGAAAATAATTAAATTCACATGGGCGAAAATACTAAATAATGGATAATAAAAAAGCTTTTAAAAAAAAGCAAGACCTCCTTCAAAAACAGCTCTATAAAAAGAGGTCTTTTGAAAGAGGTCTTGCTTTTTTTTAAAGCTTTTTTATTTTAACCTTTTTGTGGTAGGTATGTAAACAGTGATTTTAAAAAATATAAAACGTTTTAATGTTTCACATTTTTCAATGGTGTACCCCTAGCAACTCAATTTCCACAGGAGTTCCGTTGGGCCTTCGTAGTTCAACTCTAGTCCAGAACGTCCTTGACAATAGATAGTTACGTAACTTGTTTTTGATTGTCATAAACCTACCAATATTTCAATCACTGTACAGTTCCTATTTTATTTTGAGGAGTTCCCTTGAGTATCTTCATAACCCAAAGTTTAACACCAATGAAATTAATATGGTATCAATATCATCCGTAAGGTGTCTTCTTTCAAACAGAAAAAGAATCATCTAAATCGGTTCATAAACAAAAAAGTAATGGTTGAACATCTGTCTAAATTCGTACAAAATGGTAACGAAAACGACAGTATTTTCAAGATTACTTGAAAACTGCTGAACCGATTTCAAAATTTCAAAAAATGGGTCCAATTTGGGAAAAAAACTGATATTATAACGTTTGAATCATTTCAATCGGTTCAGCCGTCTTCGAGTAATCGGTGTACATACATATAAAAAAATATATACGCGACGAATAGATAACCTCCTCCTTTTCAAATTTTTGAAGTCGGTTCAAAACGAATATTAAACTACCTTCTCAGTCCCTAAGGTAAGCCTGTTACGCCATCAAAGATTCGAATACAAAAAACTGATTCGAATTCCAACGGTGATTTGAATCAGCCAACCAATCCAAATCAGGTAATGATTCGAATGAGCCAACTAATTCGAATCAGCCAACTGATTCGGTTCAGATGATGATTCGAATCACCTAACCAATTCGAATCAGCCAACCAATTCGAATCAGGTGATGATTTAAATCAGCATAACTACTCATTCGAATCGAGCTTGGATTGACTTGATTCGAATCATTCGAATCAATTGTGATTCGAGTCCCAACACTAAGTAAAATATACTATTTTGAAGTAAGTACATAGATAGATATATATATATAGATACAGCACGCATATTATTATAAATCACTCCCGCTGCGATATTCACAAAACTAGGAGTATCTATTCACTTCTCAAGCTTACGCGCTCACTAGTCATGAAATAAAACAATTTTTAACGGATACTAGCGCGGTTTTATTGAAAGTACTTTGGTAATTAGTTGGTATTTGGTTTGATATTTGGTTTTCCCGACGTTTCGGCAACTTTGCAGCTGCCGTGGTCACGGGGGACTGAAGCTACCCGTGAGTCTACCCTCAAGCGATGAATTTTTTTAGACGTTCAGAAATTAAAATTGAACAAAAAAATTTTAGTTGTTTTATGTTGATTTATAATTTAATTTTATGAATTATTTAGTGTTAAAAAGAGAGAGAATCTACTGAATCTACCACCATTTCATAAAATTGGGATGCCCCTCCAAGAAAGAAATGGCGAAAGAAAACTTGGAGAGGAAAACCGACCTCCGTCTTGTATATTTATTTATTTATTTACAAAAGGAACTAACCGTATCATTAGATCTTACAGTGTGTGTGAGGGGCTTAAGCTTGTGAATGATGGGGTCCCAAGCTGGTGGAATTTTCCAACCACCAGCTTGGGACCCCATCATTCACAATTTCCTTTCCTCTCCAAGTTTTCTTATTATTATTATTATTTCATGACTAGGGTTATCTATCAAATACACGGTTAATTTTTAAGTAGATCTAAAAATGAAATTAGTGTATCTATTGCCTATTCTAATCGAGTATGTACATACAGTTAAAAGTTTCAATATTTTATAATTGGTCAAGATATTGAGGTTTGTTAATGCCCCAAAATTTTACATATTTCTGTATTTCGAGCTCATTGATAGAATTACACGCGCGTAATCAATGAGACTATCTTGTTTACCTACGTAAATAATGAAAAGAATTAATCTACGCACTCTTCTTGCTATTTTTGGGAGTTTGCCGATTAATTCATTTTGTTCCGATATTTTCAAACTATTTATTTTTAACTGCACGTTCATATTCAGAAACGTGATCTCATATCTCCATTTAATTTTTGATATACTTAAAAATTAACGATGTATAAAGAAAACCATAGACAATGAAAAATCAGTTAAGTATTAAATACTGCTAAAAATAGTGCTCTACATTGCTAAATACATACTATAGCTAGTACATGGTGTCTACATTTCGGTGTTCCAGACAAAGTATATTTGGAGTCATCTACGTAGACAGATAGTGGAATCACACCCGCTGCGTTATCGTCACACGGGTGTAGGGTTGTCACTGCCTTGTAATTTATAAAATTATGAAGAAATGCATTGGAAAAAAGTTAAAATCTGCATAGGTTTTTAATATATACCTTCCGCTTCATCACAAGCACGATTGATATAAATTGTGTGAGGCTGGTAGATATTAATTAAAGATGAAAGACCATTAGTAATTATTCGGTTTTACCTTAGACTGCGATGGATGATGCACACAAAAGAATACTTTCGTATTTCCGACTGTCTCGCTGTCCGTCCGTTCTCCTCTATCGCATTTCTCAACCAATTCTCGTGTTTTGTGAGCTAGCCCCCTACAATGACCGACCACCTAAACATGATATAATATATCGCGTGATATAACGTTTTATCGACACTTCACTGTCAAAATTAACTGTCTTTTGACAGTTCAACGTGATAAAATTGCTATATCATATTGCGTTTCATGGTCATGCTAGGGGGGGGGGGGGGGGGCAAGGTTATACATATAATTTTAGGTAGGTATATATTTTTTGTAGGTTGTTCGAAAGGATCATGCCGCATTCTGGGCCATGATGCGCATACATATCTGTGACAGACTCATGTCATGTCAAAAAGGGGTAGATAACAAAATGTCATATAATAGGAAAATGTTACCCCAAACGGCTCCTTGAGATTGAGATTTCTCTTTTTTCCCGCATTATATTATTTTAATGATATTCTTCCCACGCAATCACTATAAAATTACTATAGTATTTTGGTAATTTCATCAAAGCGCATCATGGCCTAGCTTGTATAGTAAAATCGGCATAATCCTTTTCAAAATGGTGGAATAACATATTTCAGTCATTTCCAAAAATTTTTTAAAGTGTGACAAACGTGAGAACCGTTGCAAGTGGAGAACTGTACAGCTGTATTCTTAACATACCGGATCGTAAGAATAAATTAATACAAACAAAAA
The DNA here is from genome assembly GCA_943789525.1 of Agriphila geniculea. NCBI lineage: Eukaryota > Metazoa > Arthropoda > Insecta > Lepidoptera > Crambidae > Agriphila > Agriphila geniculea. The sequence goes on along the minus strand of OX038894.1, from coordinate 5,621,899 downwards.
ATATGTAATAAGCAACTTTGCCAACCCTGCATCTCACCCTTTGTATCGCATCGCACCCCCCGTCGCGATCAGCAAGTGAATTCACACACACGCACACACACAATGTAAGTATGGCACAAAAACTGACGGGACATAAATTAAAAAGAACCTGCTTGGGGGTAGTGCAATGTCACATGAAATATGTGACACCCCGTAGGTAATGTGGAGCGTAGAAAAAGTTAAAATTAAAAATATTTTAACCTATTTTTGTAGTCTCAAGTGCAACCTAAAGTTAATATATCGTTCGTTTATTTTTAGTCATTATAGCTTAAAACAAAAATAGCGGTAGATACGAGAAATTTAAATATTTTGAATAAAGATGCAATAGAAAATAATATTTTGATTACCTCCTACGTCATATTAAAGACCACGAATAAAAAATCAAAACAATCTTTCTAGGACAACTTTAAACGTTATTTTATTTAATTCAGTTTATTTTATTGCAGATGAAAGATAATATAAGGTAGAAATGATCGAAGGGTAGAATAGAACCAAATTATGTAACAATACCGAAACAGGTGATAATGTTTTTTAAACTGAACAACTTTCTCTAAGAACATAGGTCAACTACTTGAATATTTTCAACTTCTCCAAATATAAAAATTAAAAACACAAACAGTAAAATTGTTTTATATAAGTTTCTTGCGCCCGTTCTTCTTGTCAGCTAAAAAAGTCTGGAACGGGTGGTAGGAGTATAGACGATTCAAAAGTACTAAATAATTAAGTTTATTTGAATAAAGCTTATTTGACTTTGACTTTTGACTTTAAAAACTAAGATGTCATTCAAGATTGCTCAAAGGTTTTAACAGTTTGTATAAACGTAAGTTTACTTTCTCGCAAGTTTATGTTGCTACCATAGAAAAAAAAACCATATTCTTGATAATTTTATACTATAAGTAAGTACCTACTGTTAAAATTTTAAACAATTTTCAAGTTCTCGCAACTCGCAAACAAGTGCATACATACAGCCATACATCAGTCCCTTCCGTGAATCCATTCAAACGGTGACATTTTATATTTCTTGGAACGTACAATAGGAGAATGCTCAGTTAGAGGTAATAATAGAATAGGATTTTAATACTTTCACTTCACATAGGCGTTCAATATTTGGAATAGTGGCGAGGCATATCAATCATGTTATTATTTGAAAAAAAAAATGTATTTCAAAGAGCTGACAATTTCATCATACCTCATCAGTATTTTCAAGATACTACGATACGACATGCGGGGATAGGTTATGTGAATTTTTAATTCTGTACATCAGAGCCAACTGGTCGGATGTCCATTTTTGATACTTTACAGGAGAAGGAATTTTAACTTTTAAACGTTGATTACTAACTTAGACTACTAAGTTTACGAAAAGTCTTTAGGTGAGTAAAATTACTATTTAATAGTGATTGTTTTTCGCTATACTATTTCATCCCTTCTCCAAGAACAGCAACGCAATTAAATCTGAATTATAAAAAAGGAACAACATCCGACCTTAAAAATGAGGGTATTTTCTTATGACATGATCGGATAATAACATCTGCTGTTTTGGTTCTAAAAAACATTAACTTTGATTTACAATTTTAGGGCTCATATTAAGATCTGACCAAATGGTTCGAAAACAAACATGAATCCAATAAAGAGTATGTGAAAATAAGATATTTTGGTCCGGGGATATTTGACCTGCTCTTACAAATACACATCCGACTTTTCCTTGAACATTTAAGTTTTTGAGATAATAACATTTTAAAAGAAACGCAGAAGCAAGAATTGTATTAAACCAAAGAAAAATAAAATGTATCAAGTAGGTAGGTTTATTAAAATAAATGTAATAAGTAGAACAATAATTATCATTAGAATGCAGCTGATTCTTCGTCGCCGCCTGTCTGATCAGTCTCGCAGTGAACATCGCTTGCAGTGCTGTCGTGATGCAGATTTTTGTAAAAACCATGGAATTCTGCCGGTATCTATTGTAAAAGTGTCATAATATGTTTGTATTTGACAGAGGATATCGGTTTTTCCGTATCTTAATATATAAAATCGTAAACTGAATGACTGACTGACTGACTGATCTATCAACGCACAGCCCAAACCGCTGGACCTAGAGACTTGAAATTTTGCTCATAGATACCTCATACAGTGTAGGCATCCTAAGGAAGGATTTTTGAAAATTCCATCCTTAAAGGGGTGAAATAAGGGATGAAAATTTGTATGAAAGTCCCTCAGTTTTGAAGCTAGGATCTTAAAATTTTGTGTTAAGGCTGACGATTGAAAATTAATAAATACACTCAGCGTTTTTCTAAATTCTACCCCCGCAGGGGTGAAAAGGGGTATGAAGTTGTGTATAGAAGAAAATACTTCATTTTCGAAGTAAAAATCACCTTATTTATAATATAGGCTTATGGAAGAAAATCTAACGAAACGTATATTGTTATTGTTAGTACTTCAACCCCTATGGCGATGAAATAGGAGTGAAATGGGTAAATAAACCTAAAAATAGATATGGATGTAGTTATTGGGGTTTTCTCGTATGACGATTGCAAAAATGATGTTTATTTTGAAGTCCAACACGGTGGACATGATTTAACCCCCTAAAGGGGTGAAAATGGGGTTCAAATTTTGTATGGAAAAAGAATATAAAATAGACATTATAACTTTAAACTTCGTAGGAGCACGTCTAAAAATAAATAGCCAAACATATATTTGGAGATTTTGAAAATCAACCCCTTAGATGGTAAATGGAGTAAGTAAACATAAAAATCGATATGACACCTTCATACTTATATTTTCAGCTTTCCTTAACTCCTGGAATATCCTATTGACACGAGGATTCATGCTGTAATAGTAGTTTGTTACACAAGGGACGTAAGTGAGCTATTACAGAACAAGATCCAATTTGGCGCCCGTGCGAGCGCAGCTCGCAAAGGGCGCTAATAGTTCGAGGGTGTAATAGCTACTTACAACCGAGGTAAGCATACTACTTTACATCATTCATGCGAGGTAAATTTAATAAAAATAATAGCAAAAACGAAAAAAAAAATATAAAAATAACAGTAACAATAAAAATAAAACATACAAGGTTATTTTTAGTTCATTGAAAACTTCTCGTGGGGTTGATCCACAGACCTTTACTTGTTGTATGGTCTGTTGGTTGATCAGACCATTAAACTGAACAACTTTCATTATGGGACCAACCTCGAAATCACGAAATAAAACAGCTGTTCCATAAAAAAGTACAATGCCTACTCCATCGAAATGTATGAAACAGCAGATTTTTTTCGCGATTTCAATATGAATCTTATCATTTTATGAAAATAAAATTGTTTAACCAAGGAGTTTTGCATAGCTTGAACTGAAATGAAATGCCGCCATATTCGTTGTTTTTTTTTTTCAGTAAAAAGTTTCGTCAGTTTATAATAAAAGAAAAGAGATTGGTTCACTAAGGAGTTTTAAATGCTTGAACTGTAAAGTAACTTTACAGTTAAAGCGTTCACCATCCTTGAATTGTAAAGTGATTTGAAAATGGAACGTTCTATCTAAACAATGCACTGTGTTGCACATGGCAACTTACACAGCCTCATACTATATTAGTAAATCCTAGTTACCGAGCAGTATGATGTAAAGTTTAAAACACTGCATTTGATAATAAACATGAATAATTATTTATTTGCACCAAACTATTCCACCCGCGATCGCAACACGAACAAACTAGTTTTTACATGACACTCACTACCCGACGCTACTGGCCGTGGCCGCGGGTTGTCGGCGCTCGTCGAGCGTATGTTATCGTTTTGTCTCTTTTTAACGCCCATTATAAAATGATGCTATCTCTTTCACTCTGGAAGTTGTGTGGATTTCCCGAACCAAAAGGTCTGATGTTAATTTCAGACGCTACGCTCTAAAGACAATTTTAGAAACGATACGTCTTATATGAACATAAGACCTACTTTTAACCGTTATTTCAAATTTACTAAAGGTAAAAAGTCTCAACTAAACATTAGTTGTTTTTGCTCTAAAGTCATGTGGACATCCGACTTTTCTTTGTAAGCTTAACTTTGTGAATAAAAGAGATAGCGAAATAATGATAAGAGAGCCCGAAAGAGGACAAAATATTAAATGTGTTCTAGAACAAAAGTGATTTTCGTAAAAATTGGACATTCGACCTGTTGGCTCTGATGTACAGAATTATTTATTAGAAATTCTGTACCTTCTCCTAGCACTAACATCTACTAAGAAAAAAAAACGCGGGTAAAAAATACTCGATAAATTCTCTATGGAAAATCTCATTTCGCTTTTCGGCGGTAGATGGCGCTGTAAGTACTTATAGCTATTCTGTGCTGTACGTACAAATTGCTTATACAAAACTCGCACGCATTTCTTTTCTCGATAGATGCTCGAACTTTTAACACAATTACTACAATAATTAACGCTACATTACAATACAACGTATAATAGGCAGGTATCTTTAATCTATTTATCAGACCTCATGTAGAGCCAAGCTTCTAACTCTACGCTCCCTAACTCTGCAAGCTCTAACTTCTAAAACTCTACAACTTAGTCAAAATATGTGGCTTGGCCGTTACGTTACTACAATAACTATTGTTTATTAGAAAGGTTTCCATGTAGCGAAATGGCCAAGCCACATTATTTTGACTGAGGTATAGAGTTTTTGAAGTTAGAGCTTGCAGAGTTAGGGAGCGTAGAGTTAGAAGCTTGGCTGTACATGAGGTCTGATAACTTTTTGACAGTGCGAGGTCTTGGCAGCATTATTCATGAAATGATTTTGGTGGGATTCTATTATTTTGGTTTCTTTTTGTGTACTAGAATGCATGTAAGTATTTATATTTATTTTAAATGCCCATACATAGCTAGAGGAGTTCGGTGGCGCAGTGGTTTAGCGCCTATCCCAGCGATTGCGGAGGTCAAGCAACGTTCGCAAGGGTCAATCATGGGATGGGTGACCAAAAATTTATTATCTCGAACTCCTCCGTGCTTCGGAAGGCACGTTAAGCCGTTGGTCCGTTGCAGTCGTTAACACCCACCAATCCGCATTGGGCCCGCGTGGTGGGTTATGGCCCGTCCTCCTTATCCACCCATAAGGAAGGCCTGTGCCCCAGCAGTGAGAACATTAAAATGACTGATGGACGACATAACTAGTCTACCTGTTTTCAGTTGCATTATAAGGTTTATGAATATGCGTGGTATATTAAAAAAAAACAATACATTTACGGTTCAGTCATTGTATGTAGTGACAAAAGACTGCAAATTAATAAGCCGGCAACAAATGCTCAAATGAATATTCATACATTGAGCCTATCATTAGCATATAATTGTGACACAATTTTATTATTGCCTCATGAACAATATAGCTGTACTTACCTGCTTATGCTTCGCCCTTTCGTCCATCCGAACTACAGTAAAGTGGTACCCTTAGGACGAACAGGCTACCGAAAAAAATAACGCACGTAAAAACATTCGATAGAGCAATTTTGTATGAGGAATTTGTACAGCGCCATCTATCGCCGTAAAGCGAAATAAAATTTTCCATGGATAATTAGTAATTATTATATAATTATTAATTACTCTATCGAGTACTTTTACGCGCTTTTTTTTCTATATGTAGAGTAAAAAATAACGCACGTAAAAACATTCGATAGAGCAATTTTGTATGGGGAATTTGTACAGCGCCATCTATCGCCGTAAAGCGAAATTAAATTTTCTATAAATAATTAGTAATTATTATATAATTATTAATTACTCTATCGAGTACTTCTACGCGCGTTTTTTTTTCTATACATAGAGTAAATTATATATGGTAAATTTCCCATACAAAATGACGGATTTTCAGGCAAGATAGCCATTATCTTGGTGATATCAAATATCATCGTCTGGGTTGCGAAGTAGGAAGCTTCTGGGAGATATGCCACCCTGAACATGGTCTCCGATTGCTGAAAATAAATCGATCGCATATTTATATAAATTGTGAACAGGGTTGTGGGTGTCATCATTACCTATCTGAACAATTTTTTTGTGGTTTAATAACGATCGTTTAAGGAACAAAGCTCACAAGAACATTTTTATATGTGAAATGTACTTAGATTGAAAATATGCGATAGATTGAAAATGAGCCTCTTGGCCGGCGGTCCATTGCCGAACAGCAAAGCAACGAACGGAAACCGGTAGGTCTGGTAGGTCTTAACTTTAAAAAAATGTGCTCGGCTCCGCGGGCCACTAGGTAACAGACGGCGGGCCGCATGGGTTGGCCACCCTTGCTCTACACAATCAACAAAAACATTCTCAACATTCAATGATAGTGTATTAATCAACATTCAATAAAAAACACGTATTAGAATTTTGTTTCGCAAAACAATGTTTTGTTAACTGTGTAGGGGTAGGGCAAAACACGCGCTATGGACCCGGCCTTACAAAGCCAATTTTGACACTTCACTTGTCCATCACCGCCATCTAGTTAGGCAAATAGTTACTTTTTATTTTTTTAAATGACACTTTTAAAATATCTCATTTTCCTATCGAATTTTTACGCGCGTTTTTTCGTGCTACAGGTACTGAAACAACATATTGTTAGGGTGTCTACTTTTTAGGGTTCCGTACCCAAAGAGAACACACGCAAAGCAGACAGCTCGCTCTTTGTACAATATGGCCGAATAAAGTAATAGAAAATACATATTTTTATTATATTTAATAAACAGTACTTACGTGAAATTAAGCATTTTTCCGATCTCTGACTGTTGCTGTATAATTTGTTCATCGTTCACAGACGCAAGTAGACCTTTTTTTAATGGAATTTCACAATTTTATCGCGTCTGACTGACGAGAGCCGCGTGTGTTTCCGTGTCGCGTGACTGTGCCTGACTAATTGAAAGTCGGGCAATTACCTGACTTTCGTCTTGCCATTTTTAAGTGCGGATAATGTATCTTTACTTTTAATATCATTGGTTAAAACGGGACCCTATGCTAAGACTCCCTGTCCGTCTGTCTGTCACCAGGATATATCTCATGAACCGTGATACCTAGACAAATAAAATTTTCACAGATGATGTATTTCTACTGCCTCCATAACAACAAATACTAAAAGCAGAATAAAATAAATATTTAAGGGGGGCTCACACAACAAACGTGATTTTTTTTTGCCGTTTCTTGCACGATATTAGTAACGACTACAGGTAGACAGTTGAAATTTTCACAGATGATATATTTCTGTTGCTGCTATAACAAAAAACGCTAAAAACAGGATAAAATAAATATCTAAGGGGGGCTCCTATACAACAAACGTGTTTTTTTTGCCGTTTTTTAGTACGGAACCCTTCGTGCGCGAGTCTGACTCGCACTTGACCGGTTTTTTCTATTTACCTAGAAATTATATTACTGAGCATTGCGCAGTGCGCATTCAACAATGAAGCGCATTTTAAAACTTTTTTGTAATCGAAACTTTTTCTTGTCTATGGACCGTAACTTTTTTTAGGAACACGCAAAGAGTTCGAGTATCGTGCGATACAGATTTCACGAAGGAAAGAGTGTTCAAAAAAAATTGAGGGACAAAAACTTGGACTCGCCTGTCCCGTGTCAGCCGAGCTCGGCTCGCTCGACGAGGAATGGGTAGACATTTCCTAAGATATATCGCGAGATAGAGTTATGATAAATGTTCAGAAAAATATTGTTTAATATTGTAATACTTAAGCTACAGATACGCTATGGCTAGGAACACTTACTTATCTCGAAGTCGAAAATCTTTTAACTAGAGTCGCTTAACTACACACAAACACACACACACACAAACACACGCGCGCGCGCGCACACGCACGCACACGCACGCACACACACACACACACACACACACACACACACACACACACACACACACACACACACACACACACACACACACCACACGTACACTCATGATATCTCTTAGCTAGATTATTACTACCTACTACAACCAAAATATGTATATTAAAACAATTGGTTTTCTTTGCAGCTTGATTGTTTGTTTAATTTTTTCTATTGTTGTAATTTATCTTAGGTCATTCCCAATACAAGTATCTTTAGATTACTTACAGGGAAGTCTCAGCATTTTTTTGTATATACGATTGCTGAAATAAATTAATTTTTATTTTATTATATAGATAGACATTCTCATTAATAGCAAGCAAATGCTACTAGTAGCAGGTGTGTCAATATATTACTAGTAATATGCATGCTTATTTCGATGCATTCGAGGATGCTTATTTTGAGCATACCTACTCATAATCATGCTATTATAGAGCATGTCTATCTGTAGTTTTATGTTAAGCTCAAGATCGGCAGGCTGATTATCTAATTAAAAACCACCTAGCAACCAGTCCCATTTTACAGATGAATGTGATACATTGCTTCTTCTTTTTGGGGTAAAAAGAACATACCAAAAAAAAGTAGCAATGGCAACAGGGTCACTGGAAATATGACGTATATTAACTAACTCCAAAACTATTAATTTTTTGAGAAAAAGCTAAATAACAAAAAATATTTTTTATGACCTCATCTATAACCCCTTAGCAGGAATACGTCATATTTCCAGTGACCCTGTATATTGTATTATAGTTAGGTATGTTGTATGATGTAACTGGGTAACTTTATTCAGTGTTGTTTATTTTTCAGATAAGTAATAAACACTTGATGCGGGCAGCGCAGGACCAATCGTCGTGGAGATCCTTGGGGGAGGCCTATACCCAGCAGTGGGTGTCGTGCGGCTGATATGATGATGATAAAACCGTAAAAGTTATTTTATTCATTCTGAAAACCATTTTTTATAGAGACTGCGTGAAAATTCTTTATTTTTGAGTTATCATTCGAGACCGACCTTCGATGCCCCTTACTATAGTAAACTGTGTATTTTATTTTGAAATAAAATACGATGCCGAGATAAATTAAAATCTCGCGTGCATCACACTCCATGGCTGCCGTGCCGCCGGTACGAAGTAGGTATACGTTGCATGCCGTCGCACACGGGCACCGGCTGTCATGTCCCCTCGCCAAACATCACCGACAAATAAACACAAAAAAGTCAACCTTAACCCCTCACAATAAAAGCTACACAACCCGCATCTATTAACTTGGCAACGACTGCCCCATTCTGGCTAGAATTTCAAATTTCGAACGCTCTTACGGCCATCTTTTTAAAGGCTATGCACCACATTTTCACTCGGTTATTCGTAAATCGACTCTATTGCCAAGACATAAGATGTGTCTATAACTGTTTTTATATTTGTAGATACGGATTATTTTATTCACACATTGATAATGGATATTTTAGACCTTATTTCGTGGATAATAAATGCTATGGTAAGTGCATGAAATAAAATTATTGGTCGTGCATGGCTGTTCCACAACGTAGAATAGTATCACGTCTGTGCAACTTGGCTTTTAGAAGTTTCAGTTTTTTTTATAACAACTACCTAAATAATCTAAGCTACCTACCTATTTAGAGCAAGGGCTCTTGATAAGCTATTTTTAGAACGAGAAAATCCAACCTATTATTATGATTAATACTAGTTAGGCAAATCTCCTCAAGATTCCAACGAGTCCTTCAAGTGTGAGCTGCGTATGTTTTATCTAAATTTTTAAATCTATCGCAATCGCTTTCAGGATGTGACACAACTTCTTTTTGGCACAAATAAAAACTTACCGAAGAAATGTAGCAATGTGTCAAATCCATCTGTGAAATGAAGGTGATTCCGATAGATTTTGAAATGGTTACAGAATAACTAATCCCTGGTTAGCTGCCCCTAGTGATAGCAGAATATAGTTAGTCTGTGTATACTTATACACAGACTATCTCTTTAGTAGCTAGTTAGTTTTCTTACCCTAGTTGAGAAAATCACATTTTAAAAGCAGTGAAAGACTTAGCAAAATGAAGACACAATAAGTTCGGGCGCATTTTGTAAAATTTATCATCAATATTGTCTTTAGCATGCGCCCAACGTTTTAAGGATTAAAATTTATGTAGGTATCGTATAGGGTTATAAATATTATGTTATGGAACGATTCCCAATATTTTTACATCCCAATACACAGCAAATCTGCATTTTTCTAGCAATTAGACTACACAAATCAATAAAGTTTCCATCAAAAATTAATACATTTTGATCTACATCAAACAATTATGATAATTATTATTAAGCTCTACTAATGTTAACTGTTAAGTTCCTCCCTTAATTTTTGTCTCTAACTGCGAATATTAACATAGTCATATATAGTCATTACATTCTATATATAAGAATGAGTTAGCAGCATAATTAGTCTTAACGAGAGGAACACTGAATAAATTTCGACTTCTAGAGCTTATCCGGAGACACTTAATACGAATACTACTTACGAGAAACAAAGAATTAATCATATTGTTAATGATCTTATAAAGGAATATCTGATCTCTTTCACAACGACGATTAAATAATGTTTTTTTTTATAATGTCTTCACTATTAGCTCTACAATGAGAACATCTGTAGGAAAAATGCTTGACAAATTTTAAGTATATTCTCTCAATACTGTTGACATACAAATTGTACTGAGGGTTTCAGTTGATTGAGGCATATTGTAAAATTGATCTAACGAAGCAGTTAAACAAAAGAGTTAAAGTAGAGCAGCGTTTGGAGTCCCTACCAATTCTAAGAATAAATCCCAACATCCGGAAGGCTCTTGAGGTTATAGTTTAAATAATAATATGTCCACTAAATGATAATTTAGCATCGAGAATGACACCCAAACCCTCACCTCAGATACACGATTCAAAGACTGGTTATTTAGATGACAATTATGCAAAATGTTTTTCTTAACTTTTCTAGAATAGCTAATAACACAACACTTTTTAATATTTAAGTATAGACATAGACAGTTGTTTTCGCAGTACTTAAGTAACCAGATCATTTAAGTCACTTTGTAACAGGAAACAATCATAATAATTTTCAATATTTTCATAAACTTTCATGTCATCAGCATATTGAATAAAATTTGAATTTTGAAATACGGAATTAATGTCATTAAGAAATAAATTAAATAATAAAGGTCCAAGGTGGGAACCCTGTGGAACGCCAAAGTCAACAGGTATAAAAGAAGAACAAGAGCCTTTGACGACAACAGCCTGACTGCGTTCACGTATAGAAGATTCCAGAATTAAGATATCATGAGAAATTTTGTCAAAGGCTTTGGAGTAATCGATGTACACCGCATCTACCTGGTAGCCTTTATCCATTGAAGTAGCAACATTATGAACAAACTCACAAAGATTTGTCTCAGTAATTTTTTTCTTTATAAAACCACGTTGTTGTTCAATAATCAGTGGACAAAGTATGGGATAAATAATATCAAAAACAAATTTTTCAAATAATTTAGGGATCACATTAATTTTGGATATACCCCTATAGTTTTGTACATCATGCCTATCTCCAGATTTATGGATGGGTACAACGTATGATTGTTTCCAGGCGATAGGAAAGGTACCAGTGCGCAAAGATCATTGAAAAAGGTATAACAAGGGACCAGACAGGGATTTCGAGCTAAGACTAAAAAATACCATCTCCTATCGGAGGACTTATCAAGACGATTCAAACGAACCCAAACTAGATGGGGTAACAAGGTTTTATTAAAGAGTTCCTGTGTCCTTCTCCGGCTCTATCATTATACATTGGAAACTATTTCCCTACAAAGTACTCGTCAAGACGATTCAAACGAGTCCAAACTCGATGGGGTTGCATGGTTTTATAATAGAGTTCCTATGGTCTTCCTCCGGCTCCATCATCAGATCCTCGGACACTATTTCCCTACAAAGTACTCGTCAAGATGATTCTAACGAGTCCAAAGTCGATGGGGTTGCATGGTTTTATTACAGAGTCCCAGTGGCCTTCCTCCGGTTCCATCATCAGACCCTGGACACTATTTTCCAACAAACTACTCGTCAAGAGGATTCAAACGAGCCCAACCTCGATGCGGTAGCATGGTTTTATTAATTATATGTATGTAATGCATATTTCTTGTTATGTATTTGTATGTATGTATTTATGTGTGTATGTATGTAATGCATATTTATTGTTTTCAGGCATGAAACAACCATTTGCAAAGCAGCTTCAACATTCTACACCAGGCGAATATTACAGTTTGTTAGTTCCGGATGAAATTTTCGAAAATATTGCTATTCAAACAAATACGTTTGCTCAGCAAACTAAACCAAACGCAAAGCGTAGTTCACGATCGCATGCCTGGAATCCCGTAACGAAAGACGACATAAAACAATTTTTTGGATTAGTTATGTACATGGGGTTAGTAAAACTGCCGAAGGTTAGTCTTTATTGGAGTAAAGATAAAATTTTTGGACAAAGCTTTCCTCGTAAAATTATGAGCCGAAACAAATTTGAATTAATTTTACAAAAATTACACTTTTCAAATAACGAGACTGCCGATCCTTTAGATCGAATCAACAAGATACGACCTCTAATTGATTCCCTTAACGAAACTTTTGAAAAGTTCTATGCCCCCAAAGAAAATGTATGCGTAGATGAAAGCCAAGTGCCATTTCGAGGACGTATAGTTTTCAGACAGTACAACAAAAGCAAACGTCATAAATATGGATTAAAACTATTTAAGCTATGCACACTTCCTGGCTATACTTGTAAGTTACAGTTATATGCGGGGAAAAACAACGAATTAGTGAACACTACTCCTAGTAATGTTGTTATGAATCTATGTGAGAATATACTTAACAAGGGATATACCCTCGCTACCGATAACTGGTACACCAGTTTAGAGTTAGCAAATAAACTTCTCGATCAAGATACACATTTGGTTGGTACTGTAAGAAAAAATAGACGAGGTTTACCAAAACATGTGATCGAATCGAAACTAAAACCGGGTGAGTCGGTGGCTATGGAAAATGATCGAGGAATCTGCGTTTTGAAATGGAAGGATAAAAGAGACGTGCTTATGCTGTCAACCAAACATTCCAAGGGATTCCAAACTATACAAAAAAAGGGGAAAGCTGTTAGAAAGCCAAAGATGATTTTTGCTTACAATGAAGCCAAAAGTTCTGTTGATATGTCGGATCAAATGACTTCTTATTCGTCACCATTACGCAAAACCGTAAAATGGTATAAAAAACTAGGGATGGAGTTAATTTTAAATACTGCCGTGGTAAATGCATGGGTGATGTACTGTGAAAACAAAAATTGCAAAAAAGGAATCGTTGAGTTCAGAAGTGAATTAGTAGAGTATCTCACTAATTCAGAAAAGGAAATGGAAAGAACAGTGAATGTGAGACCTAAAAGAAAGAAGCATCATCTATCCAAAAAAGAAGGAAGTGTAAGAATTACGAGACGTTTTTGCGTTGAATGTTATAAAACGAATGCTGAAAGGTTTGGTTCCAAATTCGCTAAAAATAAAACCAAAAAGGTTGCAACATTCTGCGAATCCTGTCCGGTTAAACCACATTTGTGTCTACCTTGCTTCCACAAGCTTCACTAATAGGCTGTGTCAAATTGCTACCATTAATTAGGCTGTGATTTTGTTGCCATAACCCTATTTTTAATAAAGTAAATAAATAAGTAATTTTCATTTTAACATACTTTTATTGAAACCAAAAGTAGCTAGTAGTAAGTACTAAGTAGTAAATATAGATATGTTATTATAAGCCATTTTCTGCATGTATGCCAAGTCGATCCCAATCAACGCAGCAGTATCAGCAATTCAGTATGTTAAATTCAATTCATCACATACAACTTTTCTCTATAAAAGATGGCTTTAGACTGACAAATCTTCAGTTAGACGAGGCCCACTTGGGCGAAATGTTCTACAGCGCCATCCCGGTCACGCCGTTACGCCAAATTCATAGTAAACGCGACCTATGGCGCACAAATTCACTTTGAAAACAGGTCTGCTCTGAGGTCACCGGTGGCCAACGCGGCGCCTATATTAAGGCAGGGTGAGGTCACCGGTGGCCTACATGGCGTTTAACGTGTTAAAAAGTTACTGTGTTCTTCTTCCGGCGCTATCATCAGACCCTGGAAACTATTTCCCAATAAATAACTCGTCAAGACGATTCAAACAAGCCCAAATTTGATGCGGTTGCACGGTTTCAATATTGAGTTCCTATGACATTGCCTTTCAGCTTCATCATCAGATCCTGGACCTCGTCTCACATTAGAGTACTTGTCAAGACGATTCTAACGAGCCCAAACACGATAAGGTTGTATGGTTTCATCATAGAGTTCCTGTGGCCTTGTTCCAGGTTCATCATCAGATCAGCTCAATGACACCATAATATTGCATTGCCTTCTAATTCTGACCTATGTTCAAAGTTTCAAGTCTCTAGCTCATCGGGAAGCATAGTATAAAATCGTTCGCAAACTTTCTGGACAAACAAACAAACGAGAAAGCAACCTAATAAAAAACCGGCCAAGTGCGAGTCGGACTCGCGCACGTAGGGTTCCGTACCGTTCCGTACCAAAATCCGGAAAAAAATATGTTTGTTGTATGGCCCCCCTTAAATATTAATTTTATTCTGTTTTTAGTATTTGTTGTTATAGCGGCAACATAAATACATCATCTGTAAAAATTTCAAATGTCTACCTGTTGTCGTTATTAATAACGACCAAAAAACGGCAAAAAAAATCACGTTTGTTGTATGGAAGCCCCCCTTAAATATTAATTGTATTCTGTTTTTAGTATTTGCTGTTATAGCGGCAACAGAAATACATCATATGTGAAAATTTCAACTTTCTAGCTATCACGGTTCATGAGATACAGCCTGGTGACCGACAGACAGACAGACGGACAGCGAAGTCTTAGTAATAGGGTCCCGTTTTTACCCTTTGGGTACGGAACCCTAAAAACGTGTTAAAAATCTTTTTTTTTTCATAATAAACAGAAATAGTTTACACAGAAGATTTTTGTTTACTCTGTGATAATATCCTAAAAGCGTTTTAAAATGTCAAATATAGAAGATCATAGTGTCAAATCCAACGTCTTTTGCTTGCGAAATGTTAAGAAGTCTATACTATCTAATGTTGTGTAGAGCTGTTAGCTACCTACTACCTATATTAAGAGTTTGCACAGTATACCTAACTAAAACGTTTGTACATCAGCGAAATTTTTTCGAAGTCTACATACACAGTCATCCTTGACATAAAAAAAAATAAAAAAAATGAAGATGTAGGTAGGTAAGTGTGTATTTATTGGAGTAGTGTAGGTAGAAAACTAAAATCGTTAAAGTCAGAAATAATTACTTCTAAGTATGAATCTGCCTAGTGATATTCACATACACCTTCCTTCTAAGTATTAATCCATAAAATGGTTTTTTAAGATAAAAAAAAATAAGAGGATTTAAGTATCCTCCACTGAGGAAAATTTGAAAAAATTACAATAAATAATTAACACTCTTCACGTTGTATGTATTTCTATAGCACTAAATATGGCTGAAAAATTGATGCTAAAGTGATACTTTACTTATTTATAAGTAACTAGATTTGCTAAATTCCTTGTAAATAAGTACATACTTTTATTTGTACATGGTCTTCAAGAGGGCAAAATACGACCAGGATCTGCTCAGTATCTGTAAAGGAAACGAACAAGCGTTAATGTAAATTGTTAAATTAGTAGAATATTTTACATAACACAGGGTATTTGCGACCCCTTTACAATATCAAATATAAGTTCAAGTAAGTAATTAAAAAAAGTAAGATGAGATAATTCCGCGTAAATAAAAACGCAAACAGTGAAAACAATCTCAATTTGTGTAGGGAAAAGTTTGGGGTAAAAATGTAAATATTTTTTTTAGGTACTTCATAAATTTATTGTACTGCTGTTATAGAATGACCAGACAAAATTTAAAAAGGGGTCCAAAAATTACCCTGTATACAAGGTTATTTTTTGTTCATTGAAAACCTCTCGTGGGGTTGATCAGACCATCGAACTGAACAACTTTCATTATGGGACCAACCTCGAAATCATGAAAAAAATCAGCTGTTCCATACAAAAGTACAATGCCTACTCCATCGAAATATAATTATTAAACAGCTGATTTTTTTTCGCGATTTCAAGGTTGGTCCCATAATGAAAGTTGTTCAGTTTGATGGTCTGATCAACCCCACAAGAGGTTTTCAATGAACTAAAAATAACCTTGTATCACATGAAAGTTTTTTTACTCATGTGCTTGTATGCCCCCCATGACCATGGACACCAATGAATTTTGACAGTTGAGTTTCGACAAAACGATAGATCAATCACACAATATAAGTACAATGTGTTACAAAATAACCCCTAATCTATATCTTTACTTATAATAAAACTGTAACAGGTCCAATTCTGTACATTGAAGAAATTTTGAAAAATAATTTGGAGGGCTCTCTATAATCGATACTGAAGCCAAAACAATATTTTTTTTTATTTTTGTTTGTCTGTCTGTCTGTCTGTCTTTCTGTCTGTATCGCACTCCGAAACGACTGATTGAATTCTAATGAAACTTGGCATGATTTGAGTTCATATTACGAGGAAGGTCAACATATACTTCTTAACCCGAAATTCAGCACCATTCCCTTGGGAGAGGGGATGAAAGTCAAAATGTGTACTTGATTATTATTCACTAGTGGCTCCGTGAGCTGTAGACCTCGCGATAAAATAAAATAAAATGTCGCCATGAAGTTTTCAAAACACACAGTAGGTACGTGAGTATTCGCAGCTAGATGGTGCTTGTAGATTTGATATTTTTTCAAAATGGGTGGATATTTTTTTATAAATTTGGAAAATAGGCTTGACTAAACAGTTACATATAATTATCGAACCTACTTCCAAAATTTCACCATAATCGGTTGAGAAATGCGACCTGTAGAGGAGATCAAACAGCCGGAAAGCTGGACTGAAATATGTTTTTTTACATATCTCCGTCATTTTAATAAATTTCGAAAAATTGCCTCGACAAAAAAAAATCTATATTATTTCTAAACCTGTTCACAAAATTTCACGAGAATCGGTTGAGAAATGCGACCTGTAGAGGAGAACAGACAGCGCCGGAAATCCGGACTGAAATATGGTTTTTTACATTATCTCCGCCATTTAAAAAAAATATAAAAACTGGCTTGACAAAAAAAACTATACAATTTTCAAACCTGCTTACAAAATTTTACGAGAATCGGTTAAGAAATGCGACATGTAGAGGAAAACAGACAGCACTGGAAAGCCGGACTGAAATATGTATTTTTAACATTTCTCCGTCATTTTGAAAAATTTCAAAAAACTGGCGTGATAAAGAAATTCTATATTATTTTCAAACCTGTTCACAAAATTTCACGAGAATCGGTTGAGAAATGCGACCTGTAGAGGAGAACAGACAGCGCCGGAAATCCGGACTGAAATATATTTTTTTTACATTATCTCCGCCATTTAAAAAAAATTAAAAACTGGCTTGACAAAAAAAATCTATACAATTTTCAAACCTGCTTACAAACGAAAATCGGTTGAGAAATGCGACCTGTAGAGGAAAACAGACAGCACTGGAAAGCCGGACTGAAATATGTATTCTTAACATTTCTCCGTCATTTTTAAAAATTTCAAAAAACTGGCGTGACAAAAATATTTTATATTATTTTCGAACCTGCTCACAAAATTCCCGAGAATCGGTTGAGAAATGCGACCTGTAGAGGAAAACAGGCAGAGCTGGAAAACGGACTGAAATCTGTTTTTTAACATATCTCCGCCATTTTGAAAAATTTCAAAAAACTGGCTGGACAAAAAAATTCTATATGATTTTCGAACCTGCTCACAAAATTTCACAAGAATCGGTTGAGAAATGCGACCTGTAGGCTGGAACAGACAGCCGGACATACGAAAGAATTTTTGCCCAAGCTGAAGCAGAGACGCTTCGCTCGCACTTCGTGCTCGCTCGGTCAATTAACGCGTAGTCCTATTTCATTATTTTTTTTTATGTTAGATAGGAAATACTTTTAAGATTGTCGCGTAAATATTTCAAGGTCGTCGGTTTTGCAGAAATAAATAAAATAAATAGGTAAAGAAGTAGTTCAAATTGTATTATTTTGTAACACGTTGATAATTCGTGTTTCGGTGGTCATGCTACGGCCGGTGACACAGTCTGTGGCGACACAGTTTTTGGTGTTTGGGGCCTGAATGTTACTTAACAGTTGTAAATGCCGTCAAATTTAAATCTGCAAAGTTGCAGGCTGTGAGCTTACAAGGCTTCTGCGCTCTGAAAAATAAAATAAGAACACAAATTATTATACTCATATACAAAATGTAGACTTTTCATTCTTTGCATTAGATTTAAATGGTATTAAAACGAAATTGATCACTAATGGTGAACTCAATAGAAGTTATGAAAATTATTAAAATTGCATTGGCGTTGCCAGTGGACGCCTAAGAGCTTTGGTTTCCGACTATTAGGCTGAGAGCTATCTTGAGACCTTACCTGAGATGCTGCTAACTACACACATCAACTTTGTCTAGGGATCATGGTATTTTTTTATACCAGCGAGGTAACTTTGAAGCTTTGGTTTCCTGCCAGGGATGTACCGTGCTATAATCCGATGATGGCTATCCAGGGAGTGAATGGAGGAGATTTGGATCGCTATACACACCCAACTGGTCTGATCAACATTCTGAGATAAAAGGATATGATTAAAAAAACCGCGAAAATAGCATGAAAATGAATGAAAATCTTGAAACTGAGAATTCTGACCCTTATAACTTTTAGAATACTGATCGGATCAGTTGGGTGTTTATAGCGATCTGAATCTCCTCCATTCACTCAGCCATCATCAGATCACATCACGGTACATCCCTGGCAGAAGACCAAGGCTTCAAAGCGACCTTTTTTTATGAAAAAAAAAACACCTTGATCCCTAGCCAAAGTGATGAGATTATAAGAAGAGCTGTATGTAAGAGAGTATATGATCTCAAGACACATTAAGAGCGGTTAACGATACCGATAAAAGAAGTGGCTCCCATTAAATTAATCAACAATAAATTACAAATCATAGAGCCATTCGAAAATAAATAGTTTCCTAACCTTATTAGAATCAAGAACATGCTTCTCTTGATCCGTTGGTCTGTCTCGTACCACAGCGAATTGTAAATGGCCGTGCTAATCTGAGTGCTCTGCAATAACAGAAATAACATTACTTCAATTGCAACAAATATATCTTGATAATAAATCGAAGAAAAGTTGGTATTTGATATCATCAGCACCTCTATTTAAACTCAACGGAGACACCTTAAGGATTTAAAAAAAATATGGTCGTAGGACGAAACTATATCCAATGATTTCGTTTATCAACAAAGTATGGTATTCTAGAAAAAAGTACCGCCTTGGTCGTATTTGAAAACGATTCCGTCTTTTGTTTTTCCTTAATAAAATACGTAGCAACTACAATAATTTTTAATGCTGTTAGTGGCAGAGAGAAAGATCTTCCAGAAGATTCTAGGACCTGCTAAAAGGAACGATGGGACCTGGCGCGTGAGGAAAACAAGGAAATAGAAGACCTAGTATCCGCTTCTAATATCTTGGGAGAAATAAAATCAGCGCGACTACGTTGGCTGGGGCACGTATTCGAATGGGGACGGATCGAGCAGCGAAAAGAGCGTAAATGGGGGTTCCCACGGGGCGCCGCTCCATAGGCAGACCCAAATATCGCTGGGCAGATTAGGTCACCAAAGATCTCGCCGAGTTATAAGCCACAGATTGGTCAGAGCTGGCACTAAATAGGAAAGAATGGCGTGATCTATTGACGGAGGCCAAGATCCACTTCGGGTCCCTGAGCCACAGCGGTAAGTAAGTACAATAATTTTTGATTCATTATTCTGATCCTGACGCTCATGGGATAATAACAAGACTAATTTCTTACCGATCGCATGAGTATATCTCCGAAGTAGCAGAGTAACGATATCTGCGATAGATTCATAAAAAGGAACGTTGCGAACGTCACCACTACTGAAATGTCTTCAACCATCTAGAAAGTGCGGAAAAATTAAATAAATAGAGGTGTTCTTATTGTAGACTACAGGCCAGACCAGGCACTGATATGTCCGGTTTACATTGTTCCAATAGCATTCCAGTCCAACGATGCCCAGTTTACATTATTGCCCTATTTAATAAACGTGACAATTTGTCACCTGTCATGACAATTTCATATCCATTGAGTCAACCAATTTTTAACCAAATTTAGGTCTTACAAACATTATTCGAAAAAAGATAAAACTACTCATAGCTACCACCGCAATGTAAACAACCAAGTTGTCATGACAATTGACAAATTGTCACGTTATTGAATAGGGCCTGGGTGGCTTTAGTATCCTTAATCAATCAATCAATCAAATATTTTATTTGCATATAGGTAAGTACATACTACATTTTACAGGAATTGCAAAAATCTATAATGTTACTCAATGAGACAATCTGCGTGTTGTAAATGAAATATTTATCAGACGTGCTTTTAAGTTGTTTTAAGTTTCAAAGAATACTTCAGAATAAAACAACAAACTCTTACCGTAATAATGAACCCGCTTAGACAGATAAGAACGGAACTTGTAACTATATTGAAGAGAGTCGACTTCGAATATAATATCTCAACTTGGTCCACCAAACTGTAAGGGCAATGTAAAACAGTATTTTGTTTAGTTTTTAGATTATATTTTAGTTGTTTGTTGAGATAAACAGTTATAATTCCTTTTGAAAAGACTCCTTTCGATCCAATGTCTTTTCAAAAGGTAAATAACTGTACTAACCACTTTCGCTTTACCACTCCTAAGGGCCATCCATAAATTACGTCACACGTTAAGGGGGAGGGAGGGGATCAACGAAGTGTGACATTGTGTGACAAGGGGGAGGGAGGGGTCCTAAATTTCGTGACGCCACACTTCAAAATCATTAAAATTGAAATAAAACTAATTTCGGAACTATTGTAATAATTTCTGGATGTAAAATTGTAAAATATGTGACGTCACACTAGGGAGGGGGAGGTCTCACAAATGTGACCAGCTGTAACAAGGACGGTGGAGGTGGCCAAAATCATGAAATCCGTGTGACGTAATTTATGGATGGCCCCTAAGGTTAACCGCTAATATTTTAGAGAAAAAATTAGAAAATACACATACTTAGTAGAAGCTAAATTACGGTGATATTAAGTATTTACTAGTGAGAATTTTGGTAACCATGTAAACAAAGTACAAGTATAAACAGCTGTCTAAGATGACATAGAATTTAGATCAAACATTGTAACTAACCAGTATCACAACATTCACAACACATTTCAAGTCCAATTTGAGAATATTTCTTGTTTATTCATCCAAGGGTAAGTATTACACCCCGTACACCTTACAACTTTACATACAGCATAAGTACAATGGTGTATTTTAACCCCTGCGAGCGAGTCTGGCATAGCCCCGTTTTTATCCAGCCCCCTAGCATGACCACCGAAACAAGAAATACATTCGCGTGATATACCTAGCGTTATATCGACACTCAAATGTCAAAATCCACTGTCTTTTGACAGTTAAACGTGATAAGTTGCTATTAATATCGCGTTTCGGTGGTCATGCTAGGGAGTGCAACTGAGTGCAAGTATACCAGTATTTTCCGCACTTTTTAAACAAAAGTTACTTAAATATTTACGAGGATTACGTACTCAATCAACTCCTGATGCCTCACAACCGCCCTGGTCAGTTTTCCCCTCGTCTCCATTTCAGAACCAGAGACAACGTTCTTGAACCTATGGCACAGGATACGGAAATGCATCTGGGTGAATATGCACACGGTGTAGAAGAGTGTATCCGACCCGAACACGTTCATACCGACTATTGCAGCTAAAAAAATATGTTTTTTAGGTTTTTACATTAATCTTTTTTAAACTACTCAAAGAAAATAGGGGCCACTATATGGTTTTCCATACGAGCTAATTTCTGTCAGGTTTTTTGTTATAAATTCAGTCTGATTTTATCTAAATTCGATATTGTTAGAAAGCTGTATTGTCAACTCCCGGCCTTTACAATCGAATCAAATGTAAAATTTCTCCTATTCTGCGTGTGTCAGTCAGTAGAAAGAAATTGGATTTTCATACTAAAATGCGTGTAGCAGTTTTCAATTTTAACTGACACACGGCCGGAGAAATTATACAGTAAATTCGACAGTATAGTATCGCAATTATACAGTAAGTTCCGCAAGTTGACTATTACAGTTTTCGAACAATATCTAATTCAGATTGAATTTATATTTAAAAACCTGGGGGGCTACTCAAATGGCCACTTTTCTATTCGTTCGCTAACTTAAAAATTAAAAATAAGCCATAAACTCCAAAATAACGTGTCGTAGGCTTGTCAATTCCATACAATACAACATTGTCTGTGATTTTAATAAACTTGTGACGTCTGACTTGATCGTTTAATTGCATATTTTTAATCTTTAAGTTAGCGAACGAATAGAAAAGTGGCCATTTGAGTAGGGAAGCTTGTCAGATAGCTCGTTTGTATGGAAAATGGTCCTATTTTCTTGTAATATACAAGGAAAAAGCTACAAATCTCTAACTATGTAGGTACACTCAAATAGGATTTGAATCCACGACCTTCCGCAATACGTGACGACCAACAACTTTTCTTGTTTTGGTTAGTCTAACCAAAACAAGAATAGTACTTAGTTGGAATTTTCAAATACTGTTTACTTTTTTACCCGACTGCAAGAGGGTTATGTTTTTCGCGCGTATCTTGTAAGTTTGTATGTAATATTCTTTAGTACCTC
Organism: Agriphila geniculea; assembly: GCA_943789525.1. Taxonomy (NCBI): domain Eukaryota; kingdom Metazoa; phylum Arthropoda; class Insecta; order Lepidoptera; family Crambidae; genus Agriphila; species Agriphila geniculea. Next base: position 5,599,094 of record OX038894.1, on the reverse strand, counting down.
ATATCTTTCAAACGGCTGAACGGATTTCCATGATTGACATATCGTTAGATTTGTCTCGTCAGCCCAAGTATTCTTAAGAAGGTGGCGTTATAAAAAAACCAACATGGCGGCTGTACGGTGCTATAATACGTAGTGGAAAAAACATTTTTTTTTAGAATACTGCAATATGGGTGTCAAATTAAAGGGCTTATTATAAGGATTTCAAAAAGGTATATCATATAAATAATAACTAAAAAGAAATAAATAAAAAATAAATTAAAAACCCGCCTGCATAAAAAGACAAGTCAACTGAAAAGATGGAAACAAGATTAAATATTCAAGGCAACATTATAACATGCAGGATGCATATAACTCAAATCATTCATAATGTCACTTTCTTTATGCATGCCTCCGACTGCATGTTATAATGTTGCCTTGAATATTTAATCTTGTTTCCATCTTTTCAGTTGACTTGTCTTTTTATGCAGGCGGGTTTTTAATTTTTTTTAATTTATTTTTTTTGCAAGCCAGCGTTTTACTTAATTATTTATTATAATTACATGTGAGAACTACCCTTCACTTTCATAGAATAATATTTTATTAAGTTTTAAAGCCCCAGCAGTATGTAGTGACATTAATGGTTAATGAAACAAAACTTCATGTTTTCTAGCCAAATTGAATAACAAATAAGTCACTAAGGATAATAATGGTATTTCGCTATAAATTACCATAATAATATTATGACAATTATACCAACTTCTATGAGTAATACTAAATTTTCTAGAGTTTGTACTGTGACATCGTTCTATTTATAAAAGCCACTGACAAAGGTTTTTCCTGTTTTGAGATCAGTCCAACAGCAGTTTATCAACTTTTTATTCAATTATAAACTCTATGCCGCTGTTATAAAGTCGAATGGCTGTTTAATTATGTTTGTATGTGAGTCAGTGTCGCTACTGAGTCATTTTGTCATGGATGCGACGTCTTTTAACTGTGAATTGAACAACGTTTCGCAGATGCATCCTTACATACAGACGGAATATTGATTCGGAATTTTTCCGAAACAGAATCATTCCCGCAGCTAATCCATACAAATCTATGGACCTACACACACGCGGTGTTTTTCCGGTCGAAATTTTCATACATTATCAAATTTTGTTTTGAAAATCCGAATCAGATTCTATGTGTATGTGTCCGTATTTAAAAGATGAATAACTTCAAATCATATAATTACGTCCGGCAGAAATAGATAAATAAATAGCGCCAAAACCGCATAAACCCTTCAGACTGTACAGTCTTACATACTGTGCACCTTTTACTGTACTGTAGACCTGAAAATGGGTGGCTATATTTACCGATCTGTAACCCGCTTGTCAAGCATGGATATTGAGTTCTACACTGCAATCTGCAACCCGCTTGTCAAGATTAACAAGGCATTTCATAGAAGCTTCAAGTCCTTACTTTTCGAAATGAATGAACCGATTTTAATGAAACTTCATACGCATAAGCAGGATACATAGGTCTGAAAAGTTAGTTAAAGAACATTTTTGAAATCGGAAATTTCCGTTTCTATGGAAAATATAAAATCGGTCTTATTTACCTGTATATTTCGAAAATGTTTTCAACTAACTTTTTAGACCAATGTCACAGAATAGATGTAAGTACTGCCTCCATATATATTCTGCTTATGTGTATGAAGTTTCGTTAAAATTGGTTTATTCATTTCTAAAAATAATGATTTGAAAGTTTGGAAAAAAAGGCCATGTTTCGTCAACGCTCTTAAATAGCTAAATTAGATTTTAAGCTACCAAATATTTTAGTTTAAAAAATACTATTGTTATTTATTGTCCCCATGACTTTAAAATTAAATTAATTATCGGGTCCACCTACCAAAAACATGTTACATTAAAAAACGTTACTTACTTGCCATAACTTGATGAAAATATATAAACGGCCAAAGTTCCATCGTGAAAGGATCGAAGAAATACTTCACCATATAAGGATACTTGTATTCAAGAACCCCGGTATTGTAGTAACCGAAGATCATTGTTACTACAGGCATTAAAGGAAAAGCTACTACAACTACAGCACAAATGTAGTACTGTACTAAAACGACAAGTCTAAGAAAAGTCATTGATTCTTTCACTATATCTCTTTCGATGTTTTCTTCAAATTCGGCATTGTTTAGTTCATTTCTTTGATCATCATTAAAATCTGGGTGTATTTCTCTCAATTTATCAACAACCCTGACTACTATATCTCGGTTTAAGTAAAGGAATATGGATTTAGAAGTCGCTAAAAGACTGACGGTGATAGTCGGAATCGCCAAAGAAAGTTCTATAAAACATTTTGCAACTAAAACTCCGTCAATCAGCCAATAAATTTCACCCAATATATCCATATACAGCCAAATCAATTGAAAATAGTACAAATACATATCGAAACACTTTTCCCAAAACTTTGGCCATTTTGTCCCACTAATCCTTATACCAGATAAAGAGAGAAACAATTTTGTTAATTTTAAACTGCTTTCAAAACTGGATTTTTCCATTTTCCGATCTGAAAAACTGACAATAAATTCTTCTGTTCAAGAAACGTGCGACCTTATTAAGAACCTAATTAGAATTGAAGGAAAATTTTAACAAAAGCAAAATGATAACTGAGTTAATTATAGGGTTCTTTATGATGTCAAAATGTACTATTCTTTTAGAAAAAATAATTAACAATTCCTTTTACATGTTTACTGTTTGAGGATTTAATCAAAGAACTTCGAGAAATTAAAACAATTAATTGGAAAATAAGTCTCAAAGGGAATTGTGAATTGGAAAAAGTTATTATTCTGTTAGCTCTGTGAACAACAAGAAAACTAGTATGTTTTTAAAATAATAACCTTACGTTTTAGTTATTATTATTATTATTTAGAAAGGGGACGCTAGCAATGCCAAACTGGTGATAATCTCCCTGATTGGAACCATTCCCCAGTTCCCCAAAAGTTTTAGTTCGTTTTAGTTAACTTTAAATATCTAGATCAAATAATGTCATCTTGCTTAAATAAATACATTATTAAGCCTAGGTATCAATTGTATACCCATTTCATCCTATTTAAATGAATAAAAAAAACTGTGGCCTTTATAACAGATAAACAGATGGTGTTTTCCTTTATGTTAGTGTTTTTTAGGGTTCCGTACCAAAATGGTAAAAAAGGAACCCTTATGGTGTGACTCAGTCTGTTTGCCTGTCTGTCTGTCTGTCTGTCACAGCTGGATATCTCGAGAACTACTAATGGTATCAACTTGAAATTTGGAATAGTTTAAGATGACATTTGTCCAACTATTTCGCGAATAAGAAATAAATAAAAAAATAAATATCTTTTTTACAACAGGGACTGAAAAGGGGTCTTAAAAATTTGAAGTGGGGCAACTAGGGCATGTAGGGTATCATATGAAAGAGCGTCGTTTGCACGTTTTTAAACATTTTTTCTTTTTTTTTAGGCCGCATAGTTTTCGACTTATGGTGAAAATTGTAAAAAAAAATACCGTTCCCCCCCCCTTATCTCCGAAGTTTGCAGAGAGAAAAATCTGAAATAATTCTATGTGATAGTAGTTTATGTAAAGATCACAGGAAAAATAAAACGATGTCTCAATATAATACACTTTTTAAGAAATTCAAAAAACAATCAAATTTTTTTAGTTTTACTACCAGTCAACAGATGGCGCTGTCCTAAGCATGCTAACCTAAGGAAAAATATAGTTCCACTATCGGTCAAGAGATGGCGCAACCTAACACTACAATAATAAATTGGTGGCTGGTTCTAAAATAATTACCTACTATTTGCCGTACGAATAAACGAAGAATAAGTTCCTACTTAGTAATATAAACAGTTTGCAATGTGGAGTGGCTGAAACGTTTTTCAGTCACCATAAGCAGCTGTGGTTAAGATTTGTAAATTAACTGTCCGCCTGTTCGCCCTTCCAACTGTCTGCCGTTTATCCTACTTTTTTAAAGACTGTACTAAAGTAACATATCCAAATATATTTATGATTGTACGGAACCCTCGGTGCGCGAGTCCGACTCGCTCTTGACCGGTTTTTTATTTATTAAACGACAATAAAATTTACAACAAAATATTTGAAAGTGAAAGACCAATGCATCCTCATTAACAACATAATTAAAGAACAAAAGTGATAATTTTCGAAACGTGAAATTTCAAAATGGCCGCTTTGAAAAAGGAATATTATTACATAATTACATTTTGCTTTGTCCCCGAATAATCCGTTATTTGGACAAAAGTCCCTGGACATTGTTAGAGTAATCCCTGAAATAATAAAGTTTTATTATATATAGGGTTCAATTCTTACAGTTTTTCGAACAAAAGATAATTTTAGACGTTTGATGCAGCCGACAAGTTCCAACGCTGATGGATAAAGGGACTATGAAGGGTGACCACTTTAACAAATAATTCTGGGATTCGACAATGCCATTATATTTTTGTAACTTAGTTAGTTGTTTAATTTTCTGTAGTATTTTTTGAATTATTAAGTAATTATGAAACTTTATTTCTTTCTGAGAAACTCTTCTTCAGTCTATCGGTACAATTACTTCTTTAGCCTATACTATACATGTTGATATTCAATGGCGTTCAAAATTATTATTATTAAGTTTATTTGAGCTGGATGAAAATATAAAATAATGGTTTCATTAACTCATTCAGTAATCGAATGCAATAATGTCCGATAGACCTTAAAACTTGCTGAATCTCTCCATCGAGGCTATAAAAGTTTTATGTCACATGACCTCCAGGCTAATAGGTTAAAAAATAGTTTCCAAGTGCTACTGTTGAAGAAGGTTATAAGTAAAAAATCACATTGTTACTTGTAGACCTTACATTTTAACAACGCACAAAAAATATGCACAATGCAGAACTATAATGCTAATTCGTACTTTTTTTCAAGTCTCAATGTCGCGAAGTTAATCGAACTTCTTTCATAAAATTGCAGTATTATTAATTTTATTTCATATAAAGTTAGGAATTTTTTCTCGTCCACTTTTTTAACAGTGAGTCTAGGTATTCTTAATTATAGCTATTTTATTTCAGTTTCAAATTCGATTATTAGATCAGAATAGGTAATACATACGTGAATAAAAAAGTTTTACCAGTTTATTTTTGACATTTATTTTCATAACACAGAATGATTGGATTCGTTTTGGAATTAGAATATAGTGTAAGAATGAACTTATACAACATTTAAGTCTCAAGATAAAGGTGCATAGAGAGCAAGGTTGCATAGAAGAAGTTGTTCAGTTTGATGGTCCCTATCTACCATATTCGGTATTAGGGTTTATTTTGTACCACGTTCTATGCCTACTAAAAGTCCCAAAGTCTAACACCGTCATACTCACCCTACACAGCGGTGTCTCCGCTACGACAGGCGGCAAGAAGCGGCATCGGCAGTGACAAAGGGACAGACGGCATCGTCCGTCGCATCGCAATCCGTGGCCCATGAATACTAAAGATTACCGTTAGACCGGTACCTGCTATATTTTGGATGAATACTTTTTGGGAAACTTAAGCTTTTGGCTGTTAAGAGCCGAGACAGGCATAATCTGTGCTTTAGTTTTCAAGATATTGTCAATTTTTGAAAATCTAAGTAAGTAAAAAATAATAATACTGTGTTATACATTGACCTCTATATTATTACACTGGACTGGCTGCTGTCAAACTGCTCTTGTGCGTATTTGATTTCCGCCATTTTGGCGCTGTAGGACGTAGCGTGAGCATAGCGTGAGGGACATGGTACTAAAGTCTGAAGTCTGGAGAGACCATCACGGCAACCATTTTCATTGTACACGTCAAAATTAGTTCTTTAGACTCACGCTAGTGGCGTTTTAAATAGGCACAAGAACTTTGCTGTCAAATCATACAGACAGCCAGTCCAGTTAATAAGAAAAAAATTTTTTCATGTCAGTGGTTGTATATATAGAGCCTTTAATTTTTTTATACCTTCTCTTATTATGTGAAAAGTGTTTTCACCTTGAGTTTAGTTAAAATGAAAACTATTGTTAGGAATGTTGAAAAGAAAAGTAGTTTCTTCAAATACTATTTAACTCCAAGTCCAACTTTAAAAGGTCGCATGTCGTTTAAGAGATAATTTTCTGAATTGAACATCTAAACGTCGTATAATTAAGGATTAAATTAATACAGAGATATCCTTTACAAAGATGATTCATTTCATAAGGTTGCGAAACGGGGCAACTTACGAAAGACCTATTTAGACAATATCGCGAGTAGGCGAAACGAGTTGCTTGGCTACGGATTGTATGGTAAACCAGTTTAAAACTTTACATGACAAAGAAATATGAACTCTAAATACTAACAACTAAGAATCTAAGAGATGCAAACTTTATATGGTTTTGTTACCAACGTATAGTGCTTCTGGTTAGAAGTATTATGAACTTTATTCCTAATGAAATAGAGGTAGTTTTAAACGCGAAAATGTAAAAGTTGTGTTCTTGAGCGTATCACGCACCGAACCAAGCAAGCTAGCCTCACAAAGGCTGAGAAAAACTTAAAAATTGATAATTATCTCAACAATATTATGCAGTCTGCGTTACTATCTGATGGTTTTGAGTAGTAAGTGAATGATGGAAAAAATGTTTAATGTTTTGTATAATACCAAGATTGCCAAGTTTAGACGTCCCCAACTAAGCCTGTCACAGCCAATGTCACATTTACATCGCTATCGCTCCGCTCTGAAAAATGTATGGATTTGACGTTTTAAAATTCGATAGTTAACGAAACCTTATGTCAATCCCATACATGTTTCGAAAGCGAAGCGATAACGAAGATTTGCAAATGTTACTTTGCCCCTAGCCCCTAGTCTGCCCTTCTATTGTCTAATTTCAAAATCTATCCCAATCGCTTTCAGGATGTAAAGCCCGCCGGTAACGATCAATTGCGATTGTCAATTTTTTCGTCAATGCCATTGTTGGAGCAATTGACAATCGCTTCAATTGCACGCGTAAACGATAAATTTTCGCATCAATGGGCGTCAATGACGTAAAAATTGACAATCGCAAATGATCGTTACCGGAGCGCTTAACACATTGATGCTTCTTTTTGGCATGAATATAAACGTGCCAAAGAAATCCAGGAATGTGTCACATCCATCTGTCAAATGAAAGCGATTGCGATAGATTTTTAAATTAGACAATTAGCCCCCTGGTCTCTAAACATAGTTCGTAAATAGTAGAAGATATAGGGTGCGCGTTTTAAATGTCAAATTCATACATATTTACTTAGCGAAGTTCGTTATCGCTTTTCCAAATATGATCCTTTTAAAAATACTTATTTACTAACATACCTCTCATAACTGTTTCATTTTAGACACAATTGATGATACTAGAATCTAGACTTACACATGCGATGCGACATACTTACTCAGAGAGCTAAGAAACTTTTTTCTCAATTTTGAGGTGTTGGGATGAAACATAGCCAAGTGATTTCTAGCAGAGAAGAACAGCCCAGCCCTTATGAATGAAAAAACTCACTTTTCCGAAGATGATGATTAAGTAAGTAGTTGACAGCTTTTAGTTGCATAATACTACATACGCAAAATACAAACTCGAGATTTGTGGTGTTTCAAACTAGACTGCATAATCAAAAAAAAATATACTGCCTTCATGGTACTTTCAAACAGAAGAAAAACAGTTACAAGTTCTGGCTAGTGAGAGTGAAAGTGTTGCTGTCAATGCCCTCTTGTTTTTGTTGTGATAAAACGAATATCTTATCGGACTGATGCCTTTTGGTGCATGGATTTATCTTTGAGAATCAAAATGAGTCGATGTTTGAAAAATAAAGAGATAGGTAGTTTTATTTTTTAAGTCTGATACACATACCATACCAGAAATAGTGGTCTGATAATTATATAAATAAGCAACTGAAGATTCTCAAATATACTTTGCTGCCTGCAAAATTTTCATGGTTCTAGCGGTCAACATGAACCTTAGAAATATAGGTTTACTTAAGTATTATTATCTGCCCCCTACCGCGTAAGAACTTTATATGAAGTTGTAAATAAGATATATGAAGGCAGAGCCCCTGGAAGGAAAACAGTGTGACTTATGTGTTTCAGATCTTACTTGAGACATAAAATTTCAGTGAAAAGCTAAAATAGATGAAATTATTAATTAAAAGTGTTTAAGAAACAAATTCTTTGGTTCAACCACATTCTGATTTTCCTGCTACGATTCTTTTCTAGAGCCGGCCATACACGGTAGGTTATGCATGATGGTTATGCCTGTAAGGTCAAAACCGTCATGCATAACCTGTAATACTGCATGCCTGTTCATGCAAGCCGCTCATGCAAGCCGCTCATGCAAGCCGCTCATGCAAGCCGCTCAGTTATGCCTGTGGTCAAAACCGTCATGCATAACCTAGCGTGTATTCGACAAAACTGTGCAGATATTCATGTCTGTTCATGCAACCTTGCCGCTCGGTTATGTCTGTCCTGTGGTCAAAACCGTCATGTATAATCTAGCGTGTGTGTCCTCTATTGAACTCGGTTTTGCATGAACCAATCGTGTATGGGCTGCTTAATGTAGATACCTAGACTTTTAATGCGTGAATGCATACGTCTAATTTGAAAATGAATCCTTTAATATTTTTTAATGGGATTTTCTATTTTATTTTTGGAACTTTGGAAAAACTGTTTATAAACGGAATCGGAAAATTGGTATCGTATCTAGTGTTTTTACCATTGAAAATGTGGTTATCAGATGCAAATCGCCTGAGACATATTTTTGGCCATAGCTCTGAGAATTTTAGGAGGATCCATATAAAAATAGTACCAAAAGTTGAGAAATCTATCGAGACACGTGTGGGCGTTTGAATTTTGTAAATTGGCTGGTAACTTTTTTTTTAATTTTGAAAAATGTAAAAAAGTCTGGTTTTTTGGGGATGTTTGTTTCTAAATTGTAAATATTTCAGAAAAAAACCGACTTAAGAAAAAATTAAAAAGCCTTAAAAAGGAGTCCTATGGTATTAGTTTAGCTACAAAATGGCTAAAAAAAATTTGTGACCGATCATCATGGTAACGGTGTTAAAAGATGCGGAAGCAGACGAGAAGTGCATTCGTTGGAATTTTGAAAATCACATTATTACTCTAAGGAAAATCGGTTAAAAAAAAATTTAACCGATTTTCCCGCTGTCTGCAGCGGGCGCTTTTGTGACATGAGGCGAAGCCGAGTAAACTTTAGAAAAATAATAGAATTTTGCATTTGGTTTGATTTTGTGTTTCGTATTGTATTCATTTTTAATGCTCCTATTCTTGCGGGGACTGCGAAATCTGTAAATATTTTGTTCATAAAGAACGTGTCATAAAGAATTTCATGAAAACCAGCAATATGTTTTGTTAAATATTGCAAAAATACTCTGTTTTTGTAAGGGTTTGTTTCTCTGATGCAACCAAAAGCAAGATCTGATCTTTTTAATATTTTCTAATTCACGTAATTTGAATTTATTATTTTACTTGGTATATTCTTATGATAAACCATGATCTAGAAAAATACCAGTTATTTTATTTTCATTTTTTTTTATTTATTTGACATTTATGCCATCATCTTCATAATATTTCCGATTGTCTTTGATGAATGACACGTCGTCAGATAAATTTTATTGCGGAAACCCAAAATTATCTCCCATCGCTACAAAGACAATGGTTCTAAATCTAATTCGCTGCAACTAGAATAAAGTGGAACAATGAAATTGCATCTTCATGGTTTAGCAATAAGACTGACATTGACAGAGTAAAGTTAGCAAGCCCAATGCCGTGTCAAGGTCTCGTCTGTTACGTATTTGGCATTAGTAGACGAATCTCCCGAATATCTCATGGTAACTACTTTTAGGGTTCCGTACCCAAAGGAAGCCCAATGCCGTGTCAAGGTCTCGTCTGTTACGTATTTGGCATTAGTAGACGAATCTCCCGAATATCTCATGGTAACTACTTTTAGGGTTCCGTACCCAAAGGATAAAAACGGGACCCTATTACTAAGACTGGTGTCAGTCTGTCTATCTGTCACCAGGCTGTATCTCATGAACCGTGATAGCTAGACAGTTGAAATTGACAGATGATGTATTTTTGTTACCGCTATAACAACAAATACTAAAAACAGAATAAAATATTATATTTCAGTGGGGTTCCCATACAACAAACGTGTTTTTTTGCCGTTTTTGGTACAGAACCCTTTGTGCGCGGGTCCGACTCGCACTTAGCCGGTTTTTTATAAGACTGGTTGCTGCTGATTTATGTTACCCTGGTACTTGCGAGCGATTTCTCTTCATATATGTAGTAAATATTGTTTGGGAAATTTTTTTATAGACTTGTATTAGTACCTATTCTGTCTACATTGTTAAGTTACTATGATATAATTTAAGTGATAAATGATTTAAAATTTAGCATAATTTTTAGTCAAATCTGTAATATTTATCTGCTTCCTCACTGAAAAATTTTAATTCTTTCGTAAAATTATTTTGAAATAACATACAAAATACTGTGGAAATATACAATATTTTTTGCGTTGAAGGTTATTATAGGTTAATCGGCAAAATTAAAACCACATGTTTTGCCTTAAGGCAAAAACTACGACCTTTTACGTCATAAGTATACTTACCTATACCTAAGATACTAACTCTGCAAAGCTGTGTACAAAATAATAACAATAAAAAAAGTTATAAAAATATAAACGGATCTCAGCAAAGCGATATTTTCCTAATATTTAATTGTTTTTCGCTCATTTCTTTTTACAAAATTAGTTCTCTAAGCTAACCCTTTGGTCTGAGTAAGCTAAATGAAGACCTACAAAAATTCTCACAATCAATTTTAAATTTTTAACTTTAATGTAATTTTGCCATTTATCAAATCAGTTTCTCTTTCGGATACCTATTTAAAATACGTGCAACCATAAAATTTTGACACTATTTAAAAAAAAGAATAACAGACTAGGTATAATTAAAAAGAAACAAAAGCATAAAGACGACTCAAATAACCTTGTAAGTACCTTATAGCAGCTCATTTCAAAAACAGAACCGTCATAAACTTTTTTATTTTATTTATGAATAGTTAAAGAAAGCTGTGAAGTAACTCCGAAAAGGGTGTAATAAAAAGTTCTCAATTCGTTTGTTTTCAAAATCACTTTATGGTGGTCGTAAAAAAGTTACAACGCTAGCGCAAGGATGCTACGTTTAGCCACAGAATAGATATAAGTACTACCGTACAGAAAGGAAACTCTCCGCCCCGCCCCACAATCAATTACCTCACCCCACCGGCGCCCATCCATGTGCCGATCCGTGTGCTCATTCAATAGCTCGCACACAGTTGCGCGTGTGCAAAAACGTCACTGTGTAGCGTCTGTGTAATAGGTAGTTGAAACGCGACGCTTGTATGAGTGCCCCGGGGTGTGGTTTAGCTGGATTCAACATTTTGACGTGTTAGGCTGCCTGTCCATTGACGCGGAGCTAGGTAGGCGGCGGAGCGGAGAACGAGGAAATATTAACCAATATGATTGCATAAAATCTCCGCTCCGCAACCCTATTGGTTAATATTTCCTCGTTTCTCCGCTTCACCGCCTCGGTCCGTTTCAATGGACAGGCAGCCTTAGACTCAGATCACGGTATCTTTATCACACATCGCTAGTTTGGTTGGGCGTGCGCTGTGATAATACTGTATCAAAGAGACGATGTAGATACAAACACGGTAATGTGATCTGACGCGCCAAAATGTTACAATATTACAAGCTTAGAGCAACGCGGCTCCGTCCAGTACGGAAGCCGTGTTGCTCTAACTAAGGTTACAAGTGTGTAAGCGTCCCAATAGGCATGATCAGTATTTTTTTATTTTATATTAGATAAATTACCTCTCAAAAAAAGAAACATTGGTAAAAGAATTATTTCGCTAGCATGAAAACTGCCCGAGATATCACAGTTTGAAATGCACAAAATTGGACTCACTCGAAAACGCTCCATACTAACTCAGTTATGACGTCACGCTTGAGTAGTTTGTATGCAACGTAGGAAATTTGTTCGGCAGCTATATTAAATATAGTGTTTATCAAAATGGTGTCTTAGATTTTGCTATAAATTTACGGACTAATTTAAATGGGTCAATCAACTTTTAATTGTACTATGAGTTTTCCTGTCCACAAACATAAAACTATATAATTCCATGAAAATAAATATCAACTAAATTAAAAATATGGTTTGGGTTAAATGTAATATTTTAATTATCATTTTGGTAATAGAAATAAATATGTTGTTTACATATTTATTCGTATTTTAACGGTTGCCGAGAGAGATGTCGATGTCCCATTTGTATGTGATGAAATGTCCACTGGACAACCTATATGATACGAAACAAATATATACATAGTAAACAATATATTTATATGTAAACAAAAAATATTGTTTCTGTTACCAAAATGATACTTTAAATCTTAACTTTAAGTATTTATAAGCTAAATTATTTTCTTTATTTTTATTTCAAGATAATACACTTTTTCAACACACTTGCTCGTAAAGTGAGTCCTAATACATCGCTTTTAGGGCCATAAACCGAACTATAACAAACGCGTGCAATAATATATAAAACACTAGTTGGTTATAGAACTATCCCTACAAAGTTAAAAAGGTACCTTACTGCAAGTTCTATGCGAGTAAACAGAGCATTTTCAATTTAACCGGGTAATACAGTTATTTTTTTAGTAACAACAAAGAGGTCTTATGCCGCTGAAAATTCATTTGCATTTTTGGAATAAATAAATGTGTAGGTCCTTAATTAAGTCAAACAAATATTTATTATTATCAAATTATTCCTAATTTACAATATTTTGTTATAAAATATTAATGTATTAGCATTTTATCACTTAAATTTATAATTTTGAAGCAGGCTGTATGCTCACCAACCCCTTTGTTCACAAAATATTCTTGCATTGGGCGTGTGAAAAAAACAAAAAAAAACCTGCGCGCCTTCTCTCATCATGATTATCATTTTGTTTTTGTCGTATTTGTTGCTGTGTGGTAAATTACTTTGTTTTTTCCTCGCAAATGTGTTGAAAAACGTCGTATGAAACTCGTGAGCTCTTACTTATTGCACACTCGGCTGAGTTACGCCCTCGCCTACGGCTCGGGCTGCAACCCACAGCCTTGTGTGCAATAAGTAACCTAAGCTAACTTGTATCATAATGTACTATTATGTTATAGCACAGATAATATACTATACTAGTGTTATAAAGGAGACATCGACATCTCTCTCGACAACCGTTAAATTACAAACAAATATGTAAACAACATATTTATTTCTATTACCAAAACGATAAATAAAGTATTACATTTATCCCAAACCATAATTTTAAGTTAGTTGATATTGGTTTTCAAGGAATTATATACTTTTATGTTTGTGGATAGGAAAACTCATAGTACAATTAAAAGTTGATTGACCCAAATGCATTATTTATTTTAACAAATTTTATACTTTTTAAATGGACTTGTCCGCCCAACTTTGAAGGGTCATAAAACAAATAATACGCAATATATAAAACCAAAAGGTATACAAGCTACTCTAAAAGTTTAATATGTTTACGATTTTTATTAGTATTTCGTTATTTTATTCATTAGTCATCATCCCTATTTTACTGAATCAGGGGCCGTACCGGCTAACGAATCGATTATCGAAAAATCTGAATCGGTTTCAACTTAGAACTGAAAAATCAAAGTAAGGAATTTCGTCTTGTACTTTCTGTTGACGTAATTTGGAAGATAACGATGTTCGTGTGACATCATGAAATGGGGTTCGCCATTTTCGCCCAATTGGGGCTCGATTTATCTGTTTTAATTTGAAACCCGGCAGACTTTTCGAAGCTCGATTCGTTAGCCGGTACGGCCCCTGTTGGTCTAAAAAGTTTGAGGCTATCTACAGAATGATTTTTTGAACAGTCGACAAATCAACTGAACAACTTTGTCTGTGGGACGAACTTACAGAGCAAAAAAATAATCAGCTGTTCCATAGAATAGAAAACGTCAATACTCGACCAAAATGTATGGAACAGCTGATTATTTTTTGCTCTGATTAAGTTGGTCCCATAGACAAGTTTAGTTAATTTGATGGTGTCTGAGTCACAACACAATTTTTGTTAAACTATTTTCGATTTTACCCAGTAGAATTTAGATTAACCTTATAAGATTTACATTTTACTTATTTCTTAAGGGTGTGGATACGCATCACATTCCATTTTTAGGGTTTCGTACCCAAAGGGTAAAAACGGGACCCTATTACTAAGACTCCGCTGTCCGTCTGTCTGTCTGTCTGTCACCAGGCTGTATCTCATGAACCGTGATAGCTAGAAAGTTGAAATTTTCACAGATGATGTATTTTTGTTGCCGCTATAACAACAAATACTAAAAACAGAATAAAATAAATATTTAAGGGGGGCTCCCATACAACAAACGTGATTTTTTTGCCGTTTTTTGCTCAATATTAATAACGACAACAGGTAGACAGTTGAAATTTTCATAGATGATGTATTTTTGTTGCCGCTATTACAACAAATACTAAAAACAGAATAAAATTACCATTTAAGGGAGGCTCCCATACAACAAACGTAATTTTGTTGCCGTTTTTTGGTACGGAACCCTTCATGCGCGAGTCCGACTCGCACTTGGCCGGTTTTTTTTAAATTTTCAATACAAATGATCAAAACATCTCTGCGCAAACCGTAATGAGAGCGAACTTTGAAAATTCCTATTAAATTATAAAAATCAAATATAAATATATATATGGAATTTAATATTTCTATTAAATTTATATAAAAATAAGATATACAAAACACGCAATACATTAGACAAATATCTCATTATTCTTAAAAAAAAAATACTTTCGAATTGTATATACCAGTAAAAAATATGTCAAAGTGTACCGATTTGAGCATTTTTAATATTTTATTACTCTGTGATTAAAAACATTTTTTTAAATTTTCTCTCTAAAATGCACACCTTGACAATACAAACAATAAGTGAAAAAAAATATGAGTCATATTCTTATTTGTTACAGCTAAAACTTGTGTGAAAAATACTTACCTCTGACAAGCTTTGAAATTCCACTTGAACAGATTGTCTTCGTTTTAAAATACCTGATAGATAATTTATTATGTTTTTTTCTCTCTATACGGCACTAATTTATGAATTTTGCTTCCTAAAACTGAAGTTTACATCAATAGTAATGCTTTCGTTCTTTAGATAACTTCTTTGGAATAGCTAATTTCTTTGAAATGCGGATTATACAGTCTTAACCTTCGTACCTACATAGACGAGTAAGTAATGACTTGAGTAAAACTTGAAATTTTCAAACGCTTCTAATATTATATTCACATACAATTCGTAGAATAATAAATCTTTAAACGAAGTTTTAGTGCAGTTTTGGTTCATTTAAAATTAATTTATACTATAAATTGCATATGAATATAATAAGAAGTCATTACTTTAGTTGTCTAATAGAACCAGAAATAACGTTTAATTTTAAAAACTTTATTAAAAATAGTTTCCATGCTTGTTTGTACTTGGTAAAATACTGAAAAGTTATTTTACGTAAAGATAAGTAAGTAAGTTATTTATCTTTATAGATAAACAACCCAACGTTATCATTAAAGGAACGACATGCGCCAGTTTGTTATCAGAGGTCAGAAGAGATACCTACCTATAATTATTATTATACCTAGTAAGTACCAATCATACTTATAATTAAAGTTAAGTTATACAGGGTCACTGGAAATATGACGTATTCCTGCTATGGGGTTAAAGATGAGGTTAATACAAGTATTTTTAATAAAACTTTTTCTCAAAATGTTAATAGTTTTTGGGTTAATTGAAATTAAGTTATTTTTTAACCAAAAGTACGATATCAGACACATAAAATTTAAAATAAAAGATAAATAGTCATTCGATTCCGGTTTTTTTATTATTTTGGGATAGAAAACATTCTAAGTATTGATAATGAATAAAAAAAATGACAAAAAGCACAGGTGCTTATAAAAAATTCAATCCTTAAACGCATTTTCATTTTTTATTCTTCCAGATTTTTTGGAAATAGCAGCAAATATCTTTAAAAAATTCTAAGCAACTAAGCATGCAGAATATTTTAAAAACATCACTATCTATTCAGCTTTCAGTTAAGGTATAAAATTTATTAATAACTTAAATAAAAAATGAGAAATTAAGACTTAACTAATAGTAATCCCATTTCATGGGGGGGAAAATCCTACTAAGAGTGCTTCGGAGGTGGCCGTATTATCCTACTTATATCATAAATGTGAAAGTTTGGTTGTTTGTTAATCAATCACGCATAACGGCTGAATGGATTTGGATGAAATTTGGCACACAGATAATTTATAAGCCGGATTAAAACATAAGAGGATACTTTTAACTTGGTTAAACGTTCCCTAGGGATTTTCTCTAATTTCAACACGTATGAAGTCGCGAGCTAGCGGCGCGGCGCGGGGAAGCTAGTTTGCCATAAATGGTAGTGCTTAACAAAATTACTTTCGCCCGAGTGAGTTTGAGACAGGATTATTTTCCGACGATGATTCAAAATTTTATACAGACGATATCACGAGTAACCATGCATATCAGCTATTTTTAATGCCCCCGCTGCTGGGTAACAGGCCTTCCTTGTGGCTTGTGAATGGATAAAGCGAACTGGCTATAACCCACTACGTGGGCCCAATGCGAATTGGTCGGTGTTAACCCAAGTACATTGAGCCGTTGGTCCTGGCTGCATACAGCCGTTAACACCGACCAATCCGCATTGTGCCCACGTATTGGGTTATGGCCCGTCCTCTTTATCCATCTACAAACCAAAAGGAAGGCCTGTTCCCCAGCAGCGAGCGGGGGCATTAAAAATGGCTGATATGCATGGTTACTTGTGATGTCGCCTATGTATAAAATTTTGAATAATCGTCGGAAAATAATCCTGTTTCAAACTCACTCGGACGAAAGTCTTTTTAGTAAGCACGACCATTTATGTCAAACTAGCTTCCGCCCGCGACTTCATCCGCGTTAACTTTCGAGAAAATCCCTACATAGAGGGAACCATTAACCAAGATAAAAGTATCCTCCTATGTTTTAATCCGGCTTATAAACTATCTGTGCGCCAAATTTCATCCAAAATGGGTTCAACCGTTTTGCGTGATTGATTAACAAACATCCAAGCAAGCAAACCTTTACATTTATGATAATACGGCCACCTCAGAAGCGCTCAACGTAGGATTTTTTTCCATTGAAATGGGATTACTATTAGTTAAGTCTTAATTTCTCATTTTTTTTAATTTAAGTTATTAATAAGTTTTATACCTGAACGGAATAAAGGTGATGTTTTTAAAATATTTTGCACGCTTAGTTACTTAGATTTTTTAAAGATATTTGCTGCTATTTCCGAAAAAACTGAAAAAATAAAAAATATTTAAGGAAAAAATATTATAACTTTATCTCAAAAAGTTAATAGTTTTTGGGTTAATTGAAATTAACTATTTTTTTACTAAAAGTACGTTTTCAGACACAAAAATTTAAAATAAAAGATAACTACTAATTCGATTCCGGTTTTTTTTATTATTTTAGGATAGAAAACATTTTAAGTGTTGATAATGAATAAAAAAATTACAAAAAAGGGTTCTTTAGCAGGAATACGTCATATTTCCAGTGACCCTGTAGGTATACAAGGTTACTTTTTAGTATATGCGAAACCTGAAAACTGTTCAGAATGAGTAATAGAATCGATTGCAATATTTTTTATATAATGTTATGTTTTGACTAAATAATATTTACAAAACCATAATTAACGTACATTACTAACAGGATAATAATAAAAAGCTTGTAACTTCGTGAGTTTTTAAGGTATCATTGTCATTTTTTTATACTGATTCTGAAAATGAAAATCCCACCAAAAACATTTTCATGTATAGTGTTGCCAAGACTCCATATGGCTTGCACTGTCAAAAAGTTATCAGACCTCATGTAGAGCCAAGCTTCTAACTCTACGCGCCCTGACTCTACAAGCACTAACTTCAAAAACAATATGTGACCCGTGTTTCGGTTTTCGTATATACTTACAAAAAGTTAATGATGTATATGTATTTGAAATGTCATAAAAAAATCTAAGTTGTAGATATATAAAATTAAATATTTACTTCATGTGTGATTTATTAAATTTCATTTAAATTTGCTTTGTTTCTTAAGTATTAATAAACCAGTTTAAAACAAAAGAAAATAAACTAACAATTAGCAAATTAGAAATAACTTTAGTGCATAGCAGTAATCAATTAGTTAAGTAAAATTTAATCAATGATGAAGCATAAAATAGCGGAAACTTCTATAAGTAGTTAATTTTTCTTTTTTGTTGTACATTCATCGGAATTGAATAATACAAATTATCCTCAAGTAAACCACATGTCCATTTCTTTTTTCATTTTCTTTTTCGTTTTAGAATGCCGTAAGTAGAATAGTGTTAGGGTATACGCAGGTAATTTTGACCCAAAGGGCATAAACTTTGGCGAAAACTAAGCAAAAGTTTTTACTTAGCGATTATAACTAGTTTTTGGTAGTATCACAACACAATGGAATAACAACATTATATACCTAGGTATATAATGTTGTTATTATAATAATGTAATTTTCATGGTTGACTGTATAGTCAACCATGAAAATTACACACCACAGAGCTATTTCACATTTCATTATAAATAATAACTTCTATGATATCCTCATATCATAACACTGAAAGACAGCGTTTATCCTTATTTGTCCAGAGTTTTTGACAGTTATCATACGTCTTTTAAATTTAAATCACTATTTAAAAATATGTTAACTTAGTAAATAAAATTGTCATTAATAACAATAACTAAGTAATTCTATCTTTCGTATTCTACGTGTGGAAAAGCAGTTGTTGTATTTTATAAATGGTTATTTCATTAAAGATTTGGGTGAATGTTCTTTAACAAATAGGACAAGTAAGGAATAAACAGATTGTAGGTAGAATGTGACATGGCTCTGTACTATAACTTCAGTCTGTACATTTCATTACTCGTGAAGTCGTGATTGTACTATTTAGAATAGAACTGCAAAATAAACAAGTGGCTTAGACACGGAGCAAACTCTTTTCCCAGTTTTGGCTAAAATTATAAAATTATAAAAACAGCCTATTTATTGTCTAATTTTCAAAATCTCTCGCAATCGCTTTCATTTGACAGATAGACGTGACACATTGCTGCATTTCATTGGTAAGTTTATATTTGTGCCAAAAAGAAGCATCAATGTATCACATCCTGAAACTGATTGCGATAGATTTTGTAATTAGACAATTAGCCTCCTGGTTCCCTTTCCCCATACTATAGTCTACAGACTGTCTAATGCCACACGTCCCTCGTTTAAAAAAATAAAAAAATCGCCAAGGTTACCTACTATTTTCTGGTCATAACCCACTACGTGGGCCCAGTTAGTAGACAGTGTACCTCCTACGTTCCCATACTAAACAATTGAATTTATTCAGCTACGTCTATTAAAAAGAAGCTCTTGAAATCAAATACGTTTTTGCTCATATTTGATTCATGAACTTGGTAAAATTGATACAAAAACGTGCCATGCATCATTTGTGATTAATTGGACAGGAAACCTGATGAGAAGTTTTAGGTAAGATTAAATAAAATTCCCAAATTAATTTGTAACTTAAACCATGACTTTTAATACATTTTTTGTCCTATATTACATTCGTTTTGTACAAAAAACATTTACTGACGAAGTATACAACGTATTTCTATTTTAATTCGACCTTATCGCAAAGTACAAATTTAATAACTAAAAAATAATATCAAAAATTACGTATTTTACACGAGATCGTGGTTTGGGAGACAATAACTGGAAACATGAAAACATCCATCTTATTACACCAATCCATACCTTCTTCTTCTTATTTTTGTTTTAGCAACCAATTTCCTCTTGGAAGTAATTTTTGCCAGTGTCAAGTGTTGAATAGTTCAGTGGTAGGTATTGTTTCAGTTTACATTAAGATGCGGGTGCATTGCATTCCAATGCTGCTTGAAGCATTTGGCATCAAACGTGCCGGACTACAGCTGCGCCACAAAAAAAAAGTTGGAAATCTGACTTTTTTGACTATGCCATGATGAAGTCTATAGTTTGTCGGAGTTTGTCGCCAAAAAACCAGAGTTTGTCGGTCTTCCGTTTAGAAGATACATGTGGCTCAGCTGTAGAGACGTCTCTACAGCTGCGCCACACAGATCTCGAAAACGGAAGGTCGTAGCGAAAATCTGATTACTTGTATGTATAGCCGTTAGTTTGTCGGAGTTTGTCGCACAAAAACCAGAGTTTGTCGGTCTAGCGTTTAGGAGATACGTGTGGCGCAGCTGTAGAGACGTTCTCTACAGCTGAGCCACACAGATCTCGAAAACGGAAGGTCGTAACAGAAATCTGATTACTCGTGTGTATAGCCGGTAGTTTGTCGGAGTTTGTCACCAAGAACCAGAGTTTGTCGGTCTTGCGTTTAGGAGATATGTGAGGATACGCTGTGGAGACCTTTCTACCTGGATCTTGAGAACGGAAGGTCGTAGCAAAAATCTGATAACTCGAGTGTGTAGCCATTAGTTTGTCGGAGTTTGTCACCAAAAATCAGAGTTTGTCAATCTTACGTTTAGAAGATATGTGGGGATATGCTGTAGAGATATTTCTACCTGGATCTCGAGAATGGAAGGTCGTAGCGAAAATCTCACATATCTCCTAAACGCAAGACCGACAAACTCTGGTTTTTGGCGACAAACTCGGTCGAACTACCGACTATAGATATGACTAATCAGATTATCGCTACGACCTTCCGTTCTCAAGATCCAGGTAGAAAGGTCTCCACAGCGTATCCTCACATATCTCCTAAACGCAAGACCGACAAACTCTGGTTCTTGGTGACAAACTCCGACAAACTACCGGCTACAAACACGAGTAATCAGATTTCTGTTACGACCTTCCGTTTTCGAGATCTGTGTGGCTCAGCTGTAGAGACGTCTCTACAGCTGCGCCACACGTATCTCCTAAACGCAAGACCGACAAACTCTGGTTTTTGTGCGACAAACTCCGACAAACTAACGGCTATACATACAAGTAATCAGATTTTCGCTACGACCTTCCGTTTTCGAGATCTGTGTGGCGCAGCTGTAGAGACGTCTCTACAGCTGAGCCACATGTATTTCCTAAACAGAAGACCGACAAACTCTGGTTTTTGGCGACAAACTCCGACAAACTATAGACTTCATCATGGCATAGTCAAAATGTCAGATTTCCAACTTTTTTTTTTGTGGCGCAGCTGTAGTCCGGCACGTTGGCATCAAGTATATTACGACAGTTTACGCGGTAAGTTCTGCTGAGGTAGCCATCACTACAATTAAAGTCTCAGCTTCACACAACCAAGATCGCGCCTATTTCAATTATTCCCACATATTGTTCAGTTGCGTTGACTCTTGTACCACAAAACTGCATCAATATTAAGACCTAATATCCACTATGAATAAATTTGCAAATAATTAAAATAGACACCGAACCTAACTCGACAAAATGGCGCCAAAAACTAATCCATACCTATTAAACATTTTAACCTTGACTTTGAATATTTCACAATAGTAAATTTAGAAAATTGTTTAAATACTTCTACAAAGATAATGCAAATTTTGAAAAATTAATAACAATTTTTATAATCAATACTTTCATAATACATTATTCGAATCATATACAAATAAAAATTAAACAAATAACCGAAAACATTTCGTTGCTTCCTCAAAAATCAAATTTTAACAATATATTTTAGCTAAACTTGTGACTATTTTCTTTGAAATTTTAATATAATTTTGCAAACATACATAAATCAATCATACAAAATGGAGATGGCCATAAAAAATTGAAATAAAATTTAAATTCGTCATCCTATAAGTATAAATGTAGCAGACGATGTTTTCTTTTTACAATAAAAAAATGAGATAACGAAACAACTACAATAAAACAAAAACTTCCATAGGCGTTTTTTGAAAATATCTAATTAATAATTTAAATATTATTTCTTGCTTTTTAGAGCTGTTCAATTTTAAAGTTTTTTGTTGTTATGTTCAGGTTTTTTAAAGGAGGTTATACTTTGAAAAAAGCTTTTCCAAAATCATTTTCTTAATATAATTTACAATGTTTTGTTATTATGGTTGTTGTTGATGATATCGCTTTGCGGCTTGTTGGTGAATAACACCTTCATGCAAATTGTACTATAATAATATCATTCTCTTCTATGTATTCCATTTAATAGCTGATACTACGTATATGTTTGTGTGTCGCTCTAAGTACTTGTTGTTCCGAGTTTTCGTAATTCGTGCTATATTTCTGAACCTGTATAATAGGTATTTCCAATTTCAGTTTATAATTCACGCATTATCTTTTCCTAGTGCAAATATCCAACCTCTCTAACAGATGTTTTATTGCAATCGTTCTTCAATCATTAATAATTAGTTATTTGTCTTTTTCTTCCAATTAATCAATGTAGACCAATCTTCAAAGATTGTCACTTGTTTTAGATAACAGTTGAACAAATATTTTTCACTCTTTACCTCTAGGAAATCTTTTAACGAAAAAGATTTTATCTTTTCAAATCCATACAAGGCAATCGGAAGACGACGATTGTAAAAAAAAATATTCACGTTCCTCAAAACCCTTTAGTTTTCAAGTTTTATTTCTACCCAGAACTATGTCAAGGCATCTCTTAGAATTTATTAAAGAATATGTACGCCGTGCTAGGATTATAAATGAATTGAATAAATCAACGTCTTGGCATTGCGTCACCGTTATTTCTATATGTACGGGCTTTAAAACTATTTTATATTACATTTAAACTTGTTTTCTATTTGTCTGGAAGAGTTATAGACTCATTCGCTCTAATTTTTTATCAGTATTTTTACTCTATTATTACTTGCTATGTTTTCTTGATGTGTGTTACCATTATCCAAATGAATTTTTAAATTTAAGCAAAAGACAATACAGAATTTTGTATTTTCTATTCTTTACGTCTTATTTATTGATTTAGTTCATTTGTGTTGCTCATAATGATTATCATATTTTCAAAAAGCTTTTGTTTCTAGGTTTTTAACAGTTTTTACGTGCTTTTTTGATCTATTTAAATTCTTTTCTTCCTTTAAGTGTTCTCTTAATATCCGTTAAGACTATAGAGACCTTTAAAATAATCTTGTTTAAAGTTACATTCCGTATTCTAGCCAAGATATAACAAACAATGACTTTACAGTTAGGAATGCTAGTTTCTTACAAAGGGGCAATTTTTCCGTATTGCAGTAAACTGTTTGACATTCAGTCGGGACTCTATTGTTAGAAGGTCTATTGTCTTTAACAGAGTCTATAACTTTATCAGTTTATATGACACAAGCGTGATTAACCTTATACGTGTAGTTATTTCGTACAAAATACTCTTTGGAAACTAAATTGGATCGTTTGTTACACACTTTTTGGTGGTCAGTCAAATTATAATCTAAAAGTTCACATTACATTCTCCCAAATCATTACCACAATAACAATTGAATATCCTACAGTTAATTATAATAAAGTTTAGCTCCCTAATGCGTAAGGTCGAATTAAAACACTTAATTTGAAGAATGGCTAAATATCTATCTAATGGAGCAACTATATTGGGCAACCAGACCTTTTTGGGTTAGTAACGATGAGGTTTGAACTAGGTACTTGTTTGCGACATTTTCGTGAAGTAAACAAACGTCAAATAGGTATAACAGAACATAACTAACAGGCCCAAAGAGATCTGGCTCAATATCACGACTAGGCATTGGGGCAACTTTCTTAAAACACAACCGAAGCGATTCAAAATCAGTCCAAACTTAATTCAACAAATATCAAAAACAACTTCTAAACAGAAACAAAAGAAAGCGACCCCACTTCCTAACAATAAATTGGATAATATCGTTAAAATTGGTTAATTCTTTATCCACTGTCCAGAGCATACAACCTTGGTGGCTCC
This sequence comes from Agriphila geniculea, assembly GCA_943789525.1. Taxonomy (NCBI): domain Eukaryota; kingdom Metazoa; phylum Arthropoda; class Insecta; order Lepidoptera; family Crambidae; genus Agriphila; species Agriphila geniculea. Next base: position 5,575,005 of record OX038894.1, on the reverse strand, counting down.
TTCACTTTATAATGGCCGCTCACTCACACACACACCTTGCGTACGGACACGAATTAACGCGTGTGTGGTCACCGCACATGCCACAAGCCGAGGTTAAGTACACTAAGCCGAGGCAACTTCACGATGTGGTCCAACCCTTGGGGCGTGATGCATGTACACCCATACAAGTCTATGGCCCTCAGATTTAGCAACCCGTCGCCGAGTGCGCGGAGCCCTCGGTCCGTCACCCGCGTGCACTGTCCTATATTCAGAGTCTCTAGTTGCGATAGCCTCGCGACCCTCTCTAAGCCCTCGTCCGTCAACCGGCAAGCGCTCAGAGATAACGACCGCAGCCCCGATAGCCCTAACGTCGCATGAGATAACGCTTCGTCCCCAACTTTATCACAAAACGAAACGTCCAAAGCCCGCAATCTGCCGCTCTCCGCCAAGTGAGCCACTCCTGCGTCGGACACTCCGTCACACGCCCTCAAGTTTATGTCTTCTAAATGCGGCAGCCTTGCCATGTGCCTCAACCCAGCATCGGTAACTGCTACGCAGAATGATAAGTTTATAGATTTTAGTTTAGGGAGACCTGTTGCTGCATGCTTCAGCGCTTCGTCTGTCAGCCTTTGGCAATCTTGAAGACCTAAATGTTCAAGCTCCGGCGTTCCTCTCGCCTCTCCTCCTCCACATAAATGCGCAATACCAGCGTCATTCACGTGCCAACAAGACCTCAAGTTTAGCCGACGCAATTTTCTCAGTCCCCACGCTATGAGTAACAATCCCGTGTCAGTTATATTGCAACATCCTCCCAATTCCAATTCTTCTAAGTTTTTCAAGGATTGTGCTATTCTTCCTAGAGACGAGTCTGTCACTTGTTTACAAAGAGATAAGTCTAGTCTTTTTAAAGCTGGTAGTTCCGCTGCAAAAGCACTGGCCAACGCTGCATCGGTCACACTGTAGCACCCACTCAGTGATAGGGATTCTAATCCCGGAAGCGCTGAAACGGCGTCTCTCAGACCCCGTCTAAGGGACAATACTTGTAATTTTCTTATTCCTCTACGAGCGAGCGACGCGAACAACACGGGGGCAGGTCTTCTGAGGTGCAATGCTGCTTCTACTCCCCGCCAAACGGAACGGCGGTCAGCTGCATCTTTCCACGCGCGGCAAACTTGCGCCGCGCGACCTCTGTCTCTCACTGGAAGCCTTTCAAAGATGAGCGCGAGCAACTCTGGATACAATCTCGATATGTGCGTTCCTTGCGGCTCCGGTACCGGTTCGGGCACGTGCAAATGCGGTCGGTGCAACCTGTAAGGGGCACTGCGCTGCTTCCTCCTGTTGGTGGGCAGCTCGGTGATGCTGAGCCGCTCGTCGCGCCACGAGAGCGCATCCTCCGTCCATGCACTCATAGCGTCACTGCACAGTTTATACACATCGGAGCGGTTGGGAGCGCGGCGTGCGTGCGTTCCCCGCGACGGCTGAGAGAGAACTGGCAGGCGAGGGCGCGGGGTGCCGCGGCCGGCGCGCGGCGATTGGTCGCGGGCGTCGGCACGTGACGCGAGTCGTATCGATTCGGAGGTTCTGCGGCGGCATTTTTAAGTTGGCGGACTGAGAGCACGCCTTCCCCGCGCGGCGGCCCTCTCGCTCGCGATATAGACTACGCAGCATATAGAGCGGACACATCGTTACCTTTTATACCTACACAATACTAACAATATTCACTTTTCCGATGTCTAATTATATTTTTGGTACCTATATTAGTTAACACAAAAATTAAAAACTATTTTATATTCTCATAAACAGAACTGTACCCTTAGCACGAACAGCTATCGAGAAAATTAACGCGCGTAAAATTACTCGAATCTCACAATCTTGTATGGAAATTAGTACAGCGCCACTGCGTCCGTAAACGGAACTAAGATTTGGAAGCACGAAAAATTTTGACATAAGGTATCGAGCAGCCTTCGAATCGAGATCGAATAGTAAAGTTACAACTTGTATGGAAATCGGTAGCACGAACCCACTTTTGACATACGGTATCGAGACACTCGCAAGCTGGCTATCGACAACTTACTCACTGACATTTTTTCAGTGAGAGACTTTTCGAGCAAATTTGTATTATTTATTATGAAATTCTAAAAGCATGTATGTAGTAACAAAAATTAAAGTTGTGAACTATGACATGTCCACTGAATTATCCACAGGCGATATTACTTAAATTGTTCTCATTAAACATAGAAATTCGTAAAATAAAAATCTCGTCATTTTACGCTATCCACGGTGTCCCCCACATCCACCATACCTATATTTTAGCAATATTTTAGAACTTACCTACAAAACTCAAATAAAACTAGAGGATACGGTGTTATACTTATAATATTTGTTTTCAGTCACAAAATCACACAGTTTGCATACAGTTAATTAATTATATTTAATTTAGAAATTAAAACAATAAGACCTTAAAACTATGACGAAAACACTAACTAAATATAACAATGCAAACTTAATAAAGTTTATCGAATCTTCAAACACTATAGGCAGGCACTAATTCCGATGAAATTCACATATTTTCATAGCACGTCCAAAAATTTTATTATTTGTAAACAATTTCTTGTTATTTGACGATAATCCATTGTTATTCTTCAAGTTCATAAAAAATCTTCAATTAAGTAGAACAATTTGATGAAATTATAATACATTGTAGTTAACTCTTAGGTCATAATATTATTTCCTCACGATTGTATTATTTGTTAGCCGACACAGATAAATCATTTTTGAGAAAAACAAAATAAAGTAGGTAATGGCTTCACTGCTTTTTATTATTTTAGGTTATATTTTTTATTAAATCACAGGATGCGAAAGAAAGAGAGAAAGAATAGAGACACTCTTCTTTTTCAAACCAATCACGGGCAAGGTGCAATGACCGTTCAAAAGCATGGGCAAAATCATGCACTTATTGAAAAATTATTTTAATATTTGCAAATTAATTTAAGTTATTAAATCAAATTAATATTGCTAACAATTTTATTAATAATAATAAGAATAATAAATGTAAAATTATGATGATAAACAACTTGATTGAATTTTAATTTACATATTTATGATTTACATAGATATGTAACATGGTTTTTGAACGCACCTTGCTTCATGCACGTTAGCTTTATTTATCGCTACTACTATCGAGCTAACGTTAGCCAGCTCTGTAAAGTTGGTGCTGCCGATTTTGCTAGCTTTCGTATCGAGTACGTTATCGAGTAGTATTTTTTGACGCGCGTAAGATTTCTCGATAGCTGTTCGTGCTAAGGGTACTGTAAATTGTTTTTGATATGTTTTTGTACGTGTTGGTTCGTCGTAAAAGTTACTTAGGTACTGTGATTGTTGAGTTTGTCATTTATGATTTTTTTATTTACTGGAAAAAACACTAATTATATAAATATTCTGTTAACAGAATATGCTGGTTAACCAGCATTTGCATAATTACCTAATCTTAGAATAATAACTACCTAATTAAGTAAGTAGTAAATAACTTTTGAATAAAAACATTTTAAATAACGTTCAGTCAGTCGGATCAATTTTGCAGTTTCACATAATTATTCTAATTATAACCTTCGCAAATATTTTTAAGCCCTATGACCTCTACCAATATACTTCGGTAGTTAGTAAGTACCGAACTTACATAGGTAAGGGTTAAATGAGTTAAATGTCCCAATTGCAGAGTATATGGAGAGACTGGGACATATATCGGGAGACAAAGATAAAATTGGTACTTACTCTCTAATGTTTTCCATCTTCAGCTACGGCTCGGAAACGTGGATGTTAAAGAAGGCCGACCGAGATCGCATTGACGCTTTTGAGATGTGGTTCTTCTTATCGAATGAGGATTAGTGGCCACCTCTGATGTTAGAGTTTATCAAGCCGCCTCTAAGGCCTCTAACTTTATTTTATTTTTTATTTATCAGATGACAACAGCCGGGACCGACGGCTTAAAGTGCCCTCCGAAGCACGGAAGTGCTCAGTTGTAATGCCACTTTAACGGTCTCCCATCCGACACCTGACCGGACTGAGCGTTGCTTAACAAACGTGATCGAGTATCGAGTACGATCATTCCTTCAAGTTCCGCCATGAGTGCTTCCGTGAGCGCTGCGATGTGGTGCTGGTGGAGGATGTTACCATGGACTGCATTCCGAACAAACGAGTCTATCCTTCGAGAGCTCAACACTAAAACCAGGCTATCCACTTCCGGTCTTCAAAAGATCCTGGAATTCTCCGGTCATATTGCCCAAAAAGATAGACACAACCTTTAACAACCAATAGTCACTGGAAAGGTCGATGGCAAACGGCCGACAGGTTGAAGCCTAACTAAGGTGGTCTGACCAATCTGTCCGCTGAACGCTGGACAGGACACCAATAAAAAACCGGCCAAGTGCGAGTCGGACTCGCGCACGAACGGTTCAGTAAAAAAAATGACGTTTGATGTATGGGAGCCCCCTTAAATATTTATTTTATTCTATTTTTAGTATTTGTTGTTATAGCGACAACAGAAATACATCATGTGTGAAAATTTCAACTTTCTAGCTATCACGGTTTATGAGATACAGCCTGGTGACAGAACGACTGACAGACAGACAGCGGGGTCTTAGTAATAGGGTCCCATTTTTACCCTTTGGGTACGGAACCTTAAAAATTAACTTCCCAATAATGAGGACCACGACGCGAGGAGGAAGAGGAACTTACATAGGTCTTAAGTGTATTTAAACTAATAGGACTGAAAAATTTAGTCAAAAATCACAAAGTTCTCTCAGAGCTCTGTAAAAATAGGCTATCACAGGCAGTTGGGTTCGTCTTTATATTCTTTGGATTGAGTGATAAGGCGGCAAAACAACTCAGCGTCGCGCCGTATATTTTCGTTCAGTGCACTTGCCGCGAGTTGCGACCAACTTAGAAAAGTACCTGTCACCTCTCTGTTTAGCGTCTATTCCTTACGCAATAAGGGTTATAAACTCTTGTGACATGGGCAAAGTTACGCTGGTCCTTTGATAACACCGGCCAACTATTACAAGGGCGACCGGTTGGAGCGTTCCAAATACGAATATTCGAATTGAAACGCGTTCGAAAATGGAACGTTTTGGTTCGTCGGTCTGGCCGTTTAGGGACTCAAGGGTCGAGTCGAGACTGGTCGTGCCTGATACTCGGTGACGCGAGTAGAAAAACAAGTGAGTTTCTTGGAACTAGATAGTAGAAGCAGGTTTTCTTTAATAAGAAATGCTTGCAAGTTTTATGCGCGTCGGATTCAAAGACTTTTCTACAATCATTTTTTTCCAATGCAAAAAGTTTTTGCAGATTTGTTGCTCGGCCTAAAGCTAAAGTATTTTTAAATTAAGAAAATGCAATAAAAAATAATAAACAAAAAACTTATGTCTTAATTTAACTGTATAGAGTAAAATTATGGAATTTATTGTACCTATGGTGTTTTGTTATGCAATGTCGTAACTTTAAGTAGGTACTTAAATAATTTAATTGTTGCATACTTACATCTTACATGTCTACTAAGATAACATACATAGATACTACAGAAAAGGCAAATTTAATATATTCAAGCAACATAGCATCATTAAATAAATTACATAACTCTACCTTACCTGCTACACCCAAAGTCCCAAATATCAGAAAATAGGATTAAAATACAGTATTAAGAAAACCACAAAACATCCCCGCTTAATATATAATAAGTAGGTAGACATAAAAATATAATATTGATAACATAAATGCTAATTTATTATTATTATAATCCTCTGACATCGAATCGCGGCCATTTTTAAAAACACGCACAAAATTCCACAGGTAAGCTCTCACACTAAAAAACTATTGAAATTCTAATCCAAACTCATTTGAAAACCAACCTTATAGTTTAGACCTAAAGCAGATATTTCCATACAAACAACTATGACGCTACGCGCTCTTTTGTTCATAACATTTTGAGCCTTAGCAATAAAGATTTAAGACTGTTTTTTAAATGTACGGTTTGTTTGATGTAAATCAGCTGATTTGAATGTGTGCGTGAGACATGCAGCCCGCCCGTTCCGCTTGACTGGTTTTAGCCTTAAAATGTCTTTTTTTTTCTCTACCTTATGGGTTGTTTCACATGCAGTCTACAGTTACTTACAGTTCAGGGATAATATTATGTGATTTGTAGATAAAGAGAAAGTCACTAGGACTACTCGTCAAAGTATTAATAATGAGAGACTTTCCAGGCAACGTTCCTTTAAAATCACCTAGATGGCGCTGTCCAATTTCCATGGCATTAGTATGAAAGACTTTGGTCAAATCATAATGTTTTTTTACGATGGTACGGATGGTAGGTATTCTCTTTGATCAGACCTTTATACTAATGCCTTGGAAATTGGACAGCGCCATCTAGGTGATTTTAAAGGAACGTTGCTTGGAAAGTCTCTCATTAGAACACTATCGGCCCTATTTCACCAAGTCGACATTTGTCAATGACAAGTCGGTTAATTTTACAATTGTTATTACTTTAATTAGGGACAAGTATGTTGTGAAACAGGGATATTTTTTACAAGTCGACATATTTGTAGATATGTCAATAATTTTTGATATGAGATTGGAGCTGAGTCAATTGTCGACTTGTAAAAAAATCCCCTGTTTCACAACATAAATTGTCCCCTGTTATAAGGAAAGTACTGTTAAAATTGCCGACATATTATGTCACTGGCAAATATGAATTTGGTAAAATAGGGACCACATTTTAATTTCATTACCTAGATCCTTTGGTTAAAACAAAAAGAGGTTTTTGAGGTGAAAAACTTAAAAAAAACTCTTTTTGTTTTTATCAAAGCCTAGATCCAAGATTTTTAAATTATTTGAGACGAAAAAATATATGGGTAGGTAAGTAATAAAAACCGAATAAACTACTTAGGTAGGAGATATTAAGAAACATAACAAAACATCAAAACTCGTAATTTTGAAACAGCTTAAATTTTCAACTCAATTAGTATGAGAAAAACATTTTGCTAGTGTTTTTGTCATATAAGCGTCAATACTGAAGGTCTTTTTAAATTCGCCATGTGAAAATCACTGCCCAACAAAGAAATACCTACGAAATTCGACCGATGCTCAATGATTGATAGGCATTCAATTCTATCTATTCTGTGCTACCACAATATATTGTGGTCCTTGGGGTTTAAAGTTATGAATACGTGTCGGACTGAATAAAACTCATTCATATATCCTGTAGAAAGTTTGGAAAAAAATATCTTACTTAGCTACGAAGCTGGGACGTAAATGACACAGATGCCCGTAATCACGGTTTTTAATTGAATCGGTTAATTAAGAAAGGGAACTGTCATACATAATATTGTCTTTTCATCGGGATATTGTTGTTTCGTGCCACTTTTTCTGGAGACACGAAAAATTACCTACTTTGGTAATTAGTTGGTATTTGGTTTGATTTTTGATTTTCGCTTGAGGGTAGGCTCACGAGCGGCTTGTGACCACGGCAGTTGTAGAGGTGCCGAAACGTCGGGAAAATAAAAAATCAAACCAAATACCAACTAAATACCAAAGTACTTTCAATAAAACCGCGCTAGTATCCGTTAAAAAGTGTTTTATTTCATGTCTAGTGAACGCGTAAGCTTGAGAAGCGAAAATGTTTAAACTATTGTACTGACATAATTAAAAATGTTTTAGCCAACGTAGAACAACGTTGTAGTTCTACTCCTGCGAGATTGTTGGTGTTTTACCTTAATTTAACCCTGTATAAGTAATTTAATATGCTTTTTACCGACTTCAAAAGGAGGGAGGTACTCAATTCCTCCTTATCCACCCATAAGGAAGGCCTGTGCCCCAGCAGTGGGGACATCAAAAATGGCTGATGGACTCAATTCGACCCGTTTTTTTTTTTTTTTTTGTTTTTTGTATGTACACCGATTACTCGAAGACGGCTGGACCGATTGAAATGATTCAAACGTTATTACATTAGGTAAACTCCCAAGTTGGTCCCATTTTTTTAAATTTTGAAATCGGTCCAGTACTTTTCAAGTAAACTTGAAAAAAAGCACGAAAAAGTATGATTTTGTGTGAACTACCTCGATGATCAGTCGTAAACTTCTTTGTTTATGAACTGAATAAGATAATTATTTTTTTGTTGGAAAAGGGATATCTTAAGTGTAGTTCTTTAACCGACTTAAAAAAGGAGGTTCTCAGTTTGACCCGCATGTATGTATGTTTCTCCGCGATTAACTCACGTTTGGCTGAGCCGATTTTTCTACCTAAATACTATACCTACACTACCTAATACAAAGGGTAACTACACTAAAAAGTAAAAAAATAAAAATTGTTTAAAAAAACAAAAAACCGACTTCAAAAAACCTACCTCTAAAAAGCAAGAAATAATATTCGTAATAATAAAAACACGTCTATTGAAGTCGGGTGGGGCTTTTAGAATAAAAAAAACAAGGAATTTGTACCCCAGCCCCACCCGACTTCAATAGACGTGTTTTTATTATTACGAATATTATTTCTTGCTTTTTAGAGGTAGGTTTTTTGAAGTCGGTTTTTTGTTTTTTAGCTATATTTATTAAACTTAAAAATTACCTGACCGATCGATCTTAATTCTTATAACTTATCCAGAAAAAATAAAGACCTATCTATTATACATATTGATTTAAAGATGTAGAGGCAAACAAGTAAGTGTTACTTGTCCTGTTTGGTCTTCGATCATTATTTTGTAAACAATTTTTTTAAATTGAATTACTATAAAATATAATAGTTTTTCACACATAGTTTACAATAGAAATTGTTAATTATTAATGACAATTTGATTAAAAATGACAACATATTTTTAAATAACGATTTTATTAAAAGACGTACATGACAAAATGTCAAAAGCTGTTTACTATACAAGTCAGGATAAACAGACTTATACCACTTATACTATGGTTTCCCAACCAGTGGGGTGCGCCCCATCTGGGGGGGCATAGAGCTATCCAAAGGGGGGCACGACGAGCGGCTCCAGATATTCAGTAAGCACTAGCGACCGCCTGCGACTTCGTCTGCGTGGATAGTATTGTTTTCGAGATGAAAGGTACCTCGTGTGTGTGACTTTTTCTGCACCCCTGACAACGTGTATGAAAATTTCATGATGATCGGTTGAGTAGTTCAGACGTGAAGACGTAACAAACAAATAAACAAACAATCAAACGGACTTTCGCCTTTATAATGTGGATTATAAAAATTCATATTTTATCACGATGCGATCGGTGCCGCCGTTGCGTAGTGCACCTGTTGTTTGTCGATAATCTACTTGAATTTATTTATTTTCGGACGACCAACAGCTATATCAAACAGATAAAATAACTTACATAGTAACAGAAAGCTAATTATAGGTCATCACAAATAGGAACGAACTATACAAAACAAGCACCATTTATTACTAAATTTAGTACTAAATCCTTAATTATTACATCTAAGACTAAATCTTAATTACCTACCTAATGAATATGAACAAAAATTAACACGTCTATGGGACGCATAGGGTAAAAGGTTGTGAACCCCTGGTCTAGAGGTAGATTCATCCAAAGCAGCCCAAAAGACATACAAGACTCTGTGAAGGCTTTTTTGCGTCGAAACCTTTTTTGCCGACGACCGACATTTTTGTATCCCACCTACCTGTGAGTGAAGTAACCACACTTTAAACTTTGCTGCTACTAAACCGCGAATATTTATTTTATTCTGTTTTTAGTATTTGTTGTTATAGCGGCAAAAGAAAATATAAATCATCTGTGAAAATTTTAACTATCTATATAGCTATCATGGTAGGTACATACATGAGATATAGCCTGGTGACAGACAGACGGACAGTGGAGTCTTTGTGATAGGGTCCCGTTTTTACCCTTTGGAGCCCTAAAAACAAACAGACGAACAGAGAATCTCCTTCTTTTTTGAAGTCGGTGAAAAAGTAAAGCCATAATCAGTCTATATAAAAAAATGACAAAGATATGACAGATAAACTTGTTTTGTTCCACTGGGTGAAAAAATAATAATTTGTATTTGTACATTTTAAAAGTGTATTGATTAAATTGAATTGTTTTTTTTTTAATGCATCCTAAATAGACTTTGATTCATTGTAGTAGGTAGTCACTAAGTAAGTACTATTTTCAATTGGACTTTTCTGATTATTTTGTTTATGATTATATTAAAGTCAAAGTCACATCATTTTGTAAATACGATAGCGGACTTCGCTTTCGAATGATAAAATAGAGTTAATTGACATTCTAAAATCTATTACCTACATCAACATCGAAAACTTACGTCAATCCCATACTCTTTCGATCTTAAGTCTGTCCATCCTTACTTGTCTTATTTAGGAAACAGTTTTTGTTAATTGTCATACGTCTTTTAAACTTAAATCGTTATTTAAAAATATGTTAGTAACTTTATGAAATTTTTATTAACCATTAATTTCGTAATCTATGTGTGAAAAACCACTTGTTTTATTTTATAAATGATTATTTCAATAAAGAGTTGGGATGAAGATTGTTTACCATATAAGACAAGTAAGGATGGACAGACTTATACAACGAAGTTCGTTATAGCTTTTACGAATACCTAACATGACATTGGCTACAGGAAGGCTACACTACAGCTCCCTGTGAGTACATTATGTTCCTTAGCTATAGGGTCCGATCATTCAGCTGATTGTGCGTATGTCTTAATATAATCATAGACACCCTTCTAATTCTGCCACATGGTGGTACACTTTGTGGTAGTAAGCGCCGTATACATGAAAAATAACCAAAAACTGGATGCTACATGACCTTTTTGAGAGTACCTAACCTAGTAGGTATCTTGTTTTAACCAAAAAGTTTAAACGTTTGAGCAATTAAACAGTATTTTAAAGAAATGCAAGACTAAGAAATAACACAAACACTCTACTTATACACCTAGGTGTAGTTACAGGCGCTGTCCGAAGGAGGGGGGGGGGGGGGGGGGTGTCACAGCGAACATGACCCCCTCTCCATGTACACGTAAAATAGAAAAATCTTATAAAAAATTACAAAATAAAAAAAAAAATATCCAAAATCCTGGGTCCAAATCCATCATCACTGGTATCATCATTAGATAGGTAAAAAATCTTTTAAGCCAGATATTTTATTCCCATTTAAATTAGAATAAATTTAAAATGCTCTATGGAATAACTTTAATAATTTACTTAACCAGCCAGCCTTAGTTGGCTCTACATTCGTTAGACATAAAAATTAAACGTAGTGCGCCATCTATTGTTGAGTAGAACAAGTAACATGATTGTAAATTGTGATAGATGGCGCTATTAAGTTGCTTAATAAATTTTGTTCCATCGTATAGATGTCACTATTAACACGTAAACTGCCTAGACCATAGACATAGAAAAATTTTCGCTGCGCTCAAGGCCTACACTTTCTTATTAACATTAAAAAACTTAACATCATTTTCGCCTGTTTATAGCCTCATACAGACGGAATCTGATACGGAATTCCGAAACGGATTATCGAATTTGTATGAAAATTCCGAAAATAGTTCACATTAATTATTTTGAAAATAGTCATTTCATGTCTTACTATTTTTAAAATAATTATAGGCATCAATACCCTTAGCACGAACAGCTATCGAAAAAAATAACGCGCGTAAAATCATTCGATAGTGCAATTTTGTATTGGAAATTTGCACAAAGCCATTTACCGCCGAATAGCGAAATTAAAATTTCCATAGATAATTCACTATCGAGTAATTAGTTTTTTTTCTCGATAGCTGTTCGTGCTAAGGGTACTGATACGTATTAAAATAAATAAACAATTCATTTTTAATTAAATTAATAGAGTGTGCGACGAACGACGTGAATACATTTCATTCTGAAATTCCCAATGCTGCGTTGTGGGTGCGTTGTAAAAAGCGCGACAACTGAATCATCGACGAAAATATAGTATTATTCGTACTATATATTTTTTCTATAACTTATAGTACAATTAACTGAAATACAGTACGACACTATGTATATGTCACCGTTAAAGTGCGGAAATCACTGGTCGATTCAGTTAAAGTGCGGAAAATTGTTTTATTTCGTACTTTAACTGCAGATTTACGACCAAGAATCAGTTAAAATACGGAAACAGGTTCTTTTATTGAAAAAAATGTGTAATAACATAAAATGGGGTTGACACAAAAGCGGGGGTCCGGGGGGGCGCATCGCCCCCCGCCATGGAAAAGTCTTAAAGAGGTCATTCGGTTAGGTTAGTATTATGACCAAAAACGCGCGAGCCAAGCGAGCGGAGCGAGCATGCCGCGGGAGCGGCCGGCAAAGCGCCAGAAACGAAGTTTTTGTAAAATAAACTTTCAATATTGGTATTTTACTAAAATTTCCCGAAGCCTTGGCTATTTCTCTTACTGCCCAAGTAACAAAAGTTTCTATAACCAAGGGGTTTTATAACCAAACAGTGATATAGTAGGTCTTAAATGGTAACCGTTGTGACTGCTTGTGCTATAAAGGTATTCCACAGAGCGTTTTGGTTCTTTAATATTAAAGAGCATTTAAGTTTTATGATGCAGCTCTTAAAACACTTACAGGACATACAAAAGAATCTTTAAAGTGTTGCACTGTAATAGATATGAAAAAAGCGATTATAGTACTATTTAGTACTACAGACGACTTTACTGTCACTTTTATGATTCTATTTTGCACTAACATTGCGTCAAAATAACTTTTACAGTATTAGTATTGTAGCAGTATCGAAAACACTATTACAGAATCAATCTGCACTATAAAAGTAACTTGCACAACCATTATGTCACGGTTTAGCTTCTTAAATGCTCCCTCAACATCGCTATGGGGCTAGTTCTGTAAAAGTCATGAAAACTCTTTTAAGGTACTAAATAGTATCATAACGACTTCTGGTGCAGTTGCTAAATAACTTAAACTTTTTGTGTTACTGCTACCAGACTAAAGCGTGAGATAAAAGCACTTTATTGAATAATTAATGGACTAATATCCATTTTCGGTGAAAATATGGCTGCTGTTTCTGCCATGATAGCACATTAGTAGCACGGCTGGAGCCAATGTGTACTATAGCAGCCATAGTCGGGACGAGTCTTTATTTTATTAATTTAAATTTAATTAAATCACGAAAATTATGAAGGCGCATTGTCAAATTTGAAATCAGCATAGTGATTTTATCGATACAATTATTTTCGCAAGTGCAAGTTACGGTGGAGTTACGGTCCATGGCCGATCAAAGGTGATGTTTTGTAGAATGTCCTTTATAAATTGTAATAGCGAATGACATTTTGTTTTCTTGGGGAACACTCACGTTGACATGAGCACAGCACGAACAAAATAGCGAACAATAGTGTGATAAAAAGATCAAAATAGCACTATAAACATGTTTTGGTTTTCAAGTATAGAGCTGATTTATTACCGTGAGAGCCTTTATGTAATGTTTATAGAATTAATCAGTGATAAAACTAGGGCCTATTTGGGGTTCTGTAAAGGTTTACAATACCACTATAGTGCCTATCATGAAACTAATTAGCACGTCCTAAAGCGTTCTCAGGACTTTTATAGTACCAAATTTTGTTACTTGGGTGTATTCCGCACTTTAACGGTGTAGCATCCGTTAATCTGCAGATTAACTAGTTTAAGTGCGGAAATCGTCTACTTTAAGAAAACTTCTGCACTTTAACTGACTCGACCAACTGGTCAGATTAACTAATCTGCAGATTAACGGATTCCGTACTCTAACGGTAACATATACATGTAATAGATAACTAAGTATTTTATTTTTTATTATGATTAATAATATAAAAAAAAAATATTAGTTTACTTTCTTATGCGTCCGTTCTCTACAAAAAACGGATTCAAAAAACATACCTTTAAAAAGCAAGAAATAATATTGACATTATCATAATAATAATAATAATGACACGTCTATTGAAGTCGGGTGGGGATTTAGAATAAAAAAAGGAAGTTGTACTCCAGCCCCACCCGACTTCAATAGACGTGTTATTATTATTATTATGATAATGCGTATCTAAGGATTTGACCGACTTCAATAGGTTTTTTGAAGTCGGTTTTTTTTTTATTAATGTAAATACCTTGTGTTCGTATTAGGTAGTGTAGGTATATTATTTAGGTTGAAAAATCGACTCAGCCAAACGTGAGATGATCGCGGAGAAACATACATACATACGGGTCAAACTGAGAACCTCCTAGTTTTGAAGTCGGTTAAAATACCAAAACCTTCTCCTATCTGTAACAAAAAGTTACTATTCTGAAAACCACATCAAAATCGGTTCAGCCAAACAATAATCGCGGCAAACATACAAACTATAAAACTGTCAAACTGAGAACCTTTTTTGAAATCAGTTAAAAAAGTCTGGAACGGGTGGTAGGAAAATATAGCTAAACTTCCTCCGCGGTACGTATTGTTTGTCATGTTTTGAAAATGTTTTTTATTTAATTTAAAATAAGTGGTTGAAATGTAATGATGTGATATATTTATAGAACCGGCTCAGTAAGATCTTTCATTTGATATACCACACGATAGTTTAGAACAAAAACATTTTTTTCCCTGCAAAAAAAGATGACACCATAACTCCTTTCCTAAGGGAAGATTTTTTAAGAACTGCGGGTCCAAAATAATGTTTTGACCTCAAGTATACGTTACCAAACGGCTTTGCTGTAGATCGATTTGCGGGTTTTTTTTTTGAGTACGCGTAGCACTATAAGCTCTGTAGTTGTAGAGATTAATGTAACTTGTTGCATTTTGAGTGTTTGTTCTCTGTAGTGGACTTGGGCGTATTTATTTACCCTCTCTCGAGCTCTGTTTATAAATTATTTAAGTACTTAATGCATATCAGGTACTTAAGTAAACACTTACATGCTTTAGAGCAAATGTTGTTTTATTACAATGTTTTTGATTCGTCTAGTGTTTAACAACGACAAAGCGTGTGGTCTAACTTTTAATTAAACTTGTAAGCGTTTATTGTTATTTTTACTATTTTTCACTTAAAAAGTATTTAATTGTTACCGGAAATATTTATGCCAAATAATTCGCGCAGTGGATTGTATTTAAATTCACTATTATAGTACTTGCTGGTTGGTAAATAAAATTCGTAAACGTTTTCAAATTTATATTTAAACGCAAACAGTATAATTTAGTTTAATTTTGTAATGATTATGTAAAAGCGTAGTGGATTTGAGCTATTTTCTGTTTTTAGATTTGTTGGAATTATTAGTGGGCATTCTATTTAGAGCATTCGAGTAGTCAACTTATGCGTTATGCGATAAGTTATGAAAATTACAAGGATTACAAAAGCATAAAACAAAGTATTACGTGGTTTTATTCTACATCATCGGCCTTTCCCTGACTTTAGTTTTACAAACTATAAATAAACTACCTATTTATTTAGTTTTTAACACCAGTGTTAAAGCAAGCCAAAGTACATAATATGTAAAAATATGTAAAAAGTACTATGTAAAAATAAGGACTTCCTTTGTAGACACATACTATTTAAAGTTGGTATCTGGGTGAGGCCAACATTTTTTGCTGATTCCGCAATTTTTTTTCCTTTGCAGTCAGTATTTCAAAAAGTATGCTATTTATCAAATTTTCGATAACGGCATCGGACTAAGCAACAAAGGCGCTAAAGCTGCCACTATAATTAATTCACTTCAGATAATCAACTTAAAATATATTTCGAATAAAACTTGAAAAAAGAGAGAAGAAATAACACAAAAACGTCCATCCGCTGAGGTAGAGGTGCACTTTGATCATCGGTGTAGTAAAAAGTATGAGAGCTATTGAGACATTGCTAATATGTTAAGAATACTTATATAAATGGCTATCTATGCTTTTAATTTCACATCGTCTTTCCTAAGACTTTCTTTGAAAAAACTTCTAAATCAGTTATGTCATCAAAATTATAATTCTGCGCCACTTGTCAACGCCAATGCGCCACCAATGTCTTCCATGTCTTGTATAGTTTGGGTTCAGGGAGGTTTTAAATCGGAAGGTGGCAACACTGAGTATAATGTATGGACAGCGGCTCGACGGAGGGCGCACATTTTTTTGACAGTTGACTTGTAAACGTTCTGCGGAATCTGTACCTACACAGCAAAGAGAATGTAAAAAACTCACAGCTTTTTCGAAAAAGGATTTTCGTCGATAAAAAAAAAAGCTTAACTGATAAACTAAAAACTATCAGTGTAGGTACGTTGTACCTACACTGATAGTTTACACAATCCGTCCTAATCCAAATCCGTTGAGCCATTTAGATGTTAGGGTGGAATAAAGAAACTCACATACCCACAAACATTCGCAAAGAGACGCAAAATTCAAATCTTGCCAGGGGCGCTCATGATCCTAGAAATAAGGTTTGAGACGCAAAATTCAAATCTTGCCAGGGGCGCTCATGATCCTAGAAATGTTTGAGACGCAAAATTCAAATCTTGCCAGGGGCGCTCATGATCCTAAAAACAAGGTTTGAGACGCAAAATTCAAATCTTGCCAGGGGCGCTCATGATCCTAAAAATAAGGTTTGAGACGCAAAATTCAAATCTTGCCAGGGGCGCTCATGATCCTAGAAATAAGGTTTGAGACGCAAAATTCAAATCTTGCCAGGGGCGCTCATGATCCTAGAAATGTTTGAGACGCAAAATTCATATCTTGCCAGGGGCGCTCATGATCCTATCTCAGACGCTGCACTTCACAACTCTGTAATACAAGTATAAAACCATTCGTCGGTGGGCGTGCAAGACCGCGCAAGAGCAGTTTTCAATACCGTGCATCTGCAATTTTAGAATTTTACAGGAAGTAGAAAAAACTTAATATCTTGGCCATTAAAATATTTTTTCTGACTGAACTTGTATGAAGTTTCTTTGACTATTGTTTTATAGGATTATGACGTAATTTTACGAATTTTACCGACAACTTCATAAGATTTTCACGTAATATCACTTACGCCCTTTTGCAACTAAGAAATATAAAAAACTTTGTATTATTTTAGCAAATAAGCGGTTTTTAAATGAAATATTTAGATAATTAAATGGAAAAATAAAGATATAACCATGCATAGTATCATAAAAAATATACCTATTTGGTAAATATCAAAAATGTTTAAATCTATATTATCAAAAATATTTAGATAATTAAATTATGACAATACCGCGTAAATAGCAATAACAGTATTACTCAACTTACAAAACTCAAGTCTGTAACATAAAAATCGCGTAACTACATTGTATAATTAAATGAATTTAAAGGATTCTATTTATTGACTTGGGAATTATGAACACTTTCAAAACTCATGCGTTATTATATTCATCAAGATGAAATAGAAACAAAAAACACACTTACACAATAGTTAAACAGACACGAATAAACACACTCTTTGTACAACTCGGTAAATACGCGGATTTGTTGCCAATAATGCCAATTATTGATACAATCCCATCGAGTTTGGGCTCGTTTGATTCGTCTTGACGAGTACTCTGTTAGGAAATAGTGTCCGCAGTCTGATGATGAAGCCGCAAGAAGGCCACAGGAACTCTGTAATAAAACCAAACAACCCCGGCGAATTGGGGCTCGTTTGATTCGTCTTGAGGAATAGGAGTAGGTACTCTGTCTGTCTGTCTGTCTGTTGGGAAATAGTGTCCGGTTTAAAATTTCTGTATAGGTTTCTAATTAGGTATTAATCTTTACAGGTGAAACTTTTAGTTCCTTTTTACGTTTATGTCCGTATTTTATACTTTTTACTTCGTTTTTTTATTATTATAAATGCAAAAGTCCGTTTGTTTGTTTGTTACGCCTTCACGTCTTAACTACTGAACCGATCATCATGAAATTTTGCATACACGTTGTCAGGGGTACAGAGAAAGACATAGGGTACCTTTCATCCCGAAAAAATTTATTATTCCCGAGGAATAGCAAAAAAATTTTCCACGCAGACGAAGTCGCGGGCGGCCGCTAGTAAGTACTAGATCTCCAATCAAAGTCCTACCTTACTTACCTAATCATAGACGAAAAATGTCGACTTTATCTTATCAATAATAATAGATAGATCTTTGCTAAGCAACATTTAGATCAACACATATCTATCGTATCTCTATTCGTTTTTTAAACAAAAAATCTCACTCAGTAAAATTAGTTCAACCACCTACAACTTTATGGACCACAAAATCTATCACAATCTTATATCTACCTAACTTACAATTAAGTTATACATAAGTATAATTCAAGTTTTCTGCTTTGTTTGGCTCTACAACCAGTCTGGACCGAAACACGGGGCGACGCGCACGTTACTTAAAGTAAACTTAGACGTAACTTAACCGGAATTTTAGATAAACACTATTAAAACAATAAACATTGAAGTGTTAAGCTCGGTGATTTTAAGTGATGTGCGCTTAAGTGATGTTTAAGTTAGTTTTGTAGTTTTTGAGTATGAAGTTTTTTGTTTGTATCTGTTATGTATGGTTATGTGGAATGCTAAAAGCAAGGAGTATCGAATATACTGAGATTTTTAAACTTCTATTTATAGATAATCGCGTATTGAGATCGAATAAAAAGTAATATAGTAAAATCCTTACTGTTGAAAAGCTTTTGTGTGTTCTCAAAAATTATAAAAGTTTTGGACTTTGAAAAGTTTTGATTAACTTTAGGAGATGTTAAACTAAATAACGCGTCGATCAAACTTTCTTAGTATTTAATTAAAAAATATGTGATGATACGGTTTCATAGAGAAAGAATTAACATAATAATAATAATAAAATAGCTTTATTGATTCCACATTCCTAATAATAACATTAATTTACAATCACAAATTAATTTCATTTAGGTACTATATATAGCTCGATTTTATAAAATATTATTACATTAAAAAACAAATATTTGAAATCAAGGATATAAAAATTATTCATTTATATAATACTCGCGGCCGCCCGTGACTTCGTCCGCGTGGAAAGTTTTTTTGCTATCCCTCCGGAACAACACCTTTTTTCGGGATGAAAGGTACCCTATGTCCTTCTCTGTACCCTTGCAACGTGTATGCAAAATTTCACGATGATCGGTTCAGTAGTTAAGACGTGAAGGCGTAACAAACAAACAAACGGACTTTCGCATTTATAATATTGGTAAGGATTAATAAAATAAATTCATGCAACTTACTGTTGAAAAACTTTTGTGGGTTCTCAAAAATAAAAAAAATTATAAAAGTTTTCGACTTTGAAAAGTTTTGATTAACTTTAAGAGATTATGTTAAACTAAATAACCCGTCGACTAAACTTTCTTAGTATTTAATTAAAAAATATGTGATGATACGGTTTCATAGAGAAGAAAGAATTAACATATCTAAATATCAATCATCTTTTGCTATGAAGTAGGTATTAAGTAAAAGTAAGACAATTAAAGTATCAGTATAATTCGAAAATCTTTGAAGGCGTATTATATTTTTGACACTGATTGTAATTTTTTAATTTAAACCAATGTAAGCTTTTCTTACTGTGGAAATCAGGAACTACTGTATTTAGTTGTCAGACTCGAATTTCTACATCAAATCTACTGGAAATCGAATCAAATAATAATATAGAAAATGTTTGTAATTTATATCTAAGACTTTCGATCGTTCATCCTTACTAATATTATAAATGCGAAAGTCCGTTTGTTTGTTTGTTTGTTACGCCTTCACGTCCTAACTACTGAACCGATTATCATGAAATTTTGCATACACGCTGTCAGGGGTACAGAGAAGGACATAGGGTACCTTTCATCCCGAAAAAAGTATAGTTCCCGAGGGATAGCAAAAAACCTTTCCACGCAGACGAAGTCGCGGGCGGCCGCTAGTTAGAAATAAAATCTTTTTATTGATAACAGCGCGTAGGTATATTATTGATGTGTTTTTAGAATTGTTTAGTTTGGATTTATATAGGCTTAACTTATTCTTACGTACACATTTATAAAATACTAGCTTTTGCCCCTGTGTTCGTCGGCGGTAGCTTCGTTACCCGTAGAAATTTTGGGAATGATAGTTGCTGATGTTTATAGTACAGTAGCCCGTAAAACATTTAAATCACCAAAAAGGTTACCGTTTGCCGTTGTGATATAGTTATTTATTATGAAATTATATATACTTTAACCCAAGTTTTACAGATCGCAACCCGCCGTAACCTATATTTGTATATCTCCAAAAATGATATTTTTTTTATTTTTCAAGGTTTACCACATAGTTTACCTATTGTCGTATTCTACAGCTTGGTTTGATTGCCACAGATAAAAGTAAGACTATAAAAAGTAGCCATACACAGATTTAATACCTGATGAAAATGGTTGGATTTTATCTGGTCTTAAATCTGTGTATGGTCACTTTCCATAGTCTTACTATTATCAGTGGCAATCAAAAAAAGCTGTAGAACACGACAATGGCTAAACCATGTGGTAAACCTTGAAAAATAAAAAATAAAAACATTTTTGGAGATATACAAATATAGGTTACGGCGGGTTGCGATCTGTAAAACTTGGGTTAAAGTATCTATTATTTCGTAATAAATAACTATATCACAACAGCAAACGGTAACCATTTTGGTGATTTAAATGTTCTACGGGCTAATGTACTATATGGGACCAACTCTGAAATTGCAAAAAAAACTTCTGTTTCTTACATTTTGATATTTTCGTTATTAATTTTTGTATGAAACAGCAGATTTTTTTTCGCGATTTCAGAGTTGGTTCCATAGTAAAAGGTGTTCAGTTTGATGGTCCCTATCTACCATATTCGGCACGGCATTAAAGGTTTTTTTGTAACACGTTGTATATCATTAGTTTTACCTACAGGGACGAAAGTCAATGATTATATAGGTATTATTTCCAAACCTACAAAGTACAAATCGAACCGTGTAATGCTCGCTTAATGCTATTAAGCTAGTAACATAAGCTTAGCGTTGTCTGACCGACCGTCAAATCCTTTAAGGGTGCAAGTTTGCAAATTGGATTACAGAAATGTGGTGAAATAACACAAAAGCAACATAATGTAAAAGCTACTTATTGCAAAGAAATTACGTATAAGTATAAGTTACGAACCATAAGTATAACGAATTAACCACGGATGTGGATTAATATTTTTTGTGCCCACCCCATAGTGCACACCGCTTAGTTTTTGAATAAAAAAGCTACCGAGACACAGTTCAAAATACATTGTTTTTTTTTACTATTTTGCTGTAAGCCAGCGTTATGTTATCCTTGAGCTGATGTGTATATTTAGTGTGTTAAAATATTAGTTAGCAAAGAAGTGAAAAACCATCGAAGTGCAAATAACTATTAGTGGCACAGCCATGTCGTGAACAATGAGACCCGCCATTTTGTGCACTACTTAGTTAACAAGATGGCGTCGCGCACGGTGTTCCGGTTCCTGATCCTATTGACTGCTCTGGTGTGGATTGTGGATGCTGAAAACGTCACCAGGAAACGGAGAGACCAATGGACTAATGGTAGTTGGTTGTAAGTATTAACACTATAAGTTCATCATGCCATTTTTACCCACGATGGAACGGAGACGGTACCTACCCATAGCGTTTGGCGTAAGTAAGAGGTGTGTTGTGTGTCTATCTATTGCCAGTTATATTATCCCCTCTCCTGGAGCACAAGCCTTCCTTATGGATGGATCGATAAGGATGATGTGCATTACATATTCCACCACGCGGGTTCAAATTTTCGACATTTGACAGCAGTCATTTTTAATATCCCCTCTACTAGAGCACAGCCACAGAATATATCATTTACTAACGCAAAACGCCTTTGGAATGTCCACCAAAAACGGTGGCGCAGGAACCGAACTACTGCAACTAAAGGGATTCTGGTGTCTGGTTGTCCGATAGAAGAAGGAAGATGGCGAAATCAGGTGGTGCAATTCCACTACATACTCGCCGAAATGTATTCGATATGCATCATCATTATAATTATTATTATGATCTACTACACAACAACATATTACGCTACATGGCTCGATTTTAATCAACCATCCCATTCTTAGCCATAGGAGTTGCTTAACGTTCAAAATCTTACCTTACCTAGACTTTACCTACAAGCAGCATAAAAATATTTTTTATATAAAAATAAATTAAATACCTTAAGACCATATTGATCAATAACTATTTTATTACGAGTCTAGACGGCTCAGGTGGCTTGCGGTAATGAAGCAGTGCCTTTGGGAAAACATCGACAAATAACTGAGGGCCTATAATACGAGTTGGTTTTTTGCACTCACTTCGCTTTGCGAATAGTTAACTATCGTCTTCTCTCTTTCACTCGTTCACTCACTCGCATGATTTCCTCTCTTTCACTCGATACTATTCGCAAAGTGAGGTGAGAAACACAACTCGTACTAGGCCCTCTGAAGATTACTTGTGTAGACGTACGAGAAAGAAAAGTTACTATTGCTGTTTCCAATTACCATTGTGTCTCGTGTGCTTCGTGTGTCTTTATGAATTTATGAAAGAAGATAGAAATAAATTCGTTAGTGGCAAATGGATTAAAATTGAAAATGTTGATGGATAGTGAATTGACCGTAAAACGTATTAATGTTTATTTTTTTACCCAGAATTAAAAATACTTATAATTTTTTTATCTATTTTATACTTACTTGGATACTTTTCACTATTGTTCATGATTTTTCACGCAGCACCGAGCTAATTGCAAGAATATTCTACCTTAAGTAGTTTACCTAGAATGTACGTCAATAGGAATTAAATTGGTTATCGTCACCTATTTCTTACGAGTATATATTATGCTTGATAAAGGATCAAGCATCCCCTTTAGATAAGCATGTTCATTTGCCACATAAATTCACACCCAAAACGAGCATTGCAGGCGAAACAAAATCATTACAGAAATAAAACCTCAAAGTCATCGAGCATACGTTTATTAGCACATGTCTTCTCGGTCGATCTGCGGGGCGCCTGCAGACGTATGCTCCAGAAGACGAGGCGCGTCGAACGGCACTCCGTACAACCAGAACTGGTACCTGATTGACGTCACGTCCGAACACTCGAATGATAGGCTTATTGACTTCTGCAACGAAAACATAAGGGCCTAAAGCATGCAGGAAGTAGACCACAAACCACACTTTGCGTAGCGTTGCCATTCACCGCCGCAGATAAAGTCCAACCATTTTCATCTGGTCTTAAATCTGTGTATGGCTACTTTTTATAGTCTTACTTTTATCTGTGGCAATCAAACCAAGCTGTAGAACACGACAATAGCTAAACTATGTGGTAAACCTCGAAAAATTAAAAAATATTAATTTTGGAGATATACAAATATAGGTTACGGCGGGTTGCGATCAGTAAAACTTGGGTTAAAGTATCTATAATTTCGTAATAAATAACTATATCACAACGGCAAACGGTAACCTTTTTGGTGATTTAAATGTTCTACGGGCTACTGTACTACTTAATTTGTGCCAATTTCAAGGTTTATTTTTCATATGCCCGAATTGTTATTTTGTATCAACTCTAAGATTTCCGCGCGTACGGGCACGGCCGGGGGGTTTACTTACAAAGAAATTAATTTTAAATTTCATTATATTTTTCTGTAAAAATAAATTTTACAGAACAACTTGTCCACGAAAAGCCGGGATAGAACATTTCCCTTTAGACAAAAAAAATCGGGACGACTGGCAACGCTGACCCAAAGAGCGACATTATAAAATGGCTGATGCAAAATAATAAAAATACAAACATACTGTCAGAATACCCCCTGATATGATGTATCCCTTGGATTCCCTCGTGTCCGCGAACAGAACGACGCTAAACCCTGTGATGATGTAATCTAAATCATCCTTCATTTCGTCTATCATTGACTGAAACAAATAACAACTTTTATAATAGAAAAACACGTATCTACCTTCTAAAGTAGGTAGGTACTATCGAAAACACTTCCGCTTCACCACTCCTAAGGTTAAAAAAAAAAAATTAAAAAAAAATTAAAAACACGACTGCCCTTCCAAAAACAAACTAAAAAGTAAAATAACAAGTGTCATTGCAGTCGGGGGACTGTTTTATGGTACAATTTTTAATCAAAGAGGTCCCCCGACTACAATGACACTTGTTATTTAACTTTTTAGTTTGTTTTTGGAAGTCGTGTTTTTAATATTTTTTAAATTTATTACTTTTATTTCATACATTTTAGTGACTAATTATATTATTTTTAAATGTGCTTATTAGGGCCTTTTATTTGATGCCCATATTGTAATAATTGAAGAAAAAAAATTTTTTTTTTTTTTCACTTTTAAAAGTGGCGTCGTACAGTCGCCATATTGACATTTCTCAAAAAAAAATATAGCCCGTATCACTCGGAACGATGTTAAGATTCTAACGATACCCCATACATCCAAATTCATTAAGCCATTTAGAAGTTATGGTGGAATAAAGAAACTCACATACCCACAAACATACATGAACCCTGAACACATATACACTCCTTTTTAATGCAGTCGTGTAAAAATCGCTTGTACGCCGCACCGCCACTAATATACGTTTAATTCGTGCAAGAGCGATACGTGCACCACGAAAGAGTCGTAAAGTATTTTGTAATGTAAAAGTAAAGTTTTTCTGCAAAGTGGTAAAGCACGTGAGTTGCCGATCGTACCTACAGTCAGTAGCGAAAATCGCTTAACACTATTGGGAGGGTGCGAAGGTATAAATAATCGATCGCAGCGCTCATAGTGGCAAAAAATAGAAATAATGAAGGCTCTGTAATCTGTTTGAAAACGATATTTAATTTATTATTAGCGATACAGGAATAATTATATATGTTGATTGTCACTTAGTAAAATTATTAAAGTAGCTTTATCCTCTTGTTACAAAATCTACAACTAAAAAAGAAGTAAACACACCCTGATATAACCAAAATAAAACACTTTTTTTGAAGAGATCTTACTTGCCATATTTAGTTTAAATAACCAAAAATGATATCACAACACTTTGTCCACCCAAATCACAGTAATTTTGAAATTTACATTAATAACACAATATGTATAGTATTTTTTAACATTTTGTCACAATGCCGCCATTACATATCAAAACGTCAAAACGGTCAGGTCAGAGCCAACAAAGTTGCAACACGCTAAGTGGCGCTAAAAGCGTGCACGGAGCCAATAGCGGCTTTTTGACATAACCCAGACCATAAGTAGTAATACTACGTAGGAAAAAATAAACACAATGTGAGCATTGCGTCTTTGTCATTTGTCAGGGCTTAAGACAAGTATATCCCACCAAAAACATTTTCATGTATAGTGTTGCCAAGACTTCATATGGCTTGCACTGTCAAAAAGTTATCAAACCTCATGTAGAGCCAAGCTTCTAACTCTACGCGCCGTAACTCTACAAGCCCTAACTTCAAAAACTCTTCACCTTAGGCACAATTTGTGGCTTGGCTATTTCGCTACATGGAAAAATGTACATATTCACTGTTCAACAATAATAGTTTTTGTAGTAACGAAACGGCGGCCAAGCCACATATTTTGACTAGGGTGAAGAGTTTTTGAAGTTAGGGCTTGTAGTCAAGAATGAAAGCATTACTATTTATGTTAACTTTAGTTTTAGGAAGCAAAATTCTTAGTGCCGTATAGAGAGAAAAACATAATAAATTGTCAGGTATTTTAAAAACGAAGACAATCTGTTCAAGTGGAATTTCAAATTTGCTTGTCAGATATTTTTCACAAAAGTTTGAGCTATAACTAATAAGAATACGAATCATATTTATTTTTTTAATCATTGTTTGTATTGTCAAGGAGTGCACTATAGAGAGAAAATAAAAAAATGATTTGATCACAGAGAAAATAAAATATTAAACAAATCGGTACACTTTGACATGTTTTTTTACTGGTATTTAAAGATTCTTAACTATTTTTTTAGGAATAATGAGGTATTTGTCTAATGTATTGCGTGTTTTGTATGTAGTATTTAATAATTTCATAGGAATTTTCAAAGTCCGCCCTCATTACGGCTCGCGCAGAGTTGTTTGGATCATTTAAAAATGGAACATGTACTATGGGCAACAGCGTCGCTTAACCAGTTTGCAACAAAATTCGTGTGCGCGCGTATCGCCCCTGCACGAACTAAACGTATGTGACAGCGGGCGCGGTGTGCAAGCGATTTTAACCTTAGCAGTGGTTAAGCGACGCTGTTGCCCATGGTACGTGATGCGTATTGAAGACTTCCGTGGGCGAGGGGATTTATCAATTTAGAAATCGAACTTTTCTTTAATGGCTTATCTGGGTGTTTGTAGTTCCACCATTGTCGCTGATTTTCATAACACAAGTGCTTTAGCTGCATATTGGAATCAGAGCAAAGTTTTTCTGTTGTTTAATATAATTATTATTAGTTAAGTATTTATTTTGAAGCATTAATCAAATGGAAAGTTCGATGGCGCAGTGGTTTAGCGCCTGGCCCAGCGATTGCGGAGGTCAAACAACTTTCACAAGGGTCAGTCATGGGATGGGTGACCAAAAATTTATTATCTCGAGCTCCTCCGTGCTTCGGAAGGCACGTTAAGCCGTTGGTCCCGGCTGCATTTGCAGTCGTTACCCACCAATCCACATTGGGCCCACGTGGTTGGTTTTGGCCCATACTCCTTATCCACCTATAAGGAAGTGATGTGCCCCAGCAGTGAGGACATTAAAAATGGCTAATGGTCAATGAAAAGAGTTGTTATGACAAAGTAAGTAGGTGGTGTAGGTACCTAAACTTTATCAATATAATTAGCAACAAACTAAAAGAATTTAACAAAACATAAACTAAATCATAAAAAAGATGATTAAATATATCAGAAACCAATTTAAATACTTGTCATGTAGATAACCCTAAATGTATTCCGAAAGCACAAAGGGTATTCTAAGGAAATATAAAAAACCTAATTAAAAAAAAATACTAAAGTGTTATGCTGCTATCGTTCTTGACTGTACTTAGATAGTTAGTATACCTGTGTTGGGTATGATATAGTAAGATTTACGCTTTGCTTGGGAAATGTCCATGATTTGGTTCCGTACACTAACAATTCAGGATCTGTAAATAAAAAAAAAACAGATTTTAATTACAATTATTTGTGTGGCAAAATCCTTAACAAAATAGTTATTACTAGCGGCCGCCCGCGGTTTCAACCGCGTGGTTCCCGTTCCCGTGGGAAAATCGGGATAAAAAGTATTCTATGTTTTAATCTAGGCTATCTTCTATCTGTGTGCCAAATTTCAACCAAATTCGTTCAGTAGTTTTTGCGTGATTGAGGAACAAACATCCAAACCCACAAACTTTCACATTTACCCCCTTACTAATAAAGATTGTATAGCAGCTGCATAGTTACACAGTGTTTTGTCACTTTCTTTTTAATGTCAAATTCAAATAGTTTGACAGAGAGTAACCATTGTGTAACTATACATCTGCTATTCAATCTTTATTAGTAAGGGGGTTATAATATTAGTAGGAAGTAGGATTAGTACTAAAATACTTTTTTATTACTAACTCATAATAATATATTCTTCTTTAAAAGTAGTAGTACCACCCGCGACTACATCAGTGTGGTCTTATTTTTTCTATCCCTCGGGAACAGTACTTTTTTCGGGATAAAAGGTACCCTGCTTATGTCCTTATCTGTACCCCTGACAATGTATGTGTAACTTTAAAACCCCGCACTTATGTAAATCCTAAGACCCTCGAACTGTTCTGTGATAATCATTCATTTTGAACTTTTAACACTATTCACTTGGTAAATCTTATAGTAGGTATGAACCTCTATACAAAAAAATTCACAGATTTCGTGCCTTTCACGACCTTCTGGTACATTGAAAATGAATTTAATGAATTAACTAAAACAAAATTTATTCGTAAACATTTTTTATTATTATTAAATATACCTATGTAAGTACTATAACTAAAAACATCTTAGAATTTCTACAAAAAAATACCTAATAAAAAATTCTAATCAAAATCAAATGCAGTCGCGCGCTGATTTCATCATCATTTGAATATGTGCGATAACAAACTATGTTTATCTAGGCATCATCTTCACATTCTCATTTAGAGACCGTTGTAAAAAATCATTGGGAATCGTAGTGTACTAAGAAAAACATGAGACATGCCCGATCGAGTAATTTTGAATCTCAAAATTGAAATAACAGCAACCCACGAATATACAGCAAAATCTTTAACATTAACATAGGTACCTATTTATTTCACTTTTTACACGTTTTGAGTGTAATTTATCTTAAAAATTCTAACCAATTAGTGCAAATGCTTTTCTGTATCTACTACTAAGTATGGAAACTACAAACTCTCTTCTATTCAACATTCGCTCAAGATTCGTTTATTCGTTTGCCTATACAAAAAGTGCGGTCAGGAAATATAGCCATAACAATAGAAACAGATGCGCCGAAATAGTTTTTTCGATGCTCACGTGCAACTGCAAGACAAAGTCCGGCCTAAGTATAATAGGGTTAATAAATAAATGATATCTTGTTCTTCGTATGGGTAATATTAATGGTGTTTATTTAACTTAGTTGTTTTGCGTTAGATTTGACACCTAACCATTAAAAAGTCATAAATAAATAATTATTAAAAAATCACATTAAAAACTTTAATACATGCATAATCTCATTTAATCTAATTTTACTTGATTAAAGAATTTTACATAAGTATCAATAAATTAAAAATATATTTTTGTTTTGCTTTTAAAAACACTTTCACTAGGTACCTATCCGATTTTTTTATAATAAGAAAATAACATTTTATTACATTTACAACTCAAAATATAACTATAAACAAACATTTGTCTTTCAGACCATTAGCGTTGATACGACTAGGTACGTACGTATGTACACTACTGCGCTCAGCGCTCACTCACACGCTCCGCGCAAACTTTACTTCATAAAGGTTAAACTACAGAATTATCCGTTTATGTTATTTACCTCAAATATATATTTTAAAGTAGACCAATGTCATATCTCGAGGTGTTTTTAAAATCGACCCGATACCGCGTTTCATTTACGAGATATGATTTTTTTCTCGCCGAAACTGGTCGAAAATCGACCAAATTTTTCACATTCTTGCGATTTTCAAAAAAAAGATTTTCAGATTTTTGAAAACAAAATTTTTTTCAGTTTATAGCCCTTGATTAGACGCGTCATTTGATATCTCAATTATTAACGTAGCTCTAATATCTACGACACCAGGGTGAAATCTCACTTTGGCTGAAAATCGGGCCTATACAGATGCCTCAAAAAAAAATTTTTCAATTTTAAAAAAGTTGGGAGTTACAAGTGTAACAGCCCCATAATCTATGGTAATAGAGAAACGTCAAGTGAGCTGTCATTGTGACACTGGGGCGCGGGATTTTATTAGATGGCTTTTGGATATTATTTAACACAGCAAAATTAAAAGACGAGTCTCATAAATTGATAGTTAATATTGTGATAAGCTAGCGCCTAATAACTCCCTAAGGTCAGTAAAGACGTGAATTGTTTGTATTGATTAGCAAATATAATGTTTCTACATTGATTACTCAGTTGTTTTAATGTAAAAACTCCCTCTGAGATAGGCCTTCATAATAGTGTTTTACATCTCAGAAGTGCGATCGACCCACCTATAAGCTCGATTGTCGTGACAAAATTGAAATCCACCGTGTAATCAATGTAAAAGCAGAGAAATATGGTGTGGTAGAAATCACACTTTAGTGGGTTAGGTACTAAGTACATGTAAGTATCTCTCATTCTCATCTGATGTTAGCAGCAAGAACAGCTATCCGGAATCATGACTGAGACCGAATCCGTGGTTTAAGTTTCTCTATTTTCCCTAAAAACTTAAACATTTATGAGAGTATAAGTGAGAAAATGGTAAGTACCTATAACAAATAGAATGAACATAGGTAACTTTTAAATGAACAATTTTTAAATAAATTTTGTTCCTTATATTGTGATTATGTGCTGATGTTGAGTGGTTATAGAAATTATCTAAGTGAATAAAAACAAAGTAGGTAGGTAAGTAAGTTATAACACGGTTGTACTACAAAACTACAACTCGGCAATAAAGTGTTATGTGAAAAATCCTAGTAAATACATACAGCATATGCTTTCCATCACAACAATGACAAAAGTGTCTGATAATAATTATAGACAATTAGTTATGCGCATTCATTTGAACTTATTATATGTTTTTAGCATACTTTATATTTTGTAATAGTGATACTAGCGTGAGTCCACCTTTTCCATCATAAGCAGTAGGTACATAAAAAAAAATGCATGGATTTCATGTATTTTCTGTACCTACAGTAGATTTTCTGTCTGATCTGATTTTCTGTACAAATAGTGGACTTCAATTAATGATTAACTTTTGCATTCTATTATTTTACACTTTTGAATTTTAATTTATATGGACATCCCTAGATTGCTTATTCCGTAGAGACTAAGAAATGCAGGGATGTTATGAAGTTTGCTCTCCGTTTGATCCCTACATAAGACATTAATGAATATTTTTTTGAAGATTCATTAAGAGAGAACTGTAGATACATTTGAATAAAATAGAACATTAAGAAACTGTTATTAAGTTACAGAAAATGAGTGACCAAGAAACCGATGAGGGACATCGGTACGATGAGACACTTCGGAGTCAAAATCGAAAGCGAAACCATAGCGCGACGACGCGCAGTTGCAGCGGCAGCAGCCGCGATGATCGTCGTCAACAGAGACCACAGCGACGATCTCAAAGTCGAAAGCGAGAGCAGAACCGGAGTGTATCACTCAACTATAGTGACAACAGCCATGATGATTATTTACGAAGGCAACCGCGACGATCACGTTGCCATACTACGAACCGCGACTATCGACGCAGCCGCCACCGTAGTCGAAGTGGAAGGAGCAGCTCAAAATGCAGCAGCCACAAACGCAGCAGCCGCCGACGTAAACAAGAACGTAAAAAAGAAAGCGAACCTAAATCTACGTCCATTGACCTTTTTAAAGATCTCATTAAGGTACTTAAATCAAAAGAAAAGGAACGTGAATCATTTGCTTCTCTGAGTAATGTACTCCCAGAATTTGACCCCTTGTCTAAGGAGCAGAATATTAACACTTGGCTCGATAAGGTTGATGAGTGTTCAGAAATTTATAAATGGAGCGAGAAGCAAACGATACACTATGCTCTACCTAAACTGACTGGACTTGCCAAAACGTGGTACCAGGGATTACCGACAATTAAGCATAACTGGGTGGAATGGAAAGTTTTATTAAAGGAGTCATTCCCTTCAAAAGAAAATTACGCAGAACTCCTAACAGATATGCTTAATAGACGAGTACGACCAGGCGAGTCACTCGAAATTTATTATTACGCAAAAATTAATCTTCTAAACCGTTGTAAGATTTTTGGGAAGCAGGCAGTGGACTGCCTGCTATATGGCATAGACGACAGAGGGGTCAGGGTCGGCGCGCAAGCAGCCAAGTTTGTAAAACCCGAGGACGCCTTAGAATTTTTTAAGAACATTAAATCTAATAATAGGTATTACTTAGACTCTCGTAAGGACTTTAGTATAGATAAACATTCTAACAGTACACCGACAAATAATAACTCTACAAGGAATATTGATCGTACATCACCTAAAAATGACAGCGCTAGAAGCGTATTTAAATGCTTTAATTGTAAGAGTCTTGGGCATCCTAGTTTTCGGTGCCCTAAGCCCATTTTAAAATGCACTAATTGTAACTATATGGGGCATGAGTCCTCTAACTGTTCTAGAGTAAAAGAGTTGAAGAGTAATGGCGACAAGCATGTACTCCAGGTTTCGGTTTCTTAAAAAGAAATATGTGACTGCATGCTTCAAATGTGCTCATCGTAAGCTACCATCCGGGACGAAAGAGAGGTTACTCCATCAAATACCAAAAGTTAACATATCGTTTCATACTCTACACCAGGAGCCGTTAAATATTCCTTTCTATAAAATGTTGTGCTGACCGCGATGGTCTTCTTCTTCTTATTTTTGTTGTGGCAATCTACTTTCCTCTTGGAAGTAATTCTTGCCAGTGTCAAGTGTTGAATAGTTCAGTATTTCTAGTAGATTGTTTCAGTTTACATTAAAATGCGGG
Organism: Agriphila geniculea; assembly: GCA_943789525.1. NCBI lineage: Eukaryota > Metazoa > Arthropoda > Insecta > Lepidoptera > Crambidae > Agriphila > Agriphila geniculea. The sequence continues at coordinate 5,542,872 of OX038894.1, read as the reverse complement.
TGCATCACATTCCAATGCTGCTTGGAGCATTTGGCAGCAAGTATATCAAGACAGTTTACTCGGTAAGTTCTGCCGAGGTAGCGACCACTACAATAAAAGTCTCAGCTTCACACATTATCCCACATATTGTTCAGTTGCGTAGACACTTGTACCACAAAACTGCACCAATTTTAAGACACAATATCCACTATGAATCAATTTGCGAATAATTAAAATAGTCACCGAACTGAACTCGACAAAATACCGCCAAAAATTCCTCACCGCGATGGTCATTTCATTTCTTAAAAAGGACCCCGAACTAAACTAATTGGTGACCTATTCTCTATACGCTGACCATTTGAGTCCATTTCCACTAAGTAAACAGGGTTCTATGTACACACTGATAATTGTTGAGATTTTCACCAAATATGTAAGTTTGACACCTGTGTATAGTTCAAATACAGAAAAATCAAGATACTAATAAGGGTAGGTATGGCAAACACATGATCTTGTCAGAATAACTAGTTCAATAGTTACGGAAGCCCGGGCTGTGAAAAAGTTAGAAGCGAAGTCACAGAATAGCTAATAGTACAAGCGAAGTGCCAAGAGCCTTATAGGATTAAGAAAGTGCTGCCAAACGATCAAATCCTTGTCGATGATACACCTCTAACTAGAAAAGGTGCAAAGTATGAAACAGTTGTAGCAATCGATAAAATATTTCAATGCCCTGCCTGCTCCTCAAGTGAAGGAACAAATGATGAAACCGACGATAAATAATTAGATTATTTTACCTACTTGTTCTTGATAAAATGTTATGGAAAATAGATAATGAGAATAATTAAACTTTTCTTTATTCAAATGTCATTGTTATTGCTGAATGAATGTTTCAAAAGATAATAATAAAACAAATGACTGTTCTGTAATGTTAAAACCGATTTGTTAATGGAAAGTCATATATTATAATTCATGATGAAAGATAACTCTTTATTTAAATATTATTGTTAGGTATTATCGATCCAACAAAAGACAAAAAAAATAAATATTATATGACTGTTCTGTGTTAAAACTGATTTGATGATGTTTTCATCAAATAATAGCCATATTATAATTAATGATAGAAAATAACTTTTTATTCAAATGTTATTGTTAGTGCCAAACAAAAGATTTTTATTAACCATGTGCTGTAATGTTAAGACTGATTTGATTATGTTTTCATCATATCATAGCCATAATATAATTAATGATAGAAAACAACTTTTTATTCAAATGTTACTGTTAGTGTCAAATAAAAGACAAAAAAAAGATGATTATTTAACGTGACTGTTTTGTAATGTTAAGACTGATTTGATGATAAAAAGCCATATAATAATGATGATGATGATGATAGCTCTTCATTCAAACATTATTGATATTGTAAATTTAAAAAAAAAAAAACTTGTAAACATATTTATTAGGCTGTTTTGTATCGTTAAGAGTTTAAGACTGTTTTGATGATGAAAAGCTAAATTATAATTAATGACGAAAGAGATAAAATTAGTTTGCTGAGTACAACAGACTGACTACTGTTATTATTTTAGGTCAAAAGAGATATTTTAGTTTGAGATATTGATGTGATATTATAAAATAGGATAGTGAGCGATGGGTGTTAGAGTCACAGAGGGCAGGAGTCCAAGAGTGTCTCGAGCATCGCAGCTGAGGCGGTGTCGTTGTGAAGGAAGTAGCACTTCACCACAAGCGGTGTCGTTGTGAAAGGAAGTAGCACTTCACCACCCGGCTATAGTTAAGTGAGCGATGGGTGTTAGAGTCACAGAGGGCAGGAGTCCAAGAGCGTCTCGAGCATCGCAGCTGAGGCGGTGTCATTGTGAAGGAAGTAGCACTTCACCACAAGCGGTGTCGTTGTGAAGCGAAGTAGCACTTCACCACCCGGCTATAGTTAAGTGAGCGGTGGGTGTTAGAGTCACAGAGGGCAGGAGTCCAAGAGTGTCTCAAGCACCGCAGCTGTGGCGGTGTCGTTGTGAAGGAAGTAGCACTTCACCACAAGCGGTGTCGTTGTGAAGCGAAGTAGCACTTCACCACCCGGCTATGGTTAAGTGGATATATTTTTTTTAATCTAGAGACATTAACAGTAACTACCAAATATGTTTAAAGACTTTATTTTTTTTTATTGCAATTGTTATTTTAAATAGTTATTACAAACGAAGGGACTCGTTTTTAGAGGATGGCCGACTGTAACAGCCCCATAATCTATGGTAATAGAGAAACGTCAAGTGAGCTGTCATTGTGACACTGGGGCGCGGGATTTTATTAGATGGCTTTTGGATATTATTTAACACAGCAAAATTAAAAGACGAGTCTCATAAATTGATAGTTAATATTGTGATAAGCTAGCGCCTAATAACTCCCTAAGGTCAGTAAAGACGTGAATTGTTTGTATTGATTAGCAAATATAATGTTTCTACATTGATTACTCAGTTGTTTTAATGTAAAAACTCCCTCTGAGATAGGCCTTCATAATAGTGTTTTACACAAGTCGTGATAAAGTTTGGCCACATGATAGAAACTGATCTGTAGGCTGTTTCTAACTAATATTGAGCTGGGCCAAACTATCCTTACATACAGTTCCATACGGCGGCGGGTTGAATAGCGCACTTTTCCCGGCTCCATTCTAAAAACTATAACAATTCAAGTTTAACTAATAGGTCAAATGTGGTATCATTTTCGGATAAATCAATGACGTAGAATTTATTTCTGTTATAAAAAAATGCAACATTTTTAAACTTTTTTATTTTAGTTTAGGTATTGGAACTTGTTTCAGTATTTTCAAAAAAACTACCTTAAAGAAGCGTTTTTCAGGTTAATTTGTTATATGCTTTTGTTATGCTAACTATATTTTATACAATTTGCGCCTTACCCAAGTAGTTTAGGTCCATTGTTTGCGGAGACACAGCTAGTCAAAAATATGATTTTTTTCACGATGTAAAAGGAGTTTCCGTTTCGTTCGGAAGCATTTCTCAGTTTTTTTGTTTATATATCTGTAAAGTTAATTGTTTATATATATATCTGTGCCGTGTATGTGCCGGCTTAGAATAGCACTACCCCCTCTCATCCCGTGGGTGTCGTAAAAGGCGACTAAGGGAACACAGCCATCAGGAGACGGGCAGCAGCGTCTCCAAAATTCTTGGCCTACTGCGATCGCCAACCCGCCTGCCAAGCGTGGCGATTATGGCAAACCCCCTCATGAATGGACACACAAATAAATTGGCCCCCAGTCCCCGGCGGCCCCGCTATTCCTAGCTACGGTAGCGGCTATGGTAACGGCGGGGCAGGGGGTGCTAAGAATCCCCGGGTGCGGATCGGCTACCACCAATCACGAAAATTGCACCTGGCAACCTATAACACGCGCACACTGAGGACCGACACGAAGTTAATCGAGTTGGAAGAAGTTATAAGCAAGTTACGCTGGGACATCATTGGGTTATCTGAAGTCCGAAGAGAGGGAGAGGACTCGATAATCCTTAATTCCGGTAACTTGCTGTACTACCGGGAGGGCGACCAACAGTCCCAAGGTGGTGTCGGGTTCATCGTCCACAAGTCCCTTGTCAACAACGTGATTACCATTGGAAGTGTGTCGACCAGGGTGGCGTACCTTATACTCAGAATATCCAAACGGTATTCGTTGAATGTCATACAGGTTTACGCACCGACCTCGACGTACCAAGATGACGAAGTGGAGGCTATGTATGAGGAGATCTCTAAAGCCATGCATAACTACAAAACCCACTACACCGTTGTGATGGGGGACTTCAATGCAAAGTTGGGGAAACGATGCGGTGATGAGCTGAGAGTGGGGCAATTTGGAGTTGGGCAACGGAATGACAGAGGCCAGATGCTAGCCGACTTTATGGAGAAGGAGAACCTCTTTATGATGAACTCATTCTTCAGAAAGCCGGAAAGCCGGAAGTGGACTTGGGTCAGTCCGGACGGTACAGTCAGAAATGAGATTGATTTTATCATGTCGACGAAAAAGCAAATATTCAATGATGTCAATGTGATCAACGCCGTTAAGACGGGGAGCGATCACCGATTGGTACGTGGCACATTGAATATCAACATAAAGCTGGAAAGATCTCGACTGATAAAATCAACACTCCGACCATTGCCGGCCCATATTCAAAACCCCGAGAGCTTTCAACTCGAACTCCAAAACCGTTTCGAAGCCCTTGAGAACAGCATAGATGTGGACGATCTAAACAATATGGTGGTGGATACTGTCCGTACGGTAGGGTCCAAGTTCTTCAAGACCCGCCGTCCCAAGCTAAAGAAACTCTCCGACCACACACTCCTACTCATGGATCAGAGACGTGAAATGAGGCTCCAGAGTTCAGTAGATGCTAATCGTTATCGGCAGCTTAATAGACAGATATCTAAGTCTTTGACGAGCGACCTTCGCCAATTTAATACGAATCGTATTAAAGAGGCCATCGAGCGGAACAAAGGCTCCAAAGTGTTCGCGAGAGATCTGTCTATTGGGCAAAGCCAGATGACGAAGCTGAAAACTGACGACGGACGCAACATCTCAGCGAAGCCTGAAATCCTTAGGGAGATCGAGAGTTTCTATGGGCAGTTATATTCCACGCAGACACCCGTTGAAAGCAAGGCTAAAGACCCCAGAGCCAAGCTTACCCGACACTATACCCAAGATATCCCGGACGTCAGCATGTACGAGATTAGTATGGCTCTCAAACAGCTGAAAAACAACAGGGCGGCGGGCGACGACGGAATCACTACAGAACTTCTGAGAGCGGGCGGTAAGCCGATACTTAAAGTCCTCCAGAAGCTTTTCAATTCCGTCGTCGTCGAGGGCAGAACGCCGAAGACATGGAACATAAGTGAGGTGATTTTGTTCTTTAAAAAGGGTGACAAGTCCCTCTTAAAGAACTATAGACCCATCTCGCTTCTGAGTCATGTCTATAAGCTGTTTTCGAGAGTCCTTACGAACCGTCTCGCTCGCAAGTTCGACGACTTCCAACCTCCCGAACAAGCCGGGTTCCGAAAAGGCTTTAGCACCATAGACCACATCCATACGCTGCGGCAGGTCATACAGAAGACCGAGGAGTATAATCTGCCACTTTGCTTGGCGTTCGTGGATTATGAGAAAGCCTTTGATTCGATTGAAACCTGGGCGGTGCTGCAGTCTCTCCAAAGGTGCCAAGTGGACTACAGGTATATCGAGGTGTTGAGGTATTTATACAAAAATGCCACCATGTCGGTCCGAGTACAGAACCAGAGAACAAATCCTATCCAACTGCAGCGAGGTGTGAGACAGGGAGATGTTATTTCTCCGAAACTGTTCACAGCTGCGTTGGAGGATATCTTTAAACTCTTAGACTGGAAAGGACTCGGCATCAACATTAATGGCCAATACCTAACACACCTTCGTTTTGCCGATGATATAGTTCTAATGGCTGATACCTTGGAGGACCTGAACACAATGCTCGAAGATCTCCGTAGTGCTTCCCAAAGAGTGGGTCTTAAAATGAACATGGATAAGACGAAAATCATGTCGAATGCCCATGTTGTGCTCGCTCCAGTTCATGTTGGGAACACTACACTTGAAGCTGTTGACCATTATGTATACCTAGGACAGGCAGTCCAGTTAGGTAGGTCCAACTTTGAGAAGGAGATCTCTCGTCGAATCCAACTCGGATGGGCAGCATTCGGGAAGCTCCGAAAAATCTTCGTGTCCGATTTACCTCAGTGTCTCAAGACGAAAGTCTATGACCAGTGTGTGTTGCCAGTGATGACTTACGGCAGTGAAACGTGGTCGCTAACTATGGGTCTCATAAGGAGGCTCAAGGTCACCCAGCGTGCAATGGAGAGAGCCATGCTCGGCGTTTCCCTGCGTGATCGAATCAGAAATGAGGAGATCCGCAGGCGAACTAAAGTAACCGACATCGCTCGAAGGATTGCTCAGCTAAAGTGGCAGTGGGCTGGACACATAGCGAGAAGAACCGATGGCCGTTGGGGCGGAAAGGTTCTGGAATGGCGACCGCGCACCGGACGACGCTCCGTGGGTAGGCCCCCGACAAGGTGGACCGACGATCTGGTGAAGATTGCCGGAAGCCACTGGATGTGGGAAGCGCAGGACCGATCGTCGTGGAAATCCTTGGGGGAGGCCTATACCCAGCAGTGGGTGTCGTGCGGCTGATATGATGATGATGATGATGAAAGTTAATTAAGAAGGTGGCGTTATAAAAAAAACCAAAATGGCGGCTGTACGGTGCTACATAGTGGAAAAAAATTTTTTTTTTAGAATATTGCGATATGGGTATCAAATTAAAGGGATTATTATAAGGATTTCAAAAAGGTATAACATATAAATAATAACTAAAAAGAAATAAATAAAAAATAATTTAAAAAATTAAAAACTCGCCTGCATAAAAAGACCATTCAACTGAAAAGATGGAAACAAGATTAAATATTAAAGGCAACATTATACCATGCAGTCGGAGGCATATAACTCAAATCATTCATAATGTCACTTTCTTTATGCATGCCAATAGAAAACAACTTGTACAAATTGAACATCACGAAAATAAGTCTAGTGAAATCCAAATAATCCGTTCTGAAGAAACAACTCTGAATTGGTCTATTCCACAGGGTAGCGTTTTAGGCTGTATATTATTTTTACTGTACATTAACGACCTTCCCAAAATTTTTAATAATAGTATAGCATTACCAATTTTGTTCGCCGATGATCTATCTGTCCTTCTGTAATGTGAAAAAAATTGTGATCCCTACCTGTCCCTAAACAAAACCTTAAAAGATATAACTAGTTGGCTTGAAGACCACAACTTAGAAGTAAATTTTCACAAAACAAAACTAATGCAATTTAAATCCTACAAAACACCTTCTCTAAACATCAACTTTAATTTTCAAAATGTCCACATAGAAACTGTTAATGAATTTAATCTTCTTGGAATAAAAATTGACACAAATATTAATTGGACAAAGCACATAGCACATGTCAAAGCGAAACTGGCCAAATTTAGCTACGCTTTATTTCAAATTAAAGTCACCACAAATACAGAGACCGCAATTTCTACATACTATGCATACGCCTACGCTTGGTTGCGGTACGGTGTGATGCTGTGGGGGAATAGTGTAGATGCTCAAGAACTATTCATAATGCAAAAAAGATGTATAAGAATTATTGCGCATATAGATAATACTGAAAGTTGCAAACCATATTTTCAAAAATTTAGAATACTCACTTTACCATCCATTTATATCTATGACATATGTATATTTGTATTTAAAAATAGTAAGAAATTTATAAAAGTTAGTGATACCCACCCAATAAATACACGACACAAAAATAGATTGTACTTACCTTATTCTAGAATCAAAATGTTAAACTGCACTGCAGCCCATACTATATGGCAATTAAAATATTTAATAAATTACTACCTGAAATAAAGAATCAACCAACCCTCAATTCTTTCCAAAACCAACTAAGAGATTTCCTAATTGCAAACTGTTTTTATTCCGTGAATGATTATTTATCTTTTAATAAATACCCTTTTTAATGTAGTTTTCCCTTTTAAAATTATACCTATAGCGAATTCAATATTGTGTAAGTAAAACAAAAGGATGGGTGATGTTTAGATTAGTATCTAATCTAGTATGGTAGAATTATGTGAAAAAGATAAAAGGAAAAACAGTGAGCATGTAATATGGTTGCTATAATCAATCAGTCAAACAATGACATAGTAACTTACTTTAAAAACAGAACTACAACTCTTTTTAATTACATTATAGAACACAATAAAGAAGTAAGAAGTACAAATAGGTTCTACAACATCTAGTTGATTATTTTTTATAAATAAAAACATGTGAAAGCTATGATCTCAAAAAAAATATACCTATTTTATTTAGATTTAAGTTTTAGGTTTAAGTTACTTATGTTTTTCTGAGTGGTTAAGTTTTTTTGAAACTTTTCCTTTAAATTGCTGTGTCCGAAAAGGGCGATTAAGTATTTAAGTTCTAATTATTTATAACACCTCTGTACCTACACTTAATTAGCAATAAAGAATTTGTATTTGTATCTTTATGCATGACTCCGACTGCATGTTATAATGTTGCCTTTAATATTTAATCTTGTTTCCATCTTTTCAGTTGACTTGTCTTTTTATGCAGGCGGGTTTTTAATTTTTTAAATTTATTAACCAGCTATGTTTCTGCAACCAATAGACCTAGACTACTCAAATTAAGCTCAAATTGTATAAAATTTAATTAACTTTACAGAAATATAAACAAAAAACCTGAAAAATGTTTCTGAACGAAACGGAAACCTTTTTTATTTCGTGAAAAAATGCATATTTTTGACTAGCTGTATGGTTAGGCTCAAATAGTATAAAAAGCATGTAACAAATTAACCTGAAAAACGCTTCTTTAAGGTAGTTTTTTTGAAAATACTGAAACAAGTTCCAATACCTAAACTAAAAAAATGAAGTTTAAAAATGTTGGTTATTGTGTAATTTTTCAGAAACTACTTAATAAATTGTTTTTTTTTTATATCTGAAATAAGTTCTACGTTATTGATTTAACCGAAAATGATACCACATTGGACCTATTAGCTAAACCTGAATTGTTGTAGTTTTTAGAATGAAGCCGAGAAAAGTGCGCTATTCAACCCGCCGCCGTATGGAACTGTAAGTAAGGATAGTTTGGCCCAGCTCAATATTAGTATAGTTAGAAACAGCCTACAGATCAGTTTCTATCATGTGGCCAAACTTAATCACGACTTGTAACTCCCACCTTTTTAGGGTTCCGTAGCCTAAATGGCAAAAAACGGAACCCTTATAGATTCGTTATGTCTGTCTGTCTGTCTGTCTGTTTGTCTGTGTCTGTCTGTCTGTCTGTCTGTCTGTCTGTCTGTCTGTCCGTCCGTATGTCACAGCCACTTTATTCCGAAAGTATTAAGATTACATAGTTGAAACTTGGTAGGTAGATGTATTCTGTTAACCGCTTAACGAATTTAACACAAAAATAAAAATAATTTTTTTTAGGGGGGGCTCCCCATACATGGAACTGAAACTGAAATTTTTTTTTCTTCAAACCAATACGTGTGGGATGTCTATAGATAGGTCTTTAAAAATGACATTGAGGTTCCTAAGTCAATTTTTTCTCAAAGTCAATCGTTTGAAAGATATACACCGCCAAAGTGGTAAAATGTGTGTCCCCCCCCCCCTTTAACTTTTGAAATAAGAAAGTGAAAAATCTAAAAAAAATATATGCTATAGATCTTAATAAAAACTTTCAACGAAAATTGGTTTGAACGAGATATAGTAATAAGTTTTTGAGATATAGCACATTTTCCAAAGCCGCAAATATAACTTTGTCATTCATACCAACACTGTGAAAAACAAAGTTATTTTTGCAGACGAAAAATGATAGGTGGTATTAAATATGGTATGGTATAAGGTAACTACGGAACCCTACGGCGCGTGGCCCGACACGCACTTGGCCGATTTTTTTTAGTATAGATAGAGGTTCATACCTACTATTAGGTTTTACCTTAGAGACGCGGTAAATCCTGAATAAGATTTGTTTTAAAATTATATTTTATTTATTATACTAATAAATTAACCAATTCATAATAATTTGTAAAGAGTATTTGCCCGATAAATTTTAAATCTAATGTATAACTTGAAATACTCAAATAAAATAAAAATTATATGAATGATAGTGAAGAAAAAATCAAAATGACAATGCAATATATTTAAGGAACTTACTGATAAGTAATTTGAGAAAAAATAGTAAGTTATTACTTCAGACAGATTCACTATTTTTTAATTAACAAAAATCCAACATTTGCCAACTGTCATTGGTACCTAAAACTTAGCATGGGCCAAACTTTAATGATAAAAGCCCAAAAAGTTGTCTCCTTTTTATAAAATCCTTACATTTAGCAACTTATGTTGGTAAATCCTATAATATTCTAGTAAAACCTAATGCCTAATTTAGATACTCGCCGAGTACAGAGGAATAGGCACGAAGACGAGTATGTAAACACCATATTCGGGTATATTCGGTACTCGCCGCGATTAATCGTCCGTTCTCCGCGCGGTGTCGGTTTTTTACGCTGATCAAAGGATTATTCGTACGTATTCGCGGCGGTGTTTACATAATCGTCATTGTTCACGAACTTTGTCACCATAGACATCAGTTGCATTAACATTAAAAATCCATTAATGATGCTTGGGCCCGTTTAATGAAGGTATCCATTGCAGAATTAAATAAAGAAGAGATTAGCTAATGGTGTTGTTAAAGTTTTACTTTTATAAGTCGATATACATGTAATATGCGTTAAGCCAAAGCAGCAAGTCGCACGTCATCCATTTCTGAAAGTTCTATGTTCACTGAATATAGACAAATATATATACGGGTAGGGTTACCATATGAAAAAATCAAAAGTCCGGAGAAAAGGCCCGATATGCATTGAAAAATCCTGAAATTTGTAGCAGTTTGAGAATAACATACGGGGGGGGGGGGTAGTCGGCAGCGGCGAACTGATTAAATAATAGATAGCTTATTTATCCTTCTATTAAATGTACTTTTTATTAAATGTACTGAATTTTATTGAAAATTCTAAAAATCCTGAGATTTCCTCAAATTTTCGAAATCCGGCCGCAATCCTGAGCAAAGTCCAAAAATCCTGAGATCTCCGGACAAATCCTGAGATATGGTAACCCTATATACGGGTCTGTATTCGTGCCCGAATTACTCGGCGAATTACTCGGCGAATTACTCGGCGAGTATATTCGCCGATAATCTAAATGAGGCATAAGATTCAACAATTTACGGGCTTTTACAGTAACATAATGCTTTTCATGATGATTGTTTGAGTAGTTAAGGGTCCCCCCAGACCTACCGGTTTCGTTTCTTTGCTATGCTGTTCTACTTGCTGTTTAGACCGCCGGCCAACCAGGTTCATTTTCAATCTATCGCATATTTGGACTAGACCAAATTGGCAAGATAGCCATTAGCTTGGTGTTATCAAATATCATTGTCTGGGTTGCAAAGTAGGAAGCTTCCGGGAGATATACCACCCTGAACATGGTCTCCGATTGCTAAAAATAAATCGATCGCATACTTGTATAAATTGTGAACAGGGTTGTGGGTGTCATCATTACCTATCTGAACTATTTTTTTGTGTTTTCATAACGATCGTTTAAGGAACAAAGCTCACAAGAACATTCTTATATGTGAAATGTACTTAGATTGAAAATATGCGATAGATTGAAAATGAGCCTCTTGGCCGGCGGTCCATTGCCGAACAGCAAAGCAAAGAACGGAAACCGGTAGGTCTGGGGGGACCCTAAGACGTGAAGGCGTAATAAAAACACAAATAAACAAACTTTCGGATTTATAATATTAGTAAAGTAAGGTTATTCTAAATCGAATTGAAATAAAAATTATAAGATAAATCACTTGGCTTGGCTTGGCATCCACATTTTACTTGAGCGTGCAGCCAGGGCATAACAAACATCGTATCTTAAATTACCTATTCTCTACCTATTAACAAAAGCAGTTAAGCGTATCTCAAGATACAATAATGTTGTAACTTACTGTTGATTTCGTTGAAGCGGCATAAGTACTTGTACGCCGTTTGATATATAAATGAATTCATCCGATTCGGTATAGTCTCATTCACTGTGTAACTCGAATACTTTAAAGTTTTTCGTTCATTCCCATCACTATCAGCGAAAACATTTGAAAAAAACACTGCACATATTAATATTATGATAAAGGAAATTTGGATAAAACTGTTATTCATAATATTCAATAAAACACTTTAATAATTTAACTTTCGTTTCAAAATGTTACGATATTGATTGATTTAATTTGTTAACGATTAAAGACAAGTTATTCAATGTAAATTAATTGGTGGAGTAATGGTGTTTGGTTGCAAATCGTTATCGGATTTTTATTGATAAGCGATAAAGTGTCAAGTGTATTTAATTCGTAGGTATGATTAGTTAATAATTATCTCCAGTTTTCATTGACATTCAAAGTTACAATATAAACTTCCTATGTAGATAGTTATTTTTTTTTCGCGATTACGCGACCGTGGCATCGCGCATAAATTGACAATTACTTTTTAGCTTAGAGCATCGCGGCTTCAAGCGCGTCTTACTCTAAGCTTTTTAGCAATATACAACTGAACTTTAGAGCGCTTGCGATAAAACGAAATTTATTTTATTTACTTAATCTGTAAATGTTCTCTTTGCAATACCCACATTCTTGAGTTGTTGCAGCAGATCACTGACTATTGTCAATTTAATCGCATTGTACATTTTATTTGTACAGTAACAAACTTTGGACAAAGGATAAATAAATCTATAGAGGTCATTGAGTTTTGCGACTATTTGCAAAAACTTGCTTTGAAATTAATAAAATGAAATCACATTTACCTAATTAATTTTATTGAATTTGACATACTTGAAATGCAAACTATTTACAGTATTGCTTATTAGATACTTTTAATCCAAGTAAAATAAATAAAATCCGGGTGGTACATACTTGGTACCATCTGATCCCAGCTAAGATATGGAAACTTTGAGTTTATTCATCAAATAAATAAATGAAAAAGGTAATTCATTAATAGGGTGAATTAAAGGATTATGCCGATTGTACTGACTATATCAAGCTAGGCCATGATGCGCTTTGATGAAATTACCAAAATACTATAGTAATTTTATAGTGATTGCGTGGGAAGAATATCATTTAAATATAATGCGGGAAAAAAGAGAAATCTCAATCTCAAGGAGCCGTTTGGGGTTACATGTTCCTATTATATGACATTTTGTTATCTACCCCTTTTTGACATAACATTAGTCTGTCACAGATATGTATGGTTAATGCGCATCATGGCCTGCTGCATGATCCTTTAAAGTTAACACTTACGTTAAGGTATCCCTTTTCCAATAAAAAAATAATCAACTAAATACCTAGGTTCATAAAAATACAAAAAAGTCGTCAAGGTAGGTAGTTCATGATATAATATATTATACCTTTAAATGAGCATTTCTTGTATATTTATTTATATGTAGGTATATTTCTGTGATCTCGGAAACGGCTCTAACGATTTCGCTGAAATTTGGTATATGGGGGTTTTCAGGGGTAAACAATCGATCTAGATTAGTCTTATATTTGGGAAAACGTGTGTTTTTGACTTTCCATGCGTTTTTCTTTCGACGCAGAATACGGTCGCTAATTTCGTCCTGCCGGCCACTGTCCGTCTGGTCCAGCAGATTAAGACGCAGACGCGACGGCAAGAAACGAGTGTTACGGGTTCGAATCCCACTTGGTGACTTACTTTTGTTTTTTTTTATATGTTCAAGGTTATATAATTTTTAAAATTTTATTTGTTTTTAGACAAGTTATAGCCATACACGCTAGATTTTGCATGATGGTTATGCCTGTAAGGTCAAAACCGTCAAGCATAACCCAACGTGTATGCGATAAAACTGCATGCCTGTTTATGCCAGCCGCTCATGCAAGCCACTCGGTTATGCCTGTGGTCAAAAACCGTCATGCATAACCTAGCGTGTGTGTCCTCTATTGAACTCGGCTTTGCATGAAGATTTTGCAGCTCGGTTAAAACCGTAATGCATAATCTAGCGTATGTGTCCTCTATTGAATTCGGCTTTGCATGAAGGTTTTGCAGCTCGGTTAAAACCGTCATCCATAACCTAACGTGTGTCTCCTCTATTGAACTTGGCTTTGCGTGAAGGTTTTGCAGAATAGAGGTCTATCTAAGAGAAGATGCGTGGAGAAACATAAACCGGGAAATGAACATTCCAAATATTCCAATAGCTGACTTAAAATTAAGATGGATTATAAGTTGAAGAATTAGTATTAATAAAGGCAAGGCAGTGGTGACGATAGCTTTCCGAATGTACGGTCTTATAATATCTCAGTGTGACTTCACGTTACGCTCGATACTGGCTCAGCCTCACCGTGGCTCGGCCTTGCCGCGCGCGGCACCCTCTCTACAAAGCGAGGCTGCCTCGCCCGGCAAATGTTGCGCGGCAAATGTCCGAGGCTGCCTCGCGAGGCTGCTCGCCCAGGCAGTACGCGGCTAATGACATGTTCAAACCGGTCCACATATAGGGACCCCGAGCTTTGATGCCTCGTTCCCTTCATTAAAAGCTCTTGCCTAACAATTATAGCTCATTATATTCACGCCCTTATATTATTGTGATAGGTTTGAACAGCTATTTATGGTGCAAAGGAATTTCATAGAGTTGATATTGCCACTTGGATTAAAAATTTAAATTATAAATTATGTTAAACTGGTAATAAAATTGTGAAACGTCGGTTGGTCATCTCGTTTTCGATCACAAAACAAAGCTTTTTTTAATTACTGAACAAAGAAAAAAATTTTATAAGTAGGTACTTCTTTTTTCTGATGGTTGTAAATTTTGTATTTTAGCAGTAGATTATATAACTTATTTTTGCTGAAATACAAAATAAACAAATAACAATACACTCTCCATAATTTTGGAAAAAATACTATTATCAGCAAGATTGTCAAGCAAGACCCAATCATCCCCCATGTACTTTTACAAACTTCCCTTCGCTTCTGTCATCTTCTGTTTACAATTTTATGAAACAAAAAAAGAAATATTTTAGCTCATCTACAGGGTGGATTTTTGAGACGGTACATTAAGGGCAGGTACTTTAACCGTCATAGTTACAGGAAAACGTTTTTACGAGACCATCCATAACTTTTTAAGATATTATGAGCTGCATTAACAGATTTTGGAAAAAAAATACCGCTAGCAAAAAAAAGGCTAAAATATTTTAAAAAAAGAAATATATGTAGCTTACTTCCGCAAACAATGTATGCAAGATGCACCGCCCGCCCGCCCGCAAAAATATGCACATGCACACCACAAAATATCAGTGCACAAACCTGCATTTAGCAAGACAGCAACACACCTTGCACCTTCACCAATTAGGCTACTATACACGTGTTTCGCCCCAACCCGGAGCATCCTCAGGAGTTAGATCGTGCGTAAACCAACACCGATTCGGTGTTGGTTCTGTACTCAAATTTCAGTTATCCTTAAAGAGTATTTTGATCACAGTAAGAAATAGGATCATTTGGCAATAAAAAATATTTCGAGTTGATTTCTAGTTTTTACCATAGTACTACTTTTACTATAGTTAGTACTCATACCTTAAATGATCCCATAGAGCAGCGGTTTCCGAATAGGGTTCCGCGGAACCCTGGGGTTCCGTGAGAGGCTCTCAGGGGTTCCGCGAAAATTCAAGAGTTTATAAAGTCAAGATCCTACTTATCTTTTTGTTCTAACTAAAATAATATTTTATATCTCAAAAGTCCTTCTTTTAAAGTCAAACTATATCATATACAAAACATTAAAATTAAAATGACGCTTAAATGTTCTAATGACAGAAACCGTTGCTCTGTAGATTTAATGAAAGCAGAATTGCAAAAGATATGTCTTGTTCGGAATTCATTAATATAAAAATGACGCGGAATTAACGAGATAGGCCCGTAGCAATACACAATATGCATGGAATGGAAACAGTAAAAAAATACCTAAAACATTTCCGTTTCGGGTTCCGCCGAAAATCGGTTAACCAAAAAGGGTTCCGAAGCCAAAAGAATTCGGGAACCGCTACATAGAGTATTTTGATACCCACACGAAATAGGATCGATTGGTATAAAAAATATATATTTTTGTATTTTAGCATTTTTTTTGCTAACCGTAATTTTTTTCCAAAATCTGTGAATGCAGTTCATAATATCTTAAAATGTTATGGATGGTCTCCAAGGAACGTTTTCCTGTAAATATATCGGAGAAGCTACCTGCCCTTAATGTACCGTCTTAAAAATCCACCCTGTATATCATTATCATAGAAATTACTTCAACTTAAGTGTCAAGTTAATTAATATAGGTACTAGAAAAATAAATGTCAAGTTGAACTTATTAAACACAGCCATTTCTTTATTTAAGTAAGCACCTACGTCGAATATTAAAATTAATTGAAAACCAGCTCTATATAATTTTATCCAACCTATAATTAAAACTGTATCCAGTTGTATTCGAACCATCTCGGGTTATATTCATTGAATGTGGGTATACATAAATTAAAGTACGTAGGTAATAATTATGTAATAGAATACCGAAATTTTAACATAGTGTTTATTTTTTTAAATACTTACTATTTACAAAAGAACCACTATGTTTGGTTTTCCATACGAAAAGGGGTAAATTCTGAAGGTATTTTTTATAATTTATATTAATCTTGAAGTTGTTGACCATTACGTATACTTAGGACAGGCAGTCCAGTTAGGTAAGTCCAACTTTGACAAAGAGATCTCTCGTCGAATCCAACTCGGATGGGCAGCATTCGGGAAGCTTCGAAAAATCTTCGCGTCCGACTTAGCTCAGTGTCTCAAGAAAGTCTATGACTAGTGTGTTTTGCCAGTGATGACTTACGGCAGTGGAACGTGGTCGCTAACTATGGGTCTCAAGGAGGCTCAAGGTCACCCAGCGTGCAATGGAGAGAGCCATACTCGGCGTTTCCCTGCGTGATCGAATCAGAAATGAGGAGATCCACAGGAGAACTAAAGTAACCGACATCGCTCGAAGGATTGCTCAGCTGAAGTAACAGTGGGGGGACACATAGCGAGAAGAATCGATGGCCGTCGGGGCGGAAAGGTTTTGGAATGGCGACCGCGCACCGGACGACGCTCCGTGGGTAGGCCCCCGACAAGGGGGACCGATAATCTGGTGAAGGTCGCGGGAGGCCGCTGGATGCGGGCAGCGCAGGACCGATCGTCGTGGAGATCCTTAGGGGAGGCCTATACCCAGCAGTGGGTGTCGTGCGTGCGGCTGATATGATGATGATGAATCAGATTTCATTTGAATTTTATATTGTTCGAAAGCTGTAATAGGCAATTTGCGGACTTTACTGTTGAATTTACTGTGTAACTTTCTCCTATTCGCCGTTTGTCAGTTGAAAAAGTAAATTGAAGTTTCATACAAAAATACGAGAAATTTAACATTTTTAAATTCTAAACTGACTATAATACGGCAAATAAGAGAAATTATACAAAGAATTCGATTATAAAGTCCGCAAGTTGACTATTTGAGCTTTCGAACGATATCAAATTCAAATAAAATCAGATAGATCAGAAGTTAGCTCTCTTGTATGAAAAACTATATTACCTAGTGGCCCCTTTTTTCTTTAGAGCAGTATATCGGGTCATTTTGAACTTACCATCCAAATTTCAAGGATGTGTCCAGTCCATGAAACTAAACAACTTTCTCTAAGAAACATGTGTCGAATTTTGAAACAAAATTTTGGTCACCCATACTAAATTTAGGGCCTGTCCACATGATCACTTCACATCGTCAACGTGGAACGGTGCGGTGTCGCGACACGGTGCGTTGACATGACGTGCAAATTTACGATGCCGCAATGTTACACGTTGTCGTGCCTTATAAAATCCCGATACATTCTTCACTCACGTACTAGAGAATTATCAGTCTCTTTCTAAATATGGATATAGCAGTCTCGCTAAATATGGATATAGTCTTATTTTTTACGATCGATTCGATCGATTTGCGGTTTTCGATTAATTTTGAGCTCGTACGTGTCGTTCCGCGGCGACGACGTTGCCGTACCGTACATTAGCAGGACGCGACAACGCACTGCGCCGTGACAACGCACGGTTCCACGTTGACGACACGTCGTGACGTGGTCATGTGGACAGGCCCTTATCACGTGATCTCTTTGATTTGTATGGATATTCGATTTTTTTTACATATTTGGCCATGTGTTCCTTAGAGAAAGTTGTTAAGTTTCATGGACTAAACACATCAAATCCTCAAAATTAGGATGTTGAATACAAAATGACCCTGTATATTTAATACCTTTATTTATAGGTACCTACCTATGCTTACTAATATAATATGTAGATTTGTATTCTGTATTATAGATTTCTATTTGCTACGAAATCATCATCTTTCATCATCATCCTACCCTTATCCCAATTTATTAGGGGTCGGTGCATTGCGTCCTTTTCTTCCATTCCTTCCTGTCACTCGTCATCTCCTCATCCACTCCCTTCACATTCATATCATTCCGCACACAATCCATCCATCTTTTCTGCGGTCTTCCTCTTACTTTCCAGCCCTCAGCATCCATATCCATTACTCTTCTAGTAACATGTCTTTTATCCCTTCTCATTACATACCCAAACCAAGCCAGACGATTCCCTTTCAGCTTCTCTGTTACTGGTGCTACTTTCAGACTTCCTCTGACATACTCATTTCTTATTTTATCCATTCGCGTCACACCACACATCCACCTCAACATTTCATCTCTGCTACATGTAATTTCCTTTCATCCATCTTCTTCATAGCCCAACATTCTCACCCATACATGACTACTGGTCTTATTACGGACTTATAAATTTTGCCCTTTAACTTAAGTGGCATCCGCGGGTCACATGTAACTCCCGTAACCTGTCGCCATTTCGTCCACCCTGCGTTGATCCGGTTTGATATATCGCGGTCAATCGCCCCATCTCCTTGCACGAAAGATCCAAGGTACCGAAAACTGGAGCAGACTGGTAAAGGCATTCCGGCTAGAGTTATGGGCATAAGACCAGAGAGACCGCCGAAATCACAAAACATGTACTCTGTTTTATTTCTGCTTATTTTCAACCCAACACTCTCTAGTCTTTGCCGCCATCCTTCCAATCTGCTCTGGACCTCTTGACCATTCTCCGCGATTAGCACAATGTCATCCGCGAACAGCATGCACCAGGGGGCCTCTTCCTGTAGGTCCGCCGTATGAGCGTCCATCACTATTAGAAAGAGGTATGGGCACAATGCCGACCCCTGGTGTAAGCCTACCGCCACATTGAAATTATTGGTTGTGCCAACTGAAGTCCGGACATGGGTACTGCACCTACTGTACATTACACGGATCAACTCTACACACTCCCCAGGCACACCTTTCTCCTTAAGGGCCCACCATAAAACCTCACGAAATCATCATCTTTCATCGATCATAATTAAAGATACTAACTTATAGAATTGCGGATTTGCATAGATAATTTTAAAGAAGTTGCACTTTCCAAACAAGCATTTTTTTCCATTTTGTGAATTACTTAAGCAACCCTTTTATGCCATAACAAACAGCTATGGGAAAAATAAGTCTCAGCTTAGATACAACGAATAATAAATTCAAGTTAAGTAAGTATATTTTTATTGTTCTGGAAACTTAACTAAAGTTAGTGCCAGCCTATAGACCTAAGTCTAAAGTCATAAAAATGACATAGCAACATTAAGCTTCTAGTATTTATTGCTACGATACTTTTATGCGGTTATCAATAAAATACCTCAATGGATATTTTATATTTTCCATGATAAAATTATTTAACAAATTGTTTCATACAATACATAGCTACTCAAAATATTACTTTCTCAAAGTAATTCACTTTGTATAATCGCAGTCGAAGGGGTTTCTGCTTCTACAAAATTTAATGCCAGACTCTAAAATGCCAGCTTTTAGTACATATGGAGAAATATATATTCAATCACTTTTTGTCTAAATATTTTTTCTTTTCTTCGTAGTACGAGTACGTCACCAAAGCACTAGGATCACATAAATTTGGCGAAGGTTTACTTGGACGATATTCAATCACTTTTTCTTTTTTTTTTTCTTTGTATTACTTCACCTTCTATTATTTTTCAATAGGTAACTTTTTTTCTTTTCTTTGTAATATGTCACTAAAGTAGTAGGACTACATAAATAGACCATACAACAAGTACTAATAAATATGGAGAAGGTTACATTCTGTCATTATTATTTAAAAAACTTCTTACATATTTTTCAAAGTTCTTGAAACAGATGGATAAAATAAAATGAAACCTCAAGTTCAGGTTTTAAACTATGTCGATTTATCGGGTACGTATCAGAATGTCCAAAGTTAGAATGTCTAAACTTAAAATGGCAAAGGTCAAAATGTCAAAAATTAAAATTCAAATGGGTTAAAATGTCAAAAATCATTATGTCTAACTTCAAAATAGCAAAATTCAAAGTATCAAACGTATCAAATACTTGACGAGTTAAAATATCAATGGTCATTAAGTCAAAGTTCACAACTATTTATTTAAATTGGGTTGGATTTTAAAAGAAAACGCCTTCTTTGAGATTAATTGAGTCTGTGGAGGTGTCTTTGGGCTTCGCCTGAAATGTTTTATACCAGATTTAGCTGCCGGAAATGAGTCTAAACTAGTCTACTGGGACTTAGAAACCGTAGAGTCCGTCACGAGATAGGTGCGAGGAGCGCAGCGACGAGCATGTTAGATTGACATGAACTCAGCGCGCGAGCCGAGCGAGCGAAGCGAGCGTGCCGCGGTGGGGGCCGGCGAAGCGCCAGAAAAAATCTATTTCAAACTCAATTGGTGGATTTTGTTCGCCAGCTACTGAATCAGTGACTGACACCGGCTACCGAATCAGAGAGCGGCGCGGCTATGGTGATGTGCGGTGGAGGCACAGAGGTTAATACTAATTATTTAACCTAATTAATAAGGTACCTAAATGAAAGAAAGGCATAAGTAAATTCTATACGTCATTATTTATATGTATATGGACTATTAGACATTTTAAGTTTTGATCATTTGAACTTAGACATTTTTATTTAGGACTATATGACCATTTGACATTTTCGTTTTTGACATTTTGAACTTTCGACATTTTAATCGTTAGACATTTAAATTTTTGACATTTTGAACTTTGCCATTTTAAGTTTAGACATTCTAACTTTAGACATTCTGATACGTACCCCGATTTATCTTTTCTTTTCTTTTGTCACAAAATATTATAATACTTAGTTCTAAGTATCGTGGTAACTCTAAACGGGAATAAATACTTTAGCATACCTACCAAAAAACATTTTGTTCCCCAAAATTAGTGAATGCCCACCAAATCCTAAGCCGCCCAAGAAGATTTAATTCTGGGTTAGGTTAGGTTAGTATCGTGATCATTTAAATATACATAAGCCATTCAACGATAAAACCAAAACCGTTACGTTGTTATTTAGGTTCACAGACCACAACAAGTACTTAGGTGAGGTTATATTTATTAAAAATATTTGGTTTAGCCATGGGTTTAGTTTGTTTTAGAATGGAGCGGGACAAAATGTATCCCGCTTGGTGGCGCTACTGCTGCTGGAGACTTTTGCATGGGCATTTACCCCCGATTTTCCCATTTATTTTAAATTATATCAAAAAATGGTTGATACTAATAAATACTTATTATATTATGGAAGTCGGGTAGTAAACGAATTAAAGATTGAAGAAAACTAAAACGTGTTGGAAGAAAAATTTATGACAAATCGCTTCCAACATCCAAAAATTGATAGCAAACACATTACACAGAAAACAACAAAATGTCAGGTCTACAACTACACTATAGCGCCAGTCGCCAAGTTAGCGGTAGCACAGAATAAATAATAGTACAAGTGCGGTAGTGCGCATACTGGTGGGCGATTTGTGAATCTGCAAAATTATACTGCCGTTGTCTAAGATTGGCATCCTAGGCTCTCTTCTCTAGGCTACGCATACCTACTTAGCTTTTAACAATTTTAATAAAACTAAAGCGAGTACTTTTCTATCATCACAGCACAATCTTTTGTAGAATTTGAATACATTCAAGATTATTAAGGCCCTCCGCACATGACTCGTAAGCGTAGTCGTCTTGTAAGCGTATCGCCAAGACGCGACGAGTACGATACGAGCAGAGTTCTACACTCGAATCGTAGCGTAGGTGTAGATACGAGTATTGTTCCAGAATATAAACTAGTACTTCACGTTGACAAAAATTCATCACCTATAAACATATAGAAAGTATTTTCTGCGCTTGCTTTTTTACGCCGGTACGCTACGACTATCGTATTGACAATAATAGTACATTATGAGACAATTTAGCTTAGGTTGCTCATCGCACACAAGGCTGTTAGGTTGCAGCCCGAGCCGCATGCGAGGGTGTAACTCAGGCAATGAGTTAGGCGGTGGTCTGCAACAAACGCCGTAGGTCGCGTCCGGCGTAACGCTGTACGCGGCCTACGAATGCTTACTATGGAAACGTACTAGAGTGGTCTCTCTCACACGCCTGACGCGGCGCACGGACGCCGTGCGCCGCATCCGTAAGTCGTACGCCGCCTACGCAGTCATTTCGGAGCATTCGGGCGTAAACGGACGCCGCGTTTTTGTCGCGTCACTCTAGAAATGGTGAAATTTAGGCAATTAAGGTAGGAAAAAGACGGAGTACTAATAGAATTAGTTAAATGAAACATAGTTTCATATTATTATGATGCCAGCAATAAAAACAATGTGTTGAAATACAAACGTTGGGAAGAAATAAGCTTGGTTGTGTTGGTCAACTAGGTGAGAATCCGTTTTATTCACTTGCGTAGGTACCTACCTATTTTGTTTTTGTATTGTGTACTTCGTTTTAAGGTTTTGTATTTATTTACCTTGCGTAGGTACTATGCGATAAAAATCAACTTAATATTTAAGTAGGTACTGACATTCATGACTATCTTCACTTTGGTAAGTACCTAAAGTGGGTATACACAGAACATCCATACCTATTTTAATCGCTAACGTCCGTTTACATTGAGCGTATGCGAAACTTAAAAACAGTTCCGAGTGACCATCGCAGTGACGCTGGAAGCCGCGTCCAACGTCTGGGACGCTGGACGCGGCTTCCAGCGTCACTACCGGCGTTTGTTGCAGACCACCGCCTAAGAGCTCACGAGTTTCATACGACGTTTTTCAACACATTTGCGAGGAAAATACAAAGTAATTTACCACACAGCAACAAATACGACAAAAACTAAATTTGACAAAATTATGGGAAAAGGCGCGTAGGTTTTTTTTTTATTTTTTCACACGCCCAATGCAAGCGTATTTTGCGAACAAAGGGGTGAGTGAGCATAAAATTATAATTTTGAGTGATAAAATGAAAATATTTTAATATTTTATACTTAACAAAATATTGTGAATTATGAATAATTTGCTAATAATAAATATTTGTTTGACTTAATTAAGGACTTACGCATTTATTTATTTCAAAAATGAAAATGAATTTTCAGCGGCATGAAACCTCTTTGTTGTTACTAAAAAAAATTACTGTATTACCCGGTTAAATTGGGAATGCTCTGTTTACTCGCATAGAACTTGCAGTAAGGTACTAATTTAACTTTGTAGGGATAATTCTATAACAACCTAGTGTTTTATTTATATTATTGCACGCGTTTGTTATAGCTCGGTTTATGGCCCTAAAAGCGATGTATTAGAGCTCACTTTACGAGCAAGTGTGTTGAAAAATCTCATACGCTTACGCTACGACGCCGTGTGCGGAGGGGCTAGAGACCTATTATAGTAATAGGGGAGAGTAGGGTATTACCGCGCGGTTGATAATTTCGCACCCCTTGGTTTCTCGAAAACTATCAACTCTATGCACCTGCAATAACAGTCAAATCTTAGCTCTAAGAACCTCTAACCTCGCCCGCACACCTTCAATTTCCGTCGAACAATCAGAGCGGAAGGCCACGCGATTTTAGTTTTTCCACGCACACAATCTTTTTTTTCTGATATTTTAATGAGAGGTGAGTCAATCAATATTACCTTATGACTAATAAACTACATACATTTATAACGTAAAAAATATGTAGAATTTGTGTGCAGAATTATTTTAAATTAATTCTTTAAGTTTGTTTTTGTTTCTGAGGTTACAAATAAAAATTAATTACCATGTTTGATAATTTCGCGCGCAAGGCGCGAAATTATACAGTATGAAATTATCTATGGCAAATATTGTTCTTTACAGAAGGTGACGAAAACGAAGAAAGATGGCTAATCTTCCTACGAAGTAATTGCACACTTAAGTAAAAGCATTCCGAAAATGAACAATTATTTTAAGATTAATTAGTTTTCCAAGTAGAAAAACATCTTTTGTGTAACAAACAAATGATGTCTTTATAAATCGTTTAATATGGAAACTTATAAGTTTACAATTTTGAGGCTGAGTTGATTAATGAATATAAAAAGAAATAAATATCTATAATTTCCATTTTTCCCAAACGCTGTAGTAATAGTTATCAGTTTATTGTCTATTTTAATTAGAGGCGCGGTTTTATCAGTCCCAGCGCAAAGTACCGACCTAGGGGCACGATATTATCAGGCCAGTTTGATAATATCGCGTTTTCCCATTTTTCTGTTATTTGCTCATATTTTTGTTTCGTGTTTTATTTGGATGATTTTGAAGATTCGATAGCGTAGCTAGATACATTCCCTACCTACAGTAATATTTAGTTTTTATTTTAACCCAACCTGAGGTTAGTAATATTTAAATTTCCTTAGGGGCTCGGTAATACCTTACTCTCCCCTACTTAAGTAGAGGTACTAGATATATGTAATTATTGTGGTGTTGTGTAAGTTGTGTTCGATGATAAAATATGCTTTTGTTCTATTTAAGTATTTCACTTTTTTATTTGAATATCATTGATCGGGTCTTTCTTTGTGCAATCAGGTTTCTGTTGATTTATTTATTTTCTAGCTTCCGCCCTCGACTTCGTAGAAAATCCCTAGGGAACCTTTGTACGGGATAAAAACTATCCCGGTCAAATATACAGAAAAAACTTTGTCACGTGGAGAGAAAGTACCTTAAATATTGAAGACAGGAAATTTTACTGAAAGAAGACTTCATTTTGTTTTTAAAAAGAAATTAAACTGCATTGAAAGATTTCAAAAAAAATTGCATACGATTCCATACAATTTGATACAATTCGTAATAAATAAAAATTTAAATGTTAAATTACAAGGTCTTCCTTTTGTTTATGATCTGTGTCACTTAAAAAAACATAATCCATGAGTAACCCTTTCGATTGGTATCATAAAAATATACATTTTTTTTGCATTTTTGGTGGGTTCGATTCTTGGTTAAGGCAGGCGATTTTTTGAATGCCTATTATTTTTAAAATCTAAGTGAAGTTTTCTTTCACTAAAATTTCATACCTTTAATATTTAAGGTACTTTCCCTCCGTGTGGCAAAGTTTTGGGACAGACTGTATAGTTTAAATCCAGACTATGCAAACATGCATACCTTCTTTCACATTTATAATATTAAGTAGATTAGATAAGAATCAGACGACCCCTATAATAATAAGACCAATAAATACAATCGTAGGTGTATAAAATAATACAAAAAGAATACGTCAAATAATAACTCTTAGAAAAGAAATATTTATTAATCACTTCAATTTAACTCCATAAATTTCTACAGTAAAATTGAAACCACTCCACAGCGTGCTTCTTAAATGTATATTGGCAAATGTATGGCCTATTCCACCATAATCCACAACAGCTGATGCACCATCATCCAAATTATTGTCTATAATATTAATAGCAGTTATCACATTATCGTTTTCTTCATAATATTGAGGAAAAGCGATGTCAGAAGACCTAAATATAAAAGGATTTTTTTCGTGTAAACTTCTGTGTAATAATCTGTCGGTGTCAATTCGTGCACCTAGAAAAACACTTTCCGAGTTGACTTTTTTTAAAACACACAACACTGCAATGGCGGCTAAAATATTCCACAAAAATCGCGCCATTCTTTACTTTTTTTTAATGTTTTCTTTTGTGCAATGGCACTGAGATGTAAGTACTGACATCAAATCCACAGTTTTGCAATGCTGCGTTTGATGTAAACGGCACTGTCTGTTGATAAAATGTGATAAGATTAAAAGTTTTGTCAATATACAACCTACTTAACGATAACAAAATACCTATATATGTAACATAAATATGAGCAATATGTAAGTAGTTACAATGCGATTAAATTGACAATACCGATCCGCTGCAATTTCACTCAAGAATGTATGACAAAGAGAAAAATTTACTTTGTTAAAAATTTAATTTGTTAAATTAATCACATTCTTGGTACCTATACTACTTACATATGACATAATAGTATTAGTATTCACTGAACTAAACGAAGTGTGCGAAGTTGGAAAACAACATAAAAGTGTGACAATATTATGTTGTTACGACAAACTGTTGTTTGTCATAGGGTACTACTAAATCTCAAAGATAATAATACATTTCTAGGAAACATAAATGTCACAAGATTTACAGATAACTACTGGGAAAAACTATAATATCGCTTAAAAATAAATAAGTTTGTACGAAAAATAGCCGATTTCACTTACACGTACCTTCTATTGACGATGACTGCATTGAATAAGTAAATGTAAATTACCTATATTTTCCGCCTCACTCTAATGCCTGTATGAGATCACGATAATTTCAAGGAAATGTTCCGTGATGAATAACATGTTGTTAAATCTGACCTTTTAGGCCGGCCACACACAGACGACGTAATCACGTAACGGAATTCCGCGGGCTGATTATTTAATTAGAAACCACCTAGCGACCGGTCTCTTTTGACAGATGAATGTGATACATTGCTACTTCTTTTTGGGGTGAAAAAAAACATACCAAAGAAAAGTAGCAATGTATGTCGAATGAAACCAGTCGCTAAATAGTTTCTTTTTAGATAATCAGGGTGCTGAACGTAATTTCGACAATGTATGAAGATTCCGTACGGAAAAATCACGCATGTGTGTGGCAGGCAGCCCATAGATTTTGTATGCAGTTGCTGCGTTCGGAATCACGTATGTACGGAATTCCGTAACGAGATTCCGCCTGTGTGTGCCCGGCCTTAAGATGGCAAGATTAGGAAGTGACTTTTTTAAATAGCAGTCTTATTTGACCGAAGCGAGCGCGAAGCGT
Source organism: Agriphila geniculea (assembly GCA_943789525.1). Classification (NCBI taxonomy): domain Eukaryota; kingdom Metazoa; phylum Arthropoda; class Insecta; order Lepidoptera; family Crambidae; genus Agriphila; species Agriphila geniculea. The sequence goes on along the minus strand of OX038894.1, from coordinate 5,515,972 downwards.
CTCTGCTTCAGCTTGGGCAAAAATTCTTTCGTATTTCCGTCCGGCTGTCCGGATGTCCGCCTGTTCTCCTTCTAGAGGTCGCATTTCTCAACCTATTTTCGTAAAATTTTTTGAGCAGGTTCGATAATTACATGGAATTATTTGGTCGATTAGATTTCGATTTTTTATTTCAAAATGGCGGAGATATGTAAAAAAAGCATATTTTAGCCGTTTCAAAAATTATCAAAATTAACACAAACTCTTATTAATAGCGGTGCAAACACGTATTATTGTATAGTCTATGGGTGCAAAGCAAATTTTGTTTTTTATTTTAAAAGACTCAAAAGTTCATAGTTCAAAATCAATCTATAACATTTCTGGCAATTTGATAATAATAAGATTGTGATAGAAGAACTTTTGACTGTGTATATTATTTGTAATTTGAGCTACTTTTTATTTAACGAGGTCTACATCTTCTAAAAAATTAACTATGAAAAGTTAAAAGGAAATATCAAAATTGAAAATACCTCCTACCTATATCAAGTTAAAAAATGTTCACTTAACACACAACAATTAAATAAGTAAAACACTTTCACTTCATAAATATTTATTAACCATTTGAGTATTCATAATCAAAACAGAACAAAAAAACCATTAAGCGTAGATTTCTATCAAAAATTTGTATCCCGATCCTCGCTCACTTTTCAATTTGATGTTCACAAAATTGAAACGGCCCGTATACGGCCGTGTATGTGCCGGCCTAGAATAGCACTACCCCCTATCATCCCGTGGGTGTCGTAAAAGGCGACTAAGGGTGCATAGCCTTCAAGAGACGGGCAGCAGTGTCTCCAAAAAACCTTGGCCTACTGCGATCGCCAACCCGCCTGCCAAGCGTGGCGATTATGGCAAACCCCCCCTCATGCACAATGGATTGAAAACTCGGCCCCCAGTCCCCGGCAGCCCCGCTATTCCTAGCTACGGTAGCGGCTACGGTAACGGCGGGGCAGGGGGTGCTAAGAATCCCCGGATAAGGCTCGGCTACCAACAACGACGACAACTGCACCTGGCAACTTATAACACGCGCACACTGAGGACCGACGCGAAGCTAATCGAGTTGGAAGAAGTTATCAGCAAGTTACACTGGGACATTATCGGGTTATCTGAAGTCCGAAGAGAGGGAGAGGACTCGATAATCCTTAACTCCGGTAACTTGCTGTACTACCGGGAGGGCGACCAACAGTCCCTAGGTGGTGTCGGGTTCATCGTCCACAAGTCCCTTGTCAACAACGTGATTACCATCGGAAGTGTGTCGACCAGGGTGGCGTACCTTATACTCAGAATATCCAAACGGTATTCGTTGAATGTCATACAGGTTTACGCACCGACCTCAACGCACCAAGATGACGAAGTGGAGGCTATGTATGAGAAGATCTCTAAAGCCATGCATAGCTACAAAACCCACTACACTGTTGTGATGGGGGACTTCAATGCAAAGTTGGGGAAACGATGCGGTGATGAGCTGAGAGTGGGCAATTTGGAGTTGGGCAACGGAATGCCAGAGGCCAGATGCTGGCCGACTTTATCGAGAAGGAGAACCTCTTTATGATGAACTCCTTCTTCAGGAAGCCGGAAAGCCGGAAGTGGACCTGGATGAGCCCAGACGGTAAAGTCAGAAATGAGATAGATTTTATCATGTCGACGAAAAAGCAAATATTCAATGATGTCACTGTGATCAACGCCGTCAAGACGGGGAGCGATCACCGATTGGTACGTGGCACATTGAATATCAACCCAAAGCTGGAAAGAAGTCGACTGATAAAATCTACGCTCCGACCATTACCGGCCCATACTCAAAACCCCGAAAGCTTTCAACTCGAACTCCAAAACCGCTTCGAAGCCCTTGAGAACGGCATAGATGTGGACGATCTAAACAACATGGTGGTGGATACTGTCCGTACGGTAGGGTCCAAGCTCTTTAAGACCCGCCGTCCCAAGCTAAAGAAACTCTCCGACCACACACTCCTACTCATGGATCAGAGACGAGAAATGAGGCTCCAGAGTTCAGCGGATGCTCATCGCTATCGGCAACTTAATAGACAGATATCTAAGTCTTTGACGAGCGACCTTCGCCAATTTAATACGAACCGTATTAAAGAGGCCATCGAGCGGAAAAAAGGCTCCAAAGTGTTCGCGAGAGATCTGTCTATTGGGCAAACGGCAACACGGGCACGCAACACGAGCCGTGACGCGCGGCGAGTACTGCGTGCCGCGGGTCACCAGTGTGTACGGCGACAGAACCCTAGCAAAGCGTGTACCCTACCTGTTAAACAATCTGCCTGATGATCTCAAATCATTAAATACTAAAAAAAGCTTTAACAATTACCTTAAAAGACATTATCTATTGAACCTATGATTTTTGAACTCTTAAAACAAACAACTTTGTGTTACCTTAAGTATGAGTGTATCTAATAATATGCTTGATGCTAATAATGTTGATTTATATAATACCTACTTAAATAAGACTAATTTAAGTACTCGCAGACAAACCTGCTGTTAGGTTTTGCGAGACAAGTTGCAAGACTGTGTACTTTACCTTTTAAAAATAAATAATAAAAAGCCAGATGACGAAGCTGAAAACTGACGACGGACGCATCATCTCATCGAAACCTGAAATCCTGAGGGAGATCGAGAGTTTCTATGGGCAGTTATATTCCACGCAGACACCTGTTGAAAGCAAGGCTAAAGACCCCAGAGCCAAGCTTACCCGACACTATACCCAAGATATCCCGGACGTCAGCATGTACGAGATTAGTATGGCTCTCAAACAGCTGAAAAACAACAAGGCGGCGGGTGACGACGGAATCACTACAGAACTTCTGAGAGCGGGCGGTAAGCCGATACTTAAAGTCCTCCAGAAGCTTTTCAATTCCGTCATCGTCGAGGGCAGAACGCCGAAGGCATGGAACATAAGTGAGGTGATTTTGTTCTTTAAAAAGGGTGATAAGTCCCTCCTAAAGAACTACAGACCCATCTCACTTCTGAGCCATGTCTATAAGTTGTTTTCGAGAGTCCTTACGAATCGTCTCGCTCGCAAGTTCGACGACTTCTAACCTTCCGAACAAGCCGGATTTCGAAAAGGCTTTAGCACCATAGACCACATCCATACGCTGCGGCAGGTTATACAGAAGACCGAAGAGTATAATCTGCCACTTTGCTTGGCGTTCGTGGATTATGAGAAAGCCTTTGATTCGATTGAAACCTGGGCGGTGCTGCAGTCTCTCCAAAGGTGCCAAGTGGACTACAGGTATATCGAGGTGTTGAGGTATTTATACAAAAATGCCACCATGTCGGTCCGAGTACAGAACCAGAGAACAAATCCTATCCAACTGCAGCGAGGTGTGAGACAGGGAGATGTTATTTCTCCGAAACTGTTCACAGCTGCGTTGGAGGATATCTTTAAACTCTTAGACTGGAAAGGGCTCGGCATCAACATTAATGGCCAGTACCTAACACACCTTCGTTTTGCCGATGATATAGTCCTTATGGCTGAGACCATGGAAGACCTGAACACAATGCTCGAAGATCTCCGTAGTGCTTCCAAAAGAGTGGGTCTCAAGATGAACATGGATAAGACGAAAATTATGTCAAATGGCCATGTTGTACCCTCTCCAGTTCATGTTGGGAACACTACACTTGAAGTTGTTGAGCACTACGTATACCTAGGACAGGCAGTCCAGTTAGGTAAGTCCAACTTTGAGAAAGAGATCTCTCGTCGAATCCAACTCGGGTGGGCAGCATTCGGGAAGCTTCGAAAAATCTTCGCGTCCGACTTACCTCAGTGTCTCAAGACGAAAGTCTATGAACAGTGTGTGTTGCCAGTGATGACTTATGGCAGTGAAACGTGGTCGCTAACTATGGGTCTCATAAGGAGGCTCAAGGTCAGCCAGCGTGCAATGGAGAGAGCCATGCTCGGCGTTTCCCTGCGTGATCGAATCAGAAACGAGGAGATCCGCAGGAGAACTAAAGTAACCGACATCACTCGAAGGATTGCTCAGCTGAAGTGGCAATGGGCAGGACACATTTTTTTTTTTTTTTTTTTTTTTTTTATTTATATCATGCGATCAGTCTCTCGGACTATGAGCAGATTTGTTGCTAAGTATGACGTGTAGAGCAAGGCGCTCCATCGAGAGCCCACTCATTCTTGAATTGGTCTTGGCCGAGTTTTACATATCTGGTAGTTTGCGCCTTTTCAGGCGTCTCATACAATCCGGCAATGTCAGCTGTTTTGCTAGTTCATTTGGGTGATTGTCTAGCCTATTCTTGTATTTGTCAAATATCCTCGAGATTTCATCCCTGACAGTGTTGATATGGAGTTGTTGGTGAACTTCTGAGTTGCGAATAAACCAAGGAGCATCTGAGATCTGTTTCAGGATATAATTCTGTGCTCTTTGAATTTTATTGACATTGGAGTCACTAGCCGAACCCCACAATTGAAGTCCATAGGTCCATATTGGCTTAAGGATGGCATTATACAGGAGTAACTTGTTGTCTACAGACAACTTTGAGTTTCTTCCGAGCAACCAGTACATTCCTCGGTACTTAAGGTTTATTTCGTCTCTTTTTGTTTGAATGTGCTTGGCCCAGCCAGGTAAGACGACGATCTAAGTGAATACCCAGGTATTTGACTGATTCACTGGTTGGTAGAGGGTTGCAACCCAGTCTCACTTCAGGGCAGTTATCTTTTCGAAGTGTGAATGTTATGTGGATCGACTTTGATGGGCTTGCCTTGATTTTCCATTTTCTTAGCCATTGGTCGACATTGTCGAGACTTTTTTGTAAAAGCTTAGAGGCTTCCTCACTACTTGTGCTGGCTGCTAAGATGGCAGTATCATCTGCAAATGTAGCCACAGTTGTCCCCGGAGTTTCAGGTAGGTCTGATGTGAAGATTGTGTATAAAATTGGTCCAAGGACCGAACCTTGTGGTACTCCCGCAAGGATTTCACGAAAAGTAGAGGTGCAATCATTTTCCTTAACTTGGAAGAGTCTGTTTTTAAGATATGATGACAGTATTGGATAGAAAGTGTGTGGAAGGAGCGTTTTGATTTTGTACAAGAGACCCTTGTGCCATACTTTGTCAAACGCTTGCTGCACGTCCAACAAAACTGCAGAGCAATATTCTTTACATTCAAAGGTGTCTCTAATGAATTTGCATACCCTGTGGACTTGTTCTATGGTTCCATGTTCTTTTCTAAATCCAAACTGATGATCTGGAATTATAGCTTTTTCTGAGAGTATTTGAAGTATTCTTATTAGCAGCATTTTTTCAAACAGTTTAGATATAAGCGGTAACAGGCTAATTGGACGGTACGACGTCACGACATGCGGTGATTTGCCAGCTTTTGCTATCATTATGATTTGCGATATCTTCCATGCAGCTGGAAAATATCCTGTTCTCAAGACACTATTAAACAGTACAGTGAGAAATACTATTCCTTTTCGTGGCAGTTCATTTAGCACCTTTTTATCTATTAGGTCAAATCCTGGCGCTTTTTTTTCCTCCATGTTTTTTATTCGAGATTTAATTTCTCGGGGCGTTGTCGGTCTTACTGGTAGGTCTAGTTGAAAATCTTGTTGGAGAACTTCGTTCATGGATGAGTCGTCCGTTTCTTCATCACCATCATTGGGTTTGAATACTGAAGCAAGATGTTTTGCGAATGCATCCGCTTTTTCTTGTCGAGTACGAGCCCATGCATTGTCTTGCAAGCGAATTGGAGGTTTAGGTGTGATCGGAGTTTTACATACTCTCCACAATGAATAATTCGTTGTTTTAGTGGCTGTCAAGTTTTCAATTTGGGATTGTGTGGTAGCATTCTCTGTTTCCTGGATGAGATCTCGCAATTCTCTTGCTGCCTTGTTAAATGCAGTTTTATCGGACGAGTGTCTACTCGTATGCCATACTCGACGAAGTCTCCTCTTTTCCAAGATTTTGTAACGTATATCTATAGGAACGGTTTTGTGCCTGGGGGTAGTCTGCTTTGATTCTGAAGTACTGGTCCATGATGCTTTTTGGATTGTTTGAGTAAATTTGATGGTAGCATTTTCAATATCATCACTAGTTTTTAAACAAATTTTCAGATCTAGTTCTTCTTGTATGATTTCACGGAATCGATTCCAGTCCGTACCTTTATTGTACAGTTTTGGAGGAGTTGTTTTTTCCAAGACATGAACACTGATTGTTAAAATAACTGGAGTGTGATTCGATGATCCATCTAAGCATGATTCTATTTTGAAAAATAGTCTGGAGACTCCTTTTGTTATGAAAACGTCTAAAAGGTCCGGGAGCTTATTTGGATCTGTAGGCCAGTGCGTTGGCTCAGATGTCGCAATAGGAGTAAGGTGGTTTGTATCAACACTTTTTTTAAGTTCTCTGCCTCTGGTCGAGATTAATCTCGATCCCCACATGGTGTGCTTACAATTCCAATCTCCACCGGCTACGAACCTATTTCCCAATGAATTCAGGTATGTTGTGAACTGGGCTTCAGATATTCTGTGCTTTGGTGGACAGTAAACGGAAGAGATGTTGATATCACCGTGTTTGTCATGAACTGTCACTGTTGTTGCCTGTATGGCTTCAGTTTTGAAGTGAAGCGATTCATGATGTTTTATTGAAGATTTGAGAATTACTGCAGTGCCACCATGCGCAGTGCCGTCAGGGTGATTGGTACTATAAATAGAGTAGTCTTTTATCCTGATAAGACTATTGCAGGTAAAATGTGTTTCCGATATAAGCAGAATGTCAAGGTCATGTAAATGTAGTAGGGCCTCGACTTCGCTTTTGTTGGGTGATAGTCCATTTATGTTCCATGTAGCTATCTTTAAGGACTTAAACTTAACTTCTGGACTATGGTTGATATGAGGCCGAGTAGGGTACTCATTTGTTGTAGCATCAAGTCAATTTTTTCAGACTGTTTTATGAACATCTCTTCTAATGTTAGGTTTGTAGTTGACTCTTTATGATTTGGCATATTTTGGTTTGGTTTAGGCATATTTCTGTTATTGTGCTTTACTTTATCAGAGTAGCTCATGTTCTTCGTATCTTGATTTTGTGTATCTTTGTGTATTGGTAGTGTGGGGTTTTCACCTATATTTCTTTTGCGTTTTTTTCGATCTAGTATCTCCTTATAGACCTCACATCCCTTGTAGTTTTCAGGATGGGGCCCTTGACATAGGGCACACGTTGCTGGTGTAGATCGGTCAGTCTTTCGACAGTCACTTGTTTTATGTGATTGTCCACATTTGACGCAGCGGAATGGTCTCATGCAATAATTCTTTGGGTGACCATACTGCTGACAGCGCTGGCACTGAACTATTGTTTTGCTTTTTTTGGGATCTTCTATTGTAACCCTGTGGTGGTAGATGTATTTGATTTCTTTTGCAGCTTTGTTGTTCGGTCCGGCAACTAGGTTTATAAAGAATGTTGAGGTTGGTCTTTTATCTGGGCCAGATCTTGCGTTGATGATTTCTCCGACTATTTGGTTGCCTGTCTCTTCAAATGCTTCCTTGATTTCCAGGTGTGGAGTAGTGTGATGTAGATTTCTGATCACCAGCCTGTAATGTCTGTTGTCTTTCCTGTTGAACGTGTGACCTATGAGACCATTTTCTCTTACTATTGTTATTAGTTTTTTGTATATTTCTACATTTTCACAATTTATACGGAGTTGATTTTTATTAACAATTTTATATGTGAACTGGTTTCTATCAATTTTTTCTTCTAGGAGAGCGGTCAATTTATTTATGTCTTCAACACCATATAATATAATTGGTGGAGGTTTACTGACTTTCCGCGTCTTTGTTTGCTCATCTGCATTGATTTGATCTACTGGTAATCCAGCGTATCTGTTCTCTGTTCGTACAGATTCGGGTGAATGAGTATTGGATAACTTCCTCTTCTTTTGTGGATTCCTTACAGTGGGTACTTTTTGCCAGTCGGGAGGTCCTCCTTTTTCTTGTATTTCCATACTATCTTCAATTAGGACTGCTGGATCACTAGTAGTTTTATGAACAGTAAGTTTCCTAGTGAAGCGCTTCTTGGTCGTGTGATAAACAAGCTTGGATGAAAAGCTTGCTGAACTATTTTTTTATTTCCAGTAGCATTAACAGCTACGGGGGCCTGGTGATCCACCCTCGCAGTGTCTTCGGTAACAGATTTCACACTCTCCGGCCCGGGTACCGGAGAGCGCCGGGCGTTAGCCGGATCGCATGACAGAACATTCTCACTATTATCGGACATTTCATAGAAAGGGTTTGGGAAAAATAGTGCTGTACTGTCCCAAGGTACAACACGTCATAATTTCAGGTGACGCCGTAGCCTTTGATGAACCAACATCTCCCTGCAAGGCAGCAGGTGCCATTTAGTATCAGAGTTGACTTCTCCTAGACCAATTACTGTACCGCAGTTAACGAGGTTGATCTCCCCGGGCCCGAGCTTAGATTTAAGTGGCGGCCCATATTCGCCACTATCATCCGTTGTCATTGGGTTTAGTGCTATTTTATAGAAAATGTTCAGCCATGAGCATTCCCAGCACCCCTCCAACCGGACTGCCCTATTGTCCGCGACTACCGAAGTAGCTAGCTTCCATATCTGGAAGCCGTTTCGCTATCCGCAACCTGCGACGCGGTGGGTGGCACAGGGCCGTGCCCCTGGGAAGGATCACCCAGAACCCACGAGCAGGACACATAGCGAGAAGAACTGATGGCCGTTGGGGCGGAAAGGTTCTGGAATGGCGACCGCGCACCGGACGACGCTCCGTGGGTAGGCCCCCGACAAGGTGGACCGACGATCTGGTGAAGGTCGCGGGAAGCCACTGGATGCGGACAGCGCAGGACCGATCGTCGTGGAGATCCTTAGGGGAGGCCTATACCAAGGACAGTAGAGGCTGTTCGGCCAATTTTAAGGATTTTTTTTGGAGAGCGGGGGGAAGGAGAAGGCGCTATGCGCATCTCATCCCTCCCTAGTAGTAGTTCAGGGTCAGGGCGGCAGAACGGGGAATTCTGTCGTTCACTTAGGCCCTGGAGGTGGAAGAGCACTCGTGTGTTCCCGAGTGCCACACCGTAGGAGATGCTTGTCCTCAAGAAGAGGGAGTCCGAAGGGACCGGCGCAGGGCGGGGACACGGTGACTGCCACACCGATCCCGCTTGTCCTCGTCCAATGCGCGGAAGGAACACCCCGGGGTTTTTAGTGGATGCACCACATGACCGCCCCCGTGTTCCCCGAGCGGGGGTGGTATGCGAAGGCATTTTCCCCGGGAAAAAAAAAAAAAAAAAAAAGGGGGAGGCCTATACCCAGCAGTGGGTGTCGTGCGGCTGATATGATGATGATGATGATGAAAATTGAAACCCAGTCCTCCTCGAGTGATAGCCGGTTCTGCTAAGCCATTATCCAAGTCCTTTATAGCAATCCCTTTGATCTTCTGATCTCCTAATGGATACTCAAAGTACACCTCTTGTTCTCTTTTTATCAGCGGAATTCCAGAAGTTTCCATAGTTTTCTCATAAACTTTTCTCACAACACCATTGTAATCAGATATTTGACCAACCACCACAGTTTTTGCGCAACAAACTGCTAATATAGCGCACAGAATGGTGATTAGCTTTAACATCTTGAGCGAGTTCACTGGTGGCTTACATGTACAGAACTGAGCGAGTAAATGGATAGTAGCTGAAAAGTTGTGAGGTCAAATGTTTAATGGTCATTGGTAAAGGTTGGTTTACATGCTGCGCTTGTGTTTTCCTCTTAGATATGATATATTTTTACATTGATTGCGAACACGTTATAACAAGACGGTTTCGAATAGTTTTGATATTGACATATTTTCCATTACGACAATACTACTCTAGTGTTATAAATTGAGCTTAAAACCGAAGAAAACCTTAAAACCGAACAAATACTGAGGTATTGGTTCGAAAAAACCGTACTATAAGTAAGTAAGTAAGTAATCGTTTATTTGCGTGAATATGGTACATTGTGTTCTTATATTACTAATTACCAACATATTCTATCGTTGTGGATACGATGTGCAAAAATTTATTAATTACAAGTTATCAGTTGAAAAATTCCATAATTACAATTTAAACAATAATTCCCTACTTCAAATTTATAATAATAATCATTACATGCACTACTTAGTCATCATTAAAATGTAAAAAAAAAATATTAATAAAAATGTCAAATTCTATCATTAATGAAGTAAGCTATTTTATAATACATTTTGTCCATTAATAAATTTAATAATTTTGATTTAAACTTAAAATATGTCAGTTCTTTGATGTCATTCGGTAGCTTATTAAATATGCGAATCGCCATACAGTGGACATTTTTAGAATAAAGCATCAATCTCTGGCCTGGTATACAATAATTTTTACCTTTTCTTCCTCTGTATAGATTATTGCTATTATTAACTTTAAATAGTCCATTATATTTTTTAGCAAAAAGTGCCATCTCAAGTATGTACAGACAGGGAAGCGGTAGCAAGTTTAGAGCTTTGAACAACGGCTTACAGCTATCCAACCTATCTGCACCACAGATGGATCGAACACATTTCTTTTGTACTCTAAATGCTCTGGGCATATCAACAAAGTTACCCCATAAAATAAGTCCATATCTTAGTAAAGACATCACGTAACCGTGGTATGCCATTAACGCTGCTTCTTTGGACGCAACATTAACAATTCTTTTTAGTACATATACATACCTGTCCACCTTATTTACTAACGTATCAATGTGAGCTTTCCAATTCAACATTTCGCCAATTGTTATACCTAAGAATTTAGCTTGTTTCACATTGTCAACTTCATTACTCTCATATTTAACATTAATATCTATGTTTGTTCTGTTGTGTGTTTTAAAGTTAATGCTTTTTGTTTTCGTCATATTTACCTTTAAGTTATTATTTTTTAGCCAATTCACAATTTTTGCTAAGTTGTCATTGGCGATACATTCTAGTTCATCTTTACTTCTACTCTTTACTAAAATTGTAGTGTCATCCGCAAATAGTATGCATTTTTGGTCTGTAACATTTGGTAAATCGTTGATAAACAGTAAAAACAGTAACGGTCCCAGGACGCTACCTTGTGGAACGCCACATCGATTGTACTCATACGTAGACATATAAGATTTTCTAATGTTACAAGAAGTTTTCACTATTTCTACATACTGTTGTCTATCAAAGAGATAGCTTTCTAACCAAGACAAGGCTTTTCCCCTTATGCCATACTTTTCAAGCTTCGCCAATAATAACTTATGAGGAACAAAATCGAAAGCTTTGCTCATATCTAGAAAAATAGCAAGGGTGAACATTCTATCGTTCAGGTTTTGAGTCACTTCTTTAATTAGATGATAGCAAGCGAGCGTAGTTGAGCAATTTTTTCGAAAGCCAAACTGTTCCCTCTTTAAAAGCTGTTGTGAAGACACAAATGAATATATTTTGTCATACATAACCTTTTCGATAATTTTAGAGAATATAGATATTAGTGTGATAGGTCTATGATTAGCCATATCTGTATGGGGACAATTTTTATATATCGGCTTAACTATTGATAATTTAAGCTTCGAGGGAAAATGTCCATTTGTTAACGATAGATTTATTATATGTGTCAATGGTAATATTATATACGGAGCAATTTTCTTAATTATGTCTGTAGTAATATTGTCAAAACCAGTAGAGTTAGTATTTTTAAGTCCTTTTATTATTTTATATATGTCATTATCATTTATTGGAGTTAGGTAGATACTATTTGTGTGTGATTTTATGTCAATTAATACATTTTTAATGTCCGCTTCATTATTTAAATTACAATTATTCGTCAAGCCAATGAAATAGTTGTTAAATGCATTACACATTTCATTAGGATTAGTTATGATTTTACTGTCTATATTTATTTTTTTAATGTCATTTTTTGTATCTACACTTTGTACATTACTTTTCACTACATCCCATGATGTTTTACATACATTTTTGGATTTAGAAATGTAATATGTATTCGTTATCTTTTGGGCCTGTAATACACATTTTTTTCAATATTCTATTATAATTTTGATATGTTTTTTTTATAAAAGTTTTACCAGATGAGGCTAATCTATATTTAAGATAAAGCTTTCGCTTATGTATGGAACATTTCTTAATACCTTTGCTAAGCCATCAATTTTTCATCGGCTTGCAAGATTTTTTTACTTTTATAATTGGAAAGCATAAGTTAAAAAATAATGCGATATGTTCATGAAAACAGTTGTATGATTCATCTACATCTTGTTTTTCTAACACATCACTAAAAGAAAGAGATGAAATACAGCCAAGGAATTTTTCAATGTTATCTTTACACATGTCACGTTTATATTCAAACCAATATTTCAGTTTCTTTGTGTAATTTTTATCACTACATAATTCAAATGTTAAACTTTGGGCCTTTTCATGGTCAGATAGTATATACTGAGGTATTGTACGATTTTTTCGACTCAGATTTGATATCACGGTTGTCTTGTCACAAATACTAAAGATCTGCTGTTACTTGTATTGGAAAGTCTACTTGAGTTTAACAATAAGTATTTTTATTTTCTCGCTTCAATCATCTCATCGTAAGAAATTAACAATCAATTTTAAAAAAAGGTTTGTATAGGTAGGTACTCATAGATTTTAGTAATTTAGATGCTACACTGACTTTTTCATGAAAACAAATGGTATTTGTGACTTCGTAAGTCATTGAAATTAAACACTGTAAAAAGTTTTATTGTTTATTATTACTTATTTTCTAACACTTCAACAAAATTATCCTCACTCAGCGTAAACTTCCAGCACAAATTTGTATCCAGATCCTCTTTCGCTCTTCAATTTTATATTCGCAAAGTTGAACCCTAACCCACCTAGAGTAACAGATGGTTCCGCAAGTCCATTCTCCAAGTCCTTCATAGCAATACCTTTTATTATCTGTCCTGGTGTGAAAAACGCAACTTCATCTTGCCTCTTCATAAAAGGTATGGCGTTCCTTTCCACCACCATCCTTATCGTCACACTTAGATCAAAATCTTGACCAAGTATAACTGATTTGGAGTAAGCCACAGCTAAAATAGCGCAGAATAATATAATATGTTTAATATACATCTTCACAATATGCTTGCTTTTCAACAACTGAGTTGGAAATTTCTTTTATCGTTTCCTTAGGTCAGCACAGGTCAGGTTAGATGATTAAATTAGGTTATCAAAACTTTAATCTTTATTTTGTAATGTAGTAAGCAGTTCTACTAAATGCACCTTTTTGTCCTGTACGAATTGGGTTCAAATAATGGCAAAGGTCTTGAATCTACATAGGTAAATTGAATTCTGTAATTATTTTTTCCATCTACGACTTTTTTCGTATAATTCAAAACACCAACCAAAAATTTTATCGTTTTGTTTCAATGTTCGTGTTCTTTAGAAGGCACATTAAAGCCGTAGGCACCGGCTGCATTGGGCCTGCGGTATCCATCCATACTCTGGGAGGATCCGGGAAGTCTGTTCCAGCAGTGGAGATATTATAAATGGCAGATGATGTTTATAAATGTTATTTTACGCTCTTATAATGGCGAGCAGTTGGTATTATAACTGCTTGACAGTTTCATAATCTGAATGCACATATAAACCAACCCTTATATTGTTTATAATATGAACAAGTACAGTGAGTAAGCCGCTCAATTTACATTCTGAAGTCGTATGTTCATGATCATCAAAGAGGTCAAAACATGATCATGAACTTGACGTATTATGGTCTACCTCACTATTGAATGGGCCCAAATGTTTATTGGTTGTCAACTGCATTACATATACAACGTGAACTAGGTCAAAGTCAAAGTCAAAGTCAAATAATCTTTATTCAAATAAACTTAATTATTAAGTACTTTTGAATCGTCTCAGGGTTTTGAACTATGTCGATTTATCTTTTCTTTTCTTTTGTCACAAAATGTTATAATACTTAGTTCTCAGTATCGTGGTAATTCTAAACGGGAATAAATACTTTAGCATACCTACCAAAAAAAACATTTTGTTCTCCAAAATTAGTGAATGCCCACCAATCCTAAGCCGCCCAAGAAGATTTGGTAAGCATTTACTAATTCTGGGTTAGGTTAGGTTAGTATCGAGATCATTTAAATATACATAAGCCATTCAACGATAAAACCAAAACCGTCACGTTGTCATTTAGGTTCACAGACCATACAACAAGTACTTACGTTAGGTTATATTTACTTAAAAATATTTGATTTATAGCCATGGGTTTAGTTAGTTTTAGAATGAGACGGGACAAAATGTATCCCGCTTGGTGGCGCTACTGCTGCTGGAGACCTTTGTATGGGCATTTACCCCCGATTTTCCCATTTACTTTAAATTATATCAAAAAATGGTTGATACTAATAAATACTTATTATATTATGGAAGTCGGATAGTAAACGAATTAAATATTGAAGAAAACTAAAATGTGTTGGAAGAAATATTCATGAAAAATCGCTTCCAAGTTCCAACATCCAAAAATTGATAGCAAACACATTACATAGAAAACAACAAAATGACAGGTCTACAACTACACTGTAGCGCCAGGCCTCCTTCACTCGCTCAAGGTCGCGCGATAAGCACCTACCGCTAGCCGTGCCTTCGTAGGCACAAGTGAGCAGAGGGCTGCCAAACGCACGCCTGTGTAGTCGCGCGGCATCTTACTGCCTGCGTTGGTATTGTCTTTTTATAATATTAACAATGTCGAAACTGTGCCGTGTACGTATGTCGAAATCAAAAAACCAATTAACAATTGTCGTTTTTCACATTATGATATATGCTACGCAGTTCGTTTAAAAGAAGTCAAGCCTAACGTTGCGTCGTCAGAAAGGGCAAGAGCACGCGATAGAAAGAGAGGCAACTACTAGGTGAATATAACTGTAGGCCATTAGCGCTGCGCGACCTGAATTGCACTTTATTGTATCGGTGCAAAAGTCGCTATTTATTTAAATGACTTTGCGGGATGCTGCTTCTGAACTTGTACTATTATTTATTCTGTGATAGCGCCAAGTTAGCGGTAGTGCGCAGACTGGTGGGCGCTTTGTGAATCAGCAAAATTATACTGCCGTTGTCTAAGATTGGCATCCTAGGCTCTCTTCTCTAGGCTAGGCATACCTACTTAGCTTTTAACAATTTTAATAAAACTAAAGCGAGTACTTTTCTGTCATCACAGCACAATCTTTTGTAGAATTTGAATACATTCAAGATTATTAAGGCCCTCCGCACATGACTCGTAAGCGTAGTCGCCTTGTAAGCGTATCGCCAAGACGCGACGAGTACGATAGGAGCAGAGTTCTACACTCGAATCGTAGCGTAGGTGTAGATATTGTTCCAGAATATAAACTAGTACTTCACGTTGACGGAAATTCATCACCTATAAACATATAGAAAGTATTTTCTGCGCTTGTTTTTTTACGCCAGTACACTACGACTATCGTATTGACAATAATAGTACAATATGAGACAATTTAGCTTAGGTTGCTCATTGCACACAAGGCTGTAGGTTGCAGCCCGAGCCGCAGGCGAGGGCGTAACTCTGCCGAGTGTGCAATGAGTAAGAGCTCACGAGTTTCATACGACGTTTTTCAACACATTTGCGAGGAAAATACAAAGTAATTTCACACAGCAACAAATACGAAAAAAAACAAAATTTGACAAAATTATGGTAAAAGGCGCGTAGGTTTTTTTTTTTACTTTTTCACACGCCCAATGCAAGAATATTTTGCGAACAAAGGGGTGAGTGAGCATACAGCCTACTTCAAAATTATAATTTTAAGTGATAAAATGAAAATATTTTAATATTTTATACTTAACAAAATATTGTGAATTATGAATAATTTGCTAATAATAAATATTTGTTTGACTTAATTAAGGACTTACGCATTTATTTATTTCAAAAATGAAAATGAATTTTCAGCGGCATGAAACCTCTTTGCTGTTACCAAAAAAAAATAACTGTATTACCCGGTTAAATTGGGAATGCTCTGTTTACTCGCATAGAACTTGCAGTAAGGTACTAATTTAACTTTGTAGGGATAATTCTATAACAACCTAGTGTTTTATATATATTATTGCACGCGTTTGTTATAGCTCGGTTTATGGCCCTAAAAGCGATGTATTAGGGCTCACTTTATTACGAGCAAGTGTGTTGAAAAATCTCATACGCTTACGCTGCGACGCCGTGTGCGGAGGGGCTAGAGACCTAGAGACCTATTGTGGAAAAATACTTAAGTAGAGGTACTAGATGTAATTATTGTGGTTTTGTGTAAATTGTGTTCGATGATAAAATATGCTTTTGTTCTAATTAAGTATTTCACTTTTTTTATTTGAATACTTTTCATTGATCGGGTCTTTCTTTGTGCAATCAGGTTTCTGTTGATTTATTTATTTTATAGCTTCCGGATAAAAAACTATCCCGGTCAAATATACAGGATGTCCCAAAACTTTGTCACGTGGAGAGAAAGTACCTTAAATATTGAAGACAGGAAATTTTACTGAAAGAAGACTTCATTTTGTTTTTAAAAAGAAATGAAACTGCATTTAAAGATTTCAAAAAAAATTTGCATACGATTCCATACAATTTGATAAAATTCGTAATAAAAAAAATGTTAAATTACAAGGTCTTCCTTTTGTTTATGATACTGTGTCATTTAAGAAAAATAATCCTTATGAGTCATCCTTTCGATTGGTAGCAAAAAAATATAAATTTTATTTTTTTGCATTTTTGGTGGTTTCGATTCTTGGTTAAGGCAGGCGATTTTCAAAAATCATTGAATGCAGTTCCTATTATTTTAAAAATCGAAGTGAAGTTTTTTCACTAAAATTTCATACCTTTAATATTTAAGGTACTTTCCCTCCGTGTGGCAAAGTTTTGGGACACCTGTATAGTTTAAATCCAGACTATAAATTATCTGTGTGCCATATTTTATGCCGTCTTTGCGTGAATTTGTAACAAACATGCATACCTACTTTCACATTTATACTATTAAGTAGATTAGACACATTTAAGAAAAATGTATATTGGCAAATGTATGGCCTATTCCACCATAATCCACTACAGCTGATGCACCATCATCCAAATTATTGTCTATAATATTAATAGCAGTTATCACATTATCGTTTTCTTCATAATATTGTGGAAAAGCGATGTCAGAAGACCTAAATATAAAAGGATTTTTTTCGTGTAAACTTCTGTGTAATAATTTGTCGGTGTCAATTCGTGCACCTAGAAAAACACTTTCCGAGTTAACTTTTTTTAAAACACACAACACTGCAATGGCGGCTAAAATATTCCACAAAAATTGCGCCATTCTTTACTTTTTTTCTTTTGTGCAATGGCACTGAGATGTAAGTACTGACATCAAATCCACAGTTTTGCAATGCTGCGTTTGATGTAAACGGCACTGTCTGTTGATAAAATGTGATAAGATTAAAAGTTTTGTCAATATACAACCTACTTAACGATAACAAAATACCTATATAACATAAATATGAGCAATATATAAGTAGTTACAATGCGATTAAATTGACAATACCGATCCGCTGAAACTTCACACGAGAATGTATGACAAAGAGAAAATTTTACAGATTAAAATACGTCGTTTTGTACAGCAAGTACTTGAAGTTAGCCACTTTTGTTGTACATTGTTAAATTAATCACATTGTATGTACCTATACTACTTACATATGACATAATAGTATTAGTGCTCACTGAACTAAACGAAGTATGCGAAGTTGGAAAACAACATAAAACTGTGACAATATTATGTTGTTACGACAAAATGTTGTTTGTCATAGGGTACTACTAAATCTCAAAGATAATAAAACATTTCTAGGAAACATAATTATGTCACAAAATTTATAGATAACTACTGGGGAAAAACTATAATATCGCTTAAAAACAAATAAGTTTGTACGAAAAATAGCCTATTTCACTTATTATAACCTAGCTACACTAATACTATTATATACTTACCCTCTATAATAATTAAACGAAGATTAAGTTTACACATTAGTTTAACCAAAAAGTATGAATATGACGCTTTGAGACGTCAAACATAAAGAGGGCTCTACACTCGCGCCGCGAACCGCGGCCACGAATCACGGCAACATTAGTTCGGCACACAAGTTCTTTGACGCGGACCAAAAAACCGCCACCGGACGGGGAATGCCGCGAAGCGCGAACGCGAAGCCGCGAAGCCCATACGCGAAGCCACGAAACCCTCCACACTCGCGGTTCGCGGCCTTCGCGGGCTTTCGCGGCGCGAGTGTGGAGCCCTCTTAAGGAGTTATTTTTTGCTAAACCTTTGGTTAAACTGGGTGTAAACTTACTCTTCGCCGCGACTTACGTCCGCCTGTTTTTGTTTATCATGGGATTTTTTGAATTAAAGTAGGAGCTTGTCCAATGTCCAGTTTGTTCAGCATTTTAAGGATGCAAACGTATTAAAAAACAGACAAACAAAATTTCTGTCGTATTAATAATATTAATGTCGATCTGGATGCATGGAATAAAGGTGATCCATTTTTTTATTAAGGCTCGGTTATGCTGAAACTTCATCTCTGTCTTTTTTTTACGTGTAAAGAGTATAGAAAATAATCTAGTGAGGTTATTTTCCATTCCAAAAAGTGCAGAAGTGTCTGCACTTTTTCGATGTTTTTCGTTGTTTTTTCATCATTATCTTTAGCACAATTATCTTTCTTGAATTAAAGTTATTAGAGCTACTGCACAGAGTCCACAGTACGTTAAAGTGTATTTTGATGTAGAATTCAATACGTTTCCTCAATTACTTACCTACGCCAAAAATATAACCCTACGCAAGCGCTTTTGATGTTATTCTGTTTTTTTTACAATCATCTGTGAGGTTTATACACAATTTAATACTTGTAGCTATTAGATAATCTCTTTAGCTTGTCGTATGATTTTTTATGTGGCTACAACTTTACCATATAAAAAAAACTTTATACTTTTCTATATAAAAAAATGCCTCCCGCAAACCATGTTTTCCTATTATGGACCCTTAAGTCCTGTGATTCTCTCTGTCAACATAATTGATTGCAGTGGTCATGTCCTTAAACATCTATATAATTCGAGTTTCGACCTTCAATCATATCATATTATTATGATCGAATGAAAATTCAAAATTCTAAATTTTTGTGCGCATATCATAAGCAAAAACAGCTGAACGAATTTTGATAAACTCTAACAGTTTGGTAGCTTGGGTTCTAACTTAAAATCTAAGCCATGTTTTATTTAATTCGAATGGATAGAACCAGGGAAACAACTTGAACTCTCCGTAGTACTAGCTTTCATACACTAAGGTGGTCATTTAAACTGGTCGTTGTTTTTCTACTGTCCACGCGGACGAAGTCGTGGGTGGAAGCTAGTTTTAAATAAACACACGTACCTTCTATTGACGATGACTGCATTGAATAAGTAAATGTAAATTACCTATATTTTCCGCCTCACTCTAAAGGCTGGTTTACATTATCTTAGTCTTTAGTAGAGTGCTTTAGGAGAGTGCTTTAGTGGAAACATGTAAACGGTCGTCTTATGACTAAAGAGAGTAGCGTTCTAGTAGCCTTTCTACTCGCTTTCCAGTAGCACCCCCTGCGCGCCCGCTCACCCCCCGGTATAGCAAAAATGACACTCTACTGGAAGCGTGTAAACAGTCACTGGAAAGGCACCAAAACTACTAAAGCACTCGCATTCGAATCTACTCGCACGCTACTAAGCACTCTACTAAATACTAAGATAATGTAAACCAGCCTTTATGCTTGTATGAGATCACGATAATTTCAAGGAAATGTTCCGTGATAAATAACGTGTTGCTTAAATCTGACCTTTTAAGATGGCAAGATTAGGAAGTGACTTTTTTTAATAGCAGTCTTATTTAACCGAACGAGCGTGAAGCGTCTCTGCTTCAGCTTGGGCAAAAATGAGTCTTTCCGGCTACGGCTGTCCGGTCCGGATGTCCGCCTGTTCTCCTCTTTAGCATTTCTTAACCGATTCTCGTGAAATGTTGTAAGCAGGTTCGATAATTTACAATACAATTAATAAAATTTTGTATTTTATTTTTAGAAGACTCAAAAGTTCATAAGTAATTCAAAATCAATCAAAACATTTCTGGCACCTTATTCAAAATTTTTAAATAATAAGGTTGTGGTTGTGACGGAACTTATGACTGCGCTATTATACATTTTTAGGGTTCCGTACCAAAATGATAAAAAAGGAACCCTTATGGTGTGACTCAGTCTGTCTGTCTGTCTTTCACAGCTGGATATCTCGAGAACTACTAATGATATTAACTTGAAATTTGGAATAATTTAAGATGACATTTGCCCAACTATTTTGCAAATAAGAAAGAAATTAAAATATAAATATCTTTTTTCAACAGGGACTGAAAAGGGGTCTTAAAATTTTGAAGTGAGCTACTAGGGCATGTGGGCATATCATATGAAAAAACATTGTTTGCACGTTTTCAATCATTTTTTCTTTTTTTTTAGGCCGCATAGTTTTCGACTTATCATGAAAAATGTAAAAAAAAACCGTTCCCCCCCTTATCTTCGAAGTCTGTAAAGAGAAAAATCAGAAATAATTCAATGTGATAGCAATTTATATAAAAATTACAGGAAAAGTAAAACGATGTCTCAATATAGCACACTTTTTTAGAAATCATCAAATTTCTAAAAAAGTTAACATTAGTTCCGCTATCGGTCATGGAATAATAATTTTATTATTCTACCCTGCAGTGTATTTATTATGATGGTACGGAACCCTCGGTGCTCAAGTCCGGCTCGCTCTTGACCGGTTTTAATTGTTTTTAAACAACATACAATTTGAGCTACTTTTTAACGCGAGGTCCACAGCTCACGGAGCCACTAGTAATTATAATTGTAAAAATTATCAATGTAAAGTTGAAATATAGGAAATATCAAAATTGAAAATACCTCCTACCCATATCAAGTTAAAAAATGTTCACTTACACACACAACAATTGAATAAGTAAAACACTTTCACTTCATAAATATTTATTAACCATTTGAGTATTCATAATCAAAACAGAACAATAAAACCATTAAGCGTAGATTTCTATCAAAAATTTGTACCCCGATCCTCGCTCACTTTTCAATTTGATGTTCACAAAATTGAAACCCAGTCCTCCTCGAGTGATAGCCGGTTCTGCTAAGCCATTATCCAAGTCCTTTATAGCAATTCCTTTGATCTTCTGATCTCCTAATGGATACTCGAAGTACACCTCTTGTTCTCTTTTTATCAGCGGAATTCCAGAAGTTTCCATAGTTTTCTCATAAACTTTTCTCACAACACCATTGTAATCAGATATTTGACCAACCACCACAGTTTTTGCGTAACAAACTGCTAATATAGCGCACAGAATGGTGATTAGCTTTAACATCTTGAGCGAGTTCACTGGTGGCTTACATGTACAGAACTGAGCGAGTAAATGGATAGTAGCTGAGAAGTTGTGAGGTCAAGTGTTCAATGGTCATCGGTAAAGGTTGGTTTACATACCGCGCTTGTGTTTGTTTTCCTCTTAGATATGAGATATTTTTACATGAATTGCAAACACGGTTTCGAATAGTTTTGATATTGACATATTTTTCATTACGACAATACTACTCTAGTGTTATAAATTGAGCCTTAAAACCGAAAAAAACCTTTACCTTATAGAAAAAACCGAACAATACTGAGGTATTGTTTCCAAAAAAACTGTACTATAAGTACTGAAGTATTGTACGATTTTTTCGACTCACATAATTTTTATATCACGGTTGTCTTGTCACAAATACTAAAGATCTGGCTGTTACTTGTATTGGAAAGTCTACTTGAGTTTAACAATCATAGTATTTTGATTTTTCGCTTCAATCATCTCATCATAACAAATCAACAATCAATTTAAAAAAAGGTTTGTATAGGTAAGTACTCATAGATTTTACTGCTACACTGACTTTTTTAAGAAAACAAATCGTATTTGTGACGCTTCGTGAGTCATTGAAATTAAACACTGGAAAAAGTGGTACTGTTTATTCTTACACTTATTCACCAGCGCTTGAACAAAAATATCCTAAGCGTAAATTTCCAGCACAAATTTGTATCCAGATCCTCTTTCGCTCTTCACTTTTATATTCGCATAGTTGAACCCTAACCCACCTCCAGTTACTGATGGTTCCGCAAGTCCATTCTCCAAGTCCTTCATAGCAATCCCTTTTATTATCTGTCCTGGTGTGAAAAACGAAACTTCATCTTTCCTCTTCATAAAAGGTATGGAGTTCCTTTCCACTACTTTTTGATCGACCATCCTTATCATCCCACTTTGATCAAAAACTTGACCAAGTATAACTGATTTGGAGTAAGCCACAGCTAAAATAGCGCAGAATAATAAAATATGTTTAATATACATCTTGACAATATGCTTGCTTTTCAACAACTGAGTTGGGGATTTCTCTTATCATTTACTTAGGTCAGCACAGGTCAGGTTAGATGATTAAATTAGGTTATCAAAAGTTTAATGTTTATTTTGTAATGTAGTAAGCAGTTCTACTAAATGCACCTTTTTGTCATACTCTAGGTAAATTTATTTTTTCAATCTACGACTTTTTTCGTATAATGTCAAAACACCAACCAAAAATTTTTTTGTTTTATTTCAATGATCGTGTGCTTTGGAAAGCACATCAAAGCCGTTGGCCCCGGCTGCATTGGGCCCGCGGTCTTCATCCATACTCTGGGAAGATCCAGGAAGTCTGTTCCAGCAGTGGAGATATTATAAATTTACGCTCTATTAATGGCGATCAGTTGGTATTATAACTGCTTGACAGTTTCATAATCTTAATGCACATATGAACCAACCCTTATATTGTTTGTAATATGAACAAGTACAGTGAGTAAGCCGCTCAATTTACATTCTGAAGTCGTATGTTCATGATCATCAAAGAGGTCAAAACATGATCATGAACTTGACGTATGATGGTCTACCTCACTATTGAATGGGCCCAAATGTTTATTGGTTGTCAACTAGATTTACAACGTGTAATACAATTAATGGCTAAACCAGAATATTATTAGGGTTTAGCCAGACTCAATTTATTGTGATAAAATAAAATATATATATCTAGATATCCAGTTTGGTAGTCCCTAACAAGGGCGTCGCCAGCCCATGGCCCAGGAGGGGCAAGTTAATATTAAAGAGGATGAGAAAAATATTAATTGTAGAAACAGTCAAGAGCACCTAGTGAATTTATTCAAACTTTTGCAGGATTTATCGGAAAAGCAAGTCAATTGCACGGCCTTAGGACTTTGGTTATTTGCAGTTGGCTACATTTTTTAACCTCTAGGGGGGGCAGCGCCCCCCCCCCCTGCCCACCCCTGGCGACGCTCTTGGTCCCTAACTACAATATTCGGCATTAGGGGTTTTTGGTATAGGTCCGGAAAATGAGACATAATGGATTCTCTATCGTTGTCCGGACGCCGGAGGCCGCGCAGGCATTGATGAATTAAAGTTTACAATATGTTTGGTTAGTGAAGTCGCAACCTTTAAAGGCAGGTAATATGATCAATTTTATCGACAAAACCCCCCGCATGCCTATCTCCTGTTGGAATGACCGGCATTTTATATTTGACTTTTTATTTTAGATGGCCCTGCCGAATTTTAAAAGTCTACAGTTATAAAAAAAAAACTGATAAAAATGATTGTAAATTTGTCCATTTTCGAAAATATTTTTTTTATTACGGGTACGTTTTGGTCATATTTAAACAACAATAACTTTCGAAACATGCAACTCAGAGCAATGATTTTAATGTCGTTTTGTAGATAATATTCCTGTGTATATTAAAAATGCAAAAAAATTGCACATTAATGTCCTAGTTTTTGAGATCTGTAAGAAAACTAAAATAAAAACCGGCCAAGTGCGTGTCGGGCCACGCGAAGTAGGGTGCCGTAGGTATATTATACCATACCATATTTTAATACCGCTATCATTTTCGTCTGAAAAAATAACTTTGTTTTTCACAGTGTTTGTATGAATGACAAAGTAATATTTGCGGTTTTGGAAAATGTACTATATCTCGAAAACTAATTACTGTATCCCGTTTAAACCAATTTTCGTTAAAAGTGTTTATTAAGATCTATAGTTTTATATTTTTTTAATTTTTCACCCTTTTACTTTAAAAGTTAAAGAGGGGGGGGGACACAGATTTTACCACTTTGGCGGCATATATATTTCAAAAGGTTGACTTTGAAAAAAAATAGTCAGTGTCATTTTAAAGACCTATCCATAGACACCCCACAAGTATTGGTTAGATAAAAAAAAAATTCAGTTTCAGTTCCATGTATGGGGAGCCCCCCCTTAATCTTTTATTTTTTTTATTTTTGTGTAAAAATCGTAAAGCGGTTCACAGAATACACCCACCTACTAAGTTTCAACTATGTAGTCCTAATACTTTTGGATAAAGTGGCTGTGACATACGGACGGACAGACAGACAGACAGACAGACATAACGAATCTATAAGGGTTCCGTTTTTTGCCATTTTGGCTACGGAACCCTAAAAAGTACACTAATTTTGGATTAAAATTTACTTTAGTAATTTTTTATGACGTATTAAAGTTAAGAGTTTACATAATTTTTTTTTTACTTGATAGGTGATATTATTAGCTTTCGAAGTGATTTTTATAACTGGAAGACTATTAAATCCGGAGAAATTAATATTTTTCGGCAGGGCCATCTAAAATAAAAAGTCAAATTTAAAATGCCGGTCATTCCAACAGGAGAGGGGATAGACCCCAACATGTGGGGTGTTTTGTCGATAAAATTGATCATATTATCCGCCTTTAAAAGATACGACATCGTTAATCAAACATATTGTATAAGCATGTACACATTATGGTTTTACTTCATCATTGCAAAGATGATTCACAAAGTTCACAAATATTGTGTTGTAGTGTGAATCGTACGAATAAATTACCTACCAGATTTATAAATTGTGACGTCATTTAAACTTTTTATAGATTTATTACGATATGTGTTGTTGTTATGTTAATTGATCCGGATGCTATGTTGATCATGACAAATTATTTGTTATTTAAACATATATTTTCCTAATATATGTTTAAATAACAAACAATTTGTCTAGAATTACAGTTTCTCTAGATTCTAGTGAAGTCGCAAACATCATGGTTATAAATAAAAACAATTTATCTTCATTTAATCGATTGATTTTTAATTGAGCTAATTTTGCTTCTATCTTCTCATTCTACCTTGAGGGGCCCTATTTTTGAATCGCTCGAAGCCAGTCGAGCGCTCGTTTCTACTGATTTTCGTTCGACATCTCATTGTTTTGAGTCATATATCGAACGAAAATCAGTCGAAAAGAGCGCTCGACGCCTGCCGAACGATTCAAAAATAGGGCCCCAGGTCGTAGTTAAACAAAAACTTATATAAATCATACATTAAATTATGGAAATCATTGGTAATAAATGGCGCAAAATACTTTCAAGTTACAAAAGTCAGAAAAACGATATTTAACACTTAAGTAGGTATTGCTGTATTGCTAGAGATCGTCTTAGATTAAATGTAGATTACATTTAATCTACAACGAGCTTATAAATTCGTCCAAGGTGGTATTCGTCCAAGATGTCGAGGCTATTAAACTGAATAAAATAACAGTATGTCACATTATATAAAAACTTTATTTTATTTACATTAACAAAAAACATTATTTATTGCCGCACTTGACACTATTTCTTCCCGTGTTGAGACAAAAATTCCTTACTTGGCAAAGCGTAGATCTGCACCCAAAAATTGTACCCTCGGAACACACTCGGGCCGTCCAACTCTATAGTGACGTTTTGCATACCAATCCCTCCCTCCTTCACGTACACTTCCCCCCACTTGTCTTCTCTCAAATCCATAATTTGTACTGCATTAATCACTTCATTCTTCGAACAATTCACTGTAAAAGTCTCAGATCTAACCCAAATAGCCGGATTTTCTTGATGGACTTTACTGTAAATCAATTTTGAACCAATATCAGGGTACCCAAGAAATAAATCATGAGATTTACAACCAAAAACAAGAAGTGTTATCCAAACTATTGATGATGGAAACATTTTTGATACGTCTTCACAGATAGGTGGTACAAATTATAATAAATGCGTAGTCAGAAAACTTATAGAAGATTCATATGTAAATATCGGATTAACAGCGTAGTGCCAATAAGTTGATCTTATGAATGGACATGGTGACATCATTTCCATCTAGAAGCGACGCGGTTTCCTCGTAAAATAAGTTAATATATTATAAGGAAGGGCATAATGTCTTTAACACTTAGCTGCGAACGAGTTGTAGCATGATCTAAATAGATTTGTGTCGCATATAAGTGCGAGTTTCTTGTAAATCGTTCAATTGTGTTTTCGTTGTCTCCATAAAATGTGGAAACTCAGTTTTGTAGTTATACTCAGTATCGTAGTTGTCGAATCTAGTGATTTAAGAGTAGGATACGTACAGCCTTATTCAAGGAGAATTTATAATGACATCAGAGAAGCTACCGCCTATTTACTCTGGTATAGGAGCGAAGATCTTACAGTCAATGTGACTTTGCCAGGGGATGGATTGATTTCAGCCATTTTCGTGACTGATTTGACTGAGGACTTGAATGGCAAAGCTTCTATAACAAATGGTGGTATTGGTATGAAAACTGTGACGATTCATTTGGAAACTACGTCGTTAGTTAAAGGATACAGATTTAGGATTGAAGTGTTTGCCGATCCAGATTTTTATAATGTTAGAGGTAGTGCCAATTATTATGACTCAGTTAATGCAAATTATGCAAGGAAATATTAAGAGTAGCTACTTTTCCAATCCTTTTGTGATTTACTAATTTATTATGGCTCCTTTGTATGTATACCAATCCTAGTTACAAATAGTGTGCATAATAGAATGTTCGCTCTTTTGTAATAAAATTTCTTACAATAATGAACAAGTGTTTTATTAAATACTAGTTTTATTAAATATTATATTATTATATTTAATATGAAATGACATCTGTATTAGCACTAATTAGAAGTAGCAGACTGCAAAAGTTGTCACTATTTCTACGATCTCATTCAAACCAAATGTTATAAGTAATTATGAATCTAGGCAGTTTCCTTATATTAAATTGTATTGGTTATTAGAATAGAAACCCATCTTAGATGAAAGAGTTTTTAAAGTAAGTTGGTACTTAGCATGTACAAAACCACAACTTTTCATTTCATTAATGAAATAATATCTTATTTATTTATTTTCATGCACAGTTTCCGAATAGTTTCTTGACAATTTGATCTCCACATTCACCATTGGTACTTGTGAACGTTTATTGAACAATTATGATGGTAATGTGACATACACACTTGAATAGGTACAGACCTATTCAGTGTTGAGCAATACGAGCTTATGTCATTAACATTTCTATAAGTAATGAAGTCATTACCCTATTCGTTCTTCCCCTCATTAAGGAAAATTGTTGTTTACCGATCGGTACACGTACATGCAGAGACGATGCATATTATCACAGTACCTATTAGTGATATTATTATAAAAGGCTCATCAATAGATTCTTCTAAGAAACAAAATATGAAAACATTCAATACGGAGAGAATTCGAACGTGCGCGTTCTGGCATACCGAACCACGCGCTGTGATCATTTCACCAGCAATGTCACATTCGATAATTGAACAAGATCAATAATATTACATTTATCATACAAGCACAATGAGAAATTTTATCAATTTAAACAAAACAAGACTCCATTTCCTAAATTAGGACCAGGGAGTAGGTGATTCCTTCGTAATTCTTAGCGCCATCGCACACGGGGGACTTTTGTCTCCGCAACTATTTTGTCTCTCACATACTTTGTATGAAAAGTTGCAGACGACCGCGTCGCTTCGTGTGCGCGCTTCCATATAAACCCGTGGACTTGAGACAGAGACAAAACAGTTGCAGGGCGACTAAGTTGCCCGTGTGCGAAAGCGCTTAGCTAATACGTTTCTGTCTTTAGATGATCTAAGTTTACTGTTAACAAAAATTTAAAAAATTAAAAACCCGCCTGCCTAAAAAGACAAGTCAACTGAAAAGATGGAAACAAGATTAAATATTAAAGGCAACATTATAACACGCAGTTGGAGGCATGCATAAAGAAAGTGACATTATGAATGATTTGAGTTATATGCCTCCGACTGCATGTTATAATGTTGCCTTTAATATTTAATCTTGTTTCCATCTTTTCAGTTGACTTGTCTTTTTAGGCAGGCGGGTTTTTAATTTTTTTTTATTTAATTTTTTATTTATTTATTTTTAGTTATTATTTATATGATATACCTTTTTGAAATCCTTATAATAAGCCCTTTAATTTGACACCCATATTGCAGTATTCTAAAAATCTGTTCAGCCGTTTGAAAGGTATGAGGTAATAAAGAATATTACATACAAAATTACAAGATACGTGCGAAAAACATAACCCTCTTGCAGTCGGGTAAAAAAGAAAACTGTAACTATTTCACTTTTGTTTCATAAAATTAGCATGATTGCCCTTGGATTTATTAATTTCACCTGCTCGCCTTACATATCACGCAAACTCAACGTAAAGCAAGGCATTATATCCCAAGGGATCTATGGGACCAACTCTAAAATCGCGAAAAAAAAATCAGCTGTTTCATACAAAAATTAATAACGAAAATATACAAATGTATGAAGCAGCTGTTTTTTTTTTCGCGATTTCAGAGTTGGTCCCATAGTAAAATTTGTTCAGTTTGATGGTCCGAAGAAATGGTTTTCTCATTTTGCGTTAATTTATTAACACGTTGTTTATGGGCAATGTAAAGACGATTTATTTGAATTGGACTGGTCACTACATAGACATAGAAAAATTTTCGCTGCGCTCAAGAAGACCAACAAAGCGTGGAAAAGAGAAGTTAACATCATATGGACACGGTCTACGTAAAAAAGAAACAAAAAATCAAGTGACATGTGCCAACATTTTTTACAGTAAGAGCCCCTAGCGTCCCGCCTAGCAAATGAGCAATCACAGTTTGTTTAAAATATTTTTTAATCTTAATTAGAATTTAAAATAAAGGTATCATGGAGCTATAGTGTCTTCTGCTCTAAGTAGTTGTGATGTGACAAAAAGAAACAATCCAAGTAATCACACTTTTCAAAGGTAAATAAGATATTGCCACACATTTCTCTAAAACCAAATTTCGCTACATTTATTCGTTTATCGACAAAGAAAACAGTATGGAACATAGTTTATTAACTTCCTTTGCCATAATATAGTCATATTTTATGGATCTAAGTCATATTTTACGTATCTCATATAAAATGTATTGATTCGTTTTCGGATCACCTGTTTATTGACTTTGTTGTTCTTTGATTGTTTGTTTGATTGATTGTTTTCTATTTCTATGGGTCACTATAAGCGAATCAAAAAAGGCGTAATTATTGCAAAGAATGTGAAAAAATCTCACTACATCGATTGCGGATCTGGCCGATGGATTTTCTAAGAATGAAGAGAAACAAAATTCAGTGTATTTTAACATTTCCGTTCCGTATTTATGTAGCCGAGGAGTTTTTATTGTCTCGCAGAAATATAAGGTGTGTAAAGTAGAGTAGACTACGATACGACTCTGGGATAAGCCTGCCTTCATCTTGAACGGCTTAGTACCTTCAATCAGGACATTACTAATTTACTATTCCCTAAGCGAGCCTATAAATAACTAAAATAGCATTTAGTCGCAAAACCTGATACCCGGCAAAGTCACGGTCGTTTGATTTTACATAATATTTTCCGGGGTTTTGTGGTAAAATTAGGTTTCAAGATTAATTAGTCACACGGGTGATGATCACCGCGACATTGAGCGACGTCATATGACACGTCTCAGCGTGATAGATAGGTAATGCCTTTCTTGTTTGTTTGTTTGGGACGACTTTATGCTGAAGAAAATCACGCAATTTAATCAACGCAATTTTTAAGAAACTTATTTATGTAACACACATAATAACACAACTTTGATACGCCATTTTGAATTACACTAACTCGTATGTACCCATTTTAAAAGGGTTTCCTATAGAACTTATTCAATTTGTAATTATATGTACAAGACGACAGGAAATATTTTCTACTGAGTACAGGGTGCTAATTGTCTAATTGTCTAATTTCAATATCTATCGCAATCGCTCCGTACCTTAATGGTAAAAACGGGACTCTATTAGGTACTAAGACTCCGCTGTCTTCTATCTGTCTGTCACCAGGGGGCTAATTGTCTAATTTTAAAAATCTATCGCAATCGCTTTCGTTTGACAGATGGATGTGACACATTGCTGCATTTCTTTGGTAAGTTTTTATTTGTGCCAAAAAGCAACTTCAATGGATTACATCCTGAAAGCGATTGCGATAGATTTTGAAGTTAGAGAATAGAAAGGCAGGCTGTATCTCATGAACCGTGATAGCTAGACAGTCGAATTTTTCACAGGTGATTTATTTCTACTGCCGCTATAACAACAAATACTAAAAACAGAATAAAATAAATATTTGAGTGGGGCTCCCATACAACAAACGTGTTTTTTTGCCGTTTTTTGGTACGGAACCCTTTGTGCGCGAGTCCGACTCGCACTTGGCAGGATTTTAACCCCATTCTTTATCTACGCGAGTTGTACATTCCATATTACAGCATTGCCACAGTGTGTAAAAAACAAACCACTTAAGCGAGCATCCTATTGCTCTGTATGTTAAACGGTAGTGCCTATGCGTTTGATTCAATCAAATTTCTAGAACTAAATTGTTTGTTTATATAGACTTTGACCTAGACCTAATTTACAGTCACGTCTTGGTCTTATTATGACCGCATGCGCATATAGATTTAGGTATCTATACAGACGCGCATATTTTACCGAAAACTTATAAGAAAATCAGCCTCAAAAGTAGGTGAACACTTTAACACCATATCACGCCAATTGTTGCAAAGAATTAGTAGGTTTATTTTAGGTTTTGGGTTTGAGAGTTGGCATGACACAGTACTAAATTCTGCCACTTTTGACGTCAATCGTACCATAATCTTCTCTTGTTTAAATAAAGGAAAGGAAAATGACTTCACTTGTGACAGTGTTATCAAATTAAAGTCCACAAAATACTTTACAGTTGTTGTTTGTTAAGAACGACTTTCAACTATATGGAACCATGAGTTTATAATAATATGTTAGAACAGAGGAAAGGTGATTTTGAAGTAACTTGCCCCACTTTTTTGATACTTTATCACTGATCTCAATTTATAATTTACCAAACCAAGGTATTCTATATTATTTTATTCTAATAAATTAGTGCCTGGAGGGAAATCTGAAATATGCAAAATAAAATAAAAAAAAACATACTGCAACTATGCTCAGTGACGAAAAATTAGTAAGTCTACAACAGGGATGCACAGACTTATTGAGACCATGGGCCATTTGGGAAAATGATAAACTAATGGCGGGCCGCCGGAAAATAGAAAAAAAATCTTTTAAATGTACGAGGGAACACTTTTGCTGGCGGGTCGCGGTCTGTGCATCCCTTTTTTTTGGCCCGAGAAAAATGCCTTCGCATACCACCCTCGCGCGGGGAACACGGGGACGGTTATGTGGTGCATCCACTACAAACCCCGGAGTGTTCCTTCCGCGCATTGGACGAGGACAGTCGGGATCGGTGTGGCAGTCACCGCGTCCCCGCCCTGCGCCGGTGGTCTATGCATCCCTGGTCTACACTAATGACTTTGCAGAACCAATTTAGTAATCAGTAGAATAATTGGAGACTATCGATTGTAAATTGTTATTAAATTTTTTTTTTTTTTTTTTTTTATACACAACGGGGTAGTGCTTGGCCTTCATCTCACCTGATGTTAAATGACGATAAGGCCGAAGGTGGAAGCGCACTACACCCGGAATACTGGCTATCTTACCTCTAAAAATAAATCTAAAAAATCATTCGTCATTTCATATCAAATCTCTTTTTATTTGAATGTCTATGCCTATTAATAAATCATTAGGTACGACGTCATTGTTCTAGGACCTATGACCTAAGTACCTACAATCTACATGTATCATCATAATAGCCAGCAGTGTTATAAGAGGCCTCCGTTGGCCTAAGCCTCTTTGATTTTTCAGCACTTAATTGGACTTATAGAAAAACATTCATTGTACAATTTATTATGAACTCTAAAGACGTGCTGTCGGACATCCTAAATCGAATTGGCACGCTTGGCAGGTGCGTTTGAGACCGCGGTGATGGTCCGTTCGTTACCCTTGGAAAACATTTCCGCCTGATTACATCAGCATAGATGTAAGATGTACATATGTATAAGTGATTAGTTGCATTTTACGACACTCCATAAAAATGGTTGGAGTTATTCTACTTTGCCGTAAGCACATGGCTTTTAGACAAGTTCTTACCAACAATAACGTTCAAAAATATTAAACGCCAATAAATTTACTTGACTGCTTTCTTCACTCTTGCACAACGCAATCAATTCTATATAAAACAAAAGGACGCTCCTTATTCGCATCAGTAACGAACGAACGACGCAAAAATGCGCGCTTTATCACTGCTTTCTCTGCTCTGCCTCATCAGTGCATATACGTGCCAAAGCCATGACCTCGTGCTCGGTCAGGCTTCTTACGGCGATGTGGTGATATATAAAGTCAACGAATACAAATATGCATTCCCTTTTATAACGAGAAAGAGTACCATAGAATACCCTGAACCAGGACAGACGAACTTCGCTTATATAAAGGCCATTTACGTCAAGGATAATGACAGCGATGGAACAGGGGGTTACCCCGCTATTGCCTCAGGAGGTGTGGGCCAGAGATTTGTCAAGATCAAACTGAAAAGTCAAAAAGGCAATGGATTCAACTTCACCATTACTATTTACGGAAGATTTTGACTTACTTCAGGTTCATGGTAGCCTGGTACTTTAAATGTTTGCCATTTTTATTTACTGTTTTGTTTAATTTATTTGATCAGTCTAGTCCTGTATTTTTGTGTCGATTAAATTGAAATAAGTGAAGCTTTTTTCTTTTTTGTGTTTAATGCAAGGTGCTAAAATATCTAATGATCTATTTTTGCTAGAATTAAAACATATTTTTGTGAGTATTCTCAAAGTGTGCAATCAATGTAAATTAATATGAATTTTTCCACTTTCCTAAATTATACATTATATTTCTACATAAAATGCGATTACATTGACAATAGTCAGTGATCCGCTTCAACTTTACTCGTAAAGGAATATGGAAAAAAGAAAATTTTACAAATTAAAATTCGACGATTTGTACTGCAAGCGCTATGAAGTTTGTCACTTCAGTTGTACATTATTAATTTATTCGCATTACTTATCACATAAATTAATTAAAACCTACCTAATGATTGCTACTGTGTAGTGTGTAGGTTATTGTGATGCCTTAAATTTGTAAAAACGAAATAATGAAAAACTATTGTAATTTCTTTTATCTTCCACTCTCCTAGTTTATAAGTTGTGTCTGTTTAGTCACTAGTAAATATTAGTCTACTTTGATAAACTGGTCCAATCCTATGTGACAGTCAAGTTAGTTGACACAAATACACACTCCCTTACAATATCTTCTATATCAAGAAATAAACATTGCTACATAGAATTCTTAGCAGCGTCGCTCAGCAAATATGAACTGTATTACAAAGGCATGAGGTAGTTATTGTAACAATGTTTTCAGTCTTTTGTTTTCCGTACTGAATCACGCTTACTCATAAAATGACAAACAATACTCGTATTTTCTTTCATACCATTTTCCTTCAAACATTAAAGCTGTAATAAAACAAATAACCTATTTAGAAGCTAGTTCATATTTTGTGCTATTAGTGAAGGATAGTAATAAACAATTAGTAGGTAAAAATATTATGACATACATACTTAATATTATTTAATAGACAATTAAAATCACAATTTATTTTATTATAATCGGTGCTTAAATTAATGGTTCTTTTAATAAAGTTTAACGTGAAATTTAGGAGCGTCATAAATGATTTACAAAACAATATAACAGCATGAAAAGGGTGCTTTTAGGCATAAAAACTCGCAGCAAAATCGATTTTTGCGAAAAATAAATTGTTCTAATATTACGAATCAATTTTTTTCAGCCTAGTATGCATCGAACTTTTTCTGAAATATTACAAAAAATGAGTGCGTCCAGCGATGAAAAAGTGATGAAGATAATTGTCTAACTCGAATAAAGAGTTGAGAGAACAAGTTTCTAATGCTGAATTTTGCATTTTATCAGGAAAGTCACGTGAAAACAACTATTTCTACATATAACACTTTTCTCACTGGTAGAGACATGAAAAGTTGTACTTACGTTTAAACGTAAGTACAACTTTTCATCTCTCTACCAAAGTTCTGTTTTAAAGTTAACTTTAGTGCGCTCGCAGCACAAATAACAATTTTCTTTTCTCATACTCGGAAAGTGATAATTAAACCAAGCAGCGAGTGGAAAACACTGCTTTCCCTAGGGCGGAAAATAATTAATAAATCTAAAGATCTCACACTACGCGCAACTATCAAAGGCATTGAAAATGTAATTAACACGACTGCCCAAAAAGGGTTCAGAGTTCATGTATGTTTGTGGGTATGTGAGTTTCTTTATTCCACCATAAGTTCTAAATGACTCAACGTATTTGGATGTATGGGGTATCGTTAGAATCCTTTTTCCGAGTGACACTAGCTATATTTTCTTTAAATAGTCAATATGGTGACATGACTGTACTACACCATTTTCATGTGTGAAAAAAAAATCTTCAATTTTTACAATATGGCTATCAAATGAAAGACCTTAATGAGCACATTTCAATAGTACATTATGAAACAAGTTAGCTTAGGTTGCCCATTGCACACAAGGCTGTGGGTTGCAGCCCGAGCCGCAGGCGAGGGCGTAACTTAGCCGAGTGTGCAATGAGCAAAAGCTGACAAGTTTCATACGACGTTTTTCAACACATTTGCGAGGAAAATACAAAGTAATTTACCACACAGCAACAAATTCGACAAAAACAAAATATGACAATTATGGGAAAAGGCGCGTAGGTATTTTGTTTTTTTCACAAGCCCAATGCAAGAATATTTTGCGAACAAAGGGGTGAGTGAGCATACAGCCTACTTCAAAATTATAATTTTAAGTGATAAAATGCAAATATTTTCATATTTATAACAAAATATTGTGAATTATGAATAATTTGATAATAATAAATATTTGTTTGACTTAATTAAGAACTTACACATTTATTTATTTTAAAAATGAATATGAAATTTCAGTGGCATACAACCTTTTTGTTGTTATTAAAAAAAAAAACCGGTCAAGAGCGAGTCGGACTCGCGCACCGAGGGTTCCGTACAATCATAAATATACTTGGATATGTTATTTTAGGACAGTCTTTAAAAAAGTAGGATAAACGGCAGACAGGTGGAAGGGCGAACAGGCGGACAGTTAATTTACAAATGCTGCTTATGGTGACTGAAAAACGTTTCAGCCACTCCACATTGCAAAATGTTTATATAACTAGTCCATCAGCCATTTTAATGTCCCCACTGCTGGGGCACAGGCCTTCCTTATGGGTGGATAAGGAGGACGGGCCATAACCCACCACGCGGGCCCAATGCGGATTGGTGGGTGTTAACGACTGCAAATGCAGCCGGGACCAACGGCTTAACGTGCCTTCCGAAGCACGGAGGAGCTTGATATACTAAATTTTTGGTCACCCATCCCATGACCGAACCTTGCGAACGTTGCTTAACATCCGCAATCGCTGGTCCAGGCGCTAAACCACTGCGCCACCGAGCTCCTCGTTATTATTATATTACTATATAGTAATATATACAGGGTCACTGGAAATATGACGTATTCCTGCTAAGGGGTTATAGATGATGTCAATACAAATATTTTTTGTTAGATAACTTTTTCTCAAAAAGTTAATAGTTTTTGAGTTAATTGAAATTAAGTATTTTTTTACCAAAAGTACGTTTTCAGACACAAAAATTTAAAATAAAAGATAACTACTGATTCGATTGCGGATTTTTTATTACTTTGGGATAGAAAACACTCTAAGTGTTGATAATGAATAAAAAAAAATACAAAAAGTACAGGTGTTTATAAAAACTTCAATCCTTAAATGCATTTTTTATTTTTATTTTTTCAAAGTTTTTAGAAACGGCAGCAAATATCTTTAAAAAGTTCTTAGTAACTAAGCGTGCATAATATTTTAAAAACATCACCATCTATTCAGCTTTTAGTTAAGGTATAAAACTTAATAATAACTAAAATAAAAAATGAGAAATTAAGACTTAAGTAAATGGCAGTCCCATTTCATGTAGCAAAAATTTCCTACTTCGAACGCTTCGGAGGTGGCCGTATTATCTTACTTATATCATAAATGTGAAAATTTGCTTGTTTGGATGATTGTTAATCAATCATGCAAAAGGGCTGAACGGATTTGGATGAAATATGGCACACAGATAGTTTAAAAGCCGGATTAAAGCATAAGAGGATACTATTATCTTAGTTAAAGGTTCCCTAGGGATTTTCTCGAATGTAAATGCGGATGAAGTCGCGGGCGGAAGTGAGTTTGCCATAAATGGTCGTGCTTACTAAAAATACTTTCGTCAGAATGAGTTCCACGACAGGATTTTTTCCGCCGATGAGTCAAAATTTTATACAGACGGCATCAAAAATAACCATGCATATCAGCCATTTTTAATGCCTTTATGCCAGGCCTTCTTTTTGGCTTGTGGATGAATAAAGCAGACGGGCCACAACCCACCACGTGGGTCCAATGCGGATTGGTCGGTGTTAACTCAATGTACCTTACATTGAGCCGTTGGTCCTGGCTACATTTACAGTCGTTAACACTGACCAATCCACATTGGGCCCACGTAGTGGGTTATGACCCGTCCGCTCTATACATCCACAAGCCAAAAGGAAGGCCTGTTCCCCAGCAGCTTGGCATTAAAAATTGCTGATAATGCATGGTTATTTTTGATGCCGTCTGTAAAAATTTTGACTCATCGGCAGAAAATAACCCTGTCCCAAAACTCACTCGGACGAAAGTATTTTTAGTAAGCACGACCATTTATGGCAAACTAGCTTTCGCCCGCGACTTCATCCGCATTTACATTCGAGAAAATCCCTTCTGAACCTTTAACCAAGATAATAGTATCCTCCTATGTTTTAATCCGACTTTTAAACTATCTGTGTGTCATATTTCATTCAAATCCGTTCAGCCGTTTTGCGTGATTTATTAACAATCATACAAATAAGCAAACATTCACATTTATGATATAAGTGGGATAATACGGCCACCACCGAAGCGCTCGAAGTAGGAAATTTTTGCTACATGAAATGGGACTGCCATTTACTTAAGTCTTAATTTCTCATTTTTTATTTAAGTTATTATCAAGATTTATACCTCAACTGAAAGCTGAATAGATGGTGATGTTTATAAAATATTATGCACGATTAGTTACTAGGAATTTTTTAAAGATATTTGCTGCCGTTTCTAAAAACGCTGAAAAAATAAAAATAAAAAATGCATTTAAGGATTGAAGTTTTTATGAACACCTGTACTTTTTCTAATTTTTTTTATTCATTATCAACACTTAGAGTGTTTTCTATCCCAAAGTAATAAAAAATCCGGAATCGAATGAGTAGTTATCTTTTATTTAAAATTTTTGTGTCTGAAAACGTACTTTTGGTAAAAAAATACTTAATTTCAATTAACTTAAAAACTACTAACTTTTTGAGAAAAAGTTATCTAACAAAAAATATTTGTTTTGACCTCATCTGCAACCCCTTAGAAGGAATACGTCATATTTCCAGTGACCCTGTATAATTACTTACTAAAGTATGAACTTATTCTTCGTTTATTCGTACGGCAAATGGTAGGTAATTATATTTGAACCAGCCACCAATTTATTATTGTAGTGTTAGGTTGCGCCATCTCTTGACCCATAGTGGAACTACTTTTTGCCCTTAGGTTAGCATGCTTAGGACAGCGCCATCTGTTGACTGGTAGTGAAACTAAAAAAAATTTGTTTGTTTTTTGAATTTCTAAAAAAGTGTGTTATATTGAGACATCGTTTTATTTTTCCTGTAATCTTTACATAAACTACTATCACATAGAATTATTTCAGATTTTTCTCTTTGCAAACTTCGGAGATAAGGGGGGGGGGACGGTATTTTTTTTTACATTTTTCATCATAAGTCGAAAACTATGCGGCCTAAGAAAAAAGAAAAAATTGTTTTAAAATGTGCAAACAGCGTTCTTTCATATGATACCCCACATGCCCTAATCACCTCACTTAAAATTTTTAAGACCCCTTTTCAGTCCCTGTTGTAAAAAAAATATTCATTTTATTATTTCTTTCTTATTTGCAAAATAGTTGGGCAAATGTCATCTAAAACTATTCCAAATTTCAAGTTGATACCATTAGTAGTTCTCGAGATATCCAGCTGTGACAGACAGACAGACAGACAGACAGACAGACAGACAGACAGACAGACTGAGTCACACCATAAGGGTTCCTTTTTTACCATTTTGGTACGGAACCCTAATAACTGTATTACCCGGTTAAATTGGGAATGCTCTGTTTACTCGCATAGAACTTGCAGTAAGGCACTAATTTTACTTTGTAGGGATAATTCTATAACAACCTAGTGTTTTATATATTATTGCACGCGTTTGTTATAGCTCGGTTTATGGCCCTAAAAGCGATGTATTAGGGCTCACTTTACGAGCAAGTGTGTTGAAAAACTATATAATTTGTCACTAAAAGGAGTGAAATAAAAATAAGTCATTATAAAAAATATTAAAAACACGACTGCCCTGCCAAAAACAAACTAAAAAGTTAAATAACAAGTGTCATTGCAGTCGGGGGACCTCTTTGATTAAAAACTGTTACACAAAATGGAGTTTTTTTTTTAAATAAAGCATGCAGACTGTCCTTGCGCGTAAGGGACAATCTTCAGACACTCAATAAAATCCTATAGTGTTTTAACTTCAGTCTTTTGTTAACTTGTACTAAAATACTTTCCCAAGATCATTAAAATCAAATTCATTAAAATACATCTTCAAAACTCCTACATAATGTCCAAAGTAATAAAATATAGTCAGCACAGTATACATTTCATATTTATTGCTTTATTTTATTACACCGAATCAAAATAACAATAAAAGAGAATCGACTTAATTTTTTTTCCCATTCGGTTAGTTGGAGAATGTTGCCTTATCAAAATACTTAATTATAGGCCATTAGTTAACTGAAGGGCCAGGAGGAACCATAAATTATTGAGTTTGACCATAGAGCTATGTAAAGACAGACAGAGATAATTTAAATTCGACTACCTCTAAAATATAACTCACTTTTTAATGATCTGGAATTTTAAGAAATGTTTTTTAAACAAAAGTGATTTAAACCGTTGACAAATATTTTTTTTTGTACAAACACTAAAATAAGTATAAACATATAAAAATTTGTACATCTCCAATCTTTAATATTAAAATCTTTTTTTTTGTTCTGCATAAAAATATAAACATTGTTATTAAATAGTAGTGAATAAAATATAATTAGCAAACTGCACGACGAGACGTTAAGACCAGTTTTTAATTAGTAAATTTAATAAAAAAATATTAATTTAATTTGTTATAAGTACATACGTTAGTACTATTACTTATTTATTCTGTGGCTATACCAGGTGTAACAAGACCTTCAACGAAACCGAGGTCTACGT
This sequence comes from Agriphila geniculea, assembly GCA_943789525.1. NCBI lineage: Eukaryota > Metazoa > Arthropoda > Insecta > Lepidoptera > Crambidae > Agriphila > Agriphila geniculea. The sequence continues at coordinate 5,476,099 of OX038894.1, read as the reverse complement.
CTTCATAGGACCGAGCGAGTGCGAAGCGCGAGCGAAGCGTCTCCGTTTCATCTTGGACAAAAAAAACTTTCGTATGTCCAGCTGTTCATCTGTTCTCCTCTACAGGTCGCATTACTCAACCGATACTCGTGAAATTTTGTGAGCGGGTACGATAAAATTATATAAAAAAACATATTTTAGCCATTTCGCAAAATGTTCAAAAATGTTACAAACGTAAGGTCTACTACAGACTACAGCTCACTCACAGAGCCACTAGTATTTATTACTTTTGAAATTAATATTTTATTCTATTGTGACTGATTTTAAGTCTATCGAGTAATCTATGAGACATTTGGTACGCTACAAAGTGTTTCGAATAAAGATAATATTAATGAGTTTCGGATTGACAATAGGTGTTAATGTTTTGATTGAATTTGATTTAGAATATAATTAAGTAGGTACCTATGGTGGTTGTACATAGGTATACTCTTACATACGTAGGTAGGTAAGGTAGTGTATCTAATTTGAAGCATTTTGTTTGGGAATCAGCTTCGTACCATCTGGTTGATTGGCTCCTGCTTTCCTTCTTTTTTCCTAAGTCAAATCTGGCAATTAAAAAAAGTTACTACGACTACTAGGAACAAGCATACTAATCAAATAACTAACATAATATGCTTATCAGTTGTAGTAGGTACTGTCAACATCATCATCATATCAGCCGCACGACACCCACTGTTGGGTATAGGCCTCCCTCAAGGATCTCCACGACGCTCGGTCCTGCGCTGCCCGCATCCAGTGGCTTCTCGCAACTTTCACCAGATCGTCGGTCCACCTTGCCACGGAGCGTCGTCCGGCGCGCGGTCGCCATACCTTTCCGCCCCAACGGCCATCGGTTCTTCTCGCTATGTGTCCCTCCCATTGCCACTTCAGCTGAGCAATCCTTCGCGCGATGTTGGTTACGTTAGTTCTCCTGCGGATCTCTTCATTTCTGATTCGATCACACAGAGAAACGCCGAGCATGGCTCTCTTCATTGTACGCTGGGTGACCTTGAGCCTCCTTACGAGACCCATGTTAGTGACCACATTTCACTGCTGTAAGTCATCACTGGCAACTGTTAATGTAGTACTGTACGGCTGTTTAATTATGACAAGTGAAATAACTAGAAAACAACTGGTTAATAGATTTATTTATATAAATAATCTAAGTGGTTAATATAGTGCTTGACAAATTAATGTTTTTTTTTCTCTTGTTACAGCAGCCTGGGTTTCCACGACTTCGAGAAATCGGCAAACCCTTCAGATCTCTACACCGACAAATCTCGAATGTGTGCCAAGCTTCGAGGGCTGACTCCTGGACAGAGGAGGATATGTCGTCGGAATAAAGACCACATGCCGGTGGTTAGCGCTGGAGTGAGGCGAGGCATTGTGGAGTGCCAACACCAGTTTAAGGATAGGAGGTGGAACTGTACGACGACCGAAGATGTTACTGTGTTTGGACCGCTTACTCTTATTGGTAGGTTCAGTGTAGGGAATGCAATCTCGCGAGATTTTGGCTAAGCCGAGATCTCGCGAGATTGATATTTCCTATCTCGCTATTTACGAGATCTCGCGAGATTGGTGAATTTGTTTTTCTTTTTTTACTAATTGTCACAATAATAGGATTTTTGTTGGGGAAATAATAAGTTTGATGTAATATTTAAAAATAATTTATTTCTATCACTATTCATTCATTCATTTTTTTTATTATTATTGAAGTAAAGAATTGAAGTAAAAATCACTATTCATTCATTCATTTTTTTTTATTTTATAGTTATTGAAGTAAAAATTTTGGAAATGTCTTCGGAAAAAGCATAAAGTATTTAAAGAGTCGTCGTCGAATCTTAATTAGATTAATTTAATTCTTAATCTTTTGGCCTTTTAATGCAGTCAAAGACCCTTTAAGTTTTTCCTGTAATGCTTCATCCTTTCTTGGTATTTTCGGAAAGTAATGAAGGAGGAATATCATCAGTATCATTAACATCATAGTAGCAGCTGATGTTGAAGGAATCATCGCAGAAGCTACGGGAAACACATGTATTTATGCTCCTGTACAATCTCGTTTATCTCGCGAGATCTCGTCTAATTTTTGGCCGAGATTAATCTCGTCAAAAGTGGCCGAGATCTCGCGGCTATCGAGATCAACATCCAGATTTTCCAAAATGGCGGACTATAATATTTTTGGTTGCGAAGCAGTTACTATGATGGGATGGGATGGGAAATCTATAATTTTAACGGTGATTTTATATGAGCTTTACTGCCTCTGTGGTCTAGTGGTTTTCCCACCCGTGTATGCAGGGGTCCCGGGTTCGATTCCCAGGAGGGGGGTACAATTTGTACTCGGTTTGGTTGGTGGTAGGGCTTATTTTAAGTCCGCCTAGCTAGCTACCACCATATTACCCTCAAGTCTGACGACTCTGACGCCATAACAACAATTTAAAAATTGTTGTATTCCTGCGTAAGATAGCTAGTTCCTCAGTGATGAGGATTCCAGGTATAGTGCGCTTCCATCTTCGGCCTTATCGTCACTTAACATCAGGTGAGGTGAAGGCTATTCCGTTGTAAAATAAAAAAAAGTTTCTGTGTAACAGGTATTTATAAAGGGGCTATTGTATGAAGTGTGTGACTAGACGCCATATTGTAGTAAATAGCAATTTTAATTTTAAACAAGTATAAGAATAATAATATTTTATTTTGCAAGCATTCACAGTACAAAAAGTTGTAAAAATAAAATGGCTTGTGCTCATGTGATGCACCAGATACTGGCATGCGAACAGTTCAGATAGAATGACGCTAATTTTACAATATCAATAAAAAAAAACCGGCCAAGTGCGTGTTGGGCCACGCGCCGTAGGGTTCCGTAGTTACCTTATACTGTACCATATTTAATACCACCTATCATTTTTCGTCTGCAAAAATAACTTTGTTTTTCACAGTGTTGGTATGAATGACAAAGTTATATTTGCGGTTTTGGAAAATATGCTATATCTCGAAAACTAATTACTACATCTCGTTCAAACCAATTTTGGTTGAAAGTTTTTATTAAGATCTACAGCATATATTTTTTTTAGATTTTTCACTCTCTTATTTCAAAAGTTAAAGGGGGGGGGGCACACATTTTACCACTTTGGCGGTTTATATCTTTCAAACGGTTGACTTTGAGAAAAAGTTGTCTTAGAAACCTCAATGTCATTTTTAAAGACCTATCTATAGACACCCAACACGTGTTGGTTTGAAGAAAAAATTTTTTTTCAGATTCCGTTCCATGTATGGGGAGCCCCCCCTTAATCTTTTATTTTTCTTATTTTTGTATTAAATTCGTTAAGCGGTTAACAGAATACATCTACGTACCAAGTTTCAACTGTGTAGTCTTAATACTTTCGGAATAAAGTGGCTGTGACATACGGACAGACAGACAGACAGACAGACAGACAGACAGACAGACAGACAGACAGACAGACATGACGAATCTATAAGGGTTCCGTTTTTTGCCATTTAGGCTACGGAACCCTAAAAATGGTTAGTTTATTAGTAGAAAACAATTACTGATTAAATAATGTCAAGTCAGTAAGCAAAGTATGCAAAGTCAATGAAATAGAAGCAAAGCTCTATCCAAAAAAAAAACAAAATAAAATAAAAACAATGTATTTAGTATTTATTTTCCTTGTAGATGTAGTATATGGAAGAGAGTGCGATTATGTAAGGTGGCACCCTGAGCGAAAGTTGCGTCGCGGTGAATTTTATTTAATATTATAATTCTAATAAGTACGTAATTTTAATAATGTTTCACGTGGAATTTTTAAGGCCCACAGTTTGGTATATATTCTGGTTCTGGTATTTAGACGGTATCGTCACATTCCCTCGTAGTCACTGCTAGAAGTAGACAGCAAAACTGCTAAAAGTGTCTGGCCACATTTGCTATCTACTTCTACGAATGACTACGAGGGCATGATACCTTCTAAAAATACTAGACCATGAGGCCTAAAAACTCAACGTAAAACATTATTAAAATATTTTCCTATTAATAACTTATTAAATAAAAACCTCTGAGGGCGCCACTTTCGGTCATACAAGCGCCTTAACAAGGCTAGTTTGAGGCCCGAGGCGAAGACTTTCCTCCCTCGATATACAATGTACTATTATAATAATTATAATGAAACAGAACGTCTAATTATAAGAGGTTGTTTCTGAAAAAACTGGATGTTCCCAAGTTATTCAATATTCGCCGTTTATTTAAAAATATTATATCGTTTGCGATGAAAGGAATATAGTATACATTTTGCGAGACACCGTTTCCGACAGTGGAGTGAAGTCTGAACAACAACAAAGATATACAGGGTCATTTTGAACTTACCATCCAAATTTTAAGGATGTGTCCAGTCCATGAAACTAAACAACTTTCTCTGAGAAACATGTGTCAAATTTCGCCACAAAATTTTGGTCATGCCATACTAAATTGATCACGTGATCTCTCTGATTTGTATGGAAAGTCGATTTTTATTTTACATATTTGACCATGTATTCCTTGGAGATAGTTGTTCAGTTTCATGGACTGAACACATCCTCAAAATTTGGATGGTATGTTCAAAATGACCCGATATAGCGTTGTTTCCATTTACATACTTACTCTTTGAGAAAGTTCATATTATATTCAAAAGATTGGAAGATGTTACAAAAACGAATTATAACTAAGTATACACGGTTAATTTCTAAGTATGTCTAAAAATGAAATGGGGATATCAGACCATGTAAATGAACAAATTTTGGCCAACGACGATATCACGAAAAAAAATAAGCTGTTCCATAGATAAGTACAATATCGACTCGACTATACAGGGTCATTTTGTATTCACCATCCAAATTTTGAGGATGTCTTCAGTCCATGAAACTGAACAACTTTCTCTAAGGAACACATGGTCAAATATGTAAAATAAAAATCGACTTTCCATACAAATCAAAGAGATCACGTGATCAATTAAGTATGGGATGATCAAAATTTTCTGGCGAAATTTGACACATGTTTCTTAAAGAAAGTTGTTTAGTTTCATGGACTGAACACATCCTTAAAATTTGGATGGTAAGTTCAAAATGACCCGATATAATGTATGGAACAGCTAATTTTTTTTCGCGATTTTGTGGTTGGCCCCATAGTAAAAGTTGTTCATTTACGTGGTCTGAAATCCCCTTTTCATTTTTAGATATACTTAAAAATTAACGGTGTATATACATGTGTATAAGGTGGAACAACATTTTTGTAACAATACTGAAACAGGTGTTAGTGTTGCTTAAACTGAACAACTTTTTCCAAGAAAAACGACAAAAAATAAATTATATTCTCATACAAAATGTATTGGTCAGCTGATCTACTTCGGAAATCGAAAGTGCGAATCGAAGATCGAAATTGGAAAGGCGAAAAATAATCGGTTTTTCGACCTAAGTATGTTCCTTTAAGAAATGTTCCGTTCAAGCCACACTTTTTTTTTCTGTTTTGAAATCTGCTATCAGTGGTTTCCACTATGAGCAAATGAGTTCCAGTTTTTGATCGGTGTAGAGTGTGTCCCTCAGCAGAGACATCTCCTCCTTCATTCCTCCTTACAGGATATCTTTCCTTTTAAGGAGCTTGGTATAGCTCCGAGTTAAGAGCTGTGATGCAAGAACATTTGGGTGTCTATCCAGTCTACCCCGGTATCTCTGGGTTGCATTGGCAATCTCTTCCAAAACTGTACTCATTTCCAGGGCCTCAATTCCGCTATTTTACAACAAATTGCTATGTCGCAGACACGCCATTGATTTGCTAACGCCATTGATCTAAAAACGGTATTCTCCTATTTTGAGAAGAACGTCGTCAAGCATATCGCTGGCATGTCGTCAGCATCGCATCAGCTTGGCTCATGGAAATAGTACTATAAACCGGATTGAGCGCTTCGCCCCAAAACGAGCCGACAGAGAGGTCAAGTAGATGTATGTGTCCTTTTCTTCATTAGGGTGACCAAACCGTATGGTTGGCCGGAGACATACATAATACTTTAAACTGTTTAATATAAACTTAAATACCTAGGTAGTTCGTTATTTATAATTAACACATTTTACCGCGTTTTTATTAGGTTGCTTGCTCTTTGTTTGTTTGAGCACAAATTTTGCAAACGATTTTATACTAAATTCCCGATGAGCTAGAGACTTGAAACTTTGAACACAGGTCAGAAATGGAAGGAAATGCAATATTACAGTGTCATTGAGGTGATCTGATAATGGAGCCGGAAGAACGCCACAGGAACTCTATTAGACTGAGCGGTCATGGGATTTTTGGTAACGATCAAGGAAAAGGTTAGATTCATTTTCATGGGTTGTAGAGTGGTCCCCTAATGTGAATGATCTCGGTCTGCCTGCTCTCAGTGGTTGCAACTTCAAGTTATAGCGCTTACAAGAGGCATCATTGTTACGAAAAAAAAACGATCAGAGAAATGGTCAGTTTTAGTATATATTCAAAGTATGTCGTCTCTGCAGATGAAACAAGTTGGTCTGCCGGCTCATAGTGGTTGCATTTCTGAGCTATGACGTGCGCAAGTCACGTCATTGTTACGAAAAAAAAACGATAAGGGAAATGGTCAGTTTTAGTACCTATTCAAAGTATAGTATCTCCACGGGTGAAACAAGTTGGTCTGCCGGCTCTCAGTGGTTGTATTTCAGAACTATCATTGTGTACGCAAGACGCTTATTTGTAGAGAAAGCCTAAAAAAACTTTGAAAAACGGGACAATAGGCGAATTTTTAAGTGCACGCCGGCCGCTTGCTAACTGTGACTGTATGAGTCACCTCCCCACCTTAAGGCATCTCTACACTCACGCGCGAAAAGCCCCAAACCTCCCGCAAAGCATAGTGTGAAACCGATTTAAATCGAATCCACACACCCGCGCGTGAGTATGGAGAGGCCTTTATGCCTATGCCACTGCGCACCCCCCCCCCCCACGTCCGGCTTTAGCGTCAATAGAAATGTTCGATCCGGGTGCCTTGTGTTGATATTCCGGATCGCCATGGATCGTAATTCACTGTATCGATCCAGATTATAGAATCTGGATCGATAGTCATCGGCTACACGCTCGGTAAATACTGTGGTCCAGCGCCATAGAGTAAATTTTAACCATGGATAGTAAAATATTAAACATTCCATACAAATTACGTTCCATGGTTAAAATTTACTCTATGGCGATGGACCACAGTTAGTCTAAGCGGTCACGGGATTTTTGGTAACGATCAAGGAAAAGGTTATATGCATTTTCATGGGTGGTAGAGGTCCCCTAATGTGAATGATGTCGGTCGGTCTGCCTGCTCTCAGTGGTTGCAACTTCGAGTTACAGCGATTATAAGAGGCTTCATTGTTACGAAAAAAAAAAACGATCAGAGAAATGGTCAGTTTTAGTACTTATTCAAAGTATGGCGTCTCCGTAGCTGAAATGATGTGGTCTGCCGGCTCTCAGTAGTTGCATTTCAGAGCTATGAAGCGCGCAAGTTACAACGAAATTTTTTTTTATCAATTTGTATTTTTAAAAATTCCAATCGATAGAACTCTTTATTATAATGAAAAAAAATCTTAAGCAATTTTTTTCTAAAATGAATAGATTGGTCGGAAAAAAATACTTTGTTTTTTTTTGTATGGTGAGATATTCAATGTGCTCTTACGGCTAATTCCTAATTGTTTCTGCCTCAAAACTACTTCTGCGTCTATATTTTACTGTTATTTTAAACATTTAAATAATCCTACACTATCAACGCGCGCCCAAAATTGTCCGTTTAATACGTATTGGATTTTGAAACAGTATCAATGATTTTTTAAATTTTTAACATTGTGTTGTTATTTTCTTATCAAAATCGTACCAAAAACCAAGTTTCATCGAAATCGGCCCAAAAACAAAAAAGTTGACCGCCATCTTGGATTTTTTAAATTTTCAACATTGCGTTGTTATTTTTTTGTCAAAATCGTACCAAAAACCGAGTTTCATTAAAATCGGCCCAAAAACAAAAAAGTTGGCCGCCATCTTGGATTTTTAGTTTTTTAAAAATTGCGTTGTTATTTTCTTGTCACAATAGTTCCAAAAACCAAGTTTCATCGAAATCGGCCCAAAAACAAAAAAGGTGGCCGCCATCTTGGATTTTTAGTTTTTTAAAAATTGCATTGTTATTTTCTTGTCAAAATAGTTCCAAAAACCAAGTTTCATCGAAATCGGCCCAAAAACAAAAAAGGTGGCCGACATCTTGGATTTTTAGTTTTTTAAAAATTGCATTGATATTTTCTTGTCAAAATAGTTCCGAAAACCAAGTTTCATCGAAATCGGCCCAAAAACAAAAAAGTTGGCCGCCATCTTGGAGTTTTAGTTTTTAAAAAATTGAATTGTTATTTTCTTGTCAAAATAGTTCCAAAAACCGAGTTTCATCGAAATCGGCCCAAAAACAAAAAAGTTGGCCACCGTCTTGGAGCTTTAGTTTTTAAAAATTGAATTGTTATTTTCTTGTCAAAATAGTTCCAAAAACCGAGTTTCATCGAAATCGGCCCAAAAACAAAAAAGTTGACCGCCATCTTGGATTTTTTATATTTTCAACATTGCGTTGTTATTTTCTTGTCAAAATAGTTCCAAAAACTGAGTTTCATCGAAATCGGCCCAAAAACAAAAAAGTTGGCCGCCATCTTGGATTTTTTAATTTTTTAACATTGTGTTGTTATTTTCTTATCAAAATCGTACCAAAAACCAAGTTTCATCGAAATCGGCCCAAAAACAAAAAAGTTGACCGCCATCTTGGATTTTTTAAATTTTCAACATTGCGTTGTTATTTTCTTGTCAAAATCGTACCAAAAACCGAGTTTCATCAAAATCGGCCCAAAAACAAAAAAGTTGGCCGCCATCTTGGAGTTTTAGTTTTTTAAAAATTGCGTTGTTAATTTCTTGTCAAAATAGTTCCAAAAACCGAGTTTCATCGAAATCGGCCCAAAAACAAAAAAGTTGGCCGCCATCTTGGATTTTTAAAATTTTCAACATTGCGTTGTTATTTTCATGTTGAAATAGTATCAAAAACCGAGTTTCATCGAAATAGGCGCACAAACATGAATTTGATTATTATTATTAATTTTACCGACTCGCCTGCGACCTCTAGCCATTCCAATAGAACAATTTCGTTATTTTGGAAATCTGAAATGGTGCAGTATTTATGGTCACACTAGTTTTGTAAAGTAACATTTCCTATAGATTGAAATTCTTAAATTGAAATTCGGCGCCAAGGTCAAAATCGGAGTTGCCAAGATTGACACTTCTATTTATTACCACCTCACCGATGATAGCTGATTAGCATTATTTTAGATATCTAATTAAATCAAAAGAGTAAGTTTTGTTTTATATTACAATTATTATGTGTCATTCTAAATTAATATTTAAATAGTATATATTCGACTTCCCATTCCGAATCCATAATTTTGATACACTACTTGATTGGTAACGACATATTTTTAGTCCCTACTATCGTGGTATTATTGTTTAGTAATGGCAATTGTGCGAACGAGACACCGACCTCCACCTGGTGTTGTCTCATTCACACAGTAGTGCCTTCAGTCAATGTCGTCGATAGAATTTCAACTCTATGACAAATGCAATAAAGTTGAATTTCTTTTAAACGATAAGTGAAATTTTTTGTAGAGTACTCACTCCCTATTATAAACCTCCTTGGCTTGGCTTTAAACCATAAAGAAAACAATAACTACACAGAGTGGGTTGTATTAAAGTGGCAACACACGGACGGATTTCCGTTTCGGAATTCCGTTCATAAGTAATGGCAGGATAATTTTGCTGATTCACAAATCCTCCACCAGTCGGCGTACTACCACTAATATGGCGCTAGTGTAGATGTAGATCTGTCATTTTGTTGTTTTCTAGGTGTTACTTTCAATTTTTGTATGTTGGAAGCAATTTTTTGTTAATATCAATTATCAATATCAATAAAAGTTTATGGTGGTATTACGACTAGACCATCTTCGTAAGGGAGGATGCCTATCTAGGATGCTCATAATGCCAGATTTTTCAGAAAAATGCCCGTCTCTTGTAAAAAAAAGGCCGCGCAGCGCGATTTTTAGTCAGCGTCATCCAATAATCTTGTAATTTTGCCCAGCGTTAGAAAAAAAATCAGCGGTGCAGTGCGATTTTCAGTCAGTTCCATCTACTACTCTTGTAATTTTAACTGTCTATAGTAAAAAAACATCCGCGCTTTGCAGTTTTTGTCAATTTCATTCAATAATGTTGTCATTTGCCTATTTCTTTAGTAAAAAAATTGGCCGCACAGCTCAGTTTTTAGTCAATTTCATCCACTATCTACTGTTTTAATTTCTCCTTTAGAGAAAGGATATTACTATATTACTAGAGAGTAGTCGTAAAAAACAGCCGGGCAGCGTGATTTTTAGTCAGTTTGGTTTACTATCTCACTATTAATTTAAGTAATGACTGTGTGTGTTTTATCCTGGTGGGCGGGCAGGCCGCGGGCTTGCGTGATTGGAGTTGGAGGCATGTATGTAGGCTTTCAGCGAGACCCACGAAATGCAAAAATGCCTGTCTCAGCTTAGCGCCGGCCGCACGCCTGTCTAAACCAAAAATGACTGTCAAATGCGGAAAATGCCTGTCAGATGGTAACCCTTGTGACTAGCTAGATGACAAGAAATCCCCCGTTTGCAGTGTTGCTAACTTGCGCTCAGTGTAAGTGTAAAATATATTTAGTGCTGTTACCAGCGCTCACTTTTAGAAATGCATCTAAATTGGTACTGTTTTACGATCAGAAGCATTGGTGCGCGGGGCCCGTAGCATTTGCTGCTCTTGCTATATACCTACGTGTTTAATCTACCACTCTAACTTCCACGACAAAGTCTTCAAGTTTGCCAAAAGATGTCTTTTGCAGTCGGGCTTATAAAATAAATATCTCAAAATAAAGTAAGAAAGAAGTAAAAGCACAAAATAGATTTAAGTTGGTGAAAGGTACAATAGGTCAAATACAATAAAAATCGCCTTCTTAACTAGTAATTTAAGGCGTCCTACTACCCACTACTAGCGCCGCCAATACATTGATTTTTATTATTCGTCAATCAAGTCAATATTTTAAAAAAGGTAAGATAAATGGTTTTTCGTGTATTTTGTTCCGATTTATTCTTTTTTATTAATATTTTTGTTTACACAAAGAATATTTCAAAAAAGACATATAAATACATATAATAAGAAACAAAAAAACAGCTTTTCATTTATTTTAATTTCATGTAAGTAGTTCCGCATCGATTTCCAGTGGCGCTAGTGGCCTTTCAAAACGATGTCTCTAATTCTATTCTACTCTTTGTAAAAAATCTTTTGGGCAGTTTTGGGAATATTTTTTAATCATTATTTGCATTTTTCAATTCTGTTAATCAATCTGCGAAAAATGTACAGACTTACGTCTTGGGCTGTAAAAATATAGAAAATTATTGTATCCCAAAAGGTGAACCGTGAACAAAGACAATGTCAAGAAGCTATATGGATGCAATAACCTCACGAAAATTGCATGGCAATCTTCAGGGCTAATTTTGGTTTTGATAACTTCAAACAACATAGAAGTCTTTGCTTCAAACCAAAAGATTCCACGACGGAATCAATTTTTATAGGTTTGTTTCACATAATCTTAATATTTTTATGATTGGATAATGGAATTTTGTAGACACCTTTTGTCCAAAGATATTAGATTGCTTTTGTCAATATAAGTACCTGTGCTTTTGTAATGCGTTCAAGTGCCCCTTTTCTTTCTGTGAAATCCTAAAAAGTGTGATAATTACTTAACCACAATCATACAATACTGTCGCTTCAACATTCTTGTTCTATTTACAGGATTACCATACACAGTCAAGCGATAAGAAAGTTGTGCCCTCAGTGTTTGCTTGGACTTGAGAAAGTGATGTGAGGCGAAGAAGACTGAGGGCCAAACATGGTGATTTATACGGTGTCTCAGTAAATGTTCCTGACAATTAATGGAAGATGAAATTGCTGATAAAATTGAAATTGGAACTCAAAATGCAACGGTGTCCAATGCAGAGACTGAACACAGTCAGAACTTTAATCAAGAATACCATAATTTTGTCCGGCAGAGTCTCAAAAATGTCACCTCAAAATAGTGTCTCACCACAGAATAGATATAAGTACTACCATACAGAAAGAAAACTCTCCGCCCTGCCTCACAGTCAATTACCTCACCCCACCGGCGCCCACCGCGCGAGTTCCGTGTGCCGATCCGTGTGCTCATTCAATAGCTCGCACACAATTGCACATGTATGTCACTGTGTAGCGTCTGTGTAATAGGTAGTTGAATTGCGACTATTGTATGGAGTGCCCGGGGTGTGGTCTCACTTCCAAACTGGGATCTTATTTTGTACAAAGTAAGTGATAAAAGATGTGATTTTGTACAAAATAAGTGATATAAGATCTAAGTTTTTACAAAATAATAAGTGAATATGCACAAAATAAGCTCCCGCTGGACGGTGGAACGTGGAAAGCTATTTCGAGGTGCTGTTTTTGCGTCCTGTTTTAGTTCGTGAAGCGTTGTCTAGGATATTTTTGATCAAAGAGTCGTAACCAAGAAGTCAGACAGTCTGAGTGGTGCCTATTAGCTAAATGGTTTTATAAATTTTGTTACTAACTTACTGAAATAAAATAAACAATTTATCATTGAGATTTTATTTCCTTATAGGTACTAAAATAGCTCTGTTTTTTAGTTTTTGCGTGCTGTTTTAGTTCGTGAAGCGTTGTCTAGGATATTTTTGATCAAAGAGTCATAACCAAGAAGTCAGACAGTCAGTCTGAGTGGTGCCTATTAGCTAAATGGTTTTATAAATTTTGTTACTAACTTACTGAAATAAAATAAACAGTTTATCATTGTGATTTTATTTCCTTATAGGTACTAAAATAGCTCCCCTACAAATAGTATAGTTTTAGTAAATCTAAATGAAGTCTGCTTTCAGTAAAATTTTCCTATTGTCAATATTTAAGTTATTTTCCCTTTGTGTGGCAAAGTTTTGGTACAGTCACGAGCAATAATATGTATATGTTACCGGCAATGTGTATAATCCGGCATTGTATACAATGCCTAGGCATTGTATACAATGCCTGAAACGATCAGGCAATGTATTAAATATAATTCATTTTATACTTTGCCTAGGCATTGTATACAATGCCTGCTGGTCCACCGGCAATGTGTAAAATAAGTATATTTCGTATGTCTGTTATAAAAAAAACCTCGAAATTTAAGGATCTCGCTCCACTGCGCTTCGCGCTCGCCTTAAATTTCTAACCTATACGCGGGACCTACAGGAGTGAAGCAGGTTCGATTACAAACTCAAATTTCTGTTGTCTGTTATAAAAAAATAACCTCGAAATTTGTAATTGAAATTGTATACAATGCCTAGGCATTGTATACAATGCCTAGGCATTGTATACAATGCCTGCATTTCATACATTGCCGGTAACATATACACTTTAGAACTATGTCACATTCCATCAATATATCTCAGTGTGATAATGTTATACCTAGGTTATGCAAAACTTGTTTGATGGTGTGTACTCTTATTGCTCGTGACTGTACACCCTGACTAAGTTTGAAAACATGTCAGCGGAAACAGGGACGCTGGATCAGCAAGAGGCTCTAATAGAGTTCTCAGAGCGTCACAGAGAACAAGGAGATCCAGCTGGACCAAAGAAGGACGCAGTTTGTTGAAACAGCTATGGGTGAAATGCGCCAATATTAAGGCGATTCCCTGACCGAAAGTGGCGCCCTCAGAGGTTTTTATTTAATAAGTTAATAGTAAAGGATTATGATAAAACTTTTCGTGGAGATTTTATTTTATTTTTATTTTATTTTATTTTATTTGGGAAATTAACAGACAAATAACTTAATGAATAAAACTATAGATAATCCAATGCTAATTAAAAATTTCCACAGATAGTATTAAAAAAGATAACCGAACAACTTAAGCTCACATCATGTATGGATAAAAATGAACAACTTAAATATTACAAACTGAGGTAGTTTTTACATGTACTTAAACACTAAAAAATAAGCAGAAAGTTAATTCTGTATTTAATAGTAAATAACTAGTATACTAGAAAAAAAGTTCAACTCGGCACCAGATTATTGCTTAGGTGGGACTATTTAATATTACTTATATATTTTAAAAAAGCATTGTGAATGTCAAACACTCAAGTAAAGAAAGTTAATGCTAGACAAAGTATTGTTCACTCAGGACTCGCTTAACTTTGCGACAGCTGGTACAAAACAAGTCAAGGTCTTTAGATGCAACACTATTAAAACTTCGAATTGCTCTAATAATGAATGTAAAATAGGCCGCGGCCTTAGTGATAAATTAGTGCGTAATGGTAGCTTAAAAAGAAGATCAGAACAATCTACCGATCCATTGGCAATTTTGAATAAGAACAATATATCACTTATCTTACGTCTTAAGGTTAATGGCAAAAAATGATAGCGCTTACAGCGGTGTTCATAATCAATCGAAAAAGTACGGGCCTTGTAGTCTAGATATCTTAGAAACCTTTGCTGAATAGATTCAATGCGTGACTTATATATTTCGTATTGGGGATTCCAAACTTGGCTAGCATACTCTAGGTGACTTCTTACATAAGTGCAGTATAATATTTTTAATGATTTCAGATTACGAAAGTCCGCAGATATCCTCATTATGAGGATAGGGATTTTAGGGCTCATAGTCTAGTATTTTTAGAAGTTATCACTTCATTCCCTTGCAGTCATTTGTAGAAGTAGATAGTAAATGAAAACGGCCGTTTTAGCAGTTTTGCTATCTACTTCTACCAGTGACTATGAGGGAGTTTAATGATCCGTCTAAAAATATTAAACTATAGGACCTAAAAATTCCATGAGAAGTTTTTATTAAAATTGTGTATTAGACTTACAATATTAAATAAACTCCGTGGCGCGCGCCGGCGCCACTTTCGGTCAGGAAAGCGCCTTAAATGAACATCACATCTACGCTCGTTGGGAATAAACGGAGTTATGATTTCCACGATATCTTTGACTACGGTTTTACTGAGGCGGAACATTTTTATAAACTCTGTGTCCGGTAAAACAACCATAGGTTCGATATTCCGTCTCAGTAAAGCTCGCGTTCGACAGCGTTTTAGCTTCTCGTACTCGTACCGACGCTGTTCCTCCCTGTATGCCAATTCTAAATACCTCCCATCTTAAAATGTGATGCAGCATTGTTGTTTCATATCACTTTTATCTGCAGAATGTAAGAGAAAAGGTATGGCTGCACAATTGCTTCTCGATGGCCAATTTTGACAGACGGCGACGATGCCAACGCTATCGGCACAAACGTCAAATAAGAGTAGAATACACATTTATGTGGCCATGCTGGTGCTATCGCGACGCCATTGGTTAATAGAATCCCGAATTGTATCAATAGCGGCTGGGTAGCCGCCATGTAGCCGCTATTCGACTCTCATAACAGGAGCAGAATACCAAAAGTGACATTTTAGGCTATTGCCATGCTGACGACGTGCAATTGGACTACATTACATTTAGCGGAATTGAGGCCCAGGTGTTCATGTATTTCAGAATTAGTGATATACCATGGCACTTCACTAATGGTTCGGAGTATCATATTTTGAGCTCTTTGGAGGCATGCGATGTTCGAATTGCTGGCACTTCCCCAGAGTTGGATACCATAGGTCCATTGTGGTTTGAGGACTGTTTTATATATTAAAAGTTTGTTGTCTAATGCCAACTTGCTGTTTCGGCCCTGTAACCAAAGGAGACGCTTATAGCGGATATTTAGTTCCTCTCTTTTTTTTCTTATGTGTTCTCTCCAGGTGAGACGTCTATCCAGGTGTAGCCCCAGATATCTAACACAATCCTGATGTGGGAGTGTAACATTATCCAACTGTACTGGAGGGCAATTGCCTTTTTTGAGGGTGTATGTGATCTGCACCGATTTAGAGGCACTGGCTTTTATTCGCCACTTTTGAAGCCATTTTGTAATTTCATCCAGCCCCTTTTGCAATGTTTGGGTTGCTATGTCTGGGTTTTTATCGCTTGCAAGAATAGCAGTGTCATCAGCAAATGTGGCAGTTGTGATTTTGTCCATTACAGGTAAGTCAGCCGTAAAAATGGTATAGAGTATTGGCCCCAAGACTGAGCCTTGTGGAACTCCTGCATGTATCTCGAAGAATTTTGATGTTTCCCCTGACTCTTTCACTTGGAATATTCTACCATTAATGTACGATTCGAAGATTTGGTAGAAGCTGTGTGGGAGGTTACTTTTTATCTTGCAGAGGAGTCCTTTATGCCAGACTTTGTCAAAGGCTTGCTGAATATCCAAGAACACCGCAGAGCAGTATTCCTTTTCTTCTAGAGTCTTCCTTATTCGCTCGTGTACTCTGTGGACTTGTTCTACAGTGGAATGCGCTTGTCTGAATCCGAATTGGTGGCTTGGAATGACATTATTTTCTTCTAGGATAGGAAGGATTCTACGCAGTAGAAGTTTCTCAAAGATCTTTGAGAGGATTGGCAATAGGCTAATGGGTCAATATGAGCTAACCTCGTGTGGTGATTTGCCATCTTTGTGTATCATTATGATCTGAGATACCTTCCATAAGTTCGGGAAGTATTGTACTCTCAGGATACCGTTATACAGTGTTGTTAAGAAGACAATGGCTTTCTTTGGTAGTTGCTTGAGCTTGTTCCTGTTAATGACTCCAGTTGTGTTTTTAGAGTGTCATCATTCCAGGACTGCATCATATCTTTTAGGTCATTACATGCACTATTGAATTTAGTTTTGTCTTCTTGAAGTCGACTTTGATGCCAGACTCTGCGTAGTCTTCGCTTTTCAAGAATTGCCATTTTTATTTGAAGTGGATAGTTTGTAACTTTCTCATAATTAGATGCAGGAGTATTGGCCCAGCATGCCTGTTGTATGAGAGAGGTGATATATTTAGCAGCATCTTCTATATTGTCAGGAGTTTTTAGTGCTATCTTCATTTCTATTCTGTCTTCAATGAATTCTCTGAACGAATTCCAGTCAGTATATTTATTATATAGTTTTTCCGGTTTCGTACACTCTATGACTTTGGTGCTAATTGTTAACAGCACAGGTGTGTGATCAGATGATCCATCATAACACGATTCAGGCTTAGTGTATATCTTTGAGAATCCCTTAGTTACAAAGAAATCTAATAAATCTGGTATCTTATTTCTGTCGCTGGGCCAGTAAGTTGGTTCGAAAGTTGATATTGCAACAAGGTGATCATTGTCAATACAAAGTTTTAATTTCCTGCCTCGAGTGGTAATTAGCCTGGAGCCCCAGAAGGTGTGCTTAGCATTCCAATCGCCTCCCGCCACAAATCTATTGCCAAGTGTATGAAAGAAATGGGAATACATGGTTTCGCTAATTTTGTGTTTTGGAGGGCAGTATACTGCAGAAACATTGATGTTACCAGTTTTGTCTTCAATGGCAATAGTCGTAGCCTGTATCTGTTCAGTTCTATAATCAGGCATACGGTGATGTTTTATAGATTTCCTCACAACTATCGCTGTTCCGGCATGAGCAGTTCCATCAGGATGACACGTAAAGTAGCATAGAAAGTCTGAGAATTTTACGGTGGTTCTACTTGTGCAGTGTGCTTCAGAGATAAGCAAGACATCTAACTTATGTAGTGACATTAATAATTCTACTTCCTGTTGGTTTGGAGAAAGACCATTTATGTTCCAGGTGGCTAACCGGAGTGCCATCATTTTGTCAGTTTGTTGACTAGTTTGACTATGAGGTCCATTAGGGTACTCATTTGTTGTAAGATTGTATTAAATTTTTCATTTTGTTGCAAGAGAATTTGCTCTAGCCCTTGGGTTGGGCTTAGGTTGTGGGCAAGACTTTCAATAGTGTTATTCTCTTGAATTGTCTGTTTAGTTATATTTGCATATGATTTTCCTTTGTTCGAATTTGTTTCATCCTTTTCGGCGTTTGTTGGAGCTTTTCTTGAGTAATTTAACTTGGTAGGTTTATTGTGATCAATGATAGTCTTATTGGTTGAGTTTTTGTTTCTCCGGGTCAATATTTCTTTATACACCTCGCAGCCTTTATAGTTAGCTGGGTGAGGGCCATCGCACAAAGCACAATTTGCGGGTGAGTTGCGGTCGCGTTTTTGGCATTCTGATGTTTTATGGGATTGTCCACATTTGACGCACCGATATGGTCGCATGCAGTAATTTTTGGTGTGTCCATATTGTTGGCATCTCTGACATTGCACTATTGGGAGGGTGCGAAGGTATAATAATCGATCGCAGCGCTCATGGTGGCAAAAAGTAGAAATAAAGAAGGCTCTGTAATCTGCATGAAAACGATATTTAATTTATTACTAGCGATACAGGAATAATTAAACATGTTTATTATCACTTAGTAAAATTATTAAAGTAGCTTTATCCTCTTGTTTTCCAAAATCTACAACTAAAAAAGAAGTAAACAAACCCTAATATGACCAAAATAAAACACTCTTTTTGAATAGATCTTACTTGTCATATTTAATTTAAAGGACCAAAAATGATTTCACAACACTTTGTCCACCCAAATCACAGTAATTTTGAAATTTACATTAATAATACAATATGTATAGTATTTTTTAATATTTTGTCATAATGCCGCCATTACATATCAAAACGTCAAAACGGTCAGGTCAGAGCCAACAAAGTTGCAACACGCTAGGTGGCGCTAAAAGCGTGCACGGAGCCAATAGTCTATAGACAAAAAATACATTATATTCTCATACAAAATGTATTGGTCAGCTGATCTACTTCGGAAATCGAAAGTGCGAATCGAAGATCGAAATTGGAAAGGCGAAAAATAATCGGTTTTTCGACCTAAGTATGTTCCTTTAAGAAATGTTCCGTTCAAGCCACACTTGATACTGATAGTGTGGCATTAACCGAACAGGTGATCCTATTTCGGTATTGTTAGATTTTTTCCATTCATTCAATGATGAAGATTCATCTAAGATAAACAGTGTCTATCTAACATAAAAATATGTATTTCTTTTGAAACCCTGTTACTAACTAAACTGAATCATCATCTTTATTATCCAATGCAGAGTGTATTTAGGTATCCATTGCAGTAGTGTCTAAGCACTGAAAGTAAGCCTCTCCCGCCTGCGGAAGGATATTACCATTATCTCCTTGCTTAGCAGTTAGCAGGTGGGTTAGAGATCAGAATGTTAGAAAAACGGGGTACTTATTAGGAAAACGCTGCTGTCCATTTTCTTTTAATAATACAAATATTTTTTTTTTATAATGATTCAGTGCATAAACCAATTGTTATTTCCCTCAGGGTCTCGGGAGACAGCATTCACCCACGCAGTGACGTCAGCTGGCGTTTCGCTGTCATTGTCGCGCGCGTGCCGCGACGGGCGGCTGGCGAGCTGCGGCTGCGGGCGCACTCACCGCCCGCCCGGGCTGCGCGCCCAGTGGCGGTGGGCGGGCTGCGGCGACG
The DNA here is from genome assembly GCA_943789525.1 of Agriphila geniculea. Lineage (NCBI taxonomy): Eukaryota > Metazoa > Arthropoda > Insecta > Lepidoptera > Crambidae > Agriphila > Agriphila geniculea. The sequence continues at coordinate 5,456,536 of OX038894.1, read as the reverse complement.
ATCTGCACTACTCATACACGTGAGTACGGTGCCGTGTGTACAGTGACGTCACGGACAGTCGTTGTCAGTGTCACTTATTTTTCGCTCTAGAACTTATTTTGTTAAATTAATAGAAAGGTATTGCCAAGTGGGGTACAGTGTAACAGGGGGCACAGGGAATAGTGTAACATGATGAATAAAACTGTTATTTTTTTAATGATCTTTATTGTCTCTAACATGTTTTGTCGGTCTCATACGTTGCCATCTTAGCTTATACAGGTGTCACTTAAAGTTGAATAGCTGGGTGTACGGAAAAATGCTGGTACTTATAGTTATGTTTTTTGTGAGAAAAATGACAGAAATTTTAGTTAGTGAAAAGTGTTGTTCTTGTAGGAAAATTAATAATTTCTGGTAAGTAAATATGCGTTTCCTTTACTTTTTAATTATTTGGTGTTTAAATAGTTAACAAAGTTTATTATAATTTCTTACCTATAATATTTTTAAGAAATTTTTGTAAGGGTATGTGGGGTGCAGTGTAACGGGGTACAGTGTAACATGATTACTTATTATTCTTTTTTCTAGATGTCGCATCCTTACTAATATTATAAATGCGAAAGTCCGTTTGTTTGTTTGTTTGTTACGTCTTCACGTCCTAACTACTGAACCGATCATCATGAAATTTTGCATACACGCTGTCAGGGGTACAGAAAAGGACATAGGGTACCTTTCATCCCGAAAAAAAGTATAGTTCCCGAGGGATAGCAAAAAACCTTTCCACGCAGACGAAGTCGTGGGCGGCCGCTAGTTGAAAATAAATCGGAGTCGAAAAACCAAAACGGAAATTGGTACACTACACAGTGCTATTGATATGAAAGAAGCAATTAAGCTGGTTGCAAAGGGAGTAGAGAAAAGCAGCCAAAAGAAAGCACGTAAATGACTGTACATATACCTGCATAAGTAGTTTATGTTGTTTTGTTAAGAAAAAAACCGGTCAAGAGCGAGTCGGACTCGCGTACCGAGAGTTCGTACCATCAAAATTGTACCATTAAACCATACTGCAGAGTAGAATAATAAAATTAGTATTGCAGTTTTAGGTCAGCGCCATCTCTTGACCGATAGTGGAACTAATGTTAACTTTTTTCAAAATTTGATAATTTCTGAAAAAGTATGCTATATTGAGAAATCGTTTTATTTATTCTGTAATCTTTATATAAACTGCTATCACAAAGAATTATTTCAGCTTTTTCTTTTTGCAAACTTCGGAGATAAAGGGGGGGAACGGTATTTTTTTTACATTTTCCATCATAAGTCGAAAACTATGCGACCTAAAAAAAAGAAAAAAAAATAAAAATGTGGACACGGCACTCTTTCATATGATACCCCACATGCCCTAGTAGCCCCACTTCAAATTTTTAAGACCCCTTTTCAGACCCTGTTCTAAAAAAGATATTTATTTTTTTATTTCTTTCTTATTTGCAAAATAGTTGGGCAAATGTCATCTGAAACTATTCCAAATTTGAAGTTAATATCATTAGTAGTGTAGTTCTCGAGATATCCAGCTGTGACAGAGTCACACCATGAGGGTTCCTTTTTTATTTACCATTTTGGTACGGAACCCTAAAAAGGCCTGTTTAGCTAAGAAAGCTGAATATCTGCGACAGACTCCGGATTACGCGGTTAACAAAGTATTTTCAAGTTGTTACACTGTACCCCTATGCCTGTTAAACTGTACCCCACCCTGGGGCACACTATAACAATTTTCCGATCTCATGAAATAAAAAATTTAGTACCTAGTTTCTAAGTTTATTCTTGATGGTATTTCAAGCCTAATATAAAGGTTAAGTGCCTATATATTTTGCACAGTTACGTTCACTCGGTAGCGTAGCGATTGTAGTAAGCAATTTTGTGTGCAATTTCACTGTGTGCTATTTTTATTTTTTAACTATGCTAAAAAAGTTGTCATAGAAATATCAACTACAGTTGCTATCGAGTATTGTAAACATAAACTCATAATACGCCTAAAGGACTGCTCATTTTTGTAGTAAATAATTAATTACGAAAAAAGTGTTTTTTCAAAAAATCAAGATGTCTTTTTGTTACACTGTACCACTTGACCCTGTAGTGTTGTCGCTGTGTGGGCAAATCCACAGCGTTACTATAATTATACATTTTAGTTAGTTTACCTCTACGTATTTTATGTTTACAAAAAAACAAAGATATTTCACCTATTTCTGGGTACAATTTCCACACAACCAGCTGCAAACTTGTGAGCTCCTGGTACATGATGAGCTAATTAGAAGCAGCAATTACCTTCTCCTGCATTGCCACTATACTAGAGTATTTTTAGACACAATTCCAGTACACTTTCTCATATGAACGCAGAGAACCATAAATAAAATGAAGTACTTCAATAACTTAATCACAATACTATTTTAATTATTCCTATATTCCTCAATTAATTATAGTCATAGTCGAAAAAATTGTATTTGGTTTGCATGAAATTAATTAATAAATCTAATGTAAAAGATACATTTCTATGATGACTATGATGATGATTATGGTTGAAGAAGTCATATAATAATTAAATTGCAATTACTTTTATGGTCACACTTTATTTTATGTGTACTATGAAACAGTACAACAATTTCTACTTCATGTAACTTCTAACAAGTTCTGTTTGCCCAATACATTCTACTATGTTTTCAACTACAACTACAGTAGAACCTTGAAGTAAACTAGAATTCTATAACACACCACCTGAGGACTTCTGTAATCCTGCTCCGAGATTATTATTTTATTTAAATACGTCCCGGTTACCGGGAATGCACTCTTCGAATTCTATGAACGCCTGGTACTTTTCCCCCACTTTATCGAAAATTTCCCCGCGGGAAATTCGATTGTGTCTAAAAAAATCTGTTTGTACAAACTTCGAGTAGTATTAAAATAAACCTTATGCTTATATTTCTTAATAATTATTATTTAAAAGTTTTCAACAGCGTTTTTTGTTAACTAAAAAAATAAAAACAAAAGAATGCACAGTGAAAGATATTCACATAAAATCAAACAAATGAAGTAATCAATTATCTCACCTGAAAACGACTGTAATTCTGAAAAGGTAGAATTCACCTGTAACTCGCACCTGTTTACCAGGATTCCAACATTCACCTGAAGTAATTTCCTTACCTGTCGCCAAACTCACTACGGGGCGTTTCCAACCCCCACTTTCCCATTCATGACTTCTGAGCTAGACAGCTGCATATCCCTCTCTATCACTCTCAGTGATTTCAGCCCGTGAAGGTGCAATTTAACATAATGTCAATGTGTGAGTCGGTTACCTGAAAATACACGTTTCCACGTGAAAAAGGTAAACGCTCTCCTGTTATTTCCTTTTCTCCCAGTATTCAGGTGAGTCATAAGACAGGTGAAAAATTTACCTTTGCGTCTGAACCGTGAACAACCTTTTTTACCTTTTGCGACTCATTTTTTCATAGAAGCAGACAGGTAAAGGTAAATAGGTTTTTACTCAAACAAATAACATGACTATTAATTTTACTTTCAGACGTGTACAATTTTATTTGTATTTAGATTTCATTAAGTTTTCTGAGAGTAAAAGTACGGAATCAGCTCATCAGAAGGTAAGTACGTTTTTATTAGTTAGGAAAGAATACATGCAATTTTAATGTGAATATTAATTAATATTGCATTTACCTTACTTCATAAGTTCCAGATTTTTCTAATAACAAAAGTCGAAGTATCTCATTGTGACTATAGTGGCACCGGAAAACCGGGAAACAGTTAATGAGAGCTGTCAGTTGATCTTCACGGGTGTCAAAGCATGGCTAAAGACAGGTCGGATACTAGGGTAGCATAAAGCCAGAAGAAGTATGAAAGGTAGTTCTCTGACACGGTACCAAAATGGATGAAGGAGGTGAAGCTATTGAACTTTTGAATTTGGAATGTTTTCGATTTTGAATTACGTAAGAATAGGTACCAAGAATTTTCAAATATGGAATGTCTATTCAAACAGAATTCGTACAACAGAAACTATTCGGCGTATTCCAATTAAGTTTCCAACGTTCAGAATAACAAATGTGTTCGTCCAATTTAAACACTGACGCCCATTATACAAGTCAAATACAAGTACGCTGGACAGGCGATCGTCACCAGTCGTTTGTTCCGATTTGAAAATCGCCGTATTGGCGCTGAGAGCAGTAGATTCTACTCACAGATTCTACTATGGCAGTAGTGAGTGTACTTGGAACTAATTAGTTCCGGTAAATTGGACGTCAGTAAATTTAAAGCATTTGAAGTAGGTACAATTGTTTTAAGCTGGCGCTTTTACCCAGTTGCATCGTAATGTATTCTTGGGAAGAAGAGGGGCATGATAATTCTGCTGAAATGAAAACGGATAATTATTATCATTATTTGCAATGAATAAAAAAAATGTAAACACCAAATTAAATCTGCTCTGGCTATATTATTCGCATAGTTTTCACGAATTTCTTTCCGCGTAGCACAACGTAGTCGGGATTTCACGTAGCAACTCCGTAGCAACCGTAGCCTTACGACCACCTCCTGCAAACTTATGTATTCCTGGGAAGTTTTCACGTACTGAAAGGGTTAGACCGCCGTGGTAGCTAATGGCAACAGGGTTGAGTGTTAACGTTTTCAGAAGCTAAGCTTTTCAGATACGCCGCGAGTTGCGTTGGTCGTTTGGAATATTCGAACGTCATAGAAAGTAGCGCTATTCGATGCGGCGAATAATGGAACTACGGGTTTTTTCAGTTATGCTTACGGTTACGACCGTTCCCTATTTTTCCATCCTCCATCAGAAATAGGTTTTCAGGCAACTGTTGTTATTTCTGGTTATTGGAGAGAAATCTAGGTAATGTATCTTTAGTAGGCCTTCTTGTGACCAAGGCCCTGGCCAATAACTTCTACAAATTTAGATTTTTTAAATACCACACATTTTCCGAGAGCGAAGCGATAACGATGATTTGCAAAATGTGTGGTTTTTGTCTGTGGCCGAAGGCTCGCAACCATCAACAAACAAATTAATTTATAGTTATCGTGCTGAAATCTCGTAACTTTTCTCAAATAATGAGCGAAAATTCTAAATGCCTATGTTCATCACTCGCATTTTCCTAGGTTGGACTCATTTTGTCTAATTAATAACAATAGAGTATCGAAATCAACTTTTAGTGACAACAATGATTTTCCACGTGACAAGATGATGCATTTGTAATTTTTTTCTTTACACAACTTTAAATTTGTAAGCCATACTAAATAATATACTAGAAAAAATACGACTCGCACCAGATCAATACTCAGACGGGAATCGAACCCGCGACCTTTGGATATCCGGTCCAATGCTCTGACCGCTGAGCTACCGAGTCACTAGTGACATCGTCGAATTTTTCCTAGTATATCCTAAACTCTTACGCTGTAAGCCAGCGTTATTTCACCAATGTGAGGAATTACCTCGACATTCAATTGAAATATCTTTCCAGATATTTTAACAATTGATTAAGATGAAATAGCTATATAATTTTTAAATTTGAGATTTTTGCATTTATTTATTCATTTGTAAGCCAGTTCGAAATTTAAATATAGTGTTAATATATTACTGCCGCGAACTATAATGACGGCGTTGCTGGCAGCGATGATGATGACTGAAAGTAGAGCTTAGCGCAGGTCCAATCACGCTAATTCTTGTCTATTGTTTTGTAGTTTAGCTACAGAATTCTCATGTAAACTAACAAAAGATTGGCATCCTAGGCTCCCTAGGCATAGTTTTCATGCTTTCGAGGTACCTAGTTAAGAAGTATTTTATTGAAATGTCAAAAAACAGTAATTGCTATTTTTTCTACTTTTCTATACAAATCTATACAAATAAAACTCTAAATTGATTGATTGGTGATTGATTAATTGATTGTTGGGTTACGTCTAGAGCTCTACCTAACGGCTGGAAGTAGAGACACCATTTTTGGTGGGTAGATAGCTTTAATGGTGTAGGTGAGCACTAAGAAATGATTTTGGAAAATTCACCCCCTAAGGGGATGAAATAGAGGATGAAAGTTTGTATAGAAGTCTCTTAGTTTCAAAGCTAGGATGTTAAAATTTTGTGTTTAGGCTGACGATGACGATAAATAATTATAAGGGGAAGGGGAAGGGGAAAGGGGATGGGAGGAAGGATGGGGAAGGGGAAAGGGAGACGGGGATAGATAGATAGATATAAAGTTTGACGGTTACGGTGACGGTAATTGTAAGTGTAAGCGGAAGCGGAAGGGAAAGCGTGAAGTTAAAAGTTAAGTGACAAGTGGTAACGGGAACGGGAAAGGGAACAGGATTCTAATATCTCTGGACCCGATTCTGAACAGGAACGGGGACGGGAACGCTTTCTAAAATGTCCACGCGAATGAAGTCGCGGGCAAAAGCTAGTTTTATATAAAAGTACAAAAATGTCGGCCATCACCCCTCGTCAATGTACAATGTACTACTATTTTTCACCTGACTATATTTAAAACAAAACTCGACAATAATGGATTTCAATGGAAATTGCTGGTGGATAAAACTGGACAATAATAAATTAAAGCGCCACCATTTGAGCAGCGCCGCGGAAAGGTTGACTCTGCTCAAAGAAGGTTCTCAAAATAATAACTACATCACCACAGAATATATAACGTACATCACATTACAAGCATTTTTTAGTAAAATTCTTTGTTGAGTTAGCTAAGGTTAGCTAGCTCCTTGGTTGCAGCGTCGGTGAAAAGCTGTTTCCACTTTTAAATTAAGGTGGTACCCTGAGCGAAAGTGGCGCCGCGGTGAATTTTATTTAATATTATAATTCTAATACACAATTTTAATAATGTTTATCGTGGAGATTTTAGGGACCACAGTCTAGTATTTTTAGACGGTATCGTTACATTCCCTAGTTGCCACTGCTAGAAGTAGATAGAAAAACTGCTAAAAGTGGCCGTTTTTATCACCTTTGCTATCTACTTCTACGAATGACTACGAGAACATGTAGTGATACCTTCTAAAAATCCTAGACCATGGGCCCTAAAATCTCCACGATAAACATTATTAAAATCTTTTTCTATTAATAACTTATTAAATAAAAACCTCTGAGGGCGCCACTTTCGGTCATACAACCGCCTTAAAGGACATAAGAGTTTTCATAATAACATTGCTGACACGAAAGATATGGATTTTCATGTCGAAGAAAGTCAAAATAACACAGACCATACAACAAGTACTAATAAATTATGACTTTGGTAATTTGTTTAATTTATTTTAGTCAGAATCGAAATATCAGTATTTTTCCACAATGTATTTCAAGAACACTAGGATTTCATAAAACACAGCTCTTCTGTAGAAAACGATTTCCACGAATTGCAAGAGGGCGAATTGAGGATTAGAAAAATAATTTTCATTTATTTTCTTTTAAGGCACATTTTCACAAAAACATGGAATTTTCTGCATATTTCGAGTCGATGTTACCAGGAATACAAAAGCTATGAGAGTTAATCGAATTCAAACGGTAGTTACTTAGTACGCGGCCTCACCATGACAACGGAAAATCACTTTTTTCGCTTCTGAAACGTCACACTTTTGGGGCATAATTATCAGGAGTTCATAAATCAATAGGAGTTCACGTGAGTGTGAGGGAAGTTCCCCAAATCCTCCTGAAGAATAGGGCCTTTCCAGAAAACGGAAGTGAGGAGAGGCGGAGGTATACGGCCTTTCTAAGACAAGGCTTTGTAAAAATCCAAGCCTTGGATACTAGGGCAGTATAAGCAGCTGAAGGTCTCAAAAACCTGCGGCAAATCAAATAAAAAAGCTAATGCGCCGATTTGCGCATGTGTGAAAACTAAATACACGTGGGGGAGGGACTTGCGTCGCGCACACCTCTATAAAGGGAAAAGCTTCATAGGAGGAGCTTTTTAAGTTTTTTATATGGAATACTTTAAAAAAGCTTTTCCGACTTGTCTGTTTGAATTTTCTTCACTAGAGCAACAGCTTTCGAGGGAGATGGGGAATGTTCGGAATGTGCTCGAGAATTTACGTGGTCCTATTTCAGATACTTCGTAGGGAATATTTTCCCGCATTCGAGTATTTTTCTTACCAGGCGAACATGAATACGAAAAGATTAGAAGGAATGTTCGCTATGATCGGAATGTGATGCTTTCGGGATGCTTTCCTGCCTGAAGAAAATATTATTACCCCGACATAATTAATTATCATTACAAATAGGTATTACTACTATTAATTATATCATGCTACTAATAATTTATTAAAAATATCTTTGTATGATTCAGAAAGTTATGAATTAAAAAGTAGTTTTGACTTGAATTAAGTAGGCGTACAATACAATTATAGATAATAAAGATTGAATTTTTTTTTTATTATAAATTCGATAATTATTTAGAGAACTTTCTTCGCCATACTAAATTCGAAATTGCTGTCGAGAGCAGAGCCAGCCTGGCGCAACTCTCTCAGTAAAAAACGATCTATGAAACAGAAGCGAATTTTTAACCCGTCTAAGTTTGAAAGAACGTTGACAATCAACAAAGCAGTAGATCGCTTCGCCCCATCAAAGAGTATTCTTCATCTTTGACCATTTTACGGCCAATGCCGTTTAACGTTTCTCTTTTGTTTGTTTTCGTTGAATTCGCTTCCGTTTTATACTCGCGCTTTTTGTATGACACTCCCGTCTCTTATAACGCTAGTTATTTTTACATTCTCTTTGGGTACTGTGCCGAAAAACCGCAACCAAGGAGGTAAATAAAATCAAATAAAAAAAAAAATTTTTCATGTTTGTGAAAATCAAAGATTTATTTGAATTTCGAACTGGCTCGCAACTAGAAAGTTGCAAACACTGGTTGCAAAGCTTGAAAGTTGTGTCATGTGTGTCACATTACTACTGTGTCCTTAGAGCATTTTAATTAAACTAATCAAAGACTGTGGCTGTGTAATGTAAGTAACAACCAAAAAAATATATTATATTTTGTCGTTGAATTTCGTTACGTGCCACGCTCATTTTTTGATGAGTGTTAAACAACTGATTTTTCAACACACTTGCTCGTAAAGTGAGCCCTAATACAGTGATTCTTAACCCCGGGTCGCGACCCAAATTCGGGTCGCGAGAGGTATTGGCTTGGGTCGCGGGCCCCCAAATGACTTTAAAAAGTGATACAATTTTACGTTTTTAAATGCGAATATTTTTGTTTTTTATTGATAGGTCGATCGATGTCATAACACTAAGTATTCTAGTCTTACTTACTATCGTACATTCCCTTTTAGCGACAAAATCGTTATGGTGGCAACACATAATCACAACAACTTGGCAATATCTCTCCGAAATTTCATCGCTCGCTACCATGCGCCGTTTAAGATTTGGCCATTGTAAAATCGGCACTGGGCGCCCTCGTGTGTGGGGCGCCGAAAACGCCTGACCACCGGTCGACTATCAATCATATTGTTCCTTGTAACGAGTGACGGCACGACGAATAAAACTGACTAAAAATCGCACTGCGCAGCCATTTTTTAGAATAAATAAGCAAGATATGTGGATGAAACTGACTAGAAATCGCGCTGCGCGGTTGTTTTTTTTACTATAGACAAGCAAGATTAGTAGATGAAACTGAGTAAAAATCGCGCTGCGCGGCCATTTTTTTTCTATAAACAAGCGAGAATACAGTAAGTAGATGAAACTGACTAAAAATCGCGCTGCGCGGCCGTTTCTTACCATTAACAATTATGGTTACAAGATTAGTAAATGAAACTGACTAAAAATAGCTCTGCGCGGCCGTTTTTTAACCAACAGGTAAAATTGAAAATCTTGGAATCGCAGATAGGGGCCCCCCGTAGAAATGTCGCCCAGGGTGCTGGTAGTGCTAAAACCGGCAATGCTTTCACGTTTTAACTACTGAACCGATCATGAAATTTTGCATTCATGTTGTCAGGGGCTAATTTCATCAATAAAAAAAAACAGAATCTAAAAAAAATTAGACTCTTTTTCGTTTCCTGTAAAGTTGCAATTTTTAAGATAAAATTTTATTGGTACTTCCTACTATTTTTTTTTTATTATGTTATAATTATCAATTAAGTATATTTATTTCTGCCATTTGTTGCTTTTATACTTGGAATTCCTGTATTTCTGTATCAGTAAAAATAAATGATCATTTGCCAAACTTACGAAGTGACAGTTTGACCAATCATTTTTTTGGAATATAATATTTGTCAAAATAAAACGTTTGCATAATAAACATATGACTTAATAAATCTTGACAAAGTAAAAATTTGCCAAATGATAATTTGAACAAGTGAATAAATTGCGAAATGTAAATTTGCTAAAGATTCATTTGGGAAATAAAACTAGTGCGATATGTTTTTTGGGAAGTGATCCCACCCGACTTCAATAGAAATTGGTATGCGATATTTCCTGCTTTTTAGAGCTATTTGATTTTGAAGCTGTATAATTGTTTTATTTTTAGATTTTTGAAGAAGGTTTTTCTTTTTTTAGACCTTTTTTTATTTTCAACTTTTTTGTGGTAAGTATAATTATTGGACACGTGTAATATTTTTGAAGTGAAAACTTCTTTAGCGGCGTTGTACGCTTTTTTGTAATGGGGAAAAAATGCTAAACTCGCGTCAGTAAGAATCACGTGGCTGATCGAAAATGCGTAAGACGGATGTGACGGATGGAGAGTAGACAGCTGGCGGCGGAAGTATCCCCCTCTCTTTCTACGGGGCGCGTTGAAAATGGCGGCGCGTAATTTTAAGAAGTAAACACTTGTGTCACCAGCAACGCACTAATTTTGAAAATGGAACTAATTGCAGCGATCTCTTCGGTGAAATCATAGACTTATTTATACTCTGTGACTATAAGTTTAAATCGTAGAATGCGTGCATGTAGAAATTAAAAAGGCCACAAGCGCGAAATCTTTAGAGTTTTCTCTAATTACAAACTGATTGAATTGTGTGACTGTATAGTAATAGGAAAGAAATAATTTTAATACTTTGCCGCTAATTTCAAAATATTAAAAATACACAACGTTAATATCAAAGTTTTCACTTCTGCCGGCACTCCCGGAATGCAACCCGATTTTTTTAACTTCATAAGTTTTTAATCCTTCGTAGTCCCAAGTCTATTCCAGAACGTCGCAGACCATAACTCGGTTTGTTTTGGATTGTGGATTGTCATTAAACCTTACTATATCTCAATCACTAAAGATATCCTATTTGAGTTTAAGGAGTTACGTTGGATATCTTCGAAATCCAAGTTCCAATTGATGTCAATGAAATTAAAAGATGTCCCTTTTCCGACAAAAAAACATCTAACTCGGTTCATAAACAAAGTCGTCAAGGTAGTTAACCCAAATAGTATTTTCTACTGAATGGATTTGATAAAAAAACCGGCCAAGTGCGTGTTGGGCCACGCGCAGTAGGGTTCCGTAGGTACATTATACCATACCATATTTTAATACCGCTATCATTTTTCGTCTGAAAAAATAACTTTGTTTTTCACAGTGTTTGTATGAATGACTAAGTTATATTTGCGGTTTTGGAAAATGTACTATATCTCGAAAACTAATTACTGTATCTCGTTCAAAACAATTTTTGTTGAAAGTGTTTATTAAGATCTATAGTTAATATTTTTTTTAGATTTTTCACCCTCTTACTTTAAAAGTTAAAGAGGGGGGGACACACATTTTACCACTTTGGCGGCATATATTTTTCAAACGGTTGACTTTAAAAAAAAATAGTCTTAGGAACCTCAATGTCATTTTTAAAGACCTATCTATAGACATCCCACAAGTATTGGTTTGATGAAAAAAAATATTTTCAGTTTCAGTTCCATGTATAGCCCCCCCTTAATCTTTTATTTTTTTTATTTTTGTATAAAAATCGTAAAGCGGTTTACAGAATACACCTGCCTACTAAGTTTCAACTATTTAGTCCTAATACTTTTGGAATAAAGTGGCTGTGACATACGGACGGACAGACAGACAGACATGACGAATCTATAAGGGTTCCGTTTTTTGCCATTTTGGCTACGGAACCCTAAAAATGGGACTATCTCGATTTTCGCAAGAAAACTCAATCGAACAAAAAAAGAATCATCAAAATCGGTCTATAAATGTCGAAGATACGCGCGAACAACAATAAAAAAATATACTAATACAAGTGAATTGAGAACCTCCTCCTTTTTTGAATAAGATAATATTATTTGCATGTTTTTGACCCATTGTTTATTATATTTTTTACGGATTTGAAAGATCTTTACAGTCATTTTAACTGGCAACCGGTTCCATTTTCCTCAACATCCGGATACGGTAAAAATCCGCCGGGATAACCCGGGTTTAACCGGTTCAGATTGCTTAAATCCGTTATCAACTACTAGGACTGCATAAAGTACAGAAGATACTTAATCCGGCTCAATCGTCTTGGGGTGTTCCGTGGTCTAAATGCAAGTGTAGCCTACTACGGTAAGAGAAAATTCAATATATTTTTAGTTATGCTAATCCTTAGAGTAAGACAGGCTTCTGTCCAAGCCTTTGTTGCTCGAAGTGCTAATCTAAAGCTTTTACAACGTATAAAAGTTGACAGTGAGTAAAAATATTATTGTTTCTAATTTTGTAAACTATTTCAGAAAGTCTACATACAAAAATAGACCTTAATACTCGACGGTAGAGACTATATTAACACGTTTTTTCATTAAGTTTATTTCGATGCTACGGATCAATACTGTCGTAGCAGCTCGTAGCGTTTGTGGGCGGGCTACGAAAGTGAAAATGTATCGATGTCTCTTTTCAACATGTACCTCTCGTTCTGGCGCTAAGGGGAGGTTTTCAGAGTACCAGGAGCTGAGGTTACAACTGGGAGATAGTAAGGAGGAAGGAGTTTAAAACTCTTAGGAAAGTTCTCTAACAAAAAACTCTAATTTTAAAAAAATACATAGAAATAAAATGCCCTTTAAAATTATAACAGTTTTTTCGGAACCCAAAAGTCATGTTCATAGAGCTCGTCTAAAATAGAACGTCGAATAAATTGAATTGCTACTTGTTTTTCTGAGTAATTGTTATACCAGACATCAATAGTTTAAAGAGCAAGTTTACAGCTTCGAAAGACCCGAGGACTCTGACCTCTGTATAAAAAAACTTTTTTCAGGTCAGTGTCTGAGGATCTACTCAAACAGCTACTATATAATGCTAGTAGAATAGAATTACAAACTAGTGGCTGCGTGAGCTGTAGACCTCGCGTTAAAAAGTATCTCAAATTGTCAAGGAGGTTTATAACAGGGAGTGAGTACTCTACAAAAATTTTCACTTATCGTTTAAAAGAAATTCAACTTTATTGTATTTATCATAGAGTTGAAATTCTATCGACGACATTGACTGAAGGCACTACTGTGTGAATGAGACAACACCAGGTGGAGGTCGGTGTCTCGTTCGCACAATTGCCATTACTAAACAATAATACCACGATAGTAGGACTAAAAATATGTACGTTACCAATCAAGTAGTGTATCAAAATTATGGATTCGGAATGGGAAGTCGAATATATACTATTTAAATATTAATTTAGAATGACACATAATAATTGTAATATAAAACAGAACTTACTCTTTTGATTTAATTAGATATCTAAAATAATGCTAATCAGCTATCATCGGTGAGGTGGTAATAAATAGAAGTGTCAATCTTGGCAACTCCGATTTTGACCTTGGCGCCGAATTTCAATTTAAGAATTTCAATCTATAGGAAATGTTACTTTACAAAACTAGTGTGACCATAAATACTGCACCATTTCAGATTTCCAAAAAAACGAAATTGTTCTATTGAAATGGCTAGAGGTCGCAGGCGAGACGGTAAAATTAATAATAATAATCAAATTCATGTTTGTGCGCCTATTTCGATGAAACTCGGTTTTTGGAACTATTTTGACAAGAAAATAACAATGTAATTTTTAAAAAACGAAACTCCAAGATGGCGGCCGACTTTTTTGTTTTTGGGCCGATTTCGATGAAACTTGGTTTTCGGAACTATTTTGACAAGAAAATATCAATGCAATTTTTAAAAAACTAAAAATCCAAGATGGCGGCCAACTTTTTTGTTTTTGGGCCGATTTCGATGAAACTTGGTTTTTGGAACTATTGAGACAAGAAAATAACAACGCAGTTTTTAAAAAACTAAAAATCCAAGATGGCGGCCAACTTTTTTGTTTTTAGGCCGATTTTGATGAAACTCGGTTTTTAGTACGATTTTGACAAGAAAATAACAACGCAATGTTGAAAATTTAAAAAATCCAAGATGGCGGCCAACTTTTTTGTTTTTGGACCGATTTCGATGAAACTCGGTTTTTGGAACTATTTTGACAAGAAAATAACTACGCAATTTTTAAAAAACTAAAACTCTAAGATGGCGGCCAACTTTTTTTGTTTTTGGGCCGATTTCGATGAAACTTGGTTTTCGGAACTATTTTGACAAGAAAATAACAACGCAATTTTTATAAAACTAAAAATCCAAGATGGCGGCCAACTTTTTTGTTTTTGGGCCGATTTTGATGAAACTTGGTTTTTGGAACTATTGTGACAAGAAAATAACAACGTAATTTTTAAAAAACTAAAAGTTCAAGATGGCGGCCAACTTTTTTGTTTTTGGGCCGATTTTGATGAAACTTGGTTTTTGGTACGATTTTGACAAGAAAATAACAACGCAATGTTGAAAACTTACAAAATTCAAGATGGTGGCCAACTTTTTTGTTCTTGGGCCGATTTCAATGAAACTTGGTTTTTGGTACTATTTTGACAAGAAAATAACAATGCAATTTTATAAATACAAAAATCCAAGATGGCAGCCAACTGTTTTGCTTGTGGGCTGATTTTGATGAAACTCGGGTTTTAGTATTATTTTGACAAGAAAACAGCAACGGAATGTCATAAAAAAATTCTAAGATGGCAGCCAAATTATTTATTTGTTTTTTCAACCGAGTCACATCAAAATCAACCCAAAAACAAATTAGCAGCCATTTTGATAGTTTTTAATTTTTCCATCAGTTTACATTAAGTTGTTATTTTCTTGTCTAATTAGTACCAAAAACCGAGTTTCATCGAAATCGGCCCAAAAAACAAAAAAGTTGCCCGCCATCTTAGATTTTTTGTATTTTAAAAATTGCGTTGTTATTTTCTTGTCAAAATATTACCAAAAACCGAGTTTTATCGAAATTGGCCCAAAAACAAACAAGTTGGCTGCCATCTTGGATTTTTCAATTTTTTCAATACATATTGTGTTATTATTTTCTTGTCAAATTAGTACTAAAAACCGAGTTTCATTCAAATCAGCCCACAAATAAAAAAGGTTGGCTGCCATATTTTTTTATATTTTTAACATTTCTTTGTTATATTTTTATCAAAATAGTAACAAAATCGAGTTTCATAAAATCAGCCCACTGACAATATAGTTGGCCGCCATTTTGTTTTTTTTATATATTTTAAAATTGTGTCGTCGTAAATCTCTTGCGCCCATTTTATTAACTTCACAAGTAAAGAAATTGGTGCAAGTATTTTAGAACTTATTGACATCTTTACCAAAATAACAGTTTTTAATGAAACAGCAAAGTAAATGTACAAGTATAATTATGGGAAAAAGCAATCGAATTTCAAATGTCAATAAAGTCGAAAATCGTTTGCATCTTTTTTTAACTACAGATCACTAGACAATGTTTTCCTACTTTTACTTGTTTTTCAAACATTTATTTGTTTTTCCGAAGTTCACGCACATTGCATTTATATTAAAAATTGGAATAAACTTTAAAGTTGCGTAATTATTTACACTTGAAATTAAATTGAATTGAATAAACTAGATTTTAATTGGTTGAATTACCATATTTAAAAAATAAAAACAAAAAAGCAACTTAATATAAACGTGATTAATAATTTGTTTTTTAAAAATATTTTTTTAAAATAAATATTAATTTTCTTTTTTTAGTTAACGAGCTAAACTAAAAATATACCACCGCCTATCAGAGTACTCGTCAAGACCATTCAAACGAGTCCAAACTCGATGGGGTTGAAAGGTTTTATTGCAGAGTTCCTGTGGCCTTCTTCTGGCTCCATCATCAGACTCTTGGATACTATTACCCAACAGAGCACTCGTCAAGATGATTCAAACGAGCCCAAACTCGATGGGGTTGCATGATTTCAATATTGAGTTCCTATGGCATGGAATCCAGACTTCATCATCCCACCCTGAACCTCGTCTCCCGTCAGAGTACTTGTCAAGACAATTCTAATAAGCCCAAACACGATGGGGTTGTATAGTTTCATTCATCATAGAGTTCCTGTGGCGTTCTTCCGGCTCCATTATCGGATCACCTCAATGACACTGTAATATTGCATTTCCTTCCATTTCTGACCTGTGTTCAAAGTTTCAAGTCTCTAGCTCATCGGGAATTTAGTATAAAATCGTTTGCAAAATTTGTGCTCAAACAAACAAAAGAGCAAGCAACCTAATAAAAACGCGGTAAAAAGTGTTAAGAGCATTACTGCTCTACGAGTAGCTACACTAGCGCCGCCAATGGAAAAAAAATCGTAGTGCTTAATAAAAGGCGAAATTGTGAATTGTGTTCTTCTAGTGTACTCCGAAGAAGCTTTGTTATACTTTTTATCGTTTAAACAATATTTTATAACCTGTCGTTTAGATGTCGTTTAGTTTATTGCTAAAAGTGGCCACTTTTAGCAATAAACGTCCATTAAACTAAACGACAGACTAGAAAACATAGTTAAAGCTATAAAAAGTACCACAAATCTCATTCGGAGTACACTAGAAGAACACAATTCACAATTTCGCCTTTATTTAAGCACTACGATTTTTTTTCAATTGGCGGCGCTAGTGTAGCTACTCGTAGCGCAGTAATCCTCTTAATTATAAATAACGAACTACGTAGGTATTTAAGTTTATATTAAACAGTTTAAAGTATTATGTATGTCTCCGGCCAACCATACGGTTTGGTCACCCTAATGAAGAAAAGGACACATACATCTACTTGACCTCTCTGTCGGCTCGTTTTGGGGCGAAGCACTCAATCCAAATTGTATATTTTTAAAAACAAATAACACAGAATAGATATTAGTTTTTTCAACTAATTGTACCTATTTATACTGTGCAAATAATATAAGCAGTCCTAGGTTCTGTCACAAGTCACAACCTTATTTATTTTCAAATTTCGAATATTGACCAGAAATGTTTTGATTGATCATAAAGTTAATATACCTGAGCTTAGTATTTATGTGGTGATTGATGTACTTTTGAGTCTTCTAAAAAAAAATTACTTTGCACCGCTAACAAAAAGTTTTGTAACATTTTTGAAGTGAAAACTTCTTTAGCAGCGTTGTACACTTTTTGGGGTTCCGTTCCGTACCAAAATGGTAAAAAAGGAACCCTTATGGTGTGGTGTGACTCAATCTATCTGTCTGTCACAGCTGGATATCTCGAGAGCTACTATTGGTATCAACTGAAATTTGGAATAGTTTAAGATGACATTTGCCCAACTATTCTGCAAATACGAAATAAAAAAAATTAAAAATGTATTTTTTAACAGGGACTGAAAAGGGGTCTTAAAAATTTGAAGTGGGGCTACTAGGGCATGTGGGGTATCATATGAATGAGCGCCGTTTGCTCGTTTTCAATCTTTTTTTTTTTGTTTTAGGTCGCATAGTTTTCACTTATGATGAAAAATGTAAAAAGAAATACCGTTCCCCCTCCCTATCTCCGAAGTTTGCAAAGAGAAAAATCTGGAATAATTCTATGTGATAGCAGTTTATATAAATATTACAGGAACAATAAAACGATGTCTCAATATTGCACACATTTTTAGAAATTATCAAATTTCTAAAAAAGTTGTCATTAGTTCCACTATCGGTCAAGAAATGGCGCTGACCTAAAACTGTAATACTAATTTTATTATTCTTCTCTGCAGTGTGGTTTGATGGTGCAATTATGATGCTACGGAACCCTCGGTGCGCGAGTCCGACTCGCTCTTAACCGGTTTTATTTTGTAATGGGGAAAAAATGTTAAACTCGCATCCTTAGAGCACTAAGCTCGCGTCAGTCTGGGTCACGTGACCCTGATCGAAAATTCGTAAGACGGATGTAGCGTAGACAGCCGGCGGCGGAAGTATCCCCCTCTCTTTCTACGGGGCGCGGTGAAAATGGTGGCGCGTCATTACAAGACGTAAAGACGTAAACGCTTGTGTCAGCATAACAACGCGCAATTTTTTTAATTCAATATCAAAACTCTAGATTTTTTGTCAAGCTATGGATAAGACCTTCGTACAATACTGTTCTGTATTCGTAAATTCAAATGCAGAGTAAATTCGTAAGACGGCAATTCGTGCAAAATTATTCCCTAATCATTCCAAAATATCAAAAATGCAAACTATTTAAGTTTTCACTTCTGCCGGCACTCCCGGAGTGCAACCCGATTTTTTTTTACTAGGTTCCGAAGATTAACTAGGTAGGCAGGCAGATGTAGCTAGGCTTGCCAACCGTCCCGGATTTTCCGGGACGTCCCGCTTCTGAGTCAATTTTGGGCCGCGGCCGTCCCGTCGAGCCCCCTTGCGGGACGCCTTTTGTCCCGGAAATCAGTTAAAGTCATTAATAGTAGAAAAACAAAAATCAGCCCCTGACAAGTATTGGGTGCTTATGAATGAACATGGCACAAATTATTTATGTCCATGAAAGAGTAATAATATTCCATGATTAGTGAGATTAGTAGACAAAACTGACTAAAAATCTTGCTGTGCGGCTGTTTTTTTCTTACTTTTCTCAGGCAAAATTACAAGAATAGTGGATGGAACTGACAAAAAAATCGCTATTTTCACTACAAATTAGCAAAATTATGAGATTATTGAATGAAACTGTCTAAAAATCGCGCTGCGCGGCTTTTTTTTTTGTATATAGACAGGAATTTTCCTAAAAAACCCAGGCTTTTTGTGCATTCTAGACAGGCATCCATCCTTACGTAGATGGCGACCCTAGGGGTGGCATACTTTATTTGCCTAGGGCGCCGAATCTTAAAGTACGTCCCTGGGCTGGACAACAAATTAAAATTAATTTTGACCAAAAATGCAGCGAATTTTATAACTACATATTATATTGCAAAATAAAAACTTGTTAAAAAGCGAAAAGAATCTCAAAATAAGTAAAGTTTTAAATTTAGAAAATAAAAATTTTATAACTTAAAATGTTTGTCATACATTCGGTATTGATTTTTTTTATTTACTTAAATTACCTTTAGTTTTTTTCTAACCATTTTGTATGTGGTGTGTTGTGTCCCGCGTAATATACCCAAGTCCCGAATGTCGAGCCAGGTAATCCCGGAAATGCCTTTTTTGGAGTTGGCAAGCCTAGTGTAGCCCTAAAGTGTTTCTCTTTGGTCAGATGTCAGTCAGCCAGCGAGCGCTTACTTGCCCGTTTGGTACACGCCGTTTATTTTTAAAAGCCAATTTTTACACTTCTCTTTCCATCAACGCCATCTAGTGAGGCAAATAGTTACTATTTTTATTTTTTAAATGTCACTTTGAAAAGCCCTCATAGGCCCTCATTCATTAAAGTTTTTGGTGCTATTTTTAGGAGTTTGATCTTGTGTTTTAATAATCGCAAACTGTTTTAAAGTTTCATTATTTCAATCAGGTTGTGAACAATATGTGGAACCATTAATGGGTTTGATTTTATCGACTGTCTTTAACTCAATACATCTCTTCAAAAAGCATTCGAAACTTGGTCTCTGTGCATTCCTAAACTTTTTATTGGTGCCAGGTGCCTGCCACAGACCATACAACAATCGGTGCGCAGCAACGTCAATCTACAGCCATTAATGGCCATTATATCAAATGGCCAACATTCTATGCATTTGAACGCTGCTACTACGCTTACTAGGCCGTCCGCTGCTTTGAGCGGGATCCCGCCGCGGGTACACGGCGCGGGAATATAGATTGCTGGTTTTTGACGGACAGATGCTTGCGCAGTGCAAGACTAAGCTCTAATCTATGTCGCGCCGCGCGCGTGTCCCGCTTACACAGCGGAGAGCCTAAAGCTGGCGCCAGCTACACGCGTGGTATTTACCGTGATCCATCGCCATAGAGTAAATTTTAACCATGGAAAGTAAATATTGAACATTTCATATAAACTACTTTCCATGGTTAAAGGATTATGCCGATTTTACTATACAAGCTAGACCATGATGCGCTTTGATGAAATTACCAAAATACTATAGTAATTTTATAGTGATTGCGTGGGAAGAATATCATTAAAATATAATGCGGGGAAAAATAGAAATCTCAATCTCAAGGAGCCGTTTGGGGTTACATTTTCCTATTATATGACATTTTGTTATCTAACCCTTTTTGACATGACATGAGTCTGTCACAGATTTGTATGGTTAATGCGCATCATGGCCCAGAATGCGGCATGATCCATTACTCTATGGCGATGGATCACGATATTTACCACGCGTCTAGCCGTCGCTTAAGGGGATACGTCTAACAATTTACACTTTTTTAAGGTAATGTCCAGGGCTGCCAGTATTTTTCTCGCAATTGTGGGTAAAAATTTGGCTCAAGGAGAAATTTTGGAGAAATGGAATGTTTAGAAAAATATTTGGAGAAAACTAATATATTGTGGAGAATTTTGGGAAAAACATTTGAGTTTAGAAAGTTTTATATGAAACTAAGAAAACAAGAGCATAGTTGTCATAGTCAAAGGTCGATAGTTATCTCGTCGTGGAATGAGTGGTTTATCCTAGGTTTGACCAATTAATTTCAGCAAAGCCTAAACCAAATTCCAATGTTTGTCAAACTTTTTAGTCAAAGATTAAAAGCAAAATAATCTGTTTCGGACTTTGCCTACCCTAATTTGTAGCGAGTAAGGAAAAACTAAAGCCTTGGAAAATTTTTTGCTGTATTAATACAGCAAAAAATTTTCCAATAGTCATCTGATAGTTTTTCCCATAAACTTAAGTTTATGGGAAAAACTATCAGATGACTATTTGAACTGCTTAAAATGTCATAATTTGTCAAAATTGAGTGTATGTAATTCAGGGGCGTGCATACCATATAGGCAGTAAGGCAGTGCTTACCTCAATCATTGTACCTATGAACCTATTAAATTGGCACTCTAAATATACCACTACATTGAAATAATTTAGTCTAATTTGGTTAAACAAGTACGTTATTCTATTGCCAAACTTCTATTGGACACTGTGTAACCTTTTTCCTTACGCTAATAAGTACTACGGTATGCCCGGTTAGGCAGTCTTTGGAATGCATATTCGAAGCTAGGAGCGTTTCATACAACGAGTTTTAGAAAAATAATCCGTCAAAGTTATACGACCACAGAAAGAAATGCGCTATTTGTACGCATTACGTTCTTAAACATGACCTTCGCAATTTAACAGCGCTAGGTAATCAACGTTACTCGGCTGGACGGATTTTGCCGAGAATAGCCGACCAGCCGATAGCAATACGTCCCATTCCCATGTGGTCCCATGCCACATTAGAGTAAGGTCTGTTTCGCTCGCTTGCGGAAATAAAAATAATGCAAGTGCTGGCTGGCCATGTTTTTTTTGTTTCTATTTAAGTCCCGACTCCCGATTCACTTTCACTATTACATGTTTGTTTATTGTTTAGTATATGAAATTATGACATGTAAGAAAAAAATATTACTGTGTTTATTTACTGTGTTGTGTTTAAAATATTTACTACTTATCTAATTATCTTATTAAATAATGGAGAAATAGTTTTGAAATTTGAATGATATTATTCTGAATTTAATTTTAGAAAGAGTGGTCCAATTGTGTTGATAATTCTGTTTGTTTAGAGAAATTATTCTTACCCACCTACTTACCCTTTCCCATTTTTTTTAAATAAAATAAAAACAGTGCTCATATAACAGCATTACTACTTTTAGCATTATTAAAACTAGGGTCGTAAATGCGATTAGTTAGAAAAACATTCTCGCAATAAAAAAAATCTTAAGTGTCTGACTGCTTACCTAGCCGGAAAATCAATGCACGCCCCTGATGTAATTGTACCTACAAATAGTATAAATGAATTAAACGAAATTAAGGTAGTGTCAAACTAATCGAACTACAAGATTTTTTTAGGCCTTTGGGTAAATCTACCAAAAATAGTATCATTTTGGAGAAAAAATACTTCAAATTCGTATCTGACAACCCTGGTAATGCCATGCTCGCGGCTCGCGGAAATATCCTAGAGATCTGAAATCGAGATATATAAGATCCTTCATAAATAGTGCACATAATTTTAAGGGGTCAATGTACTCATGCATCTAATTGCTCAGCTAATTTTTTTTTCGCGTTTTCAATGTTGGTCCCATAGTAAAAGTTGTTTGTATGCATGAGTACATTGGACCCCTTAAAATTATGTGCACTATTTAAGACGGACCTTATATTTTATTTCTTATTTCTCCAGACGCGTATAGAACCAGAAACACGATTCAGTGATTTTGGCTCAATACATTTTAATTTAAAAAAATCTCTGAAAAAAATTATTAAAATCTAAATTATTTAGAAACAATATTAGGACTTCAAGTCGAAATTGCTTTAAATAATTTGTATCATCAATACTCAGAATCGTGTAGAAGTTTAAAGGTAGTTATTTACTACTACGAATTGATTTAGTGATTTTTGCGCCAATTCTGCCGAATATGTCTGAAAATACGAAGCGACGCAACTCTGTATTACCTGTCAAATAAAATTATTTCCTCAAAAAGAACATAAGTATATTTATTAATCACCTTATTACAAGTAGTAGGTAAAACGTAGTGATTATTTCCTCTGTGGTAGTAGGTATGAACCTCTATACTAAAAACTACTATGAACCTCTATACTTACAATAACGTTGTAATATCCGAATTCGAATCTATGACGTCGTCGTTTTATGTCAAGCAGTGTGACCAACCTTAAATTATAGATCCTGCCCCGCTTAGGCAAAAAAACTGACAAATCCTGCCAAACTTTTATGCAAAAAATGCCGAAATAATGCCAATACAATTTAAAAATTTAAAATAAATAGTAACATGATTTTTTTATATTTTTATTTTAAATAGTTAAACATTCGTATTAGCCTCGTATTCTTCTTGATCATCTTTCTTCTTTATACATCG
This sequence comes from Agriphila geniculea, assembly GCA_943789525.1. NCBI lineage: Eukaryota > Metazoa > Arthropoda > Insecta > Lepidoptera > Crambidae > Agriphila > Agriphila geniculea. Next base: position 5,433,365 of record OX038894.1, on the reverse strand, counting down.
CTTTTGTCATATTTTTAATTATTTCTTTAGTTGGCTGGAATGAAACGCAGTCACTATATTCTTTAATGCCCTGTTTTACATGCAAAATAGAGGGGACATATTTATTGATAAATCTGTTCCGAGTTTTTGTTTTTATAAGGTTTATTTGCGAGAATATTCTTTCACAAGCAGCATTCGACATTGGCAAACACAAGAAACATTAATAACATAAACATTATTCTCCGCGCTTTTAGTTTCACAATGGAATGAACTACAAATTTAACTAGAGATGTTATGGGAAATCCCCGAAACAAAGGTATCGTTGCATATTCATTGGCATTTTAAAATTCCTACCTAATGTTTTTGTTCTTTTATTGATCCGCACCCTACTCGTTTTAAAGGATGTATTGGTTGGCAATAAAAAAAACTTATATTGCTATAAACTGCCAAATACTGCCAGATTTCTAAAACGTCAAACAAATATGCCAGAGAGTAAAATAAAGGGCTAAACCTGCCGAAAAGGCAGGATCCTGCCACATATGGTGAATGGTCACACTGAGTCCAAGTCTACAATTTTTACGAAGTTCGTTATCGCTGTGTGTGACTTTGTTACAAACAAAATACCACGTTCATACATAAACGCCGTATTGTCGTAACAATAAAGATCAAGTTCTAATATCGAACGACCACGGTCATAGCATCTGTGCGAGCGCGAGGGCGACGCCAATAATGTCACCGCGCGTGCAAGCGAGACAGATGATGCCGTCACATTGTGAAATTCCCTCTATTCACTCAAGTCAGTAGCGAAAGCGTACGCTTCCCAGCATTTCTATTTCGACAAACGATTACGCTTGACGTGTTTCGATATTAATTTACCTAATTTTATCTTATTATTCCGTGCTTGAATCAGTGTTAAGTCGTAAAAGTAAAAAGCAAGTGCGTATTCTATTCAATCGTTCGTTAAAAAGCCGATAGCATAGCGGCCATTGTGTCGTTCGCCAAACGTCATCCGAGCGAGCCGACCTCCATTTCATAACCTTGGTTGCCGAGCCGGAGCGCGCGAACGTTCAACGTGCAAAACATAAGCCGTGCTTAAGTGTTTTATTTAAGTGGACAAATACTACTTCAAAGTGGTAAGTACTCAAAATACTAATATGTCTAAATGATACGAGTCATATTTCGATGTAGGTACGAGTCATATTTTATAGTTCGGGCAAAATATTTTTTTGTAGAATAGAAACTGAGGCGCTCGATGGCGCATTGGTTTAGCGCCTGGCCCAGCGATAGCGGGGGTTAAGCAACTTTCGCTAGGGTTGGTCATGGGATGGGTGACCAAAAATTTACTATCTCGAGCTTCTCCATTCTTCGGAAGGCACGTTTAGCCGTTGGTCCCGAGTGCATTTGCAGTCGTTAACATCCACCAATTCGCATTGGGCCCGCGTGGTGGGTTATGGCCTATCCTCCTTGTCCACCCATAAGGAAGGCCTGTGCCCCAGCAGTGGGGACATCAAAAATAGCTGATGGTCATGGTCAGAAACTTTGTTTAACATTCATTAGCTCAGAAGCCTTAGCAGAGAATATAAATACCTAGTTAAAAACCCGCCTGTATAAAAAGATAAGTCAACTGAAAAGATGGAAAAAACATACAAAGTTACAAACTTAGGCCGGCCACACACAGACGTAATCACGTAACGGAATTCCGAACGTAATTTCGACAATGTATGAAGATTCCGTACGGAAAAATCACGCTTGTGTGTGGCAGCCCATAGATTTTGTATGCAGCTGCTGCGTTCGGAATCACGTACGTACGGAATTCCGTAACGAGATTCCGTCTGTGTGTGGCCGGCCTTACAAGATACCTTGGTACCTACGCGCGAAAAACATAACCCTCTTGCAGTTGGGTAAAAATAGATTTATATGAATTTATAAGGTATGTTTTAGGTAATCGTTATAATAATTAGTAAATTTTGCCTTTTCAGGAGATGGAAACGAGACTACGAGCTACTTCAGAACAATTTACAGTTCTTCTGGAGTTTATGGAAAGGTAAATTAAAATAATGTATTTTTTTTTTTAGATTACTACCTACCTACTTACTTACTTATTTACCTACAAGTTCCTCGAAATACGTCGATAAAGCAAGTGGCATGTGGCCTAAAGGTCTCTGTATACGTAACGTGTTTTTTCCCGGACGGGACGGGACAGGGACAACGCGGGGCGATATTTATCGTTGCCAGAAAATAGTGTGTAGTTGCGTTGCATATAAAAATATTAGGTCTTTACCTATGAAATTGCCGATATTTTGTCACATACAGAGAAAATAATAACTTCTATAATTTAAAATTTTAACAAAATCGTGAATATTACATCGAATTATGATCATGATAGTTAACTATCAGTAAAAATAAAGTCCATATTTTAGCTTTCGTGACATTAAAAAAAAGATCTTGAAAGTGACTCTTTTTTTGTGAGCAAAAAAAGGGTGTCCGAAGGGGTTGTAACTTAACCAAAACTTATTTTTTCGCTTATCTTAAATGGAAATAAGTTAGCATAGTGTTCAAACATTAGTACATAAAAGTTTTGTTACATGAGTGTTCATGGTTGTTAAATGAACAAAGAAAATGCTATTATGAAAAATGCAACTTCTTGAAAAATCTCCATACAAATCGGCAATTTCATAGGTAAAGACCTATTATAAGGTGGTACCAAATGATCTGATGATACTTAAACAGGTGATAGTGTTGCTTAAACTGAACAACTTTCTTTCTCATAGGTCGAAAAACTATTTTTTTCCCTTTCCATAGTAAGTCGGTCAGCTGACCAATACATTTTGTATGGGAGTTTGGGAGTATGAAATTTTTTTTCGTTTTTCGACCTATGTTCCTCGGAGAAAGTTATTCAGTTTAAGTAACACTCTCACCTTTTTAAGTATCATTGCAGATCATTTGGTACCACCTTATAGTTAGTTACATCGAATTATTATTACTTAATTCGATTAAAAGTACTAGATCCTTTTTTAGTTTTATATTATCTGTCGTAGTAGATATAAAGTAACAAATAATTAACAATATTTTATAGTAACACAATAGGAACGCCACGAAAACACGGACGGGACGGGGAAAAATGTATAAAGCACAGCATTTCCCCGTCCCGTCCCAGGTATTTTCCCGTCACGTATACAGCGACCTTTAATTTATGTCATGTGAACTATTCAATTTATTTTATTATGTTTGTATATAGGTAGGTAGGTTGGTTAGGTGCCATTAGCAATCTTTGGTAGTCCTGCCTACTGCTTTAAAGGTCCTAGGTTCAAATCCTGGTACAGGCAAATATGTTTTAATTTGTTTTTATATGCTGTCTGTCTATTCTTTTAATTGTTGTTATGGCGTCAGACTTAGGTAAGATGGTGGTTGCTAGCCAGGCGGACTTGAAATAAGCCCACCAATCAAACCGACTACAAATACCCCCCATGGTAATAGAACCCGGGACCCCTGAGTCTTACACGGGTGGGTGAACCAGTTAGCCGGTACCCTCCCAGGGGGGGTATTACAACCTCTTAAAACATGCCAGGTTTATGAATTGCTATAGTTACATCTCTTTCTCGCTGTATAGCAAATAAAAGAGATAGATTGATAGCAAGTCAGAAAACTGCCAGGAAATAAGAGGTCATAATACGGCCCCTGGTTCTGCTTGGTTTTGGATACTGTATTGTGTGTCTCAACAGTAAGGATGGAGATTTTTGTTTATTGTGAAATAACATTTGAGTAATTTTTATTTTTTATTGTGTGTTTATCTTTTTCCAGGCATGGCGACCTGTCCAAAGCCGCGCCCGGGGTCCAGGGTCGCGTAAGGTCTGACCGTCTGTACCAAGTGTTGGCGGGCCAGTTAAATTCTGTTAACGGTGGTGTTGTTAAATCTGTCGACAAATGGAAGAAGGTAAATTGACTGACAATCATACAAACCTCACTCGTAGATTTTAAGAGTTGATAAATTATAGGTGCCGGTGAAATTGTAGGGGATTGCACGAGAACCTATAACCGCCTCTGTGGTCTAGTGGTTCGCCCACCCGTATAAGACGCCCCGGGTTCGATTCCCAGGGGGGTTGGTGGTAGGGTTTATTTCAAGTCCGCCTGGCTAGCTACCACCATCTTACCTAAGTCTGACGCCATAACAGCAATTTAAATATTGTTGTGTTCCGGCAGTTAGACTTAGAGGTAAGATAGCCAGTTCCTCAGTGATGAGGATTCTGGGTGTAGTGCGCTTCCTTCTTCGGCCTTATCTTCACTTAATATCTCAGGTGAGATGAAGGCCAAGCAAAAAAAAAGTAAATAAAAAGTGCCAAATAAAAAAAAGTGTGTTATTCAATAAATATTTGAGCTTATTATTTGAGACATATTCTTATTATGCTTATGCCCTAGTGGACGGCTACCTTGTAGGCTCCATAACTAAAAGAAACTCAGAAACTATGGACATATGTATTTTAAATACTTAAACAAATAAAATTTATTCAAATCATTTCACTATAGTTAATGACCGAACCGAGCGAGCGCGAGTTGTCCCCGTGTCTGCTTGTCCGGTTGTCCGTCTGTTCTCCTCTCTAGAGGTCGCATATCTCAACCGATTCTCGTGAAATTTTGTGAGCAGGTTCTATTATAATTTTTTGTTGATTCAGTTTTTCGTCATATGGGAAAAATGATATTATCTCAGCCATTTTGAAAAATGTACAAAAATGTTACAAACGCGATGTCTACAGCTCATATAACTATAGTCAGTAGTATATTAAGCCAATGACTATAGTCATTTTGCTTTTTTTCATCACGCATTGGCACTAAATTCCACTCAATTGATTTTTTAGGTGTGGGCTGACTGGAAAACCAAAACCAAGAAAAAATATTTGAACTTGCAACATGCACGGGCCGCTGGTCGTATTACTCCTGGCAGAACACAAATGACCGTCTTAGAAGACCGGGTTGTAGCCATATTAAGCGCTTCTGCTAATCAAGGCATCCAGGACTTGGGAGTTACGGTCAGTATTTAAATTTGATTCTTTCTTAAATGTAGGTAAGCTATATCCTTTATCCCCATTTGCGCCCTTCGAGCTTTGGCACTGAGGTGGTGCTTGGCATCTGGCACTAATAGGTGGCGTTTACAACCCCGGTGGTTAATGACATCTATTTATTCCCATCTACCACCTTCGAACTTGACATCGGGGTGTTGGTTAGCACTTAGACTGACCCCAGACCTACCGGTTTCTTTTCTCTACTTTGCTGTTCGGCAATGGACCACTGGCCAAGAGACTCATTTTCAATCTATCGCATATTTTTAATCTAAGTACATTTCACATACCTATATGTATGTTCTTGTGAGCTTTGCTCCTTAAACGATCGTTATGAAAACACAAAAAAAATAGTTCAGGTAGGTAATAATGCCACCCACGACCCTGTTCACAATTTATATAAATATGCGATCGATTTATTTTTAGTAATCGGAGACCATGTTCATGGTGGCATATTTCCCAGAAGCTTCCTACTTCGCAACCCAGACGATAATATTTGATAACACCAAGCTATGGCTATCTTGCCAATTTGGTCTGGTCCCAATATGCGATAGATTGAAAATGACCCTGCCGGCGCGGTCTAAACAGCAAAGTAGAACAGCAAAGCAAAGAAAAGAAACCAGTAGATCTGGGGTCAGCCTTTTAGGTGGTATTTACCACCCCGGTGGCCGATGGCACCCATTTATTCCCATCTGCCCCCTCCGAGCTTGCCATCACCACCATCACATGGTGAGATGGGCAGATTGGCATAAAGGACCGATATCGCTGGACGGGCTGGACACATAGTGAGAAGAACTGAAGGCCGTTGGGGCGGAAAGGTTCTGTAATGGCGACCGCGCACCGGACAACGCTCCGTGGGTAGGCCCCCGACAAGGGGGACCGACGATCTGCTGGTCTATTGGCTAAAAATAATGAAGTTCATGTAAACAAGCTTTGATATGGTGATTTGATTGATACATTACTACCCTCTGTTTTGGCACAAATAAACACACCAAAGAAAACTAGCAATGCAATGTACCATGGGCAACTGCGTCTCTTAGGGTGCAAAGCACTAAACTTAAGAATCGCCTAAGTCTTTTCTTATCTACAACTCGACCAAGATAACTAGGCGAATGACAGCTACATGACGGCTAAGTTTATGACACCGTTTTAATTTGGTCGTGTTGTAGTTAGGAAGACTTAGGCGATCCTTAAGTTCAGTGCAATCGGGCGTTAACCCTCCTAGGGCACAGAATAGATATAAGTAACTACTACCGTATAGAAAGGAAACTCTCCGCCTCGCCCCACAATCAATCACCTCACCCCACCGGCGCCCACCGCGCGAGTTCAGTGCCGGATTTGTCAATAGGCCGTATAGGCCGCGGCCTAGGGGCGGCAAGGACCTAGGGGGCGGCAGACCAGCAAAGCCATTCACCTCCGCCCGCCCGAGGGCCGGCTGGTACTACTCGGCCTAGGGCGGCCAAGACTGAATCCGGCACTGGCGAGTTCGTGTGCCGATCCGTGTGCTCATTCAATAGCTCTAGACTTCACGCACACAGTTGCACGTGTGCAAAATCGTCACTGTGCAGTGTCGTCTGCAGGGTGACCATTTGTGGCAGATTTCTGCTATTTTGGGCAGATTTAGGGCCTAAATTTTAGCTGTGGCAGACTAAGTAACAGACTTTGGCAGATTTCAAGAAAAATTCGTTATTTTTGAAATACACTTGTAGAGATTAGTATTTCTATATAAAATACTTATAATTTTCTGTCTTATTAACTTATTATATTTACTTATTTTTTATTATGCATTTATTTGGCAGGAAATTATTTACTGAGGTGGCAATTACTTTTGTTCCATGAGATAGTACGGGAATTACTCTTTTTTTCTATTTTTATATAGCGTCGGCGAAGAGTGAAAACCTTGTAAGTCCTTTTTCTTGTCTAAAACACATTTGCCGAGATTTTTGTCACTCGTGACCGGCTTCTGTCATTGACGAGGTTTTTATAAAATGCAATAGATTAGCGTTGTACGCGTTTGAATGGGATATGAGTGAGATAGAGTCGTGAGATAAGAGGTTTTCTGTCAAAAACTGCAAAAAAATGTTCTGAACAAAAATGAGATTTACGAGGTTTTCACTCTTCGCCGACGATAGGTACACCTTATGATTATGAACGGTAATGAATCAGTAATAAAGTTTATTTTCTTTGTAACTGAACTGATCGAGGTTCAATATGACAAATTGACAATGTGCCCAGTCATAAAGTGCACAAACGAAAGGACGTGAAACTAGGCTCAAACATATCGTTAAAAATAATAAGAAAAGAAGGTTTGTTTTTTAAAGCTTTTTTATTTCTCAATAAAAATAAACTATCAGATAATTAATGATTAAACGAACTTACCTGTAAGTGAAGTTCTATCATAATTATACGAAGGATTCTTCCGAAGATATTAGTACTATTAACACATGTAGTATCGCTTGCATGTATCACCACTTAGCACGTTATTTTAGAGTAATAACCTAAAAAACCTAAAAAGAGAAGGTATTTGATTTAGAATTGACAGATACTTTGACATTTCCGGCTCGAATTCTCCTCGCCGCCATTCGGCGCCAACCTTTTCATTTAGTTTAAAGTCCAAATCGTATGATATTTCCTCATTTTCTTCAGTGGGTGAACACTTATTGTAATTAACAATAAGCAGTAGGGAGGGTGGGACTCTATACTAATATCTTCGGAAGAATCCTTCGTATAATTATGATAGAACTTCACTTACAGGTAAGTTCGTTTAATCATTAATTATACTTCAGGATTCTTCCTTCGATATTAGTACTATTAACACATGTAGATGTTTAAAGCATTATATAAGAAAATGGAAATATCATCTCTTGTGTAATTAGTCTTTTAAATTTAAAAAAGAAAATCAGTCACATTTAACATAATTCTTAATGTTTTGGTAGCAAATATGGTACATATAGATGGTTGGAACCAAAAAAAAATAAGCAAGATTCGTTAGGAAAATTCAGTTTAATTATCATTAATCGATGATATCTTGCAAAGATAGTGAAATTGTCTACCATTCCACCGTGTTACGTGGAATTTCTATAATAAAAAAATAAATGTTATGGCTACATAGCCATAACATACCTATATAGGTATCGGCGTACGTCGAGTGCTAAAACTGGTTACCATGGATTTGAGTCTACTCCACTATCATTGAATTTTACATTTCAGTAATCCATTATCTATTCTACATATAAGAATTTCATTTATTTATTTTTTCTTTTTTAATATGTATTACTATTTTTATTTTATATTTATAAATAAAAAGAAGTGATTATGAAATGTTTATTATAATAATAATATGTAGCATTCTCGAAAAAGAAGGTAATTATAGAATGGTTTATGTCAAACTAAGAAGAATTCATGTTTCATACTTGAAGTAAACAAATAATTAATTGATTAAATTGTTTTCATTCTATGTGCAATAGGCAAGGTACCTCAATGTGACACTTTTTTTTTAAGTTAGAAAAGTTAGAAAAAAAACTAATTGGAAAATATTTAATAAATAGTAATAAGAAATCTAAGATATCTATTGTATTTGAGCAATGTAAGTCTACGCCAAGGCGTAGTTAAATTAAATACTAAACCTTGAGATTAGCTCATATTGTGAAATCAACAATGAATCCAATATTAAATAATATTAATAACTGTCTTACACACTTCTGTGTTTATTATGTCTATATTGTTATTTGGTGAATAATCGAACCATTTTTATAACCAAGCTCTGTACTTTCTGATAGTATCAGCAGACATACAAGCTTAAACAACATAGTAATATACCTGTAAAATAATATCACCTTGATAATGTTGTACAAACCAGTCTATTTGTGCGATGAATTTCCGTCCCTGGAATTGGAAGTTATAGGATGTTAGTACTTTAATAGACACTATATTACATGTAAACAATGGGTATCAAGGCTTAAAATTGTGACGATCATGATGGCAGAATTGTAACACTAAGAAACTGGTACAAAAGAATAAAAATAATAGCTTGTTCGATTGATAGTGACATATTTGTCTTTGTAAATAAAATAGGCACTAAACAAAAATAGCGTTGTGAATGCTAAAATCTAAAATTAAAAAATAATCGCTTTGGGATCCAAATGCTAGGAATGAAGAAAAATATTTCTACTATATTTTATTTCTACTACCTAATTCGACTTGCATTCGAATTTACTCAATTTCAATCCGAAAATACCAAAACTGGTAATAATTTTTTGAATAAGTGAATCAAATAATAACGACTAGAATACTTTACACCGAATACAATAATAAAAAAAGCAATGAAAATATAATAAGCTACATGTTCTAGCTAGATAATTTATATGCAATTATTTTTCAATGTTTTGATTCCTGGCCACAAGTGTCCCCCAGTCTACCCCGTTGTTGAGAGGTACCAGAGAAAAATATTCCACAACTATGTCTTCTCTAATTCGGTGTAAGTATCGATGACATTCAACTAAATAAAGTAAAATATAATATTATACCGGTATCTACAGGTTTAATACATTCATAAAATAGTCATAATTTATTTTGCAGTTTTGTGAATGTTTTTCTTGTAAAAGACCTTAATGGAATGTTGTGAAGGTAGTTGTATAAAAAAAATGTGTTTAAATTTATTGTGTATCTCAATTCTTTAAAAAATGTTCTGAGACACATTGTTAGAGTAAATATTATGTCCAATATAACAGGGAGATAATGCTGTCTAAGAAGTCGTAGCTGGCGGCATAAATTTTGTAAAAATATGGGCACTACAATACCCAAAAGTTAAGAATTTAAATTCGTATATTTCTATTACTTTTCCAATATTAAAACCATAGAGTTGATGGGATTTCTAAAATGCAAAGACTTCTGTGTTGTATTCTTGTTTTCTGACAAACAATAACCATTTCTTATTTTCAATATAGGTTAACTTTTATACTGTTTATAATAATGCGACTTCTGGGATTTCTAGAATGTGTTTTGTTATAAACAATAAGCATTTTTTATTCTTATTATAGGATAACGTTTTTACAGTTTATACTAATATGACTTCTGTTAGATTTTAACTAAACCCAATATGACAACCTGATAAAACATTTTTTTTTTTCGAACAGAGATGTTGAACCTTCAACTTAATGTGTAGTTGACAAATTATTGTCTGTCACTAAAATACATACGTATTATGTGGCTGTTATATATTTCGCCCGAATTTTAGTCAAATTAATGTTAGAATTTAATATATATCTCTGGAGATGGCACGAGTGAGTACGAGTGAGTATAAAAGAAAATAATAATAATCTTGGTGCTGTCCTAGCGCAGTGAAAATAGTATTTTCACACATGTCGAATTTAGACCAAACAACTATGTGGACGCCTATGTGCCTATAGTTGGCGACCACTGCCTGCATTCGCTGAATACAGATAAATGCTGCACCAGATCCTTACGAGTATCCTTACCCCGCGTACGATGATCGAATGTGAATGTTGACGAATGTATCCTCGATTCCTCGGCAACTGTTTCGATGGACCGTAACGGCCGCCTGCGGGTCAGCTGCTATCGACGAAAGAAAACGTTGATGGGGCTTCGTCACCGCGTCTGGATATTCGTTTGCCGTCGGAATTAAGCATATGGTATACCTGGCTGCATGTTTCGTTTGTTGTTTTCAAGTTTAAATTGTTTTAAAACAAAATGTACCAGCAAATAAATATGTAAATCAGTTTTAAAATTTCTGTTTTATTTAAGTACTGCGCCCGGTTTACTTACAGTTTTTTCGTTGATCAATTTCGTTAACCTCAGGCCTGTGGCTAATGCATCATTCATATTCGACTCAACTGTTGGTGGCCTTTTAAGTGGACAGCATCAATTACACTCGATTTGACCATATACCTTCTGTTTATAATAAAATGTATGTTGTGCACAACAAATGAATGTTGCAATGCCCCATTGTATAATGTATAAAGTGCAAAACACTGTCTTAAATTACTGTCATAAAAAAGGTGTTCTATAATGAAAAGCTACTCCTTAAGCTTCATTATCACTATAATATATTCACTTGGCAAATAATTTCTACACATCAGAATCATTATCATTAAGATCAATCAATTTATGTTTTACACACACAAATTCAATTTGAAAATTAATAGACAGGTAATTTTTACTTTTTACAAGGGCATAGCTTTGAAATAAACATACTAATTAGTTAGTGATTAAACATAAATAATAAGCCTGAAACATAGGATCTCCTAGTTAAGGCAAATGTTTAAAGTTTTTACTTATTAAAACTGTGGTACACAGTAATAAACACTTACTGCATTTATGGATAACAAAATGTATGGATTCTACTATTCAATTTCTTATTGAAATTTCTATCAGCAGGCTCATGTTAGGCGTACCTATATTAATAGAAGCTATTTCACATAAAAATTGTGAAATATCAGGTATCAGCTAGTTGCTGTATAACTTATTATCTGGTTCCATGAAGTTGATAAATTTTAGCATTTATTTATAGCTCTGCTTATGAACGTTATACTGGCAGTTTTTCGTTACAGTTGTAACAATGTGTATAATAAAATCAAACATAATTATGTTATATAAATTTTGCAAGCCAAAAATTTATCTCAGTACCGATGGTACTCTATTATTCCGTTGGGATCAACGCAACACCAAGGATATCTATGATATCAAAATTCATACCTGATGAACTAAGCTGTTGTCAGGGCTGCTGTTGCAGCTCCAGCAGAGCAGCCGCCTGGCTGGGAAGCGGATGGCGGCGAATTCGGCGGACGGCGGAGTCACCCGATTGGTGCTCAGCAACGGTTCCAACATGAGTCATGCTCATGCATCATTGAGGGCAGCTTGCTTTTTACACTGTCGCGTCATCAGGGGCACTTTGAGTTGCTGCACTTGTTGCAGTTGCGTTGTCTGACCTATCTATGCGGTGAAATAGTCCAGTGTGACTATTTCGAGTGCAAAAGATAATTGGTTCATGCCTTATTAGACACATGCCTTATGACAGAAAGTACCCAGTATGGTAAGTTCGTGTCAGACAAATTAAATAATTAAATGGTAAAAGCCCAGTGTAGCAGTTACGCATTTTTAAATCTCAGCAAACAATGTTGTCTGGGAGGGAATGCTATTAGCACTAAGTCCGCTCTTTTTGTACTCGTGTACATTAAAGTAAAATAAATATATATGGTAAAAGCCCAGTATGGCAGTTACGCATTCATAAAGGTAAGCAAACAATTATGCAGTTAAGGCAAGTAAACGGTAAAAGCCCAGTCTGGCAGTTACGCATTCAAGCCAAGTAAACGGTAAAAGCCCAAAATGGCAGTTACGCATTTAATAGTGTTTCTCCATCTTGTATTCTTCTTCTTGTCCTCTTCCGTCTGAAATCTTTTTTCCTTTCTGCACGAAGCATTTTAACTAAGTATAATAAATTTTCACTGTATAAAATATAATTCTGAAGAATTCTCACTTTGAGATTGTATGCGTGCGTCCGTGGCGAAGCACGAAAAGCGAATGAAAAGGTTGGCGCCGAATGGCGGCGAGGAGAATTCGAGCCGGAAATGTCAAAGTATCTGTCAATTCTAAATCAAATACCTTCTCTTTTTAGGTTTTTTAGGTTATTACTCTAAAATAACGTGCTAAGTGGTGATACATGCAAGCGATACTACATGTGTTAATAGTACTAATATCGAAGGAAGAATCCTGAAGTATAATAATGCGTGTTATAGCGTTTTATTGACACTCAACTGTCGAAATCCTTTGTCATTTGACAGTTTAAAGTGATAGATAAATCGCTATAACATATAGTTTTTTGTATGTGGCATATTTTTGGCATTTTCTGGATTTGGGTTTGGCAGATTTTGGCAAATTTTTTGCCAGTGTCGGGCAGATTCGCCGTTTTTGAGATGGTCACCCTGGTCGTCTGTGTAAAGCCTTGTCCAGACTTGTAATCTTGTATCATTTCGGCGTAACAGATCACCGTATCTTTACCATACATCGCTAGTTTGGTTGGGCGTGCGTTGATATTACTTCAACGTACGCCCAACCAAACTAGCGATGTATGTTAAAGATACGGTGATCTGATACGCCAAAATGGACTAGTCTGGATCTGGACAAAGCTTATTATGTAGTTAAAACGCAACGCTCTTGTATGATGTGCCCGGGGTGTGCCTAGGGATAAAATCGCTTGCACGCCGCGCCGCCGCGCCGCGCCGTCACAACATAATAGTACATTATGAGACAAGTTAGCTTAGGTTGGTCATTGCACACAAGGCTGTGGGTTGCAGCCCGAGCCGCAGGCGAGGGCGTAACTCAGCCGAGTGTGCAATGAGTAAAAGCTCACAAGTTTCATACGACGTTTTTCAACACATTTGCGAGGATAATACAAAGTAATTTACCACACAGCAACAAATATGACAAAAACAAAATATGACAATTATGGGAAAAGGCGCGTAAGTTTTTTTTTGTTTTTTTCACACGCCCAATGCAAGAATATTTTGCGAACAAAGGGGTGAGTGAGCATACAGCCTACTTCAAAACTATAATTTTAAGTGATAAAATGCAAGTATTTTAATATTTTATAACAAAATATTATGAATTATGAATAATTTTATAATAATGAATATTTGTTTGACTTAATTAAAGACTTACACATTTATTTATTTCAAAAATGAATATGAACTTTCAGCAGCATAGAACCCCTTTGTTGTTACTAAAAAAAATAACTGTATAACCCAGTTAAATTGGGAATGCTCTGTTTACTCGCATAGAACTTGCAGTAAGGTACTAATTTAACTTTGTAGGGATAATTCTATAACAACCTAGTGTTTTATATATTATTGCACGCGTTTGTTATAGCTCGGTTTATGGCCCTAAAAGCGATGTATTAGGGCTCACTTTACGAGCAAGTGTGTTGAAAAGTCATATTATGTATTCTGTGATAAAGTCTCTCTCTATCCATGTCTTATTTGGTAAACAATCTTCACCCAACTCTTTTTTGAAATGATCATTTATAAAATACAACAAGTGGTTTTCCACACATAGATTACAAAATAAATTGTTGATGATTAATAACAATTTTCATAACATTACTAACATATTTTTAAATAACTATTTAATTATAAAAGACAAATGATAACTGTCAAAAACTGTTTAGGTACTGAATAAGACAAGTAAGGACAGACAGACTTTACGTTTAGTTCGTGCGGCTGTCGCAAAACTCAGTTTTCTCTTTTAGTGAAAACGCGAATAAGCTGAGATAAAAAAAATCTAAATAAATAGGTAACTTTAAATTTGCGTACTTGCATTAAAACTTATTGTATTGCACACACACATCAAATGACTATGTTAGGTAGTCTAGGAAACATAAGTAATATTTTATTTCAATTCTTCAGTTTTGTTACAAAAAATCACTGTTTATCGGGTTCAGAAATGGGGTGGAAGAATTTTTTAAGATCTAGTCTGCTTTTGCCCAAAAAAAATCTTATTGAATCAACATTCATACCTACTAATTTTACAAAGTAGGTACCTAATACTTTGTTTTGGATTAACACAAAAATAATAATAACCTTCCAAAAGTATGTCTACATCTACATAATTATCCTTTATTTTATTGTCAACTAAAACAAACTTTGACTTACTTATAATTTGTTTTAATTTAAGTACTTTTAAATTAATACCCAGGCTATTTGACTGATAATAAATAATAATAAGCGCACCACATTGATATTTCAGGAAAAATCAATGTACCTATTTCATTCACTGACATGAATTTTTTTTTTTATTTAACTGGACTGGCTGTCTGTCTGTATGATTTGACAGCTAAGTTTTTGTGCCTATTTGAAACGCCACTAACGTGCGTCTAAAGAACTAATTTTGACGTACAATATGAAAATGGTTGCCGTGATGGTCTCTCCAGACTTCAAACTTTAGTACAGTACTAGGCACGTATCTTAAAATTTTTTCGACGTAGTGGGGATAAGTTCGCGCATGTGCTTTTGTGGGCGACCAATAGCGCGCGCCCCTCTCCCGCCGCCCGCGCCCCTCACCGCTACGCATACCCAGAATACGCGTTTCGCGCAATCCCCACCCGATTTCAAGTTATATGCCTCGTACTGTACCATGTCCCTCACGCTATGCTCACGCTACGTCCTACAGCGCCAAAATGGCGGAAATCAAATAGGCACAAAAACAGTTTGACATAAGCCTGTCCAGTGTAAATATATGCAGGTCAGTGATTTCATTAAAAAAACAATGTTTATGTTTAAAAATTAAAAAACCGCGCCAAAAACGCTATGGCGCTCTGGACACGTGACGTGTGTGACGTCACACAGGCCGCATTCCGATTCACGCCAACAATGCTCACAGCGTGTGACGTCGTTCTATACCGGTCCGAATCATTAGCACGCTGTAAGCACGCTCACGATACTATACTATTGATTTGGACCGCTGCTCGTGAGAGCACTAACACCGCCAACATTGGATTGTTTTAACAACCTAAGCGCTCATGGCGGCATTTAACAGACTAATCGTACTCGATCACCTTTGTTGAGCCTTCCGTGCTTCGGAGAGCACGTTAAACCGTCGGTCCCGGCTGTTGGCATCTGCTACTGAAATTTTTTCGACGGAGTGGGGATAAGTTCGCGCATGTGCTCTTGTCAGCGACCAATAGCGCGCACCCCTCTCCCGCCGCCCGCGCCCCTCACCGCTACGCATACCCAAAATACGCGTTTCGCGCAATCCCCACCCGATTTCAAGTTATATGCCTCGTACTGTAACAGTCGTTAAGAGCCCGTACAGCCGCCGACTGCCGGCTGTTAGCGCACGTTCACGCTCATAGTGCTAGGTTGCGTTCAGAACCTACGCTCCGAGTGCTACCAAACGCTCTAAAGGCGCGGCGGCGCGCCGCCGCGCCGTTAGAGCGTTTGGAACGCCGCGGCGTTCCAAACATTAGAGCGTGACGTTCGGTTGATACAACTTTCCCGTTCCAAACGTCAGAGCGTTGCAACTTATTAACCACTAGCGGCCGCCCGCGGTTTCACCCGCGTGGTTCCCGTTCCCGTAAGAATATCGGGATAAAATGTATTCTATGTTTTAATCTAGGCAGTCTACTATCTGTGTTCCAAATTTCATCCAAATCCGTTTAGTAGTTTTTGCGTGATTAGGGAACAAACATCCAAACCCACAAACTTTCACATTTATAATATTAGTAGGATTAAAATTGGTGGTTGAAAAACGCTCGTGACATTTGTCTATAGAAAAAAAATGTCAATGTCATTTGACATTATTTTGTGCTTTGAAGTTTTTGTGTCTAATTTTTAAAACAGCTTCAAAAATAAATTAATGGCTCTAAAAAGCAAGAAATAAAATATTGAAATCTGCATAATAACTAACTCGAAAGTTTGTATGCATATCTTATATTAAACAACCCTTTTGAAGACGGGTGGGGGGGGGGGAGCGAAGGATATTTTTATCTAAACTAATATATCTAAACTTTACTAATATATATAAAGTCCAGACGTCTTTGAGTAATCGAGTAACATACATAAAAAAAAAGATTCCGACGAACTGAGAATCTCCTCCTTTTTTTGAAGTCGGTTAAAAATGATCATGGTAGATCCTCAAAAAATGGATTTTATTTGATTTAGAATAAAGGAAAGTTTAAATTATTCGTATTCTAAATGGAAAACAAAGACTTTGTACTATTAATGACATTTTTTCTTGGTCGATCCGAACCTTAAAAAACAACTAAATAACCGCACTCTAAGCCTCTGAACGCAACCCTGTAAGCACGGTAATGATATGCTGTAAGCGTGATTCGGAACGCAGCCAAACATTTGTCTCTGACTCTTCTGTTGAGTTTTTGGCGGCATTTAGTCAAGTTCGGTTCAGTGACTATTTTATTTATTTGCAAATTGATTCATAGTGGATATTGTTTCTTAAAATTGGTGCAGTTTTGACCACAAAACTGCACCACTTGTACCAACTAGTGTCTATTCAACTGAACAATATGTGGGATAATTGAAATAGGCGCGATCTTGGTCGTGTGAAGCCGAGACTTTTACTGTAGTGGTGGCTACCTCGGCAGAACTTACCGAGTAAACTGTCTGGATATACTTGGTGCCAAATGCTCCAAGCAGCATTGGAATGAAGAAGCTTATAATTATCTCCAATGGAGATTGCACGGCCAGTGTCATAGTGAAGATTGAAAAAAGATCCTTAAGTGACGTGACGGCTTATTGCTACCTCTTTCTTTAGTGTTACAATACGTTTTCGTTTCTCACGAATAGGGTTACCATCTGACCGGATAAATCCGGTCTTGACCGGATTTTAAGGGCTCAGACCGGACTCCGCCCGGATTTTATTCGAGACCGGATTTTTAATCGTGCTTGGTCAAAATCATTACACCATCATTGATTGTTATGATTTTGTTCAAACCATCATCGCCGTAAAGCTCAAAGCGCGCGGCGCGCTACGCACGCCGCGACTAGGCTCTATGAATGGGTGATTACTTGAAAGATGCCTTTAATCACAGACATAGACTATAATTTTCTTATTAAAAACCACCCACTTGTGTAAAATTTTACAAAAAAAAAGTTAAATTAAAGATTGTTTTCAGTAAATAAGTTGTGCCTAAATGTAAACTAAATGGCCTACACATTTTTTAATTTGAGTCTAAGACCGGATTTTTGTCCAAAAATCAGGATTTTCCACCTCTTGCAACCGGATTTCTGAATTTTGATCCTGGTAACCCTACTCACGAACGAACGAACGACGAACAACGAACACGTATTGTAACACTAAAGAAAGAGGTAGCAATAAGCCGTCACGTCACTTAAGGACCTTTTTTCAATCTTCACTGACACTGGCCGTGCAATCTCCATTGGGGGTATAAGCTTCTTGATTGGAATGCATACACCCGCATTCTAAAGCCCGCTCCACATTCCCGTAGTTCGCCGAGAGGCCAAACTTTTGGCGAGAGCACACGAGAACGGCTCTCTACATTCCCGGTGTTCGCCGATAGGCAAAACTTTTGACGAATAGCGAGAGCGACGAGTTTATGCGAGATAACGGCATTACCTTTGTTTATAAATCTGTATTATCTTATCATAAGTCGTCCACTAAACGAGTTGGTATAAATGGTTTATTAATCGAAGAAGTAAATTAACATCATTTTGGGAACTACTCCCCAAATTAGAACTACGATAGAACATTGTTACATTAACATCCACGTTTACGTCATCCGCTAAATTATTTAATTATTATTTTCAATAAGACAGGGTCTGGGAATATAATTTTTTTTTTCGTTTTTTAATTTAAAAAATGACCGCAGGTTTTTTTGCAATTTACGGGGATACTAGGTATTCCTATAGAAGTATAGATTATTTATCTGACATTTTGCTGACATCCGTAATGCAAGATGCCTACCTTCCTACTATTCTTATTAGGTAGGTAGAAAAAAAGGTAGGGTATATAATCGCAATAAAATTATTCATGTCGAGTAGGCGTACTACTACTATATGTATAAAATTTTACATTGCATTAATTTTTTATAACTCCAATTGAACCCAAATATATCGATAAGATAATGAATATAATAATAGCTCAAAATAATAATAATAGTATAATAATAATTTATATTAATATTATAATAATAGTTCGAAATAAAATAATAATAGTTCCTAATAAATACAATAATAGTTCGAGTGTCCAATTTACTGACATTTTTAGAAGCTTTTATTTGGCTCACTTCGGTGAATGTCGGCCAACTGGTGCAAGGGACAGCGGGAATGTGGAGAGATAGTTTCGCCTACACACAAAACTTGACGAAACTACCCGAGAACCCTTTGATGTACCGACACCGAACCGATACAAGGCGAATATAGGCGAGACAACACCAATGTAGACGAATACTCTCTCTACACTCCCAAGTAGAGTATTGGCCAAGTTTGGTCTAATTTGGTCGAGAATGTGGAGCCGGTTTAATGTAAACTGAAACATTCTACCACTGAACTATTCAACACTTGACACTGGCAAAAATTACTTCCAAGAGGAAAGTAGATTGCTAAACTAAAAATTAGAAGAAGAAGAAGACTCGTAGGTTCTGACAGAGTTTTTTGGCGCCATTTTGTCGGGTTTGGTTTGGTGACTATTTTAATTATTCGCAAATTGATTCGTAGTGGATATTGTGTCTTAAAATTGGTGCAGTTTTGTGGTACAAGTGTCTACGCAACTGAACATTATGTGGGATAATTGAAATAGGCGCGACCTTGGTTGTGTGAAGCTGACACCCAATTGCACTAAACTTAAGTATCGCCTAAGTCTTTTCTTAACTACCATAGATTAAACTACAACTCGACCAAGTTAAGTAGGCGAATGACAGCTACATGACCGCTAAGTTTGACGCCGTTTTAATTTGGTCGTGTCGTAGTTAGGAACAGACTTAGGCGATCCTTAAGTTTAGTGCAATCGGGTGTGAGACTTTTATTGTAGTGGTGGCTACCTCGGCTGACCTTACCGAGTAAACTGTCTTGATTATACTTGGTGCCAAATGCTCCAAGCAGCATTAGAATGCGATGCACCCGCATTTTAATGTAAACTGAAACAATCTACCACTGGACTATTCAACACTTGACACTGGCAAAAATTACTTCCAAAAGGAAAGTAGATTGCCAAAACAAAAATAAGAAGAAGAAGAAGGTTCTGACATTGACATGTCATGTGTAATTGTAAATAAATAATACCTAACAAAACAATAACAAAGTGAAGTGAATTTCATAATTTTTAATTTTTTCTTCAAATATAGTTGATAAAATGGTGTATAAATGGTGTATAGTGCCACAGTGTACAAATACGTCTAAAAGGAATCCACAAAAACTGTTTGTTTCTGTTCCAAAGAATCCCAAAAGACGAAAAATGTGGTTACGGCGAGCTCGCAGAATCCCAGAGAGCATTTCATCACATACAAATGTTTTTATGTGTGAAGATCACTTTGATGTAAGTAATAATTTACTGAAATATCAGATTTCATGAAAAGAAATAACATAAACCTAAATTAAATGGCTTAATCTTACAGCTTATGTCACAAAACGATTAGTAGGCTGTGCTTATTTTTCAACCTTATTGCAGCTTATCATCCCTTATTCCAATGATATTAAAATAAAAAAAAGTACTTTTTATATCATTGTCGTTATCAATGTTGTTTAGCTATCCTAAGTTTCCTCTGCTGTCTTGTAAAATTTCTATTGAGCCGTTTGAATAAAACTAAAATATTGCCTTTTACTTCTATTATTATTAATTGAAGTAAATGTGTCTTATAAAAGAAGTAATTTTGAATTGCAGATGGAACAAGACATTATTAACTACATGAAGTACAAAATGGGCTTTAGTCAAAAGATACTTTTGAGAGATGACACTGTGCCTACTAAATTTCATTGTCAAGAGGACCACAAAAGACAGCTGTATGATCCTGGACCTTTTCGAGAAGTGTTTCTAAAGGTAGACATCGGAGCAATGTGGCTTGCGTCGTGCATCAATTATACACTCCTATAATTCATGCATGATGCATGACACAAGCCGCTTTGTTCCGACATCTACCTTTAAAAAACAAAGAGTTGATTTTGTCACAAAATGTCTTAGTCAAAATGCTATCGAAACTCATGCTGAAAGATGACAATTTGATAATAATAAACTATTGAGCCCGAAGGTATTTTATCTTTTTAATACAAATAATGCTCTTAAGTTTTATGTTATTCACATTTAAGTGAAGTAATTTATTTTTTCTTTATTATTATTTAAACATTTGTCTTTTCAGAATAGGCTTTCAACTGATTTTGGAAAACCATTTAATATTATTCCTTATTTATATTACATAATAAGCACACCACATTGACATTTCAGAAAAAAAAATGTATTTAAAAAAAAACCAATGTCTAAGTTTGAAATTTCAAAACCGCACAAAAAACGCTGTTACTATCTATGGCGCTGCTGGACAGGTGACTTGTTGATTGACGCCACATACAAGTAAACATTAAGTAAATGAAACTCATTGCTGTGTCAAATGTCACTTGTGATTGTGACTGCAGCACACATTGTTTCCTTTTACCATAGAAATAGACAGCGAAAATTTTTCTGTCTATGCTTTTTACCAAAGATAAAACGAACTACACATACAGGGTGGATTTTTGAGATGGTACATTAAGGGCCTTAACCGTTATAGATATGGATATACTATCTACCTTTACTACTACCTGCCCTTAATGTACCGTCTCAAAAATCCACCCTGTATATCTTGAAATCTGGTGGGGATTGCGCGGAATGCTTATTTTGAGCATGCGTAGCGGTGAGGGGCACGGCCGGCGGGAGAGGGGCGCGCGCTATTGATTGATTGATTGATTGATTTATACTTTATTGTACACACAAAAGAACAAACAGAAGATCACAGACACAAAGGAGACATACAATTGGCGGCCTTATCACTAAAAAGCGATTTCTTCCAGCCAACCTTAGGATGGACAGGAATAGAAAAATAAAATACGATTAGGTAGTTGAAAAAAAAATGTGCGTACTAAGAACATTACTTAAATAAAATTACTAAAACGTTAATAATATACATATTAAATATTAATAAATAAGCAGACCTACTTACTTACTTACTTACTGCTGTGGCTCAGGGACCCGAAGTGGATCTTGGCCTCCGACAATAGAGCACGCCATTCCTTCCTATTTAGTGCCAGCTCTGACCAATCTGTGGCTTCTAACTCGGCGAGATCTTTGATGACCTGATCTGCCCAGCGATATCGGGCGGCGCCCCGTGGGGACTCCCATGTACGCTCTTTTCACCGCTCGATCCGTCCCCATTCGAATGACGTGCCCCAGCCAGCGTAGTCGCGCTGATTTTATTTCTCCCAAGATATTAGGAGCGGATACTAGGTCTTCTATTTCTTTGTTTTTCCTCACGCGCCAGGTCCCATCGTTCCTTTTAGTAGGTCCTAGAATCTTCCGAAAGATCTTTCTCTCTGCCACTAACAGCATGTTTTCTTCTTTTAAGGTTAGCGTCCAAGCCTCACATCCGTACATTAAGATTGGTCTGATGATTGTCTTATAGACACGAATCTTAGTTTGCCTGCTTATGAGTTTGGACGCTAGTACCTTATGTAGAGCCGCTGAGCATCTTAAGGCGTTTTGTATTCGGATGTTTATCTCCTCTTCGCGTTGGTTAGAGTCCGTTATAGTGCAACCAAGGTATTTGAATTTGTCAACACCTTTGTACGTGATGCCGTTGACAGTTAGGTTACATCTGCTTTCATTCTTGTTCCTGAATCGCTTCATTAAGAGATATTCCGTTTTTTCTCGGTTGATTCTTAGTCCCACTAGTCTGCCTTCTGTTTCTAATATCTCTACCATAGCCTTGACATCGTCCTCTTGGTGACCCAGTATGGCTAAATCGTCGGCATATCCTATTATTTTGTGTCTGCCATTCAATTCCACTCCACCATCATAAGCCAGAACTTTTCGTATGACGTGTTCGAGCACTAAATTGAATAACATGGGGGATAAAGCATCGCCTTGTTTAAGACCTGTCACCACTTCACACTGCTGTGTTAGGCTTCCGCCAACCCTTACGCAGATTTTGCTTTCTTCTGTGGCGACTTTTATCATTTGGACTAGCTTTTCTGGTATTTCGAGACTTGTTAGAATCCGGAAGAGTTCGTTTCTATCGATACTATCGTAGGCCTTGGTGAAGTCTACAAACAGTGAGTGGACATTATGCGCGTACTCCCACTTTTTTTCCATTATTTGTCGGAGGAGGAAGATTTGGTCAACAGTGCTGCGATTCCGTCTAAAGCCACATTGGTAATCCCCCAGTATTTTTTCAGCATACGGCTCCAGACGACTTAATCTTAATATATAAAATCGTAAACTGAATGGCTGACTGACTGACTGATCTATCAACGCACAGCCCAAACCGCTGGACCTAGAGACTTGAAATTTTGCACACAGATACCTTATACAGTGTAGGCATCCACTAAGGAAGGATTTTTGAAAATTCTATCCCTAAGGGGATGAAATAAGAGATGAAAGTTTGTATGAAAGTCCCTCAGTTTTGAAGCTAGGATCTTCAAATTTTGTGTTTAGGCTGACGATTGAAAATTAATAAATACGGGTCTCGGCGTTATTCAAAATTCTACCCCCGAAGGGGTCAAAAAGGGGGATGAAGTTGTGTAATAAGAAAATCCTTTATTTTTGAAGTCAAAATTGCTAAATATATAATTTAGGCTTATGGATGGAAATCTAACGCAACGTATGTTGTTATTGTTAGTATTTCAACCCCTACGGGGATGAAACGGGGCTGAAAAGGGGTAAAAAAACCTAAAAATAGATATGGATGTCTTTATTGAGGTTTTCTGGGATGACGATTGCAAAAATGACATTTATTTTGAAGTCCAACACGGAAGACATGATTTGACCCCTCAAGGGGTGAAAATGGGGTTCAAATTTTGTATGGCAAAATAATATTAAATGGATATTACAACTTTAAACTTCGTAGGAGCACGTCTAAAAATAAAATAAGCAAACATACATTTTGTGATTTTGAAAATCAACCCCTTAGGGGGTAAATGGGGTGAGTAAACATAAAAAATCGATATGGATGTCGTTATTGGGGTTTTCTGGGATGAAGATTGCGAAAATGACATTTATTTTGAAGTCCAATACGGTGGACATAATTTAACCCCTCAAAGGGTGAAAATGGGGTTCAAATTTTGTATTGAAAAAAAATATTAAACGGCCATTACAACTTTAAACTTCGTAGGAGCACGTCTAAAAATAAATAAGCAAACATATATTTTGTGATTTTGAAAATCAACCCCTTAGGGGGTAAATGGGGTGAGTAAAAATAAAAATTGATGTGGATGTCGTTCTTGAAGTTTTATGGGATGGTGATTGCGAAAATGAGATTTATTTTGAAGTCTGACACGGTGGACATGATTTAACTCCTAAAGGGGTGAAAATGGGGTTCCAATTTTGTATGGAAAAATAATATAAAATAGACATTACAACTTTAAACTTCGTAGGAGCACATCTAAAAATAAATAGGCAAACATTTATTTTGTGATTTTGAAAATCAACCGCTTAGGGGGAGATGGGGTGAGTAAACATAAAAAATCGATATGGATGTCGTTCTTGAGGTTTTATGGGATGGTGATTGCGAAAATGAGATTTATTTTGAAGTCCAACACGGTGGACATGACTTAACCCCTAAAGGGGTGAAAATGAGGTTCAAATGTATGGAAAAAGAATATAAAATAGACATTACAACTTTAAAATTCGTAGGAGCATGTCTAAAAATAAATAGGCAAACACATATTATGTTATTTTGAAAATCATCCCTTATGGTGTAAATGGGGTAAGTAAACATGAAAATCGATGTGGATGTCGTTCTTGAGGTTTCCTGGGATGGTGATTGCGATAATGATATTTATTTTAAAGTCCAACACGGTGGACATGACACATCCAGGTAACGGGAACGGGAACAGGCACGGGCACGGGCACGGGCACGGGAACAGGAACGGGATCGGGAACAAGACGAGAACGGGACGGGTACGGAATGAGCCGGAACGGAAACGGAACGGGAAGGGAACGGGAATAAAACGGGAACGGAAAGGGAATGGAATGGGTACGGGAACGGAACGGGAACGAAACGAGAACGGAACGGGAATGAAAAGGAAAAGAGAAAGGGACAGGAACGGGACGGGAACGGTACCGGGAAAAGGAACGGAAGGAGTATGGGACGGGAACGGGACGCGAACGGGAACGAAACGGGAATGGAATGGGACGGAACGGAACGGAAACGGAACAGGAACGAAACAGGAACAAAACGGGAACGAAACGGGAACGAAATCGGAATAAACGGGAACGATACAGGAACGGAACAGTAACGAGAACGGGACGGGAACTGTAAAGGAACGGCACGGAAACGGGACGGGAACGGAGGGGAAAGGATCGGGAACGGAACAAAAAGGAAATGATACGGGAACGGAACGGGACGAGAACGGGAACGGGAACGGGAATGGGAACGGGAACGGGAACCGGAACCGGAAACGTAAAAATGACTGATCAAATCCTGGTTGAAGGTTCTCTAAGGATTTTATCTAACATCCACGCGGACGAAGTCGCGGGCAGAAGCTAGTATGATATATGACAGTACTTTGTATGCTGTCGGGAGCAGTGCGATGCCTTTATAGTTGGAGCATTTCTTCCGACATCCTTTTTTGTGTATCGGGCATATCACACCTACTGTCCATTCTTTGGGCTGTTTTTCCTCTCTCCAGATTTTTTCTATAAGGTTGTACAATCGCAGCTGAACTACATATATAACAAATAACTGATATATACTATATAATAAATTTACATAAATACTAAAATATACCTACAATGTAAATAGAATTTCAGTTACAAAATTATTGATACACCTACAAGGAAAGGAAGTGCTCTTTTACCAGTTTTTTAAAGGTATGAATTGTCTGTGCAGTCCTTATTGTGACAGGTAATGCATTCCACAGGCGAACAGCCTGGACTGAGAAGGATCGGCCGTAAAAAGTTGTAGAATGCATTGGTATCTCCAATAGCAGATTTTCTGATGATCTTAAGAAGCGGGAATGGGAGTCTTTTACAAATCGGAAACGATCTTTAAGATAAAAAGGGATGGCAGGGTGAAAGAGAATATTGTATAATGAAGAGAGTATATGCGTATTCCGGCGAAGGCGAATTGGCAACCACCTGAGCTTAGTACGAAATTCAGATATATGATCGTATTTGCGAAGTCCAAATACAAATCTTATGCAGAAGTTTTGAAGTCGCTCAAGTTTATTAAGTTGCTCTTCTGACAAATCGAGATAACTGACATCAGCGTAGTCTAGTATGGGCAATAGTAAGGACTGTGCTAGCGCAATCTTGGTGGCAGTTGGCAGGAAGTTTCGGAGCCTACGCAAAGAACCGGCGGCAGCAAAAAGTTTTCGGCTCACTTCCTGAAGTTGTACGCACCAACTCAAGTTGCGGTCGAAGTATACGCCCAGGTTCTTAACTTGATCACTGAGTTGCAGATTGGTACCGTTAAAAGTGACAAGTGGCAATTGAGAGAAGTCTACTTTGGATCTTAATCTAGTGCTTCCAATTAAAATTACTTGAGTTTTTGCCGGATTGACCATCAAACCGTGCGCTCTACTCCACTCGCAGATTTTTGCCAGATCAGCATTCATATTATCAATGGCTACGGAGATATCTTGCACAGTGGCTTGTGAGTAGATTTGCAAATCATCCGCATAAAGGTGGTAGGAAGAAGTTAATTGACTGGAAATAGAGTTAATGAATATAGCAAAAAGAAGAGGAGATAGAACGCCACCCTGCGGTACACCGGCAGTGGTAGGGCACCAAGAGGAGAAGGAATTTTCCGTGCGAATCCGCTGCCGACGATCAAGCAGGTAACTGTGAAACCAATCAACAACTGATGGAGATATGTTAATAGAGCGAAGAGTCTCGAGAAGAACATCGAAGTCTACGGTGTTGAAGGCATTGCTGAAATCAAGTAGCGATAGAATTGTTAGTTTTCCAGCCTCCATTCCAGACCTAATGTCATCCGTGATGTTGATGAGTGCAGTGTTAGTACTATGCCCTGGACGAAAACCAGATTGGTAGGGATTCATCAGTTTATTTTTACAAAGGAATAGGCTTAGTTGGTCGTGGACAAGACGTTCTAGGATTTTGGATAGGAAAGGAAGTATGGATATCGGGCGATAGTCAGAGAAGGATAAAGGTTTCGATTTTTTAGGAAGTGGGGTAAGCTGGGCATCCTTCCACATCATACACATCACACATATTTCCACACACATCCTTCCACATCACACATATTGGTCGCTCACAAGAGCACATGTGCGAACTTATACCCACACCGTCGAAAAAATTTTAGGATATATCGTCGCCTCGGTACACAGAGTTAATTCGCGTTATCCGTGACGGGGCTGATACGTGCGCACACGAGTTGTTACTAACTGGTTAATCGACACTGTTGCCCATAGTACCTATAATGTATCACATCCATCTGTCAAATCAAAGCGATTACAATGACAATATAAGCCGATAGAGCCCCTGCAGGTCTATCAAGCAAGGGGTTAGCAAGGGGAGCGCTGCACTATGGTATGGTAAGTCTTGGGGCGCTGTATTCAAATCTTGCCAGGGGCGCTCATCATGACCATAGCTGCTCCGACGATGATGACAGAAAATTACAACCCGCACAGTTAAAGAATAGGATTGAAAATGGTAGCTTACCGCGCTTACCACAATGAGTGTGACAAGGAGAGCGATAGGTGTGGCGTTTAGTGAGCAAGCGAGAAGTGAATATATAGGTGAATCAACTTTTTGTTGTCTTGTGGCATTTCTTAAAATATCTACGTGAACCATTTTTATATGAAGTTAATCTGTATTTGCTTATACTCTCAGCTAATTATCTTATAAGAAAACTTAAAAGACATGAAAATTTTTATGTAATTTTAAAGAAAAACATAG
The DNA here is from genome assembly GCA_943789525.1 of Agriphila geniculea. Lineage (NCBI taxonomy): Eukaryota > Metazoa > Arthropoda > Insecta > Lepidoptera > Crambidae > Agriphila > Agriphila geniculea. Next base: position 5,405,745 of record OX038894.1, on the reverse strand, counting down.
GTGACCCAGGAGACAACTCCTATTTTTCATATAAAAGCTGGGGACATCATTGTCCCCTGGGTCACCCATGTTTTTCTTTAAACTATTGATTATTTTTGTACAAAACTAAGTATGTTTTATTGGCTATGAATCTAAATATCGTAAAATAGAGATTTTTTACAAAAGAATTATCTAGTTTTGTTTTAATTTATAAAAATTTACTCATGGGTCGATTTTTTCATGACAAAAAAGTTGATTCACCCATAAACGACGCCATTTCTAATCCCATTCTTTATCTGTGCGGGTCGTACAGTCACGAGCAATAAGATTTACAAACTTTAGAATGTCATATTACGTTATTGAATAACCTATGACATTTTCACACAGAGTTGAATGTGACATAGTTCTAAAGTGTGTACATCTTTGCTCATGACCGTACTTATGGTTATATATTATTTAGCTAAATTATTTACTTTTTATTTTTCAGTTCAGCAATAATGACGATTCAAACAATGAGATTCCTCAGTATGGAATAGGAGAAGTTGAAGTTCATATCTCGAATATTAGTAAGTTCAAAATATTATCATACTTATCTTATATTTTAAGGCTAAAAGCTAAGCGGTCGTTTGCACTAAACTTAAAAGAATCGCCTAAGTCTTTTCATAACTACAACTCGACCAAATTAAAACGTTGTCATGAACTTATCTGTCATGCGCCTAATTATCTTAGTCGAGGGAAAAGACTTAGGCGATTTTTAAGTTTAGTGCAAACGGCCATTAGTGAACCAATTTTATTCTTATGTATTTTTATAATAACATAATTACCTACCTATGTACATTTTATTAAGATTAATTTACCTATCTACTTTTTGACCTTGTGTAATAGGCTTGGACTGTTCCACTGACGAGTGACAAGACGTCCATTTGACATAGGTACTTCTAAATGGAATACTTCAAACCGGAAGTACTCCAGATTTAAGCCATGGAAGTGACGGCACTCTTACGTACATACGCTAATATTGACGCCCGCCACCGCGGCGTTTTGGTGTGTCCAAATGGAAGTAGTTCCATTCAGAGGTAGGTAGGTACTTAGCCAAGTATGCCAAATGAGTGTCTCGTTAGTGGCTAGCTTTTACACTGCCACGCAACGCATCATGGGAGACTGCAGACTTTAAAGTTGTACAGTCAGCATCACATCAAGTTATACAAAACTGACAAAATGTGGGACATGTTGTGTTGTGTTGTGGTAGCCCACCGTGCCATAAAGCGCATGTATAGAGATCCCTCTTTTAAGGCTCCCATAGCCTTCAAGTGGCACCCTCATCGTAATTAAATTTATTGCTCGCTAAGTACATAATGTACCCACAAGTGTAAGTGCCTAAAGTGGCCACTTTTTGCTCTTTTGCCTATGCCTATTACTACTAAAACAAACTATGTTTTATCAAAGTTATTGTTTGTAATTAAACTATACTTAGAACCTTTACTATCCCCGTCGATTTGGTAATGCGCCTGATGGCCATGATTTTAACCTCAAAAACGAAAAACAATTGTAAAATTTTTATATACCTAGATCCTATCTTATTGAAAATAATAATTCTATAATTAATATATTAGATTACCTATTAGAATTTTCTTGTTTCATGACATTTTTAGTTACGGATCACGTCAACGTGGATGTTAATGTGACAAGGTTCCAGCGCATTACTAATTGACTAATTGAATTATACTTAAAGTGCATGCGAATTTTGGTTACATTATGCACTAAGCTCAGCGAGCAATAAATTTAATTAAAATAAGGGCGCCACTTTAAGGTACTTATATCGGGTCATTTTGAACATACCATCTAAATTTTAAGGATGTGTCCAGTCCATGAAACTAAACAACTTTCTCTAAGAAACATGTGCCAAATTTCGCCAGAAAATTTTGGTCATCCCATACTAAATTGATCACATGATCTCTTTGATTTGTATGGAAAGTCGATTTTTATTTTACATATTTGGCCATGTGTTCGTTAGAGAAAGTTGTTCAGTTTCATGAACTGAACACATTCTCAAAATTTGGATGGTAAGTTCAAAATGACCCTGTATAGAGCACTTAATGTGCCTGATTCTGCAAAAAATGCATGATAGCGCGTGATATGTAGCAAAAGGTAATGTGTGATTCGGCTTACCCATTTCTATACCATAAAAGTATTACTATTATTGTTTTAGAAGACTCGCCGGCCACCTCACCACTACCATCCCCACAATCTCCACACATGGAAGCACACACAATGCAACCGCAATCGCCAACACACGAGCCTCAATCGCCACAATCGCCCCAAGATTCAGAAGAGATTCCAACACAATCGCAAACCAATCGACGCCAGGCCGCCACAATGCGCCGATTAATACAAAGAGCGCGACGAAATCGCGAACACGCTCTGAACCGAATGCTCACTCAGTTCGTGACCATAGAGAATCGTAGACTACAGTTAGAAGAGGAAAGAGAACAACGGCTTCATGAGCGTGAAATGGAACGACTCCGTACTGACTCCCGGAGAATCGAAGCGGCGCGAGAGCAAAACCGTTTGCTGGAGCATATAGCTGTTATTGGGCAACAGATAGTCGAGATAATTGCACAGAGGGGACGGAATTAGGGGTCTCGTTTAAGGACCCTATACAACATGTTACAAAAATACCCCTAATGCCGACTATGGTCGTTAGGAACATCAAACTGAACAACTTTTACTACGAGACCAACTCTGAAATCATGAAATGTTCTGTTTCATACATTTTGATATTTTCGTTGGTAAATTTTGTTTGAAACAGCCGATTCTTTTTTTCGCTATTTCAGAGTTAGTCCCATAGTAAAAGTTGTTCAGTTTGATGGTCCCTATCTGCCATATTCGGCTTTAAAAGGCTTCTACCAAACACCTTATATATATCGGGTCATTTTGAACTTACCATCCAAATTTTAAGGATGTGTCCAGTCCATGAAACTAAACAACTTTTTCTAAGAAACATGTGTCAAATTTCGCCATAAAATGTTGGTCATCCCACACTAAATTGATCACGTGATCTCTTTGATTTGTATGGAAAGTCGATTTTTATTTTACATATTTGACCATGTGATCCTTAGAGAAAGTTGTTTAGTTTCATGGTTGAACACATCCTCAAAATTTGGATGGTAAGTTCAAAATGACCCTGTATACCTCAAAGCCTATATTCTCATCGAGTCACACTCACACTAAATCGTGTCACACTGTGACTAGTTAAGAAAAAAATTTTTATTCACATCCAGTAACCCTGATTCGTGTCGTGTGTATAGTGTGACACGTTCGCATCAGGTAATAGTGTGACTCGATGCGAATTTTTATTCTCATCTATTAACACTGGTGATGTGGCTTTTTTCGAACAAGTAACACTATTTACGAAGCACTAAGGTTATTACTAGATGAGAATAAAAATTCTCATTGAGTCACATTGTTACCCGACGCGATATTTTTTTTTGAACGTTTCACATTATAATCGAACCAGTGTTACTAGATCAGAATAAAAATTCTCATTGAGTCACACTCACACTGTTACTCGATGCGAATTTTTTTCTCAACCCGTCACAATGTGACACGATTCAGTGGACTCGATAAGAATATGGGCCTCAAATTGGCGCCCTCGTCTTAGTTTTTATTGCTCGCTAAATACATAATGTATCGAAAGTTCACTAATACAAATTGAAGCTATGGTTCTATACAGGGTGGATTTTTAAAACGGTACATTAAGGGCAGGTACCTTAACCGTTATAGTTATAGGAAAACGTTCCTAGGAGACCATTCATAACTTTTTAAGATATTCTGAACTACATTCACAGATTTTGGAAAAAAAATACCGTTAGCAAAAAAAATGCTAAAATACCAAAAAAAAATTTTTTATGCTAATCGATCCTATTTCGTGTGGGGATCAAAATACTCTATGGGATCATTTAAGGTATGAGTACTAGAAACGACAGAAATCGCCAAAAACTTTTCCCATACATTTTGTACTGAAAAACGGTAAACCAACTCGAAATATTTTTTATTGCCAAATGATCCTATTTCGTACTGTGATCAAAATGCTCTTTAAGGCCAACTGAAATTTGAGTACAGAAACTACAATAAGTCACAACACCGGCTTCACACGCAAGCACAATCTTCTACAACATTAGATCTAAAAAAAATCAGTTTCTGTACTCAAAATTCAGTTATCCTTAAAGAGTATTTTGATCACAGTAAGAAATAGGATCGTTTGGCAATAAAAAATATTTCGAGTTGATTTATCGTTTTTCAGTACAAAATGTATGGGAAAACTTTTTGGCGATTTCTGTCGTTTCTAGTACTCATACCTTAAATGATCCTATCGAGTCTTTTGATCCCCACACGAAATAGGATCGATTGGCATAAAAAATTTTTTTTGGTATTTTAGCATTTTTTTGCTAACGGTATTTTTTTTGCAAAATCTGTAAATGCAGTTCAGAATATCTTAAAAAGTTATGGCTGGTCTCCTAGAAACGTTTTCCTGTAACTATAACGGTTAAGGTACCTGCCCTTAATCTACCGTTTTAAAAATCCACCCTGTATAGGTTATTTACAAACAATAACCTCAATAAAATATAGTACTTACGTTGTAATAGTACTTACCTAGTAGGTAAAAGTGCTTAAAGTGGCCACTTTTTGCTTTGTGTAGGTACATTATCTATTTAGTTTTTAATGGGGAAGGCACCACAAAGCTAATTGTAGATGGCGCTGCGTACGCTTGTTCCTAAGACTGTGGGACGTTCAAAACAATTCTATAGGAAAATATGTATTTATTATGTGGATTTTTTTCCGAAAAAGACCCATTGACCCAAAATGGATTTATAAGACTACAATGCAAGTGCCGTAATTGAAAGCCAAATTAAGACGTTTTAATTCTTACAGAATTTATTGTTTTTTTTTCATATCCATATTTTTCGGAAATTTGTAAATGCCAACATTTTTACCGCCTGTTACACAGAATTTGATAATTTTAAAGCTATAAAACGATTTTTAAAGTAAATGTCCTTTGTTTTGATAGTTCTTCTAGAACAAACGTACGCAGCGCTACGCTCCAAATTGAACCGCATAGCTATGCGGTCGCGACACTTCTCCAGTGACTTCAAATTGAGCCTTTATTTAGAACATGGTTCAATTTGGAGCGTAGCAGAACGTGCGGTTGCAGTCTGCAGTCCGTCTCGGGACCCCGCCTTTTAAATGCGGCGCCACTTAAGGGCTATAGAAGCCTTAGGCCTGGTTTACATTAGTCAAGTAGACGACCGAGTCGAGTAGCGAGTAGAAATACATTGCTTGGCATGTTCGTCGATTTTAAAAGAACGCCAAACACACCACGTAATGAACTTCTACTCTCCTAAAGCACTCTACTAAAGACTAAGATAATGTAAACCAGCCTTTAAGTCAATCGAATGCGAATACGCAACCATCGTGAATTCAGTATGTACAATTTTAATTAAGTCGCGCTAAAAACCTATCTCGCTCTAAAGTCAATAGTGATTATCAGACGTACGAGAGAATATGCTTGTAAGAATAACGTACATACAATTCCTAATTCATGATCATCATTATTCTATCAGCTTTATATTACGAGGGAAAAGTAAAAATATACCTATCTACTAAGTACCTACACCTAACTATACTTTAAGTTGTACCGAAGTAATGAATAATAAAAAGTACCTTTGATTTAAAACTTTTATTTTATTTCTTGTCATTAGGTACCTATAGATAAAGAAAAAATATAGATAAGTTTGTATGTTTAGAAGTATATCTTTGTACCTACCTAGGTAAGTCGTATGGAAATAGATGTTTTCTTTAATCTTGCAAAAAAGATTGAGCTATTTGATGTTTGGCACACAGCACAGTACAGCTCACGCAACATAACTTGAACCAAACCATAGACAATGAGGCTTGCGCAGTAGCAATTTTCAGTACAAAAATTGTAGTGCGCGGGTCACGTGTAGGGCTTGCAAATATTAGATGAAATTCAATATTCGAATATTCGAAAATTTTTAAGGAGGTATTCGAATATTATTCGAATAATTCTATAAAATAAATTAGATGGTCGTAATTATTAAATATTGCTTATGTTTTCGAGTTAAACTAAAGTGAAATACCATTGTTTAAGATTTATCATCAATTGACTTTTGCATTCGCCCCACGTTTTCAGTTTTAAAACTTCTTTGTAGAGTTAATAAGTCTTTAAAGGGGAAATTATTTTATATTTATTAGTCAGTTTTTCTAGTTCATTTTTATAGGCATGTTTTAAGTTCGATTTTGATACTTTTAAGTTCGTTTTCAAAACATATTTTATTGTGTTAGTAAAAAATGTTTATTTTTGCTTTTTAGTCCTATCTTTGTTTTTTCTGGGGCTTTTTTCCGGCTTCATTATTATCCTTCATCAGAATACTTGTCAAAACGAATCAAACGAACCCAAACTCGATGGAATTGTATGGTTTCATTACAGAGTTCCTGTGGTTTTCTTATGGCTCCATCATCAGACTCTGGACACTATTTTCTAACTACAAGTCAAGACGAATCAAACGAGCTCAAACTAAATGGAGTTGCATGGTTTTGTTACATAGTTTTTGTGGTTTTCTTCCGGTTTCATTATCAGACCCTGGACACTATTTATTTTCCCAACAGAGTACTTGTCGAGACGAATCAAACGAGCCTAAACTGATGGATTTGTATGGTTTTATTACATAGTTCCTGTGGTTTTCTTCCGCTTCCATCATCAGACCTTGGACACTATTTCTCAACAGAGTTATTGCCAAGACGAATCAAACAAGCCCAAACTCGATGGATTTGTATGGTTTCATTACACGTTCCTGTGGTTTTCTTCCAGCTCCATCATCAGACCTTGGACACTGTTTCCCAGCAGAATTCTAGTCAAGACGAATCAAACGAGCCAAAACTCGATGAATTTGTATGGTTTTAGTACAGAGTGTCAAACATAGGCACTGACTCAAAAGCACTATTTGAAGGTCAGAAGCAGAACATGCCAGAGGAAATGGAAAGAAGCTTAAAAGGTGTTACGCTGAAATACCGTCAAAAATCAGAGGAAATAAGAAAAAAAACGAAAATAGAAAATGTGATAAGGAAAATAAGAATGTTAAAATGGCAATGGACGGGTTATATTGCAAGAGAAATCAAAGAAAAATGGACCAACATTATTACAGGGTGGCAACCATGGGACAGAAAAAGGAAAAGTGGAAGAGAAACCAAAAGATGGGCAGATGATATTATGAAAACTGGAGGAACACGTTGGACGCAAAAAGCAAGAGATAGAACAGAATGGAAACAGCTGGAAGAGGCCTACGTGTCGCAAGAGACGCTGATCACTAAAGCCAAATAGTAATAAAATACAAGAAAGAAAACATTTATATGAAACAATCACAGACTCGTACTTGTCAAGACGAATCAAACGAGCACAAACTCGATGGGTTTGTATGGTTTTATTACAAGGAATCCAAGGCCACAAGGAATCTTCCTTGTGGCCTTCTTTCGTTTCCATTACCAGATCAGCTCAATGACACTATAATATGTCATTGTCTACCAGTTCTGACCTATATTTTAAGTTTCAAGTCTTTGACTCATTGGAAAGCTAGATTAAAATCGTTTACAATTTGTGGACAAACAACAAAGGTAAACAAATAAATAAACGAGAAAGTGAACGTTAACGAACGCTTCATTCTATGCTCACAAAAGCTATTCGGGTATTTATTAAAGAATGACTTTTACATTTATCTAACAAAGTGGAAAATATTCGAATATCACCTACTTGAGTATTCGAATAGCAAAATAAGCCGAATATTCGAACACTTCGAATATTCGAATTGCAAACCCTAGTCACGTGGTAGTAAAAATTGGGTCAAGATATATTGCGCGAGCTGTACCTATGTGAGACAGGTATGTAGGATGTACTATCTTATATGATAGGCAACAGTGGGAACAAAATTCGTGCGCGCGTATCGCTCCTAGCGCGCGCATTGCGCCAAGAATCTCTTCTTCTTCTTATTTTTGTTTTGGCAATCTACTTTCTTCTTGGAAGTAATTTTTGCCAGTGTCAAGTGTTGAATATTTCAGTGATAGATTGTTTCAGTTTTCATTAAAATGCGGGTGCATCGCATTCCAATGCTGCTTGGAGCATTTGGCACCAAGTATAATCAAGACAGTTTACTTGGCAAGTTCTGCCGAGGTAGCCACCACTACAGTAAAAGTCTCGGCTTCACACAACCAAGATCGCGCCTATTTCAATTATCCCACATATTGTTCAGTTGCGTAGACACTTGTACCACAAAACTGCACCAATTTTAAGACACAATATCCACTAAGAATCAATTTGCAAATAATTAAAATAGACACCGAACCGAACATGACAAATGGCGCCAAAAAACTCGCCAAGAATCTCACTCTCCAAAACGAGGGGTATGCATTACAATGCCGAAGTAGAAAAGACCGCATTTCAAAAAACCTATGGACGAAAGACCGAAATTTAAAAAAGGCCGGCGGATTTTGATCAAATTATTACACAAATCTTTATCTGTTGAATAAAAGTTTGTTCGGCAAATGTGATACCTATGTTTGATTACGTAAACAAATGTAAAGCTCGTTCGCTTAGATAGTGTCGGTACACCTGCAAGCAATTGTGTTCAGAGACAGGAAACCGGTAACAAACACAACCTTTCACTATGGCACTTCTATGTAAACTGCCAAAATCCAAAATATACCGCGTGCGTCGTACACCCGTAAGTCAATTTGGATTCCAAATTGACTTGCGGGTGTATCCTTTGTTTATGCGAAGGCATCCGGCGGCGGCGCCATAAAAGGGCGACACTATCTAAACGAACGGACTTTAAAGCAGATTTGAATTGACGATAACATAAAAATGCCTTTAAGGCTGGTTTACATTATCTTAGTCTTTAGTAGAGTGCTTTAGGAGAGTAGAAGTTTATTACGTGGTGTGTTTGACGTTCTTTTAAAATCGACGAACATGCCAAGCAATGTATTTCTACTCGCTACTCGACTCGGTCGTCTACTTGACTAATGTAAACCAGGCCTAATGGTCAAACGCTTTGTTGAAATCTTTAAGGAAAGAGTTATACTTACTGCAAAGTGTCGAAAACAAATGTAGTTAAGTCGCAATAAAACAAATGTGTAAACAAGACCCTTTTTTCATAAAAAAGTGTTCGGAAGCAGGTTGATAAAAGCACAATGACTTTTTGGTGAAAAAACTTTGAAACAAAAATCATTTGTGTTGGATTGGAACTGCCCATCTGACACCATTGGTTGACAAATGCAAGACAATGAAAACACAAAACGGACGACTGAATCTAAAATGAACCTTAAGGTGTACCTCAGCTCCTAAGTTTGCTGACTGTATGTGTTTTGTGTTTGTGTAGATAGAGTAAGTTATAAGTATCGACATTTTAACTTTCGGGGTTTTAAACTTTCGGGATTACGAACTTTCGGGATTTCGAACTTTCGGTCATTTGATAATCGATCTTACAAGTCTATCGGATCGGATATCGACATTTAGGATGTTCGGTATTCTGAAAATAGGTGTTTTATGCGTCGATATTTCGGTATGTATTATGAATTTTCGGCATTGTAATGCCAAACGAGTAGTTAGTAAAAAACGAGATGGTTTTTTTGCCGTTAAATTTTAGATTTTCTGTCCCTCCTTTTATTTTGGAATAATTGGCAGCTTCGCCGCCACTCAAGAAAAAATCATTAAAACGAAATAACTATATTTAATAAAATTCTGAAAAATATAAAAACTCGTAGGTATTAATTATAGTCTTTTTTGTATGCGTTTTAGTTAAAACCTGGATAAACGTCTAAAGTGGCGACTTGGGGCGTTAATCCAGATTTTGACTACGCGAACACATTTAAATTAAGAATTTAACGCATACAAAAATAGTTGATAGCTAATACTATTATTTATATTTTTTGAATTTTATTTAACATAGTTATATTTCGTTGTAATGGTTTTTTTAGGGTTCCGTACCCAATGGGTAAAAACGGGACCCTATTACTAAGACTCCGCTGTTCGTCTGTCTGTCTGTCACCAGGCTGTATCTCATGAACCGTGATAGCTAGAAAGTTGAAATTTTCACAGATGATGTATTTCGGTTGCCGCTATAACAACAAATACTTAAAACAGAATAAAATAAATATTTGAGGGGGGCTCCCATACAACAAACGTGATTTTTTTGCCGTTTTTTGCTCGATATTAATAACGACAACAAGTAGACAGTTGAAATTTTCACAGATGATGTATTTTTATTGCCGCTATAACAACAAATACTAAAAATAGTATAAAATTAATATTTAAGGGGGCTCCTATACAACAAACGTAATTTTTTTGGTACGGAACCCTTCGTGCGCGTGTCTGACTCGCACTTGGCCGGTTTTTCTTGATTGGCGGCGCTAGTGGACGCGCGATGTTTGAGTTTTTGGCGCCATTTCGTCGATATCGGTTCGGTGACTATTTTAATTATTTGCAAATTGATTCATAGTGAATATTGTGTCTTAAAATTGGTGCAGTTTTGTGGTACAAGTGTCTACGTAACTGAACAATATTATGTGAAATACCTACTGAAATAGACGCGATCTTGGTTGTGTAAAGTTGATCCCGAGTAAACTGTATTGATATTGTAATTAGTGTCAAATGCTCCAAGCAGCATTGGAATGCGATGCGATGCACCCGCACAATGCTGCTTGCCGCATATTGTAAACTGAAACAATAACAATGAACTTTTCAACACTTGACACTGGCCCAAATTACTCCCTGAAGAGGAGTAGATTGCCAAAACCAAAATAAGAATTGTTTTCTTTTGCAGTTTTACTGAAGAATTCGTGGACATAATAGAGCGAGAGAGGAAGGCGAAGCGCGGCAGCAGCGAGCAAGGGCGGCAGCTTATGAACCGACACAACAACGAAGCTGGCAGACGGGTATAGTACCTATCTTACCTACTTACTATTTTTTATGGGTAGTATTTATTATTTAATCGGGTAACAATAAATTCCCATTTTGGGTTTCAAAAATACTGAATATAGCCTACTGAAATACTAAGTGGGCGACGGACCGATGGCGACTACAGATAATGGGTGACTTTAAAATACAAATTGAGTAACTAGTTATTCAGAACGGGCGACCAAATTACTATTTGGGCGACAACCTTAGGGCACACAAAACATCAAAAACTTGGTATATTTAATTAAAAAACCGGCCAAGTGCGTGTCGGGCCACGCGCAGTAGGGTTCCGTAGTTATCTTATACCATACCATATTCAATACCACTATAATTTTTCGTCTGCAAAAATAACTTTCTTTTTCATAGTATTTGTATGAATGACAAAGTTGTATTTGTGGTTTTGGAAAATGTGATATAGGGTGGATATGCCTAACGCCAGCCCCCCTCTAATGTCAGCCCCCCATACGTTTTTGCTTTGCTTTAATTAAAAAGCAATAAAAATCGAAAACTGTTTAACGATGGAAAATCACTATAACCCCGTCACGTCACCTACAAACCTACAATTCACACAACAAGCAATAATGTTCACCGAGACCGAGTAGAGGTGGCTATGTTTGAAAAACAGCATTAAAGATCGATTGATGCGAACTTTGGGAAGTGTGTTTACGAAGGCAAGATGCTAATTTTTATGGTTTTAAGCTTTGAAACTAGTAATAGATTAGATATATAACGTTTTGTGATTACTAGTTTGTAATTAAATTTACTAATTTGGGAAAAATTAGGGGGGCTGGAGTTTGACTGGGTGATTTTCCATAACTTTCTATTATCAGCCGGGGGCTGACGTTGGGTATTTAACTTTCGTTAAAGAAATCAAATTCATCTTAATTTGGTCGTCTTATGGTTGGAACTTGTAGTGCTATTAACCAGAATTACTAACCCTGCACCTAATGGCCTAAATACAGCCGGGTGAATAATGTTCAATTGCTAAGTTATTTGTTCTGCAAATTAGGGGCTGATATTAGGATATATATGAGAACCTAACTCCAGCCGGTCATCCAAATTTACGGCAATATACAGGGTGTTCTCAAATATGATTATAATTATTTTGTTTTATATTAGATGTAAAAAGTAATCATAATTAAAATCATACTTTTCTTCAGTCATAGAAACAGAAAAGAAATTCAATATTAAAAAATGTATATTGAATTCCACTACTTGGGAAACGCTTTAAAAGGTTTTAAATAATTAAAACGATTTCGTATTTGTTGATTATATATCATGTTTATTATATTGAACCAAAGTTAATTTTTTGTTACACCGTTTTTAATATATTTATATTCTAAGTTGATTAATATCTACAGGAGAGGTGTAAGTTTCAATAACATGTGAAAATCATAATTTTAAAGCCTTTAGTGTTTTACTATCATTATTGAGAGTTACCAAATTATTATTTTTTTATTTCATATAAACATGGTTGTATTATTTTGTAACATCCTGTACCCGGCTGGAATTAGGGAACAAAGCGGCTGATATTAGGGCAATGACGGCTGGAATTAGGGGTTTTCGCCCTTCGTGCATTTAAACGCTTCACTATTTTTTTTCCACAAAGCTACGTCAAATTAAGTACTATTTTCCTAATAAGGATGAATCAACCTTCCAAAACTGTATCAACAATATTTTTAAGACCGCAATTGTAGCAACAACAGAGATTCAAATTTGAAAAATCCTTGGGGGGGCTGGTAATAGGCATATTCACCCTATCTCTAAAAATTATCACTAATTATATCGATCAAACCAATTTTCGTTGAAAGTATTTATTAGGATCTACAGCATATAAGTATTTTTTTTTAGATTTTTCACTCTCTTATTTTAAAAGTTAAAGGGGGGGGGGGACACTCATTTTACCACTTTGGCAGTGTATTTTTTCAAACGGTTGACTTTCAGAAAAAATAGTCTTAGGAACCTCAATGTCATTTTTAAAGGCCTATCTATAGTTAACCCTGATGTATAGGTTTGATGAAAAAAAAAATTTTCAGTTTCAGTTTCATGTGTGGGGAGCCCCCCCTTAATCTTTTATTTTTATGTAAAAAAACCTTAGAGCGGTTTACAGAATACATCTACCTACCAAGTTTCAACTGTGTAATCTTAATAGTTTCGGAATAAAGTGGCTGTGACATACGGACAGACAGACAGACAGACATGACGAAACTATAAGGGATCCATTTTTTGCCATTAGTCTACGGAACCCTAAAAAGGTGACTATTATTCTAATTGAGATGACAAAAAACCATAGAAATAGATGCGCAGCGAAAATTTTTCTATGTCTATGCAAAAAACAAACAAACGAGAAAGCAATAGGTGTTAAATATACCATGTTGGGCAGCTTAAATCAGTTACCTATATAGTTACCTACTTGGTATAATAGTTGCCCACTCAGTATTCTTGTTACCCATTTAGATTTTTCACTGCCAACTTAAATTATTTATCACCCACATGTAGTCGCCCGTTTTAAGTATTTTTATGTAATCCATTGTTTGTCGCCCGTTTAGTTATTTTGTCGCCCAAAAAATAAACTGCTGCCCTGTTTAGTATCCCATTAACAGTCACCTTTAATTATTTCCAGTCACCCAATTAATGCAGGTTTGTGCACTGATATTTTGTGTGTGCATGTGCATAATTTTGCGGGCGGTGCATCTTGCATATATTGTTTGCGGAAGTAAGCTACATATATTTCTTTTTTCAAAACATCTTATAGTGTCATTGCGCTGATCTGATGATGGAACCAAAAGGCTTCAGGAAATCTGTAAAAAAACCATTAAAACCCATCGAGTTTGTGCTCGTTTGATTCGTCTTAACAAGTACAAGTGTGTGATTGTCTCAAATAAATATTTTTTCTTTATTTTGTTCATTTTATTCCTTTTTGGTTTTAGTGATCAGCGTGTCTTGCGACACGTAGGCCTTTTTCAGCTGTTTCCATTCTGTTCTATCTCTTGCTTTTCGAGATCAAAGTGTTCCTCCAGTTTTCATAATATCATCTGCCCATCTTTTGGCTTGTTTTCCTCTTTTCCTTTTTCTGTCCAATGGTTGCCACTCTGTAATAATTTTGGTACATTTTTCCTTGCTTTCTCTTGCCATTCCATTGCCATTATAACAGTCTTATTTCCCTTATTATGTCTTCTACTTTTGTTTTTTTCTTCTTATTTCCTCTGATTTTGACGGTCTTTCAGCGTAACACCTATTAACCATCTCTTCATTTTCTTTAGCATATTTTTAGCTTCAAATAGTGCTTTTGAGTCAGGGGCGTCAGGGCCTATGTTTGACACTCTGTACTAAAACCATAAAAATTCATCGAGTTTTGACTCGTTTGATTCGTCTTGACTAGTACTCTGTTGGGAAATATTGTCCAGGGTCTGATGATGGAGCCGAAAGAAAACTACAGGAACTCTGTAATGAAACAGAGTTATTGCCAAGACAAATCAAACGAGCCCAAACTCGATTGATTTGTCTTGGCAATAACTCTGTTTAGAAATAGTGTCCATGGTATAATGGTGGAGCCGGAAGAAAACCACGGGAACTCTATAATAAAACGATACAAATCCATCGAGTTTGGGCTCGTTTGATTCGTCTCGACAAGTACTCTGTTGGGAAAATAAATAGTGTCCAGGGTCTGATTATGAAGCCGGAAGAAAACCACAAAACTATGTAATAAAACTATGCAGCTCCATTTAGTTTGGGCTCGTTTGATTCGTCTTGACTAGTACTCTGTTGGGAAATAGTGTCCAGAGTCTGATGATGGAGCAGGACCAAAACCACAGGAACTCTGTAATGAAACCATACAAATCCATCGAGTTTGAGCTTGTTTGATTCGTCTTGGCAATCACTATGTTGAGAAATAGTGTCCAAGGTCTGATGATGGAGCCGCAAGAAAACCACAGGAACTCTGTAATAAAACCATACATATCCATCGAGAGCTCGTTTGATTCGTCTCGACAAGTACTCTGTTGGGAAAATAGTGTCCAGTGTCTGATAATAAAACCGGAAGAAAATGACGAAAAATATGTAATAAAACCATGCAGCTCCATTTATTTTGGGCTCGTTTGATTTGTCTTGACTAGTACTTTGACGGAAGATGATTTCCAGGGTCTGGGGATTGAGTCGGAAGAAGGCCACAGTAACTCTTTAATAAAATCATACAACTCCATAGAGTTTGGCTCGATTCATTTGTCTTGAAAAGTAATCTGTTTGGAAATAGTGTCCAAGATCTGGTGATGGAGCCGAAAAAAGGGTACAGGATCTCTATAATAATACCACACAACCCCATCAAGTTTGGGCTCTTTTGATTCTTTCGACATGTATTCTGATTAAAAGTTAGTACTAGATCCTGGTCTAATAATGAAACCGGAAAAGAACCCGAGAAAAAACACAGATAACATTAAAAAACAAAAAATAAATATTTTCTGACAATCAAACCAAAAAACATACGTTTTAAAAATGAACTAAAAAGTATCAAAATCGGACTCAAAACATGCCTTTGAAATCAAATAGAAAAACGGACTAATAAATGTAAAATAATTTACCCTTTACAGATTTATAACTCTACGAAGAAGTTTTTAAACTAAAAACGTGAGACGAAGGCAAAAAAAGTCAATTGAGGATAATTTTTACACAATGCATCACATTAAACAAAGCATTTAACTTTGGTTTAACTTAAAAAATAAGCGATATTTAATAATTACGACCATCTGTCTTATTTTACAGAATTATTCGAATAATATTAGAATATATTCGAATACCTCCTTGAAAATTTTCGAATATTCGAATAATGGATTTCATCGAATATTTGCAAGCCCTAATTATAGTGTAACACGTTCGGAAAAAAAATCGCATCGTAAGCGTTACCGCACACAGGCGACTTTTGTCTCCGCAACTATTTTGTCTCTCACATGATTTGTATGAAAAGTTGCTGACGACTGCGTCACTTCGTGTGCGCGCTTCCATTTAAACCTGTGGACTTGAGACAGAGACAAAACAGTTGCTAGGCGACTAAGTTGCCTGTGTGCGATAGCGCTAACAGTGTGACTCGATGCGAATTTTATTCTCATCTAGTAACACTGGTGATGTGTCTTTTTTCCGAATAAAGGTATGATTCCGATGTCGGCAGCACTGCTGCGCGGCAGTACTGCCGAGCTCGGAATGTAGTCTCATATAAATCTGTAATGTATGGGGACCAGTGGTGCTGCGGCAGCAGTGCCGCGCAGCAGTGCCGCGCAGCAGTGTCGCG
The DNA here is from genome assembly GCA_943789525.1 of Agriphila geniculea. Lineage (NCBI taxonomy): Eukaryota > Metazoa > Arthropoda > Insecta > Lepidoptera > Crambidae > Agriphila > Agriphila geniculea. Next base: position 5,389,462 of record OX038894.1, on the reverse strand, counting down.
CAGCAGTGTCGCGACGCTTCTCCACTCACTTCAAATTGAGCCTTTTAGTCATAACATTTCATAACGGTTCAATTTGTAGCGCACTGCTGTGGCAGCACTGCTGCTTCCTGCCGAGATCGGAATCATACCTTAAGTAACACTATTTACGAACCAGTGTTACTAGATGAGAATAAAAATTCGCATCGAGTCACACTGTTACGCGATGCTTTTTTTCCAAGAGAATAAAAATTCGCATCGAGTCACACTGTTACCCGATGCGATTTTTTTTGTGTTACTAGATGAGAATAAAAATCTGCGGTGAGTCACCCCACCCCTGTTACTCGTTGTGAATTTTTTTCTCAACCAGTCACAGTGTGACACGATTCAGTGTGGTGTGATAGATGTGAAGGCGGTTGTTAATGTTGTTATCTTAGTCAGCCAGCCAGTTACCAGCCGCTTTTTTAGCTGACTACGGTGATCACCCATAAACAGCGGCTGTCTACGTTTAAAAAATGTTATTGTATTATTAATATAATTGAAAAATATTAGAAAAAATCGACTCACCCGTAGCAGCTCAGAAGGGTCTGAGCTGCTACGGGTGAGTCGATTTTTTCTATTATTTTTCAATTATATTAATAATCTTAATATAAAAATAGCATTGTGAATGCATATAATCTAAAAGTGTAATAATGTTATTGTGTTTTATTGAATTCGTTTTATGTTTTAAGTGATTATTTTTATTTATCTGCATACTACCTACTTACTTTATACATTACTTCAGATTTAATTATTCAGGTAAGCGCTCTTTCCTATTTCATAGTTGCGTCGATGTTATTTTAAAATACTTAACTTTTGAATTTGATGTTTCATCTTACTCCGGCTGATCACATATAATACCAAAAACACAAAACGGACGTCGTAGGTATACATGCGAAACTTTACGAAACGCCAAGCTTTGCGAGCCTTGTATTAACCTACTTATTAAGATTACCTATACAATAATAATAATAAAAGTGGCGAAGCGGAGTTACGTACCTACAGATTAAATACTAATTTATGTACCGTATAAATAAGTAGGTAGGTAGGTACCTACGAACAAAGATACTAAGGAACAGTAATTCTGCTCAAAAAATTGCACCACGCAAACTACAACCGAGTGGGCGGGGCTAAAAAGTACAACCGAAGCACTGTTTAGTCATGTCTGCCACGCGCTCGGTGACAGTCGTTAGCGTTACGACAAAAAAATCATTAAAACGTGGTAAAAAACGACGTCATGTGTGGTCAAGTGGTGTAAAAGACTAATAGAAGGCATCAAAACAAATACGGACATATCATATCATTGGTAAGTAAAATATTTTTCGTTATTTAGAAATATCTATGAGCGTATACATACAAACTATGATAGCTATTATGCAACAAGTGTTCAGTCACTTTGTGGGGGCAGAGTCAAATCTTCACGTTCACTGCTATCACACTTTTTAAACAAGAATAAAACTCTTTCATGAAATTCAGTACAACAGAAAAAAAGGAAAATTGAAATCAAAGTTTTGTAATGCTATAAAAATGGCGCGTCCTGCAATATGCAATCCATAGAAAACGAGTAATCTGATGTAATCTCCTTGTTTTTATTAAGCAGGATGTAACAAAAACTCTGTTCAATCCGTGAAGGGATGATTAGGTAGGTACCTATAAAGTTTCGATTCTATTCACGCAATCCTCTTTGATTAACGAGTAAAAAAATCCCTGGTTAAAATAGAATAAACAAAAAATGGGGAATTCACATTGCAACACCGAAGGCAGCGGCATGACAAGTGACAATTTCTAGAAACTATGATATAATGACAATTTCTAGAAACTATGATTTTTATGCAGCTCTGAAAACAGCTTTTTAGTATGGAGTTTGATTCGCGGATCGTTCTGCTGGAACCCCAATGTGAGATCTGCTGCGAAGATGCTACTCCATATTTCCACCACCAATAGCAATACATGCCCAGCAACAGTGCACTAGATCAGGGGTGTCAAACTCATTTTTCTAAAGGGCCATTTATAAAATTTTGGCTGTGTTAGCGGGCCAGACTCAAAATTAAAAACTCAAATACGTACTAAATTATTATAAATAAAGCGCGCGCAATTTTAAACAATACACAGTGGCATCGAATGCCGTCTAAAATCCTCACTGGATAGATTCTGGTCGCGGGCCGTATTGAGATGGCTTGGGCCGGATGCGGCCCGCGGGCCGTATATTTGACATCCCGGCACTAGATTGTCCCAAACACTTTGCAGCACACTTGTGTTCGACTTAAAAAGTACAAAAGTGGCTATTATTCGCAAACGCATTACGGCTTCACTCTCACAAATGTTTTTAAACATCAACTGTTAACATGACCTCACAAATAAAACTCAAGGGGTGTCAAATCTGGCGATCGCGCTGGCTACGGAGTTGGTTCACCTCTTCCAATCCACCATCTCCCATATTGCTAGCTTAGGTATTCGCGCACCGGTCAATAAGCATGTTAAAATAGTCTGCATTTGAAAAAGATTTTTGACAAGAAATTGACTTGGTGGAATACGCTGCTATAAAAAAAACATTCCAACGAACTGAGAACTTCCCCCTTTTAGGAAGTCGGTTAAAAAGGTGTTGCTATAAGAATTTGATACTGCCAATTAAAGCATGCTTTTTTATGTGAAAAATAAAAATAAAGCAACGTATTAATACGTTATTCTTTATCAGTCACACTTCTAAAAGACGTATTAAGGCGTTGCTCGCGCCAATGTGATAATTATCTAAATTATGTACTTATATGTTATGAAAAAAAAAATCTACATAATACATTCCCTTTTATTAAGCATACCTATTTTATTCCAATACCTTACCTAATTTTAGTCCTTCCTGAAATCAAGTGTCTAATCAATTAATATGATCATCATTCATCAACATCACCATTTTATAATTTTCATAAAATAAAATAACAATAAAATCATCACAGCCGAAAGACTTCCACTGCTGACATTATGTCTCCTTTAGTTTTCCAGAGCGACTAGTTACAGACGAATTACATTCAGCGTATTCGAGCGGTCTCTACTAAGTCGTCTTTCTACATAATAAAACAAACATTATATCGAACAAATAATTATGTACTATTTTCATAAAACAATTTTATGATGCCGCCGCCCACTGCGCCGGTCGTAGTGCCCTTAGCAGGTTAGGTGTACTGACTGCATTCTACATTACACCGTCCTCGCTTCAATGACAAAGGCACAACAAATGCCCAATGAGTGACACGACGCGAGCCAAATAGCCAATCATATTTGATCTGCGTTCAAACACCAGCCAATAGAAAACGTGATATGCGTTAGAATACAACCTAATACCGATTATGCGTGCATTGTAATAAGGTATGTTTTTACTAGTTCATTGTTAACTTGTGTTACAGAATATGTGAAGGTGCGTTAGTTTGTGTTACAGAATATGTGAAGGTGCCATTTTTTAAGCAATATTTGTTAGGAGTTAGGTTTCCTTAGAATCTTTGTTCGTAGGTAGGTACATTAGTTTACTATCCATCTTGTTGAAGGACATTGCAAAATACCGGATTCATAATATTTAATATTTTCAACCATGTCAGAGTAGGTAATTAATTTAGTAAAAATACCTATTTTTATGTAACGGCTTGCATTTATAACAATTTCGACTAAGCAACTGTAAAAATTGTAAGACCATTTGGTATTGAGTCGGATAAGCAGCCGGTTGTCAGCCGCTGTCTATACGTTATTACCGGCTGCTTTGGATAACTACCCGATAACAACCGCTGTTTTACAACTTGATGGATTGCATTACAACGAAATAGGCAAATGGATGTACCTAAATAATAGCCAATATTAGTAGGGTCAAATGGATCATCAATTCAAAGGCATCCCGCCCATGAATTTTTATAAATGAATTCGCCAGATTTCAGTAGATCATTGCATGCTTAATATGGAAAAGTGAAGTTTAAATAAAAATTTGTTTATCAAAATACAAAATTTACTCTTTATTAAACATTCTCCTGAATTCAATGAACAGGGTCATCGAAGTACAAAAAATAGTTAATCAAAATACAATTCTGGTTTGAGTATTCTCCAGCCCCATAGCATGACCACCGAAACAAGATAATATTATTATATCGCGTGATCGGCCCTCACTCAACTGTCAAATTCCATTGTCTTGTGACAGTTAAACGCGATATTTTTTTTTATTTAACTCACAAATCAAGTTACAATTACATAAAATAAACTAGCTTCCGCCCGCGACTTCGTCCGCGTGGATATTAGATAAAATCCTTAGGGAACCTTCAACCAGGATCCGACCAGCCGTTTTTACGCGATTATGCGGGTCCCCAGTCCCCACCAAGCGCGCTGCCTCGCGAGGCAAGACGTTTGCCGCATGTGGCGGGCCTCGCACGAGGCTGCTTGCTGACGAAGTCGCGGGCGGAAGCTAGTTTATAACAATAATCAGAATTGGGTCTAGAGATATTAGTATTCCGTCCCCGTTCCTTCCCATTTTCACCCCCTTAGGGGTCAAATCATGTCGACGGTGTTGGACTTTAAAATAAATGTCATTTTCGCAATCACCATCCCATAAAACCTCAAGAACGACATCCATATCGATTTTTATGTTTACTTACCCCTTACCCCATTTACCTAAGGGGTGAATTTTCAAAATCACAAAATATATGTTTGCCTATATTTATTTTTAAACGTGCTCCTACGAAGTTTGAAGTTGTAATGTCTATTTTATATTATATTTCCATACAAAATTTGAACCCTATTTTCACCCCTTTAGGAGTTCAATCATGTCTACCATGTTGGACTTCAAAATAAATGTCATTTTTGCAATCGTCATCCCAGAAAACCCCAATAACGACATCCATATCTATTTTTTTATTTTTTTACACCATTTAACCCCTATTTCATTCCCGTAGGGGTTGAAATACTACCAACAACAATTTACGTTACGTAAGATTTCCATCCATAAGCCTTAATTATAAATTAAGCGATTTTTACTTCGAAAATGAAGGATTTTCTATACACAACTCCATCCCCCTTTTCAACCCTTCAGGAGTAGAATTTTCAAAAAAGTTGAGATATGTATATATTTATTTTCAATCGTCAGCCTTAACACAAAATTTGAAGATCCTAACTTCGAAACTGAGGGACTTTCATACAAACTTTGATCCCCCTTTTTACCCCCTTAGGGGGTGAATTTTGAAAAATCCTTTCTTAGCGGATGCTTACGTCATAACATCTATCTGCATGCCAAATTTCAGCCCGATTCGTCTAGTGGTTTGGGCTGTGCGTTGATAGATCACTATGTCAGTCAGTCACCTTTGAGTTTTATATATATTTACTAGCTTCCGCCCGCGACTTCGTCCGCGTGGATATTAGAGAAAATCTTTAGGAAACCTTCAACCAGGATCCAACCAGCCGTTTTTACGCGATTAGGCGGGTCACTGCCAAGAGCGCTGCCTCGCGAGGCAAGACGTTTGCCAAGACGCAAGACGCAAGGCGTTTGTCGCACGAGGCTCGCTCGCTCGGTGGGGACCCACCTAATCGCGTAAAAACGACTGGTCGTTCCCATTCCCGTTCCCGTTTCGTCCCGCTCCCGTTCTCGTTCCCGTTACCGTCCCGTTCCGTTGCCGTCCCATCCAGTTGCTATCCCGTCCCGTTGCCGTCCCGTCCCGTTCCCATCCCGTTCCCATTCCCGTTCCCATTCCCGTCCCGTTCCCATCCCCGCTCTCATTCCGTTCCCGTCCCATCCCATCCCGTTCCATTCCCGTTCCCGCTCTCGTTCTCGCTCCCGTTGCCGTCCCGTTCCCCTCCCGTTCCCGTTCCTATTCCCATCCCCGTCCCATCCCGTTCCCGTCTCGTCCGGTTCCCGTTCCCGTCCCGCTCCCGCTCCCGTTCCCGTTCCCGTTCCCGCCCCGTCCCATTCCCGTTCTCTTCCGCTCCGTCCAATTCCCTTTCCCGTTCCCTTTCTCCCCGTCCCCTGGGGCTGAACCATGCATGTCCACCGAGTTGGACTTCAAAATGAATGTCATTTTCGCAATCACCATCCCATAAAACCTCAAGAACGACATCCATATCGATTTTTATGTTTACTTACCCCATTTACCCCCTAAGGGGTTGATTTTCAAAACCACAAAATATATGTTTGGCTATTTATTTTAGAAAAATAATATAAAAAAGACATTACAACTTTAAACTTCGTAGGAGAACTCCTTTTTTACCTACCCCATTTACCTAAGGGGTGAATTTTCAAAATCACAAAATATATGTTTGCCTATATTTATTTTTAAACGTGCTCCTACGAAGTTTGAAGTTGTAATGTCTATTTTATATTATTTTTCCATACAAAATTTGAACCCCATTTTCACCCTTTTAGGGGTTAAATCATGTACCTACATCGTGTTGGACTTTAAAATAAATGTCATTTTCGCAATCACCATCCCATAAAACCTCAAGAACGATATCCATATCGATTATTATGCTTACATACCCCATTTACCCTCTAAGGGGTTGATTTTCAAAATTACCAAATATATGTTTGCCAATTTATTTTTAGACTTGCTCCTACGAAGTTTAAAGTTGTAATGTCTATTTTATATTCTTTTTCCATACAAAATTTGAAACCCATTTTCACCCCTTTAGGGGGTTAAATCATGTCCACCGTGTTGGACTTCAAAATAAATGTCATTTTTGCAATCGTCATACCAGAAAACCCTAATAACGACATCCATCTCTATTTTTAGGTTTATTTACACATTTCACCCCTATTTCATCGCCTTATGGGTTGAAGTACTAACAATATACGTTGCGTTAGATTTTCTTCCATAAGCCTTTACTATAAATTAAGTGATTTTTACTTTGAAAATGAAGAATTTTTTTCTATACACAACTTCATACCCCTTTTCACCCCTTCGGGGGTAGAATTTTGAAAAACGCTGAGACCCGTATTTATTAATTTTCAATCGTCAGTCTAATCACAAAATTTGAAGATTCTAGCTTCAAAACTGAGGGACTTTCATACAAACTTTCATCCCTTATTTCACCCCCTTAGGGATGTAATTTTCGAAAATCCTTCCTTAGTGGATGCCTACATTGTATGAGGTATCTGTGTGCAAAATTTCAAGTCTCCAGGTCCAGCGGTTTGGGCTGTGCGTTGATAGATCAGTCAGTCAGTCAGTCAGATATTCTATATATATACTAGCTTCTGCCCGCGACTTCGTCCGCGTGGATGTTAGAGAAAATCCTTAGAGAACCTTCAACCAGGATCTGACCAGTCATTTTTACGTTTCCGGTTCCCGTTCCCGTTTCCGTTCCCGTTCCCGTTCCCGATCCCGTCCCGTCCCCGTCCCGCCTCGTTCCCGTTCCCGTCCGGTTCCCGGTCCCGTGCCGGCCCCGTCCCATTTCCGTTCCCGTTCCCGTATCGTTCCCGTTCCGTTCCCGATCCTTTCCCCTCCGTTCCCGTGCCGTTCCTTTACCGTTCCCGTCCCGTTTTCGTTCCCGTTCCGGTCCTGTATCGTACCCGTTTCGTTCCCGTTCCATTCCCATTCCGTTCCGTCCCTTTCCGTTCCCGTTCGCGTCCCGTTCCCGTCCCGTACTCCTTCCGTTCCTTTTCCCGGTACCGTTCCCGTCCCGTTCCTGTCCCTTTCTCTTTCCCGTTCCATTCCCGTTCAGTTCCCGTTTCGTTCCCGTTCCCAATCCCTTCCCGTTCCCTTCCCGTTCCGTTTTCGTTCCGGCCCGTTCCGTTCTCGTCCCGTTCTCGTCCTGTTCCCGTTCCTGTACCCGTGCCCGTTCCCGTGCCTGTTCTCGTTCCCGTTACCTGGATGTGCATGTCCAGGTACAGGTCCATGATGTGTCATGTCCACCGTGTTGGACTTCAAAATAAATGTCATTTTCGCAATCACCATCCCATGAAACCTCAAGAACGACATCCACATCGATTTTCATGTTTACTTACCCCATTTACACCCTAAGGGATGATTTTTAAAATAACATAAAAAACAAAAAACCGACTTCAAAACCAACTTAGTGATTTCAATATTATTTATTGCTTTTTAGAGGCAGAGTGGGGTTTTGAAGTCGGTTTTTTGTTTTTTAAAACAATTTTTTTATTTTTTCTTTTTAGTGTAAGTTCCTACTGTATTAGATATAATTTATCACGGTAGATAGAAAAATCGGTTAGGCCAAACGTGAGATAATCGTTGACAACCATGCATACGGGTCAAACTGAGAAAAGAACCTCCTTTTTTGAAGTCGGTTAAAATACCAAAACCTTGTCCCTTAGTTACACTTATGTAATAAATACTTTTCTGAAAACCGCATCAAAATTGGTTCAGGTAAACGCGAGATAATCGCGGACAAACATACATTCATACGAGTCAAACTCAGAACCTTCTTTTTTTGAAGTCGGTTAAAACACTAAAACCTTCTCCTAAGTATAACAAATACTTTTCTGAAAACCGTATCAAAATTGGTTCAGCCAAACGCGAGATAATCACGGACAAACATACCTACATAATATGAGTGAAACTCAGAACCTTCTTTTTTTTCGAAGTCGGTTAAAATACTAAAACCTTTTCCTAAATGTAACAAATACTTTTTTGAAAACCGCATCAAAATCGGTTCAGCCAAACGCGAGATAATCGCGGACAAACATACATACATACATACAGGTCAAACCGAGAACCTCCTTTTTTTGAAGTCGGTTAAAAATGTGTGTTTGCCTATTTATTTTAAGACATGCTCCTACGAATTTTAAATTTGTAATGTCTATTTTATATTCTATTTCCATACATTTGAACCTCATTTTCACATGTTAAATCCTGTCCACCGTGTTGGACTTCAAAATAAATCTCATTTTCGTAATCACCATCCCATAAAACCTCAAGAACGACCTCCACATCGATTTTTATGTTTACTCACCCCATTTACCCCCTAAGAGGTTGATTTTCAAAATCACAAAATATATGTTTGCTTATTTATTTTTAGACGTGCTCCTACGAAGTTTAAAGTTGTAATGGCCATTTAATATTTTTTTCCATACAAAATTTGAACCCCATTTTCACCCCTTGAGGATTAAATCATGTCCACCGTGTTGGACTTCAAAATAAATGTAATTTTTGCAATCGTCATCCAAGAAAACCCCAATAACGACATCCGTATCTATTTTTAGGTTTACTCACCCCATTTACCCCCTAAGGGGTTTATTTTCAAAATCACAAAATATTTGTTTGCTTATTTATTTTTAGACGTGCTCCTTCGAAGTTTAAAGTTGTAATGTCCATTTAACATTATTTTTCCATACAAAATTCGAACCCCATTTTCACCCCTTGAGGGGTCAAATTATCTCCACCGTGTTGGACTTCAAAATAAATGTCATTTTTGCAATCGTCATCCCAGAAAACCCCAATAACGACATCCATATCTATTTTTAGGTTTATTTACCCCTTTTCACCCCCATTTAATCCCCGTAGGGGTTGAAATACTAACAATAACAATATACGCTGCGTTAGATTTCCATCCATAAGCCTAAATTATATATTTAGTAATTTTGACTTCGAAAATAAAGGATTTTCTTCATTACACAACTTCATCCCCCTTTTGACCCCTTCGGGGGTAGAATTTTGAAAAACGCTGAGACCCGTATTTATTTATTTTCAATCGTCAACCTAAACACAAAATTTGACGATCCTAGCTTCAAAACTGAGGGACTTTCATACAAACTTTCATCCCTTATTTCATCCCCTTAGGGATAGAATTTTCAAAAATCCTTCCTTAGTGGATGCCTACACTGTATAAGGTATCTGTGTGCAAAATTTCAAGTCTCTAGGTCCAGCGGTTTGGGCTGTGCGTTGATAGATCAGTCAGTCATTCAGTTTACGATTTTATATATTAAGATATATATATGTTACCGGCAATGTATGAAATGCAGGCATTGTATACAATGCCTAGGCATTGTATACAATGCCTGGCCCTTTTAGGCAATGTATGAAATAGAATGAATATTGATATCTATTTCACACATTACCTAGGCAGTGTATATGTTACCAGCAATGTGTATAATCCGGCATTGTATACAATGCCTAGGCATTGTATACAATGCCTAGGCATTGTATACAATGCCTAAAACGATCAGGCAATGTATGAAATATAATTCATTTTATACTTTGCCTAGGCATTGTATACAATGCCTGCTGGTCCACCGGCAATGTGTAAAATAAGTATATTTCTGTTGTCTGTTATAAAAAAATAACCTCGAAATTTAAGGCTTACGCTCCGCTGCGCTTCGCGCTCGCCTTAAATTTCTAACCTATACGCGGGACCTACAGGAGTGAAGCAGGTTCGATTCCAAACTCAAATTTCTGTTGTCTGTTATAAAAAAATAACCTCGAAATTTAAGGCTCACGCTCCGCTGCGCTCCGCGCTCGCCTTAAATTTCTAACCTATACGCGGGACCTACAGGAGTAAAACAGGTTCGATTCCAAAGAGCCCCCCTCGAGCCCCCTCGAGCCCCCCTCGAGCCTCTCTCGAGCCCCTCTCGAGCCCCTCTCGAGCCCCCCTCGAGCCCCCCTCGAGCCCCCTCGAGCCCCCCTCGAGCCCCTCTCGAGCCCCCCTCGAGCTTTCCCCAAGCCCCCCTCGATCCCCCCTCAAATCTATTCTCGAAAATCTTTTTATTATACACATTGCCGGTGGACCAGCAGGCATTCTATACAATGCCTAGTCATTGTATACACTGCCTAGGTAATGTGTGAAATAGATATCAATATTCATTATATTTCATACATTGCCTAAAAGGGCCAGGCATTGTATACAATGCCTAGGCATTGTATACAATGCCTGCATTTCATACATTGCCGGTAACATATACAATGACTAGGCATTGTATAGAATGCCTGCTGGTCCACCGGCAATGTGTATAATAAAAAGATTTTCGAGAATAGATTCGAGGGGGGATCGAGGGGGGCTTGAGGAAAGCTCGAGGGGGGGGCTCGGGGAAAGCTCGAGGAGGGTTCGATGGGGGGCTCGAGGGGGGCTCGAGGGGGGGCTCGAGGGGGGCTCGAGGTGGCTCGAGGGGGGCTCGAGGGGGCTCGAGAGGGGCTCGAGGGGGGCTCGAGGGGGCTCGAGGGGGGGCTCGAGGGGGGCTCGAGGGGGCTCGAGGGGGCTCGAGGGGGCTCGAGGGGGGCTCGAGGGGGGCTCTTTGGAATCGAACCTGTTTTACTCCTGTAGGTCCCGCGTATAGGTTAGAAATTTAAGGCGAGCGCGGAGCGCAGCGGAGCGTGAGCCTTAAATTTCGAGGTTATTTTTTTATAACAGACAACAGAAATTTGAGTTTGGAATCGAACCTGCTTCACTCCTGTAGGTCCCGCGTATAGGTTAGAAATTTAAGGCGAGCGCGAAGCGCAGCGGAGCGTGAGCCTTAAATTTCGAGGTTATTTTTTTATAACAGACAACAGAAATATACTTATTTTACACATTGCCGGTGGACCAGCAGGCATTGTATACAATGCCTAGGCAAAGTATAAAATGAATTATATTTCATACATTGCCTGATCGTTTTAGGCATTGTATACAATGCCTAGGCATTGTATACAATGCCGGATTATACACATTGCCGGTAACATATATATATATAGATGAGTTAGTTACGCAAATATAAATCTAAATTGCAACTCTAAATATGTGGGCCTAGTACGACTTAACAAACTAAACGTTTTTCTATTTAGGACTTAATATTAGAGTATGACAATTAAATTAAATTAAATCAATCCAAATTCAACTCCATCCCTAGCATGACCGACGAAACACGATACATACAGATGCCGGCATATATATTGGCAAGAGAATGAAAGAGGCAAAAGATGCGCAGTAGCCATAAACTTAGTGTTTACGGCTACTGCGCATCTTTTGTCTCCTTCTTTCTCTTGCTAATATATATGCCGGGCAGTATACCGTGTGATACAGCGTTTTATCGACACCCAACTGTCTAAATCTATTGTCTTTTGACAGTTAAACGTGATAGATAAAATATCACTACCTATATCATATCGCGTTTTCTTGGTCATGCTAGGCAGGCAGTAGGTACAAAAAAAAAAGAAATTGTTGGATTATATCGCGTTTCGGTAGTTATGCTAGGGGGCTGAATTCAATCAACAGTTCAATAGCTAAGTATAAGATAACATAATTAGTTTTTTTTATAAGTAGGTAAAAATAGCTTTTTAGCATAAGTATCATTGCTTTTAAAAACACTTAGTTCTAAAAAACTGGATTATGAAAAAATATGATTAATAATACTTAGATTTCTATTCATAATCAGATAACATTAAAAGTCTCACTTGCTCGATTATAAAAATAACTATGATTAAATAATGCTTAGATTTCTATTAATAATCAGATAACATTAAGTCTATTATAATAAAATTATCTTACATTATATAGGATGTTTGGTAATACCCGCCCCCCCTATAGCCGATTATGGTAGATAGGGTGACATGCATACAACCCTGAAACATAATTTTATTAAACCATAAAAACCAAGAAAAGGTTGGATAATTTTGTTTTATTTGTATAGACAACTGCAAAGTGACAACCCTAGATACAGATAGACTATTGTTTTCGATCTAGGGTTTCCACTATGCAGTGGTTTTCAGGATTTCTAATAATACTTTTGTATGCATCATTACCAAACACCCTATACAGTGGGGTGGTTCCACTCATGCCCTCATGCAAGCAACTTTAACTATGGGGCCAACTCTGATATCGTGAAAAATACTATCTGTTCCATACATTAAGGCCGAGTAGGTGTTACGCTTTTGTACGGAACAGCCGTTTTATTTTTGCGGTATCAGTGTTGGCCCCATAATAAAAGTTGCTTGTAATCATGAGTGGAACCACCTCAACCACCCCAATGCGGGAACCAAAGATAAAAGATTTCAGAGTGTATTCATTAAAACTTAAGGGTCACCCCAGACCTACTGGTTTCTTTTCTTTGCTTTGCTGTTCGGCAATGGAGCACCGGCCAAGAGCCCAAGAGGCTCATTTTCAATCTATCGCATATTTTCAATCTAAGTACATTTCACATAATATGTGAGCTTTGTTCCTTAAACGATCGTTATGAAAACACAAAAAAATTGTTCAGGTAGGTAATGATGCCACCCACGACCCTGTTCACAATTTATATAAATATGCGATCGATTTATTTTTAGCAATCGGAGACCATGTTCAGGGTGGCATATCTCCCAGAAGCTTCCCACTTCGCAACCCAGACGATTATATTTGATAACACCAAGCTAATAGCTATTTTGCCAATTTGGTCTAGTCCCAATATGCGATAGATTGAAAATGACCCTGTTGGCCGGCGGTCTAAACAGCAAGGTAGAACAGCAAAGCAAAGAAAAGAAACCGGTAGGTCTGGGGGGACCCTTATGCTTATACTTTCCAATTATTACGGTATTAAGATTGTCTTACTCAAAATCACTTGAGGAGACTGAGGAGCATGGCTCGGATCGTACATTTACCGTGGCTGAAAAGGGACATGCTTCAGTAGTAGCAGCCATGACCGGAGCCCTGTCTGACAATTGTCTGCAGAGCGCTTTAGAGATCTCTCGATATTGGTCCACAATGTTTCTGTGAGAAACCACCCATAGAGCTTTCAAGATACCGTCATGTCCTTGAGCTTTAATTACGGACTCTAGTAACAGAGAAGCTAAAGCGACGTTGCGGAAAGTCTTACCTAAGCTCATCTTCACAAAATATGCATCATCAACTAATCTGGCCCAAGCTACACTTTTGTCTTCTTTATCGACATATTCTTGACAAAATCTCTCAATTCTAGTCCAAGATTCAGCAGTTGATTCAAAAGAAGTAGTATTCATAATCTCATTCCACGTTACAGAGTAATGGCTACATACCTCAAACAGCATACTTAAGATTCCCATCCCGTTCCAAGCGGTGTGTGTCAGAACAGAATCACCGATGATAGCAGCAATTTTTTCGCCATACAAGCTTTGGTTGGTATGTACCAGCACGATTTTGGCAATAGTTGAACTTACCACAGAATCATTTTTATACATAAAAACAGCCTCCACACATCTTTCGGATGGGGGTTCATATAATGCTGTCAGTTCCCCTGGAATGAGAGACATCAGATTTTTCTTGTATTGCATTTTCTTAAATGCCATCATCAATTGAGGCACAGTCTTGATGGTCTTTCTTACCATAGTCAGTGCTAAGAAGTTCATTAATCTGAACAGATGTAGTGTTTTTTTATTTAGTTCCTTGGCTACTGGGTATGCCTTTAAGACTCGAACACACTCAGTAATGAACCTGTTTGAAGCTCTTGTACCTATTTCTAACGACTTAAAAGCTAATATTGATAAATCGTCATTTTTACCAGCAGTGTCTCCAGTTTCAGATGTATCATCAACTCTGGGTGACTCTCCTTGTATTGACAGGCCTTTGCCTGTCTCTTCGTCTGCATAATACTCTGAAGGCCAGATTAAATCCTCTGCGGAAGTAGCTCCCTCTTCGAAGATCAGAAGTGCCATCGCAATCACGATATCTCTCGTAGAGTGTGTTTCGGGGTAGGACCCTTGAGCATAAAAAGCAACAAATCTGGAAACCACTTCTGCCTGGGTGCTGGGATCTTTGATTGTTTTGGGAATCTGACACTTTTTTGCTATCTCCTCACATGTCTTGCTACTCCAATCGTGTTTTTCAATTATGTTACACCCAATATTTACAAATTCGGCAAATTCGGCCAATAATTCAGGAGGAAAGGAATCCATCTTAAACTTCAGCATAGAGTGCCTTCAGAGAACACCCCCTATTTTTTAAAATTTCCAGATAACACTAAATAATAAAACACAAAAAAGTGGACAAGGCAAGGACTTGTCCTTTGGCCGACTGGATGCGACCGAGCGCCATAAAATCGTAGGCGACCGCTTGAGATTGAAATGACGCTTTGTCGTTCGGTCAAGTCTGCTAATGTTTTCGTCCAAATCGTAGTTCAATGGTGTTTGAATGGTAATGCTTTTTGACAAGGTTCTTGTTTCTTAAACCAAAAAATGAAACACACTATGTTTCTTAAACCCTAAACGGAAAAATATTGTGTCTTGATTTTGGGCTAAAGAAACAAGAACTCCGTCCTAAAGCATTTCCATTAGAACACCATTGAACTACGATTTTGACGAAAACATTAGCAGACTTGACCCCCTGGTCGTTCGTACGACCGATGTTTATACTCACGGTGACTCCAGTTACATTTCTGAGAAGCTACATAATGCATACATGCATAGATAGAATATGAATATTCGAATTGACCGTGTGGCCGTGGATCGGAAGGACGATCGAATTGACGGAAAAATCAAAATTCAATTCTTTTGGCTGGATCATGCCGATTGGATCCTGCCGATTGGATCCTGCCGATTAGACGGTGTGTGGCAGTGGGCAATCAATCGTATGATTTTCTTAACCGACTTCAAAAAAGGAGGTTCTTAATTTGATTGAATATATTTGTTTTATCATTGTTCGCGTGTATCTTCGATATTTATTGACCTATTTTGACGATTGTTTTTCTTCTTTACCAATTTAAAAAAAGTAGGTTCTGAGTTTGACCTGTATCCGCGATTATCTCACGTTTGGCTGAACCGATTTTAATGCTGTTTTCAGAAAAGTATTTGTTGCATTTAGGAGAAGGTTTTAGTATTTTAACCGACTTCAAAAAGGAGGTTCTTAGTTTGACCTGTATGTATGTATGTTTGTCCGCGATTATCTCGCGTTTGGCTGACCCGATTTTGATGCGCTTACCAAAAAGTATTTGTTGCATTTAGGATAAGGGGCCGTTCAAGTATTAAGCTTTATCCAGACTTGTATCATCTTGACGATCAAAATCAGCCGTATCATATCAAGTATTCGTATCCTAAGTGTGGACGCTCATTTCGCCTGCATCGTATCACTATCTCCATTAGCCCAAAATGGGCGTAATGACCACGTCAACACTTAGCATGCTGTATCTTGTCAGCGTATCAACAACGCGTGTCATGAATGTGGACAGGTACATTTTCCTCGTATCTTTCCCTAGTCAACAAAAAAACGCGAGCAACAAAAATGTATGTCATCAACCAGCGGAGGAGAGTGCGAAAATGTATATAAACACGTACACACAAACTTGTCAAAATCGTATAGCGGCATTGCGAATCCTCTTTGATGATCGGGCAAAAACCGCCTCGAGATGGATCGCGGCGTCATCGTATCAGATCACATAGTCGTATCATGTCATGATACAGTATCAAAATGCGTCTACACTACGTAATTTTCTATACACAACTCCATCCCCCTTTTCACCCCTTCAGGGGTAGAATTTTCAAAAAAGCTGAGATATGTATATATTAATTTTCAATCGGCAGCCTTCACACAAAATTTGAAGATCCTAACTTCGAAACTGAGGGACTTTCATACAAACTTTGATCCCCTTTTTTACCAACTTAGGGGGTGAATTTTGAAAAATCCTGTCTTAGCAGATGCCTACGTCATAACATCTACCTGCATGCCAAATTTCAGCCTGATTCGTCCAGTGGTTTGGGCTGTGCGTTGATAGATCACTATGTCAGTCAGTCACCTTTGAGTTTTATATAGTTATACAACGTGTAACAAAAAGGGGGTATCAACCCGAAAGGAGGTCAATGTACTCTAGGGTTGCCAACTTTTTTTGACAAAAAAAAAACGTATAAAGTGGTTTGGATAGGAAAAAAATAAAGTATTAGGAAGAAAAAAAAGTATTTTTAAAATTTTATGTTTTTATTGCTTTAAACGCGTATTTTTGTGTGCTTTTAGCACATGCTAACAATTTTTTGTTGTCTTTAGATGTTACAAAGCTTGTTTGACAATCAACGTTTAAATTTAAATAAATAAACAATTCGTTTTTAATTAAATTTATTGATGCTCTATTTCTCTCTTCTCGCCACTTTTAATCATTATTCATGATTCATTATAGAAAAAACTCTTTCAGTGAAAGCTGAAGTGGCAGGAATGGAGAGTAGGTAAGAAAAATTTTTTTTTATATTTGGTAAGCTATCAGATGCATTTTTAGGTACATATTGCCATTTTTTTACTGTACCTAATAGGCCTTTCGGATTCACGCCAACAGCGCTGTCAGCGGCAATAATCCGTTCCGAATCAACCGTAAGCGCGCTGATGACAACGCTAACGCTGCCCATGATGGTCGCGAGTGTAATCACTGTTGGCGCTGTTGGCGTGAATCGGAAAGATAGGTAACATTTTGTTCAACAATTATAAATCGTTAAGTACCCATGATGAGTATGTTTTACGCATCACAGTAAAGGTTGAAAATAAAGTATTTTTGCATACTTTATTTGTATGTAAAAAAGTATAATGAGGGCTTTTCCAAAGGACTAAAAACTATAGGATCGTTAGATGGCGTTAATAAATTAAGCACTGTCAACTGAGGCGCATTCAAAACCTACGCTTCGAGTGCAACCACCGCTCTAACGGCGTATCAAACATTAGAGGCGTGACGTTCGGTTGACACTTAGAGTAAGGCCGGCCACACACAGACGTAATCACGCAACGGAATTCCGTACGTGCGTGATTCCGAACGCAGCAGCTGCATACAAAATCTATGGGCTGCCACACACAAGCGTGTTTTTTCCGTACGGAATCTTCATACATTGTCGAAATTACGTTCGGAATTCCGTTACGTGATTACGTCTGTGTGTGGCCGGCCTAAGACGGGCTTCTAAAGAAAGAGAAGCCATACGAAGCGTTCCCCTCTGCCGAAGTACAAGCCCAAATGGGCATACGCATTAGTCAAACCAGTTGCGCCTGGATTTCTTTCTAGACCGAGTCCAGTCGCGCATGTGAACGCTGCTGTGTTTAAAATGTCGAATTTATGAGGTTTTTTCTGTTAAAAGAGGTCTTGAACATCAAGTATACAAAAAGACGGTGTTACATTTCACATAAAAGTATTTTTTTATCGTATTATTGCTATTTGTTTACATTTAAACATTAAAATCGTATATTTTATTCTTGATTAGTTGTCAAATTTGTTCAGTGACATCGGGTCTGCTAGTCCATGGCTCGTCCGTACAAATTTCAGATCTGTCGCTAGATAAATCCGAGTTCTCGCCGATTGGCAACTTAGTGATGTTACCGTTAAATAATGTTTGTCGATAAAGTGTTGGTCAATCTGGCCCTGATTATGCGTCAAATTCATTTGCGAGATTTTTGCATGATTTGCTCTGCACTGATGTGAGCGCGACGCGACAGATATCGCGAAATAAATGTCGAAATAGTAGATTATACAACAAGTGAATAAAAAGGGAATTTAGTTCAAGGGATACAAAGAACCGAGATGAAATTTTTTTTTCACGAGTTTTGTACTCTACTTTTTACCATTGACTGCGAGAAAACAAATAGGTACCTAGCAGTACTTTATACTTAGTATTTATAGTTGACCATCAGCCATTTTTAATGTCCCCACTACTGGGGCACAGGCCTTCCTTATAGGTGGGAGGATGGGCGATAACCCACCACGCGGGCCCAATGCGGATTGATGGGTGTTAACGACTGCAAATGCAGCCGGTACCAACGGCTTAACGTGCCTTCCGCGGCACGGAGGAGCTCGAGATAATATTTTTGGTCACCCATCCCATAACCGACCCATGCGTGAAATTAGAAGTTTTCCAATGACATAAAACAACCACGCTAAGAGAGAGATGGAGAGAGATGGGGGGGTGGCATTCAAAGTTTCGCATAATTGTTTTTTGGTATACTATTTATATTAGCATAATTATCATTTAGACTAATTTGTTTTCGTATAATGTTATTAGGCATATTGTCTATTCGCCTAATATTATTTAGACATAAAAATCAAAAACAATAAGAATAAACATTTTTACGCACTTATTTATTTTCATGCAAAAGGGGTAGGTATCAAAAACTCATAACACATACGATCTAAATATCGACTCATAAAACACCTATTTTTAAAATACCGAAAATCCTTAATGTCGATATCCAACAGACCGAAACTTAAAAGATCGAATATTAAATAACTGATGATAGTTCGAAGCCGATAGTTAAAAATCCCGAAAGTCTGTTAAGGTCTATTAGGTGCGACGACGAGCGAGCGTAGCGAGCGAGGAGGTGGTAAGGTTCCATTGCGACCTACAACGCACGAGCCGAGCGAGCGAAGCGAGCGTGCCGCGGCAGCGGCCGGCGAAGTGCCAGAACCGACCTGCTGGCATGTAACCCTCGATTAACCTTCGTTTTTTTAAGCTTCGGGATTTTGCATTTTAGATAAAATGTTCTTTCGTGATTTTAAACCTGGTGATTTTTTTGTTTATAAAAATATGCGTAAATAACATTATGCGTGTTTAAATTTATGCTAAAGAATATAATGCTTAAACATGATTATGCTTAAAGTAGTTATGCTTAAAAAAATTATGCACAAGCTGTTATGACTAAAAAAATATTATGCGTAAACATCATTCGGCGAAATCATATTATGCTATGACATATTATGCCTTAAAATTTTATGCAAATACATAGGGAACCGTCATGGAGCGATGTTCAGTGTCAGCAGCCTGAGCCCAACTTCCCTGGGTAGACATTAATCCCAACACAATCACCTACACTCTCGAGCTTTTTGTATAAAGCTCGAGCGTATAAAAATGACCTTTTTGTTGTTATTCACCCCATTGTAAAATGATTGAGTTTGTAACCTTTATTCCTTTTTCCGTATCGATATTGCTGCATCGACAGTTGAGCCCAGCCCTTTATGTCAAAAACGTGTCATATTTTGATGTGTGACTCATCCGTACACAAATTTTGGCTGTTTTGTTTTATTTTATATGTGTGAGTGTCGTCATTACAGTGTTGTTTTTGTATGTGGGTATGCGGTACTGCACTTGTGTGCATTTCCCTCCCCCCGCAAAAAATGCCAGAATAATTTGAATAGAGTAATAATCGCTAAGGCTCCTCCCTTCGTGACGAAACGAAGCCTTTGTTGCTTGAAGGGTTGACACAAGTTTGGTTGCACTCGGAGCGTAGGTTCTAAACGCGCCTCAGTTGACAGTGCTTAATTTATCAACGCCATCTATCGATCCTACAGTTTTTAGTCCTTTGGAAAAGCCCTCATTACCAAAAATAAAGTAGGATACGTTATTATAAAGTATGGTTGGCAACCCTAAAATTTTTTTTCTCGTGGAAGGTGTTCAGATTCACGAGTACATTGTACTCGTGAATCTGAACACCTTCCACGAGAAAAAAAATTTAAAATCGAAAAAAAAATTTTGGTCTCTCCATAGAAAATTTGAATTTGCCGCCAACATTTTGTATGGAGAGTTTTTTTTTTTTTTTTTTTTTTTTTTTTCTGCAGGAATGTATTCAATTTCACGAGTACATTGACCTCCTTTCGGGTTGATACCCCCTTTCTGTTACACGTTGTATATATATATATATATATATATGTCGGAGCGCGAGCGCCGTGCTGCCCAAGATTATTGGAACTCCTAGCGCCATCTATTGAGTTTAGTCGTAACTATCAAGTCGGAAACGTCAAGTAGCTTACTTGGTAAGGTCGACACAGCGAGTGTATAATCTGTGCAGCAAGCGATGACTTTGGCTATGAAATAGTTTGACAGTTGACAGATTTGATGTTTGTCAGTTTGACAGTTGACAGTCTTGACGTTTCCTGAGGCGGGAAAATGTGAAGAGCGCTTTTTGGGGGTAGTCTGCGCATGATTCTGTTACCGGCAGCCGTAGTGAACGGTCGTTGATTGAATTCGCCTCGCTGTGTCGAACTTGCCGCGTTTACCGACTTGAATCCGTGTGAATCTGATCGATCATCTGTTATTTTGTGTTAACTTGATGTTGATTGTAAGAATAGAGGTTGTGCATTGTAAAACGACTATTATTTCATGTTCGGCGGTGCATAACCTTATCCTGACGACACCCTGCTCCCCTCCTGACTCCGTTATCAGAAGGTGGGATGCAATCCAAACGTTCCACGTGGTAAGAAAAGCGAATCAAACGATATGAAGTGTGATAACGAGACACGTGCAACGAAAAATCTATGTGATTGTTGAAAAATGGCGTCTATTAATGGAGCAGCAAAATCGCAATTTTATGGCTTTGATACAAGCGATGCGTGCGCCTACTTCGAGTGCCAATGTTTGTTCCTACTTTGACCCCGAGGAAAAGAAGATGTTAACGTGCGCGCCTGGATCACAACGGGCGGCGGACGTGTGCGTGACTGACAAGCAACAAGGCGCATTGCTGATGATTGTGATAAGCCGCGCACTCAAGGGAGAAGCTTCATCTTGACTGTCATCTGTTTCCTTTCCTGTGATGAAGCTATGGTGATGGATGACATGGAATGGTTTCAAGGAGCTGTTCATGCAATGGTGTAGCATACCAGGATATCGCACAGTACCGACTGATTCCAAGAATTCCAAGGATAACAGGTCATGTAATCGTTACACTTTTTCTAGTGCTTATTCTCACGACAAACAACAATAAAATGCGCTGTGATTATCTGCTTCAGGTGCTTCACCAAACAGCAGTGGTGCAACCGGCAGCGGCCACAGTGGTGCATCTACAGCGGCAATAGTGGTGCAACTACAGCAGCGACAGTGGTACAACTGCAGCGGCAACGATGCCTGCAGCGATGTAATGGCTGTGACGATGCAGTGGTGGGTGTGAACCCGAGAGCATCCTGTTACTCAGCTCAGCGTGGCGAATCTACAAGGTCACTTTAAAAAGGGTCAGTCGTAACGATTTTATTTGATTTTATTTTAAAACTGAAAAGTCACTCCGTATTTCTATTGGTTGTGATTTGTGATTATGATGAAAAATGAATTGATCGATGTAGAAATAGGAAAATTGCAAAGAAAACGGTACAGCGATTGAAGTCTCATTATGTTTCAAACCTATTCAAGGGAGTGAATTTAACTTAAATTTAAAGGGCTAGGTAATCTGTTGTTGGTGACTTTATTCATCAGATATTGTTGAAATTATCTGCGAGAGTGTGTGGTATGCTTTACATTTCTTTTTCTTAAATAATATCTAGCAACACCACCGAAATGTCTCCACTTCCGTTCGAACTCTATTTTTGCTCCGTGTCACGGGCTCGACTAAAAATTGTTTTGTTCTATTATAAGGCTAATCCATTTTAATCTCTTAACCAATTATTGACTGTGAATACGGCCTGTTATTTTATGATTAAAACATCAACTGTTATCAGCGTTTGTGAGTTTATTTTATTTTAACTAGACCTTGGTACAATACGCCGCCACCTGCCGATCACTTCATCTGCAAATCATCATATCCTGTAGCACAGGATCATCACATATTGTTGTTGAACATTAGTGCAAAGATAAGGAAAATATAATGAAATCTTTCTTAGTAATGTCATATTCTGTGGTAATGTAATGTTAGCACTTTTCTGTTGTTATGTAACCACTTTTCTGTTCGAATTCACTGCTAACAGTTGGTAAATGCATCAATGTTTCTGAATATGTTTACTGTTGGTGCAGTGTTACTGCAATGTTGGTACACTGTTGGTACAATGTTAGCACATTGTTAGTACATGTTAGTACACTGTTAGTTAACTGTTAGTACACTGTTGGTACACTGGTAATGCACTGGTAGTACACTGGTAGTACACTGTTGGTACACTGTTAGTACACTGTTAGTAAACTGTTAGTACACTGGTAGTACACTGGTAATGCACTGGTAGTACACTGGTAGTACACTGTTAGTATACTGTGAGTACACTGTGAGTGCGTTGTTGGTGCACTGTTAGTGTACTGTTAGTACACTTTGCGGTGAATTTGAGTAAGCTGCTGTTGCTATGTAGGAATATCAATTCAGTTAAGTCACTAGTGACTTAACTGAATTGATATTCCTACATTCATAATCATGAAATTAATTAGTTCCTGATTTAACAAAGTTTATGTTTGATTATCTGGAAAGTGATTGGATCTTCAAAAATGTGAGTGAACAAGGTTTTGGAGCGCGTACTGTGTGTTTTCTGCTCGGTTTCAGCTGATATACCAGAGGCAGAGTGTGCTGATAGCGATGGTGGTATCAGAAGAAATGACTTCATCACCAAGCGGCGTGAAGCGGCACATCTCTGCGACTCGTGTCTTTGACAGCGCGGCGTGCGAGACAAAGAGGTGGAAGTAGACGACGACGTCACTATGTCTCAAGGATCTCTGCTTCCATCAGGTGATCAGATCAAAGTTTTGTTTTGTTTTTGTTACTGTAAAGTTATAATGCAGTCACGACTGAGTGGCAAGCGTTTAGTCTTAGCGTTCATCAAATATAGGTGATGATGATGATGGTGATGATGTTGGTTATGATGCTGATGATGGTGGTGGTGATGGTGATGATGACTAATACTCACTGGTATTGCTGATAATGATTCTTAGCTGTATGAAGTATTGGTTGATAATAGTACACCAAATTAAGTGTTAGGATGCCTGTCAGACGCCTGATGCCTTCAGGTTGTTTTGAAGGGTTAATTGACTATCAGACGCTGGAGGAAGGTTGTCTTGAGTCATTGTCAGACACCGGAGAGAGGTTGTCTTGAAGTGTTAATTGTTAATTGACTATCAGACGCCGGATGGAGGTTGTCTTGAGTCACTGTCAGACGCCGGATGGAGGTTGTCTTGAAGTGCTAGTTGACTGTCAGACGCCGGAAAGAGGTTGTCTTGATGATTCACTGTCAGACGCCGGATAGAGGTTGTCTTGAAGTGCTAGTTGACTATCAGACGCCGGATAGAGGTTGTCTTGAGTCACTGTCAGGCGCTGGATGGAGGTTGTAACTGTCAGACGCCGGATGGAGTGGAGGTTGTAACTGTCAGACGCCAGGTGGAGGTTGTCTCGAAGTGCTGTTTTACTATCAGACGCCGGATGGAGGTTATCTTAAGTCATTGTCAGACGCCGGCTAGCGGTTGTCTTGAGTCACTATTAGGTACAGTTATCTTGTGTTTGATAGAGTTGACGGCTTCATAAGCCAGATGCACAAATTGTCAAGGTAAAACTTGACAATTTTGATGATACTTGGTGCTGTTTGACAGATCATTTCTCTTGATGGTACAAACGTTGTTATTTGACTGGTTTGTTAATTTATTGTGAATGGCGAGCTGGAGTACCTACTTGTGAATGATTTAAAGCTACCTACTAAGAAAAAAATAAATTAATCAGAGCATTGTAAGATAAGTTAACATTTTCATTAAATTGTAATCATTAAATAGACTTGAGTTAAGGATTAAGAAAGAGACATTCCCTAAACTTTGGTCAGGAAGGCCGAGTGGTAAAACCGTTTACTGTCTGGTGTTGTTTGTCTCCAGGTATTCCGCCGACTGCTTCACACGAGGACGTGTGAAATGTCAAGATGGCCGTGTCGGAGCGCGAGCGCCGTGCTGCCCAAGATTATTGGAACTCCTAGCGCCATCTATTGAGTTTAGTCGTAACTATCAAGTCGGAAACGTCAAGTAGCTTACTTGGGTAAGGTCGACACAGCGAGTGTATAATCTGTACAGCAAGCGATGACTTTGTCTATGAAATAGTTTGACAGTTGACAGATTTGATGTTTGTCAGTTTGACAGTTGACAGTCTTGACGTTTCCTGAGGCGGGAAAATGTGAAGAGCGCTTTTTGGGAGTAGTCTGTGCATGATTCTGTTACCGGCAGCCGTAGTGAACGGTCGTTGATTGAATTCGCCTCGCTATGTCGAACTTGCCGCGTTTACCGACTTGAATCCGTGTGAATCTAATCGATCATCTGTTATTTTGTGCTAACTTGATGTTGATTGTAAGAATAGAGGTTGTGCATTGTAAAACGACTATTATTTCATGCTCGGCGGTGCATAACCTTATCCTGACGACACCCCGCTCCCCTCCGGACTCCGTTATATATATACGGATTTGTATAGCTCCCTACTAAGAAAAATTTAAATTAATCAGAGCATTGTAAGATAAGTTATGCCGTGTATGTGCCGGCCTAGAATAGCACTACCCCCTATCATCCCGTGGGTGTCGTAAAAGGCGACTAAGGGAGCATAGCCTTCAAGAGACGGGCAGCAGCGTCTCCAAAAAACCTTGGCCTACTGCGATCGCCAACCCGCCTGCCAAGCGTGGCGATTATGGCAAACCCCCCCTCATGCACAATGGATTGAAAACTCGGCCCCCAGTCCCCGGCAGCCCCGCTATTCCTAGCTACGGTAGCGGCTACGGTAACGGCGGGGCAGGGGGTGCTAAGAATCCCCGGGTACGGCTCGGCTACCAACAACGACGACAACTGCACCTAGCAACCTATAACACGCGCACACTGAGGACCGACGCGAAGCTAACCGAGTTGGAAGAAGCTGTCAGCAAGTTACACTGGGACATAATCGGGTTATTTGAAGTCCGAAGAGAGGGAGAGGACTCGATAATCCTTAACTCCGGTAACTTACTGTACTACCGGGAGGGCGACCAACAGTCCCAAGGTGGTGTCGGGTTCATCGTCCACAAGTCCCTTGTCAACAACGTGATTACCATCGGAAGTGTGTCGACCAGGGTGGCGTACCTTATACTCAGAATATCCAAACGGTATTCGTTGAATGTCATACAGGTTTACGCACCGACCTCGACGCACCAAGATGACGAAGTGGAAGCTATGTATGAGAAGATCTCTAAAGCCATGCATAGCTATAAAACCCACTACACTGTTGTGATGGGGGACTTCAATGCAAAGTTGGGGAAACGATGCGGTGATGAGCTAAGAGTGGGGCAATTTGGAGTTGGGCAACGGAATGACAGAGGCCAGATGCTGGCCGACTTTATGGAGAAGGAGAACCTCTTATGATGAACTCCTTCTTCAGGAAGCCGGAAAGCCGGAAGTGGACCTGGATGAGCCCAGACGGTAAAGTCAGAAATGAGATAGATTTAATCATGTCGACGAAAAAGCAAATATTCAATGATGTCACTGTGATGAACGCTGTCAAGACGGGGAGCGATCACCGATTGGTACGTGGCACATTGAATATCAACCCAAAGCTGGAAAGAAGTCGACTGATAAAATCTACGCTCCGACCATTACCGGCCCAAACTCAAAACCCCGAAAGCTTTCAACTCGAACTCCAAAACCTTCGAAGCCCTTGAGAACAGCATAGATGTGGACGATCTAAACAACATGGTGGTGGATACTGTTCATACGGTAGGGTCCAAGTTCTTTAAGACCCGCCGTCCCAAGCTAAAGAAACTCTCCGACCACACACTCCTACTCATGGATCAGAGACGAGAAATGAGGCTCCAGAGTTCAGCGGATGCTCATCGTTATCGGCAGCTTAATAGACAGATATTTTGGTGGATTATTTTCCGCCGTTTCTTTGGTCATGATAGTTACTTAAACTTATTTGCAGGTTTCAATAAAATACGAACTGCGTCTGAAAACGTCCATTTATTTTTGCACACCAAATCATAGAGAAAAAGATACACGGGTATTGCGTGCGTTCCAACAGAAAGTCGACATTCGGTCGCATTCACTACACACTCCCAGGGGGCAGAGTTACAAGCACTAGTTCTAACAAAACAATTACACAAGAATGACATAGTATGTAGTTACATTTCTTTCACATTAATACAATTCTATCATCTGTTGTTACAGTTACATTTATTAATTGTTACATCTAGTTTTATTTCAAGTTTTAGTTACAACAACAAACATAAGAATCTGAGATCAAGTTTAAAGTCATTCTTTAAAAGGTCTTAATAACTAGGTATTTATGCTTATATCCTAATTCCTAACTAAACACATAACATGATAACAAACATATTATAATCAATCAAAAAATCTAACAGGTTTTCTTATTAAACGACCTGAAGCAGAGGTACGAATAGTGGGAGTCGCTGATGGTATGGCAGGGACAAGAAAATCAGCACTCTTACCTGACAACTCCTCGGTCTCTTGACTGGCATTGCTGGGATTAGACAACCACGCCTGTGAAGCTGCTGACAACTCGAGAGGAAACAATCTCTGATAAGCCCTTACCTTTTCTCCTGATGCAGTTTGTACCTTGGCCACACGTGTGCATCCATCTTTACCTAAAAATGTTTCTTTGATTATGCCTATGGGCCACTGCATTCTTTTACCCTCTGTCTCTATCAATACTATATCTCCTATTTTAGGTTCTATTTTCTTCTCTTTTCCTTTACTTATTAAAAGAGCTAAATATTCATTCTTAAATCTCTTTCTAAAATCTTCTCTAAGTTGTTGTAAGTATTTATATCTAATATTCAATGTTTTGTGATCAATTTCATCAAGGTCTACAGTATCTGTAGATGGTAATCCTTGTAAGAACATCATTGGTGTTAGGGGTTTCATATCTCCCATTTCCACATAAGTTAATGGTCTGTTGTTTATTACCGATTCGCAGTCGCACAAAATGGTTGATAATTCTATAAAATTGACTGTTGCTCTACCTAATATTTTGCGCAGCATTTCTTTTATTACTCTTATTAATCTCTCCCACCAACCTCCCCACCAGGGAGCTGCTGGCGCAGAAAACTTCCACTGTATTTTGCTGGTTTCTTCTTCCACTTCTTGCCAATTTATTTCTTTAAGAAGGTTTGCAGTACCAACAAAATTGGTCCCATTGTCACTGTATATTATTTTGGGTCGACCTCTTCTACTTATGAATCTTCTTAATGCCATGATGAAGCTTGCCGTAGACAATGAGTCGGTCAATTCAAGGTGTATTGCTCTGTATACCGCACATGTGAATAAAACGATCCAACATTTTGAACCATTTTTCAGGAACAAAGGTCCAGCTAAGTCGGTTCCAGTGACTTCGAAGGTTGCTGTCTTAGTGATTCGGTCTGCTGGAAGTGGCGGTTGAGGGACTTCATAGTGTTTTGCTTTATATCTCTTACATACAATACATTCTGATACTATTTTCTTTAATACTCTTCTTATTCCTGTTATCCAGTATGTTTCCCTTAACGCGACCAACATAGTTTGAGTTCCCGCATGATTCAGCTCTATATGTTTGTCACGAATCATTCTTTTAATTATTTCATGGTTACCAGGGATCAATATAGGGTATATAAAATCTCTGTCTTCACCGCTATATTCTAATCTGGTTTTGACTCTCAATACTCCCTCTTGTTCTATAGTTATTAATTTATTATTTTTATCTTGTGTAAATGTTTCCTTTTGTATCAATTTTATCAGACATTGTTCAGCATATTTGTATTCTTCATATTCTATATGTTTATTTTGATATTTATTTCCTTTTCTCATTCTTAGTAATCTGGCTATTAATCTTACTATCTTCTTGTATTTGCTGAAATATAATAGTTTATTGCTGAAATTATTTTCATTTATTTCTGTTGATACATAAACTTCTGTGTGTTTTTTCTCCTCGTCACTAATAATTAATTCTTCTTCTTTTTCAGGGTTAGAAATCACCGACTTTGGCCAGTTTTCTTCTTTTAGGTACAACCATCGTGGTCCCGTCCACCACTGTGATTGAAGAAGTGACTTCGCGTCGCATCCACGTGATGGTAAGTCTGCAGGATTTTGATTGCCAGGTAAGTGATTCCATGCTTCTTTTTCTGTATTCTTACATATTTCTTTTACCCTATTACTTACAAAAGGTTTCCATGTAGTTTGTCTTCTTATCCATGCTAATGTTACAGCGGAGTCTGTCCAGCAATACAGTTTATAATCTTTGCACAAAGACAGTAAGTTTGATTTTGTAACTTCATGAAATAGTCTAGAAGCAATGAGAGCTCCCATCAATTCTAATCTTGGTAAACTTAATTTTCTTTTTATTGGGGCAATTCTACTTTTAGCTAAGACAAGCTGTACCGTTACCTTTCCTTTGTGTTCTGTTCTCAGGTAAATACAACCAGCGTAAGAATCTTTACTAGCATCACAAAATACATGAATAGACACATCACAATCTTGCAATGGTACTTCTGTTAGTCTTCTTTGTATTTTACATTTGTTTATATCACTTATTGTACTTAACCAGTGTTTGTAATCCTTCTCTAAATGTGTAGGTATTTTCTCATCCCATCCTGTTTTTAAAATCCAAGCTTTCTGTGTGATTAATTTTGGAATCATTGTAACTGGGCTTAAGAAACCAATAGGATCAAATATCTGTTGTGTTATAGAAAGTAGCTCTCTCTTTGTGATGTCTTTAGGTACAGTTTTTAAATTCAAATTACAGTATAAACTATCCTCTTGTCTGTTCCACATTATACCTAATACTGAAATAGGTTTCTCTTCATCGGATACAGTATCTGCGTTTGTCATCCAATCTCTTAATTCAAATTTACCTTTATTCATTACTTCTGTTGCTTCTTCTCTGAAATGTTTTACTTTTTCTATAGAATCAAAGCTAGTCACACAGTTGTCCACATAAAAGCTTTCTCTTAGTCTGCTAGATGTTTCGGGGTAACTTTCTTGCTGTTTATCCAAATGGTGGTTAATAGTAGCTGCTAGAAGAAATGGGCTGCATGCAATGCCAAATGGTACCCTCGTTTGTCTGTAAGTGACAATCTCTTCTCGGTGTTCAGGATCTTTCCACCAAAGCATCTTTAAGTAGTCCCGATCACTTTCTGAAACAGATATTTGTAAAAATGCTTTTCTTATGTCAGATGTAACTCCATAAGTACCTGATCTGAAGTTTAGCAACAATTTAGGTATCACTTCCATTAGATTTGGACCTTTTTCTATGCACAAATTTAATGAATTTTTATTTCTATCTTTACATGAAGCATCAAATACTGGTCTTATTTTTGTTGTATTGCTTTCCAGTTTGATCACTGCATGGTGAGGTAAGTAATGGCCTATTTCCTTTTCATCATCTTGTACCATTTCTATAATACCTTCAGTTTTCCATTCTTCAAACACATTGTGATATCCTTGTAGTGTTTGTGTGGATTCTAACTTCATAGTAGTAGACAGTAACCTTTTGTGTGCCTGTGCATAGTTAGATTCTAGTTCTTTAGGTTCTTCTTTCCATAACAAACATACTTCATATCTGCCTTCCTTATTTATTATAATATTATCATTAAAATTGTTTAATATTTCCTTCTCAGACAGTTCATCTTTTGTATATGGATCTTTTATACCTAAACTTTCTATATTCCACATGAATTCTAAATTGTCATCTTGAAATGTCGTTGCAAAATTAGAATTGACAATTATGCTATAAATTCCTTGAATAGGACCTTGTAACGTCCAGCCAAATTTTGTAGGAATCGCTACCAGACTGTCATCTATACGGACAAAGTTGCCTTCTAAAATGGAACCTAATTGGTCTGAACCAATAAGCATACTAATTTCTGAAATATTCTCTTCTGTATCAGTCAAATTGATCTGGTGTCTCTTCAAATTTTTTATCAAGTTTGGGTCTCTAACTTTAGGTAATTCCCCACAAAGTACATCTTGTTCCAAAGCCGTCATAGTGGTAAGATAACTATTGTCTAAACTGCTTACATTAAACTTGAATACTCGGTGCGTCTGTGTTGGTTTCTTCACACCTCCAAATAGTGAGTGTCCAAGGTTTTCGTTGCTTGTAGCGGTGAGTCCAAGGTTATCTGCCAACTCCGTTTTTATATATGATCGCTGTGAGCCAGAATCAAGAAGCGCTCTTACTTTCTTCTCTTGGCTGCCCGATGAAATTTTAACAACCAAGGTCTGTAATAAAGTAGTATTATTAATACTTGAAAAGTTACTAATTGCTTCTGTTTTTCCTACTAATTTATTTTCTTTCTGTTCACAGGTCGTCGATTGCGGATGAAGATTGGGACATAAGACAGTATAATGTCTTCGGCTGCAAGACATACATTTCACATAAGCCTTACACACTTTAGCTAAATGTCCTCTCCTTAGACATACATAACAACCACCTTTCTTTTTTATCAATTGTTTTTTCTCTTCTAGACTCAGATTACCAGCTTTTACACACTCTAAACTACTATGAGCTTTGTCACAAAAATAACAAAATTGCTTACCAGGTTGCTTATCATTTGGATATTCCTTTGTCTCCTTATTTACCAAACATGATGCTGTAGGCACCGGGCTGACTGCTTCCTGCTCTTGCTGCTGTCCCTGTGAGAATGCTGTCCTTGCTAACCTACACCTACCATCAGCTTCTACCTCACTTTTCAAAAATGACAACAACTGAGTTAATTTACTTTCATCGTCAACGAGTTTAGTTTTAGACCATGCAAGAAGAGTACTATCTGGCAGTGCAGATTCAATTAGTGGTAACAAAATAGAGTCCATATGCTTAATCCCTAATGAATTTAAAATTTGTAAATTAATAACAATTTGGTGATACAAATAGTCAACTGTCATATTTTGTTTACCTAGCACCAATTGCATTAACTCTCCTACATACACCCGTATTAAGACTTCATCCCTCCCGAATTGATCCTTCAGTAATTTTATAATATGACCATAATTGTCCTTAGTCGGTGGGTAACTTTCCACTAATTGTCTTGCTCTTGATCCTTCTGCCATTCCTAGCAGTAGATATTGGTACTTGTCTTCTGCTTCTAGTTCTTTATCCTCGTGTATTCTTTTGAACTGGGTCCAAAAGGCAACCCAATCTTTTGGATTATCACTGAATTTTTTAATTTCCAGCCGTGGTAATCTCACGTGCATCTTATGATTGTCACTTGTCGTTGTAGTTGTAGCACTTGTAGCTGCACTTGCACTTTGTTTTTCCTTATCAAGCCACCTATCTTTCGCACGACGCCATTTTATTTGGTATTCTTCGCTTTCATCCATTTCTTTCTCAACAAGAGTTTCGTCATAGTTTTGGGTTTGAAGCATGATGTCTTGTATTTTCATATCTAATTTTTCCAACACTGATGCTTTCTCGGCCGTCGCTTCCAGTTCTGTTTTACCTTGCTCGTCTATATTTTTCAAGGCTAATGTCAGCAAGCGACGCTTTTGGGAGCGCTCTCTTCTCAAACGTAATAAAATTTCGTCTTCGTTTTGCATCGCAGTCGTACATTTCTCTTTACGGTCGCCACTATTTGGTGGATTATTTTCCGCCGTTTCTTTGGTCATGATAGTTACTTAAACTTATTTGCAGGTTTCAATAAAATACGAACTGCGTCTGAAAACGTCCATTTATTTTTGCACACCAAATCATAGAGAAAAAGATACACGGGTATTGCGTGCGTTCCAACAGAAAGTCGACATTCGGTCGCATTCACTACAGATATCTAAGTCTTTGACGAGCGACCTTCGCCAATTAATACGAATCGTATTAAAGAGGCCATCGAGCGGAACAAAAGCTCCAAAGTGTTCGCGAGCGATCTGTCTATTGGGCAAAGCCAGATGACGAAGCTGAAAACTGACGACGGACGCATCATCTCATCGAAACCTGAAATCCTGAGGGAGATCGAGAGTTTCTATGGGCAGTTATATTCCACGCAGACACCTGTTGAAAGCAAGGCTAAAGACCCCAGAGCCAAGCTTACCCGACACTATACCCAAGATATCCCGGACGTCAGCATGTACGAGATTAGTATGGCTCTCAAACAGCTGAAAAACAACAAGGCGGCGGGTGACGACGGAATCACTACAGAACTTCTGAGAGCGGGCGGTAAGCCGATACTTAAAGTCCTCCAGAAGCTTTTCAATTCCGTCATCGTCGAGGGCAGAACGCCGAAGGCATGGAACATAAGTGAGGTGATTTTGTTCTTTAAAAAGGGTGATAAGTCCCTCTGAAAGAACTACAGACCCATCTCACTTCTGAGCCGTGTCTATAAGTTGTTTTCGAGAGTCCTTACGAATCGTCTCGTTCGCAAGTTCGACGACTTCCAACCTCCCGAACAAGCCGGATTTCGAAAAGGCTTTAGCACCATAGACCACATCCATACGCTGCGGCAGGTTATACAGAAGACGGAAGAGTATAATCTGCCTCTATGCTTGGCGTTCGTGGATTATGAGAAAACCTTTTATTCGATTGAAACCTGGGCGGTGCTGCAGTCTCTCCAAAGGTGCCAAGTGGACTATAGGTATATCGAGGTGTTGAGGTACTTATACAAAAATGCCACCATGTCGATCCGAGTACAGAACGAGAGCACACGTCCTATCCAACTGCAGCGTGGTGTGAGACAGGGAGATGTTATTTCTCCGAAACTGTTCACAGCTGCTTTGGAGGACATCTTTAAGCTCTTGGACTGGAAAGGACTCGGCATCAACATTAATGGCCAGTATCTAACACACCTTCGTTTTGCCGATGATATAGTCCTTATGGCTGAGACCATGGAAGACCTGAACATAATGCTCGAAGATCTCCGTAGTGCTTCCCAAAGAGTGGGTCTCAAGATGAACATGGATAAGACGAAAATTATGTCAAATGGCCATGTTGGCCCTTTCCAGTTCATGTTGGAAACACTACTCTTGAAGTTGTTGACCACTACGTATACCTAGGACAGGCAGTCCAGTTAGGTAAGTCCAACTTTGAGAAAGAGATCTTTCGTCGAATCCAACTCGGGTGGGCAGCATTCGGGAAGCTTCGAAAAATCTTCGCGTCCGATTTACCTCAGTGTATCAAGACGAAAGTCTATGAACAGTGTGTGTTGCCAGTGATGACTTACAGCAGTGAAACGTGGTCGCTAACTATGGGTCTCATAAGGAGGCTCAAGGTCAGCCAGCGTGCAATGGAGAGAGCCATGCTCGGCGTTTCCCTGCGTGATCGAATCAGAAACGAGGAGATCCGCAGGAGAACTAAAGTAACCGACATCGCTCGAAGGATTGCTCAGCTGAAGTGGCAATGGGCAGGACACATAGCGAGAAGAACTGATGGCCGTTGGGGCGGAAAGGTTCTGGAATGGCGACCGCGCACCGGACGACGCTCCGTGGGTAGGCCCCCGACAAGGTGGACCGACGATCTGGTGATGGTCGCGGGAAGCCACTGGATGCGGGCAGCGCAGGACCGATCGTCGTGGAGATCCTTAGGGGAGGCCTATACCCAGCAGTGGGTGTCGTGCGGCTGATATGATGATGACGTATTTGTATTCCCTAGGCCAGCGATTCCCGAATAGGGTTCCGCGGAACCCTGGGGTTCCGTGAGAGGCTCTCAGGGGTTCCGCGAAAATTCAAGTTTATAAATTGAAGATCCTACCTAACTTTTTGTTGTAACTAAATTAATCCTTACTAATATTATAAATGCGAATGTCCGTTTGTTTGTTTGTTACGCTTTCACGTCTTAGCTACTGAACCGATCATCATGAAATTTTGCATACACGTTGTCATGGGTACAGAGAAGGGCATAGGGTACCATTCATCCCGAAAAAAATGTATGTTCCCGAGGGATAGCAAAAAAACTTTCCACGCAGACGAAGTCGCGGGCGGAA
This sequence comes from Agriphila geniculea, assembly GCA_943789525.1. NCBI lineage: Eukaryota > Metazoa > Arthropoda > Insecta > Lepidoptera > Crambidae > Agriphila > Agriphila geniculea. The sequence goes on along the minus strand of OX038894.1, from coordinate 5,355,045 downwards.
GCTAGTATTTTATATCTTAAGAGTCCTTCTTTTAAAGTCAAACTATTTAAAGTCAAAAATTAAAATTAAAATGACTCTTAAATGTTCTAATGTCAGAAACCGTTGCTCTGTAGATTTAATGAAAGCAGAATTGCAAAAGACATGTCTTGTTCGGAATTCATTAATATAAAAACCGGACAAGTGCGAGTCGGGCTCGCCCACCGAGGGTTCCGTACAGATCTACCTACCGGAATTATGTGAAAAATTGCTTAGATTATAAGTTGGACTCCAAGCTACCAAACTGTAAAAAAATACCATCAAAATCCGTTCAGCAGACTGCTATATATAGATAACCATTTGAAATCCTTTATCGCCACGTAGAAAATAACCCTTCCAGGGATTACGACAAAGAATTGACCACGGGCGAAGGTTTGAAATGGAATAGTACATTACTGCAGCGGCACTCAAGATAGGCATTGAAGAATATACGTGAGTCCATCAATGCCTAGATGCGGCCAAGGCTTGTGTAGTACTTTTAAACTTTTAACTTTTTAGTTTTAAAAGTTTTAAGCTTTTTATTTTAATTTTAAATTACTTACAGTAATTGAATTGAATTGAAAAAGGAAATGGAAAGTGGAATGTGCACATAAAGGCCTTTCATTTGATACACATATTGAAAGAAAAAACCGTTTTTTCTTCATTTATTTCCAGTTTTTTATTATTTTATTTTTTTTTTTCAGTTTTTTGGAAAGTTCTCACCAAAGCCTTTCATTTGATACCCATATTGCAAAAAAAAAATTATTTTTTCGTTTTTTTTTCAGGTTTTTGGAATGTGCTCATCAAGGCCTTTCATTTGATACCCATATTGCAAAAAAAAATTTACCTTTCGTTTTTAATTTTTTTTCAGTTTTTTGGAATATGCTCCTTGATGAGCATATTTCAAAAAACTTTTCAAAAAAACTTTCATTTGATACCCATAGGTATTGAAAAAAAAATTGTTTTCGTTTTTATTTATTTTTTTATCTTTTTGGAATGCGCTCATCAAGGCCTTTCATTTGATACCCATATTGCACCAAAACAGTTTTTTTTTCGTTTTTTTTTTTCAATTTTTTGGAATGTGCTCGCTCATCAAGGCGACATTTGATACCTATATTAATTGTGTTTCATTGAAACGTTCGCTCCATTTCTGAATTACACGAGTGTAATGAGTTTTAATAGAAACTTTGCTGGACAGACGCCGGCAATTTTTGTATGAAAATCCATTATTACACGTTAGTAATGGATTCTCATACAAATATTGACTGAACAATATGTGGTATAATGGAAATAGGCGAGATTTTGGTTGTGTGAAGCCGAGACTTTTGTAGTGGTGGCTACCTCGGCTAACCTTACCGAGTAAACTGTCTTGATTGTACTTAGTGCCCAATGCTCCAAGCAACATTGGAATGCGATGCACCCGCATTTTAATGTAAACTGAAACAATCTACCACTGAACTATTCAACACTTGACACTGGCAAAAATTACTTCCAAGAAGAAAGTAGATTGCCAAAACAAAAATAAGAAGAAGAAGACCCCCTGTCATACAGCGTGACATACCGCCATGTTGCGAAAATATTTAGAGCCAAATTTATTACTTTTTAATTTTATTTTTAAAAGTAATTAACTATAACAATATTTGAAAGGATCTGAATAATTAATAATAATAAATATTGATATTTTAAAAAGAATTAGTGGCGCGATTAATCCAAAAGTAATTAGAAGTTAAACTATGACCGCGCATACCGTTGTTTCACCAAGATGATTAATAATTACGTATTTTAATGACCATATTTTATTATGATTTAATTACAAATATACAGTTTTCAGATTTATTCCTGTAAGTGTAGTATAAGACGCTATTACCTGCCAAATTTCATAGTTCTAGGTCAACGGGAAGTACCCTATGAATTTTGATTCCTTCGAGAGTATCGAAAATGCGTTTTTTGCGCCCTAAACGGCAGTATCTTTTTTTTACGTTAACTTAGAAGTTTGATTTTGGTTCCGTACCTCAAAAGGAAAAAACGGAACCCTTATAGGATCACTTTGTTGTCCGTCTGTCTGTCCGTCCGTCCGTCCGTCTGTCTGTCAAGACCCTTTATCTCGAGAACGCGTGGAGGTATCGAGTTGAAATTTAAACTATATACTAAGGTCTACGGGCCCTTGAAGCTGTAAAAAAATCAAACTTTAGAAGTTTGATTTTTTTACAGTTACATACATTAACGTGGAAAAGAGATACTGCCGTTTATGCCGCAAAAAACGCATTTTCGATACTCTCAAAGGAATCAAAATTCATAGGGTACTTCCCGTTGACCTAGAACTATGAAATTTGGCAAGTAATAGCGTCATAAACTACACTTACAGGAAAAAATCTGAAAACTGTATATTTGTAATGAAATCATAAAAAATATAGTCATTAAAATACGTAATTTTATCATCGAGTGAAACAACGGTATGCGCGGTCATAGTTTAACTTCTTATTGACTTTTGTGATAATAGCGCCACTAATTATTTTTAAAATATCAATATTTATTATTTTTATTTATTAGACCCTTTCAAATATTGTTACAGTTAATTTCTTTTAAAAATAATTAAAAAGGAATAAAATTGGCTCTAAATATTTCCGCAACATGGCGGGCGGTATGTCACGCCGCGTGACAACTGGTCAAAGAGTAAAACAAGCACAGAGTGCATTCCAGCAGACCAATCGTTAATCGATCAGCTAAGAGTAAAGTTTAACCATCAGCGCGTTTCTCACACCGATGATGGGAATCGAACGGGATGGAAACAGACCTTGGATGAATTAACCACTGGATACGTAACGTAAGAAAAATGTATGAAATCACGTTCAACCAATTTTTGCGGGGCGAGGGCGGATTACACTTGTCAAATAATGACAATAGTGCGTAGAGAAGTCGATATTTTTTTATCGACACTGTAAAGAGTGAATGAATGAATGAACCTAATGAGTTTATTGAATTCATGTGTTTGATTAATATTGAAACGGACTTAATTTGTAACATTTCTTACTACTTTATATTTGAAATATTTGTTTTTGTTTGTTTATTAATTAACTACCATTAAAGATGATTACACTGCATCGAAATTGTTCTTTCATAATTTTTATAGGATATTAGAAAATTATTTCATGACTTTTGCTCTGTGGAATTCTTAAATGAAAATCTCGTAAAAATGCACTCACAAATTCATAGAAACTATAATAAATGGTTTACAATAGGTATTTCGTTGTTCCGATCATCACGAGTATGTGTTGATTACCGTTTTGCAAAGCAATAATTGTAAGTTATATGAATTCTCGGGTAGGTATGTCTGTTTGGTGCCTACGCATACTCTTGAAGCGAATAAAAAAACTTGCGCTAATTTCTTAGTCATTTAATCGAGTATTTTTTTTTTAATACAGTACACTTGTACTATTGTGTATTTTGTGACATTCATTACCTATAATTTACAGCAATATGTGAATCAAAGTCATTACAGTTTAATAAATTAAAATATTGAATGAAAATAACATGAGTTTCTAATTCTGGCATAAAAAGTGAAATCAAATAAGGTATTAATAAAAAAACTATTATTTTTAATCAATAAAAAATACACCGGAAATTACAGATTTTGGTCATAATTATATTTTAAAAATCTAAGTAAGATTGTGTAATCTAAGTAAAAATGTAATCACATTTTGCCCAACTCTGGGCCACCACAACACAATCTTACTTAGATTTTTAGAATATAATTATGACCAAAATCTGTAATTTCAGGCCATTAGATTTAACTATTGATTAATAACTACGTTTACATTTTGTAGTTAGTAATCAAAATAATAGATTATGATTATTCAATCGTAAAAAGTAGATAAAACATTTCGATTGCTAACTACAGTTAGTAGAGTTGCAATCACGATTGCATGATACTTGTTTTTAACTAACTACTCAATAAATAATTGCTTAGGAAAACACATTGAACATGAATAAAAACTAAATTTTAACATATGCATACGCGACCTGGACCGTATAAAACATACCTATGGCACGGTTAATTATAACAAACTGGATCGAAGTAACAAACCAATACTTTTTTGGCTACTTATGTTTGAAAAACTGTCACTGTGTCATCGAGCCTATTCTGTGGTACCGTTGCGTTTTATATTATAAAATTTTGACTTGTACGTCAATGGCACCCCAGAGTATACATGTTGACCTTGAGACCGTCTTTACGTCGTAGGTAATAAGAGCTGTTTTCGTAGTTCAGCTGTTTAGCATACCGTTCTGTCGTGCGTACAATGCGATTAATTTGACATTAGACGGTGGTTCGTGGCAACTTGTACGTCCGTACCATATCACATCACAACACAAGCGCACTAAAGTGAAGTAGGTTTTGTTGGATATTGTCAAATTAATTTCATTGTATCAAAATAACTTCATATTCTTACTATTTCTTTTAATCTTATCACTTTACGTTTTGTTCCGATTCAGAAAAATATTTGGTGAATTGAAAATAATAATTGTTGTATAAAATCTCACTAAGCAGTTTGCCATGACAGTAACATGACAAGTCTTAGTAAAATATCGATCGATGAATCAACATATGAGTATAAATTTTTTTTACGTTTCTACTTACAAAATAAAATATTCTTATAACTAAAGTATTCAGTAGTTATTAACAACTTGATTGCAGTAATCAGAATAACGATTACTTTAGGTAATCCTACAAATCCTACCTATATTATGAATGTGAAAGTTTGTGGGTTTGGATGTTTGTTTCTCAATTACGCAAAAACTACTGAGAAAGGCTTTGGTTGAAATTTGGAACACAGATAGTAGATAGCCTAGATTTAAACATAGAATACTTTTTAACCCCGATATTTTCACGGAAATGGGGACCACGCGGATGAAACCGCGGGCGGTCGCTAGTCTGATTATATGTAGTTAGATAACTACTTGTAATTCACTATTTGTGGTCGTGGTTAAAAATCATGAATACAAAAAGTAGTTGATTATGCCCAATACTTTAGGCAATCCCACAAATCCTACCTATATTATGAATGTGAAAGTTTCGCTGTAAGCCTGCGTTCTTTCTTTCTTTTAAATAAATAATTATCAAGTAATTTACATTTCAAAACTCAAATCAGTTTCAACATAATGTTCTGTAAGTACCTACTAGTACAAGCTCGATTTCTTTGTTTTAGGTGCCTTTATCCAACATAACACAAAAATGTAATGAGCCTGCGTGCTGTCAACATGAAGCAATTATTTCTAGTTTGCGGCGAAACCTAGAAAGAGTTAAAAAGTTTCCCAGCAAACGCCTTCAGATAATAAACACTGTCATTTTTTACCTGTTCTTTTATTTCTTTGACTTTGTCTGCATGGACATTCGAGAAAGTTCTAAGGGATACCTGTAACTAGGATAAAAAAAACGTATCTTCTATTTCAGGTTAAAACTATGCGTGTGCTTTTTATCCAAAATGATTTCAGCCGTTTTGCGTGATTGAGTAACATACAAACTTTATTAGTTTATGTTGATATTTTTAATGGATAAATCTGAAAATATTAATATGAGCTGAGGACATTTAAACGTCGAAATTAATTTTAGTACCTATTATCTCAAAATATGAATGTTGTCTAATATCGATATTATTTACAGAAATCCCACTGCCACATCACTACAGAAATCACGATGACATATTGTAAGATTTAATTTTAAAATCCAAAATTAGCAAAGCTCCACACATTCAACTTCCTGACAATGTACTTAGGTACGCTCTTTTAGAATGAGTAAGATTTCTAACAGTGATTTAATATACAACCTGTTACAAAAATACCCCTAATCCCGGAAACGCCAATGAGTATTAATGAAATTGAGATTATGGGCGCTGTTCTTTATTTTTTAGCTATTATATTTACGGAGAAAAACGATGTCGAAGTTTTTCCAAAAATATCGACAAGAATTTGAAAGATTCCCAACACTGGCTGATCAGCTGTTCCGGTCAGTTCCGGTCATTAGCTTCTAAATCAAAGACTATTCGTTTTTCAGACTGGTTACATCTGTAGATATTGTACCTACGTTTAGAGTACAGTGACCTAAGTAAGCTAGTTATGACATAAGCGTATTAAAAATAAAATAATGACGTAATTTCTAAATTCGAAGCTACTGAATTAATATTTATTTCAAAAATGTTAAATTACTTTCTGTACACCATTTTGAAAAGACACGTAAGCGTCATCATCTGTATTCAAATACCTTGAATAAGTTAAGTAAATTACTAATTTTGCCTAAAGAGTTCTTGCTTTGATAGGTAATTTCAAACAGGTACCAGAAGTCCTATCTGTTATTGTTCAATCTTTGAAATCTAATTTTCACACCACCTTTTTTACTCCTGGTTGTATTTTTTAAGTGGGTTCCGCATTAATAATAAAAAATAATAGCATTTTACTCTAACCAATTATAGTCACAGTTCACCTTATTATTTCACAGGTTTTAGCTTGATGGTTTTCCCCTAAAAAAAATTCGCCATAATACCGTTCATGCTGTGCATGCACCCTAGATCGTCTGATGACTTAAGGCTGGTTTACATTATCTTAGTCTTTAGTAGAGTGCTTTAGGAGAGTAGAAGTTCATTACGTGGTGTGTTTGACGTTCTTTTAAAATCGACGAACATGCCAAGCAATATATTTCTACTCGCTACTCGACTCGGTCGTCTACTTGACTAATGTAAACCAGGCCTTAGAGAGTCTGATGACATCTATCTGTATTTGGTAGATAAAATGTCTTAATAACTTTTGGACCTGTCTGCTGCTGGCTGGCACTGTCTTAAAAAAATTACCTAGCTGTAGTACCAGGAATGCAGAGACGTGATGACGGCAGCTTTTAGGGATTTCAATAATATTTACGCAACCCCAATTGTGATTAGAAATAACACCGCTAAGACCACACCCACATTCAAGGTTGCCAACCGTCGTACGGTGTTGTAAAATACAATTAAACTCTATTTTTTTTAATCGAGCGAAAAAAAACATTTAAAAATTTTCGTTATTGCGCCAATCGTTTGTTTGCACATTATTCTTATGTAATCACATTATTCTTAAGGTATTTTTTATTGATTTAATCTGCACCAGAATCATAATAACACAACATTAATTGTAATAAAATGATCAAAAAAAAATTAAATTTGACATTGAGTTTATGTCATTTTATGTCTCTCGAATAAAAAACGGACCTTCGTTGGTCTTTGTCTCCTACATTTGTGTATGATAATTTGATTTGCGGGAATTATTTACCTGCAGACAATAAAATTATATGGTAGCTAAATGGGAAATCGAATAGAATTAAAATACTTAAGTTACGTTCATTGCATCAAATCGTTTCTACTTTTCTGTATCCGCACATAGTTTTTGTAAAAAACTAAGTTTTTGTTAGGTACCTAGTCTGTTCTTTGCTTTACCTGTTACCCCAGTAATGTGTTATTTAGGTAAACTTACAACTTTTCATGATGTAAAACGTAGTTAAATCAATAATTTAATATGGCTTACTTTTATTTATTTGACAACCCTAATTAGTACCAGGCAGATAGAAATTGCAGCGCGTGCATTGCACATAGGGTGACAGCGCCTAAATTCAGCCACACCACACGGCTGTTATGTGGTCGAGTTTAGGACGTGGCCAGGCCACCGAGGATACACAGGTCAAGTTGTTAAGTAATTTAGTTATTTTAAGTTGTCGGCCAACAAAATTTTTGCGTGGAAACAGCAATTAAGTAGTAAATAGTAAGTTGGCCATTAAGTGGGTAAGTGATTAAGTAAATAGAAGAGTGTGGCCACGCGCTGTACTTGCCACTTGCTTGCTGCTGATTTACGGGATTTCTCCCGATTTCTGGAAATATGGTCCGTAGTCGGGATTAAATCGGGAATCGTGAATCGATTCGGGACTTTTTTAATTTGTTATCATGACAGTGTGCTTAACACGAATTTGATGTTAGTCTTGGAATTTAAAATGACGGCCGCACCTTGAACATATTTTTTGACAGTTGTCAAATTTAAAACGGAAATATCTCGGTTGTACTCATCTTAGACTGATAGTGACCTTGAAGAAATGATAGGTCTTAGTTTCTTCAAGTTACAATAAAAAGCTAAGCTACAATAAAAAGCTAAGCTAAAGCTACAATGCAATTGTAGAGTTAATATTGCTATAATTTTGTTTTTATTGTTTTCTTTTTCTTCTTACAATTATTATAAAAAATCATATGGCATTCGTAAGTTATAAAATTACACAGATGCAGTTCCTTTTGAATACAAAATATTTAAGGTTAAATAAAAAAAATATGTTGTCGAATTTAGGTGAGTTTACCCTACCACACAAACCACTAAACACTGCCCCCGCGACACCCACTGTGGTACAGTAAAAGAAATGGCAGTAGTCTAAAAATAGTTGTTACAATTAGTGTATAATTCGTTAAGTGTTTTTTTTAGGGTATTAAAATGTTTCTATGAGTAGTATTGATAGATTTTATTTTTTATTTTAGTGAGATGTAATGATAAGATAAGAAATACTAGACGTTGTGAAAAAAATAAGTATAAAATATTTACTCTTGTTGGTGCATATCGACATTCTTAAAGACTACATAACAATTATTTAACGTGGAATAAAAATTCCATATCAACGCAAAAACTAACTAAGGAGTAGTGTTGGAAAAGTCATTCATGTTATGCCTTTTTGAATTTAATCTCTAAAACCATGATTTATCAAATAAATCATTAAAAAATGATTTATCGATTATTTTAAAAACCTAATTGATTCAATTTTGCATGAAACTGAACGGGCGATTAATGGAGAATTCTCGCACGGTGATTTGTGAATTTCTTTCGCCATTTCAATTTTTGGTTACGTGTTTTTTTTTCGTTAGACATACAAGCCGTGGGCAGCGCGTTTTTATGAAGTCCTCGTACTTTTATACTTTTACTATGGTGCAGGGCGGTCCGTATGTAGGTGTGGCGCGGCGCCAATCAGCGCGGCCCGATGGGTTCTATCGTAAGGTCATGACCTGAAATAGTGATGTGCTTCAACATAGTCGATATTTTTATTAACGATTAAAAATAGCTAGTTTTAGACGAAATTAAAACCTGATATTAGGAACTTAAGAAATTTACAGAGGACTCTTTATATGGTGTACTTCAACCACCTTTCGGGATTAGGGGTACTTTTGTAACACCTTGTATAAAAAAACGATAAAAAATGAAAATAAAAAATATGTGTCATCTAATTTTTTATCTTCTTTCATTATTAAAAGTAAAATCAATATTCTATATTTTTGAAAGGTTGTCCATTTTGCCTTATTAATAAGTCAATTTGATGAATACTGATTTATATTCGAAAATAGACACAGGTACCTAAGTAAAAAAGAAACAATAGGTCAACACTTGCTCGTAAAGTGAGCCCTAATACATCGCTTTTAGGGCCATAAACCGAGTTGCCTATAACAAACACTAGTGCGTTATAGAATTATCCCTACAAAGTTAAATTAGTACCTTACTGCAAGTTCTATGCGAGTAAACAGAGCATTCCCAATTTAACCGGGTAATACAGTTATTTTTTTAGTAACAACAATAAGTCCTTAATTAAGTTAAACAAATATTATTTATTATTATCAAATTATTCATAATTCCCAATATTTTATTAAATATTAAAATATTTGCATTTTATCACTTTAAATTATAGCTTTGAAGTAGGCTATATGCCCACTCAAGCTCAACCCTTTGTTCTTAAAATATTCTTGCATTGGGCATGTGAAAAAAAACCTGCGCGCCTTTTTTCTCATAATTTTCATTTTGTTGTAGTCGTATTTGTTATATTGTGTGGTAAATCATTTTGTTTTTTCCTCGCAAATGTGTTGAAAAACGTCTTATGAAACTCGTGAGCTCTTGTTTATTGCACACTTGGCTGAGTTACGCCCTCGCCTGCGGCTCGGGCTGCAACCCACAGCCTCGTGTGCCATGAGCAACCTAAGCTAACTTGTCTCATAATGTACTATTAAATGTGTACCTACACACAACGGCGACGGCACAATTTTACAAAGATAAAATTACTCTTTTAAAAACATATAAACAAAGAAATAATCATACCTGTGCATCACAAGTTTTTACCACATACTGTGGTTTTACATTTTATTTTCGGTGGTTTGACGTTAGTCGGAAGTGACAACCATAGGGTTAGGCTATTGTACTATTATGTATTCTGTGGCTACGCTAGCGTGACGCCCGAGTTTAGGTATGGATTTCAAGGTCACGCGGGAGCTTGACTTCTGTACCTACTTTCTCTATTTTGTGGTGCAACTACCCAACTTACCGCCCAGAAATAATAGGCTTCCTATTGCAATATTTGCAATGATGATGACAATTGACTCAATGTTATCAAATATTGTTAACAGGCAGTGATCAAGAAATCCCGCGTGACCTGCAAATGCCACGGTGTATCAGGGTCCTGCAGCCTTGTCACGTGCTGGCAGCAACTGCCCAGCTTCAGGGAAATCGGTAATATACCCCCTAAACTAAACGGTCAAGCATGGTCCGTCAAGCACGTAAAGTTTTCTGCTTGTCAATAACATTTTGATCGTCTAGGAATGGGGAAGGCAACTGTCAAAATGGCGCTGCGTACGCTTGTTCCACGCGAGCTATGAAAACAAAGGACTTTTACTTAAAAAAATCGTTTTTATAGCTTTAAAATGATTAAATTCTGTGTAATAGGCTTTAAAAGTGTTGGCACTTACAAATTTCTGAAAACCTGGATATAGAAAAAAATTGATAAATTCTGTAAGAATAAAAACGTCTTAATTTGGCTTTCAATTCCGGCATTTGCATTGTAGAATAGTCTTTTATATCCATTTTGGGTCAATGTGTCTTTTTCGGTAAAAAAATACCACAAAATAAATAGGTACCTATTTTCCTATAGATTTGTTCTGAACGTCTACTGTCTTAGGAACAAAACAACCGTACGCAGCGACATCTACAATTAGCTTTGCGTTGCCAACCCCATTGTACTATAACTATCTATCTATTCTGTGGTCTAGGAGCCATATTTGACAAACACCAGGACCATACCATCTCTTGTAGAGCATGTCGAAATTCTACATACTTAGAGGCGTGCTGATGCCAGTTGTTCGACTACCTGGCGCTGGGAGTAGGTGCTGCTGCTGACTCATGTACACCCTAACCCTAAACACTATCATATTGAAAGAAGGGCCTTGAAATAACTCTTGCAGTACTTTTCAATAGCTCTCTGACTATTAGGAGTACCTAAGGTTAAAATCGTTTGCATGTCGCGCCGTCATTAAACTGCATTTAGTTCGTGCAAGGGCGATACGCGCGCACACGAATTTTTCTGCAAAGTGGTAAGGCACGTGAGTTGCCGATCGTACTTATAGTATGCGCAAAATAACTTGGCGGCTCGGAAGTTAACTGCAAGTTATATTTCGCGCAGGGTACATGTCGAAATCCATAGTTCCAAGTGCTTCTACCCGCGTCCCGTTCCCATGCAAGCCTGTATTCGTCGACTGCGCAGCGTTCCGCGCGAAGTTCAGAACCGCCAAGTTATTTTGCGCATACAGTACCTCTGCGCTGTGGTTTAGTTGACTTTAGAGGGACCAATCTTCTTATCTTTACTTGGCAGGCAAATACCTGAAAGACAAATACGACAGTGCCACAGAGGTCAAGGTATCCCGGCGAGGCAGGCTGCGGCTCAGCGACCCAACCCACACGCTGCCCACCGCCCAGGACCTGGTCTACTTGGAGGAGTCGCCCAACTACTGCGTCAGAAATGACACACTGGTAACTACATCAAGGACAAATACAACAGCGCCACAGAGATCGAGGCAGGCTGTGGCTCAGCGACCCAACCCACACGCTGCCCACCGCCCAGGACCTGGTCTACTTGGAGGAGTCGCCCAACTACTGCGTCAGAAATGATACCCTGGTAACTACATCCAGGACAAATACAACAGCGCCACAGATATCGAGGCAGGCTGCGGCTCAGCGACCCAACCCACACGCTGCCCACCGCCCAGGACCTGCCCCCTAATTACGCAACTTTGTTGCAATCAACTCTGACAGAAATCGCAGCTACATTACTGCTTTAGTAAGAACCAATGTGAGAACTATCTTACTTAAAGCGGCAATGTAACTGCGCTTTCAATCGATTTCAATCAAGAATTGTAAGCAACAGACTTACGTAACGTAATCAAGGTACCGGTCAAGGTGCCACAGAGGTCAAGATATCTTGGCGAATCAGACTGTGGCTCGGCAACCCTCAGCGTTAGCACTATTATTGTTTTAACTTTTTAGATTTTTTGCATTCACAATGCTATTTTTATATTAAGATGATTAATATAATGAAAATATTAGAAAAAATTGGTTCACCAGCCGATTTTTTCTGATTGTGATTTCTGAGTGATTATATTAATCATCTTACTATTATTGTTGTGTGACTCAGCACACCGCCCAGGATCTGGTCTACTAGGAGGAGTCGCCCAACTACTGCGTCAGTAATGATACCCTGGTAACTACATCAAAGACAAATAGGACAACGCCACAGAGGTCAAGGTATCACGGCGAGGCAAGCTGCGGCTGAGCGACCCTCACCACACTCTGCCCACTGCCCTGGACCCAACTTCTACGTCAGGAATGACACCTTGGTATACCATCAAATGCGTCGGCGCCATAGAGATACTTGCAGGAGTCACCTAACTACTGCATCAGGATCAGGAATAACTCTCTGTTATAAATAAGTGTAAAAATGTTAAATTCTACACGGGCGAAGCTAGTACTTCATACTTGGTTGTAAACAAACGACTCGCTTCGCTTTCATCACAAGAAACCACAGAATACATAATTTTGGCGAAACCTAAGTACCTACAACCCGCGCAGATAAAGAATGGGATTGAAAATATTTTCGTTCATAGTCACTTATTATGTGCGAGCACATTTGTCTAACGCCACGTGTTAACACGCCGTATTTATATGGACTATGGACGTGTTTTATGATAAGTGTGATCCTAAGTTCATTAATTTACTATGAAAACGTCATCTGACGGCGTGTTAACACGTGTTAACGCGTGGCGTCAGACAAATGTGCCCGCACCTAACTCGCTCTCACACTAAACGCCACACCTATCGGCGATAGGGAGGATGAATAGGAGTGATAGAGCGATAGTCTACCGCTCTATCACTCCCATCCCACTCATTGTGGAAAGCGCGGTTATCAGATTTCCTGACTTTTTAGTAAATTACCTGACATTTTGTACACCAACTACTATATTCTTAATTTATTTGACGTTTGATATTTTTTTCTCAAGAGCGTGCAGTCTGCACACTAGCGCCATTTGAAATAAAATCATAGTGCTTAAATAAAAAAGAAATAATGAATTATCTCTCTGGAGTGCACTCCGAACAAGCTTTGCGGAACTTTTTATCACTTAAGCAATATCTTCTAGCCTGTTATTTAGTTATATGGACTTTTATTGCGAAAAGTGGCCACTTTTAACAATAAAAGTCAATTAAACTAAACGACAGGCTAGAAAATATTGCTACAGTGATAAAAAGTACCGCAAAGCTTGTTCGGAGTGCACTCCAGAGAGATAATTTACAAATTTGTCTTTATTTAAGCACTATGATTTTTTTTCTAGTGGCGGCGCTAGTGTGCAGACTGCGCAGCCTTAACAAATTATTGTATTTTCATTAAATATTTACACTTTTTGGGATTTCAAAAATCCCTGACAACTACAGTTTTTCCTGTTTTTTTGACAGATGCCTCAAATTCCTGTCATCTGGTAACTCTAAGCGCGATTAGCCACCATTTTCAATCCCATTCTTTATTTGCGCGGGCTCTAAAACCCGCGCAGGTACCTAAATACCTAATTTGTTTTCAGGGTTCACTGGGAACCTCAGGCAGGGAATGTAACAGAACCTCCGCAGATATGGACGGCTGCTCGCTGTTGTGCTGCGGTCGCGGCTACAACACCGAGAAGGAGGTGCTGAGAGAGAGGTGCGGCTGCAAGTTCCATTGGTGCTGCCGAGTCAAGTGCAACACTTGCGTCAGAACTGTTGAACTATACACGTGTAAATAAAGATGACTTATCGTTAGGAAAAAAAGACCTTTTTTTACACCCACTACGAGGGTGAAAATTCTGTGAAGAGAAATAGTAACGTTAGGCTGTCGTAAAAATGAAACTAACCCTTTCCCTTTCTTCCCGCACGGGAAATGATGCCCGTCTCGGCACAGAATACATAATAGTACAAAGTACAGAAAATTCACTCCGCATAGTCATTTAAATAAATAGCGACTCTTGATCAGACACAATAAAGTGCAATTCAGGTATACTGCCCGGCATATATATTGGCAAGAGAATGAAAGAGACAAAGGATGCGCAGTAGCCATAAATTTAGTGTTTATGGCTACTGCGCATCTTTTGTCCCTTTCTTTCTCTTGCCAATATATATGCCGGCATCTATATACAGTTATATTCACCTACAGGTTGCCTCTCTTTCTATCGCGTAGCTCTTAGCTCTTCAAACATCTTTAGGGTTGTCTTCTCCTAATCCTTCAACGCTCGAGCGGCCCCATCGGGCCGCACAACACAACAATGGAAAATCTATTGTCTCATTTTCTGTGCTTGAAGGATTAAATACTTTATTACAAGTTTTGTGTTTATAATGTGTACCTACCTACTTAATGTGAAAAAATTACGTTTCAAATAAACCTAGGCTAGATGTACATTTAACGCCACATTAGACTATGTGTTAAATTTGAGGCAGTCTTTATGCCACCGCCACCATACTGTTGCCGGTTACGGAATCCTTAAATTCAGAAATGTAGGTATTATTTAGTTAAGTAGGTATAATTCGCTCAAAAAAAAGAATTAGGTAAGTGGGTACCTTAGGAAATTTGATCGAGAAAAAATAGTCACGACCTGCCTCTGAATATAAGTACCTATAACTACACGCTTTCCTACCTATAGCAATTATGTATTCTGTGCCTATAGTTACACCTACTTATCAAAAATAGGTATGTACCTACTCATAAAAATTACGAGACAAATAAACAAAATATAAATTTTTCTTATACATTTTAGAATCTTTCGGTAAAGTGAATAAACCGGTCAAGATCGAGTCGGACTCGCTCACCGAGGGTTCCGTACCATCATAATTGCACCATCAAACCACACTGCAGAGTAGAATAATCAAATTAGTATCGCAGCTTTAGGTCAGCGCCATCTCTTGCCCGATAGTGCAACTAATGTTAACTTTTTTAGAAATTTGATAATTTCTAAAAAAGTGTGCTACCTATATTGAGTCATTGTTTTATTTTTCCTGTAATCTTTATATAAACTGCTATCACATAGAATGATTTCTGATTTTTCTCTTTGCAAACTTCGGAGATAAGGAGGGGGGGGGGGGGGGAACGGTAATTGTTTTATATGTTTCATCATAAGTTGAAAACTATGTGGCCTAAAACAAAAAGAAAAAATGATTAACAAGGTGCAGCGGCGTTCTCTCATATGATATTCCACATGCCCTAGTAGAACCCACTTCAAATTTTTCAGACCCTTTTTCAGTCCCTGTTGTAAAAAAGATATTTATTTTTTTATTAATTTCTTATTTACAAAATAGTTGGGCGAATGTCATCTTAAACTATTCCGAATTTCAAGTTGATACCATTAGTAGTTCTCGAGATATCCAGCTGTGACAGACAGACAGACAGACCGAGTCACACCATAAGGGTTCCTTTTTTACCATTTTGGTACGGAACCCTAAAAATGAAAACTTTGAATCCTTCTGTTTATTGCGACAGCCGTCCACGCAACAATTATTAGTATTACGATTCTCCATTCTGACTAATATTATAAATGCGAAAGTCCATTTGTTTGTTTGTTTGTTACGCCTTCACGTCTTAACTACTGAACCGATCATCATTAAATTTTGCATACACGTTCTTAGGGGTACGGAGGACATAGGATACCTTTCATCCCGAAAAAAAATATTATTCCCGAGGGATAGCAAAAAATATTTCCACGCTGACGAAGTCGCGGGCGGCCGCTAGTTATTTATAAATTATAATAGTGTACGGTACAGTGCTGGGAGCAATAAATAATGATCGATTGACCGTCATAGAGGCACAGACTTAGAGCATACAGAACGGGAGTAGGCATATACAGGCACCCCCTTTCACCAAAGTACATGACCAATTTGGTCGTGTCAGTTTATAAAAACTAGTTGCTCGCGAACACTCACCATTTTGAAAGAATACATATCGCCGAACGCAGCTCCGCGAAAATGGTGAATTGTGCGGTGATATTGTGCAAAAGGCGATCTGAAACTTCAAATTTTAATAAGGACGGGATTTCCTTTTACACGTAAGTATAATTTTATTAAGAAACTATAATATAATCACGAAGAAAACCCAGTTTGTTTAGTAAAGCTAACGACAGAGATTGCGATAGCAAAACGATACCAAACACCATGGTAGAAGTCTTAGTGCTGTGACAAAGTTAAAGAAGACGAATGAACGAAGTCAAAGAGAATGAATGTGATCTGATCAGTACATAAATTTTTCAATCATTAGTTTCTCTGATGTTGTCTTGATTTCAAAAACACAAGTGATTAATTGAATTTTTAGATTTTAGGCATTAACAAATCACAATGATATATTTCTATTAAGATAATTAATAGAAGAAAACGCGAGATAATCGCGGACAAACATACATACATACAGGTCAAACTGAGAACCTCCTTTTTTTTTGTTTTTTGAAGTCGGTTAAAAAAAACGGCACGACGTATTGAATTCTACATCAAAATACACTTTACCGCACTGTGAAGTAGCTCCAATAACTTTTTAGGGTTCCGTACCCAAAGGGTAAAAACGGGACCCTATTACTAAGATTCCGCTGTCCATCTGTCTGTCTGTCTGTCTGTCACCAGGCTGTATCTCATGAACCGTTATAGCTAGACAGTTGAAATTTTCATAGAGATTATGTATTTCTGTTGCCGCTTTAACAAAAAAATCCTAAAAACAGATTTAAATAAATATTTAAGGGGGGCTCCCATACAACAAACGTGAAATTTTTGCTGTTTTTTGCTCTATATTAATAACGATAAAAGGTAGACAGTTGACATTTTCACAATTGATGTATTTCTGTTGCTGCTATAACAACATTTGAATTTTTCCATACTCTTTACACGTAAAGAAAAAAAACCGGCTAAGTGTGAGTAGGACTCGCGCACTAAGGGTTCCGTACCAAAAAAGGGCAACAAAAAACACGTTTATTGTATGGGAGCCCCCCTTAAATATTTATTTTATTCTGTTTTTGTTAGTATTTGTTGTTATAACGGCAACAGAAATACATAATCTGTGAAAATTTCAACTATCTAGCTATCACGGTTCATGAGATACAGCCTGGTGACAGACAGATAGACAGTCAGGCAGCGGAGTCTTAGAAATAGGGCCCCGTTACCCTTTGGGTACGAAACAGAAACAAAGGTTTTCGCATAACCAAGCCTTAACACTCTTTATGTAGAATAAAATTTAAATAATGGTCACATTCATGATTCCCTCAAACTTTAATGATAAAGATTGTTCACCCACTGAATTTTCACGCGCGTAAAATTAAAAAAAAATGTTTTAAAGTTTTCTTTATCAATTTAAAATTAAAAAACCGGCTAAGTGCGAGTCGGACTCGCGCACGAAGGGTTCCGTACCAAAAAACGGCAGAAAAATTACGTTTGTTGTATGAGAGCCCCCCTTAAATATTAATTTTATTCTGTTTTTAGTATTTGTTGTTATAGCGGCAACAAAAATACATCATCTGTGAAAATTTCAACTGTCTACCTGTTGTTGTTATTAATATCGAGCAAAAAAACAGCAAAAAAATCACGTTTGTTGTATGGGAGCCCCCCGTAAATGATTATAGTATTTGTTGTCATAGCGGCAACAGAAATACACCATCTGTGAAAATTTCAACTTTCTAGCTATCACGGTTCATGAGATACAGCCTGGTGACAGACAGACAGACAGACAGACGGACAGCGGTGTCTTAGTAATAGGGTCCCGTTTTTACCCTTTGGGTACGGAACCCTAAAAAACAGCCAAGTGCGTGTCGGGCCACGCGCAGTAAGATTCCGTAGTTACCTTATACTATCTATTTTTCGTCTGCAAAAATAACTTGGTTTTTCACAGTGTTTGTATGAATGACAAAGTTATATGTGCGGTTTTGGAAAATGTACTATACTCAAATAACTGATTATATATCTCGTTCAAACAAATTGTTGTTGAAAGTGTTAATTAAGATCTACAGATTATATTTTTTTTTAGATTTTTGACACTTTTATTTTAAAAGTTAGATGGGGGCAAACATTTTACTACTTTGGCAGTGTATATTATCTTTCAAACGGTTGACTTTGAGAAAAAATAGTCTTAGGAACCTCAATGACATTTTTGAAGACCTATCTATAGACTTTTATATAGATTTTTTTTTTCTGTTTCAGTTCCATGTATGGGGAGCCCCCTTTAATCTTTTGTTTTTTTATTTTTGTGTAAAAATCGTAAGGCGGTTTACTGAATACATCTACTTATCAAGTTTCAACTGTGTAGTCCTAATACTTTCGGAGTAAAGTGGCTGTGACATACGGACGGACGGACGGACAGACAAACATAACGAATCTATTAGGGTTTAGTTTTTTGCCATTTAGGCTACGGAACCCTAACAAGCAATTTAAGGTTCAAAATTCATTGGAGATTTTTGACAGTTTTGTATAGCTTGATGTGCTGCTGACTGTACATAGAGACTTGTAAATAAATGATTACGTTATTAATCACATTTATTTTCTTTTTTGACAACCTACACACCTTTACACTTGCATCTTGCGCCAACGCTCACTATCGGAATTTCATTTCTGTACATTATTTTAGGATAAAAGGGCAGAACGATGTTTTAAGTATGTTATTAAACAATTATTTGTAAGCGTATTTTAGTGATTGTTGGTGCAAATCACAAAATCAAAATGAAGACATTATTTTTTTTTTGTCGTAATCATAATCACTCATCTTCAAATCAAAGCTAATAATCATTCAATTTCATCGGTCTTTTTATGTCCCATCACTAACCTTAACGCAAGGGCAAACTTAATTATGTCGGTAAGTTTGGCGCTGCCGTCTACGTGATCTGTCAGAATTTGTACTAAGATGGTTAGTTCCGAATTTGACCACCTGCCAATATAACTTTGTGGTCAAACTGTTTTTGTGTGCGTGTGTAACAATATGACTTTAAGCTTCAAAAGTGTGCGTGAATATGAAGTTGTGTGCTGTGCGTGTGTACCTCGTCTCCCCCCAAAATCGGTGAACAAAATCTAGTGTAGGAGAGCGCTCTTGCTTACTCCCGTTCTGTATGCTCTAAGGGCACAGAATAACGCACGCGTGTACTCACAAGCGCGGCGGCAACCCTGACTGATTTTGCAACTCCAAGTTGTCGCGCGCTGTAGGTACTTATCGCGGTAGGTATGGGCGACTGACGGATGCCTGGTCTCGGAATAAAAGATACAGACCGTAAAACATTCAAAGATTCCCTTCCTTAATATGCAGCCGTGTGTTTTGGAAGGACAAATAGAATATCCAGTATTAATAGGTATACTGCCCGGCATATACATTGGCAAGAGAATGAAAGAGACAAAAGATGCGCAGTAGCCAAGCCATAAACTTAGTGTTTATGGCTACTGCGCATCTTTTGTCTCTTTCTTAATTCTTTCTCTTGCCAATATATATACCGGCATCTGTCCTTAAGATCTGATTTGCTAAATAAACATCAATAAAGAAAGTATGGTGTTTTTCTCCTCCTGTGTGTGATTTGATTATCCTTCAATGAAAGACGATGGCGAATAGTCCCCTAAATAAACGGTCCCATTCACTATCATGTCCTGCCCAGCAGCAGCGGTGCTGCAAGATTGAAAATATCGCAGCCTGCATGGCGTCCGGCAATACCGAAGCAGGCATATTGGGGAATGTCCGAAAAAAATCAAATTGGTGATGGCAAAGGTATAATCTCCATTCTGCTGTTACTTTCCTATATTTGTGAAGACGAAGAGACCTTAATTTTTTTAAATTTCACGCAACCACGCAAAATTCTTTTTTTTTTTCTATTACTAAGAGATCAAGAAGCTTATATCTCCATAAGCTTCTTGCTAAGAGAGCTTATTCCTACCTATAAAAAAATATTCAGCCATTTTGATTTTTTTCGGACATTCCCCATTGCATCCTGCGAGACAGGCACAGTGGGCTGAAATTCGCATTGGTGTGGTAACCGATGTCTTAGCGATTGGTCTGCGGGAATACACCCATTCATTTTGATTTTGTTTGTCGAAGCTCTAAGGTCGAAGGAGATAAAGTTTATAAAAATATCGATATATTGGTCTAGTACGCCGATATATCGATATTTTATCAACGTTTCATCTTTTTTAAAGCATATTCAAATCCAATGTAGTTTTAGTTATATCAAACGTTTATCGCTTATTATTATGTATGTATTACCTATGTATATGTATGTATGTGTAGAGAACAATCATTTTTTCTTTCTTTTATAAGATTTAGGGTTCCTTCGGCCCTGGCTGCCACCAATCTTTTTAGGTTGAGTTGCACCATCTTACTGTAACTATAACAAGCTTGTTATAGTACCGGTTAAGCATAAGTTAGCCAAAAAAGAGGTTGCCTACCAGCATGATGTCCTTTGACAAGTTTGACGCGTGACAAATAGGTACCTAGCATTATCAATTCAATCCAACTTTTATGGTGAATGGCTGTGTCTCGTTTTACGTGACGATTCTGCCAATGTCCGAGTCCGAGCATTTTACCGATTTTGTATATTTTATTTTGGACGGGTTTTTTCCTTCGAGCAACAAAGGCTTCGTTTCGTCACGAAGGGAGGAGCCTTAGCGATTATTACTCTATTCAAATTATTCTGGCATTTTTTGCGGGGGGAGGGAAATGCACACAAGTGCAGTTCCGCATACCCACATACAAAAACAACACTGTAATGACGACACTCACACATAAAAAATAAAACAAAACAGCAAAAATTTGTGTACGGATGAGTCACACATCAAAATATGACACGTTTTTGACATAAAGGGCTGGGCTCAACTGTCGATGCAGCAATATCGATACGGAAAAAAGAATAAAGGTTACAAACTTAATCATTTTACGATGGGGTGAATAGCAATAAAGAGGTCATTTTTTATACGCTGACGAAGTCGCGTTCGGAAGCTAGTCTATTACAATAATCAGAATTTGGTCCAGAAATATAAATATCCCGTTCCCGTTTCTTTACCCATTCAAGGGTCCCGTTCCCGTTTGGTCCCGTCCCCGTTTGATCCCTCTCTCCCTCTTCCTCACCCTCTACCATCCCCCTTCCTAAAACCTCTAGAACGATATCCATATCGATTTTTATGTTTACTCACCCCACTTACCCGAATTTTCAAAATAACGAAATTGTGTTTGCTTACTTACTTTTAGACGTGCTCCTATGAATTTTAAAGTTGTAACTTGTAATGTCTATTTTATATTCTTTTTCCATACAACATTTGAACCCCATTTTCACCCCTTTACGCAGCGAACTAAAATCTATGGAATAAGCATTCTGCACGAAAAATGGCACCACACAAAAAGTACAACTAAGTGGATAGAGCTAAAAATTCAGACATTTAATTATGCAGCACAAAGCGTCTGAGCACTGGTGGCTTATTAACGACCATAATTTATATATACTCATAGATATTTTCTATATTTAATCGAAAAAATAAGAAGACTAGGCGATTCTTAAGTTTAGTGCAAACGGCCGTTAGTCCCTCGAACTAAATTCCCTTTTTATTCACTTGTTGTATAATCTACTATCTCGACATTTATTTCGCAATATATGTCGCGCTCACATCAGTGCAGAGCAAATCGTGCAAAAATCTCGCAAATGAATTTGACGCAGAATCAGGGCCAGATTGACCAACACTTTATCGACAAACATTATTTAACGGTAACATCACTAAGTTGCCCATCGGAGAGAACTCGGATTTATCTAGCGACAGATCTGAAATTTGTACGGACGAGCCATGGACTAGCAGACCCGATGTCACTGAACAAATTTGACAACTAATCAAGAATAAAATATACGAATTTAATGTTTAAATGTAAACAAATAGCAATATTACGATAAAAATTTACTTTTATGTGAAATGTAACACCATCTTTTTGTATACTTGATGTTCAAGATCTCTTTTAACAGCAAAAAACTCATCAATTCGACATTTTAAACAGAGCAGCGTTCACATGCGCGACTAGACTCGGTCTAGAGAGAAATCCGGGCGCAACTGGTTTTACTAACGCGTATGCCCATTTGGGCTTGTACTTCGGCAGAGCGGAACGCTTCGTATGGCTTCTCTTTCTGTAGAAGAAGCCCGTCTTACTCTAAGGGCTGGTTTACATTATCTTAGTCTTTAGTAGAGTGCTTTAGGAGAGTAGAAGTTCATTACGTGGTGTGTTTGACGTTCTTTTAAAATCGACGAACATGCCAAGCAATGTATTTCTACTCGCTACTCGACTCGGTCGTCTACTTGACTAATGTAAACCAGGCCTAAGGGTTTTTTCAATATTTCCTTACGATATATTAAGTTTATTCGATATTGATATATCGATATCGGCTTATCATCGATATTGATATATTTAGGCATCGATATATCGATATTTATCGGTTTCCGATATACGTTGATGATTGTATCCCTATTTGTCCGCCATTTTTCATTAAAAAAAGAGAAAGAAACACTTTTGAACTTCATCATCACAATATTGTGACTTCATTCACCCTTATTTCTGTATTTTTATTGTGAGAATATTGATAATTTGGATTTATTTTTAATTTTTTTTTGTTCATTAACAAGTGTTTCGCTGTTTAAGTATCTTATCATGACATAACATGGGTAAAACGTCGAGATCAAGTTCACGTCTTTCTGTTAGTGTGCCTTTTTATTTAAATTATTTTTGCGGATTGTAAACAAAGTTGAAGGTAAAACGAATATATAAATTTTACGCACGCTGGGCTGGGGAAGATGTGGCGCATGGCTTAATAACTCCGAAGATCCACGATATACATCATAGAATAATATTTCCATCATTTCACTTGCTTTCCCATATGTTTTGTGTTCTGGTTCTGATGAATACTTAGATACTGATTAATCCTTACTAATATTATAAATGTGAAAGTCCGTTTGATTGTATCTTACGCTTTCACGTCTTAACTACTGAACCGATCAGAATCATGAAATTTAGCATACACATTGTCAAGGGTACAGAGGATACCGCTCCGAACCTGTGGGATGATTTTGTAATTTTGTTCCAATCAACTCTGACAGAAATCGCAGTGACATTGCTGCTTTAGTAATGTGACAACTATCTTACTTAACACAGCAATGTAACTGCGCTTTCAATCGATTTCAATCGAGAATTGTTAGCAACAGACTTACGTGATTCGGGGTCTGTACATAGAGTATCTTTCATCCCGAAAAAACTTATGTTCCTGAGGGATATCAAAAAAACCTTTACACGCAGACGAAGTCGCGGACAGCTATCAGTTTGTTTGTCACACCTTCACAACTTAACTACTCAACCGATCATCATGAAATTTTTCGTACATGTAGTCAAGAGTACAGAGAAGGACATTGAAAAATGTACTGTTCCTGAGGGATAGAGAAATAACTGAAGAAGCAGATGAAGTTGTGGGCAGTAGTGATGGGCGACTCGTGTCAAATAACTCGGTTAACTCGAGTTACTTCTCCAACCCGTCAACTCGGGTTGGTTTTTTCCTAGCCCGGGTCAACTCGGTTGACGGGCCACGCGGGCCGCCCATTATAATTTGCTATTACTATAATTCAAATCCTGATCTCTTTGACTCTTTTACTTTGCAACTTGCAACGGCAACCGAGTTGGTTCGGTTCAATAGTTATCAAATACAAACAAAACAAGTTGAAGCCCGGGTCCGCACTCCGCTTATATTTCAACTCGGATAACTCGAGTTGAAAAAATTGCGACTCGTCGGCGCTCGGCGGCCCATATCGCTGAACCGAGTTGACCCGAGTTGAAGCCCGGGTCAGCATTAATTTCAACTCGGGTGACCCGAATCGAAAAAATAGCGACTCGGCCCATCGCTAGTGGGCAGTCACTAGTTATTTATAAAATAAATGTTGTTTACAAACTGTTATGATATTTTTGTGTGGTGCATTTTGTGTGATTATGTTAAACAAATCGTCGCTTATATTACAACACCGCGAATATGCGATTTCCTAACTTTACAGTCGAGAAACAAAAACAATTATATTTTCTGCGTAACAATGAAATAAAATCAATTTTATATCAATAATTTTATAGTCAATTATTTGTTATTCTATAAATAATTAAATGCAAAAATTAACGTTATCCCTACTTATTAAATAAAATAGTAACATAGGCAGTTTCACTCTTTTAAAAAATGCATATTCGTGGTGTTGTAATATAAGCGACGAAATGCTTAGTTGACTTGAGTCAGGCTTTCATTTCATAGTATGGTGGTGACATTGGTAAAGAGTATGTCGCACCTCCCCTCAAATAATGTAACTCACAAAAACACATTGTTGAGAAACAGACAAAAGAAGTTGGACTTGACAATTTTTTTCACTATTTGGGTAATAACGTAAAAACCAATCGGAATAGCTAAGAACCCTTGTAGGGTATTTAAAAGCTTTCCAAGACCTACGAAATTGTATACTCAGTATCTTGAAATAATAAAAAATAAAATCTATGATTTTGAGTTATGTTATGAATGACAGTAGGTATAAGATTTAAGAAAATGCAAGTTTTGAGATATTTTTATTAAGAGACATTTGAAAACAAGAGTCTTCCAGTTTTCATGAAAAATTGACTTAATGTGAATAAATCAAGACTTAAAACAATAGCCATTAATTAGCTCCTAATAACATGACGGGTTTCCGCTAATTTTTATCTAATAGGCAATAATAAAACTTCCAATAAATCTGAAAAATCACTTTTTCAGTAAACTACTGTACCTAGCTACCTAGTCTCATTTTTTTTAAAATAGAATTTTCTATTTTAATAATTCTAATTGTTGTATGAATTTGTACATCCATACAATCATAATCTTAATAATCTAATTTTTATTCTACTTTGGCACGCTCAAAATCATAAAAAGAGAAATATCAAACAACAGCCAACAAGGCCTTACAAAAAATAGGAATTCTTTATAATAAAAGTTATAAAAACCTCTAAGAAATAATTCAGAATCCAATGATGCGTTACTGAATTAATGACCAATGATGTGTTACATAATCATGACGAACAAAAATAAAATTCTCGAAAATAGTCATCAATTTCTTATAAGAACTTTGATGAAACAATACAGCATTGATGGAAGAAAATTTTAATAAAAATCAACACATTTAGTGCAACAATAGAATTCTGACCAAGTCAAAAAAAAACAGAAGTAAGTCAATAGGTAAGTTATTATAAAAAAAATCAGAATAAAAGCTAAGAATGTGATTGTTTTTTTAACAAAGTCATTAAATCAGTCTTCTTATTTTCCTTGATTGCCAATTTATTGGTATAAGATGGTATAAGCTAGTTTGGGTTCGGTAATATTTACCTTTTTATTTCGAGCTAGTAAATTTCTCTCGCACCATTCGGTGTCTGTGTATGAGGTTTTTTACACTAAAGTAGTTGGTCTATCTTTGGAGATTACCATTATTTTTATATCAGAAATCTTTACCACGAGTTTTTACACCCATTTGTGTCTTAATTTCATAAGTCTACAAAATATACTATTTCTTAAACATAAACAAAAATGCTTACTTCAGTTGCTAAAAAATAGTGGTCTGAGTCGACAATTGGTCCATGTCGCTAGGTATTACCTAGTCAGTGTATTACACTGACACAAGGGCGTAGCCAGGATTGTATATAAGGGGGGGCAAACAAAGAAAATCCTAAGAGATCATATCCCGTATTGTTGGATTTCACAAACCATCCTTCAAGTTTCTTAGGTCTTATAAGAAGCGACGCAAGCTATAAAGCTCGTCAGAATTACAATTTACCAGAGAACGACCGCTCTTCTAAGGGGGGGCAGCTGCCCCTCCTTGCCCGTACCTAACTACGTCCATGCAATGACACTCTAAAACAACCTCTATGACACTATTAGAGATTACTTAAGTTTGAAAGCTGTAAAAAAACCATTCCTCAAAAATTTTAAATTAATACACTATTTGAGCGGAGGTGTGATATTTTCAAGCAGTGTTTCTTTCCTCTAATAATTCTCAATTACTATTTTACAGAGGCAGCAATCTCAAGAATCTATAGCATCTGAGTTGTCTGAAAAAAGTTCAAAAAGCAGCGAAAGTATGGGGAAACGTAACAAAAAGAAAAAGTCGAAACATAGCGGTATACACAAGCCCAACGTCAAACTAAGGGAACATAAAGAAGCTCAAAACAAAATCGAGAAACTGAAAAAAGTGTTCGACAATTTACGCAACCAGAGCAATCACAGCATACATTCCGCTGAAGATGTTACCGTTATAGTTCTTGAGGATACAATACAAAGTCCAAATAATAAAAGAAAACATTCTGAATCAAATATTTTAGAACCAAACAAGCATACTAAGTTAGAAAACAATCCAGCTGTTTTAGTGGACGATGATGTCATTATTGTCAATAAAACTCCGAGAAAAAACTTAGATATAGCACCAAAAGATTGCTCGACTCCAATTGCTAACACCAGTAAAGTAACTCCGAACAATAATACTGAAGAATTAGAAAATTTCAACGCAGAGGTTAACAATTTAACTAAAGAAATTAACAGAGATTCTTATCTTACGATTGATTTAACAACGGACACCACTGCAAGCAGAAGTAATGTAGATAATACTGTTATTGATTTAGATGCTACAAATGAAAATCAAGATTGTACAATTGTATCGAATAGTAATTCAAATGTGTCTCTCAGTGGAGATTCCGATGTTACGGTACTTAATATGCATCCAAAAAAAAAGAAGGTTGCAGGAAAAAGTATGAACAGTTTTGTGAATGGTATCGCTAATTTGAATGCTACAGAGAAAGGGAAGCTGTTGGAATTGATAACTCAGAACATTTTCAACGGGTGTAATGTGTCAAAGAAGATTAATATAAATATTTCTAATAGAGTAAGTATATAGTAAGGTTTCTTGCAATAATGACGATCATTTAGCGAACTAAAGCTATGGAATAAGCATTCCGCTCAAAAAATGGCACAACATGAAAAGTACAACTAAGTGGATTGAGCTAAAAATGCTGGCATCTAATTATGCACCACAAAGCGTCTGAACACTGGTTGCTTATTAGTGACCATAATTTGTATACTTATAGATCTTTTCTGTACTTAAACGAAAAAATAAGATATGTTATTTCTGCATCATTTTACTGCCTTCTTTGCATCTTTTACACCATTTGACTATAAAGGATGTCATTTCTAATAAACTCTCCCTTTTATCTTTTCTCTACAATATAAACTGCAATTTATTGAAAAGAACACTAACGTTAGTCACCGGGTGCGTGGCTGACCCGACTAAAGCTGAGCGGGTTGTACTTTTTCGGCCCCGTGGTGCCATTTTTTAAGCAATATTATTGGTATTGGTATTGGTGATGGGCTCTTTTCTCCGAATTTAGACTCCCATTTGGTCCGTTATGCGTGAACACAGCATAGTGTGGCTAGTCAAGCCATCCCAGCTCCTTCCAGAAGCGCAGAAGCCTCCTGGGGCGTTCACAGGCTTCTAGGAGCGACCTCACGTCTTTGAGGATTTCTGCACGGTGTGTGGCCAAACCCACGCACTCCAGGATTACGTGGGTGGCTGTTTCCTCTGCGTCCAGGCATCCTCTACATAGGGGACTGTCTGTCGCATTCATGATGAATAGTTTTCGGTTTAAAGCTAGATGACCTGTAAGTGTACCTACAACTATTCGGTCCGGACGTCGACGTATGTCTGGACGATTAAGGCTGAGCAGTCTACAGGTCAACCTCGGCGAGACTGCGGTCATCGCCAACTTGGACTGTCTACAGCTTGTTAGATCTACCCAACGAGTATTATGTGCAGCACGAGTACGTTGTCTTGCAACTTGCAACAAACAAATATTGCATAAGCAATATTTGTTTGCACTTACACTTCTATAGATTTTAGTTCGCTGCGATCATTAGAGTATATGGTCAATTTTGTCTCAATAACGGCCTACTCAAATTTGACTGGTATCCTGTACCGGTGGCGGTAACGAACGATATCCCGATCCCGATCGATCAGCGGTTCTGGTTTCGCAACAGCTGCGGTAATGGTCGGAATATCGTTCGGGATAACCGTTACCCATTGCGGTAGCGGATACCGGTCAGGTTTGTAGGCCTTAAGAACGGTTTTTAATTTAGTATGATTTCTTAATTAAATAAAATCATAAATAATCCTTCTTTCAGAACCATGTTGACATTACTGAAACGGTAGAAGATACTTTCATCAAAGAGGTGATCTTAGGGGAAAAGCCATCGAGGAACAGTATCGGCAGCAACATTTACAATCCGGAGAAGGCACTGCGTAAGAGGACCGGACTGCGGATGATCGTTATAGACGGTAGCAATGTGGCCATGGAGTAAGTTTACGAAGATCCACTATGAGAGATAGAGACACTTTATAGCTCATTGTGTATCTTCTACCATTATTGTAATGGTTACTGATAAGTAATTTATGTTAAACTAACTTGAGTAGGTAATTTATACAAGTTGTTCGGAAATAGCCTTATATAGCCAAATATGGTAGATAGGGGCCATTAAACTAAACAACTTTTACTATGGGTCCAACTCTGAAATAGTGAATAAAAAACTGCTATTTCATACATTATGATATTTTCGTTATTAATTTTTATATGAAACAGCTGGTTTTTTTTATTTCGCGATTTGGTACATAGGGACCATTAAACTGAACAACTTGGGACCGACTCTGAAAAAGCGAAAATAAATCAGCTATTTCGTACATTATTTTTGTTATTAATTGTTGTATGAAACAGCAGATTTTTTTTGTCGCTATTTCAGAGTTGGTCCCATAGTAAAAGTTGTTCAGTTTGATGGTCCATAGCTACCATATTTGGCTTTATAAGGCTATTTCCAAACACCCTGTAGTTTTGCTTTTAAGACCATTATGACTATTATCACGATAGTAACCTGGACCAACAGCTAAATGTTCTAGAGAAAAATGTTAAAATCCTTTCTAAATATTAGGAATCGAACCCAGTCCTACCAAAATGTAAACATAACCCACCATACTGGCCCAATGTGGATCGATGGGTGTTACGTGTGCGTTTGCAGCCGGGACCATCAGTTTAACGTGCCTTCTGAAGCTCAGAGAAGCTCAAGTTTATATTTCTGGTCACCCATAATTTTGACGTTCACTAATATCACAAAATAGAGACAGACAGAAGTCAAGCTTAGTACTACTACACGCACAAAGCCCACTATCCATTAAAATCCATTGTAAAGATATACTAATGGATCTTTTTGCATTATACCTTTTAATCCTTGATCTGATCCAGTAAAATCCATCTTTGATTCAGGATTTTTACAAAGTGGATTTTTTTAGAACTAACGTGTGTCTGAAAATCCATTAAAGAATAGGTGACACATGCAATCTTCTTTTACCAAATACTTCTTTTGTTTATAATTGATATTTTTAGGGTTCCGTACCTCAAAAGGAAAAAACGGAACCCTTAATGAAACACAATTAATATAGGTATCAAATGTCGCCTTGATGAGCGAGCACATTCCAAAATTTTTTTTTTAATATTCGGTATACTGGTATCACGTGGAAGGCCTTGATGAGCACATTCCAAAAAATTGAAAAAAAAATAAAAACGAAAAAAAACTGTTTTGGTGCAATATGGGTATCAAATGAAAGGCCTTGATGAGCGCATTCCAAAAAGATAAAAAAAAAGAAAACAAATTTTTTTTTCAATACCTAACCTATGGGTATCAAATGAAAGTTTTTTGAAAATTTTTTTGGAATATGCTCATCAAGGAGCATATTCCAAAAAACTGAAAAAAAAAAAAAAAAAAATGAAAGGTAAATTTTTTTTTGCAATATGGGTATCAAATGAAAGGCCTTGATGAGCACATTCCAAAAAACTGGAAAAAAAAACGAAAAAATAATATTTTTTTTGCAATATGGATGGGTATCAAATGAAAGGCCTTGATGAGCACTTTCCAAAAAACTGAAAAAAAACTAATGAAAAACTGGAAATAATGAAAAAAAAACGGATTTTTTTTTTCAATATGTGTATCAAATGAAAGGCCTTTATGTGCACATTCCACTTTCCATTTTCTTTTTTCAATTACTGTAAGTAATTTAAAATTAAAATAAAAAGCTTAAAACTTTTAAAACTAAAAAGTTAAAAGTTTAAAAGTACTACACAAGCCTTGGCCGCATCTAGGCATTGATGGACTCACGTATATTCTTCAATGCCTGTCTTGAGTGCCGCTGCAGTAATGTACTATTCCATTTCAAACCTTCGCCCGTGGTCAATTCTTTGTCGTAATCACTGTAAGGGTTATTTTCTACGTGGCGATAAAGGATTTCAAATGGTTATCTATATATAGCAGTCTGCTGAACGGATTTTGATGGTATTTTTTTACAGTTTGGTAGCTTGGAGTCCAACTTATAAACTAAGCAATTTTTCACATAATTCCGGTAGGTAGAACCTGGGATAAAGCTTGAACTCTCCGTAGTACACTTTTCATATAAAAAACTAATAACTACCAACCACTTTTTTTCAAAATATTTCCTTTGTACCGACACAACTTTTCTATAGCTTTATTTTATGTATAGATGTAGGTCTGTACGGAACCCTCGGTGGGCGAGCCCGACTCGCACTTGTCCGGTTTTTTTATTGATTGAATTGATGACAAAGGGCTGATTTTTCAATCTATGAGTATTGAATTTAACTGATGTCTGAACATCAGTTAAAATTATAATCCGAATAACATAAAAGTCGATTCAAAAGTACATAATAATTAAGTTTATTTGAATAAAGCTATTTTTGACTTTGGCTTTGAGTCATTTAAGAAATTTGACAAACATAAGACAATCATTTTCAATTTGGCGGCATAATACGTTATCAAACGAATAAAACTATTTATCTGGGCATAAAAAATCAGCCCTAAAAAATTAAAAGGAAGAAAAGGCTAGAGAAGTTGGGAGTATTTGACAAAAGAAGATTGCATGGTTGTGTTACCTATTCTTGAATAGATATTCATCAGACGCACGTTAGTTAGCTCTAAAAAATACACTTTGTGAAAATTCTGAATCAAGGCTTACAGCGGACATCGAGTGTAAAAAGATCCATCAGTGAATCTTTAGGGTGCTTCTACACGGTGCAAGTAGCCCGCGCAAGTTGAGCGCAGGTTACGTGCTCCGTGGAAACACGTAAACGGGTCCAGCTCCATAGCATTGTACAGTACGAGGCATGTATCTTGAACATTTTTCGACGTAGTGGGGATAAGTTCGCGCATATGCTCTTGTGAGCGACCAATAGCGCGCGCCCCTCTCCCGCCGCCCGCGCCCCTCGCCGCTACGCATGCCCAAAATACGCATTCCGCGCAATCCCCACCCGATTTCAAAATAATAGGTCTTTACCTATGAAATTGCCGATTTGTATGGAGATTTTTCAAGAAGTTGCATTTTTCATAATAGCATTTTCTTTGTTCATTTAACAACCATGAACACTCATGTAAAAACAAAACAAAAAACTTTTATGTACTAATGTTTGAACACTATGCTAACTTATTTCCATTTAAGATAAGCGAAAAAATAAGTTTTGGTTAAGTTACAACCCCTTCGGTCACCCTTTGTTTTGCTCACAAAAAGAGTCACTTTCAAGATCTTTTTTTTGATGTCACGAAAGCTAAAATATGGACTTTATTTTTACTGATAGTTAACTATCATGATCATAATTCGATGTAATATTCACGATTTTGTTAAAATTTGAAATTATAGAAGTTATTATTTTCTCTGTATGTGACAAAATATCGGCAATTTCATAGGTAAAGACCTAATATATGCCTCGTTCGTACTGTACCCCCGCGCATGTAAACCCGCGCCTCAACATACGCAAGATACATGCACCGCACCGTGTAGAAGCACCCTTACAATGGATTTTAGTGGATTAGGGCCGCAACGCACACATAGACAACTCTCATCGACCAACCACCGACGATGACACTGCCACAGAATAGATTAAGTACTACTACCGTACAGAAAGGACACTCTCCACCCCGCCCCAGAGTCAGTTACCTCACCCCTGCGCGAGTTCATGTGCCGAATCGTATGCTCGTTAGTCGTGTTTGTCAAATGTCAACTTAATTTGATATTCAAAGCAACGGCGTCGTAACTTTATTTACCAAAAAATTCGAGTTATAAATTGAACGCCGCTCATACAGTACAAACTGCACGGTAGCCCTAGACTTACACACACAGTTGCGCGCAAAGAGTAAAATAATATATTGGGAAAAGAGCGCCCACTCGTGGCAATTTTTTGAAACACTGATTTGAAAGGCCATCAGCGCCTCTGGAGGTTTGAGCGGAACTAATGAAAAGAAATGTGTGAAATTATAATTGCTGAAAATGTGTTTTTTCGCATATATATTTTGTCATTTTTATAATAATGTCTTTATATAAAACAAAAATATTAATAAAAAATAGTAAATCGAAACAAAAAACACAAAATGCAAAAATGTGATCTTTGTGCGGATCGAACTCGGTATTTGTCGATCGATGGCAGTGTCTTGTATATGTTACCGGCAATGTATGAAATGCAGGCATTGTATACAATGCCTAGGCATTGTATACAATGCCTGGCCCTTTTAGGCAATGTATGAAATATAATGAATATTGATATCTATTTCACACATTACCTAGGCAGTGTATACAATGACTAGGCATTGAGGTTATTTTTTTATAACAGACAACAGAAATTTGAGTTTGGAATCGAACCTGCTTCACTCCTGTAGGTCCCGCGTATAGGTTAGAAATTTAAGGCGAGCGCGAAGCGCAGCGGAGCGTGAGCCTTAAATTTCGAGGTTATTTTCTTATAACAGACAACAGAAATATACTTATTTTACACATTGCCGGTGGACCAGCAGGCATTGTATACAATGCCTAGGCAAAGTATAAAATGAATTATATTTCATACATTGCCTGATCGTTTTAGGCATTGTATACAATGCCTAGGCATTGTATACAATGCCGGATTATACACATTGCCGGTAACATATACGTACCTACGTAGAAGAGTAGTAGATATCCGCTATGCCACTGAGTCATTACTTCAAGTGTCGAATTTACTAATTATATTGGTACTGTTTTCTTAATCAATTTATTTTATTTTGCATATTTTATAAGTCGGATTGCAGAGACATCTTTTGGCAATCTTGAAGACTTTTTTTAAAAGTTGATGGTTAAAGTTTAGAGATGACGCTCCGTTTTTCTTCCACTTGGGTTGTTCTAAGAGTGCCCCCCCTGGTTGCGCGTGTACAAAAACGTCATATGACGTCATCTGTTTGTAATAGCGCTGTTGTATGGAGTGTCCGGGGTGTGACACTGCTTCGCGCATTCAAACTCGTTTTGAGATTGGTCTGAAGGACCACCTTTAACCTTTTTGGCATACCCGCCATTTTGAAAAAATCAGGAAATTTTTCGCAACTGATAAAACTATTGTCAATCGATAGGAAACGTCAAAATAAACACAAATTATTGATGATCTGATCATATTGTCGAAAATGTGATATATGAAGATAAATTTTTACCGACTTCAAAAGGAGGGAGGTACTCAATTCGACCCGTTTTTTGTTTTTTTTTGTATGTACACCGATTACTCGAAGACGGCTGAACCGATTGAAATGATTCAAACGTTATTACATTAGATAAACTTTCAAGTTGGTCCCATTTTTTGAAATTTTGAAATCGGTTCGGTACTTTTCAAGTAATCTTGAAAAAAGTACGAAAATAGTATGATTTTGTGTGAACTACCTCGATGATCACTCGTATAACTTCTTTGTTTATGAACTGAATAAGATAATTATTTTTTTGTTGGAAACGGGATATCTTAAGTGTAGTTCTTTAACCGACTTAAAAAAAGGAGGTTCTCAGTTTGACCCGCATGTATGTATGTTTCTCCGCGATTAACTCACGTTTGGCTGAGCCGAATTTTCTACCTAAATAATATACCTACACTACCTAATACAAAAGGTACCTACACTAAAAATAAAAAAATAAAAAATTGTTTAAAAAAACAAAAAACCGACTTCAAAAAACCTACCTCGAAAAAGCAAGAAATAATATTCGTAATAATAAAAACACGTCTATTGAAGTCGGGTGGGGCTTTTAGAATAAAATAAAACCGGTCAAGAGCGAGTCGGACTCGCGCACCGAGGGTTCCGTACAATCATAAATATATTTGGATATGTTACTTTAGTACAGTCTTTAAAAAAGTAGGATAAACGGCAGACAGTTGGAAGGGCGAACAGGCGGACAGTTAATTTACAAATCTTAACCACAGCTGCTTATGGTGACTGAAAAACGTTTCAGCCACTCCACATTGCAAACTGTTTATATTACTAAGTAGGAACTTATTCTTTGTTTATTCGTACGGCAAATAGTAGGTAATTATATTAGAACCAGCCACCAATTTATTATTGTAGTGTTAGGTTGCGCCATCTCTTGACCGATAGTGGAACTATATTTTTTCTTAGGTTAGCATGCTTAGGACAGCACCATCTGTTGACTGGTAGTAAAACTAAAAAAAATTTGTTTGTTTTTTGAATTTCTTAAAAAGTGTGTTATATTGGGACATCGTTTTATTTTTCCTGTAATCTTTACATAAACTACTATCACATAGAATTATTTCAGATTTTTCTCTTTGCAAACTTCGGAGATAAGGGGGGGGAACGGTATTTTTTTCTACATTTTTCATCATAAGTCGAAAACTATGCGGCCTAAGAAAAAAGGAAAAAATGTTTTAAAATGTGCAAACAGCGCTCTTTCATATGATACCCCACATGCCCTAGTCACCTCACTTTAAATTTTTAAGACCCCTTTTCAGTCCCTGTTGTAAAAAAAATATTTTTTTTTTATTTCTTTCTTATTTGCAAAATAGTTGAGCAAATGTCATCTTAAACTATTCCAAATTTCAAGTTGATACCATTAGTAGTTCTCGAGATATCCAGCTGTGACAGACAGACAGACAGACAGACTGAGTCACACCATAAGGGTTCCTTTTTTACCATTTTGGTACGGAACCCTAAAAAGGAATCTGTAGGTATTCCAGCCCCACCCGACTTCAATAGACGTGTTTTTATTATTACGAATATTATTTCTTGCTTTTTCGAGGTAGGTTTTTTGAAGTCGGTTTTTTGTTTTTTTAAACAATTTTTTAGAGCCTAGTAATTTTACTATGATATTGACAATTTAATATGGTATTTTTTTTTTCATTTTGCTTAAAGTTAAATGTTTTTGGCGTTAAATTATAACACTCTTAGCCAAGAAGCTTATACCCCCAATGGAGATTGCACAGCTAGTGTCATAGTGAATATAGAAAAAATGTCCTTAAGTGACGTTACGGCTTATTGCTATCTCTTTTTTTAGTGTTACAATACATTTTCGTTTCTCACGAACGAACGAACGACGAACATCGAACACGTATTGTCACACTAAAGAAAGAGATAGCAATAAGCCGTAACGTCACTCAAGGACATTTTTTCTATCTTCACTATGACACTAGCCGTGCAACCTCCATTGGGGGTATAAGCTTCTTGCTCTTACCGCTAAATGAAATGCAAAATAGTATGGAGTTGCAAATTGAAGTGTTTCTACGTGCCGGACTACAGCTGCGCCACAAAAAAAAAGTTGGAAATCTGACTTTTTGACTATGCCATGATGAAGTCGATAATTTGTCGGAATTTGTCGCACAAAAACTAGAATTTATCGGTCTTGCGTTTAGGAGATACGTGTGGCCCAGCTGTAGAGACGTCTCTACAGCTGCGCCACACAGATCTCGAAAACGGAAGGTCGTAGCGAAAATCTGATTACTCGTGTGTGCAGCCGTTAATTTGTCGCACAAAAACCAGAGTTTCTCGGTCTTGCGTTTAGGAGATCTGTGTGGCGCAGCTGTAGAGACGTCTCTACAGCTAAGCCACACAGATCTCGAAAACGGAAGGTCGTAGCGAAAATCTGATTACTCGTGTGTGCAGCCGTTAATTTGTCGGAATTTGTCGCACAAAAACCAGATTTTGTCGGTCTTGCGTTTAAGAGATATGTGAAGATATACTGTGGAGACTTTTCTACCTGGATCTTGAGAAAGGAAGGTCGTAGCCAAAATCTGATAACACGAGTGTGTAGCCGTTAGTTTGTCGGAATTTGTCACCAAGAATCAGAGTTTGTCGATCTTGCGTTTAGGAGATATGTGAGGATACGCTGTAGAGACCTTTTTACCTGGATCTCGAGAACGAAAGGTCGGAAGCGTGTCCTTACATATCTCCTAAACGCAAGATCGACAAACTCTGATTCTTGGTGACAAATTCCGGCAAACTAACGGCTACACACTCGAGTTATCAGATTTTCGCTACGACCTTCCTTTCTCAAAATCCAGGTAGAAAAGTCTCCACAGCGTATCCTCACATATCTCCTAAACGCAAGACCGACAAATTCTGGTTTTTGTGCGACAAATTCCGACAAATTATCGACTTCATCATGGCATAGTCAAAAAGTCAGATTTCCAACTTTTTTTTTTGTGGCGCAGCTGTAGTCCGGCACGTAGTGTTTCTTTCTATCACGATGTTTTTTTTTTAAGTTTCAATATCTCCGAAAGTATACATTTAAGGACAATTTGACAATCAATAAATTCATGTTTATTTTGACGTTTTCTATCGATACTATTAAAACTAAGTAGTTTTATCAGTTGCGATGAATTTCCGATATTTTCGAATAGGTATACCAGGCTCCATACTAAAACGTTACATGCCTTTTCTGTTATTCCGTGTCGGTGAGAGGGCGTCTATGGCCCGTATTTATAAACCTTTTCAACGTTGAGAGCTGTCTTGAGATCAGACCTGAGATGCTTTTCCTATAAGAAGAGTATCTTAAGTATGATCTCAAGATAACTCTCAACGTGGAGAGCGGTTAATAAATACGGGCCTATGTGTGCGTTGCTCGAGCGCGCGTGGTACAGCTCGCGCAACATAACTTGACCCAAATTTTAGTACCACGTGACTTGCGCAGTGGCAATTTTAGGTACAAAAATGTGTAGTGCGCAAGCCTCATTGGCTATGGTTCGGTTCAAGTTACATTACGCGAGCTGTACTAAGCTTGACTTCTGTGTGCTAGGAAGCAACTGGGATCAGCAGCATAACATACTTTTTTGAATTACATGAATATACTAACATAGATTTTATCTATATTTATTAAAATAATGATAAGTAATAGCTTATCTAATATAAATAAATCTATAATAAATAAATAATTTCTCTCTCTCTCTCTCTCTCTTATCATTATTTTAAATATAGATGATAATAAAGATAAATATAAATCATAAATAATTTATTATTAGTTATAGAAAACTACTAGGTTATGTTTATGTATGAAATAACAAAAAAGCTAGAAGACACCATGGTACTATTCATTTGGTCTAAAAAAAGTTCGATCAAGAATATCCTAGATAACGCTTCACGTCACGAACTAAAACAGTTCGCAAAAATGGCACCTCATAAACGTCCCACTTACAAACTAGGCGCTTATTTTGTACAAACTCACATTGTATATCACTTATTTTGTACAAAATAAGCGCTCGGTTTGTAAGTGGGATGCTATTTGGTGGTGCCATTTTTGAGACGCTGACCGGACATCTAGGGTATTTTTGATCAAAGAAAAAACATAAAAAACGTGTCTTTTATAAAAAAAATATTTTTCAGTAAATTACTTTTCATGATACATTTTTGATAAAAACTTATTACCTACTTATATATCAATATTTCAAAACAATGGTCAAATACCCTGTAAAGCACAAAATATAAAGTAGATTAGTAGACAGAAAAGTAGCTCGTACAGTACTAGGCACGTATCTTGAAATTTTTTCGTCTGAGTGGGGATAAGTTCGCGCATGTGCTCTTGTGAGCGACCAATAGCGCGCGCCCCTCTCCCGCCGCCAGCGCCCCTCACCGCTACGCATACCCAAAATACGCGTCTCGCGCAATCCCCACCCGATTTCAAGTTATATGCCTCGTACTGTAACAATTCGTTTTCCGTCCACGCATAAGTACATAGACATTACTACTCAGGTGACCTAACATGACACCTGCCCCCCTAAATTGCTATCAAAAGTAATATAATATCGAAGCAATGTTGTGACTGAGATGGCGCTATACGCGATGTATAGCTCTGTCTCTATAACAAAAACACTGAGGTTGCTATAAGAGGTCAGAGTACAGCCTCTGGGGCCCAAGTCTGCTGTTAACGTCATAATCATGTTTTAATTGTGTTTCGGTTTTTACCCGACTGCAAGAGGGTTATGTTTTTCGCGCGTATCTTGTATGTAAGTTTGTATGTAATATTCTTTATTACCTCATATCTTTCAAACGGCTGAACGGATTTCCATGATTTACATATCGTTAGATTTGTCTCGTCAGCCCAAGTGTTCTTAAGAAGGTGGCGTTATAAAAAAACCAACATGGCGGCTGTACGGTGATATCCTTACTAATATTATAAATGCGAAAGTCCGTTTCTTTGTTTGTTTGTTTGTTACGCCTTCACGTCCTAACTACTGAACCGATCATCATGAAATTTTGCATACACGTTGTCAGGGGTACAGAGAAGGACATAGGGTACCTTTCATCCCGAAAAAATGTATTGTTCCCGAGGGATAGCAAAAAACCTTTCCACGCAGACGAAGTCGCGGGCGGCCGCTAGTTATACCATAAAGTTAATATACCTGTCGGAATAGAGGAACAAACATGAGCTGTCAATCGAAACCGAAATTGATTTACATTTGTGTGTGTATTTTTTATGTATAAGTCTCAGAGATGTAATCTTGTCACTATTGATATAAATATCGATATCGATAGTATTAATTAACAGCCATAGATTCAAAATAAATGGGATAGAATATTGCACGGGTGTACTAAAATTACGATTCTGAAATGAAGTATGACTATTAGAAAAATATCAGAAGATATTCAAAATCATTTATGTAACATAAAAAAAGATAAGATGTTTAAAATCATTTATCTTAACACATGTTGACA
Source organism: Agriphila geniculea (assembly GCA_943789525.1). Lineage (NCBI taxonomy): Eukaryota > Metazoa > Arthropoda > Insecta > Lepidoptera > Crambidae > Agriphila > Agriphila geniculea. The sequence continues at coordinate 5,315,614 of OX038894.1, read as the reverse complement.
TGAGACTTCGTACGAATACTTCTAAAAACAAATAAACACGTATTTCATAGAATTCCGAAACTCAAACCCTTAGGGGATAAATGAATCGAAAAAATCATCAATCAATCAACTTAGATGGAACTGCAGATTTTTTCAAAATCCGCTTAACCCCTCGCATCTGGAAATATTTTTCCTCAAAATGCTTACTGCATAGACATCAAGTTTTCTTTGGAGTCCAGTTTGGACGGACGATTAAGGGAACGTACCCATACTACGTGACCCATATTTTACCATTTTTGACCCCCCTCCCCCCCTCCCCTTGGTGACCACCCGTAGTATATGCCAAGACCCCCCCCCCTCCCCCCTGGTTTTCACGAAGTATTTCATAGATAATGGTTTTACATCATTTTCAACAGAAATCTAAAAAAAATTTGCTCATTTTTGTCTCTTCATTAGTAAGGTGCTTGCCACGTAATGCCAAGAGTGTGTATTATAATTTTACATACAATTACAAGTGAAAAAATGTATCAAGAAGAAAAAAAATTTCGCAATATTGACTACGTGACAAAACATAGGCCCCCCTCCCCCCCCCCCCTCCTGTGACCAAGCGTGATATTTTAAAGACCCCCCTCCCCCCTTAACGGGTCACGTAGTATGGGTACGTTCCCTAATGTAAGCCATGATTTTTTTGTTTCTAAGTTGGTAGGAAATCTGAAATATAGTTAAATTACTTATGATGGTATTCTAATAGTCAGAAACTGATACCTATGGATCGGCTTAAGTATCTTAAATGGGATTACATTCCAAGATGATTAATAACTGAACATCATATAAGTACTTTTAGAACAGTGAAACATATTCGTTTACCGCGTGATGCGGCGTGATAGACAATCGACAAAAAATATCGATAACTTTATGCAGCCCTACCGTAAAATGAAATTTATTTCTTTATACCAAAGACTTCTATGTGTATACTACACTAGACATGCTGGTCAAAATACAAATTGTCTCACAACGCAGACGTGCGTGGGCTGAGGTATTGGGGGGCGGGAGAGGGCAATGTGCAAAGAATAGTTCAGTGTTGACGCAGATGCGACACTAACGTATTCTTTGCCTTTTTCCTGTTGGACTCTGAGAGTACTTAGGTATAAAACTTTTAATTATAAAATTTAATAATTATGTAGGTACTCATTTATTGTATTGTAATAATATAGTGTTTACCTTAACTCTCAAGATACAAAAATTAAATGAATAACAGATTATCTTCTACTGTTATTTTTTTTTTATAAGAGTATGAGAAAATCATAACCAAAAAACCGACCAAGTGTGAGTCGGACTCGCGCACGAAGGTTTCCGTACCAAAAAACAGCAAAAAAAATCACGTTTCTTGTATGGGAGCCCCCCTTAAATACTAATTTTATTCTGTTTTTAGTATGTTTTGTTATAGCGGCAACAGAAATACATCATCTGTGAAAATTTCAACTATCTAGCTATCACGGTTCATGAGATACAGCCGACAGACAGACAGACAGACGGACAGCGGAGTCTTAGTAATAGGGTCCCGTTTTTACCCTTTGGGTACGGAACCCTAAAAAGACAAATAATTATTATTGAATTTTTAGATTTAAGGCATTCACAATGCCATTTTTATATTAGCAGAGCGGTAATATAGAGTTTGAGGTTAGTTTTCGCACAAGTCATCACGAAAATACGAAAATGTGGTATCGATGCATTCAAATGGTGGGGGTAGAAACTGTAACGTCATAAAGTTTTCAGTACAACGAAAACTTTTTTACATACTGTTGCAGCCTAAAATCAATACCTCATCCTTTTGTCCTCCCACTACCAATTTCCGAATGTACCTCTGACGTCGGCTGTCACGTCACGTGGCTATCATGTGAAGTTTTGTGAGTCGCTAGCAAAAACCGGCAGGCTGATTATCTAATTAGATACCACCTAGCGACCGGTTTCAGTTCACAGATGAATATGATACATTGCTGCTTTTCTTTGGTATGTTTTTTTATACCCCAAAAAAGTAGCAATGTATCACATTCATCTGTCAAACGAGACCGGTCGCTAGACGGTTTCTAGTTAGATAATCAGCCTGCCGAGCTGTAACGTGCGCGCACGCCGCTGTGTGTGTTTATCAAAAAAATCTAAATTAAGTGAAAATCAACAGGCAGCTTTGCAAGTGAGTACCTATCCTTTGGGTGGGTACCCACTTAGGTTCGCGAACCTCCGCGCTCCGCGAACCTGCACCGAAAATATCGTTTATCCTCTGCTGGAATAGGGCGCCGAGGTGTGTACGTGAGGGAACTCGTATGCGAAGCTGGTTCGCACAGGCACACACTGTAGCCAAAGTAAAAATATTTGTTTTTGCTATGGATCACTGTTCTAGGTTCGCGGAGCGCGGAGGTTCGCGAACCTAAGTGAGTACCCACCCTAATGTTGCAAATAGATGTTTAGTGTCTTGTTATCCTGCATAATACCTTTTGAAAATAATTTAAAAATTAGGTGAAATTTTCTGAATTTTCATTTTATGACAGAATGTAACAAAATACAAACACAGAACACGTAGAAATTACTCATTCGTTACTTACATCAAGGTGAATTAGCTCTTCTGAGAAACATGGTATAACATTAAACAGTAGAAACCTCTTTCCGCATTTTAAGTGCACATCTGTTTGAATAATTTTCTTTATCTTTGACAGCGATTCGGTAGTACTGCTTGCTCTATAATATTTCTAGTTAAGAGTAAAAGAAATGTCAATATTAAGATGGCAGTTGTCAGTTACGCCATTATTTGTCGTTTATAAATATTGTTTTGTCGGAAATCAAGAAATAATAGAGTTGATTACCTAAAATAACATGAAAAGACGTAGAAAAAAAATCGCAGGTAAAAAATATCAATGTTTTATTGTTCACACTAATCGATTGAAGTGTTAGTTTGCCGACTACAACCTTCGCGGCCATCAACTGTCTTCACTGTGGCTCGCAATAGACTAAATGAGTTGTTGATCATGCACCGTAACTCTATGAGCAAGTTTTCGGTGCTGACCAGCATATCTAGTGTAGTATACACATAGAAATCTTTGATTTATACAAAACTAGCTTCCGCCCGCGACTTCGTCCGCGTGGATATTAGAGAAAATTTTTAGGGAACCTTCAACCAGGATCCGACCAGCCGTTTTTACGCGATTAGGCGGGTCACCATCAAGCGCGCTGCCTCGCGAGGCAAGACGTTTGCCAAGACCCAAGACGCAAGACGCAAGGCGTTTGTCGCTCGAGGCTCGCTCGCTCGGTGGGGACCCGCCTAATCGCGTAAAAACGACTGGTCATTCCCGTTCCCGTTCCCGTTCCCGTCCCGCTCCCGTTCCCGCCCCGTCCCATTCCCGTTCCCGTTCTCTTCCGCTCCGTCCAGTTCCCGTTCCCGTTCCCTTTCTCCCCGTCCCCTGGGGCTGAATCATGCATGTCCACCGAGTTGGACTTCAAAATGAATGTCATTTTCGCAATCACCACCCCATAAAACCTCAAGAACGACATCCATATCGATTTTTATGTTTACTACCCCATTTACCCCCTAAAGGGTTGATTTTCAAAACCACAAAATATATGTTTGACTATTTATTTTTAGACGTACTCCTACGAAGTTTAAAGTTGTAATGTCTATTTTATATTCTTTTTCCATACAAACTTTGAACCCCATTTCACCCTTTTAGGGGTTAAATCATGTACATCGTGTTGGACTTTCAAATAAATGTCATTTTCGCAATCACCATCCCATAAAACCTCAAGAACGATATCCATATCGATTTTTATGTTTACATACCCCATTTACCCTCTAAGGGGTTGATTTTCAAAATTACCAAATATATGCTTGCCAATTTATTTTTAGACGTGCTCCTACGAAGTTTAAAGTTGTAATGTCTATTTTATATTCTTTTTCGATACAAAATTTGAAACCCATTTTCACCCCTTTAGGGGGTTAAATCATGTCCACCGTGTTGGACTTCAAAATAAATGTCATTTTCGCAATCGTCATACCAGAAAACCCCAATAACGACATCCATCTCTATTTTTAGGTTTATTTACACATTTCACCCCTATTTCATTGCTATAGGGGTTGAAGTACTAACAATATTAATATACGTTGCGTTAGATTTTCTTCCATAAGCCTTTACTATAAATTAAGTGATTTTTACTTCGAAAATGAAGGATTTTTTTCTATACACAACTTCATACCCCTTTTCACCCCTTCGGGGGTAGAATTTTGAAAAACGCTGAGACTCGTATTTATTAATTTTTGATCTTCAGCCTAAACACAAAGTTTGAAAATCATAGCTTCAAAACTGAGGGACTTTCATACAAACTTTCATCCCTTATTTCACCCCCTTAGGGATGGAATTTTCAAAAATCCTTCCTTAGTGGATGCCTACACTGTATAAGGTATCTGTGTGCAAAATTTCAAGTCTCTAGGTCTAGCAGTTTGGGCTGTGCGTTGATAGATCAGTCAGTCATTCAGTTTACGATTTTATATATTAAAGATATTCGTTAATTTTGCATTTTGTCTAGCCGATCTTTGCTTGTTACAAAAATGAGTGTTTACAGAAGAGAATTATTACGCTTACTGCTAAAATTTCGAAACGTATTGGCAAAAATAAACACAAAGTTAGACAGGGTCGATTTGGAATAATTTACCTGTAAAATGATCATTTTTCTGGGTTATTTCGATATGTTGTACAACAATCAATCACTGAACAGGACACCATGTTTCCGAAGCATTATTTCGCAAAAATGTCCACGATTTCAAGAAAAATCGGAAATATTTTCAGAACTCAAATTCTGGGTGGGCTGATACGGGCTGACAAACTGTCAACCAGTTGCGAAAAAGAGTTCTGCACGTCATAATCACGCATTTCTTTTTATCACACATTGTTGCTGATTAGTGTCATCTCGCTTGCTCAGCCCTTTGTTCGTCTATTATGCTAGGTAATATTAACTTTATGTATTATACGTAGTGGGGAAACATTTTTTTTTAGAATACTGTAATTTGGGTGTCAAATTAAAGGGCTTATTATAAGGATTTCAAAAAGGTATATCATATAAATGTTACCGGCAATGTGTATAATCCGGCATTGTATACAATGCCTAGGCATTGTATACAATGCCTAAAACGATCAGGCAATGTATGAAATATAATTCATTTTATACTTTGCCTAGGCATTGTATACAATGCCTGCTGGTCCACCGGCAATGTGTAAAATAAGTATATTTCTGTTGTCTGTTATAAAAAATAACCTCGAAATTTAAGGCCCACGCTCCGCTGCGCTTCGCGCTCGCCTTAAATTTCTAACCTATACGCGGGACCTACAGGAGTGAAGCAGGTTTTATTCCAAACTCAAATTTCTGTTGTCTGTTATAAAAAAATAACCTCGAAATTTAAGGCTCACGCTCCGCTGCGCTCCGCGCTCGCCTTAAATTTCTAACCTATACGCGGGACCTACAGGAGTAAAACAGGTTCGATTCCAAAGAGCCCCCCTCGAGCCCCCTTCGAGCCCCCCCTCGAGCCCGCCATCGAACCCTCCTCGAGCTTTCCCCGAGCCCCCCCCCCCCTCGAGCTTTCCCCAAGCCCCCCTCGATCCCCCCTCGAATCTATTCTCGAAAATCTTTTTATTATACACATTGCCGGTGGACCAGCAGGCATTCTATACAATGCCTAGTCATTGTATACACTGCCTAGGTAATGTGTGAAATAGATATCAATATTCATTATATTTCATACATTGCCTAAAAGGGCCAGGCATTGTATACAATGCCTGCATTTCATACATTGCCGGTAACATAAATAATAAATGAGCAGTTTTCAAAAGGCAGTTTAAGAAAAAAAAGTAGTACATAAAAAAGAACTAGATGTCGTTGAACAACTAAGTAGGTAGGTTTTAAGAAAAATCAAAGGATGTAACATCTTTACTTTTTAACATATGTTTGTTGAGTATGTGGTTTGTTGCGTTGTGCGTTGGTTGTCCGTTGGCGTGTTCCGAAGAACTTTTCTCTGATGCGTATGGGAATTTTTCTTTTAAATCTACCTACACTCACAAGCAAAAGTATGGAATCACAGGCCTATTTTCATACAAACGAGGTGACTTTGAAACTTTGGTTCTCCGCCCAGGATTAAATGGGGTGTGATCTGATGATGGCCGTTCAAAGAGTGAATGGAGGAGGCTCAGATTGCTGAAGAAACCTTAACGGATAGATGAATTGTTCAAGGTTGAATAAAAAAAATTGCAAAAACAAGCCAAAATTACAGTCAAAAGTATGGAAAATGTAACACTTAAAACTCCATATGGGCTCTAGTGTAAACAACTCTTCTGATCTGAGCCTCCTCCATTCACTCTTTGAATGGTCATCATCAGATCACACCTCATTTAATCCTGGGCGGGGAACCAAAGCTTCAAAGTTACCTCGTTTGTATGAAAATAGACCTATGATTCCATAATTTTGCTCGCGAGTGTTGTAACTAGGTTACTAGTAGTTGAATAGCGCCATCTATCGACAAAAAATTACACTTAAATACCCAACTGTCAGAAAATCGCTCATTCTAAAATTGAAACACGATTTCATAATCGTGTTTTGTTGTTGGTAACGTCATTGTTAACAATAGCAGACTTGAGCCCCCGTCTCGTATGATTTTTGTGCAAAAAATGTGTCTATAAAGTGATTCCCAATTAGTTTTTTCTAGGAAAGACTCCAAGAAGTACTCTTTATACTCATGTATAGTTCTGTTATTTTATCTCACGATGAGTGTTGTTAAGGGCCCCATATACGGTTCGATTCATCGTTACAAAACAGACTACGTTTTGTGCTCGTCAAGCAACAAATCCATGCATGCTACTAACATCTTGATATTTCCAGACACGGCAAAGGCAGGGTATTTTCAGTGAAGGGGCTGAAAATTTGCATTGATTATTTCTTAAGGCGCGGCCATGTTGTAAAAGCGTTCGTGCCGAGATTTAGGTAAATACATAAAGTATTATTTATTTTTGTATTTAGAATAATATATTTTTTGTCTCTAGGTTGACGCCTCCAGAGTATATAAATGCTTCGTGCGACAGCTGAAAAATTCAGTTTATGATAGTTGGGTATCTAAAATGTGTTGAAATTTAATGTTTTAGAAAGAGATAGTACAACATACTTAGTTATGTTTATTCAGTGCTTCTGAAATATTTAAAATTATTGATATTTCATTAAAAGCGCTAAGGTTGGTATAAAAAACATTAATTTATGTTGGGCATTGTTACATTCAAGAACCTAGACTAAACTTCTTCAAATTAATGACAGGTAAAAATGTAGGTAAGTATATTTTTATTTATTATCTAAACTTAAGTGCCTGTTTCACTAATTAAAAAATGGAACAGAATTTATATAAAATTACTCGTTAAGTATATTTTAATCGGTCTCTGTGAAACATGTGAAACAGGCCCTAAGGAGTCGTCCATTAGGAACTTTTTAGAACATTTCTGTAGAACAGAATATGGGCACAGAATATAATGACAGTACTAAACGTACAGAAACCCATCAGCGCGAAAACAATCAAATAATAAGCTACTCTCGCTGCACGGCAATAAAGTACAATTTCAAATTGCAGCGCTGCGTGCCTATTATTGTATGCGCCTTCTCTTTCTGTCACGTTAGTAGCGTAGCTCTGTCTCAACCGACACACGACATCCCTCGTGCGCTGGCTCGTCTGAGTCAGCCGCGAGCAATAGCCTAATATAAAAGTTTAAGCGCGGAGTGATCCCACTCCTGATATGGGCACCAGCATTTTCCTGATATAATGAAGCCGGTTCAACACTATCTCAAACTTTCTTGAAGATTAAACATATTCCTATGGAAGAGCCTACTTCCTATACAGTGTAGTATTGATTGACTTGATTAACTAAAGGATTGTTTCATCAGCTGAAATAAATGCAGAAAATAATGGTAAGATATATCTTTTTTTATTCAGTATGAAGGATGATAGATATCTGAATGTTGTTCTGAAAATCAGGTAAAGTATAATGTGTATTTTATTATGTGCAGTTTATATCAATTTATTAAACAGTTGCTATTATTTTGTACCTTGTTATAAGCTAAGTGTAGCCTTCGAGCGAGTAAACTTATGACAGATTTTACCTGCCCTTTGATTACGTAACTCTGTTGCTAAAGCGAAAGGTAACGATCATTTGCGATTGTCAATTTCTACATCATTAACGCTCATTTGTGCGAAAATTCATCGTTTACGCGTGCAATGGCGGGATGTCACAAAATTTATCCCGCTTGGTGACGATACTGCTGCTGGAGAGCTTTGTACGGCCATTTTACACCAATTTTCCCATTTATTTTAAATTATATCTAAAAATGGTTGATACTGATAAATAATTATTATCGAAGTCGGCCAGTAAACAAATTAAAGATTGAAGAAAACCAAAATTTGTTAAAGATAAATAGATATTTACGGAAAATCGCTTCCAACATCCAAAAATTGATAGAAAACAACAAAATGCCAGGTCTACATCTACACTAGCGCCACGTTAGCGGTAGTGCGCCGACTGGTGGACGATTTGTGAATCAGCAAAATTATCCTGCCATTGAAGGGATTGTCAAATTCCTCTAACAAAAGCATTGACGAAAAATTTGGCGTTAATTGATCGTTACCGGCGGGCTTAACAATTCTCGGTTGAAATCTTTTGAAATTAATGAAATTCGACAATATCAGTTACAAATAGAGGTACAAATAGAGTACTCTGTTAGCACCTGAAACTTAATTTTACTTAATTTCAAACGGTTTCAAATACTTTTAATCGAGAATTGTTAGCAAACAGTTACGTAATCAACGGCCATACTATAGTGCAATAATATATTTTTACCATACCGCACTTTCAGTAGTAGTGGGGGATGCCCCCCACCCCACACCCCATCTCATGTCCTATCAACACAGCCAAGTTACCCCACTATAATAATTATTACGCTTATAGAAGCCACTATTCACGAGATAATTTGGTCGAGACGATTCTATTTAAAAAAAATTAAACATACAGAAATAACAAGAGAATGGAGATGATTCCTTGCTATATTCCCTTACCACCACATATTAGAAAGCCAATTTGATTTTTTCAGACATTGCCTATTGTCTGGTGAATGTGCAAGTTTGATAATAAATAAATTGCCAAATCCCTTAAACTTGCATATTCACTACACAGTTGTTGCACAGAATAACTAATAGTACAAGTAATGGTTGTTGGTCCTTGATCAAATCGTCCCGACCAAGTTGTCTCGTGAATAGTGGCCTTAATGGCAGTATAATTTTGCTGATTCACAAATCGTCCACCAGTCGGCGCACTACCTCTAACTTGGCGCTAGTGTGATGTAGACTTGTCAATTTGTTTGCTATGTGTTTAGTACCAATTTTTGGATGTTGGATGCGAATTTTCGTAAATATTAATTTACTTTCCAACGTCCATAATAATTTATTATTACTTTCAACCATTTTAAAGACACATTCATACGTGTCTTCACCGAGTCGCTTTCCCTTTCGTCTTCAAATTTCAATGTGTCTTGCGTGAAACGCATGCCATAGGTACAACTTCTGGCCATTTTTTTGAGAGGATATGGCATGCGCTTATTGCATGCCATATCTTTTCGATTTGCGAAAGCGATTGCGTTAAAACACTTTATTGTACAGTACGAGGCAAACACATTGACGGCCCGGCCACAGCCAGCCGCGGCGGGCGGCGTCGCAAGTGAATTTGGTAATCACTGCGCGGTCGTGACAACGAGCTGAGAGGCCACCGAGATAGCGCGCATTGATTATTGAATTCGCTTGCCGCGGCTGGCTGTGGCTGGGCTGTGACATTGTTTCGACGTAGTGGGGGGTGGTACTGTTCGCGCATGCGACCAATAGCGCGCGCTCCTCCCGCCGCCCGCATACCTCACCGCATATTATCCAAAATGCGCGTTTTGCACAATCCTCACCGGCAGGCTGGTTATCTAACTAAAAACCATCTAGCGACCAGGGGCCGTATTATGACCTCTATTTCTTGGCAGTTTTCTGACTAGCTATCAATCTATCTCTTTTATTTGCTATACAGCGAGAAAGAGATGTAACTATAGCAATTCATGAACCTGGCAAGTTTTAAGAGGTTATAATACCCCCCCCCAGTAATAATTACGGAATCGTCGTTGTCAAATCGCGAATTAGGAATTCGTGATTTGACAACAACAAAAACAAGCAAATGAAAATAATAAATCACTGTTTCGGTTTTGGGCTCAAGAAACAAGAACTGTGTCAAAAAGCATTAACATTCAAACACAATTGAAACACAATTATGACATTAACAAACGCAGACTTAGGCCACAAAATAGAGAGACTAACAGAAGTTTAGCTTAGTACTACGCTGCCCTCATAAGCCAAAAAGCGTTAACTCAATATAAGTGACTTCCGAGAAAATCAATGTTTTGTCTTTTTCATTTTCGCATCAACTTAAGAAAGTCTTTTATGGGTTATTATAACTTGTTTATGAATATTTAAACCCATATTCAATACTGATTCAAAAAATATTGAAAAACTACATATTTTTGCTTTTTATTTGAGATACCGCCATTTTACTTCAGATTACTTTGCTTTCGAAAATGAGTTACTGCTGTTGGCTTAAGTGTTTGTATAGAAATTTCCATACAAATATTTTCAGATACATTTTTGCGGAAAATCTAAAATTATAAAAATGAAACTAAAAGTAAATGCATTTTTCAATAATTTTATTATATTTAGGACAAATCAAGCACAAAATTGTAAATGTTTGGTCTACGCAACTATCGTATTAATATCATAAATATGAAAGTTTGTGGGTTTGGATGTTTGTTCCTCAATCACGCAAAAACTACTGAACGAATTTGATTGAAATTTGGCACACAGATAGTAGATAGCTTAGATTAAAACATAGGGTACTTTTTATCCCGATATTCCCACGGGAACGGGAACCACGCGGGTGAAACCGCGGGCGGCCGCTAGTATTTTATAACACTCAGAAAATACCTCCCTCAAAAAGAAAAATCGGTTGCTTGGCATTATATTTTGAGGGGATTTCAAAATAATATTAAGGTATGAAACAGCAGATTTTTTTTTCGTGATTTCAGAGTTGGTCACGTAGTAAAAGTTGTTCAGTTTGATGGTCCCTATCTACCATATTCGGCAGTAGGGGTATGTTTGTAACACGTTGTTTACAGGATAAAAATTATCCTATGTTCTTAGATTATTTATATGTCAAGATAGACAGTCGAAGCTACGACAGCGTTGAAAAAAATATCACCCAACAGTTGGGTGACCAAAACACGCACACATTGTCAGTAGTGTGAGCCGGCCATAGTTTTTATTACAATACTCTTTGGACGCGATGATGCTAAAAATGCACACCACCTTAAAAAAGTTGGCCTGTTTTGTTTAATACGTCAAAAGCCTAAGACTCTATCTAGACATATAAATAATCTAAGCCTATGTTATAACCCAGGCTTTAAAGTACCTGTGTACCAAATTTTATCCAAATCCGTTTAGCTGTTTTTGCGTCATTGAGTAACAAACATCCAAACATCGTAACTTTCACATTTATGAATTTAGAAGGATAGGTAAGTATATCCTATTCTTAGCAGCAGGAATAAATTATCAAACACAGCACACTGCGCTGAAAAAAAGATCTACCCATGTACGCAAATGCCGCCAAATGCCTTAGAATTGGCGCTCGAGCATCGCACACACACAAAGACAGCTCGCGCCGCTGCGTCACGTGCAAGCTCAACTACTGTACTCTCTCTATATTGTGCTTAGGCCCCTGGTCGCTAGATTGTTTTTAGTCAGATAATCAGCCTGCCGATTTCAATATGTTCGCCTCGTACTGTATTTCCTGTTGATTGCGCGGTCCGGCAGGTGTCGCTTTGGCAAGAGCACGGAGCCGAGGCTGTTAGACTCGCTGGAGCGCCTCGGGCTGGTGGTGTACACGCCCTCACGCGAGATACAGGGCCGCCTCGTCACCTCCTACGACGACAGGTCAGTACAACCACACAATATGCAGTAGTATAGGAGCTGCCATATAACTACTCGTATATAACTGAGCGCCTCGGGCTGGTGGTGTACACGCCCTCGCGCGACATACAGGGCCGCCTCGTCACCTCCTACGATGACAGGTCAGTGCAACCACACAATACATATTAGTATAGGTGCCGGCATATAACTACTCGTATATAACTGGGGCAAGAGCACAGAGCGCGGAGCCACGATTGCTGGACTCTCTGGAGCGCCTCGGGCTGGGCGAGATACAGGGCCGCCTCGTCACCTCCTACGACGACAGGTCTGTGCAATCACACAATACTCAGTAGTATAGGTGCCGGCATATAACTATATAATATAACTGGGGCAAGAGCACGGAGGCGCGGCTGCTGGACTCTGGAGCGCCTCGGGCTGGTGGTATACACGCCCTCGCGCGAGATACATGGCCGCCTCGTCTCCTCCTACGACAGGTCAGTGACCATCAGCCAATTTTAATGTCCCCACTGCTGGGGCACAGGCCTTCCTAATGGGTGGATAAGGAGGACGGGCCATAATCCGCCGCGCAGGCCCAATGCGGATTGGTGGGTGTTCACGACTGCAAAATGCATCCGAGACCAACCGCTTAACGAGCCTTCCGAAGCGCGGAGGAGCTCGAGATAATAAATTTTTGGTCACCCATCCCATGATCGCCCCTTGCGAAAGTTGCTTAACCTCCGCAATCGTCGGGCCAGGCGCTAAACCACTGTAAACCATCGAGCTCCTCAGGTCGGTACAACTGCACAATACATATTAGTTTTTGCCCGCGACTTTGTTCGCATGGACATTTTACAAAATCATTAGTACTTATCCTTAAAATGGTGGTAGAAGTCCCCGTTCCCGTCCATATACCTAATCTTATCCCTATTTGTATCCCCTTCCCTACACCATGAAAAGTCTACCTTCCAAAATTGTGTTTTTACCTTCAGTAGGGCTCTAATCGCACAATTAAATTTTCCTATACAAATTCCCACACAAACTTTCATCCCCTATTTCATCCCCTTAGGGGGGGGGGGGGGGAAATTTCCAAAATCCTTTCTTATTGCTCACCTACACTATGAAACTGTTTGTGTTTTTGAAAAATCGCCTGCCTTAACCAGGAATCGAAGCCACCAAAACGAAAAATTATTTTGAATTTATTTTTACGATAACCAATGGAAAGGGTTATTCATAAGAATTATGTTTTCTTAAAGAAGAACATGAAATTTAACATTTAAATTTCAATTATTAGGGGCCATCCATAAATTACGTCACACGAATTTCATGGATTTTGACCCCCTCCCCCGTCCTTGTCACAGCTGGTCACATTTGTGAGACGTCACATATTTTACAATTTTGCATCTAAAAATAATTATTAAATTAAAAACCAGTTCAGAAATTTGTTTTATTTCAATTTAAATGATTTTGAAATGTGACGTCACAAAATTAAGGACCCCTCCCTCCCCCTTAACGTGTGACGTAATTTATGGATGACCCCTTACAGATTGTATCAATTTGTATCGAATCGTATAAGATTTTTTTTAAATCTTTGAATGCAATTCTGTTTCTTTTTAAAAACAAAATGAAGTCGTTCTTTCAGTAAAATTTCCCATCTTCAATATTGAAGGTTCTTCCCCTCCGTGTGGCAAAGTTTTGGGACACCCTGTATACCAATATGTAACAATTTCTAAAACTGCAGGTACATAGTGCAATGTGCAGCCGAGTTCGACGGGGTCATAGTGTCAGGAGACAATTATAGGGACCTGATGCAAGAGAACCCAAGATGGCGCTTCGTGATTGAAAACAGACTGTTACCCTTCACGTGGGTCGACGATATGTTAATGTTCCCCAAAGATCCTTTAGGAAGGAACGGACCTTCTCTTGAAGCCTTCCTAAAATTTCCGCCTGAAAGTCAACACCAAATTGTAATAAAGTAAAAACTATCAAAATGCTCATTATGGAACTTTTATAAAGTGATAGTACAGATATTACATAGAGTGATGTGATACTAAGATAATATTCTCATGTTCGGTTTTCTTAAATTTTATTTTATAAAATTTTTAGGCTTATAAATTATTATTAGGCTATTTTGTAAAATAGCGTAATAATAATTTTATTTTATAAATAGGTTTTTTATTAATTCTTATAGTTTAGCCTATGTCAAATTGTTTATTTTATATAACAGAAGTTATTCATCGATTTGTTCAAAAAATTGGAATTGTGTTATGGTAAGGATTACTCGCGATTTTTTAATGATTTATAAAGATCTCGAGTATAGGCAAAATGTTGCAACTTTGCCCGATAAAATTCAAGTTTGCCTAACCTATCATGCGCAAACACGTTCGGAGGCGAATAGCGAGCTTACTTAGGCTGGCCACACACAGACGGAATCCCGTTACGGAATTCCGTACATACGTGATTCCGAACGCAGCAACTGCATACAAAATCTAAGGGCCTGCCACACACATGCGGGATTTTTCCGTACGGAATCTTCATACATTGTCGAAATTCCGTTTGGAATTCCGTCTGTATGTGGTCGGCCTAACACATGCGAGCTCGCTATTCGCCTCAACACGTGCGAGTGTGTGATTGCGGCAGGCAAACTTGGGATTTGCGGGCAAAGTTGCAGCATTTTACAAGCTATTGTAACATGTAACTGGGTTACAAAGCCAATAATTTTGCGAAGTTTTAAGGCCCAGCGTACACGTCGAAGAGCATTTAAAGTCGGATTACTAATCTCCCAGCAAAAATGTAAACAAAGAACTGTCACTGTCAAACTGACCTTGATTGTTACATTTTCAGATATTAACCTTTGGTCACTTTTATACTTTTTTAGTTTATTTCATAAATTATTGAGTCATAATAAGTATTGTCTTTCAGGGTAATTTTAAAGTAGGATAATAATTAGTAGTCGTTTTTTTCTTCATTAATATCATAACCATTTTTGATATTAAAAGTTGACTCAATAACTTAAAACTCATAACAATTATTAACAAAATCACTAACTTGGCATCTTCGCCTGTGCCCCCAAAACAAAAGACGAATGTTACTACTACAGCTACTCTACTACTCATATTAAATGAAATTAACCAAAGGTTGGATGTCTATGGTTTGCAGTTGCTTGCACAGCATCATAAAAATGTTTTCTACTATAAAATTGTTATGAAATATTTAAGTATATTACTGTTTTTTTGCCATAAAGACGACCTGCATGGTGCAGTGGTCAACATGCCGCTTACCACGCAAGAGGTCCTGTGTTCGACTCCCGGCCGGGCAGAAATTGAAATAATGAATTTTAATTTCTGTGACGGGTCTGGGTGTTACTATGTATAATAAGTATATATTTAAAAAGTATATAAGTAGTATATCAGTTTGCTTAGTTTGGGGCTAGATGACGCTGTGTGAAATTGTCCAAGTATTTATTTATTTATTTAAACTAATGACTTGGAATATTTATTAATATATTTTTATTAGGTTTGTGGTGAAAAAACACGTAAATGTTTATTTCTTGAGTTAGCAATATACTATTTCCTTTTCTGTAATTTTGCTCTGACAACACGTTTATTTACATTTTCGCTGGGAAATTACCAATGGCAGTATAATTTTGCTGGTTCACAAATCGTCCACCAGTCGGCGCACTACCACTAACTTGGCGCTAGTGTACATGTAGACCTGTCATTTCGTTGTTTTCTATGAGTTTGCTATCTTTTGGATGTTGGAAGCGATTTTATGTAAATACCGATTTTTCTTCCAACACATTTTGGTTTTCTTCAATCTTTAAATTGTTTACTGTCTAACTTCCTTAATAATTATTTATTAGTATCAATAATTTTTAGTTATAATTTAAAATAAATGGGAAAATCGAGGATAAATGTCCGTACTTGGTCCGTACAAAGGTCTCCAGCAGCAGTAGCGCCACCTAGCGGGATAAATTTTGTGACATCCCGCCATTGAAAATGAATGGACCTTAGTGTAAACTACAAGACTGTAGTTTACGCTAAGTAAATCAGTCTTTTCGCCGCGTCTCCACAGGTGTACGTTGGGCCTTTCACAAAAAAACTAATGATAATTATTTTAGGGCTGATTTTTCATTGCCCAGTTAAATCTTTATTCGTTTGATAACGTATTATGCCACCAAATTGAACATGATTGTCATATGTTTGTCAAACTTTTGTGTTATTCGGATTATAATTTAACTGACTGATATCTGTTATCAGAGGATTGAAAAATCAGCCCTTACACGAATAAGTTAACGCTGCTGCCATTTGCAATTTAAAAAAGTAATAATTTGTAATTGTTATTGTATTACATTTTATTTTCAATGTAATAAAATGTTCATGTCTAAAATACAAAAGTGTTGTGTAACTCATGTGAAACTTAGATATTTATGTGTACGTTACTTTTAGAGGCGCTGTGCATAAAAATATCATGTCAATAAAAATCTTGATAGATTTATATTTGTATGTATTATTGCTAAGAATTTGGCCTGTCTCTAAATTTGTTAAAAAAAAAGTTTTATTTTTTCAAATAAAAAGTTTTCTATAAAAAGTTCTTTTCATTTGGACATAGTTAATGAAACACATAAATTCAATTTACATTTTTTATTATTTTTGATTAGACCACAATCGGTATTATAAATTCGGGCCGATAATTTTAAATTATATTAAATAATCATGCTCACAGATTTTAATAAACATGCAATTACAAAATTATACGATCGTCGAATCCTTTAAGAATTGACTCTTAAAATGGTTTATCTAAATCTATATACATAATATTAACAAGCAAATTATTCTAAAAGTGCACTTATCGTTTAAATATATTGGCATTATCCTTATTATGAACTAATAATGTAAATGTACAACTGTGCTACAATTAAAAGTTTTGGGCAGAATTATTTCTTACATTGCTATTGCAGTAATAACAAATTGCATTAATAAACGGGACGTTTTGATAACTTATCTTACGTAATCAGTACAAAAATATCGCTATTTCCATTCGGATCAATTGAACCGACCAACTGGGGCCGTACCTGGGGGCTAACGAATCGAGCTTCGAAAAGTCTGCCGGGTTTCAAATTAAAACAGATAAATCGAGCCTCAATTGGGCGAAAATGGCGAATCCCATTTCATGATGTCACACGAACATCGTTATCTTCCAAATTACGTCAACAGAAAGTACAAAACGAAATTCCTTACTTTGATTTTTCAGTTCTAAGTTGAAACCGATTCAGATTTTTCGATAATCGATTCGTTAGCCGGTACGGCCCCTGGAAACTGAACAACTATTTTACTTCCCAACAGGACAACTATTTGGTTGATCGGTTGGGAAGGAAACGCATCAACTATTTTTGTTTTCAACAGCTCAACTATTTAGGTTCGTATCGTTAAAGGTATCGTAAAAAATTTTTTTTTTTTTTTCATATTTGGTGGGTTCGATTCCTGGATAAGGCAGGCGACATTTCAAAAATCTTTGAATACAGGGCCAATTATTTTTATTTTTATCTTCTTTCAGTATCTTTCCCTTCGTGTGGCAAAGTTTTGTGATACCCTTATTATATTGAAAATATTTGTAGAAGTTAAACTTCTCTAGTACTTTTTACTTCAGGGTATTAAAAATATAAAAGTTAGGTAACTTTCTCTAGATTTATGTGATCCTGGTATTTTTCTTTATGTACGGCAGTTTATTTCCGGTAAATTAGATATTTTTTTTGCTCGTAAAGTGAGCCCTAATACATCGCTTTTAGGGCCATAAACCGAGCTATAACAAACGCGTGCAATAATATATAAAACACTAGGTTGTTATAGAATTATCCCTACAAAGTTAAATTAGTACCTTATTGCAAGATCTATGCGAGTAAATAGAGCATTCCCAATTTAACCGGGTAATACAGTTTTTTTTTTGTAACAACAAAGAGGTTTTATGCCGGTTGTCACCGGCATTGAACCGGCACCTGGGGCCGTACCGGCTAACGAACCGATTATCGAAAAGTCTGCTGGGTTTCAAATTAAAACAGATAAATCGAGCCCCAATTGGGCGAAAATGGCGAACCCCAATTCATGATGTCACACGAACATCGTTATCTTCCAAATTACGTCAACAGAAAGTACAAGACGAAATTCCTTACTTTGATTTTTCTGTTTTAAGTTGAAACCCAGCAGACTTTTTGATAATCGATTCGTTAGCCGGTACGGCCCCTGAATTGTCATTCATATTCATTTTTGAAATAAATAAATGTAAGTCCTTAATTAAGTCAATCAAATATTTATTCATAATAAATATTTGATTAACTATCAAATGAAATAATAATTATCAAATTATTCATAATTTACAATATTTTGTTATAAAATATTAAAATATTAGCATTTTATCACTTAAAATTCTATGCTCACTCACCCCTTTGTTCGCAAAAATAGTCTTGCATTAAGCGTGTGAAAAAAACAAAAGAAAAACCTACGCGCCTTTTCCCATAATTGTCATATTTTGTTTTTGTCGTATTTGTTGCTGTGTGATAAATTACTTTGTATTTTCCTCGCAAATGTGTTGAAAAACGTCGTATGAAACTCGTGAGCTTTTGCTCATTGCACACTCGGCTGAGTTACGCCCTCGCCTGCGGCTCGGGCTGCAATGCAACCCACAGCCTTGTGTGCAATGAGCAACCTAAGCTAACTTGTTTCATAATGTACTATTACTAGACCATTCGATGAGTCTACACACATAACGGCGTTGCGGCGCCGCACCGCAGATTTGCCGCGCGGCACCGCGCGTTGTTTGAAGTGACCATTTTTCTGTGATTCGTGAGTATTAATACACGTGTCTCTGCGATGGATCGCAATAAGCGAATAGCGCTTTTGTTATTATGTAGACATTACGCCAAATTGAATAAACGACGACAGAGGAGATATTGGGTACATCCTATTCATATTTTGTAACCATTTGTATCAAATCTGTGTTATGATTATGAATGTATTAACATGTGTAATACTTTTATGCAAATAAATTATTATTATTATTATTATCCACTTAATAAATTTATAAATTCTGATGGAGTACTTTTCGCAAAATTATTAAGTACCTATTAAAAATAGAGATTTTTTTATACTTTAGCATAGACACCCCACACGTATAAGTTTGATGAAAAAAAAATGTTTTCGGTTCAGTTCAGTCCAGTCCCAATCGTTTACGATTGGAACTGGACTGAAAAAAAGTCGCCAAAGTGGTTCACAGAATACATCTACCTACTTAGTTTTAACTTTGTAATCCTAATAGTTTCGGAATAAAGTGGCTGTGTGTGACATACGGACAGACAAATAAACAGACATACAGACATGGCGTATTCATAAGGGTTCCGTTTTTTTCCATTAGGCTACGGAACCCTAAAAAGTCACTCTCAAGATCTTCTTTTAGTGTAAAGAAAGTTAAAATAAGGACTTTATTTTTACTGATTTGACTATCTATGGACAATTCGATATAAGTAATAATCAAGATACTGAACAGTACTTTTTTTCGGGATGAAAGTTACCCTAAACATAGAAACGGATTTTTGCATTTATAATATTAGTACCTAAGGATATTTTAAATCATAGAAGTTATTATTTATGAAATTACCCATATTTTGTCACATACAGAGAGTATGTGACAAAATATGGGTAATTTCATAGGCAAAGACCCTTATTTATTTTCGGTGTTTATTTGTTTTGTTTTGATTTATCTGCGGTGCCGCCGATTTTGGCGTTGCGTTGCGGTGCGTCGCCGCAATGCGGTTATGTGTGGAGGCCCTATTGGTTGTAAATGAAATGTCAATATCATCATTTAATAGAAAAGTCAAATAGTTGATCCGATAAGAATAAAGTCGCATACAGGGTCTCAACGGCACAACTAGTTGATCGGTTTAGTTGATCGGAATGGAATAAAGGCAAAATATAATCGAGAATCGGACTGTTCCCAGTAGTCTTACCGAGTAGTTTTACCATTGGGAATTTCCTTCCCCAATAGATTTACTAGTAAGATTACTGGGAATTTTGATCCCAGTAGACTTACCAGTAAAACAAAACAATACTCCCCTGTAGACCTCAGAAACGATTTCTTTTGATATTGTACATAAATTTTATATTTAATTAGACATGAAGTACCAAGACAACATAACCAACAAAGAACTACAATTTCGTTTTTTTTTCTGTTAGACAATACCCCGGAAACTTTAATTTTCTGTTAGACAATACCCCGGTGCTCTAGCTTATTAATAAAAAACAAAATAGCTTCTTGTTGGTTATGTTGTCCTGGTACTTTTTTACACGACTGCCCAAAGCAAAAAGAGTGTATGTGGTTATTCCACCATAACTTCTAAATGCCTGAACTGATTTGGGTAAATGGGTAATGGGTATCGTTAGAATCCTTACAGCATCCCGAGTGACACTGGCTATATTTTTTTTTAGAAAAAAAAATATATGGCGACTGTACGACGCCATTTTCAAATGTGAAAAAAAATTGTTTTTCTTCTATTATTACAATACTAGCGGCCGCCCGCGGTTTCACCCGCGTGGTTCCCGTTCCCGTTAGAATATCGGAATAAAAAGTATTCTATGTTTTAATCTAGGCTATCTACTATCTGTGTGCCAAATTTCAACCAAATCCGTTCAGTAGTTTTTGCGTGATTGAGGAACAAACATCCAAACCCACAAACTTTCACATTTATAATATTAGTAGGATGGGCACATTCCAAAACTGTATAATATGTCACTAAAATGTGTGAAATAAAAATAAATAAATTAAAAAAATATTAAAAACACGACTGCCCTGCCAAAAACGAACTAAAAAGTTAAACAACAAGTGTCATTGCAGTCGGGGGACCTCTTTGATCAAAAATTGTTCCATAATAATAAGGTGTTTTTAAACAAATTTGCTCATATTTGATTCATGAACTAAAGTTGGCACAGAAAATGTGCCATGTATCATTGGTAAACCTGTTAGAATATAATAGAAATAACTAAAAATCTCAAATAATACAAAATAAGGCACACATCTACCCTCTGCCTAATAATAAAAAATACAACATTCTTATAATAATCTCACTTTCCTTACAAACTGTGCATTACCACTGCAGTCTTATATTAATAAGCAAAATGTGTTCAAAATAAATTGCCTTAATACTAACATAATCGCTATTTGACTTTGGACACGAAATTTTCGCTTAAAGCTATACAAGATGATATTAGAAAATGTATTCTATCTATTAGTACTAATAGCTCATATTAGAATGTTTCCTAAAGTGCCACAGGGTTTATAAATTAGGAAGATTCGTTATACATTTTGGCACTACTTCTAAAGGAATATAGTTGATAATGACATTATATAAATAGTAGATTTTGAAGATCTTATTTAAAAGATTACAAATCACTTTTATTAAGGGCGCACCGAGCCTCCACCAGCGCCGCCAATCAAGAAAAAATCATTACCACGAAATAACTATGTTTAATAAAATTCTGAAAAGTATAAAAACTTATATTAGTTATAAACTATTTTTGTATGCGTTAATTGTTAGTTTAAATGTGTTCGTGTTTCTAAAATCTGGATTAATGTTAATCCAGATTGTAACTTCAGAAACACTTTTCAACCAGGAAAAAACGCATACAAAAATAGTTTATAACTAATACTAGCTATATTTTTCAAAATTTCATTAAACATACATAGTTATTTCATTGTAATGATTTTTTCTTGATTGGCGGCAACGCACGATGCACCCTTAAGGGTACCTCTTAGAATTAAAAGATTAAATTGAAAACTAGCAACAAGAGGGGGATTATCAAAGTATCAATTTTTATTTAAAATAGTTTGTATCGCCTCTCTTGTTTAAAAATTGTGCACTTATATTTTTTTATAAAACTTAATCATTTAAAATATTTAAACATTCACAACAACAAAATACAATATTGCAAAACATGAATGAATAAAAGATTAATTAAATAATTATAACATTTTATAGATTTTAATAAAGTATTGCAAATAAATAATGATAATAATAGTAATAACAATAATTTTTAATCCTACAATGCGATTAAATTGACAATGTACAATTGAAGTGACAAACTTCAGAGCGCTTGCTTTACAAAACTACCTATTTTAATTTGCATAATCGACGAAGCGCTCATGGCGGAACTTGATAGACTGATCGTACTCGATCATGTTTGTTAAGCAACGCTCGTTCCGGTCAGGTGTCGGATGGGTGACCGTTAAGTGGCATTACAACTGAGCGCTTCCGTGCTTCGGAGGGCACGTTAAACCGTCGGTCCCGGCTGTTGTCATCTGATAACAGTCGTTAAGCCAAGTTAGAGGCCTCACAGGCGGCTTGATAAACTCTAACACCAGAGGTGGCCACTATTCCTCATTCGATAAGAAGAAGAATTTGCATAATTATCTCTTTTCCATACATTCTCGTCTATTGTCAATTTAATAGCATTGTATGTTATTTTATATTATTATTTAATGCTTCAAATCCCCAACAATTCACTTTTTACTACTTTTAATCCAAAATTCAGCACCATTCTTATTGTTTACTTTTTTCTATCCCCGAGCGAAGCATAGACAAGACAGTTTTTTTCTACCTTAATAATACTTCTACTGTAATGCAGCAATAAACAAAGAAATCCACAAATCAATGCACATAAGTTTGAAAAAAGCTTTGGTAAAAAAATATATTTGGTTTGCAATGTCCTATGATTGAACCTGGGACCTTTACTATAATCACTAAACTAATGAAACACTCGGTAAAGAGTTTAGAGATCCTAAATTCAATGCCTGTCTATCCTTACTTGTCTTATTTACTAAACAGTTTTTGACAGTTGTCATACATATTTTATACTTAAATCATTACTTAAAAATAAGTTAGTAACTTTATCAAATTGTTATTACTTATTAACAATTTCTATTGTAATCTTTATGTGGAAAACTATTTGTTGTATTTTATAAATGATAAGTGACCACCTGCGACTTCGTCTGCATGGAAAGTTTTTTTATATCCCTCGGGAAAAGTACTTTTTTCTGGATGAAAGGTCCCTACGTCCTTCTCTGTATCACTGAGAACGTGTATGCAAAATTTCATGATGATCGGTTGAGAAGTTAAGACATGAAGGTGTAACAAACAAACGGAGACTTTCACATTTATAATATTAGTAATGATAAGGATTATTTCAATAAAGAGTTGAGTGAAGAGTGTTTACCAAATAGGACAAGTAAGGATAAGCAGACTATACAAGTACCATTTTCTTGCTTTCTTTATACCTATTACTCGCTTTTAGACATCTGGTCTAATTTCAACTGTTCCAACTGAAGTTGTCGTCGAATCGACCCGAGTTGGGTCAATATATTGACTTTCTTACCTTCATCGTTCGGTACTGACTTCAGTATGTTCTTCTGTACTATAGGCACTTTCCATTTATCTTCTACTTTCTTCATGGCTTCGCTCAAATCACTTTCAACTTTATCACCCTGTATTAAAGGAGAGTGTCGCAAAACAGGTATAGGCAATGAATCGTCAGTCTCTTTATTTTCTCTCAATTTCTCCGGCTTACTTTTAGGTCGTTCGTGAACTAAAACCTTTTCTGCATTTTTCTCTTTCCCTATATTCTCTATATCAAAGTCTAAATTGTCTTTGAAATTTAGATTCTTTCTCAAATATGTATCTACATCATAGTTTGGGGAAAACATCGTTTCTTGTTGTATATTTGGACTATAAAGTTTGTGGTTTGTGGAAAATTCATAATTTGTATTTCTCTCTGGTATACTTGGGTAGTAGAAGGGTAGTTTGCTTCCTTCGCTTCTAGAAGTTTCTGTGCGTTTCGGTAGAGCTTGGTGTAATAGAGGGGCTCGTTTGAGTTTATGTTCTTCGTAGTCTATTTCTTTTTGAAGTTCTGTGCGTTTTATGTCGTAATCCTTGGCGTCTTTTTTCATCTGAAAACATTTATTAAATTTTGAGATTTTAGCATTCACAATGGTATTTTTATATAATACTAAATATAATAGAAAAAATTTGTCGTCACCAAATCATTTTCTCTGACGGGAATCGAGTCACTCAGGTCAAGGTCACGGGTTCGATTCCCGCCCGAGAAAATGATCTGGTGACGAGTCGATTTTTTTTCTAGTAAGTATATTATTTAGTAACAATTTGTCGTTTTAACAAACGAATTATTTAGACAGATGAAATTCGAAATGTGTTTTTATAGTGACAAGGAACTCGCTATGGTTTTTTAAACCTTGAACCTATCTTTTTTCCACTAAGTTCTAAAACCTCACACTCACTGAAAGACAATAGTACTAAGGATAGTTGATTCGAAAATTGTTTTTTTTTTTCATTTTAATGCAATATTTTTTTATTATCAATGCAAAACCAAGATCATATTACGCAAGTCAAAAGTCGTGGGTTATATTCCCTATTGTGAGTGATCAAAGACAAGATGTATTTTCTAAATGAAAATAGAAAAAAATAATATAAAATAAAATATTAGTGTTGAAATTCTAAAACTTAATAAAAGTTTTTTTTTTGTATTAGTAATATGAATACACGCAGCAACATCGATATCCTTATGCCTACCCCGCTCAATTGTTCTTAGGCCCGTATTTATAAACCGCTCTCATCGTTGAGAGCTATCTTGAGAACATATCTGAGATGTTCCTATAAGAAGAGCATCTCAAGTATGATCTCAAGATAGCTGTCAACGTTGAGAGTACCTCAGTATAGTATAATAAAAGATAATAACTTTAATTACAGAGAAAAAAAATTGAATTGTAACTTTTCCAAGTGCGAGTTGGACTCGCGCATGAAGAGTTCCGTACCAAAAATCGGCAAAAAAAATACGTTTGTTGTATGGGAGCCTCCTTAAAAAATATTTTTATTCTGTTTTTAGTATTTGTTGTTATAGTGGCAACAAAAATACATCATCTGTGAAAATTTCAACTCTCTAACTATCACGGTTCATGAGGTACAGCCTGGTGACAGACAGACAGACGGACAGCGGAGTCTTAGTAATAGGGTCCCGTTTTTACCCTTTGGGTACGGAACCCTAAAAATATATATTTTGTAGAAATAAATACATAATATTAACATATTTTGTATATACATACAGCAGCATCGATATCCTTGTGCCGGCCCCGCTCGTGGTCCTGCGCCGCGCGCAACATTCGCAGTTGTTCTTCTAACCGGCGCATTTCTGCTTGCTCCAACATTCTGGAACAATTTCATATCGAAATTTTATATTAAAGGCCTGTTTTAGAAGTTTTCTTAATATTTATTGGACAGATAAATTCATAAAATTCTATCCATCAGGTTCAAAATGTACATTTCCCGTAATATTCTTACATCGGTTTCAAAAGGTACATTTCCCGAAATGTCCACTTCCCAAATTCCTTTTGAAATTTTAATTTCAAAAATTAACATTTACTCAGACAAAAAACAGAACGAATGTTAGTAAACTAAACTTTAAGTATACATTTTCTTAATAATTGTTCCACAAATACGTTAAAGTGAATTAACACCATTATGATATCACACTAGGGTGGGCCGTTTATGTATGGAATTTTTCTTCGATTTTTATTACGCAAGAATTATTAAAAGTTGCGGCTGATTACGTGGATTCAATAATAAGTGTTATTAGATAAAAAAAAACAGCTCTCTACTAACAGATATTTTAAAATTTCACTAATTATCACATAAAATTGCATGTTTTGATAATATTTTAGAAGTTTATCTTATGTATCCTTACTAATATTATAAATGCAAAAGTCCGTTTGTTTGTTACGCCTTCACGTCTTAACTACTGAACCGATCATCATGAAATTTTACATACACGTTACCAGGGGTACAGAATAGCGTTTAGTCGCATGCCTGATTCGCGAAATGGTACCCGAGTCTGGAAAGGACTAATTCGCGAATGGACTAATTCTTAAAAAGACTAATTCGTGAAATGGTTAATTCTGAAAAGGACTAATTCGTGAAATGGGTAATTCTTAAAAAGACTAATTCGCGAAATGGCTAATTCTCAAAAGGACTAATTCGCAAAATGGCCAACTTTTACCAATGCATGACAGCACAAACAAAACATTTTATTATGTTAATTATATTATGATATTTATAAATGAAATTCCAACAAAAACTGCTTTTTATTTACATTTAAAAGAAAATGATCAGTTTTTATTTTGTTTGTTTGTTATATTTATGAAATGCAAAAAAAAAACTGAATTTTATTTAATTTAAAATAAAATAATCAGCTTTGTTTACATTTCATTTATAAAAATAATATTCATAAACACAATAAAATGTTTTGCTTGTGCTGTGGTGGTATGCGTTGGTAAAAGTTGGCCATTTTGTCAATTAGTCCTTTTTAAAATTAGTATTTTTAAGAATTACCATTTCACGAATCAGTCCTTTTCAGAATTAACCATTTCACGAATTAGTTTTTTTAAAGAATTAGTCTATTCGCGAATTAGTCCTTTTCAGACTCAGGTGCCATTTCGCGAATTAGACATTATGCGACTAAACGCACATCAGGACATAGGGTATCTTTTATCCAGAAAAAGTAGTATAGTCCCCGAGGGATAGCAAAAAAGCTTTCCACGCAGACGAAGTCGCGGGCAGCCGCTAGTTCTAAAATAATTAAAATCGGCCCGACCAATAATACCAATGCACACGTATTTTGCAAGTAAACTCACTTCTCCCTGGCTTTCCTCTCTTCCCTGATCCGCTGCTGCTCCATTATTTGATTCTTCAACTCTTGCTGGTAGTAAAGTTTACGAGCTGTGGCTTCCTGTAAGTGAAAGTCAAATATTCTTTTTTTAAATAAGCTCACATAATAAGCATTTTTAATCGTCAATTCTTTTACCCTACCACCCATTACGACGTCTTTTAGCTGACAAGAAAAATGGGCGCAAAAAACTTATCAGCTTTATCTAATGGAACGATATTTACAAATATGTATATTATCGTTTCCAGATTTTATATTAACAAAGATTAACAAATGAATAACATTATTTGATTAGATCATTACTAAATGAGTTTAATCAATTAACAGGGTTCAAGCTAAATTCAAAGTTTGAAGTTATTATTCAGTCTAAGCTGTTACAAGAAAAAAAAAACAAACATACAATTCAATATGCGTTAAGATAGGTAGTCAGAAGCAGACCAATTCCCACTGGCAGAACCCGTTCACGAGCATGACGCATGAACCAGTGATATAACATTAGTGATGACTAATAAAAAGTTGATCGTAAATATATAGGGTTATTTGTAAAACACCAACAACTCCGCTGCGGGTAGATAAAAACAATATCTCAGAATTGTGACGTGCTACGAAAAATATAAAATAAAAATTTTAATTACCGTCTATAGCCTGTATTAATGATATATGTTTCATTTAATGAACAAAAAATTTTTTTTTTAATTACCGTCTATATTAATAGACGCCTGCATTAATAATATATGTTTCATTTAATGAACAAAAAAAATTTTTTTTTTGTAAACTAGTGTAATTAGTTGACGACCTCCGTGGTCGAGTGATTTGTACGCCGATTTTGAAGGTCTGAGGTTCCAGGTTTGATTCCAGGCTGGGTCAATTTAGAAAATGAACTTTTTTTATATTGTCTCAAGTCTGGGCGTTTGTATTTCCACCGTTGTCTATGATTTCCATAAACTTATTTTAGAATCAGAGCAGAGTTTGTGATGGTGTCTAATAATTATTATTAATTATTATTAATTCACAGTTTATTTAGATCATATTGTAATTATTAATTACCTTTTCAACTTGCATATTCCTCTGTTGTATGGCGTCCGCGTCGAATATGGACGGCATGTACATGCTTTGTAGCTTCTGGCTAGGTTTCTTCAGAACTGGCGATTTTTCTGTAACGTGGAAAAAAACAATTCAATATTATTTTTTCGTAAAAGTTAAGTTAATAAACAGTATCTGTGTTATTCATAATAAAATCAAACGCTAAATAAACCTATTTAAGTTAAAACTAGCTGCCCCGCCCCAGCTAGTAGCCCCAGGAGTTAGATCATGGTTTACGCACGATCTTACTCCAGAGGATGCTCTGGGTTGAGGCGAAACACGTGTAGAGTAGTCTAGTAGGGAATATGCATAATTTTTTTTTCACCTCTCCAGCACGAAAAGGGTGCTTTTGGCGCGTAAAAACTCGCAGCAAATTCGACTTTTGCTGCGAGCGTGAGGCAAAGTGCTTTTTTACCAAAAACTCGCAGCAAAAGTAAAAACTCGCAGCAAAATCGACTTTTGCTGCGAGCGTGAGGCAAAGTGCTTTTTTACCAAAAACTCGCAGCAAAAGTAAAAACTCGCAGCAAAATCGACTTTTGCTGCGAGCGTGAGGCAAAGTGCTTTTTTACCAAAAACTCGCAGCAAAAGTAAAAACTCGCAGCAAAATCGACTTTTGCTGCGAGCGTGAGGCAAAGTGCTTTTTTACCAAAAACTCGCAGCAAAAGTAAAAACTCGCAGCAAAATCGACTTTTGCTGCGAGCGTGAGGCAAAGTGCTTTTTTAATTTCTAACACCTTTTCTCGCTGGTAGAGGTGAAAAGTTGTATGTTTAACACGAGAGCAAATTTTTTGATGTCTCGTGCCTTTAAAGCACTCACTGTGCTCAGTAGTCTATATTAGAATCACTCGCTACGCTCGTGATTCAATTCTAGACTACTTCGCTAGTTCGTGATTTAAAAGTCAGCACTCACAGCAAAAAATGACTTTGCTCTCTTGTATAACAAATAACTATTTTGTATCAAAATCAAAAGTATAATGCGTGAGAAAATCAACTGTGATATTTAATAGTGACTTCAAGTTAGCACGCAGCAGCCCCCGCTGGAAACGCTCTATACAAAACGGTCATGATTTGTGACGTCACCCATCACGTTTCCGGCGCATTTATTATGGAGTTAGCCCTAAATTTTGCGTTTATTATTTCTTATTCGATATTTTATCTGACTGTTGAGTGCATTATATCCGAAAATGAAAAAAAAAGTTATTTTCCCCTGATTTCATCGCGTGATAAAACTAAAATAATACATTTTATTTTTTATTTTTCTGTTCCATCTTGTTTTTATATGTGTCCGCAGCGATCAAGCTCAAATTTATCAAAATCGGTGACTTATGCATATTCCCTACTAGCGACCCGCCCTCGCTTCGCTTCGGTGTAAAGTGGAATTTGACACCATGTATTATACATATAAACCTTCCTCTTGAATCACTCTATCTACTTATTTAAAAATCCGCATCAAAATCCGTTGCGTAGTTTTAAAGATTTAAGCATACATAGGGATATAGAGACAGAGAAAGCGACTTTTTAACCGATTTCAAAAAAGGAGGAGGTTCTCAGTTCGGCTTATTTTTTTTTTATACTATGTAGTGATTGGTGAAGGTGCAAGGTGTGTTGCTGTCTGGCTAAATTCAGGTATTGTGCACTGATATTTTGTGTGGTGCATGTGCATTTATTTGCGGGCGGTGCATCTTGCATATATTTTATGCGGAAGTAAGCTTATATTTCTTTTTCACAAATAAAATAAAAGTCATTCAAAAAATTTGACAGACAAACTAATGACAAATATTTTCAATATGGCGGGGTAATACGTTGCCAAATCAAACGATTAAATTTTGTGTAGGTATTGAAGAATAGGCCCTAAATTGTGTATTTTTTTTCTAACTCTTACCTAGTGGGTCCCCCATATAATACGTTGTCAAATCAAACGATTAAATTTTGGGTAGGCATTGAAGAATTGGCCCTAAATTGTCTATTTTTTTCTAATTCTTACCTAGTGGGTCCCCCATTTAATACGTTGTCAAATCAAACGATTAAATTTTGGGTAGGCATTGAAGAATTGGCCCTAAATTGTCTATTTTTTTCTAATTCTTACCTAGTGGGTCCCCCATATAATACGTTGTCAAATCAAACGATTAAATTTTGGGTAGGCATTGAAGAATTGGCCCTAAATTGTCTATTTTTTTCTAATTCTTACCTAGTGGGTCCCCCATATAATACGTTGTCAAATCAAACGATTAAATTTTGGGTAGGCATTGAAGAATTGGCCCTAAATTGTCTATTTTTTTCTAATTCTTACCTAGTGGGTCCCCCATATAATACGTTGTCAAATCAAACGATTAAATTTTGGGTAGGCATTGAAGAATTGGCCCTAAATTGTCTATTTTTTTCTAATTCTTACCTAGTGCGTCTAACGTTGTCAAATCAAAAAATTTAATTTTTGGTAGGCATTGAAGAATTGGCCCTAAATTGTCTAATTTTTTTTTGTATTCTTACCTAGTGGGTCCCCCAAACTTCTTCTCCTCTCGTCCCACCGCTGGGCAGACTGTGCCCACGTGGCGGGTTGTATGGGGCGCTCGTCGTTATTGACTACTGTGCGTGGGGATAATTCGCGCTCCGCTTGGGTTAGCTTACATTTTGACGATGATAACTGGTGGAAAAAAGATTTATTTTCAAATGCATTCATATTACATAAAAAATATACACAGAAAAGTAGATGACATTACATAAGGAACTTTTAATTTTCAAATTGTTACGGTTTATGATATGAGTGATTAAAAAATAAAACAAATATTTAAATACATTTATTATCATATTTATAATTAAAAGGTATCACCATCTCTGATGTTCCATCCCCGGTTGGGTCAATTTAGAAAACTAACTTACTTTGAAATCAAAGCAATGTCTGTAATAATGTCTAATATTTATTCTTATTAATAATTTAGATACAATTTTAATACCTGGGAAAGGTATTTTGCAAAGTTAATCAACCAGTCATACACACACACCAATCATAATATTATTTGACGTTCACCAGTTGTAATCCATAATTTAAGTCCGGATTTGAGAAGTTCTGTTCCGACTTTTTTGTTTGTTTGGACTTTTCATTTGGAAAAAAATAATTTCAGAGGTCTTTGAACATTTTGGCATAGTAGTAACCATATCTTTTTATTTTAACGGGGAATTAGCAAAAATATAGCGGCGCACGATGAAACCTGTGTATATCGAAAGGGGACTATAGATGAACAAAAAATGACATTTAATATAAAATCCTAAAGCGCAACGTTTCCGAGATAATCCATGTTAAAGAACCTGTACCTATAGATAAAAATCCAAACTTATACCCTGGATTATCACGAAAACGTTGCATTTTAAGACGTTATATCATATGACATTTTTTGTTCATCTATGGATCATGGTTATACACAGGTTTCCTCATGCGCCGCAATATTTAAGAAATCCCTGTCAAAAAATCAAAAATTATGGTTACCGTTATGTCAGCCTCTCATACTAAGAGAATCAAACCCTTTTATATTTTGTTAATGAAATATCCAGGCTTTTTGAGATAATTTTCTCAGACGGGAATCGAACCCGCGATGGAAGAGCATAGGACCGGACTTCTAAAGGTCGCAGGTTCGATTTCTGCCTGAGAAAATGATTTGGTGAGGAGACAATTTTTTCTAGTATGTTCTTTAGTATTTCATAAAAATAGCATTGTGAATGCTAAAATGTCTAATTTGAAAATAGTATTCTTACCTCATATAAATCTATGTCATCTGTTTGGACGGCAACTGACAAAGGTGTTCTGATGCTATCCACTTGCACGCCGAAATCCACCTTACTGCAAACATAAAATAATACTACTAAACGTACAGAAGCCCATCCGCGCGAGGACAATCAAATAATAAGCTACTCTCGCTGCACGGCAATAAAGTACAATTTCAAATTGCAGCGCTGCGTGCCTATTATTGTAAGCACCTCCGAAGCGCTTCTCTTTCTGTCGCGTCGCTCTGTCTCAACCGACACATGACACCCCTCGTGCGCTGGCTCGACTGAGTCAGCCGCGAGCAGTAGGCTAATACAAAAGTTTGAACGCGGAGTGAGACCCCCTGCTAAAGGTAAGTTTTATTCCTGTCACCGAGCTCTTTCCTTCTCAAGGGTAACAGATGGGAAATCGACATAATAAATAAAATGTCATTATCAGTTGTAGCAAGATCTGCTAGTACCAAAAGATAAGGAAAGAATAAACATTTATTGCGCTCTGTCATAGGCTCATATTCTTTTTCTTCTTATTTTTATTTTGGCAATCTACTTTCCTCTTGGAAGTAATTTTTGCCAGTGTCAAGTGTTGAATAGTTCAGCGGTAGATTGTTTCAGTTTACATTAAAATGCGAATGCATCGCATTCCAATGCTGCTTGGAGCATTTGGCACCAAGTATATAAGACAGTTTACTCGGTAAGGTCAGCCGAGGTAGCCACCACTACAATAAAGTCTCGGCTTCACACAACCAAGATCGCGCCTATTTCCATTATCCTAAATATTGTTCAGTGGCGTAGACACTTGTACCACAACAGTGCACCAATTTTAAGACACAATATCCACTATGAATCAATTTGCGATTAATTAAAATAGTCACTGAACCGAACTCGACGAAATAGCGCCAAAAAACTCTAGGCTCATATTATAGAATCAAACTCAAACTCAAATCTCTGCTTGAGTACAGTTAAAAAGGGATGGTGCTATATGCGATGAATAGCACCATCCCTTTCTAACTGTACTCAAGCAGAGATTTGAGTTCGAGTTTGATTCTATAATACGAGCCATTATGTTTGTACAACCCGCGCAGATAGAGAATGGGACTGAAAATAGCGGCTCACCACGCTTTCCACAATGAGTGAGAGAGCGATAGAAAAAATTCCCAACGAGTCACATCTGTTACTCGATGGGAAATTTTTATTACAAATTACCCAACCAGTTACACTGTTACAGAGGAAAATAACCTGTAGCAGTGTGACTGGTTGGGAAATTTCTAATAAAAAGTTCCCATCGAGTAACAGGTGTAACTTGCTGCGCTGGGAAATTTTTATTAAATAAATCCCAGCCAGCCACAGACGTCACAGTGTGACAGTTGATAGTGTGACTGGTTGGGAACAAATGGTTTATTTATTTTTATTTATTTATTTATTAGTTCTGTACACACACAATTAGAAACAGAAAAGAAACGGACAGAAGAATTGTACAAGGGCACAACTTGTTTCACATAGAAATTTCTTCCAGCAGGCCCGGGACAGGAAAGAACATTGAGAAGGGCAGATAGTGTGTACCTCAAAAATATATGATATATACTTAATATAATAATAAAAATAAAATAAAAAAGCTTTTTATTCCATATCTAGTAATTTCTTAAACAATTTATTTGTGTTAGTGTGTTAATGAACTTATGCTAATTTATTAGTATTTATTAGTAAAGTTTCAGATATGGATCCCGTCTGGGTATAAGCCTCCTCCATTTCTTACTTATTTATTTACTTAATATAATATTATGTATAAAATATACACATACACAAATGAATAAAATAATAATTAATACCTACATATAAATATACTACACAATAATAATATAGTGAGGACAGATGTAAATATAGATGAATCGAACAATGCAGCGAACTAAAATCTATGGAAGTGTAATTGCAAACAAATATTGCTTAAAAAATGGCACTACGGGGCCGACAAAGTACAACCCGCTCAGCTTTAGTCGGGCCAGCCACGCACCCGGTGACTGACGTTAGTGTTCTTTTCAATAAATTGCAGTTTGTATTGTAGAGAAAAGATAGAAAGAGAGAGTTTATTAGAAATGACGTCCTTTATAGTGAAATGGTGTAAAAGATGCAAAGAAGGCAGTAAAAAGATGGTAAAAGGCAGTAAGAAAAAACGTATCTTATTTTTTCGTTTAAGTATAGAAAATATCTATGAATATACAAATTATGGTCGCTAATAAGCAACCAGTGTTCAGACGCTTTGTGCTGCATAATTAAATGCCAGCATTTTTAGCTCTATCCACTTAGTTGTACTTTTCATGTGGTGCCATTTTTTGAGCAGAATGCTTATTCCATAGATTTTAATTCGCTGGAACAATGTATAAAAAAATATCCCGTTGTGTATAAAAAAAAATGTTAAGAACAAGTAGTTAGGTAATGCTCCTTTGCACGTTTTTGAAAAGAGAGAGCGTTTCACTGTCTCGTATCTCAGCTGGCAGCGAGTTCCAGAGACGGCATGTACGGAAAAGGAATAAGAAGCAAAGTCGGAATGAGGTGAAGGAAACTTAAGAATGGATTTTAGGTGGACTCTGCACGAGGTATTGGGTGGATGAAGAAAGGAGAAACGTTCACGGAGATAAGAGGGGTAAGCAGGGTTGTAAAGGACGTTAAAGAGCAGACGGAGGATTCTTACATTCCTGCGCAGACGTATAGGGAGCCACTTGAGTTCCTTCCGGAAGTTGGAAACGTGGTCGTACTTACGTAGACCAAAAATGAAGCGTATAGCAGCATTTTGAAGGCGCTCAAGTTTGTTCAATAGTAGCTCAGTAGCGTCTAAGTAGCAATAATCAGCATAGTCGAGAAGAGGTAAAATAAGTGATTGAGCAAGAGAAATTTTAGTGGGCAAGGGTAGGAAACTTTGGAGACATTTAAGGGAGTGAAGCGAGTAGTAGACCTTGCGACTGACGTCAGCGACATGGGTCGTCCAGGAAAGATAGGTTTAGTGTGAATATGACCGACGCCATTTTTAATCCCATTCTTTATCTGCGCGGTTGTAATAAAATTATTTGAACAATATACTCACTTGCTATAGGAATAATTACTTGCATAATTAACACTAGTTCTTCTCCGCTCAGGGCTCCGCCTCTCCTGCTCTAACAGTCTTCTCTCTCGCTCCCTCTGCTCGCGTTCTCTGTCTTCGCGAGCTCTCTCCCTTTCTTCTAGCTCTCTATCTCGTTTTTCACGCTCTCTTCTTTCCCTTTCTGCTTGTTCTTTGGCTTCTTGTTTCTTCTTGGCTTGCTATGGACAAAATATATGATTATAGACAACATTTTTCGCTTGCTTGTTCTATTCTCCTTACCAGATCTAAATATTATCCTTACTTGGTTCAACTTTGTGCTTATCCAGTCTAGGAAGCCTCTTACCTGATCTAAATATCCTTACCTAGTCCAAGGTTCGTAAGTCCACACACCGCTCCGTGGTCCATTCCCTAGCGCGCGTGAGTTTTATTTAATTTTGATATTGTAGTGAGAGGCAGATTTTAATATTGTATGCAATGGCAGGATAATTTTGCTGATTCATAAATCGTCCACCAGTCGGCGCAATACCACTAACTTGGCGCTAGTGTACATGTAGACCTGTCATTTTTATTTGCTATCAATTTTTGGATGTTGGTTGATAATGTTTTTCTTCCAACACATTTTGTTTTCTTCCATCTTTAATTGGTTTACTGCCTAACTTCCATAATAATTATTTATTAGTATCAACCATTTTTAGATATAATTTAAAACGCGCCCTGCTGTCAGTTTCCGCTACTAAGGTCTTGGTGAGATCTTCATTTTAGATGACATTTGTCAAATTTAAGTTTAACAAATTTAAATTTGACCACTGTCACGTTAAAACGACAACTGTCAAAACGGGCCGCGCCGCACGAGACGCGCAACGCCCCGCGAAAATTATTTTTGAAATTCAAAGAGCAAATCACAGAGTTATAGCCCTTACACTTTTAGTCGTTGCGCTAACTGTCTAAACGAACGGCGGCTTTTTCGCCAACAACAAACGCGATGACTTACTGTATGAAGACTCAGTAGGTTGTGGTATCCTGCCGGTTTTTATACGTAAGCGCGGGCACAGAATAACTAATAGTACAAGTACAGAAGCAGCACTCCGCAAAGTAGGTAATTTAAATAAATAGCGACTTTTGCTCCAACACAATAAAGATCAATTCAGGGGGCGAATTGGCTTTGGTTAAAAAATAAAAGGTATTTTTTTTATTTTTTTTTACTACAGATTAGGCCAATTTAAGAAACTAATTTGAATATTTTAACATTTGGTCCCGTATTTATTTTTTTATAAATATATTTGTCGAGCGGATATGGTCAACCGGAATGACGTCATTAGTGGCATGAAAGTTTAAGAAGAAAACCTTTGCCATCTACTTATAGAAAAAGAAAGGCCAAGTGTCATTAACTGTCATAATGACTTTATGGTTGTTTGTAAACAAATAAGTTATAGTTAATATTTCTTCTATTTTATTCATTTAATCCAGTTGTGACGGTTCTAGCCTACCTTCTTAATTTGCCGCAATAATTTTTGAGGTGGTAAAATTATAATAAAAATGCTTACCAGTGGAAACTCTGCTGAAAAACTTTGTAAAAACTGACACGCCCAATCTACCCAAATTGCGAAATGTATTGTATGTATTGTGTCTATTTTGGATGTAGGCTACATGGATGAAATTGTAACGATTGCTTGTGGACTGATAAATTTGCAGGATAACATAATAAACATTGTGAAAATATGTGCATACTTTATTTCTATTTACAAACATTTAATAGTAGGGATGTGGAAAAAATTACGAGATAAGTTCATCGATATTTTTCGGGCGATATTAAATACTCTGATATATCGTTAGATGTTTTTACAATAATTTTTCCAAAACATTTTTTTGATAATTACGTATGGATTCTAATAGTCGACACTATTTTGTCACTGGAGCATTTTGATTTTTTCCAACTTTGAGTCTTAAAAATCATCGTAAAATTCGTCAAATCGAGCCAAAATTTCGCGTAGGGGTTTATTTTGCTATTTTTTATGTTTTACAATACCTTAAAATTAGAATCCATTACTTAGTCATCGTCCCATTTCATGCCATTTTTTTCTGAGAAATATTACCTATATCGATATTTTTTCACTTCCACCTTCCACCATCCCTAATGCCAAGTTCATTGTCAAAATTGTCTTTGCACTTTTTTCTTTTTTTTATTATGGCTGGGAGATCTGTATGTGATGACGTCATATGAAGGTCATTTGAAGGTTAAAGCTTTTTATTGAATATTATAAATATCTTTAAAAATATAGACTTATTTTTAAATTTAATTAGTAGACACTGTACCGAAAGCTTATTCCTCGAAATGGTTTTGAGATTTCCAGTCATGTTCAAAAAGTTATCAAAGCCAATTGTCTAATTCAAAAAATCTATCGCAATCGCTTTCATTTGACAGATGGATGTGTCACATTGCTGCATTTCTTTGGTAAGTTTTTATTTGTGCCAAAAAGAAGCTTCAATCTGTTACATCCTGAAAGTGACTGCGATAGATTTTTAAATTAGACAATAGAGAGGCAGGCGTGCTCTTACCTTTTCTAACGACACAACGTTAGGGTTGTCTTCCTTTAAATGAACTGCGTAGCATATAACATAATGTGAAAAACGACAATTAATTATTGTTTTTTTTTTATTTTAACATCCATACACTACATTGTAATGTCGATTCGACATTGTTACTATTATTTAAAGAGACAATACCTACGCTACGCAGGCAGTAAGGTGCCGCGCGACTACACAGGCGGGCGTGTGGCGGCCCTTTGCTCACTTGTTCGTTCGAACGAACGGCTAGCGGTAGGTACTTATCGCGCGACCGACGAGCGAGTAAAGGAGGCCTGGCGCGAGGCCGTCGTACAATACTTCCAGGCGCGGAGGTACGGAGCAATATGATCGAATCTGCTGCCTCGCGGCGCGTCGCCAGTGTGTGAATTGCCTTACGCTTACCCAGTCTAGAAATCCTTTTACCTGATCCAAGTATTCCCTATACTGCTGTTGCCGTATCCTCCTGAGCGTGTGCCTTCTTCGCTCGTACTCCCCCAGCCCGAACAGCACGTCGCCCGAGGCGCGCTCGCTGCGCACCAGCGGGTTGTTGGGGGAGTACTCGCCGGCCCTCAGCATCACGGGGAGGCCGAGGTAACGCTGGGGACAAATGAAATGATGTTAAGCGAGTTTGGCGATGGTCGGGTATGGGATGGGTGACCATCCTACCTATGAAAAAATATCAGCTTTTTTTCAGACATTCCCCATTCATAATCACATTCCCCATTCATAATCACAGCCCGGTCAAAGACCCTAGAAAGCCAAGTAAGCCGAGTAAATCCACATGCAAATTATGCATTTACATTAGAGGCAGGTTCACACGAACGGGCGCTCCTTTGTTGAAACTTGAAATCTATGTTTGTTGTGTAGGATAATCGCATAAATCGGATCTGTTTCAAAAATCCTAGTATGATTGCAAAAAACCTGGATAATTAGAATCTGAGAAATTTTTTGCAATCGTCCCAGTAATGTTTAGGATTTTTACAAAAATCCAGCGTATCTTAGGTAAATCAAGAATGACCATAATTTTGCGCGCGCGTTGACGTTATGGACCAGATGCTCTGATTGGCTAACGGCTTCCTATAGTCCTATAAGAAGAGTAATGTTGTGACTAATCAGACTAAATCTACTCTTAGATTATCCGATCAGCATTCAAATTTCCAATTGTCCGAAACTGGGATCAAATCATAATTTTATTTGTCTGAACATAAGAGTAATTTGGGATTGGGATTTTTACAAAGACCCTAAAAATTTCTCAGAAGATTGTGAAAAGCTATCTTAGGTTCCAATTATCCGATCCCTTACAATCGACCTAGGATTTTTGCAGACGATTATACGATCCTATACACATCGACTTTATCTAGGGATACAGGTGTTATTTTCATACAAACGAGGTTACTTTGAGGCCTTGGTTTTCTGCCAGGGATGTACCGTGCTGTAATCTGATGATGGTCATCCAAGGACTGAATGGAGTAGATTCAGATCGCTATACACACCCAACTGATCTGATCAGCATTCTAAAAGATTAATGGGTTAGAGTTCTCAGTTTGAGGATTTCCATACATTTTCATGCTGTTTTCGCGGTTTTTTTAAATTCCATCCATCCATTCCGTCCTTTACGTTTTTAGAATGCTGGTCAAATTAGTTGGGTGTGTATAGCGATCTGAATCTCCTCCATTCACTTCCTGGATAGCCGTCATAAGATCACAGCACAGTACATCCCTGGCAGAAAACCAAGGCTTCAAAGTTACCTTGTTTGTATGAAAATAACACCTGGTATCCCTAGACAAAGTTGATCTTGTGTATAATTTTAAATTAATAAACAAGGGGGATTTTTTATGCATCCGGCAATATTGTACCTACATATTGGTTGGTAGTAATCCGGACATGATGTCCATCGAACTAAAAACTTTTATTGCATAACGCCCTGCATTTTTTTTAAATTATTATGACAATATAATCTGAGTGTAGACACCCTCTTAGTTACGATCACTTCGTGTGAAGAAGCAATCAATCGTGTAAAATTAACCACTCAATTATAGACTACTTTGTACACAACATTCTTTACCGCCGGTGGGTCGAAAAATTGCACGCGAGATGTCTATATAGATATGTCAACGAGGTAATTATAAGTAGATTAGTTGGATTACTTATAAAACAACAAAATTAATAAAACAATGAGGAGTTACTAAGTATCTATTGATGTTAACAAACATTCCTTTTTATGCACAAGGGGGTAGAGCTTAGCTTTCACCTAACCTGCTTATGATAAGTGACGATAAGGCCGAAGGTGGAAGCACACTACACCAGAATCCTCATCACTGAGGAACTGACTATCTTACCTCTAACTAACGAAACAACAATTTTTAAATTGTTATCAGACAAGACAATAGATCATCGAAACTTTACCTCTTTCCAGGGCTGGAAACCGGTTTCTAATTAACCTGGTTAATTTCGATCTCAAACAGGTTTTTTCGTAAGTGTTCACTCGGAGCGGAACCGATTCGCGAGCGATATTGCTTCTGGGATAAACCTGGTTAATTCCACGACGCGCGTGAATAGTGCAGCGATATATTTTGTCTATTTTTATCTGCGGGCGGGATTTATCCCAGGTTTATCCCAGAAGCAATATCGCTCGTGAATCGGTTCAACACTTACGAAAAAACCTGTTTGAGATCGAAATTAACCTGGTTAATTAGAAACCGGTTTCCAGCCCTGTGGCCCTACCATGAGTTGATGCAAACTGTTTACGTTACCGTAAACTATCGTTTTCTCTCTTTCACTCGCATTGACTGTGAGCGTATATCCGATAGTTCACTGTAACGTAAACAGTTTGCAACAACTCATGGTAGGGCCACAGGTCTTTCGTTTCGTTGCTTTGCATCGGGTGGGCGGAGCGAACAAAATCATTTTGGTATTAACCAGGTTTTGGGAGCTGAATCAAAACCAAACCGGTCTACGAGCTTAATCAGAAATAATACCGGTTTCGACGAGCAGAATCGAAATAAAAACGCTTTTTTCAAAATGTATGAAGCTGCGCGAAACCGGGTTGCAAATTTTAACCAGGTTTTCCAGCCCTGCCTCTTTCGAAGATCTATTTTCTATTTTACAAATTACCTACTTACAATGAAAAGAAAAAACCTAATAAATAGGTAATGGAAGAAGAGCTCGGTGGCGCAGTGATTAACACCTGGCCCTGCGATTGTTGAGGTTATGCATCTTTCGCAAGGGCCGCTCCGGTCATGGGATGGGTGACCAAAATTTAATTATTTCGAGTACCTCCGTGCTTCGGAAGGCACGTTAGGCCCACAACGCACTAGCGGCAGGCCGCAATGCGGCGTGTCGTTGCGGCAGGCCGCACTTCAATTTTTATATGAAACCGCTTGATGCCAACGCACTGACTTGCGACCTGCCGTCAACCGCTCTGGTTGTCTTGGAGCTTCGGTGGGCCGCACCGGTTGAATGTAGCGGCGTGCTGCAACCCCTCCACGCACTCAGCGCGGTACGCCGCAAGCGCTCCCCACAACCCGCTGACCGTTCGGCCGGCCAGTTAAGTCAGTCATCGCTAGACATTGTACTATGCATGACCATCCAAAATCGACGTTCATTTTACGAAGAAGCTTCGACGTCCACCATATCCAATACTTCTAAAAGCACTGACGACGAAATGCGGCAGGCCGCTACAGAACCAAGAAGATACGGATGGCCGGAATGCGGCGTGCCGTTGCGGCCTACCGTACTTACTGCGGCCTGTCGCAACGGCACGCCGCGACGCGGCCTGTCGCTATTGCGTTTTAGCTCTTAAACTATTGGTCCTGCATTGGGCCGGCGTGGTTACGGTCCATCCACCTATAAAGAAGGCCTGTATGTGCCCCAGCAGTGGAGACATTGAAAATAGCTGATAACGAATGTAAGGGAATAAAAAAAGCTAAAGCAATAAAAAAACGTCAATATATAGGGTCCAAACAAAGTCCACTGGCAACCGTTGTCTTCTGGATTACCTAGATACGTTTGAAGGCCAACTTATAGGATAAGTTTCGAATGTTTTTGTAGCGAACATAAAAACATTTATGGCACAGTAACATTGATATCAATCGGAACTTGAAATTACCGGTTTAACGGAAAAGTAACTATGTATTAGGCAATCACAAAAACTAAAACATAAGTATTCAGTTTCACTATGTTTATTCATGAAGAAGTTCGTGTTAAGGTGGTACCTTGAG
This sequence comes from Agriphila geniculea, assembly GCA_943789525.1. Lineage (NCBI taxonomy): Eukaryota > Metazoa > Arthropoda > Insecta > Lepidoptera > Crambidae > Agriphila > Agriphila geniculea. The sequence goes on along the minus strand of OX038894.1, from coordinate 5,274,116 downwards.
CGAAAGTGGCGCCGCGATGAATTTTATTTAATATTATAATTCTAATACACAATTTTAATAATGATTATTGTGGAGATTTTAGGGCCCACAGTCTAGTACTTTTAGACGGTATGGTTACATTCCCTAGTAGTCACTGCTAGAAGTAGATAGAAAAACTGCTAAAAGTGGCCGTTTTTGACACATTTGCTATCTACTTCTACGAATGACTACGAAGGCATGTAGTGATACCTTCTAAAAATACTAGACCATGGGCCTTAAAATTTCTACGATAAACATTATTAAAATATTTTTCTATTAATAACTTATTAAATAAAAACCTCTGAGGGCGCCACTTTCGGTCATACAACCGCCTTAATGCAAAAGCCGGTGCGATCAAATCACTTATAAGTGATTGGTACCTACTAACTGTTAAACAGTAATTGCTATCCTTTTGCAAAAAGGAATCTTCATAATTAATAGAAAACAAGTAAGCACTGTTTATGAATCTGTCGAATTAATTCCATTTCGAAACCTCATTGACAATATAGCACAACTTCCACGAGCGACCTTGTAAATGTTACCATACAATTAACACAAATCGTAGGTTTTGATACAATCTTTGGGCTCGCAAATCCTTGGAAACAACTTGCGGCTAAGAAACTTCACTAAATGGTCTAAAACACGCGACAGGATGGCATACTTTGACAATTAATATGATCGCGATTTACCACCTGACCTCATTCCTGGATGCCCTTCAATATCAGACATTAATGTCCCCCACAGAGGAACATAGGTCTCCATGGATGGGGGAGGATGGGTGGGTCATAAAGCCAAATCCACCACACGGATCAAACTGGGCAAATCGTAACTGAAGTATTACACATACTGTATGTGACATACAGCAACTTTCAGTATTTTTAAATACTTAGAGCAACTTGAAAAAATTAAAAATGTTGGAAGTTGCTCTAAAATCTGGAATACCAACTTCAGTTGATTGTATTCTCCCAATAGGGAATGCATAAGTCACCGATTTTGATAAATTTGAGCTTGATCGCTGCGGACAAAAAACAAGATTGATCAGAAAAAATATATATTTTAGTTTTATTACACGATGAAATCAGGTGAAAAAAACTTTTTTTTTTAATTTTCGGATATAATGACGATATAATATCGAATAATAAATAATATTTTGTATGACACATATGTACTTAAACCTAAAATTTAGGGAAGTAATTGAAAATTCTTGGCTAACTCCATAATAAAAGCGCCTGAAACGTAACAGGTGACGTCACAAATCATGACCGTTTTGTATAGTGTGTTTTCGGCGGGTGCTGCTGCGTACTAACTTCAAGTAACTACGAGAAAAAAACGCAAGAGAAAAGTTTTTATATTGCAGTTGATTTTCTCACGCATTATACTTTTGATTTTGATACTGAAAAAAATGATACATATTCCCTATTGCTATTTGCTTAGTTGCTATAAGTGGAATGAATGCTTCTAAATGCGTGCTGGTTGCTAGCTAATTAATGCAAATGCTGACGGGACCAAAATCTTAACGTGCCTTCTGATTCCAAAGCACAGAGAAGTTACAGATAATAACTCGTGGATCTCACCTCTGTCCAGAGAAAAATCACTTTATTCCATTCAGATCTGGATATTCATTTGTTTTCACAATAAAGTTTAAAAATACCACCACTACACTACAATCCACAAAGCTCAAGTCACATAAACTTATCACATTCTTAACACTTTTTTAAATAACGTCCACACTGAAAGTCCGAACTTACATTTCGTTGGAAACCTTAGGTCACAAGCGCCCTCCGTGAAAGTTATTCGGCAACTGAGCTGAAGACGTGAAAATGGGTTAAAATAAAGAGTGGTGGGTGGGCATGGGTATACGGTGGATTGCATGTATTATATTTTTCACGATATGCTATTGGGACTTAAATAATTAAGTGTTAATACCGCACTTTTATTATTATGGTTCTCGACATATAAACAACTGTTTCTCATAACATTATTTACTGTCTATCAACATAGCAGTACGAGTATGTAGCAAACAATTAATTTTATTTACTGTACCTATACTGAATGAATGGCTATAGCATAGCACTACTGAGTTAAACGTTTGTTTGTACCTTCTATGAAAAATAATTTTCTATCTCTTTCTTCGGCAAGCTTAGTTTCAAGACAAGAATTTCCAAAACTATCTCTCTTCAAACTTCGCTTACAATCATTCATTGTCATGTCACATATATTTTCTTTTCTTTTCTTACTTAGACTATATGAATACATTAGTATGTATTCAACATCAAAAAGGTAGCTTTATTTATAGCCATACTATTGTATATATAATACAACTGAAATTTCGTACGATTCGCGAATATTACGGCAACACGCAATGCCTTCTACACAGAAACAGTTTTCAGGTGGGGTTTTATGACTTAATCGTAGAACCAACCCCAATACATTAAATTGAGTTTCGTGTTTCATTTCACGTTCGCAAAATTGCTGCGATTGATTAAGTTTGACTTAATGATAAGTCAAATGTCAATGATGACATTTGAACAACGATCTTATTATAAATCGTTACAAATGTTGGGAGAACCAGGAAAAAAAACAGAATGCCCCAGCTTACAAAATGTGCAAATTGACACGTACAATTTTAGAATTATGTTAGCTATAAACATGTTTTGAGATGGGACTGCAGACTAAAGGTGTACCTACGTTGGATTATTTTCTAAATACACCTGCCCACCTACTCAACAGACCACTTTTCTATTCGTTCGCTATCATAAAGCTTAAAAATAAGCAATCAGACGATTAAGTCACACGTCGCAAGTTTATGTAAATCACAGACATTGTTGTAGGTATGGAAATGACAAGTCTACGACACGTACTTTTAGATTTTATGGCTTACTTTTAATTTTTAAGTTAGCGAACGAATAGAAAAGTGGCCATTTGAATAGCCCTCCTGATTTGACAGCTAGCTAATTACATGTGCGTTTATCATTTCACAAAAAATTTTAATTTTGCGTTCATCTATTCTATAGTTTATAACGCTGCTCATAGTTTGGTAACTTAATATAGCTAATTATAATAAGTTACCTAGAAATAAGGGCGGCCTTATCACGACAGTAATTTGTCTAATGTTTCGCCGACAGCCTCACCCTGCCACTCCTAGGCCAGACGCCCAAACGGTTCCTGTCGACACACCCATTTGTTACTCGGTTAAAAAATAACCACCATAGAATAAATAATAGTATTGGCTTTTTCTCCTCGCTCGACTACATCCGTGTGGAAATTCACTTCCCGTGAGAAATTTGATAACTCCTTTCTTAGCGATGTCTACGTCTAATCTTTATGCGCCTCAGACTGACCCCGATCCGTCCAGTAGTTTGAGCTATGTGATCATGAATCTTCAGGACATAGTATGACCCTATAAGTATCTATTTCAAGGCTGGCCAATAAAATTTACAGGTGGGCAAAATTTTTTAGACTGTGGCGGCGTCGGGCCACAACTTTTAGGTTTTCATCAGCTGGAAGCGGTGTCACAGTGCGCTGGTCAACCGGCCGATTGCTGGCGGGCAAATTCAAATACCTTGGCGGGCCACTTAGTTTTCTTTATAGAAACAAAATATTTTGTGAATTATTTAAAAACGAAGGCGTCTATTAAGGATATCGAAGAAATTATTTATTAATGTTTGTGAATCGATAAAAATTGGAATCCATTTTTTATCGATTCACAAACATTAATAAATAATTTCTTCGACGCCTTAGTTTTGAAATTATTCACAAAATATTTTGTTTCTATTAAGATAATGTGATTTTATCTATCTATACATCTAGATACTTATAGAGTCATACTATGTCCTGAAGATTCATGATCACATAGCTCACTTTAATCGTGTTTCTTAAAGGTCCAGTGTCCAGTTTTCTGAAGTTTCTTAGGGCAGGGGAATGAGGTCATGTGTTGCAATACACACAAAGTCTTTTTTTATTGGTAACTGGGCAGACATTTGACCACCATCTTGCTTGGTAAACAGGATGTGGTCTAAGGTGTAGCACGCTTGCCCAGGAAATGCCTAAGACAATAAAATAATCTGGTTTCCATACAAATGTCTCAACAGCTGATCGAGTTTTGTATGAAAAGTCGATATTTTTTGTCGTTTTCGGAAAAGTCGTAAAAATGATGTTGTTTATGATGTTAGTAATCTACTCCTGCGAGGTTGTTGGTGTTTTACAAATATCCCTGTAGCTAGAAAAATAGGTAGCCATAGCGCGTTGGAAAGGTTCTACGTAGACTAGGCTGCGGCGAGATTATCTATCTCGACCGATGGACGGTCTGGTGAAGGTTTCGGCAACTACTGGACGCGGGCAGCACAAACCAATCGTCGTGAAGATCCTTGGGGAAAATCTTTCTTTGCCCAAGAGTGGAAGACGTATGTCTTACACGATTATGATGATCACAACTACAGATATAACTTTGAGAATGAGGATTATATCGAAGACTTTTTACAAGAAGAAATTTTCAAACTTACAATACAAAAGAATGATAGAGAAACGGGCGTTCATAATTGCTACGTTCAGCTGTAGAGCCGCAACTAGGGCTTGCAAATATTCGATGAAATCCAATATTCGAATATTCGAAATTTTTTAAGGAGGTATTCGAATATATTCGAATATTATTCGAATAATTCTGTAAAATAAAACAGATGGTCGCAATTATTAAATATTGCTTATTTTTTCAAGTTAAATCTAAGTTAAACGCTTTGTTTAATGGGACGCATTGTGTAAAAATTATCCTCAATTGACTTTTTTGCCTTCACCCCACGTTTTTAGTTTAAAAATTTCTTTGTAGAGCGATAAATATTTAAAGGGGAAATTATTTTGTATTTATTAGTCCGTTTTTCTAGTTAATTTTAAAGGCATGTTTTGATTTCGATTTTGATACTTTTTAGTTCATTTTTAAAACGATTGTTTTTTGGTTTGATTGTCAGCAAATGTTTATTTTTTGTTTTTTAGTCTTATCTGTGTTTTTCTCGGGCTTTTTCCGGCTTCATTATTAGACCAGGGTCTAGTACTATCTCTCATAAGAATACATGTCAAAACGAATCAAACGAGCCCAAACTTGATGGGGTTGTAAGGTATTATTAAAGATATCCTGTACCCTTCTTTCGGCTCCATCACCAGACCACGATCTGGATCATCAGATCTTCGACACTATTTCCCAACAGATACTTGTCAAGACAAATCAAACGAGCCCAAACTCTATGGAGTTGTATGACTTTATTAGAGAGTTCCTGTGGCCTTCTTCCGACTCAATCACCAGACCCTGGAAATCATCTTCCGTCAAAGTACTAGTCAAGACAAATCAAACGAGCCCAAAATAAATGAAGCTGCATGGTTTTATTATATATTTTTCGTGATTTTCCTCCGGCTTTATTATCAGACACAGAACATTATTTTCCCAACAGGGTACTTGTCGAGACGAATCAAACGAGCCCTCGATGGATATGTATGGTTTTATTACAGAGTTCCTGTGATTTTCTTCCGGCTCCATCATCAGATCTTCGACACTATTTCTCAACGAGTTATTGCCAAGACGAATCAAACGAGCCCAAACTCGATGGATTTGTATGGTTTCATTACAGAGTTCCCATGGTTTACTTCCGGCTCCATCATCAGACTCTGGACACTATTCCCCAACAGAGTAATAGTCAAGATGAATCAAATAAGCGCAAACTAAATGGAGTTGTATGGTTTTATTACATAGTTTTTGTGGTTTTCTTCCGGCTTAATTATCAGACATTGGACACTATTTTCCCAACAGAATACTTGTCGAGACGAATCAAACGAGCCCTCGATGGATATGTATGATTTTATTACAGAGTTCCTGTGATTTTCTACCGGCTCCATCATCAGACCTTGGACACTATTTCTCAACAGAGTTATTGGCAAGACGAATCAAACGGGCCCAAACTCGATAGATTTGTATTGTTTCAATACAGAGTTTCTGTGGTTTTCTTCCGGCTCCCTCATCAGACTCTGGACACTATTTCCCAATAGAGAAATAGTCAAGACGAATCAAACGAGCCCAAACTAAATACAGTTGCATGGTTTTATTACATATTTTTTGTGATTTACTTCCGGCTTCATTATCAGACCCTGGACACTATTTCCGCAACAGAGAACTTGTCGTGACGAATCTAACGAGCCCTCGATGAATATGTATGATTTTATTACAGAGTTCCCGTGATTTTCTTCCGGCTCCATCATTATACCATGGACACTTTTTAGGGTTCCGTAGCCTAAATGGCAAAAAACGGAACCCTTATAGATTCGTCATGTCTGTCTGTCTGTCTGTCTGTCTGTCTGTCCGTATGTCACAGCCACTTTATTCCGAAAGTATTAAGACTACACAGTTGAAACTTGGTAGGTAGATGTATTATGTTAACCGCTTAACGAATTTAATATAAAAATAAGAAAAACAAAAGATTAAGGGGGGGCTCCCCATACATGGAACTGAAACTGAAAAAATGTTTTTTCTTCAAACCAACACGTGTTGGGTGTCTATAGATAGGTCTTTAAAAATGACATTAAGGTTTCTAAGACAACTTTTTCTCAAAGTCAACCGTTTGAAAGATATTCACCACCAAAGTGGTAAAATGTGTGTCCCCCCCCCCTTCAACTTTTGAAATAAGAGAGTGAAAAATCTAAAAAAAATATATGCTGTAGATCTTAATAAAAACTTTCAACCAAAATTGGTTTGAACGAGATATAGTAATTAGTTTTTGAGATATAGCACATTTTCCAAAACCGCAAATATAACTTTGTCATTCATACCAACACTGTGAAAAACAAAGTTATTTTTACAGACGAAAAATTATAGGTGGTATCAAATATGGTATGGTATAAGGTAACCACGGAACCCTATGGCGCGTGGCCCCACACGCACTTGGCCGGTTTTTTTAAACAGAGTTTATTGCCAAGACGAATCAAACGAGCCCAAATTCGATTGATTTGTATGGTTTCATTACAGAGTTCCTGTAGTTTTCTTCCGGCTCCATCATCAGACCCTGGACAATATTTCCCAATAAAGTACTAGTCAAGACGAATCAAACGAGCCAAAACTCGATGAAGTTTTATGGTTTTAGTACAGAGTGTCAAACGTAGGCCCTGACTCAAAAGCATTATTTGAAGCTAAGAAAATGCCAAAGAAAATGAAAAGAAGTTTAATAGGTGTTACGTCGAAAGACCGTCAAAAATCAGAGGAAATAAGAAGAAAAAAACGAAAGTAGAAGACATAATAAGGAAAATATGACTGTTAAAATGGCAATGCACGGGTTAAATGGCAAGAGAAAGCAAGGGAAAATGTACCAAAATAATTACAGAGTGGCAACCATGGGACAGAAAAAGGAAAAGAGAAAGACAAACCAAAAGATGGGCAGATGATATTATGAAAACTGGAGGAACACTTTGATCGCGAAAAGCAAGAGATAGAACAAAATGGAAAAAGCTGAAAAAAGCCTTCGTGTCGCAAGACACGCTGATCAGTAAAGCTAAAAAGGAATAAAATGAACAAAAGAAAAAAAATATTTAGGTATTCGAGACAATCACACATTTGTACTTGTCAAGACGAATTAAACGAACACAAACTTGATGGGTTTGTATGGTTTTATTACAGATTTCCTGAGGCCCTTTGATTCCATCATCAGATCAGCTCAATGACACTATAAGATGTCATTGTTTCCTGTTCTGACCTATATTTTAAGTTTCAAGTCTTTGATTCATTGGGAAGCTAGATTAAAATCGTTTACAATTTGTGGAAAAACAAAAGCATAGGTAAACACACAAATACAAGAAAGTGAACGTTAATGACTTCATTATATGCTCAAAAAAGCTATTCGGGTATTTAATGAATCACTTTTGCATAATTCCAAAAAAGTGGAAAGTATTCGAATATTCGAATATCACCGACTTGAGTATTCGAATAGCAAAATAAGGCGAATATTCGAATAATTCGAATATTCGAATTGCAAGCCCTAGCCGCAACGCTCAGTGGGAAGGGAACTTACAATTACACGTGGTTGAACAAATGTAAAAGAACGCACGCGATATTTAATAGGTGTGATGATTTCTTCATTAATCGTGAAATTACGTTAAACAAATGACATAATTTAATATATTTTTCAACACACTTGCTCGTAAAGTGAGCCCTAATACATCGCTTTTAGGGCCATAAACCGAACTATAACAAACGCGTGCAATAATATATAAAACACTAGTTGGTTATAGAATTATCCCTACAAAGTTAAATAGGTACCTTACTGCAAGTTCTATGCGAGTAAACAGAGCATTTTCAATTTAACCGGGTAATACAGTTATTTTTTTAGTAACAACAAAAAGGTTTTATGCAGCTGGAAATTCATTTGCATTTTTGGAATAAATAAATGTGTAGGTCCTTAATTAAGTCAAACAAATATTTATTAGTATCAAATTATTCCTAATTTACAATATTTTGTTATAAAATATTAAAATATTAGCATTTTAACACTTAAATTTATTATTTTGAAATAGGCTGTATGCTCACTAACCCCTTTGTTCGCAAAATATTCTTGCATTGGGCGTGTGAAAAAAAAAAACAAAAAAAACCTGCGCGCCTTTTCTCAGCATCATTATCATTTTGTTTTTGTCGTATTTATTGCTGTGTGGTAAATTACTTTGTTTTTTCCTCGCAAATGTGTTGAAATATATTTTTGTCACATTTATTGTGCTGACGATCTACGAGGGGATTTCAAAGTATTCTCGGTATCGGGATTTTCTGGTTAGTAATGAGAGTACTTTTTGTCTATGGTTCTCTTACTACATTATCTAAGGTAACAATTAGAAAATTTCGTCAGTTTACCATCATTCATTTTTTCACAATCGTGCTTCGAGTGAAACAAAATGTCTGACGTGAAATGTTGACCAAAAACGACCACGGTGGTGCTCGATTCACTCGTCGCGCGTTGACAAGGGCAATTCAGGATTGTGGTTTCAAAGAGATCCATCAACCACCTTACAGCCAAGATCTGGCACCAATAGTGATTATTTTTTGTCCCTGAAGCTGAAAAAAGGGCTTCGTGGAAAACGATTTTCCGACGATGAAGAGCTTAATTAAAGCCACTAATGGATAATTTTTCATTTTTTGGAAACTTATTTTTTGGAGGCTACTGAAAAGTTGATTTCGCGTTGTATGAAGTGTATTGAAGTTCCAGGGGATTATATATAAAAATAAAATTATTTCTGATTTTTCTGCCTTTTCCTTCATATCCATACCGAGAATACTTTGAACTCCCCTCGTAGGTAGGCGTTACTAATCTAATTGGAAACCTAAAACCCAGTTTCACAAGAAAATACTAAACATATTTTTAGATTTTGACATTTGAAGAAAGTATTTTACGACTCAGAAAAGTTATAACACTGTGAATTAAGTTTATATGATGCATTGTTCTGTTCAACGTCATTGTTGAGCCAGGTTTAAAGAAAGTGGTACAATTACTGCTATTGTATAACTGACAAATTATGGCAGTTGAATCCGCTGGTTTATAAATTGGCAAACGCGTTCCTATTCGGATTCACGAGGAGTGTACAACGGGGATTTGCTATAACTTTTTTGTCTTTTTAAGGGCCATGGATTTCATTTTACCATGATACCATGTTTTTCCATGGTAAAATCATAAGACAAGCTAAAGCGATTATCTACTTGGTACAAATATTAAATTTTAACTTTAATAAAAATATTAAAGTATAAAACTCACAGATGACTGTAAAAACAACGAAAAAGAAATTCACCAAAAGCGCTTGCGGTAGGTTCACACTTTTGGCGTAAATAATAGCGGAAACGTATTGAATTCTACAACAAAATACACTTTAACGTACTGTGAAGTTGCTTCAATTACTTTTATTCAAGAAAAATAATTGTGATAATGATAATGATGAAAAAAAACAACGGAAAAACATCGAAAAAGAGCAGAAGTGAGGTTATTTTCCTTACTCTTTACATGTAAAAAAGACAGATACAAATGTTCCAGCGTAACCGAGCTGAAACATAATTTTAAATACTGCTAACGCTTTTTAGAGATTCGTCAGTTACGTGGATACTCAGTATAAGTATATTGGGTCCGAATCCTATTTTTGAAGTGAAAACTTCTTTAGCGGCGTTGTACGCTTTCTTGTAATGGGGAAAAAAATGCTAAGCTCGCGTCAGTAAGAATCACGTGACCCTGATCGAAAATTCGTAAGACGGATGTGACGGATGGAGAGTAGACAGCTGGCGGCGGAAGTATCCCCCTCTTTTTCTACGGGGCGCGGTGAAAATGGGGCGGCGCGTCATTTCAAGACGAAAACACTTGTGTCACCAGCAACGCGCTAATTTTGAAAATGGAACTAATAGCAGCGATCTCTTCGGTGAAATCATAGACTTATTCATACTCTGCGACTATAAGTTTAAATCGTAGAATGCGTGCATGTAGAAATTGAAAAGGCCCTGGCGCGAAATCTTTAGAATTTTTCTCTAATAACAAACTGATTGAATTGTGTGACTGTATAGTAATAGGAAAGAAATAATTTAATCCTTTGCCGCTAATTTCAAAATATCAAAAATGCACAACGATAATATTCAAGTTTTCACTTCTGCCGGCACTCGCGGAGTGCAACCCGAATTTTTTTTATAGTTAAAAGTTTACAAGACACATCTTGAAGAGTAAACATGTATAATTGCCTGTTTTGTCATGTTATAATAAGTCTGTCTGGCGACCTCACCGCACCCTTGCAAATACAATGCCCACATGACGTAAGCTTATGTCTCGTATTTTTCATTGTGTCTAACTGGGGCATACCTATATTAATCTACAATAGAATGCAAATAAACTATACGCATATAGCAAAAATAAAATGAAGGTATGTGAAAAAAATACTAATTGCTGCAGTGGTTAACGCATTCGCCATGCGATTGCAGGCAACTTTCACAAGAATTGGTCATGGGAATAAGAATGCTGACTGGCCAAAAATATTTTGTCTCGAGTTCCTTCGTACTTTAACCCACATTTGCAGATCCAAACAATCCGCATTGAGCCCGCGTGGTGGGTTACAAAAGGCCATTAATCCAATCCAGATTTCATTTGAAATATGATATTGTTACTCACCTTTGCAAGAACAAAAGCAATTAACGCACATGAGAAAACAAAACACTGCGCAACATAACACCACAGACAAAATTAAAAGGAGTATAAAACACAAAAAACAAAAGAAACAACACTAATTTAAACACAAAAGAAGCAATCTCGATTACTCAACTCCTATGTTTTGTTGTGATCCTGGTAAAAACTTCGTAGGAACACGCGAGAAGATAAATGACATTCGACGACGTTTTGCTGCAAAACGTGTCGTTGCCTCGGCGTGTTTATAAACTCTGAAGGATCAACACTATGTGTGAACTCCTACACTCCACTGAACTCCTGGTACATTTGTCAAAGAAAAATTAAAGTTTAAGCTAAATATTTCTATAGGTCAAATACTTATTAGATTTATCTTAGCAGCATTTTTAGATGATAAATCAAATTGTCAAAAGCATAAGATTTTCCCCTTGGTATTAAAAAAAACTGAATTGACAAAAACAATTTTTGTTGAATTGTAGATCACAACGATTACAAATGTGTGTAAATTAAGTTTGATGAATGTTTCCAATAAAAAAGTTTTCTTCAAAAATAACTTTTCACGATCTGCTTTCTTCGAGACTGGTACAATAAGGCACGAACTACGAACCGAAATAATCTTATACTTATATCACAGAATAGATATAAGACCTTATAATTAAGAATCTAATTTTGAGAATATAGATTTTGATAACAAAGATAGACGTAAAAAATAATTCCCACCCAAATAATGACAACATATGATATGGGATAATTATGATCTTCTAGCAGTCTTGTACAAAAACAGTGTTTCTTTTTTTATTGAACAAGTTTTTATACCTACCACTACAGTTTTTTAAGAACATTAGTTCTTAAAAAAGATTCGCAACTAAAAAGGTAGGATGATTTTATAAGTAACTAGCGGCCGCCCGCGACTTCGTCTGCGTGGACAGTTTTTTAGCCATCCCTCGGGAACTATTTGTTTTTTCGGGATGAAAGGTACCCTATGTCCTTTTCTGTACCCCTGACAACGTTTATGCAAAATTTCATGATGATCGGTTCAGTAGTTAGGACGTGAAGGCGTAACAAACAAACAAACAAACGGACTTTCGCATTTATAATATTAGTAAGGATACAATAAACTATTTGTGTGGGTGCAAACATGACATGTGATGAATATCTTCCTCTAAAGCCCGAAGGAAGTACACATTGGGCCAACGCCTGGCCAAGCGCGTTGGGCCAACGTTGGGCCAGCGCGCTCGGCAGGCCATGTCGCTGTTTACACATTGGTGACCGATCATTCTGCATAGGCTCTTTAACCGACTTCAAAAAAAGGAGGAGGTTTTCTGTTCATCGGAATGTTTGTTTTTTTAATAAAGATGGACGTGGGTGGAATCTCTTGCAGTCGTGGCAATTTATTTATACAGTGCGTTTAATTATTACCTTCTACAATAATTAAACGCACTTCTATACAATATACACGAAGGATTTTTTTAGCTGTTTTAAAAAAATACTATACTTTTTTGTAGTAGGTATATTCAGTGACGTTATTATCTAAGTTACAATAGCCTTATGTCAACGGCTCATCACCTTTTACAAAATACTGTTTTACTGCAGGGGCTTTAATTGTTGAGGAGTTCTCCTGGTACTTCACTATAGGCTCCAGTTCACCATAATATGCATTATGTTATGACGAACATAAATAGCCTAGCAACCAATTAAAGTACTTAATCGTACGTATCGCACCAGTGAAACACGTAGTATTGAATAAATCCGATGATCATCAATGGTCTTCATCATCAGTTTCACTTCACCAAAATTGTACTTTCCGTAAGCAAATGTACAAGTTACTTAAGAAAATACTAAAATCGCAATATGTTTGCAAATCTTTAACGAGATCCCTTGATTTTCTCCAGGATCCCATCATCAGACCCTGACAATGGGACTAACTTAAAAGTATATACTTTCAAACAAAAAAAGAATTTTTCAAATGATCCAGCCCTCTTCGAGTAATCGAGTAACATACATAAAAAAAAAGATTCTGACGAACTAAGAACCTCCTCCTTTTTTGAAGTTGGTTAAAAAGGCGCCAACGTGTGAACGCTGAGCCAACGCGCGCGCCAAGATCCTTTGATGTAGACGTGGGCGTTGAATGAACGAACAGTTTTTTTAGACTGTTTATTGGGCATCAACTGTTCAACTAGTTTATGGCCTACTGATAAACTAAGAATTTTATGCGTGAACGTAAGTTGCCAGCGCGTTGCTTGAACGGTCTGACGCCTCGCGACGGGCGGCGAGGTGACCAATACGTCTATCTCTGTTCATCACGTGCGTTCGTCTCGCTCACTCGATAAAACGACAACTGGCAACACTGGGGGCGGTGTTTTATTAAAATGAACTTTAAAATTGAGGGAAAAGAGATTCAAATCTATTATATTTTCTGGGATAAATAAATGTTTGAACTTTGTTTACCTATGAATGACATTATGACAATTAGTCTTGATTCTAAATAACAAATAGTTGATTATGTACATAAAATGAACTTTTAAATAAGCCAGGCGTACTGTATATTATTATTAGTTCCTATCATATTATTGTCAATGTCGAATTATTTTCACCGAATTGAAAATTCGGTAAATAAATGTTTGAACTTTGTTTACCTATGAATGACATTATGACAATTAGTCTTGATTCTAAATAACAAATAGTTGATTATGTACATAAAATGAACTTTTAAATATGCCAGGCGTACTGTATATTATTATTAGTTTCTATCATATTATTGTCAATGTCGAATTATTTTCACCGAATTTTCAGTGAAGCTCATTTTCACCGCCCACAAATTTACTGAATCGTCGTCGCGTCGATTACCAAGCAACAACATTGTCTAAACAGTTTATTCTGAAAGTAGTCTAATGATAATCAATCATTTTAATGAACTACGACAACTAAACTACTTTTCCGTCACAGTTTCATGTTCAGTTCACTGTTCTAAACTAGTCGAAAAAAAAACAGTTTATTCAACTAGTTTACAGTAAACGGTAAACAGTCTCGTTTCGTTGATCGAAAAAGCGTCGACGACCCACCCCTACTTTGATGTGTGCACGAAAAACCGACAACAGTCGGTTCGCCGGCCAACGTTGGCGCCAACTCCCAACATGCCGCCAAGTAGGTGTTTATACGCTGGCCCAACGCGCTCGGCCAATGCGTTGGGCCAATGTGTACAGCGCACTTTAATGATATACTAAAAAAGTATATTTTAACATTGCTTCCTCTGCTGAAAAAGTGTCAGTGGCTCGGTCAATACATAGATAGGTACCCCTGCTATAATATTAATAAAATAAATATTTACGAAGATTTCACATAATACTATTTATCAGCAGCAAAAACAGCTTTTAGCTAGAAACCTTGAGTCTCTGAGTCTGACTGAATTTGTGTTGTCAGTAAAAAGGGTGTCAGACTTTTAAAGAGTATAGATGTGTGGCGTCAGGTTGCCAAAGGCGACGAACTACTTAAAGATATCCTTAAGGGGCCATAATAGGAAAACATGGTTTGCGCGGGCCATATTTTTATACAGAAAACGTAAAGCTGTAACCACAAAAAAAAACATACGACAAGCTAAAGAGATTATCTAGTTGCTACAAGTATCAAATTGCGTATAAACCTCACAGATGATTGTAAAATAAAATCGGAATATCAACAAAAGCGCTTGTCGCGGGCCATATTTTTGGCGTAAATAATAGCGGAAACGTATTGCTTTCTACATCAAAATACACTTTCGTGCTGTGCAGTTGCTCCAATAACTTTTTTTCAAGAAAGATAATTGTGCTAAAGATAATGATGAAAAAACAACCAAAAACATCGAAAAAGTGCAGAAGTGAGGTTATTTTACATACTCTTTACACGTACAGAAAAAGACAGAGACAAATGAATTTGAATAACCGAGCCTTAATAGTGTACGACAGTGTAAGCCCCGTATTTATAAACCGCTCTCAACGTTGAGTTATCTTGAGATCATACCTGAGAAGCTGTTCCTTTAAAAAGAGCATCTCGAGTATGATATCAAGATTGCTCTCAACATTGAGAGCGGTTTATAAATACGGTGTAAGTATCAGGGGCTACTTTGCCATGTACCTATTACAAAAAAACTAATGAGAGATTCTGCGAAAGAGACATACGTACTACAAAATACAGGGTCATTTTGTATTCACCATCCAAATTTTGAGGATGAGTTCAGTTCATGAAACTGAACTACTTTCTCTAAGAAACACATGGTCAAATATGTAAAATAAAAATCGACTTTCCATACAAATCAAAGAGATTACGTGATCAATTTAGTATGGGATGACCAAAATTTTTTAGAAAATTTGACACATGTTTCTTAGAAAAAGTTGTTTAGTTTCATGGACTGGGCACATCTTTAAAATTTGGATGGTAAGTTCAAAATGACCCGATATAGTGTAGGAAATGAAACGATCCTTTGTATGGAGACCCCAACATTAAATCCTCAGTCGATGAAACTTTGCAGGGATGTAATATAGTTAGTATGAATCATCGATTTGGATAATTTACAAAATGTTTCATTTATGATAATTTATCATACTGTAAAGTTTCGTCTACTGAGGATTTACTGTGGTGTGGGGGTCCAGTACCTTCCTTTCCTACACTAATAGACGTTTTGCGATCGGTAGACATTTTGCGAAGTGGACGTTCTGCGCTCTTGAATGCAAAAAAAGTCTAAGAATATCCTATTTTATATTCTCTGGTATATCAAGGATCCTATACAGACAACAGTCATAAAAATAATACCTATGCATTCGCACTGATTGAAATAAAAGACTTTATCATTGTCAATGCCAAATTAACTAAGGCGCGAGCGCAAGTGCTATCTCGGCTCCCACGCGACTGTATTGCTAAGCAGACCACAAAAAATATTATCCTAACTTTTTAACTAATATACATATAACTGCGAAATTAAGTTTGATTGTTTGAGGTTTCACGTACCGTACGCAACCTTAGCGCCCCAGACCCGCAAAAAAATGGCTTAAGTATGTCTAAATGATCACCATACTAACCTATCCTAACCCAGAATTAGTAAATGCTCACCAAATCTTCTTGGGCGATTAAGGATTTGAAGAGCAAATGCGAGGGGACCATCAGCTTGGATTTTTTAATAAATTGTGTGTTTACACGGTAATAATTTTTGGGAATTCATACTTTAGCATACCAAAAAATCGCCCAAGAAGATTTGGTGATGTGAGGGTACCATCAGCTTCGATTTTTAATAAATTGAGTATTTACACGGTAATTATTTTTTTGCGGAAGTGTCTATTTTTTTTGTCGCCTAACTCAACCGATCATTATGAAATTTTGCATACAAGTTGTCAGGGACATAGAAAATGACATAGGATACCTTTCATAAAAAAGTACTGTTTCCGAGAGATGGAAAAATAACTATCCATGCAGAACTCGCGGGGTTATAAAAAAATGTAACTTTGTCTATAGATCTAATATTTTTTCTATACCGTCTCGAGTCTGCCCCCTAACACCGAAACACGATATTGTATATCACGCGATAAAATGTTTTATCGACACTCAACTGTCAAAATCCGTTGTCTTTTGACAGTTAAACGTAATAAATCGCTATTTCATATCGAGCTAGGGGGCCCGGGTCAAAATATTGTGCTTGCATCTGCAAAAACTTAGCACAAAGAAAAATAAAGCTACGTAGGTACTCACCCTAATATATCTGTCTAAGTCTGGCGGTATACTCTCCTCCAGGTCTTGAACTGTGTGCTGATGCCGGTGGTCAACCGCTTTCTTCTCTGCGCTTGCTTCATGACTCACGGTTTTGGTTGGCGCAAAGTTCACTTGTTTAGGATTTTCTTTGGTGGACTCTGGCTTCACATTTTGAACCTGTGAACAAGTTTAATCTGTAGGACCCTCTTTAAGACGAAATGAACGTTTCTGACTTGTGTTTGTGTCTTTAATAGGTCAACTTAGGGAAAAACTGGTGCACTTTTTAAGGAAATAATTACGGATTTACGTCTTTAGTGCATTACTTATTTATTATTATTATTATTAAAAGTTAAGTAGGTATCATCACTACATAATAAACAAAGTCGCTTTCCGCTGTCTGTCCCAATGTATGCTTAGATACGGATTTTGATGCAGGATAGAGTGATTCAAAAGAAAGGTTTGGTAATAGCCTTATAAAGCCGAATATGGTAGATAGGGACCATCAAACTGAACAACTCTGAAATCGCGAAAAATATATCAGCTGTTTCATACATTTCGATATTTTCGTTGATTATTTTTGAATGAAACAGCAGATCATTTTTTGCGATTTCAGAGTTGGTCCCATAGAAGTTGTTCAGTTTGATGGTCCCATCTACCATACCTATTCGCCCTTATAAGAGTTTTACCAAACATCCTGTATGTGGATCTTGACATGGTGTCAAATTGGGATGTTGACAACTTTTTTTATTTTATATTACATAAATTACCTCTCAGAAAAAGAAACATTGGTAAAATAATTATTTCTCTAGCTTGAAAACTGCCCGAGATATCACAGTGTGAAATGCACACAAATAAACTCGCCCAAAAACGCTTCATACTAACGGCTACTGAATTATGACGTCACGCCTCAGTAGTTTGTATGCAACGCGTAGGAAATTTGTTCGGCAGCTATATTAAATATTGTGTTTATCGAAATGGTTTCTTAGACAAATTTGCTATACATTTTACGAACTAATTTATTTTAATAAATTTCATACTTTTTAAATGGACTTGTCCACCCAACTTTGAAGGGTCATAAAACAAATAATATGCAATATATAAAACCAAGAGGTATACAAGCTACTCTAAAAGTTTAATATGTTTACGATTTTTATTAGTATTTCGTTATTTTATTCATTAGTCAACATCCCAATTCCACACCGAATTCTACACCGAAGGGAAGCGAGGTCGGGTCGCTAGTTTATTTAATTAACAAGGATTACAAACCAACCAAAAATTTGCTGGAATTTAAAACGGCGAAAAAAAGAGCTTTTTTAACCGAACAAAAAGCAAATCAATTACAAAAATATTTCTTTTCTTCAGGCTAAGCCACAAGTTAATATTTCTTAGATGCGATAAAATCTCTATTTCATCGGCGTACTACCGCACCGTGACCGAAGCAAAAAAAAACACTTAAAACCCCATCAGGCAAACCATTTAACGCATTTTCGTAATCTAGGATCGTAATCTATACGACCTACATTAAGCTTATTTTCCATGTTAAACAGTGTCCTTGATAAAAAAGGGGTTTAAAACAATCTGGTATGAAAAGCGTAATACTGTTTTGTGCCGGCGAGATACACACATCAACTTTGTCTAGGGATACCAGGCCCTTATTTCACAGACGTGACAATTGTAAATGACAATGACAATTTGCTGTCCATGGCGTCAGCTAATTTGAATTTAGAAAATATACTGATCAAACTACTCACAGACATCGCAACGTAAATCAAATTGTCATTGTAATTTACAATTGTCACGTCTGTGAAATAGGGGCCAGTGGCCCTACCATGAGTTGATGCAAACTGTTTACGTTACAGTAAACTGTCGGATATACTGCTCACAGTCAATACGAGTGAAAGAGAGAAAACGATAGTTTACTGTAACGTAAACAGTTTGGAACAACTCATGGTAGGGCCACTGGTGTTATTTTCATACAAACGAGGTAACTTTGAAGCCTTGGTTTTCTGCCAGGGATATACTGTGCTGTGATCTGATGACGGCTATCCAGGGAGTGAATGGAGGAGATTCAGATCTCTATACACACCCAACTGATCTGACCAGCATTCTAGAAACGTAATGGACATGTTTAAAAAAACCGCGAAAATAGCATGAAAATGTATGGAAATCCTCAAACTGAGAACTCTAACCCATTAATCTTTTAGAATGCTGATCAGATCAGTTGGGTGTGTATAGCGATCTGAATCTACTCCATTCAGTCCTTGGATGGCCATCATCAGATTACAGCACGGTACATCCCTCCCTACACAGAAAACCAAGGCTTCAAAGTTACCTCGTTTGTATGAAAATAACACCTGTATCCCTAGACAGAGTTGATGTGTATATATAAATATAGTAGATATTTTCTAAATATTTTCAACAACACAATGCGTAAACTCTAATGCGTAATTTTAGGGACTTTGTCTCACGAGTAGTTTGTTTTATTTTGCCTTTTTTAGGGTTCCGTACCCAAGGGGTAAAAACGGGACCCTATTACTAAGACTCCGCTGTCCGTCTGTCTGTCTGTCACCAGGACTGTATTTCATGAACCGTGATAGCTAGAAATTTGAAGTTGACACAGATGATGTATTTCTGTTGCCGCTATAACAACAAATACTAAAAACAGAATAAAATTATTATTTAAGGAGGGCTCCCATACAACAAACGTAATTTGTTTTGCCGTTTTTTGCTCGATATTAATAACGACAACAGGTAGACAGTTGAAATTTTCACAGATGATGTATTTCTGTTGCCGCTATAACAACAAATACTAAAAACAGAGTAAAATTAATATTTAAGGGGGCTCCCATACAACAAACGTATTTTTCTTGCCATTTTTTGGTACGGAACCCTTCGTGCGCGAGTCCGACTCGCACTTGGCCGGTTTTTACTCTTAATTATTGTACTTATTTTTTTGTGTGTAATAATTACCTTTGTCCAATACTCAAACTGGCGTAATAAGTGGAAACTTTGCTAATTTATGCTATTATTTATTTTTTATTATTATACTGTAGGTACCTAGATGATATTTTAATTTTAAGATCAATTTGTATTGTTTGTTTTCCAGATAAATAAATAAAACCTTGATTTAATTAGCGAAAGTCAAAGATTATTGATTTTTTATTTTATTTTAGGCATTTACAATGTTATATTCATATTAAGATAATTTACTTGCTATAAAAAATACTAATAAAGCTCACCCATAGCACCTTAAACGGGATCTTATCTAGTAAGTAAATTAGTAAGTAAAAGTCTTATTTTTTCAGATCTCTAGCATCAAAATTTGCGGAAGTATCATACAAACTTCCATCCCCTAGTTTAAGGAGTTGGGGGGTAAAAGTCCAAGTTTTATAATTTTTTCGTTGTTTGTGTACTTATACTAGCTTACATACCAAATTTCAGCTTTCTAGGACTTCAGTCAGGCGCGGTCGCAGCCTGAAATTATAGGGGGGGTCAAGCCTGAAATTTTGGGGGGGTCACTAATAATAATAATTGCTTTTCTGTAAATTTTTAGAAGCTTTTTCTATGTGACGTGTACGATTTTGGGGGGGGGTCATGTCCCCTGTGACCCCCCCCCCCCCCCCCTTCGGACCGCGCCTGACTTCAGTAAGTACCCTAAGAATTTTGATGATTATCAGTGGGTTTTGACGAAATCGGGGTTGTTTTTAGATATCGTCTAAATAAAATCCAAAGTTTAAGAGCTATGCAATTGAAACTTAAGTTCATCATATTCCGAAAATTTTATTTTCTGGTATAATCCAAACCCAAGTTATGAGGGTTAAGCGGTTGGAGGGTTAAAGTCCAACTATGTTTTTATGTATAGTATTAGAAAGTCAATATTAGTACTTATTCAACTGTTAGTACACTTTTTACTTCATTAGAAAACAGAATAATGAGGTTTTTATGTGCTGGGAGTAAGTTTGGGGTACATAAATATTGTATTTTATTGTCAATTACTTAAAGTATTGTCATCAATTAAAATATAAATAAAAAAATGTGTTAAAATTACTAATACCAATTTTTTTATATTTTCATCTAGTTACGGAATTATTAATAATGTTACTTTAGAAAACTTTGCCACACATTCATCAAATTCAAATAATATGAAACAGATCAAAACAATATGGAACCTTATAGTGAGTAACTTAAGCTCTACATTCCTATGCTTCTAGATAGGCTTTCATGTAAAACCTAGACATCTGTCAAATGCTACCATATTAAACAAAGCATTACTACAACTGGAGCAAAGTTCTCTTAATGTTAAATCAATAAGTCTTGGCAGCTTGGCATTTACTCCGTAAGCCATCAATAACTGATGGAGACTACCCTTATGATGAAAGTATGCCATAATTCTAATTGAAATCTAAATAAATGATGAAAGAACTTTCACAGTCCTTGGTTTATAGAATTATTATTATCAATAGGGATGATGACTTATGAATAAAATAACGAAATACTAATAAAAATCGTAAACATATTTATTAAACTTTTAGAGAAGCTTGTATACCTCTTGGTTTTATATATTGCGTATTATTTGTTTTATGACTCTTCAAAGTTGGGTGGACTAGTCCATTTAAAAAGTATGAAATTTATTAAAATAAATAATACCTTTAATTAGTCCATAAAATTTATAGCAAATTTGTCTAAGAAACCATTTTGATAAACACAATATTTAATATAGCTGCCGAACAAATTTCCTACGCGTTGCATACGTCATAATCATAACTAAGTAGCCATTAGTATGGAGCGTTTTTGGGTGAGTCCAATTTTGTAATATCTCGGGCAGTTTTCATGCTAGCAAAATAATACTTTTACCAATGTTTCTTTTTTCAGAGGTAATTTATGTAACATAAAATAAAAAAATAGTCATCATGCCTATTCGTCTTCTTTTACATTTACATCTGATATGAAATTGTCTGACTTTTTATTTACAGAATATAAGTATTATAAAGTATATAAATAAGTACTTACTAAAGGTAAGGCTGTCATGTTTAACTTAAAAAAAAATATATCAGTAATTTTATGATTGCCAAAAAGAAACCTAGGTATTTCAAATAAACTAGGTTAATTCATTTTTTTTATGTACTATGGGCAACAGCGTCGCTTAACCAGTTTGCAACAATATTTGTGTGAAAAAACGTGCAAAAAACATACACGAACTAAACATATGTGACAGCGGGCGCGGCGTGCAAGCGATTTTAACCTTAGCAGTGGTTAAGCGACGCTGTTGCCCATGGTACAATGAGATAGCACTTGGCCTTCACCACACCGGATGTTAAGTGACGATAAGGCTGAAGGTGAAAGTGCATTACACCCGTAATCCTCATCACTGAGGGACTGGCTATTTTACCTCTAACTACACAATAATTTTTAAATTGTTGTTATGGCGTCAGACTTAGGTAAGATGGTGGTAGCTAGCCAGGTGGAGTTGAAATAAGCTCTACCACCAACTAAACTGAGTACAAATGTACCCCCCTCCTGGGAATCAAACCCTGGACTCCGGTGTCTTACAAGGTAGGCGAACCACTAAACCACAGAGGCGGTTAGATATGATATGAACAAAGTATGATTGAACTCTGAATCTGAATATTAAACATTTGAAGTTACAGACACCAATATCATGTTATAGTTATGTTAATAAAAATGAATACTTAATAATAAAGTAAAGTTACTGTCAGTAAAGTCCATAAAATGCATCAGGTCACCTGACAAGTGGTACAAAACAGGCACCAGCTGATTTTTACACGACTGCCAAAAAGGAGTGTATAATGTGTTCAGGGTTCATGTATGTTTGTAGGTATGTGAGTTTCTTTATTCCACCATAACTTCTAAATGGCTTAACAGATTTGGATGTATGGGATATCGTTAGAATCCTTACATCGTTCCGAGTGACACTGGCTATAATTTTTTGAGAAATGTCAATATGGCGAGCCACTTTTAAATGTGAAAAAAAAATTTTTTTTCAATTATTACAACATGGGCATCAAATGAAAGGCCCTAATGAGCACATTATAAAACAATATAATTTGTCACTAAAATGTGTAAAATAAAAATAATAAATTTAAAGAATATTAAAAACATGACTGCCCTGCCAAAACCAAACTTTTTAGTTCGTTTTTGGCAGGGCAGTTGTGTTTTTAATATTTTTCAAATTTATTATTTTTTTAAAGGTAGGAAGGAAAGAATATTGCCAAATGACAAGCGGACTCAGTGTTTGATAGCTAACTAAAATAGAAGGGAATTCTTATATTAATTTTTATTTTATTAATGTACTTACATTAATTAAATTGGGTAGAGTCAATAACTTTAATTAATTTCGCAGAAAATTGCTGATCAAAGACGAAGGACAGTGTTTTGAATAACTTATTCAAAGTTGTTTACTTACCTGATAAAAGATTCAAAGAACAGTTTCTAGTCTGAAAATTACTCCAGTTAACAGAGCACTATTGTTAGCTTAATGACGACTGAACAGTTACATAAAGAATTCATGTAAACACAACATTATGCAAAGAATAATGTTTATTTATTTACGAACATCGACAGTACGCCGAACGACTGTGCAGCACGTAGAATCAACCTACGCTACGCTTGACGGCGCGATGCCGGTGGCAGAAAATCGATATTGAATCTGCAATGAATCAACAAGTGTGTGTTATGTTTACTATGTATATCGGATAAACTTACTTCGCAACTCGACTTCGATGACGACGCTAAGTTCAGAAGCGTTTTTTCTTTCTCTATTTGGAGCTTTTTCTCTGCAATTAAACTTTCTAAATCTATAGCCGACAGCATTGTTTTGTTGTTATAAAACAATGCGAAAGTTTACTTTTGTATTTCGTATCGAACGCGGGAAAAATACAAGCGCCCAGCAAACACTGACTAAGTATTGGATCACGAAAAAAATATTGTTAAATCTTTAAATAATTAAATTACAACAAAGGTTCCAAATTCTGTAGAAACAAATCAGCAAAATAAATAAATAAAGCAAATAATGGATTTGCACACCACACACCACCGTTTACTTTTAAAATTTGGCATTTGGCATCAGTGTGACCATCTCAAAAATAGCGAATCTGCCCGACACTGGCAAAAAATCTGCCAAAATCTGCTAAAAATCTGTTTTTGGACAGTTGTATGAGAGGTCTGAAAGAACGTGACTGTGGAGTTATCATGAATGGGACTCAAATCAAGTGCCTCCTCTACGCTGACGACCAAGTTATACTTGCGTCTTCTGCGCAAGAGTTGCAGGAAATGATGTCTGTTATGAATGATGATTTTGTGAGAAAAGGGATGAAAGTGAATGTAACTAAGACGAAAGTGATGGTGTTTGAGAGAGATGAAGAAATGACTGATTGTACGGTAATAATAGGTGGCGAAAAAGTGGAACAAGTCCGTGAGTTTGTATACCTGGGAAGTTTGTTCACAAGGGACGGAAAAGTGTGAGCAAGACATAGAAAGACGAGTGAAGAAAGGAAATTCAGTGAATGGTGCTATACACTCGATTATGAGTAGCCAAATCGTTTCTGCAGAGGTGCGAATGGCTGTTCTTAACGGAGTGCTGGTACCGACACTGATGTATGGAAGTGAATCTTGGGTATGGCAGAAGAAGAATGAAAGCAGAATAAATGCGGTAGAGATGCGATCGCTGAGGAAAATATGTGGAGTCAAATTGAGTGATAGAGTGAGCAATGATGTGATTCGTAAAAGGTGTGGTCTGAAAGATGATATAGTGACAAGAATTGAGAAAGGAATGCTCCGGTGGTTTGGTCACTTAGAGAGGATGAATGAAAGGCGAATCACGAAAGAGATATATTGTGCGAATGTGGAAGGAACGATTGCGCAAGGGTGTCCCAGAAAAACCTACGCGGACCAGATAGAGGTTATTATAAAAAAGGCTGGTGTACGCAGTGACAAAAACCGCAGGGCATGTATGAAAAGATTGATGGATGTGAATGAAGCGAAAGAAGTGTGCAAGGATCGTAGCAGGTGGCGATCCATAGTCTCTGCCTACCCCCATGGGAAACAGGCGTGAGTGTATGTATGTATGTATATGTATGTAAACTGTCAATATTACGCGATGCATATCGTATTTCGGTGGTAGTGCTAGGGGGCTAATAGTTTATAGTTATTGCCAATAAATTTTATAAGAAATAAAAAACAAACAAACCAACTTTTTTTCAGATCTTTTTAACAATATGTTGGAGCTTAAGGGTCCTCCCAGCCCTACCGGTTTCCGTTCTTTGCTTTGCTGTTCGGCAATGGACCGCCAGCCAAGAGGCTCATTTTCAATCTATCGCATATTTTCAATCTAAGTACATTTCACATATAAGAATGTTCTTGTGAGCTTTGTTCCTTAAACGATCGTTATGAAAACACAAAAAAATAGTTCAGATAGGTAATGATGACACCCACAACCCTGTTCACAATTTATATAAATATGCGATCGATTTATTTTTAGCAATCGGAGACCATGTTCAGGGCGGCATATCTCCCAGAAGCTTCCTACTTCGCAACCCAGACGATAATATTTGATAACACCAAGCTAATGGCTATCTTGCCAATTTGGTCTGGTCCAAATATGCGATAGATTGAAAATATCCGGTTGGCCGGCGGTCTAAACAGCAAGTAGAACAGCAAAGCAAAGAAACGAAACCGGTAGGTCTGGGGGTACCCTAATTTCACGTCAGTAAATTTCCTGACACAAATAAATGTATAATAAAAAATAAAGTGAATATTAAGTTAATAAAACAGAAAATTATTAGTGGTTTATATATAAATACTAATATATACAAGTGTATTAAAAAAATAATAAAGATTTCCTTGAAATCTGCCAAATTCTGCCACATTTTTGAATCGTCAGCTTAGTCTGCCACACTTAAAATTTAGGCCTTAAATCTGCCCAAATCTGTCACAAATGGTCACACTGTTTGGCATGGCAATCGCAAGTTTGACTTTGACATCTAGTTTGACTTTGACATTGGATGCATTCCAACAGACTAATCGCTGAGTCATCGATGCCCATAGAGTACATTTTAACCAAATTGAGCGGTTTACATGGGTCAACTATTTTTTTTTTGTTTTCTTGGTTAATTCACAATCAGTCAGCTACTTTCAGTGAATGCGTTGTCCGTCTTTAGTGATTGCGACGAGCATAGACATAGAAAAATTTCGCTGCGCTCAAGAAGACCAACAAAGCGTGGAAAAGAGAAGTTAACATCATACGGACACGGTCTATGTAAAAAAGAGACAAAGGAGCAAGTGACATGTGCCAACATTTTTTACAGTAAGAGCCTAGCAAATGAGCAATCACAGTTTGTTTAAAATATTTGTTAATCTTAATTAGAATTTAAAATAAAGGTATTGTGTTGTGGAGCCATGGTGTCTTGTGCTCTAAGTAATTGTGATGTGACAAAAAGAAACAATCCAAGTAATCACACTTTTCACAGGTAAATAAGATGTTGCCACACATTTCTTTAAAACCAAATTTCGCTACATTTATTCGTTTATCGACAAAGAAAACAGTATGGAACATAGTTTATTAATTTCCTTTGCCATATATAGTCATATTTTATGAATCTAAGTCATATTTTATGTATCCCATATAAAATGTATGCATTCGTTTTCCGATCACCTGTTTATTGACTTTGTTGTTCTTTGACATTCTATTTCTATGGTCGTGCCAATCTTTAAGTAGTGTTTTCAGTTCGTCTATCTCTCTGTTGAGTTTTCGCCTATCGTCAATGTGCCTGCTCTGTTGCCATGCCATATGCGCCAGGTCCTTCTCTTTTCCAATACTTTTTGTCTTATTTCGAGTGGTATGTTAGCGCTATAAGGTTTTTGTACTATGGTAGGAGTAGTCTTCCAACAACCTTCCTGGATCAACATGGTAATATGTTTTGTTGCTTCCTCTATTTCTTCCGGGGATTTTAGGGACACTTTCATGTTTATGTTATTATTAACATATTCATGAAATGAAGACCAATCGGTCTTATTATTGGAGAGTTGAGGTGGTCTTTCGACTTCAATAACCATGGTGCTGGCTGTTAGCAACACAGGCGTGTGGTCCGATGAGGTATCTAAGCATGATTCCGGTTTGAAATAGTGGCGAGACAATCCCTTGATGATAAAAAAATCCAGGTCTGGTATTTTATTCAAGTCTGTGGGCCAGTAGGTTGGTTCAGATGTAGACAATGTACGTAAATTGTTTACCGTTACGCTAGATAAGGGTTGTCTACCTCTTGTTGTAATAAGTCTCGAACCCCAAGAAGTATTTTATTTATTTTTATATTTATTTTATGTTTCGAGTTTCAGTCTCCACCAGCCACGAAGCGACCACCAAGAGAGCCGAAGAATTCTGAGAACATATTTTCTGTTATTTTATGTTTGGGCGGACAGTAGACGGCAACGACATTGAAATACCCACAGTGGTCTTCAACTGCGACTGCGGTAGCCTGAATATGGTTTGTCTTAAATGCTGGCAATAGGTGATGTTTAATGGTATCTCATATTATGGCCGCAGTGCCTGCATGCCCTGTTCCGTCCGGATGATTAGTCGTGTACAACGAAATAAGAACTAAGGAAGCCTAACTCCTAACAAATATTGCTTAAAAAATGGCACCTTCGCATATTCTGTAAAACCAAAACGTCGCAAACTCAACAATGAACTAGTAAAAACATACCTTATTACAATGTACGCATAATCGGTATTAGGTTGTATTCTAACGCATATCACGTTTTCTATTGGCTGGGGTTTGAACGCAGATCAAACATGATTGGATATTTGGCTCGCGCCGTGTCACTCATTGGGCCGTTGTCGTGCCTTTGTCATTGAAGCGAGGACGGTGTGATGTAGAATGCAGTCAGTACACCTAACCTGCTAAGATCACTACGGCCCGGCGCGGTGGGCGGCATCATAAAATTGTTTTATGAAATTAGTACATTATTATTTGTTAGATATAATGTTTGTTTTATTATGTAGACAGACGACTTGGTAAAGATCGCTCGAATACGCTGAATGTAAGTCGTCTGCAACTAGTCGCTCTGGAAAACTAAAAGAGACATAATGTCAGGAGTGGACGTCTTTCGGCTGTGATGATTTTATTGTTATTTTATTTTATGAAAATTATAAAATGATGATGTTGATGAATGATGATCATATTAATTGGTAAGACATTTGATTTCAAGAAGGACTAAAATTAGGTAAGGTATTGAAATAAAATAGGTATGCTTAATAAAAGAGAATGTATTATGTAGAAATTTCTTTTCATAACATGTAAGTACATAATGTGGATAATTATCACATTGGCGAAAGCAACGCCTCAATACGTCTTTTAGAGGTGTGACTGCGTATTAATACGTTGCTTTATTTTTATTTTTCACATAAAAAAGCATGCTTTAATTGGCAGTACAAAATTCGTATAGCGACATCTTTTTAACCGACTTCAAAAAAGCAGGAGGTTCTCAGTTCGTCGGAATATATTTTTTTATAGCAGCAAAGTCAAAATTTATTCTTGCCAAAAATCTTTTTCAAATGCAGACTATTTTAATATGCTTATTGACCGGTGCGCGAATACCTAAGCTAGCAATATGTGAGACGGTGGATTGGAAGAGGTGGATCAACTCCGTAGCTAGCGCGATCGCCAGATTTGACACCTTGAGTTTTATTTGTGAGGTCATGTTAACAGTTGATGTTTAAAAACATTTGTGAGAGTGAAGCCGTAATTCGTTTGCGAATAATAGCCACTTTTGTACTTATTAAGTTGAATACAGGTGTGCTGCAAAGTGTTCGAGACAATCTAGTGCACAGTTGCTG
This sequence comes from Agriphila geniculea, assembly GCA_943789525.1. Taxonomy (NCBI): domain Eukaryota; kingdom Metazoa; phylum Arthropoda; class Insecta; order Lepidoptera; family Crambidae; genus Agriphila; species Agriphila geniculea. The sequence goes on along the minus strand of OX038894.1, from coordinate 5,245,370 downwards.
GGCATGTATTGCTATTTGTGGTGGAAATATGGAGTAGCATCTTCGCAGCAGATCTCATATTGGGGTTCCAGCAGAACGATCCGCGAATCAAACTCCATATTAAAAAGCTGTTTTAAGAGCTGCATAACAATCATAGTTTCTGGAAATTGTCATTACTTTGTGTTCTGACGGTCTTGACCTTATGACGTCACTACTTGTGGTGCCGCTGCCTTCGGTGTTGCAATGTGAGTTCCCCATTTTTCGTTTAATTTATTTTAACCAAGGATTTTTTTTACTTGTTAATCAAAGAGGATTGTGTGAATAGAATCGAAACTTTATAAGTACCTACCTAATCATCCCTTCACGGATTGGACAGAGTTTTTGTTACACCCTGTATAATGATAAAAAGCAAGGAGTTTACATCAGATTACTCGTTTTCTATGGATTGTATATTGCAGGACGCGCCATTTTTATAGCATTACAAAATTTTGATTTCAATTTTCCTTTTTTTCTGTTGTACTTAATTTCATGAGAGAGTTTTATTCTTGTTTAAAAATCTGTGATAGCAGTGAACGTGAAGATTTGACTCTGCCCCACAAAGTGACTGAACACTTGTTGCATAATAGCTACCATAGATTGCATGTATACGCTCATAGATATTTCTAAATAACGAAAAATATTTTACTTACCAATAATATGATATGACCGTATTTGTTTTGATGCCTTCTATTGGTCTTTTACACCACTTGACCACACATGACATCATTTTTTACCACTTTTTAATGATTTTTTTGTCGTTGCGCTAACGACTGTCACCGAGCGCGTGACAGATATGACTAAACAGTGCTTCGGTTGTACTTTTTTAGCCCCGCCCACTCGGTTGTAGTTTGCGTGGTGCTATTTTTTGAGCAGAATTACACTTCCTGAGTATCTTTGTTCGTAGGTCGTGTACGTACGTTATCCACGTTACCCTACAAACTTATGGTTACCCTAATAGAGCGAGACAAACTGACCACGTACTTTCTAGCTCAAGTGGACCGTTTTTTAGCCGCAGAGCACCTTCCTGTTGTACGAAGTACTTACAATTTCCTTGGGTTGTTGCCTTCCTGTCAAACTGTCACTGTCAATCAAGACATCAATGGGTGCATTCTGCCAGACAAGTCTCTGGGGGTGCGTTCGTAAAGTTCGCTAGACGACGCTCGATGACATGTACGAGTTCTAAAACCACCGGGGCGATCGCCCGACGATCACTAGATATAGCCGTTCGTAAATGACGCCCGGCGAACGCACCGGTCACCCCACGAAATATGTGTGTGAAATTCGCTCTGACGTTTTATTTGACAATAGACACGTCTCCTTTGTTTATAAACATAAGTTTTAATTTTATTGTTTGTTGCATTTCGCGCTTCATTAATATCAAAATCAACAAATCTATTAAGACAGTGACAGCTATGCAGTGGCGTTGACGAACGTCACATGCCTTGGCCCCATCTTACACGGCGCGACTGAAGATAAACTGGTTGCAAACTCTAATCACCAATGAGTTGCTAAACAGTCACAGCACTAGTATTTCAATGGCGGTTCGTACACGACGCTACCAATGGGGTTGGCAACGCAAAGCGAATTGTAGATGTCGCTGCGTACGCTTGTTCCTAAGACAGTAGACGTTCAGAACAAAATGTATGGGAAAATAGGTATTTATTTTGTGGTATTTCTTTACCGAAAAAGACCCATTGACCCAAAATGGACATAAAAGACTATTCTACAATGCAAATGCCGGAATTGAAAGCCAAATTAAGACGTTTTTATTCTTTCAGAATTTATCAATTTTTTCTATATCCAGATTTTTCGGAAATTTGTAAGTGCCAACATTTTTAAAGCCTATTACACAGAATTTAATCATTTTAAAGCTTTTAAACGATTTTTTTAAGTAAAAGTCCTTTGTTTTCATAGCTCTCGTGGAACAAGCGTACGCAGCGCCATTTTGACAGTTGCCTTCCCCATGCCAACTGGTTTGCAACGCGTCGGCAACGCGTTGGCAACTAATCACTCGCAACCGGTCAACCGCAGGCTGATTATCTAATTAGAAACCACCTAGCGACCGGTCTTTTTTGACAGTTTAATGTAATACATTGCTACTTCTTTTTGGGGTGAAAAAAACATACCAAAGAAAAGTATTAGCGTATAGTTGGCAGCCTCACCATGGAATTAGAAGGTTTTGACTAGGTCAAAAAATTGTTAGTAAATAGTTATAAATAGTGAACTATAGCATATAAATAGTGATACTATGGTTCAAAAGATATTTGAGTGTCTTGGTGAGGCTGCTATCTTGACGTCAAGCTAGCAGACACTTTAAGAAATACAGTTCGTATCAATGTGATTTATATGCCAAAAAATTGTTAGGAAATAGTGAATCGTATACGCAAAATTTCAATAATATTGCTTCAGTACAAGCCGAGATATTACGATCTCAAAGTGGGCTGCTAACTTGACGTTTCTGGCAATGGCGATTCCAGAGAAACGGGTACAAGTTATAAACAAATAAATATATCAAAAAATTGTTAGTGAAATTGTGATTCTTACGATATAAATAAAAAAAGAAATCTTCATTGCTAATTTCTAAAAATCGAATGTTAACTTCTACATAGTACTCTGAATATAGGCTGTCGATCAATATTGAACTTTGCTCCACAGTATTAAGGTTTAAACTTGATTGCAATCATGAGGTGAGTACTATCAAGCAAAGACACCTTAAGAAATACAGTTCGTATCAATGTGATTTATATGCCAAAAAATTGTTAGGAAATAGTGAATCGTATACGCAAAATTTCAATAATATTGCTTCAGTACAAGCCGAGATATTACGGTCTCAAAGTGGGCTGCTAACTTGACGTTTCTGGCAATGGCGATTCCAGAGAAACGGGTACAAGTTATAAACAAATAAATATATCAAAAAATTGTTAGTGAAATTGTGACTCTTACGATATAAATAAAAAAAGAATTCTTCATTGCAATTTTCTAAAAATCGAATGTTAACTTCTACATAGTACTCTGAATATAGGCTGTCGATCAATATTGAACTTTGCTCCACAGTAATAAGGTTTAAACTTGATTGCAATCATGAGGTGAGTACTATCAAGCAAAAAAGTGAAATTTATATTTTTTGACTGTGTCAATAGTCATATCCTCGGTTCAAGGCTATTGGCATATAGATTGGGATTGGAATATAGATTTGGTATAAGTAAACAAATATTTTTCTACTTACTTTTTTAATTTATTTTTTATTAAATCTCATCAAAAAAAATTTGATTGTGTAATACTACTCTAATAATAATTAATACTACTACTCTAATCATCGGTAATACCACAGCCTAGAGAGTATTCTTCTTACAGTCGGACATCGCCCTTTGTGTTGGCGCAAAAGCCGCCGTTCGTCTAGACAGTTGACGCAACGACTAAAAGTGTAAGGGTTGGCACGATGTAATTTGCCTTTTCGAATTTTAAAAATATATAGGAAAAATAAGATAGACACTTCAAAATTCTTGTTTTATTCTTTGAATTATTTATTGCCATTTTTTCTAGAAGGTAAGAATATTTTTTTCAAATTTGTCTCTTTTCCTTCTTTTAATGCACTTAAAATAAGGAAAAGAAAAAGTTTTTCTTAGGATTTTCTCTTTTTTTTTCTTCTTCTTGCATCATAAGTGCGAGGAATTATAGGAATTATGGAAAGGATATGGAAAGGATGTATGATAATCATAATTTTAATTGTAAATCATTACTAATTTAGGGCTAAATAAGTATAAAATAAATCTTAAATTAGTACTCAATTAGGAAATAATAATGAAAAAATAAGTTCCAAGATGGCGGCTGACAACTTTTTTGTTTATGGGCCGATTTCGATGAAACTCGGTTTTTGGTACCATTTTGACACAAAAATAACAACGCAATGTTGAAAAAAATAAAAATTCAAGATGGCGGCCAACTTTTTTGTTTGCGGACCGATTTCGATGAAACTCGGTTTTTGGTAGTATTTTGACAAGAAAACAGCAACGCAATGTTAAAATGTAAAAAAAATTCAAGATGGCGGCCAACTTTTTTGTTTGATTTTGGCCGATTTCGATGAAACTCGGTTTTTGGTAGTATTTTGACAAGAAAACAGCAACGCAATGTTAAAAAAAAATAAAATTAAGATGGCGGCCAACTTTTTTGTTTACGGACCGATTTCGATGAAACTCGGTTTTTGGTAGTATTTTGACAAGAAAACAGCAACGCAATGTTAAAATGTAAAAAAAATCAAGATGGCGGCCAACTTTTTTGTTTGCGGGCCGATTTCGATGAAACTCGGTTTTTGGTAGTATTTTGGCAAGAAAACAGCAACGCAATGTTAAAAATGAAAAAAATTCAAGATGGCGGCCAACTTTTTTGTTTGCGGATCGATTTCGATGAAACTCGGTTTTTGGTAGTATTTTGGCAAGTAAACAGCAACGCAATGTTAAAAATGTAAAAAATTCAAGATGGCGGCCAACTTTTTTGTTTGCGGACCGATTTCGATGAAACTCGGTTTTTGGTAGTATTTTGGCAAGAAAACAGCAACGCAATGTTAAAAAAAATAAAAATTCAAGATGGCGGCCAACTTTTTTGTTTGCGGACCGATTTCGATGAAACTCGGTTTTTGGTAGTATTTTGACAAGAAAACAGCAACGCAATGTTAAAAATGTAAAAAAAGCAAGATTACATTTTTAACATTGAGTAGCTGTTTTCTTGTCAAAATACTACCAAAAACCGAGTTTCATCGAAATCGGCCCGCAAACAAAAAAGTTGGCCGCCATCTTGAATTTTTTGCATTTTTAACATTGCGTTGCTGTTTTCTTACCAAAATACTACGAAAAACCGAGTTTCATCGAAATCGGCTCGCATACAAAAAAGTTGGCCGCCACCTTGAATTTTTTCATTTTTAACATTGCGTTGCTGTTTTCTTGCCAAAATACTACCAAAAACCGAGTTTCATCGAAATCGGCCCGCAAAAAAAAAAATGGCCGCCATCTTGAATTTTTTTACTTTTTAACATTGCGTTGCTGTTTTCTTGTCAAAATACTACCAAAAACCGAGTTTCATCGAAATCGGCCCGTAAACAAAAAAGTTGGCCGCCATCTTGAATTTTTTTACATTTTAACATTGCGTTGCTGTTTTCTTGTCAAAATACTACCAAAAACCGAGTTTCATCGAAATCGGTCCGCAAACAAAAAAGTTGGCCGCCATCTTGAATTTTTTTCATTTTTAACATTGCGTTGCTGTTTTCTTGCCAAAATACTACCAAAAACCGAGTTTCATCGAAATCGGCCCGCAAACAAAAAAGTTGGCCGCCATCTTGAATTTTTATTTTTTTAACATTGCATTGCTGTTTTCTTGCCAAAATACTACCAAAAACCGAGTTTCATCGAAATCGGCCCGCAAACAAAAAAGTTGGCCGCCATCTTGTATTTTTTACATTTTTAACATTGAGTTGCTGTTTTCTTGTCAAACAAAATACTACCAAAAACCGAGTTTCATCGAAATCGGCCCAATAATCAAACAAAAATACACAAATATCAACAAATACATCAATGTGCGGCCGCCATTTTGAATTCCAAATCTAATATCAAAATCGTGCCAAAAACACTTTTTCATGACACCAACATCAAAAAATTTCAAACACTACTTTCAATATAATATAATATAATATAACCCAATCAGAAGTGTAAGCCCTGACGGATAGGGCCCGAGATGCATACATTGCCAAAGTATGGGCTCTCGGGCCCTCCCACCCCCCTTCTATACCGCACCACCCCGCACGATTGCTCTGTCTAGACGCCTCCGATGGCCGACTGTATGAAGACTATCTCTCGGCTGTGGTAATACTACTCTCAGTTCATTTATTTAGTTATTTATTCGAGAAAAACTAGAAATATTTTCTACTTATATCATCTACTTCCTACCTACTTACCTACCTTACTGATTACTAATTTAATTATAAATCTCACCAAATAGGTACCTAACGTTAAAGTTTCAGTTACTAAAAAAAAATACAAAATATTCATTTTCAAAAAATTACAGGTTAGGGTATTTTCATTAGACTCCTCCCTTTAAGTAATAGTTTTAACGTTAGGTACTTAATTGGTATTAAAATATTAGTAGTTTTTCCTAAACTAAATAAATGAACTGAGAGTAGAGTATTAAACGCCCAAATTTTTTTTGATGAGATTTAATCAAAAATTTTTTGATTGTGTCAATACTCTACAAAATAAAAAAGTGTGTAGAAAAATATTTGTTTACTTATACCAAATCAATAGCCTTGAACCGAGGATATGACTATTGACACAATTAAAAAATATAAATTTCACTTTTTTGCTTGATAGTACTCACCTCATGATTGCAATCAAGTTTAAACCTTATTACTGTGGAGCAAAGTTCAATATTGATCGACAGCCTATATTCAGAGTACTATGTAGAAGTTAACATTCGATTTTTAGAAAATAGCAATGAAGATTTCTTTTTTTATTTATATCGTAAGAATCACAATTTCACTAACAATTTTTTGATATATTTATTTGTTTATAACTTGTACCCGTGTCTCTGGAATCGCCATTGCCAGAAACGTCAAGTTAGCAGCCCACTTTGAGATCGTAATATCTCGGCTTGTACTGAAGCAATATTATTGAAATTTTGCGTATACGATTCACTATTTCCTAACAATTTTTTGGCATATAAATCACATTGATACGAACTGTATTTCTTAAAGTGTCTGCTAGCTTGACGTCAAGATAGCAGCCTCACCAAGACACTCAAATATCTTTTGAACCATAGTATCACTATTTATATGCTATAGTTCACTATTTATAACTATTTACTAACAATTTTTTGACCTAGTCAAAACCTTCTAATTCCATGGTGAGGCTGCCAACTATACGCTAATAGAAAAGTAGCAATGTACCATGTCGAATGAAACCGGTCGCTAAATAGTTTCTTTTTAGATAATCAGGGTTCTGGTCATGCTGGTCGCGCGCAACTGATTGCCAACTGCAACTGGAAACTGAGGTCTATTAACAAAAAATAATTACGATAGTCGAACGATCTTTTGATCGATTTACGTGATTTTGAACCTTATACATGTGAGTTAATAACAAGGAGGTTTATAATAAGGAGTGAGTACTCTCCAAAAATTTTCACCTATCGTTTAAAAGAAATTCAATTTTATTGCATTTCCCATAGAGTTGAAATTCTATCGACGACATTGTCTGAAGGCACTACTGTGTGAATGAGACAACACCCGTAGCATGAGCACACGGGACTCTTGTCTACGAAGACTTGTCGTCTCGACCTTCTCGATTGCTGAGCACAGTTTGACAGACAGGTGGGACTCGTTCTCAGAATTTCGAAACCTTTTAATGTTTCTTAATAAAAAAAGTGAATTTTAAAGGTAATCTTTTTATTTCAACACCAATAAACGTCAAAATTATCTAAAATGATCCGGAATAATTTAGTTTAAACATGATTCTCATTTTTTTTATATGTTCTAAGATAAAGAGGCACTCAAGAAAGCGTTCTCTTCCGTAGACAAGCTCTCTCGAGCTCGAGAAGAATAATATTGCCAGTAGAAAATAATTACATTATTTCTCATAAAGCACCGTTCCTTTCTATAGATTTCACAACGCTAAACTCTTAAAACTAATTAAATATAGCTGTATGGATATAAATTCGTTTGCCTTTCTTTTATTGAGAGTATTTTGAAAAGATAACACAGACTACTAACGAAATTGTTAATTTAGTAATCTGTGTAAAATGACGAGAAAATTACGAAATATTGAAATCAACGTATGAAAATAATTTTAATTTTAAGTTTTTAAGGAATAAGATATAAGCACGGATAATTTAGATTTATTTTTATTGCGAAATTTAGTTTCATTTAAAATAAAATACGTAGAAAACTATTTCGAATCTTCTTATTAGTCTGTGATTCTCTCTCGACCTTCTCGACTACTCAAACGGTGGTAGACAAGTTTCTCTGATTCAACTGTCAAATTAATGTCAGTTGAAGAGAAAAGCTCATGTTTGTCGACTTTTGACATTAGGCCACGACAAAGAACAATACGAGTCTACTAGTTGTAAATGCGAGCATGAGTATCTCGATCTCAACCCGACAAAAGTGACATTTCGGTGTAGACAAGCCATTGTTCTCTGAGTCGAATCCTATCTCGATGTTGGTCATGCTACGCGTGCAGGTGGAGGTCGGTGTCTCGTTCGCACAATTGCCATTACTAAACAATAATACCACGATAGTAGGACTAAAAATATGTACGTTACCAATCAAGTAGTGTATCAAAATTAAGGATTCGGAATGCGAAGTCGAATATATACTATTTAAATATTAATTTAGAATGACACATAATAATTGTAATATAAAACAGAACTTACTTTTTGATTTAATTAAATATCTAAAATAATGCTAATCAGCTAACATCGGTGAGGTGGTAATAAATAGAAGTGTCAATCTTGGCAACTCCGATTTTGACCTTGGCGCCGAATTTCAATTTAAGAATTTCAATCTATAGGAAATGTTACTTTACAAAACTAGTGTGACCATAAATAGTGCACCATTTCAGATTTCCAAAAAAACGAAATTGTTCTATTGAAATGGCTAGAGCTCGCAGGCGAGACGGTAAAATTAATAATAATAATCAAATTCATGTTTGTGCGCCTATTTAGATGAAACTCGGTTTTTGGTACTATTTCAACATGAAAATAACAACGCAATGTTGAAAATTTAAAAAATCCAAGATGGCGGCCAACTTTTTGTTTTTGGGCCGATTTCGATGAAACTCGGTTTTCGGAACTATTTTCACAAGAAAATAACAACGCAATTTTTAAAAAACTAAAAATCCAAGATGGCGGCCAATTTTTTTGTTTTTGGGCCGATTTCGATGAAACTTGGTTTTTGAAACTATTTTGACAAGAAAATAACAACGCAATGTTGAAAATTTAAAAAATCCAAGATGGCGGTCAACTATTTTGTTTTTGGGCCGATTTCGATGAAACTTGGTTTTTGGTACGATTTTGACAAGAAAATAACAACGCAACGTTGAAAATTTAAAAAATCCAAGATGGCGGCCAACTTTTTTGTTTTTGGGCCGATTTCGATGAAACTTGGTTTTTGGGACTATTTTGACAAGAAAATAACAACGCAATTTTTAAAAAACTAAAAATCCAAGATGGCGGCCAACTTTTTTGTTTTTGGGCCGATTTTGATGAAACTCGGTTTTTGGTACGATTTTGACAAGAAAATAACAACGCAATGTTGAAAATTTAAAAAATCCAAGATGGCGGTCAACTTTTTTGTTTTTGGGCCGATTTCGATGAAACTTGGTTTTTGGTACGATTTTGACAAGAAAATAACAACGCAACGTTGAAAATTTAAAAAATCCAAGATAATATAATAATAATAAAATAATAAAATATATTTATTGACACAATGTTAACAATAAGAGTCAGTTGATAAGCTTACGATTAATAAAGTTACATTAACATTGAATGAGGTCATTTCAAATAATATTTGCAATGATCCCTACACTAGGCGTAGCCTGTCCTGTAGGTAATCATTTTACATTCACTTAGTTGCATACTTGAGCGACCACTGATAAAAAGAAGAATGTAGTAATAAAATATTGAACATTACAGAATTAAGAAAACAACAAAAATAGAACAAAAAATCTAATTTAATTTTGACGCAATGACATATTTGGAGGGTTTTGTGGACTGTGAAGGAGTGAGTGTATGTGTGTGTGTGATGTAGTAGTGTGAGTATAAGTTTTGTATTGGCGGTGCGAGCTCTGATGAATGTTTTGAGATTTTTACCCAGTATAAGGTCAACTGACGACTCTAAGTAAATCTTCGATGTCTTTATAAGAGTAATCTGTAATCCATTTTTTTACTTTACTATTTAATTCGGATACTGAGCATTGTTTGATATTACACGAATGGTTGACTTTATTGTAGAGATATGGATGGAGGAAGGCACTTTGTCTTCTAGCAAAGCTAGTTTTTGTCCTGGGCACAGGCAATTTAAATACCCTTTTATTTAAGTCTTCATACCCCTTACGACTTTTTATTGAGCGATGGACTTTAACAGTAACACGTAAAACAAAAAGACTCCGAACCGATAGTAATCCGCATTCTTTAAAAAGTTCACTGGTCGAGTACATAAGAGGTTTTTTTAGCATTACTTTAAGAACGGAACGCTGGGCTCTTTCCAGAATGATCATGTTAGTTGTTGCTGCTCCACCCCAGACTGTGATGCAGTAACCAATTACCGACTCACAAATAGCTGTATATACTGATTTAAGAAGTTCTAAGTTGGCTACCTCACGTAAGTTTTTGAAAACATAGGTTAGTTTTCGCACTCTGCCTGACATTGCCACCAGGTGCTCTTTAAAGGAGAGTTTTTCATCTATGATCACACCTAGGTATTTTATAGAATGAGACCTTTCAATTGTGCTGCAAGAGCAAGAGATGCGTCGGGAGTTTTGCTGACAACAGTCATGGACTTTCAAAATGGAATTTGCTGGTGCAGAAGCCAAAGTTTTGTGGAAGCACAAGAATTTTGTCTTAGTTAGGTTCAGAGTCAGTAAATTGTCCTGGAGCAGGCCAGCCACGATCGACATTCCCCGCTCAGCTCGTTCAAAAGCCTGATCCCATGTTGGCGATGGCGGCCAACTTTTTTGTTTTTGGGCCGATTTCGATGAAACTTGGTTTTTGGAACTATTTTGACAAGAAAATAACAACGCAATTTTTAAAAAACTAAAAATCCAAGATGGCGGCCAACTTTTTTGTTTTTGGGCCAATTTTGATGAAACTCGGTTTTCGGTACGATTTTGCCAAGAAAATAACAACGCAATGTTGAAAATTTTAAAAATCCAAGATGGCGGTCAACTTTTTTTATTTGTGGGCCGATTTCGATGAAACTTGGTTTTTGGTACGATTTTGACAAGAAAATAACAACGCAACGTTGAAAATTTAAAAAATCCAAGATGGCGGCCAACTTTTTTGTTTTTGGGCCGATTTCGATGAAACTCGGTTTTTGGAACTATTTTGACAAGAAAATAACAACGCAATTTTTAAAAAACTAAAACTCCAAGATGGCGGACAACTTTTTTGTTTTTGGGCTGATTTCGATGAAACTTGGTTTTCGGAACTATTTTGACAAGAAAATAACAATGCAATTTTTAAAAAACTAAAACTCCAAGATGGCGGACAACTTTTTTGTTTTTGGGCTGATTTCGATGAAACTTGGTTTTTTGGAACTATTTTGACAAGAAAATAACAACGCAATTTAAAAAAAAAACTAAAAATCCAAGATGGCGGCCAACTTTTTTGTTTTTGGGCCGATTTTGATGAAACTCGGTTTTTGGTACGATTTTGACAAGAAAATAACAACGCAATGTTGAAAACTTACAAAATTCAAGATGGTGGCCAACTTTTTTGTTCTTGGGCCGATTTCAAAAACAAATTAGCAGCCATTTTGATCTTTTTTGATTTTTCCTTCAGTTTACATTGAGTTATTTTCTTGTCTAATTAGTAGCCAAAAACCGAGTTTCATCGAAATCGGCCCAAAAAAACAAAAAAGTTGGCCGCCATCTTAGATTTTTAGTATTTTAAAAATTGCGTTGTCATTTTCTTTTCAAAATATTACCAAAAACCGAGTTTCATCGAAATCGGCCCAAAATCAAACAAGTTGGCTGCCATCTTAGATTTTTTAATTTTTTCAATACATATTGTGTTATTATTTTCTTGTCAAATTAGTACTAAAAACAGAGTTTCATTCAAATCAGCCCACAAATAAAAGAGTTGGCTGCCATATTTTTTTATATTTTAAACATTTCTTTGTTATATTTTGATCAAAATAGTAACAAAATCGAGTTTCATAAAATCGGCCCACGAACAATATAGTTGGCCGCCATTTTGTTTATTTTTTATATTTTTAACATTGTGTCGTCGTAAATCTCTTGCATCCATTTTATTAATTTCACAAGTAAAGAAATTGGTGCAAGTATTTTAGACCTTATTGACATCTTTACCAAAATAACAGTTTTTAATGAAACAGCAAAGTAAATGTACAAGTGTAATTATAGGAAAAAAGCAATCGAATTTCAAACGTCAATAAAGTCGAAAATCGTTTCCATCTTTTTTTAACTACAGATCACTAGACAATGTTTTCCTACTTTTACTTGTTTTTCCAACATTTATTTGTTTTCCCGAAGTTCACGCACATTGCATTTTTATAAAAAATTGGAATAAACTTTAAAGTTGCGTAATTATTTACACTTGAAATTAAATTGAATTGAATGAACTAGATTTTAATTGGTTGAATTACCATATTTAAAAAATAAAAACAAAAAGGAACTTAATAACAACGTGATAAATAATTTGTTCTAAAAAAATATTTTTTTTAAATAAATATTAATTTCCTTTTTTTTAGTTAACGAGCTAAACTAAAAATATACCACCGCCTATCAGAGTACTCGTCAAGACCATTCAAACGAGTCCAAACTCGATGGGGTTGAAAGGTTTTATTGCAGAGTTCCTGTGGCTTTCTTCCGGCTCCATCATCAGACTCTTGGATACTATTACCCAACACAGCACTCGTCAAGACGATTCAAACGAGCCCAAACTCGATGGGGTTGCATGGTTTCAATATTGAGTTCCTATGGCATGGAATCCAGACTTCATCATCCGACCCTGAACCTCGTCTCCCGTCAGAGTACTTGTCAAGACAATTCTAATAAGCCCAAATACGATGAGGTTGTATAGTTTCATTCATCATAGAGTTCCTGTGGCGTTCTTCCGGCTCCATTATCAGATCACCTCAATGACACTGTAATATTCCATTTCCTTCCATTTCTGACCTGTGTTCAAAGTTTCAAGTCTCTAGCTCATCGGGAATTGGGTATAAAATCGTTTGCAAAATTTGTGCTCAAACAAACAAAAGAGCAAGCAACCTAATAAAAACGCGGTAAAAAGTGTTAATTATAAATAAAGAACTACCTAGGTATTTAAGTTTATATTAAACAGTTTAAAGTATTATGTATGTCTCCGGCCAACCATACGGTTTGGTCACCCTAATGAAGAAAAGGACACATACATCTACTTGACCTCTCTGTCGGCTCGTTTTGGGGCGAAGCACTCATTCCGGTTTATAGTACTATTTCCATGGTTAATAATGGCAAGGAGTGGGACCGAACATCGTATGTTTATCGCAATACTTTATCGTAATAGGCGCTTTGTGTAGGTTTTTCAACTAAATTTGGTTGCGCCGTGTACGAATCTTTGTCACTAACTAGTTTCCAACTATAGTTTCAAACTGGTTTCGTCAGTTTTGAGTCGCGTCGTGTAAGAAGGGGCTTGGAGTGAAAGTCCATCGACGAGCGAACTTTACGAACGCACCCTGGGTCATCGATCGCCATAGAGTACATTTTAACCATACAAATTACTTTCCATGGTTAAAATTTATTCTATGGCGATCGATGACTCAGAGATTTGTCTGGTAGAATGCACCCAACCCAATCCCAATGGTGAGCATGCGAATCTCCGTGCCACTGAATAATTCCATTCTAAAACTACCTAGAAGTAATGTACCGATGATATACGTTCTTATTTCAGATATCAAATCGATTGTACCGGCTTCCCGGCAGAATGATTGACAAAAGCATGTGGCACGGAGATTCGCATGGTTTGAGGTTATGTTTTTTGTTAAATCGTCGAATTCCAGATCAATCGGAGCCTGTACCGCTGGGTTGATGTATTTGTAGCCGTTACATATTCATTGTAACAGCTACAAACACATTTGTTGCTCATGTAACGCAACAGGGACAAAGATATGGCGATCTAAAGTTTTAAAAGCATGCGACTCTCCGGCCCACACGCTTAAGTCTAAAATACTGGTGAAAATTGTATTAAGATTAAAAATAAGCAAGTTTACGTAACCGTTTGATCACGATAAACGGCCCGAAAACATATTTTCACTATATCTTCATTCGTTTTAGAGAAATAAGTAAATTTATTTACTATGATTTATTATGAATAATCAGTGTGTAGGGTGACCATATCGTCGGTCCGTAGGAATCATTAGGCTGTTTCTAATAAAATTCAAGTTGAACTACATAATGTTGAGGGTTGATTTGCCTACATACTCGTACGTATCGTACCTACTATCATACTGTTACTGACTATGCAATATTGCAATATTTTTTAGGGGACGTAAAAAGGTGATTTTTATCCTAATCGAGATGACAAAATACAAACAAACAAATGAGAAAGTAGGTAACCTTATAAAAACGTGTTAAAAATGTGAACGTCATAATTGGTATAATAATTGCCCACTCAGTACCAGTCACCCATCATCATCAGTATCAGTCACCCATTAATTTAGGTCTCGGTTGAATGCAACCGAACTGAGAACTTCCTTCGTTTTTTGAAGTATTAGTCTTTCAAAATAGGTATCTAAAAACACTTCAACTTGCATTTTAGACCGATCGGGATAAGTTTTTAGCTTTTAAAAATATTAAAGTTTGTTTTTTTTCGTATATAGTTTCTGCACCATTCACTTAGCCTAATACATGAAATTGTGTCATTTTGGTTTGATGCATAAGTAACAATTTAGGTTTTTGTCTTTTTTAACGCTATCGGACGAAAAGAAAATTAAAGTTGAAAATTTTACTTTCATGATGATTATGAAGTTGTAACCGATGTACTTACTTGAGCTTTTTGTGTCATCTTTGTCCACGGGAATACTGTTATTTGACTATTACCTAAAGCGTTACCTTAGTAACTCCAAAAGAATATTACAATTGGTTAAATAAGTGTTAAATGTTTTAGATCAATAGTATCTGTTGTACATAATGTTTTGTGCTAAATTCATCAATGGAATTTTCAGCTTTTTATTTTTTTCTTTTCAACACCCTGTAAAAGTCACAAAAGAAAATGGGGGGGGTGGGGGGGGTGGGAGCCGGGGCACCGCTGTTTGCTGCGTACTTCGAGCACCGCTGCTACGTACTTTGCCGTTCGAGCGACTTTGGGTAAAAGAATTTGTAAAAAGTAGCCTCTATTTCGTATTGAGCCAGCACAATATCCCACTTCAAATTAATTCGCCTAATTTAAAGTAAGTAAGTGACTTAAGTGACGCCTAAGCATAGGTACTGAAGTTCGGTGACACATTTGAAGTAACGAGTAGGTAGGTAGGTAAGAAGTATACGAACGAATATAAATACATTTGATGATACTGTGGCCGCGTTCCGAATCACGCTCACAGCGCTGTTAGTGCGTATCCGACCAAATTAAATAGTCCCAAAATATTACACAGATAGGGTATTTGTGTACCTACTTCATTTAATGGATTATAGGCTAACAGTGCTGTTGGCGTGATTTGGAAGTAGGCATGTGTTATTATTGTCAATTACAGTCTCATTGATGAGATGACATCATTAACATTCTTGTACTCTACCTCTTGCAATGTTTAAAAAGAAAGGATTACCTACCTACTGTAACAAAATATTTTTTGAGGGTAAGGAAATAAAAACCGGTCAAGTGCGAGTCGGACTCGCACACAAAGGGTTCCGTACCAAAAAACGGCTAAAAAATCACGTTTGTTGTATGGGAGCCCCCTCAAATATTTATTTTACTAGCTGACCCGACAGACGTTGTCCTGTCTTAGTTATAAATATTAAATTCGAATTGGTATAAATTATTGAAAAGTTTAGTTCAGAGATTAGTAGGTAAGTACCGTTCCCGTTTCCGTTTTCGTTCTCGTTCCCGTTCCCATTTACTTTAAAACCCAACAGCTTTATAAATAACCAAGTACCTATACATCACTTGTTATGTTAGTAACGTGTATGTTAGTCTATTCAAACTTACTAATAAGGCGTGATGGCTCTGAACTAACCGTGATGAGCACTAAGAAATTCAGTTTTCTTATAACCTCTTTGTAAGAAAAAAAAAATTATTTTACATGTATTTTATTAATAAAATAACTCCGAACGAAGCATCTGTTTTATTACATCCTTAATTGTATGTTTTTTTTTATCGTTGTTCGCGCGTATCTTCGACATTTATGGACCGATTTTGATGATTCTTTTTTTGTTCGATTCAATTTTTTTGCGAAATGGTCCCATTTATTTTTTTTCAAATCGGTTCAGTAGTTTTCAAGGTATCCTGAAAACACTATGATTTTGCATCAACTAACTTGACTATTTTGTTATTTATGAACCGAATAAGATGATTCTTTTTGTTGGGTAAGAGGTACTTTTAGTCTTTTTAACCGACTTCAAAAAAAAGAAGGTTCTCTTTCAGTTTGACCTGTATGAACGTATGTTTCTCCGCGAATATCTCACGTTTGACTGAGCCGATTTTTCTACCAAATAATATACTTACACTACACTACCTAATAGAGAAGGTACTTACACTAAAAACAAAAAAATAAAAATTGTTTTAAAAATAAAAAAAAATGTTTTAAAAAACAAAAAACCAACTTCAAATAACCTGCCTCTAAAAAGCAAGAAATAATATTCAAATCATTAGATATGCATTATCATTGTTATATAATAACAACACGTATATTGAAGTCGGGTAGGGCTTTTAGAATAAAAAAACGAAGTTGTACTCCAGCCCCACCCGACTTCAATAGACGTGTTGTTATTATATAACAATGATAATGCATATCTAATGATTTGAATATTATTTCTTGCTTTTTAGAGGCAGGTTTTTTGAAGTCGGTTTTTAGTTTTTTTTAAAAGGTAAGTAAATACTAAAGTTTAATTTTTCAAGTTTTGACTTATGTAGTAAGCATAAATTACTTTACAACCATTGAAACTTGTCCCAAGTAACAATACAAAAACTCACATACATACAAACGTAGAGCAGTGTGGAACAATGCAACACCAAAAGCTCTGAGTCTCATATTTCTCTCATTTTTAAAGATATGAATTCCGTTTTTAGAGGAACGGAATCTACTTAATTAGGTATAAAATGGCAGTTATAGTTTCATTAATAAATAGATACATAAACCAATAAGAAGACTTTTAAAAGAAAATGGGAATTGTTTCATTGTGTCCACCTAGGTGTACACAATGAAACATCCTCTGTCCAACAATGAAACACTGTTATTAATTTTGACATTTTCATATTTAGTGGAACAAGTAAATGACAAAATCTGTTGAATTCTAACCGATAAAGGTTTTCTCAAGGTATTGCATAATTATTCAGACTTTAAAAGTACCTATAGGTTTATCTCAGGTACAATGATTTGTGTGTGACTTAAAGATAAATGAGTCTAATTTTTTTTAAATCGTAGTTATGTACCTTTTATAGGCAATAACGATTTAAAATCAACAATTACTTATAATAGGCATTAATCTCTCAGGTAAAATTCTACATACTAAAAGATTAATGAGTCTGAAAATCACAAATATTAGGTAGTAGTAGTGGAAACACTGTTACATTGTGTCCACCCTTGAGCTGTGACATTCTTGGACACCTGGGGTATTTTAGAATAACATCAAAAAATAATCTACCAAAATCGAACAATGAGGGATTTTCCAGGCAACGTTCCTTTAAAATCACCTAGATGGCGCTGTCCAATTTCCATGGCATTAGTATGAAAGACTGACCAAAGTGTAGCGAGCGACCATCGAAAGAAAATAAAAAACTTATAATGTTGACAAGTGATTATTTCCTCTATGATTTTGACAGTTTGCTTTCTTTATGTTTCGCGGCAATTTTAAATGTTGTGATCATAGAAATAGAATGTCAAAGAACAACAATGTCAATAAACAGGTTATCCGAAAATAAATGCATACATTTTATATGAGATACGTAAAATATGACTTAGATACATAAAATATGACTATATATGGCAAAGGAAATTAATAAATTATGTTCCATACTGTTTTCTTCGTCGATAAACGAATAAATGTAGCGAAATTTGGTTTTAGAGAAATGTGTGGCAATATCTTATTTACCTTTGAAAAGTGTGATTATTTGGATTGTTTCTTTTAGTCACATCACAATTACTTAGAGTACAAGACACTATAGCTCCACGATACCTTTATTTTAAATTCTAATTAAGATTAAAAAATATTTTAAGCAAACTGTGATTGCTCATTTGCTAAGCGGGACGCTAGGGGCTCTTACTGTAAAAAATGTTGGCACATGTCACTTAATCCTTTGTCTCTTTTTTACATAGACCGTGTCCGTATGATGTTAACGTCTCTTTTCCACGCTTTGTTGGTCTTTTTGAGCGCAGCGAAAATTTTTCTATGTCTATGGTTGTGATCAATGATAATATCATTGGTTGTGATCTGCTTTTCAATAAGAATAAATAAATGTCGATAGGTATCTTATTTTGAAAATACCTTAAAATGAGGAGATGTCATTGTGTTGTGCCTGGGTGCAAAAATTGGGGGCATCATGCAATGCCGAAAGATAATAATCGGAGAAGTCTTTAGATTAATGCTATGAAGATAGAAAATCTGATTTCAGAGTTGAAACATCCTTTAGTTTGTACACTACATTTCAAGGATTCTGATTATATGGATGCAGAATATGCAGATATAAATGTTCTGAGTAAGTAGCACGCTAACCCATTATTATTTACGTGTTAATTTAGAAACACGTATCAAGATTGATGCAACAACTATCTCTAAGAAACATGTGTCAAATTTCACCAGAAAATTTTGGTCATCCCATACTAAATTGATCACGTGATCTCTTTGATTTGTATGGTAAGTCAATTTTTATTTTACATATTTGACCATGTGTTCACATTTTCGAGCAACTGTAACTATTGAAAATCATGTGGAATATATTATGACTTGGCGTATTAACATTATGATAAATAAATAACATTTTGCAGTGTTTCGTGCTACATTTGTAGGTACTTGCCTTTGAACGAGAACAGCTTTTTTTCCGGTTCGCTTAGCATTGCGCTTCTCCAACTCTGCTTTTAGCGCTGCTAGTGTCCAACAACCGTAGTTTTTACTCATGATGACCGATGGTAATAGGAGCAATAAAAAAAGTAAGATGGACTTTACGCTCACAACGCGCAAACAGATTTCAAAGAAAACAAGCTATCAAATTATACATCATAGAAGTCTTTGGTCAAATCATAGTTTTTTTACGATGGTACGGATGGTGGGTATTCTTTTTGGTCAGACCTTTATACTAATGCCATGGAAATTGGACAGCGCCATCTAGGTGATTTTAAAGGAACGTTGCCTGGAAAATCCCTCATTTATTAGGTAGTATCAAAGTTATTCTGTGGTAATGTAGTCCACGTGAATCTATGATACATGTACAAATATATTGATTAAAAAACACATTCGATGAGAAAGGCAACTGTCAAAAAAGCATTTTTTTTAAAAGCCCACGACTTAGGACAATTATTCTTAATGAAGGCTTTACAAAGTGACATTTTAAAAAAATAGTAACTATTTGCCTCTAGATGGCGTTGATGGAAAGAGAAGTGTAAAAATTGGCTTTTAAAAATAAACGGCCTGTACCAAAGAGGCAAATAAGCGTTCGCTGGCTGACATCTGGCCAAAGAGAAACATTTTAGGGTAACATCAGATTTGCCTGCCTACCTGAGTACTCTTCGAAGCTGAGTAAAAAAATCACATTGACACATACATTTTTATCAACGCCATCTTATCTATCGAGCATACAGTTTTTTGTCATTTTGAAAAACCCTAATTGAAAAACAGTTTAGTTAATATTTTTACAAAAATCCTCCGACTAAAAGTAATGAACATACTCTGTCTGTCAGCTTCATCATCAGACCCTGGACTTCGTCTCCCATTAGAGTACTCGTCAAAACAATAGGTATGACGACTACTGAATAAAATAACAAAATACTAATAAAAACCGTAAACATATTGAACTTTTAGAGTAGCTTGTATACCTCTTGGTTTTATATATTGCGTATTATTTGTTTTATTACCCTTCAAAGTTGGGCGGACAAGTCCATTTAAAAAGTTTAAAATATATTAAAATAAATAATACATTTAATTAATCCATAAAATTTATAGCAAATTTGTATAAGAAACAATTTTGATAAACACAATATTTAATATAGCTGCCAAACTTTCCTACGCGTTGCATACAAACACCTAGGCGTGGCGTCATAACTAGGGTAGCCGTTAGTATGGAGCGTTTTCGGGTGAGTCCAATTTTGTGTGCATTTTAAACTGTGATATCTCGGGCAGTTTTCACGCTAGCGAAATAATTATTTTACCAATGTTTCTTTTTTTGAGAGGTAATTTATGTAACATAAAATAAAAAAAAATTTCGTCATGCCTATTCTAACGAGCCCAAACACGATGGGGTTGTAGGTTTTATCATAGAATTCCTGTGGGCTTCTTCCGGTTTCATCATCAGATCAGCTCAATGACACCATAATATTGCATTGCCTTCCAGTTCTGACCTATTTTCATAGTTTCAAGTCTCTAGGTCGTCGGAAAGCTAGGATAAAATCGTTCGCAATATATATCTATAAATATTAGGTCTTTACTTATGAACTTGCCGATATTTTGTCACATACAGAGAAAATAATAACTTCTATGTTTTAAAACATTTAACAATATCTTGATTTACGTATGTCGAATTATGACCATGATAGTCAACTATCAGTAAAAATAAAGTCCTTTTTAGGGTTCCGTAGCCAAAATGACAAAAAACGGAACCCTTATAGATTCGTCATGTCTGTCTGTCTGTCTGTCTGTCTGTCTGTCTGTCTGTCTGTCTGTCTGTCCGTCCGTATGTCACAGCCACTTTATTCCAAAAGTATTAAGACTACATAGTTGAAACTTGGTAAGTAGGTGTATTCTGTGAACCGCTTTACGATTTTTACACAAAAATAAATAAAATAAAAGATTAAGGGGGGGCTCCCCATACATGGAACTGAAACTGAAAATATTTTTTTTCATCAAACCAATACTTGTGGGGTGTCTATAGATAGGTCTTTAAAAATGACATTGAGGTTTCTAAGACTATTTTTTTTCAAAGTCAACCGTTTGAAAGATATCTGCCGCCAAAGTGGTAAAATGTGTGTCCCCCCCCCCCCTTTAACTTTTAAAGTAAGAGGGTGAAAAATCTAAAAAAAATATATGCTGTAGATCTTAATAAACACTTTCAACAAAAATTAATTTGAACGAGATACAGTAATTAGTTTTTGAGATATAGTACATTTTCCAAAACCGCAAATATAACTTTGTCATTCATACAAACACTGTGAAAAACAAAGTTATTTTTTCAGACGAAAAATGATAGCGGTATTAAAATATGGTATGGTATATAATGTACCTACGGAACCCTACTGCGCGTGGCCCGACACGCACTTGGCCGGTTTTTTTAAGCTTTCATAGCATTAAAAAAAGATCTTGAAAGTTACTCTTTTTTTTGTGAGCCAAAAAAGGGTGACCGGAGGGGTTGTAACTTAGCCAAAACTTATTTTTTTCGCTTATCGTAAATGGAATAGGTTAGCATAGTGTTCAAACATTAGTACATAAAAGTTTTGTTACAAGAGTGTTAACGGTTGTTAAATGAACAAAGAAAATGCTAGTATGAAAAATGCAACTTCTTGAAAATTCTCCATACAAATCGGCAATTTCATAGGTAAAGACCTATTATATACGGTTACGAAAACCTGCTTATTTTTAATCATAATACAATTTTCACCAATATTTTAGACTTAAGCGTGTGGGCCGGAGAGTCGCATGCTTTTAAAACTTTAGGTCGCTCTTGCGTTACATGAGCAACGAATGTGTTTGTAGCTGTTACAATAAAGCACGTTCCAGACGGATTTAATCACGCCTCCCAACCAAGGTCACCTTGGTGGAAGCTTGATGGTGGCGTGGTTTCCATCCGTGGATTGTGTTGCGGCTACACGAGTTTACATCCAAGCGCCGCCAACTAGGGCTGCCAACCATACTATAATAATATGTCGTATTATACTATGTTTCGGGTCTGCGTGCTATATACTATTGAAGAAATATATAGTACGCAAAAATACTATATTTTCAACATCGATCGCTAAGAAACAAATGTTTCTTTTTTTTTAATTTGTGATCGTGAATTTTGACTGATTCTATAGCGTGTAGTGTATAGTCACACCATATAACAAATACTATGTGTATAGTGTATTGTATCTGAATTCTGAACGTATCTATCTGTCTTATTGCGTTCCAAACTTGTCAATATAAAATTGACAACTTAATTAAATCTTAATCCATGGACGAAATATATCTTAATCTTAACCATGGACGAATTTCTTTCATGTCTTAACTTAATCAGTAATACTGATACAATCGTAAGTAAGTTAAAAACGAGTTTTTAATTTACTTATATTTAATTAATATTGATGGTAGAAAATAATATGAGACTTTTATTTTGATTCATGATTGTTTTATTTATGGTTTATGATTTTGACCAAAACATTGTTCAAAAATGCAAAAAGTTCAAAAAATATAGTTTTTATAAAAAGTAAAATATAATAATATATTTGCCTAATTTTTGCCTTTTCCATAAACTACTATATTATTTTAAAGTGTACTAATTTTTTTAGCCTTATTTGAAAAATACTGTATTTCGCCTTAGACATGTTGGCAACCCTAGCGCCGATACTCTTTCCCATTCCACGGTAAAGATATCTATCAGTACTGTAACTCGGCCCTGTCCTTGAAATAATTACCTAAATAAACCCGCGCTGGTTCAATCAATTAATTTTAAGGCAATAATATAACTAGATTAACAAAACTAATGGTAAAATAAAAATAAAAATAAATACATTATTGATGGGAGAAACAAATTATTTAATAATCCTTAGTACAATACCTACGTATTATATAATATTTTAAGTATACTTAATCTTAGCTTTCGGACTTTCCAGGTATTTAAAAATGTAAGGTATCTCTGGATTATTGGTTAATTATATTTATAATAAAAACAGCACAATCTGCACTTTGCAATAGTAAGAACTTATATTTCAATCAATAGTACCTATTGAATTTTTAGACTTTTGGCATTCAGAATGTTATTTCTATATTAAGGTAATAAATATAATAGAAAAAAACCTGGCCAAGTGCGTTTTGGGCAACACGCCGTACGGTTCCGTAGATACCTTATACCACACCATATTTAATACCATTATAATTTTTCGTCTGCAAAAATAACTTTGTTTTTCAGTGTTGTTATGAATGACAAAGTTATATTTGCGGTTATGGAAAATGTGCTATATCTGAAAAACTAATTACTATATCTCATTTAAACCAATTTTTATTGAAAGTAATTATTAAGACCTACATGCAGCATATATGTTTTTTAGATTTTTCACTTTCTTATTTCAAAAGTTAAAGGGGGGGGGGGAGGATAAACATTTTACCACTTTGGAGGAGTATATCTTTCAAACCTTAGACTTTGAGAAAAAAATGTCTTAAAAACTTCAATGTCAATTTTAAAGACCTATCTATTGACACCTCACACGTTCGCAGTTTCAGTTCCATGTATGGAGAGCCCCCCCTTAATCTTTATTTTTGTTATTTTTGTGTTAAAATCGTTAAGCGGTTAACAGAATACATCTACCAACCAAGGTTCAATTGTGTAATATTAATACTTTTGGAATAAAATGGCTGTGACAGAAGGACAGATAGACAGACAGACATGACGAATCTATAAGGGTTCCGTTTTTTGCCATTTAGGCTACGGAACCCTAAAAATACTAGAAAAAATTGACTCACCCGTAACCCGTAGCAGCCGAGCCATTTGAGCCCGTCTGAACTGCGAGGGCTGAGTCGATATTTTATAGTATTTTTTCTATTATATTTATTACCTCAATAGTACCTGACCTACGTACATCTTTCGTTCATCACTGCGGCGCATTCGCGACTGTTTGTGTACCGAGTGCAGACTGCAGACTGAACTCGAGGGCCGAGGCGCGTAGGTACGACTCGCTTTTCGACTATTTGTACAGATGACACTTGCATATAAATTGGCAAGAGAAAGATGAGACAAAAGATGCGCAATAGCCACAAACACTAAAATTTGTGGCGCTGCACATCTTTTGTCTCGTTTTTATCTTGCCAATAAAATGCCGGGCAGTATATGAAGTTGGAGTACTGATAAATATCATTACCGTGCCTGTGTTGGAACTCGCGCCCTTCCACCAAGGACGTTGAAGGTCATTTGGATTGGTTGGAGAAATTTGGATTAAATCTGCCGTCTAGATGGATTAAATCAAGCAAGGTCACCTCTGTTGGGAGGCGTGATTTAATCCGTCTGGAACATGCTTAAATATGTAACGGCTACAAATACATCAACCCACCGCTACAGGCTCCGATTGATCTGGAATTCGACGATTTAACAAAAAACATAACCTCAAAGCATGCGACTCTCCGGCCCACATGTTTTTGTCAATCATTCTGCCGGGAAGCCGGTACAATCGATTTGATATCTGAAATAAGAATGTATATCGTCGGTACATTACTTCTAGGTTGTTTTAGAATGGAAACAGAACAGATATGTATGTACTATGGGCAACAGCTTCGCTTAAAAAGTTAGCAAAAAAATTGTGTGCGCATGTATCCCCCTGCACGAACTAAATATATTATGTTATGACGGCGGCGGCGCGGCGTGCAACCGATTTTAACCTTAAGAGTTGTGGTTAAGTGACGTTGTTGTCCATAGTACATCTGTATGAATTTCTAAAACAGGAGATGTAATTCTATAGAGTACCTACTTAACCAAACGAAAGGTGCGTGTTCGTTCGTATCGTGACGTGAGACTTATAGGTATGTACGTACTTAGTATCCAACCGAAACGGACGAGCTTCGTCGTCCCTCGCCACGCGCCCGCGCCTACTCGCTTCGACCGCAAACTTTTTGAATACCTACCTACCTAGGTATTATCCATGCATGAAAATGACACAAATTCATTCTGTCCATCACTCATGTATTTAAGATATTAAATATGTAAACTCTAATAATACTAATATTTTTTATAAGCATCAATGGCTCGGACAAACAAAAAAATTGAAAATATTAAAAGTCCATGCCTTAATTTGGCACAAATTTATTTCATAGGGATTTTTAAGTGATCTGAGGTATATGGTACTTGTTTTTCAAATTGTAATATTTTTTTGACGGTGTTATTAATGTACGGGTCCCACGTCTGTTTCCATGGACGAAAATGACACAAATTAGGTTTGTACACTACGCAGGCTATCTTAAATACAATACTATTGTTTCTTTTTACTTTAAAACAATTTTGACAGTTTAGACGGTTCTCACACTGGCGACGCGCGCGGTCGCGGCGCACCCACGCGCGTCTTTTACGTTGTATGCAAGTACATTAATTTGTACAGAAAACCGCCTCGTCCAACACACCAAGGCGCGCCACGGCCCGTGAGCGCGCACCGCCGCGTGCCGCCGGCGATCCGCGAGCAGTTTGCGCCAGCAGGCGCGTTACCGCGGGGTACAACACACTGCGACGCGCCCCGCGGCTGGTTTTCGATGATCGTTTCGTTACGATGGCGGGATTTCCTCTGGTTTTCAAATGTTTCGTGGCTTGGATATACGCCCATTTTAGTGCCATTTGGTAGGTACATTATGCAGCACATGAGGTTATACAAAACTGTAAAAAATCTGTTATTTATTTGATTGAATATCATTACGCTGTCGTGGAAGCCCAGCGTGCCGTTGACCGTACCTACCTACTCGTATGTTATTAAAATTCCGTCATTAATATCGAGATGGCAAATCTAAATTATTTGTCTGGACGTTTTAATCTCATGAGTGATTTTATATGTGTTCAGTTTTTTTTCCTTTTGAGGTACGGAACCCTAAAAACCTGGAAATTAAAACAAAACAACTTCAAAATTTAATGCCTCTAAAAAACAAGCGGCGGGGACGCGTCAGACGCCGAATGGCGCGGGGGCGCGGAGAAAACCGCCCGAACAGGCGTTGCGCTGCGCCGTCACCGCGCGCGTGAAACGCCAAACCGCGCCCCGCGACGACGGCGCGCGTTGGCAGTGGGAGAATCGCCTTAGAGTCCAATTATTTATAACCACCACAAATAATCGAATTTCTCAAGATGCATCGGCTAGATGTGACACAAAACGCAAAAATAAACTAATTATATGCCAATGTATCGACAGGCAAGAATTCATAAACTTTAGAATTCTTGAAGGTTATACCCTCAAAATAACGTATTCCGATCGGTCTATTTTCTAGAAACAGCCTAATGATTCTGACCGACCGACGATATGGTAACCCTACACTGTGATTGTTCATAGTAAATAAATTTGCAAATTTCTCTAAAACCAGTAAAGATATTCTGAAAATATGTTTTCGGGTCGTTTATCGTGATCAAACGATTACAAAAACCTGCTTATTTTTAATCTTAATGCAATTTTCATCAATATTTTACACTTAAGTGTGTGGGCCGGAGAGTCGCATGCTTTTAAAACTTTAGATCGCGATATCTTTGACCCTGTTGCGTTACATGAGCAACGAAAGTGTTTGTAGCTGTTACAATGAATATGTAACGGCTACAAATACATCAACCCAGCGGTACAGGCTCCGATTGATCTGGAATTCGACGATTTAACAAAAAACATAACCTCAAACCATGCGAATCTCCGTGCCACATGCTTTTGTCAATCATTCTGCCGGGAAGCCGGTACAATCGATTTGATATCTGAAATAAGAACGTATATCATCGGTACATTACTTCTAGGTAGTTTTAGAATGGAATTATTCAGTGGCACGGAGATTCGCATGCTCACATCCCAATATCAGTCAGCACTTCAGCAGAATAATATGTCAATATTGAAGAAAAAAAGCGCGGGAACGTTTGACGGGATTGACGGTCTTTTCAAACAAATAAAACTAAAAAATATTTAATTGTTGCAATTTGTATAAAAAAGGTGTAAATAATCAATATTTCATTGTTGTAAATAAAATAAAACTGTAAATATGGGGAAGAAGAGTGGGCGAAAACGAAAGAAAAAACTTGAAGACGGGAGTGGAGGCGAAGGTGGAGAGTCCGACTTCAGTGATACCTGCTCCACGAAGTCCCTGGAAGAAAAAATGGAAGAGGATAAGTACAAAGATTTTAGAATCCCAAATTATGTTCGGTTTTATCCAGAACAAGGCGGCAATTTCGAATATGTTGTATTCATAGAGAGTACGAAAAGTGACCAACCTATAGGCAACCGTGACATGATGTCATTGGCTAATTGTTTAAAGAGATACAACAAGGGCGTCAAACAATTGCAAAGAATTAACAAACACAAGATTGGAGTAATTTTTGAGCGGCCAGGCCTGGCTAATGCGGCACTACAAAATAAAAAATTTTTGGACGCTTACAGTTTGGCTGCCAGCATCCCTGCGGCGGCCAGCGAGGTAACAGGAGTAATTACACATGTACCAATAGATTTATCAAATGAAATGATTTACTCCGCACTGACTACAACCAAAAATATTGTGAGTATTAGGCGATTCATGAGAAGGTCAAAGATGGATAATGGGCTAATCAAATTAGAACCCACAAAAACAGTTTCAATTACTTTTTCGTGCCCGGTGCTTCCTGAAAGCGTCGATCTCAACAGCTGGCGCTTCGAGCTGCGTCCTTACATTCCTCCAGTGAAGCAGTGCCTCAAATGCTTGAGGTATGGGCATATTGCCAAATATTGCAAGAACTCCGAACGCTGCTCCATATGTGGTGAGTCTCATAATTTTAAATTCCGCTTGAAATCATCTGAAGAAGCCATCTGTTGTCACTGCAAGGGAAATCATGTTGCCATCTCATCACAATGTCCTGTTAAGAAAGAGAAAATACAATTAAATAGAGAAAAAGCTCAAAGCAAAACATATTCTGCTGTATTAAACGAGAAGTCATTCCCTCCTCTGAAACAAAATCCCATTGAAATGCTAGCTTCACTCCTGAATTCTGATCAAATACTGAATATGGTTGTTGAGTCTGTTGTTAAATTGATAACAATGAATAAAACTAATGATACAATTATTTCCACTCAGAGTATTAAAGATACTCTCTTAGAAACAATTAAAAAAAATAAGAAATAAATTATTTAATTTTTTTATGGATATTTTAAGAATAGTTCAATGGAATGCTCAGAGTTTACCTGCACATAAATATTTATTATTAAATTATTAAATTTTTTGCAAGAGTATCAGATTCATGTAGCTTTAGTATGTGAAACATGGCTAAAGCCTCACATTCGTTTTAATATGAAAGGTTATAATATAATTAGATTAGATTCTGGTACAAGACATAATGGTGTAGCCATTTTAGTTCATAATAGTTTACAATTTGCTAAAATAGACACTTCTTTTGATGATTCAATTCAAAATATAGCTGTGCGATTGCAGTATGGCAACAAAGAAATTTCGCTTATGTCCTTGTATAGTCCTGGTAATTGTGATGTTTCATTTTCTAAAATAAAACTTAATAATTTAATTTCTAATTTACCGGGCCCTTTGTTGATTGCCGGCGATTTTAACGCACGGCACACAGCATGGGGTTGTAGTAATATTGATACACATGGTCGTGATATTCTTGAAAGCATCGACGACAATAACTTGGTTCTTCTGAATGATGGTCAGTTGACAACTGTTGGTTCTAGTAGATGGCAAAGGAATGCTTTGGATCTTACTATGGTATCACCTTCTCTGGCATTGCAATGTGAGTGGTCGGTCCATGACGACCCTATGGGCAGCTATCATTTACCTGTAATTATAAACATCACTATTAGTAATAATAATAATGATTCATCTGATTATCTTACACCTCCTACTTCTTACAATTTTCGTTTAGTAGACTGGCAAAAATATAGCAAAAACGTTGATTACTTATTACAAAATTTTTACATTGATCAAACTAATCCATTAAAATATTATTCTGATTTGGTTGCGTTATTAGATCTTGCATTGCAGCAGTCAGCTATTATCAGCAATAGGTCTTTCTCTGTTGACCAATCAAATCAATCGGTTAGGAAATTTCAGTCCAGAATCCGCAAAAAACGTATACCACTACCATGGTGGAATAAAAATTGTGCAAAAGCAGTAGAAGATTGTAAAAAGGCATATATAAGGTGGTACCGTTTTAACTGTGAAAACTTAAAGGGGTGGTCAGGTGATGTGTTTAGAACACAATAAAAATAATAAAAAAAAATCAGAAAATTATTTCTTTTTTTTTATTTTTTATTAATTTTTTTCATTATAATTATTATCGTAGTCGATTCTTCCGTTATTAAACCTAAACAACCACAAAATAATAATAAATACAACAATAATCGAATAACTATGGTATATCTTGTTTTACTACGCATCATGCTATCCACTAGGGGCACGCGCGGGCCGCACGTGGCGGTCATCGACCCAGCAACAGCTGAGACGATTATACTCACGCGCGTATCGTACGTACGCCATAGAATTTTCGAAATATGCTACTGATTCTACTACTTAATACCTTAATGGCTTTCCTACAATGATATTAAAAGTAAAGATGAGTTATACGCCAACATCATTGCTATTTAAAACAGCGCAAAGGTACTATAGATACACACATTGACCGCTGCATGCGCATTGGCCGTGAATCGAAAGGGCGTCAGCTGTCTCCTTCACTCACACACGCAAAGCAGACAGCGCGCTCTTTGTACAATATGGCCGGATAAAGTAATAGAAAATACTTATTTTTATTAAATACAGTACTTACGTGTGAAATTAAGCATTTTTCCGATCTCTGACTGTTACTGTATGATTTGTACATCGTCTAAAGACGCAAGGAGACGTATTTTTTAATGGAATTTCACAATTTTATCGCGTCTGACTGACGAGAGCCGCGTGTGTTTCCGTGTCGCGAGCCTGTGCCTGACTAATTGAAAGTCGGGCAATTACCTGACTTTCGTCTTGCCATTTTGGAGTGCGCGTAACATATCTATACTTTTAATATCATTGCTTTCCTAGCAAATGTTACCTACGCTATTATTTAAGGTAGCCAGTAAGTTCGATGACCTTTGATAAACTCAACTTTATTAAAGTAAGCTGTAAGTGTAATGTTAGTTATAATGAACGGTCGCTTTAAATTAGTATTTGTAATTACATGATCCCACTTTTCATTACATTTCTAGTCTAACAAGTAAGTTCAATGACCCTTGATAACATCAATTTAAGTTGTTTATCCTATGACGTGTTTAGTAAATTACTTATAGGTACTTACCTATGAGCAGAATTAAAACGAGACTCATTGGTCTCGCTTCACACATTGTATCCGATACTTTTCACTATCACATCACATCACAATGCACTCAAACTTTAAAGTATCAATGAACTTTCGTCCATTATACATGACCAGTCAGTATACCTGTACCTACTGGAAATCCTTTTACTTGTCCACTAAAGAATCGATGCAAGATAATCACACAGTAAGACTAAATACCTACTCGTAACTCGTAAATTATCACACTAATTTCTAATGTAGGTAGGTACAATACACTCTCACACGCATCACAATATCACATTATGTGTTACGAGTTACGACATTTCATAGACTTCGTGTCCATGATTTTGTGTGTACACGTGATTACGTACGTTTAATGTCACGTCACGTTATTCTGTGACATGACATTAAAAGATCGGCAAAATGCGTGAAATATCACGACAAAGCGACCGGCGTGTGCGACAGGTCACGCGGTCACGCACGACGACACAACTCACTCAACCAACTCAAATCAAAATCTGCGGCGGGGCGGGGAGAGTGGCAAGGCGAGCGGCGTCCTTTGCTGCCCGCAGCCCGTGCCGCGTCCGCGTCGTTGGCGCATCTACAAAGAAAGCGCCGACCGATAAAGGGTTCTACAGACGTTTCGATATTGTGATATTCATTTTTGATGAGTAAGTAAATTGTTTAATTAATTTCGCTAGCTTCGTGCTCGTTAATTTATTTTATTAAGATAAGTACTTACCTAGGGCATCTTTTTTATTGATGTTAGGATTTTCAAGTTATAAAACTGTTCACAAAAGAAAACAACAATTATGAATCACATAGAATATGTTATTATCTGTCACTATCTATCTCCCATTTTACTTTTACTTTTTAGTGACTATTAACAATGTAAAGAATCATACGATTACGTATGTTTAAAGTTCACAACCACACCTGCCTTTTTTGTGATTAAAAGATGGTTTTGATGACTCGATTTTGTAGTTTCATGGCGATGATAGTAAAGTATAATAATTTAAAATTCGCTTAAGTAATGTAGGTATGCGAAAGGAAGTCCACAAACTATTTTTAGGAGTTGAGATTCCGTCCGTGTAGTCATAGTGTGTAGAACTACCTTTAAACTAAAACAAAACCCTCCCCCGCCCGCCTGCAGTCTCCCTCTCTCTTTCTCTTGGTTGACCGCACGCACTTCTTATTTTTTCTGCAGTCTGTTTCCGTGTGTTCTCTTGTCGTGTTGTGTTTGCGTAGAGTGTTAGCTATGGCTCGATATACAAATCAAGAGTACCTACCTACTGCGTACTTGTGCATTGAGAGAGGACAGAGGTGGTGATCGGGTGCAGCAGTTCTGTAGATAATTTTATAAAAGTGTAAATAGGACTTGTGAAAACAACTTGTTAAAGGTGATGAACTTTTAAACGCGCCAAATTAATGTAATAATAAAATAATACCATAGTAGATACCTAACCTATTTTAGTTATTTTATGTAAAAGATTGACTATTTTTATTAAGTACATTAGTTTGAAAGTCCAAAGCCTGTCAAGTGTGATGGGAAGCTTATCAGTCGTATCACCTTCTTGTGTAGTGTGCAGTGTAAACAAAATCAACCAGCTGTTTGGGGTCATGTAGGTACACTTACCAATTTAAAGTTACAGAGATTATTAGGTACTTAATAACTCGCGTTTTTTAAAATTAATTAAGTTCGAGTTTATCAAAGGTCATCGAACTTAGTGATACCTTAAAAAGCGTAGGCAACAACATTCGTTTGTAGGAAAGCCAGTTGTAGGTACGTGTGCGTGCGTAGCGTAGTGACTAGTGAGGTACAGTGGAACAACATCGTCAGCTGTTTGTCGGCCACGCGCCGGCCGGGTATGGACGGTATAATGCGTGAGTAAAACAAGGGAATATCAAAGTAATCTGTTATTTTATTGTATTTATTTATTATTTTGTGATTGTTTAATTTCAATATCGAAGGAATCGACTACGATAATAATTATAATAAAAAAATAATTAAAATTAAAAAAAATCAAAATATTTTTCTGATTTTTTTTATTATTTTTTTTGTGTTCTAAACACGTCACCTGACAACCCCTTAAAGTTTTCACAGTTAAAACGGTACCACCTTATATTGAGTTTAAAAACAGTCTTACAGAAGAAAGTTTTCTTAAGTTTAAAAGGCTACAAGCTGTTAAAAAATTGTTTTAAAAAAAGAAAGAAACTTAAGTTGGCTTTCATTATGTCAGTCACTAAATAGATCTACACCCATATCTAAAATCTGGAGGATTGTCAACCTGTTTCTTTTAAAAATGTGTATACAGATTGGATTCCAGAATTTCTTAAAAAATATACACCAGATACTGTTGAGGCCCCTTTACAATATGTAAATAGTATTAATCCTGTACGTAATAGTAATTATTTATTAGCACCATTTAATTTTCAAGAATTTAAAAATGCAATTTTTTCACGACGAGATACAGCACATGGCCTCGATGGTATTCCTTATAAAATGTTAAAACATACTACAGATAATGCCAAAAATATCATTTTGAAAGTTTATAATTTGTTGTGGTCTACCTCTGCCATACCTCTGGATTGGAAAAAGGATTGTCTGGTTCCTATTTTAAAACCGAACAAAGATAAAACCAAAGCAAATTCATATCGGCCAATAGCTTTAACATCATGCATGGGAAAAGTGTTTGAACAACTTCTTAAACAAAGGCTTGAATTCTTCATTGAAAGTAATCATCTTTTACCTTCCAATCAGTTTGGTTTTCGTAGGGGTAGATCCTCTAGAGAGAGTATAGCACATCTTCAACTTGATATTTTTGATTCTCTCAAACAAGATAATGTTCTTATTGGTGTCTTCTTCGATGTCGTTGGTGCTTTTAATAATGTGAATCACCATATTTTAGCTGGTGAACTTCTTTCTCTTGGTATTCCTGAAAAATTGGTTAATTGGATTTTTGAATTTTTGCATGGTCGTGAGGTTTATGTGAAATCAAATAATCAGTTAATTGGACCAAGATATTCATACAGGGGTGTGTGTCAAGGGGGCATATTATCCCCATTGATATATATACTATATGTACATAAATTGAACTACATATTAGGTCCACAAGTAAAAAATTTGCAATTTGCTGATGACTTAGTTATTTACTTCTCTGGATCTGATATTCGACAAGTATCCTCTATAGTTAATTCTGCTCTTAAAAAATTAAATAATTATTTCAGTTACCTAAACTTAGATGTAAGTCCAGAAAAGTCTAAAGTTGTTGTGTTTGGTGAATGTGATTTTGATGTTGATATTGTATATAATAATATTAGTCTGCCATTGGAAAGTGAAGTCAAGTTCTTGGGTGTCATATTTGCTAATAACCTTTCTTGGAATAAATATATAGAATATTTGCTGGGTAAAGCCTATAAGGCATTCAATGTCATTAAAAGTTTATCAAAAATTGATCCTAAAATTCTATTAATGTTGTATAAATCAATTGTGAGGAGTCATTTTGAATATGGCTTTTTTTGTTTTGGGTCTGATCCCAAATTAGTAAAAAAATTAGATATCCTGCAGAATCATAATCTGAGATGCATTACTGGTGCTATGAAGACTACTCCCATTAACTCTTTGCAGGTGGAATGCAATATACCTCCACTTCAATTCAGATTCAAATTTTTAAAATCAAAGTTTTTGTTAAAACTACTTTCACTGTCTACTCATCACCTACTCAGAAAAATTGAATTTCTCTATACAACATATTCTCCTTTGAATGTACCCCGAATCCCCTATCTGTTTCATGACTTCTCGGATATCGTAGAGTTCAATCAGCAGTATAACATTCATAAAACTGAGAATAATTGGATATGTTACACAGGATCTTATGATACACATTTTTGTGACCTGAATATCCACATTCACCCTGATTTAAAGAATAAAGAAGAAGTATATGAAATTACTGATAATTTCCCTCAGCATAGACATATCTATACAGATGGTTCCAAAAATAATGATAATGTTTCGATGGCTGTTTACATACCTTATTTGAAAACGGGTCATGGAATTAAACTCCCGGGCCAAATGAGCATATTTTCCGTGGAGTGTCTTGCTATTCTTGCTGCGCTACAGTTTATTGAGGAGAACACCCAAGAATGCACTCAATGGTTAGTCCTAACAGACAGCATGAGCTGTCTCAAAGCTTTGCAAAATACCAGATTTGATACCGGATGTAACTATATTCTACAAGATATTAAAACAACCTACTTCAAGCTCAAAAGTAATAATATTGATATAGTTTTTATGTGGGTTCCGTCGCATATTGGAGTATCTGGAAACGAAAGTGCCGATAAGTTAGCTAGAGCCATTACAAATGACGCCGCAAATGTCAACATTGACATTAAAAATGTTGCTATACCGTACTCTGATTTACTACCAAGACTTAAACTTTTGTCAAAACAAGACTGGTCCACTCATTGGCAAGAAACTCTAACAGTAAAAGGAACTTGGTATGCGAAGATTAATAATGTTCTTGGCTGTCGTCCTTGGTTCACAAAATCAGCAGAATACCATAGCAGAAAGTTTTATACTATCCTAACACGCCTGAGATTTGGACACTGTCGATTTAACTCACATTTACATAGAATGCGTATTATCACATCTCCAACATGCACTGAATGCAATTTAGGTGTGGATCAGACTCTTAATCATATATTTTTTGATTGCCCTGCTTACAACATTCAGAGATTAGTCCTGGTGGACAGATTATTAGAAATATATAAGACATCTAATAGCATCCCGCGCGACATTCAAGACATTCTCACAAATCCTGAAACTTATAAGGATTTATACAACTTTGTTGTATCATCGGATTTGGAACTATAAACATGGATAAGACTTTGAAGATTTATATCACACTGAAGATGACAAGGAAAATGGAATAGGAAGTGGCTACGGCCTTATATAACCCGGACACAGAAAAAGAAAATTGAAGAAGTGGCTTTGGCCTTACATTACCTGGATACGGAGAAAATAATAATTAAAGAAGTGGCTTTGGCCTTACAAAACTCAATTACAGAAAAATGAAATCTAGAGGCTGGAATTCTTGTAGTTGAAATTATTTTAAATAAGACAATGGCTGTATGGCTCTGCCTTTGCCTTTCCCAACTGACGGGAAGAAGATATTTAAAAAAAAAAAAAAATCAATATTGAAATAAATTCGTAAAATACCACAGAGAAAGCAATAACTACGTAAGAAGAGACGGGACTTCATAGACGAAAAAAAATCTATGAAATGTCAAATCAAACATACCTCATCGTTGCCAACCTAACGACTGTAAAACAATATTTTGCCAACCTACAGGAAAAAAATAGAGATGGGCGACCTAGTACTAAAACTTTTATCGATATCGATGTATGCACTGAACTGCGCTTACTTAAGGAATAATTTTAAAATTTCCACTAACATGGCACAATGCTCCGTTTTTTAACTAGTACTGAGTCACATAAGTATGTTAGAATTAATTATGAAGCATTTAACCGTTGGGCAGTACTTTAAAAAACAGAGCATGTGTTCAGTTTAATATTTGAAATAAAGCAATTAAAAATTAAAAGTATTTATTTCTAAAAAAAAATCTTCATTGCACTTCTTCAATTATTTCCACGGCTGATGGTAATGACCTGAAATAAAAATTATATGAAAACATTTTTACACTTAAATGCTAATGATGCTAATAATGTTTTATATAACCTCATGTGCCTGCTGACTGTACAATGCAACGGGAAAGTTATAAAGTGTATATGGTACATTTTACCTACATTTCTTACATTACAACTAAAATTAAAAACATCGATATCGATATTTATAGATGTAGGTACTCTATTTCCCATCAGATTATTTTCTGACTAAAATTATTATTTACATTCAAATACCTACCAAAAAGTTAAAACGAATGTTAAGTTGATTAATGTATTACTCACCGTCCTCACCTAAGCTCATCAAAAGGAAATTTGGCCATAAAAAACCATTTTGTGTCGTCCTTTCGCGCCGATTTCAAACCACAAATTTCACATATGCTTCATTATGATTTGATTAGGAACGCACTTAAAATTCGCAACAACTTGACCATTAACCACTGACTTATTATATTACTAGCTTACTATTAACACAAATTGATAATTTTATTTGTTATAATTTTATTAATACTAAGAACTTCCCAAAGATCTTTAAATGTACCGCCGATAGTTGCTTTGACTGACAAATGACGTATCATCAAAGAACGAGAAAGAATGAGGAAGAGTGAGACAAATATAGTCGCCATCAAAATTCGTGTCTGTTTCATAGAATTATTTTTTGTATGAAAGTTGCGACAGACTGGTAAAATACGAAAAACAATATTGCGATGTTGCAAATTGCTGCAATGCATATGCATTAAATTTACGGATTTCTTTCGTTGAATAAAAAAATATTTTATCAGACAGCAGTTACAAAAAGTATTCTGTCTGTGAACTGTGACAGCAGTAAAAAAGTTCTCGTGTTTCGTTCGTCGTAAAGTTGAGTTTATCAAGCAATATTATCATTATCATGACCTCTGATTATGAGAAGGACATTGCCGAGCTAAAAAGTAAAATTAAAAGTTTCAAAGACTTCCCAAAAAAAGGAATCTTGTTCTGGTAATTATTAGACGATTATATTAAAAACTAACTTAATTATTTTTTTTAATAAATCCTAAACTAACCTCAAAGACCAATCAAAGACTATATATCCCCATCAATTCGTAATGCGCTGGAACCTTGTTACATTAACATCCACGTTGACGTGATCCTCTACTAAAAATTCCATGAAACAAGAAAGTACCTTCTGCATCAGCGTCATATTATTTAGGATTCTATTCTTTAATTTAAATATTTTTTCATTTTAGGGACATATTCTCAGCGATTTCAGATGGAAATACTTGCAAGTTACTTCAAAGGTTACTGGTACAAACTGTTAAAGAAAAATACCCTGAAACTGAAGCTCTGGTAGGCTTGGAGTCCAGAGGCTTCCTCTTCTCTTTCTCTCTGGCAGCCGAGCTCGGCCTCGGCTGCATACCAGTTCGCAAGAAAGGAAAATTGCCTGGGGATGTTGTGTCACACAAATATGATTTAGAGTATGGTTCTGTAAGTATCTTTTACAATATTTTACAACCAACCACATACAGTGGCAGTCACATAGACCAGTAGAATTTGGAAGGATTGATCTAGCTGTGGTTTGATGATGGACATCCAGGGAGAAAATGGAGGAGATTCAGATCACAATACACACCCAACTGATATGATCAGTATTCTAAGTGTTAAAAGGATATGTTTAAAAAAAATTTGAAATGAGCATTAAAAAAACCGGCCAAGTGCGAGTTGGACTCGCGCACGAAGGGTTCCGTACCAAAAAAACGGCAAAAAATTATGTTTGTTGTATGGGAGCCCTCCTTAAATATTAATTTTATTCTGTTTATAGTATTTGTTGTTATAGCGGCAACAAAAATACATCATCTGTGAAAATTTCAACTGTTTACCTGCTGTCGTTATTAATATCGAGCAAAAAATGGCAAAAAAATCACGTTTGTTGTATGGGAGCCCCCCTTAAATATTAATTTTATTCTGTTTTTAGCGTTCATTGTTATAGCGGCAACAGAAATACATCATCTGTGAAAATTTTAACATTCTAGCTATCACGGTTCATGAGATACAGCCTGGTGACAGACAGACAGACAGACAGACAGACGGACAGCGGAGTCATAGTAATAGGGTCCCGTTTTTACCCTTTGGGTACAGAACCCTAAA
Organism: Agriphila geniculea; assembly: GCA_943789525.1. Taxonomy (NCBI): domain Eukaryota; kingdom Metazoa; phylum Arthropoda; class Insecta; order Lepidoptera; family Crambidae; genus Agriphila; species Agriphila geniculea. Next base: position 5,207,275 of record OX038894.1, on the reverse strand, counting down.
AATGTATGGAAATCCTAAAACTGAAAACTCTGACCCTTATATCTCTTAAAATGCTGATCAGATCAGTTCCATGTGTGTGTGTATAGCGATCTGAATCTCCTCCATTCACTCCCTGGATAACCATCATCAGATCACAGCTAGGTCAATCCTTGGTGGCAAACCAAGGCTTCAAAGTTGCCTTGTTTGTATGAAAATCAACTGGTGTCTTTATGTGCCCAATCAATTATGTGTCCGCCACTGTAAGTTTGATAATAATGAATAATAATAATAAATGATTGGACAATTTCACACAGCGCCATCTAGTCCCAAATTAGGCAAAGCTTGTAATATGGGTGCTAGACAACTGATATATTACTTATATACTTTTTAAATATGTACTTATTGTACATAGTAACACCCAGACTGCCGCCATAAAGAAAAAAGACGTATCTACCTTTATCTTCCAACCGAGAAAAAAATAACATTTGTATTTTTTTTGGAAAAAAATTGCTGGGCAAAAGTAAAGGTAAAAGTTTTAAATTTTAGTATGCAAGATTGTAGGTCATAGTTTAAGCAATTTTTTGACATTTTAAAATTTAAATAATATTTATATTATATATTATATAATATGATTTTCCTTTTCTTCTTAGTAAAAAAAATTAGAGTAAATTCATGATACTACGATGATAACACATATTTACGGAGAAACATCCTTTCTTTCTATTATCAGTCTTTTCGTTTTATTGTAACTTAACAGATACTCTTTTACATTTTAGTTATAATAGGCATGCCTTTAACTATAAAGTAAAATAAAATATAAGAATCATACTTTATATTATTTCATTAACAAAAATAATTGTCAAAAACTTTTCTGAAACACTTAAATTTCAAATACCTCTTAGGATGCATTAATTTGTACTTAAAATTATAATTATTAGCTGCCTTAGTTTGTTTCCCTTCATCGAGCTTTTGAATGTAAAGGCTGACACATATTTTTCATATTGATTAATAATTAAAATATTAATACTATATGGCACAACTGAAGATAGAGTCTCACCGCGACCCCTCTTTTATGTCACACAACGAAGAATACGTAGTAGAAAAGACGCAACTGCCACTTGCGACTGGCAATGTTTTATAATACTAGAATGTAAAGACGCATCTACGCAGACGCGTCATTTCTACTTCCTAAACATTGTGTTTTAAAGCAGATACGTATTTTTTGTTAGCGAGAATTTGTGGGTTGCTGTCACAATTATGAAATGAAAAAAATACTAGTAAATGCGTCCTTTTGCGCACTGATTGCGAATATGTATGTAACTCAATTTTGAAAAAATTTAGACCACCACTCGGGTCGTCAATGATATAATGCAACTTCACACTGTCAATGATTAGGATCTATTCAGATATTCAGAAATCAGTTATAGCTTGAAATTAATTTATTTTCTAGTTGATTGGTCAGCTATATGTTAAGTACCATTAGCCTATAGCAGTGTTTCCGAATAAGTGGTATGCGTACCCCCAGGGGTATTCATAATTCATTTATTGCTTGTCACATAGGTAGTTAAAAGATGATAGTTTTACAGTTTCTGTGACGTTGCAATGTTGCAATGCGAGGAAGAGACTTATATTGTAGTAAAAAATTCATTAAATAAAATAAAATAAATATAACAAAAAAATTAAAAAATACAATTTAAAATCCACAATAATTATATGCAATAATATATAGGCCCTTTGCATTAAAATACAATCCAGCATTCGATACACGCAGATTTAAGGAATCATTTTATAAACAATTCTGAAATATTTAGTAAATTAAATACGCGGTACGCGAGGTTACATCAAGTACAGTTGAGCAGAGCAAACTCATATACACCTGATTTCATACATCTGATTTATTTTTTTATGTATCATTTCTGAAATAAGGGTTCCGCGAGTTTGTGGTCTTTCTTGGAGGGGTAGGTAGAAAAAACTAATTGGAAACCACTGGCCTATAGGCTTTAAATATCATGCTGTCTTAAACATTACCTTGTGTACATTAATATTCTTACTAATATTATAAATGTGAAAGTTTGTGGGTTTGGATGTTTAGATCTTTGGTTGTTTGTTCCTCAATCACGCAAAAACGGCTGAACAGATTTCGATGAAATTTGACACACAGATAGTTTATAGCCTGGATTAAAACATGGGACACTTTTTATCCCGGTCAAAGGTTCCCTAGGGATTTTCCGAATGTCTACGTGAAGAAAATCGCGGGCGGAATCCTACTAATATTATAAATGTGAAAGTTTGTGGGTTTGGATGTTTAGTTAGATGTTTGGTTGTTTGTTCCTCAATCGTTAGCGTCAGAACCCCTGGACCAAGTACGATATTTTATGTTTGGAGACTATCAAGGTTCAATACCTTTTTGGTACTATTTGATACCTATATTCAATTATCTAGTACCTCGACGAGCGGTGAAAAAACATGAAAAGAAAGTGGCCAGACATTCTGACGTCAGTTTGTCTGGACCACATTTTTTCACATAGTTGGAGACAATATATCTTAATTATTTATTTGTAAATATTCAATACCTTTTTAATACCTTAACATATAATTTTTTTCAATCTTTATGGCGTCCCAGGAAAAAGTTACGGATGAATGAAATCTAAAACATATTAAAGAACTGACTGACTGACATATCAACGTACAGCCCAAACCGCCGGGTCTAGAGATACGAAATTTGGCACGTAGGTTCCTTATGAGGTCTAGGGGTGCACTAAGAAAGGATTTTTCAAAATTCATCCACTAAGGGGGTAAAAAAGGGGATCAAAGTTTGTATGAAAGTCCCCCAGTTTGGAAGTTAAGATCTTCAAATTTTGTGTTTGGGCTGACGATTAAAAATGAATATATACGTATCTCAGCTTTTTTGAAAATTCTACCCCCGAAGGGATGAAAAAGGGTTATGGGGTTGTGTATAGAAAATGCTTCATATTCGAAGTAAAAATAGCTAAATTTATTATTCAGGATTATAATAATAATATAATAATAATAATATTAGATTTATTTCAGATATTACATCCATTCTTGTTAGTATTACTTAGACTATGTTAGTAACTTGAAAACAAAACGAATGACAATTGATTTTAATTAACATTAATTTAAATATTTACGTGACCCGTACTATGGATGAAAATCTAACGCAACATATATTGCTATTGTTAGTATTTCTACCCCTTTGGGGTGAAATGGGGTAAATTAACCTAAAATCGATATGGATGTCGTTATTGGAATAGAAAATAATATGGGAGAGGGGAGAGGGAGAGGGGGGGGGGGGGGAGGGAGAGGAAGATAACTCTCTACCCAATTCTGAACAAGATTGGGAACCGGAACGGGAACGAAGACGGGAACGGAAATGGAAACAGAAACGGTAACGGGAATGGGATACTAACTCTCAACCAAATTTTGAACATTATAAACTTGCTTCCGCCTGCGGCTTCGGCCGCGTGGATATTCGAGAAAATTGCGGGCTTCACAAGAGGCTGCTCGCTTGGTGGGGACCCACCTTATCACGTAAAAACAGCTTATCGGATTTTGATGAAGTAAAAACATAGAATACTATTTATCCTGGTTAATGGTTCCCGTATTTACTTGAATGTCCACGCGGATGAAGTCGCGGGCGAAAGCTAGTTATACTATATACATTCTCCCTCTGAATAAGAGTAATAATAAGTAAGTAGTCTTCTTATTAAATCAAAATTTAATAATAATAATAATAATCATCATTTATTTCAGGCAACAGAAATATCTTTTACAATATTAGGCCCATATAATAAATACCTTACAGACTAACATACATATATTATAACCTAACTAATTTACACGTAAAGAAGGCGGCGACGTGTTACGCAACGCAGTGTCCGGTAGCCGACCTCGAAACCGGCGGAAAAGGACACCCTTCGGCCAAAAATCTTCCTTCATGAAGGTCGACAGATGTTCAGTCGGCACCCTCACCACAAATGAATTGAAGTTCACGTTGTGGCGGGACTCCAACCGCTCGACCCTCAGCGTATATTTGGCTTTTATTCTGATGTACTCTACAATGTCATCGGATTTTGTGGAGTAATGCAGCCGGGACACGTACACCGGCGTTGTCGGGATAGCCGGCCGCAGCAGGTGGTTGTGTTCAGTCGGGGCAGTGCGCACAGGTTACGACGAGAGGCTTTCTTCTTCTTTTCCACCTTCTTGAAGCCATCATCATCGCATCCTGCATCCTGTCTCCGCGGCGCTGGTTGCTCAGCTTTGGAGACCGATCCTTGTTTGTTTCCCTCGTTTGTAGCCCGGTCAAGATGTTTAGCGGGCTTGTTGGTAGCGGTAACAGCAGCGTAAGCACGTTGAGGTGTAGACGTGCTCGCGCGTGACGTTTCCACCGGAGCGGAGGAGTGGGCGGCGGGGTGCATCGCTAGCTGCGGTGGCGGCCGGTGACGCATCCATATGCGCCGACTCGAAACTGCAGATGGAAGCATTTTGCGCTCCACGTCGAGTGTTCAAATTTGTGGCCTCAGGTGACCTACATACCGCAGCGGTGTTGCTTAACAACACAACTTGGGCACGCAACTCACTGATGGTGTTGTCTGAGGCTTCTAGTTTACACTTAACTTCGGCCAGGCTAGCCTTCAAGGGGATAATGTCCTTGAGAAGCCTGGTGACATCGACGTGGTCGAATGTGACGGGGGGCAGCTTGTGCAGCTCCTTCGCCACGAATGTCGGCACGTCGTCAGGGTCGGTCTCCTTCAAGATGGTGATAATATCTTGGAGACTCTTCGCACCGCCATCTCTCCGTCGAGATGGCATCTCATCGGCTTTCCCGATGCTCTGGAAAAGCAGCGCCTTGCCACTGCAAACCTCAGCTTCATTGAAGTGTGACTTGCAGATCTGCACGATGCTGACTTCGTCCATGGTGTCGATCGCGTTCTGGATGAACGCCAATACTTCATTCACTATGAGTTGTTGGGAACCCATAGTGAGGCAGCGTGCAGCGGTTTTTACCGCGCGAAACGTAAATCACGAATGTGTAATTTGACACCTATGCAATTGAGCGCGTCCGTTCCCGAGCGCGCATCGCACTGCACTGCATATTTAAAATAATGTAAAAATAAAAGAACATAGTAAAATTTTGTTGAGTAAATAAGGCATTATTTATTTTTGTCATCTCCCTTAGTATTAAGAATGTGATTATGTTATGCCATAAAACGATTAATTTACGTATACAGCATTACTCAAACACTAGGTACTTTTTTGGTATCCTCGGGAATAATACTTTTTTTCGGAAAGAAAGGTACTCTATGTCCTTTTCTGTATCTCTGGCAACGTGTATGCAAAATGTCATGATGATCGGTTCAGTAATTAAGACGTGAAGGCGTAACAAACAAACATATAAACGGACTAAATAATCTTGTTCATTATTGGGTAGAGAGGGATCTCCCTCTCTCCCTCTCCCTATATTATTTTCCATTCCAATAACGACATCCATATCGATTTTAGGTTAATTTAGCCCATTTCACCCCATAGGGGTAGAAATACTAACAATAGCAATATATGTTGCGTTAGATTTCCATCCACAATCCTGAATAATAAATTTAGCTATTTTTACTTCGAATATGAAGCATTTTCTATACACAACTCCATCACCCCTTTTCATCCCTTCGGGGGTAGAATTTTCAAAAAAGCTGAGATACGTATATATTCATTTTTAATCGTCAGCCCAAACACAAAATTTGAAGATCCTAACTTTGAAACTGAGGGACTTTCATACAAACTTTGATCCCCTATTTCACCCCCTTAGTGGGTGAATTTTGAAAAATCCTTTCTTAGTGCACCCTTAGACCTCATAAGAAACCTACGTGCCAAATTTTGTATCTCTAGACCCGGCGGTTTGGGCTGTACGTTGATATGTCAGTCAGTCAGTTCTTTAATATGTTTTAGATTTCATTCATCCGTAACTTTTTCCTGGGACGCCATAAAGATTGAAAAAAATTATATGTTAAGGTATTAAAAAGGTATTGAATATTTACAAATAAATAATTAAGATATATTGTCTCCAACTATGTGAAAAAAATGTGGTCCAGACAAACTGACGTCAGAATGTCTGGCCACTTTCTTTTCATGTTTTTTCACTGCTCGTCAAGGTACTAGATTATTGAATATAGGTATCAAATAGTACCAAAAAGGTATTGAACCTTGATAGTCTCCAAACATAAAATATCGTACTTGGTCCAGGGGTTCTGACGCTTACCCTCAATCACTCAAAAATGGCTCAACAGATTTGGATGAAATTTGACACACCGATAGTTTATAGTCTGGATTAAAAAATATAATACTTTTATCCCGGTCATGGGCTCCCTATGGTTTTTTGCGTAAGTCCACGCGGACGAAGTCGCGGGTGGAAGATAGTAATTAATAATTTTTTCTCACTTTCAGGATGTATTAGAAATCCAGAATACCATCCGGCCGGGCCTAAAGTGTCTTATTATAGATGACCTTATAGCCACAGGAGGCTCCATCAACGCTGCAACACAACTGCTGAAGACATGCAGAGCAGACGTTGTCGGTTGCTTGACCGTTATAGAACTTGTCGCTCTCAACGGTCGTCAGAACATAAAAGATATTACAAACATACATTCCCTCATTAAATATGATTAGTTGTTAAAGATAAACATGTTAAGCTAAAGGCCGCCGGTAGTGATCAATTGCGATTGTCAATTTTTACGTTATTGACGCTCATGGATGTAAAAATTCATAGCTGTTTAAAAGTGCAATGAGGGCTTTTCAGAATGAAAAAAAACTGAAGGCTCGATAGATGGCGTTGATAAAACTGTATTTGTCATTGTAATTTTTCTTATTAAGCTTCGAAGAGTACTCAAGTAGGCAGCAGAATGCTACCTTAAAATGTTTCTCTTTGGGCAGATGTCAGCCAGCAAGCGCTTACTTTCCCCTCTAGTACAGGCTGTTTATTTTTAAAAGCCAATTTTGACACTTCTCTTTCCATCAACGCCATCTAGTGAGACAAATAGTTACTATTTTTATTTTTTAAATGTCACTTTGAAAACCCCAAATTGAAGCGATTGCCAATTCCTCCAACAATGGCATTGACATAAAAATTTACAATCGCAATATCGTTACCGGCTAGCTGTTTCACAGAACACTCTGGTTTAGGAAAAAAATAATAGAATTTAATTATGTCATTTTTTGTCAATCAAGCTAATAATAATTAGAACATAAACAAACAATAAGCCCTGGGTTCGCACGAGTGCTTTTTCAATTTAAATGACACTAATGGCTACCCCTGTCCCCTGTATTTATTCACAGAAAGCGTTTTTAAACAGAGCGCTTATGTTTAAAAGGTTGTTTTTTAACTTCACAATTATTTTGATATTGTTTACAATACTGATATATAAGACAATGCAATTTTTACATTGATTGTATACATCACATTTTATATAATGACTTCACATGAGCCATTACAACTGTAGTACACCTCCGCCGCGAAACAGTATCAGCGAAACCGTAGTAGTTCCGCCATAGTTCCGCTATGAGTTGTTTTCTTTCGACGACGATATATCAAGATCGCATGTGTCAACCAACAACGGTAGAAGCCTATGGGGAGGAATCGCGCGTGAAAAAACTATGCATTAGAACGGGGCTCAAGTCTGTTAATGTTTTCGTCAAAATTGTAGTTCAGTGGTGTTCGAATGGTAATCCTTTTTGACACAGTTCTTGTTTCTTAAACCCAAAACTGAAACACATTGTGTTTCTTTAACCCGAAACGGAAACATATTGTGTCTTGATTTTGGGTTTAAGAAACAAGAACTGTGTCAAAGAGCATTACCATTAGAACACCATTGAACTACGATTTTGACGAAAACATTAGCAGACTTGACCCCCAAGCTGTTCGCATTTGTTTCGCTTGTCGAACTCATGGCGAAACTTACTGCGGTGTTTCACGGCGGAAGTGTGCTACAGGCGTTAGTTAAGAGTTGTCATAAGAATAAATTATTTATTCTTATGGAGTTGTTTCAATGGGGTTGGCAAGGCAAAGCTAATTGTAGATGTCGCTGCGTACGCTTGTTCCTAAGACAGTAGACGTTCAGACCAAAATGTATGGGAAAATAGGTATTTATATTGTTTTTTTTCCCTAAAAAGACTCATTGACCCAAAATAGATATTAAACACTATTCTACAATGCAAATGCCGGAATTTAAAGCCAAATTAAAACGTTTTTATTCTTACAGAATTTATAATTTTTTTCTATATCCAGATTTTTTGGAAATTTGTAAGTGCCAACATTTTTAAATCCTATTACACAGAATTTAATTATTTTAAAGCTTAAGAAATCAATTTATTAAGTAAAAGTCCTTGGTTTTCATGGTTTTCGTGGAACAAGCGTACGCAGCGCCATTTTGACAGTTGCCTTCCCCATTAAGATTGATGTTAATTATATAAATTTAAATTGATATTAAGTCACACTTGAATATATCTGCTGATATTAATTTACTGTAAGTTGATATAAAGTTCCTTGAAATTTAGTTCAGTAAAATTACGGGAGCTGGTATGACGAAATTGAAATAATTTGCAACAGCGGTCTTTCTTCTTGATCATTAGATTAAATGGCTAGTTGTCATTTTGTCAATGAATCCAACAAATTTTCACTAATTAATTTACTCTGACAAAAATATTAATTTATTTGGTTGCTTTAGTAAAATTGCTAATTACATTACTTTCTTTACTTTTTGCTTGTTAAGCAATGCAACTTTAATTTGATTGTGAATATAAATCCAACAAAAAATTAGTGACTACGCTGTATTTTTTGTTTTCGTAAATATGGTTGGATTCATAAGGATCTTTTGCTGTCCAAATGTTTTAAAATCAGATCGTTTTGCGAATCCGTAATTTTACTGAACTAAAGGGCATTTTTATGTTTGATGTCTTCTTATTCTAAAACAAGATCTAACTATTTTTAATTTCCCTTTAAGCAATACAATCATGTCAGTATATTATAAGTTTTATTAAAATCAATAGGGCTCACTGACCTCCATAATGGACGCTACTACATACTATAGGGCTACATACCTACATGAAATGGTTCAATGTTGTATACATTTTATTGCTCGTGACTGTACTGTACAATTACGTCTAAAAATAAGTAAGTATTAAATAGTTGAGTAGAGCTTTGTCACTTGTTTTAGCTGTCATTTGTCATTGATTTCTAAAAAGTAATAGCTTTTAGAGTGACAAAGTTCGAAACTGCATACATATTTGTAGACGTGACCATACTAGTTAACCAAAGCAGCTTTTAATAACTTTAAGATGAAAAACAGAAATATACAGGGAATACAATTGTTATTAATTATTCTTAGGTAATAATTGTTTTTATTGTTGGTATCTTGATATAGATTGTCACTAAATATAAATAATCAAGTCATTCCAATAGAAACACAATCAATTTTACTGTTATTATTTGTAATGTTGCATAATAAGTGTTGTGAATTGTGATATAAGAATTTCCATTTTCAGTAGTAATAAACATTGTTTTTTTTAATACTTTTTTATTTGAATAATTACACATAAAATTAATTAATGCTATGATTAAAATATGGAGGCAATATAATGCTAACTTAAAAATGTTAATGTTTTACTGAATAGATATCACAGGTTTTTGCTCACGGGTATGCTTTTGCTGTCCAAATGTTTGTGGTGGGTTTTTTAAAATTGCTTCTTTATTTTCTTTTTCTGTCAGTTTTTGATCTGTGTCTCTTTTATTTTGCGATTTCTCTGTAGTCGTCGAAGTTAAATAGGCGTACGGAATGGGGGCTAAACTACTGTGGTTAGCTGGATTTGCTGTATCAATTATTTTAGTTTCTCCTTGTAAGACCATAGGTGCCAAAGGTGGATAAAAATCTACTTTCTCTTCTTCAATATCATCACTGTTTACATGTGGTAAAGTAAACTTAGGATCTTCATTCGTAATTCTTGTTGGAGGAAGTGCAGCTTTAGATTTTTCTTGAGTATCGCGAGCCATTCTTTCTTTATCACTTGTATTGTTTTTATTTGTAGAATCTCTTTCTAATTCCACAGGCAAAGCACCATTGTTATAAGTCCCAGAGTTGTTATTACCTTCACCTAAGCTTATCTGCCTATTAAAATCGTTAGGGGTTGTAATGATTCCACTTGTTTGTACTGGTGGTACCATGAAGCTGTTTTGCCCATTATTCTCAATTTTAGCTGTAGTTTTTGAATAGTCGGTGTTATGTCTGGAATCTGTATCTCTGGCATCGCGTTTCCCATCATTTACCGCGGGTAAAATAGAATCTGCGTTAAATTTTGGAGATGCTCGTTCAGTATTACCTTCACCTAAGCTTATCTGCCTATTGAAGTCGTGAGAGGCTGTAATGATTCCACTTGTTTGTGCTGGTGGTACTATCGAGCTGTTTTGGCCACTATTTTCGCTTTTAGCTATAGTTTTCAAATAGTCTGCGTTATGTTTGGAATCTGTATCTCTGGCATCACGTTTTCCATCATTTACCGCGGGTAAAATAGAATCTGCAATAACTTTTGGTGAAGCTCCTTCAGTATTACCTTCACCTAAGCTTATCTGTCTATTAAAGTCGTGAGGGGCTGTAATGATTCCACTTGTTTGTACTGGTGGTACTATCGAGCTGTTTTGGCCACTATTTTCGCTTTTAGCTGTAGTTTTCAAATAGTCTGCATTATGTTTGGAATCTGTATCTCTGGCATCACGTTTTCCATCATTTACCGCGGGTAAAATAGAATCTGCATTAACTTTAGGTGATGCTCGTTTAGTATTACCTTCACCTAAGCTTATCTGCCTATTAAAATCGTCAGGGGCTGTAATGATTCCACTTGTTTGTGCTGGTGGTACTATCGAGCTGTTTCGGCCACTATTTTCGCTTTTAGCTGTAGTTTTCAAATAGTCTACGTTATGTTTGGAATCTGTATCTCTGGCTTCGCGTTTTCCATCATTTACGGCGGGTAAAATAGATTCTGCAATAACTTTTGGTGATGCACGTTCAGAATTACTTTCACCTAGGCTTATCTGCCTATTAAAATCGTTAGGGGTTGTAATGATTCCACTTGTTTGTACTGGTGGTACCATGAAGCTGTTTTGGCCATTATTCTCAATTTTAGCTGTAGTTTTTGAATAGTCGGTGTTATGTTTGGAATCTGTATATCTGGTATCGCGTTTTCCATCATTTACCGCGGGTAAAATAGAATCTGCATTAAATTTTGGTGATACTCGTTCAGAATTCTCAGTGTGTTCTTTTTGTTTTGAGGGTTCGGTAGCAGTAGTATGTTCTGGAAATTTTGAAACTATAGTATACATTTTGTCATTATGAACGTTAGGCTCGTTATACTTTTCGTCATGCTCTTTAGAGGTATCACGAATATGTCTACTAGGAGTCTTATTTTCGTTATTATTTAACGTATCAGTTGCTTTAGTTTCCAATGTTTTTCCAGAAAGATCTATTGTTATTTTAGGAACGTTTTCTGCGTTGGCTTCAACCGATTTATTTTCATTATTGGTTTCGGTATCTTGAGAGATGGAACGTGGGAATTTAGTATCTTCTGTATTGCTTAATGATAGAATCGGTGGATAAATATTGGCTTGATCTTTTCCATTATTAGGGGTTTTCTGAGTGGTTGTACTAGTTGTGATTCGTGCCTTGTCTTTCGTAACGGAATATACTTCCACGTGAAAATGAAATCCTGTTAATAAGGATGGACTTTTCAATTCCAATGTAACGTATTTCTGTCCTTTTCCTCCGTCAACGATACTCGCATGTCCTTCCTTATCTGGTCTCAAATCTGTTACGATTATTTTGCTAATGATTTCGTCGTCGCTCGCGTTGATTGTAACATTCTGTATTTGTCTCCATATTATACTTGCGCCTGCTTGCCGCTCTTCATCAAAGATTTTTTTACCCTCTTCATTTTGCCCAATGATCACATCGTGACTTTTAGCCAAAGTCACGAAAGCAACAAATATGAGTAGCTTCAACATGTTTCACCGCTGTTGTAGTGAGAGTACGAATGATGATGAATCCTACCTCGCTCTGGCTTTTATAGCACGAAACTAAGACAATGATTAATATGAAGAACTAAAGGAAATTCGGCGCCTAAATTATGAATGAAACATACATAAACGCATTTATGTTAATAATTTGAGGAAAACTGCGTGTAAAATGTGACATTTATCGCATTGATCTGTAGCACGCACTGTGCATTAAAATTAGGAAGTAGCGTAAAAAAACAGTGGTCTGGAAGCAGGATAATGTCTAAACACGTGCGTAAGATGTCGTTAGATAGGAAAATTCAATGCCAATATAATGCTAAAGTAACTTGTATGACGTCAAATTGTGGTCAAGTGACTAGCACCTGACTAGGGAAAAAAACCTAATAATGGTCCTGTTTGTTGAATCGAATGAAATTTTATGTAAAAAAGTCTATGATAGAAATAATATTGCAAAAAATAACTTTCATTTTGTTTGAATCTCCTCGGGGCAAAAATAAGACAACGACGATAAATACAAAAACAATTTTAATCAAATATCGACTTTATGAATAATGTATAAGGGTTCATTTGCACTGTTTGCAGTAGTCCGGCTTAGAGCAAGGACATTTTTCGGGTATCTTCAGTTCTTTGGCCATTTGTTTCATGAAGGGGTGCACTTCGTCACTGAAGAATTGTCTATAAGGACAAACAACATTAATGAGTAGGAGGTAACTAAATTGTTTGTCTAATAATCTACCTATACAATGGATCCTCGAGCATCCATGAGCTCGGGGGCGCAGTGGTGTAGCGCCTGGCCCAGCGATTGAGGAGGTTAAGCAACTTTCGCAAGGGTCGGTCATGGGATGGGTGACCCGGCTGCATTTGCAGTCGTTAAAACCCACCAATCCGCATTGGGCCTGCGCAGTGGGTTATGGCCCATCCTCCTTATATATAAGGAAGGCCTGTGCCTCAGCAGTGGGGACACTAAAATGGCTGATGGTCAAGTCATACAATGGACCGAAGCCATTCACTGGCTCGCTATTTTTTTTGTTCAAAATGGCAAGTACCTACTTATTAATCTGTGGCTAAGGCGGCGTTTCCACTGAAGCGAAGTGGGACCAATAGCGATGCTCTAATTCTAATAACACCCGTATTCACAACCGATACCTTTTCAAACGACCCTTAACGATGTTTGATGAGTTTAAATTTAACTTGACAATCAGAGAGATATGTAGTGGTAAAATGCTAATATTAAATTGTGAATTTTCTCTTTTCTGAATTTTCGATTTTCGTTTTAGTTAGCAATTTATAAATAACAATAAATACGCAATTTTATGAGCTACATTACTTCTCTAAACACGATAGTTGATAAAATCAACGAGTCGGAGATGGGCATCCTTCTCTATATTGCCCTAAACTAATTTCAATGGCGAGATGTCACAAATTCTATCCCGCTTGGTGGCGCTCCTGCTGCTGGAGACCTTTGTACGGGCATTTACCCCCGATTTTCTCATTTATTTTAATTTTTATCTAAAAATGGTTGATACTAATAAATAGCAGTGGCGAAGGGTCTATACAAACCGATTCCCATCGGCTTACTTTTTAGAAATCCCACCCCACCCATCCACTATGCAGATCATAACATTTTTGTAGAACGGCTTACCTTCGCCACAATTTCACCCCTCGCCACTGATAAATAGTTATGGCTTAGTAGCAAAATGACCTATTCGCAAAATGTCCTGCAGTCGCATATTGCCTTATTCGCGATATGCCTCATTCTCAAAATGCCCTATTCGTGAAATGCCCTATTCTCCTTTGGACTCATTCGGAGAAAGACTTATTTTCAGAATGACCTATTCTCAAAATGCCTTATTTTTCTCTAAGTGTTTGTTAGTGAAACTATGCCCTGTATACAATGTGTCCCTTGATAAAGTGCAATCCTGAAAGGGGGTTAAAGTAGATTGGACACACTGTATATTGTTTATAAAACCAGTAATTGAGTATTTCAGAAAGGTAAAATAGTTCATATACATAAAAATATGAAAAAAATACTTACTTATAAATCGTAATTTCTTATCATTTTATTAAAAATCAACAAGAGTATGCCAGATTACTATACTTAAAGGAAAGGTATAAATTTTTCTTTTTATAATCATTATTAGTTGTAATATCAATAATTATTAGGTAAGAGGTAGATGTATTATAAAAAATTGTAATGCAATTTTACATTAAAAGTTGCAAATAAATAATTAGTTTGAAGAATTGTTCCACAGTAATTTCCTGTGTCTCTAATTTAGTCAATATTTTTTTATATTTCTTAGCAAATGGGTGAATCAACTTTTTGTGGTCTTGTGGCATTTCTTAAAATATCTACCTTAACCATTTTGATATGAAGTTAATCTGTAGTTGCTTATACTCTCAGCTAATTATCTTATAAGAAAACTTAAAAGACATGAACATTTTTATGTGATTTTAAAGAAAAACATAGGTGACTCAGGAGACAACTCATATTTTTCATATAAAAGCTGGGGACAACATTGTCCCCTGAGTCACCCATGTTTTTCTTTAAACTATTGATTATTGTTGTACAAAACTAAGTATGTTTTATTGGCTATGAATCTAAATATCGTAAAATACAGATTTTTTTACAAAAGAATTATCTAGTTTTGTTTTAATTTATAAAAATTTACACATGGGTCGATTTTTTCCTGACAAAAAAAAGTTGATTCACCCAAATATTATATTTATAGCGGAGCTGACGGATTAAAATGTAATAAAAATGTATTTTACTTATTTATACATGATAATTACCAATCATTTGCTGTAAACGTTAAAGCTGGCAGGTATAAAAAAAATGAGTCCTTTTAAGTATAGGTCATTATGCGAATAAGGCATTATGTGTCTTTTCGAGAATGAGGTATTATGCGAATAGGTCCTTTCGAGAACAAGTCATTCCGAGAGCATGGCCTTTTTTTGCCCGTGTGGCATTTTGCGAATAGGTCCTTTTGCTACTAAGCCATAATTATTATGGAAGTCAGTAAACGAATTAAAGATTGAAGAAAACCAAAATGTGTTAGAAGAAAAATTTATATTTACGAAAAATCGCTTCCAATATCCAAAAATTGATAGCAAACACATAGAAAACAACAAAAGACAGGTCTACATGTACACTAGCGCCACGTTAGCGGTAGTGCGCCGACTGGTGGACGATTTGTGAATCAGCAAAATTATCCTGCCATTGTGGGTGCACGAGTATTGTTTGTTGTATTAAGGCTCAGTTGCACCGGCTTATTTTAACAATAACAAGCTTGTTAAAAGTACCGGTTAAGCACAAGTTAGCCAAAAAAAGAGCCTGCCAACTAGCATAATGTCCTTTGACAAGTTTGACGTGACAAATAGGTAGCATTATCATATGACGATAACTTTAACTTTGACAGCGTTATGGTGCAACTCACCCTAAGAATGATTCACACTACACCGCGTTGTCCATCATTCTGTTGTTGCAGTGCTGCTCAGTATAGCGTGAGCGTGTCCATACAAAGTAAGTGGGTTATGGGAAATACATTTATGGTATTATTTAACAGAATAGAACTCTTAAAATAAACTTACCGAGAGAGCATCCTGGCTATATCCCGGTCGTACTCTTGTCTGGCGATTTCCCCTTTCTTTATTTGATCCAATTCTTCTTGTCTTGCTCTCTCCTAGACAATAAGGCAATGGTTATTTTTATTTACGATTAATGTATGTACCATGCTCAGACCAAATAAAAAAGTAAAGACGGAGTCTTCCGACAAAGCGGTGAGGCATGTAAAACTACGCCTTGGCTGTGTACATACACAGTATACGCATACACATGTAACGAAACTACGCCTTGGCTTTCGTTCGTCATTGGGCGTTCCATAGTGAACCCTTCCGCCCGGCCCCTAGTACGCACACATGTACCATCAAAAACCGGCCTCACTTCGTTGTTCGCAACCACTGCCAACGCTCCATCTTTCTTTTTTATTTGATCTGAGGTACCATGGGCAACAGCGTCGCTTAACCACTGCTAAGGTTAAAATCGCTTGCACGCCGCGCCCGCCGTCACATACGTTTAGTTCGTGCAGGGGCGATACGCGCGCACACGAATTTTGTTGCAAACTGGTTAAGCGACGCTGTTGCCCATAGTACAGACAGACGACTGCACCTCAGACGTAACATGTCAACTTTGAAGCCGCGTGTTATGATCTACCTATACCAGATGCTTTTTGCAGTAAGTACAACTGTTAAATAAAACTTTATTTTATTTATTTTCTTACATTGATTAATGTTAATAAAATTATAACCTGTGCGTCAGTGAGATCCTTGTGAGTTGCCAACACTTGAAGTTGCGGGAACAACTGTCTGTGGTAGTCGTCTTGTTCCACTAATCTCTACTATGATGTTATCTATTATGTACATATTTATAAACTTACTCTCAACATCTTTAATTATAAACTTACCTTCAACATCTTATGGGCTTACCCTCAATATTTTATGGACTTACCTTCAACATCTTATAGACTTACCTTCAACGTCTAATTAACTTAGCTTCAAAATCTTATAGACTTACTTTCAACGTCTTATTGTACTCGATCTGTTGCAACATATTGCTTTGATGTGCCTTCCTAGCTTGTGCGTTGGTGAGATCCTTATGGTCTACCAACTCTTGGAGTTGTGCGAACAACTGTCGGTGGTACTCGTCTTGTTCAGCTAATCTCTACTATGATGTTATCTATTACTTATTTATTAACTTACTCTCAACATCTTTAATTATAAACTTACCTTCAAAATCTTATGTACTTACCTTCAATACAACGTCTTATTAACTTACCTTCAAAATCTTATAGACTTACCTTCAATGTCTTATTAACTTACCTTCAATAACTTATTGTACTCGATCTGTTGCAACAGATTTCTTTGATGTGTCTTCCTGGCCTGTGCGTTGGTAAGATCCTTGTGGTCTACCAACTCTTGGAGTTGTGCGAACAACTGTCGGTGGTATTCGTCTTGTTCCGCTAATTTCTTCTTCAGGGCGTCGCGGGCATTTTGGCGGTCCTTTATTTGGTCTACCATGGCTTGACGGACCTCCTGCGATGAAAGATTTATTAAAGAACTTTTAACGAGAAGAGAAATTGATTTTACTATGAATAATAGGCTTAAATAACCCTCCTTTCTACGTAGATAATACAGGCAAGTTGCAAAACGAAGCCTATAGTTGTTTCATCGCACGAGTGCACCTCGGCTATGAATGTTGTTAGGCGTGCACATGCACATTGTTTTAGTGTGCGTAATACGAAAGCATGCAGTCGCACACTAAAACAATGTGCATATGCATGCCTAACAACATTCATAGCCGAGGTGCATTCATGCGATGAAACAACTATAATTGCAATGTATAATTAATCTTTAATTTACCAATTAATAGTGGTGGGTCCAGAAGGTCCGCGTATTGTTTGAACAATTCGTCATCGGCTATCTCAAATCGAACCATCTCTTGTATCAACTGACCCGTAGTGAATAAATAAGTTCAATAATTGCATTATTAGCTATTTCTAAGTCCTACAGTTACTTTGATAGTGTTCTACGACCACGCCTTGTACTCCGTAGCGCTTATTGCCGACTACTTCCTGCTGTTTCGCCGCGAATCGTTCGAACAACGCGTCATCGGCTGTCTCAAACCGAACCATCTCTTTTTTCTACTGACCCGATCAATCATTGCATTATTTGAAATTTCTAAGTCCTACATTTACCCTGTTAGTTTTCTGCGACCACAACTTGTACTCGCAGCGCCTCTTGTCGACTGCTTCCTGCTGTTTCGCCGCAAATTCTTCGAACAACGCGTCATCAGCTGTCTCAAACCAAACCATCTCTTGTTTCAACTGGTCCGTGGTGGATAAATAAGTCCAATCATTGCATTATTTGCTATTTCTAAGCCCTATAGTTACCCTGTTAGTCTTCTGCGACCACGACTTGTACTCGCAGCGCCTCCTGCCAACTACTTCCTGCTGTTTCGCCGCGAATTGTTCGAACAACGCGTCGTCGGCTGACTCAAAATCGAACCATCTCTTGTTTCAACTAACAGTTGTTGTGGATAAAAAAGTCCAATCATTGCGTTATTTGCTATTTCTAAGCCCTATAGTTACCTTGTTAGTCTTTTGCGACCAAGCCTTGTACTCGCAGCGCCGCTCGTCGACTGCTTCTTGCTGTTTCGCCGCGAATTCTTCGAACAACGCGTCATCGGCTGTATCCAAGCGAGCCAACTCTTGTTTCAACTGACGCGAAGTTCGATTATATCTACTGTTTCTAAGTCCTACAGTCAGTTACCCTGTTAGTCTTCTGCGACCACGCCTTGTACTCGCAGCGTCGCTTGTCGACTGCTTCTTGCTGATTCGCCGCGAATTCTTCGAACAACGCGTCATCGGCTGTCTCAAATTGAACCATCTTGAGATAGCCGAGTTGTGAATAAATAAGTTCGATCATTGCGTAATTATGATCTAATATTTTTAAGTCCTACAGTTACCCTGTTGGTCTTCTGCGACCACAACTTGTACTCGCAGCGCCTCTTGTCGACTGCTTCCTGCTGTTTCGCCGCGTATTCTTCGAACAACGCGTCATCGGCTGTCTCCAAGCGAGCCAACTCTTGTTTCAGCTCTATCATCTTCCTGTTGCATTCGTCTAGATCTCTCTGTGAACACAAGTTTCGGATTCATCAGCCATTTTATTGTCCTCACTGCTGGGGCACAGGCCTTCCTTATGGGTGGATAAGGAGGACGGGCCATTAATCCACCACGCGGGCCCAATGCGGATTGGTGGGTGTTAACGACTGCAAATGCAGCCGGGACCAACGGCTTAACGTGCCTTCCGAAGCACGGAGGAGCTCGAGATAATAAATTTTTGGTCACCCATCCCATGACCGACCCTTGCGAACGTTGCTTAACCTCCGCAATCGCTGGGCCAGGCGCTAAACCACTGCGCCACCGAGCTCCCCCGTTTCGGATTATACAGGGTTATTTGTAAAACACCAACAACCTGCTAGCGAGTAGATTGCTAACATCATAAACAACAAGATTTAATCTACGACTTTTCCGGAAACAGACAAAAAATCGATTACAGAATCGACAGGCTGTTCGGACATTTTAAAACTTGACAAAAAGTCCCCGCGAAGTGAAGTGAGGTTCGAAGTGAGATGCGCTGCGAGTTTGTTACAGAACAAACTCGCATCTCACTTCGAACTTCACTTCGCGGGAATTTTAAATCATAAATGAGATAGAGATAGGCTGTTTTTTAATCACTAAAGCTTATATTCAGCTAATTTCTAATAACAAATTCACGCAATGTGAAGTGAGGTTCGAAGTGAGTTGAGAGTTTGGTTACAGAATAGAAAGGCAGCTGATCAAGTTTAGTATGAAAAGTAAATTTTTTTTGTATGGTTTCGGAAAAGTTGAACAAATGTTGTTGTTTATGGTGTTAGTAAACTACTCCTGCGAGGTTGTTGACTTGTTGGTGTTTTATAAATAACCCTATATAAGTAAAAGTACACAATGCCATGTTTACGCGAGCTTAGCTACTAATGCTTAGCAGTTTAGCACATAAATACTAAGCATTAGTAGGTAAACTTTGAACATGCAAATAAGGGTGCATCGTGAGCCCATGCGCGGCCAATCAAGAAAATAAACGTTACAACGAATATTTGGTGCGTGCAAAATGCTTAGTGCGAGTCTTTGGAATATCTACAAAAAACGGTGGCGCTGTTTCGTACGTCTGGTTGTCCGATGGAAGAAGCTAGA
Source organism: Agriphila geniculea (assembly GCA_943789525.1). Classification (NCBI taxonomy): domain Eukaryota; kingdom Metazoa; phylum Arthropoda; class Insecta; order Lepidoptera; family Crambidae; genus Agriphila; species Agriphila geniculea. The sequence goes on along the minus strand of OX038894.1, from coordinate 5,187,439 downwards.
TGGCGGAATTAGGTTGTGCAATTCCTTTGCACACAGTTTTGTACAACGGGACAGTGCTTGGCCTTCACGTCACCTGTTGGTAAGTGACAATAAGGCCGAAGGTGGAAGCGCACTACTCCTGAAATCCTCATCACTGAGGAACTTGCTATCTTACCTCTAACTGCCGGAACACAAATATTTTTGAATTGTAGTTATGGCGTTAAGGCTGGTTTACATTATCTTAGTATTTAGTAGAGTGCTTAGTAGCGTGCGAGTAGATTCGAATGCGAGTGCTTTAGTAGTTTTGGTGCCTTTCCAGTGACCGTTTACACGCTTCCAGTAGAGTGTCATTTTCGCCATCATCATCATCATCATATCAGCCGCACGACACCCACTGCTGGGTATAGGCCTCCCCCAAGGATTTCCACGACGATCGGTCCTGCGCTTCCCACATCCAGTGGCTTCCGGCAATATTCACCAGATCGTCGGTCCACCTTGTCGGGGGCCTACCCACGGAGCGTCGTCCGGTGCGCGGTCGCCATTCCAGAACCTTTCCGCCCCAACGGCCATCGGTTCTTCTCGCTATGTGTCCAGCCCACTGCCACTTTAGCTGAGCAATCCTTCGAGCGATGTCGGTTACTTTAGTTCGCCTGCGGATCTCCTCATTTCTGATTCGATCACGCAGGGAAATGCCGAGCATGGCTCTCTCCATTGCACGCTGGGTGACCTTGAGCCTCCTTATGAGACCCATAGTTAGCGACCACGTTTCACTGCCGTAAGTCATCACTGGCAACACACACTGGTCATAGACTTTCGTCTTGAGACACTGAGGTAAATCGGACACGAAGATTTTTCGGAGCTTCCCGAATGCTGCCCATCCGAGTTGGATTCGACGAGAGATCTCCTTCTCAAAGTTGGACCTACCTAACTGGACTGCCTGTCCTAGGTATACATAATGGTCAACAGCTTCAAGTGCAGTGTTCCCAACATGAACTGGAGCGGGCACAACATGGGCATTCGACATGATTTTCGTCTTATCCATGTTCATTTTAAGACCCACTCTTTGGGAAGCACTACGGAGATCTTCGAGCATTGTGTTCAGGTCCTCCAACGTCTCAGCCATTAGAACTATATCATCGGCAAAACGAAGGTGTGTTAGGTATTGGCCATTAATGTTGATGCCGAGTCCTTTCCAGTCTAAGAGTTTAAAGACATTTTCGCCATACCTAATACCTATTATTTAATTCAATTACACGTCACGCGTTCACCGGCAAATGCACTCTACTAAAGACGCTACTAAAATGTCGATTTACATGCTTCCAGTGCGAGTGCGAGTAAAATATCGCGCGGGGGGTGAGCGGGCGCGCAGGGGGTGCTACTGGAAAGCGAGTAGAAAGGCTACTAGAACGTTACTCTCTTTAGTCATAAGACGACCGTTTACATGTTTCCACTAAAGCTCCTAAAGCACTCTACTAAAGACTAAGATAATGTAAACCAGCCTTTAGATTTAGGTAAGATGGTGGTAGCTAGCCAGGCGGACTTGAAATAAGCCCGCAATACATTTGTAGCGCCATCTACCGTACCGCCGCACATACCAACACACAGTTGCAACAAGATTCATCACCGTTCATCATCATTCAGATGGCGCTATTGTCACATAAACACAAAGATTAGAAAGGAATAGCATCTCGTAGTATGGAGAATATATGGAGAAACCTACATCTCGCTGACGAAGGTTACTCAGCGACGCAGCATATATACAACTGCCAACCATCAGCGGTTGGACCGCGGGCTAATACCACCCAGCCCAGCCCGGAGGAAGATCTTCCACTTTGGCCTTCCTATCAGTGGCTACCTCACTCCAGACTACCATACCATACATACCCACAATTCCTTCACACTCTCCGAAATGTACCGAAATCTTTGTGACTTACCTCTTTTTTCCTCCTAAGCTCAACCTTAGCTTTCTCGTCGGCCAGCCCTTGTCCGGCTAGCGAGTCCCAAGTGTCCGCTATGAGTCTGTTCTCAGCTTGCTGCTTGGCCACCACCTCCTTTCTCTCTTCAATCATCCTCTTTCTTTCTTTAGCTGTTTCCATCCGTTTCTCGGTTCGTTGTCTTTCGGCTGATTGGGGAGATGGAAAATTGTTTAATATTAGTGATAAACTTCATTTATTTGGATTTTCTTAAAGGTTAGTATTTAATCAGGTAACAATAAGAATAAATTCCCATTTTGGGTATCGAAAATACTGAATATAGCGTACTGAAATACTAAGTGAGCGACGGACTGAGGGCGACTAGAAATATTAAAAATGACTTTAAAATTATAAATTGCGTAACGGTTATTCAGAACGGGCGACGAAATTTCTATTTGGACGACAACCTTAGGGCACACAAAACATTTAAAATTTGGCATATATTTTATTAAAAAAAAGACTATTAACCTAATCGAGATGACAAAAATCCATGTTGGGCAGCCTAAGTCAGTCTTACTTGGTATAATAGTCACCCACTCAGTATTTTTGTCACTCATTTGAATTATTTAGGTATCTCCTACATGTAGTTGCTCCGTTTACGTATTTTTAGTCATCCAGAGTTTGTCGCCAGTTTAGTTTTTTGTCGCCAACAAAATAAACCGCTGCCGGGTTTAGTATTTAAGTATCCCATTATATCCCATTAATAGTCGCCTTAAATATTTCCAGTCACCCAATTAAAAATATCCCTTTCTTAAATATTTCTTATCTTTTCCTTATCCAAACTACGAAGAGATTAAAATATGAATGTGAACCAATGTGACATCATCCTGTCGAACTTCAGTACAATCCTTACTAATATTATAAATGCGAAAGTCCGTTTGTTTGTTTATTTGTTTGTTTGTTTGTTACGCCTTCACGTCTTAACTACTGAACCGATCATCATGAAATTTTGCATACACGTTGTCAGAGGTACAGTTCTCTGTACCTCTGACAACGTGTACGGACATAGGGTACCTTTTATCCCGAAAAAAACTATTGTTCCCGAGGGATAGCAAAAACCTTTCCACGCAGACGAAGTCGCGGGCGGCCGCTAGTTTATAATAATTAGAAACTGTCACGATGACGTCATACGCGTGCACATTCTTATTTTGAGTGCAGTAGACGTGTACTATTGTTTTCTGTGGCATTAGCGCTATCGCACACGGGCAACTTAGTCGCCTAGCAACTGTTTTGTCTCTCACATGGTTTGTATGAAAAGTTGCCGACGACGACTGCGTCGCTTCGTGTGCGCGCTTCCATATAAACCCGTGGACTTGATGTGAGAGACAAAACAGTTGCTGGGAGACTAAGTTGCCCGTGTCCGATAGCGCTTAGTACATACCTTTAATACTAACTTAACTAGTGTTAGTAATATAAGTGAAGCTCAGTAGCGCAGTGGTTTAGCGTCAAATCAGCGATTGCGGAGGTCAAGCAACTTTCGTAAAGGTCGGTCATGAGATGGGTGACCAAAAATTTATTATCTCGAGCTCCTCCGTGCTTCGGAAGACATGTTAAGCCGTTGATCTGGGCTGCATTTGCAGTCGTTAACACCCACCAATCCGCATTGGGCCTGTGTGGTGGGTTATGGCCCGTCCTCCTTATCCACCCATAAGGCCTAGGGGTCAAGTCTGCTAATGTTTTCGTCAAAATCGTAGTTCAATGGTGTTCTAATGGTAATGCTTTTTAACACAGTTCTTGTTTCTTAAACCCAAAATCAAGACATATGTTTCCGTTTTGGGTTTAAGAAACACAATGTGTTTCAGTTTTTGGTTTAAGAAACAAGAACTGTGTCAAAAAGCATTACCATTCAAACACCATTGAACTACGATTTTGTCCAAAACATTAGCAAACTTGACCCCCTGTGCCCCAGCCGTGGGGAAATTAAAATGGCTGATGGACAGTACATACCTTCTTCCTCCTTCTTATTTTCCGCGTCCCAAATGGAGCGGAACCGTATAGTCTCTTGTTTGAGCATCTCCCTCTCCTTCTCCCGCTGCAGCCGTCTCTGTTCCAGCTGGTAGTCGGTGTACTGCTTGCACTCCTGGTCTCTGCGCAGGCGTTCCATCGCGTCTCGTTCCATTCGAGCGGTCTTTGTATGAGAAAATGAAAACGTAGGATGAAAAAATGGATGAGACATTATAAAGGAAAAAAATAATAAATTAAAAACACGACTGCCCTGCCAAAAACAAACTAAAAAGTTAAATAACAAGTGTCATTGCAATCGGGGGACCGTTTTACGAGGGCAGTTTGATATGTCCGTGACTTTAAGGTTGAATACAATATTTTTTCATAATTCAATTTTCCTGTCTTAATTTAGAACTCTTTGCTGAGCTTATGCTGTTGCATTTTTTTAAATTGGCGCGAAATTAAAAAAAAAACCGGTCAAGAGCGAGTCGGACTCGCGCACCGAGGGTTCCGTACAATCATAAATATATTTGGATATGTTATTTTAGGACAGTCTTTAAAAAAGTAGGATAAACGGCAGACAGGTGGAAGGGCGAACAGGCGGACAGTTAATTTACAAATGCTGCTTATGGTGACTGAAAAACGTTTCAGCCACTCCACATTGCAAAATGTTTATATTACTAGTCCATCAGCCATTTTAATGTCCCCACTGCTGGGGCACAGGCCTTCCTTATGGGTGGATAAGGAGGACGGGCCATAACCCACCACGCGGGCCCAATGCGGATTGGTGGGTGTTAACGACTGCAAATGCAGCTGGGACCAACGGCTTAACGTGCCTTCCGAAGCACGTAGGAGCTCGAGATAATAAATTTTTGGTCACCCATCCCATGACCGAACCTTGCGAACGTTGCTTAACATCCGCAATCGCTGGTCCAGGCGCTAAACCACTGCGCCACCGAGCTCCTCGTTATTATTATATTACTATATAGTAATATATATAATTACTTAGTAAAGTATGAACTTATTCTTCGTTTATTCGTACGGCAAATAGTAGGTAATTATATTTGAACCAGCCACTCTTGACCCATAGTGGAACTACTTTTTGCCCTTAGGTTAGCATGCTTAGGACAGCGCCATCTGTTGACTGGTAGTAAAACTAAAAAAAAATTGTTTGTATTTTGAATTTCTAAAAAAGTGTGTTATATTGAGACATCGTTTTATTTTTCCTGTAATCTTTACATAAACTACTATCACATAGAATTATTTCAGATTTTTCTCTTTGCAAACTTCGGAGATAAGGGGGGGGGGGGGGGAACGGTATTTTTTTTTACATTTTTCATCATAAGTCGAAAACTATGCGGCCTAAGAAAAAAGAAAAAATTGTTTTAAAATGTGCAAACAGCGCTCTTTCATATGATACCCTACATGCCCTAATCACCTCACTTAAAATTTTTAAGACCCCTTTTCAGTCCCTGTTGTAAAAAAATTATTAATTTTATTATTTCTTTCTTATTTGCAAAATAGTTGGGCAAATGTCATCTAAAACTATTCCAAATTTCAAGTTGATACCATTAGTAGTTCTCGACATTGGCGGATCCAGGGGGGGGGGCCAAGGGGGCCATGGCCCCCCCCACGAAGCCGATTACCTTTGCAGATAACATTGAACTTCCATTAAAAATTTTTTTTTTTTAAGTCTTATTGTTTTATGTAGGTAGTGTCAGTGCCTCTATCTTTATTTTTTTAAATCATAAAACGTGGCCCGAGTAAGGTTACCATCTGAAAACCATTTGGCGCATTTGACAAGCATTTTACGGTTTCAAGGCTTGCGGCTGGAGCAAAGCAGAGACAGGCATTTTTGTTTAGTGAGTCTCGCTGTGAAATCTTGCGTACATGCTCCAATCACGCAAACCTTGCTGCGCAAGCTACCCGTCTGCCCGGATGAAACCACATATTGCAAGATTAGTGGATAAAAATGGCGCAGCGCGGGCTCCGTTTTTTACTGTAAACAGACAAGATTAATTGATGAAACTAACTAAAAAAGGCGCTGCGCGATCGTTTTTTTTAACTAAATACAGACAAGATTAGTGGATGAAACTGACTAAAAATCGCGCTGCGCGGCCGCTTTTTTACTATATACAAGCAGGAGTACAAGTAAAACAGTTGTAACTGACTAAAAATGGTGCTGCGCGGCCGTTTTTTTACTAAAGACCGTTTCACTTTGGAATAATATTCTACATTACTTTTTCTCAGTAGCATGCATGTTATTATTTAAGTTAATATTATTTTGCGGACAATGTTGTTGGTTACATAATTAGTACAATTTTCTAACATTTGTCACATTAGTAAGCATAATTATGTAATTGTTTTTTGTTCCAAATAAAAATAAAAAAAAAAGACAGACAAGATTGCTGGATGATACTGACTTAAAGTGGAGCTGCGCTGCTGTATCTTTAACTATAGATAGACAGACAAGATTAGTGGATAAAACAGACTAAAAATCGCGCTGCGCGGCTGCTTTTTTTTTACTACGGACAGGCAAGAGTACAAGTATAACGGATGAAACTAACTAAAAATGGCGCTGCGCGGCCGTTTTTTTACTAAAGACAGATAAGATTAGTGAATGAAATTGTCTAAAAATTGAGCTGCGCGGCCATTTTTTAACACGTTTTTATTAGGTTGTTGCTTTCTCGTTTGTGTGTTCGTTCGTTCGTTTGTTTCTCCGCAAAGTTTGTGAACGATTTTGTACTAGCTTCCCAATGAGCTAGAAACTTGAAACTTTGAACATAGGTCAGAACTGGAAAGCAATGCAATATTATGGTGTCATCGAGCTGATCTGATGACGGATTCGGAAGAAGGCCACAAAATCTCTATGATGAAACCATACAACCCCATCGTGTTTGGGTTCGTTACAATCGTCTTGACGAGTACTCTAATGGGAGACGAGATCCAGGGTCTGATGATGAAGCTGAAAGGTCATGCCATAGGAAGTATAGGAACTCAATATTGAAACCGTGCAACCCCATCAAATTTGGGCTTGTTTGAATCGTCTTGACGAGTACTTTGTTGGGGAATAGTTTCCAGGGTCTGTTGATGGAGCCGGAAGAAGGCCACTGGGATTTTGTAATAAAACCATGCAACCCGATCGAGTTTGGGCTCGTTTGAATAGTCTTGACGAGTGCGAGTGCGAGAGTAGGAGATGGTATATTTTTAGTCTCAGCTCGTTAACTAAAAAGCAGAAAATAATAATTTACTGAAAAAAAACTTTTTTAAAAACACGTTTTTAAAACGGACTAAATTATTACAAAAAAATTGGACTAAAAACATTAAAACGGAGTAGTAAAAACAAACTAAAAAGTAAAAAATTAATTCTTCTGTAAATATTTATAACCCTAATACCCTATACCTACAGAAATTTTAAACCTAAAAATTTTAAACCTAAAAACGTGGGGCGCGTTTTGTAAAATTTATCATCTATATTGTCAATCTATATTCTATAGCAGCGATTCTTAACCTCGGGTCGCGACCCAAATTCGGGTCGCGAGAAGTATTGGGTTGGGTCGCGGGCCCCCAAACGACTTTAAAAAGTGATAAATTTTTTGTTGCCTGGTGACGAGCGACGACGCGACGAATAAAACTGATTTAAAATCATTTTTTTCTTTAAACGAGCGAGATTACAAGATAAGTAGGTGAATCTGACTAAAAATCGCACTGCGCGGCCTTTTTTTTCTATAAACAAGCAAGATTACAAGATTAGTAGATGAAACTGACTAAAAATAGCGCTGCGCGGCCGTTTTTTGACCAACAGGCAAAATTGAAAATCTTGGAATCGCAGAGCGCTGGTAGTGCTAAAACCGGCACCGCCTTCACGTTTTCACTACTGAACCGATCATTAAATTTTGCATAAATGTTGTCAGGGGTACAGAAAAGGGGCATTCAGTTCCCGAGGGATAGCAAAAACCTGTCCACGCAGACAAGTCGCGGGTGGCCACTAGTAAAAAATAAATAACATGTCATTTTAGTACCTGTCATTGCAAAATAAAAAAATATATTAGGATTAGGGTCGCGGACTTCAAATATATTTCTACTTTGGGTCGCCAGCCAAAAAGGTTAAGAACCACTGTTCTATAGCATGCGCCCCACGTTTCTAGGTTTAATGTTTTTAGGTTTAAAATTTCTGTAGGTATAGTATAGGGTATTAGGGTTATAAATATTTACAGAAGAATTTATTTTTTACTTTTTAGTTTGTTTTTACTACTCCGTTTTAATGTTTGTAGCCCGATTTCTTGTAATATTTTTTTTTACTATAGACAGGCAAGAGTACAAGACTAGTGGATAAAACTGACTAAAAATCGCGCTGCGCGGCCGTTTTATTTCCTATAGACAAGCATTTTTCCGAAAAATCAGGCGTTTTGTGCATCCTAAGGCAGACCCGAGGCTCCGAGGGGCCCCCCCCAAACTTGAATCCTGGATCCGCCCCTGGTTCTCGAGATATTTAGCTGTGACAGACAGACAGACAGACAAACAGACAGACTGAGTCACACCATAAGGGTTCCTTTTTTACCATTTTGGTACGGAACCCTAAAAATGGAAGGATTTATGCAAGTGAGGTCGGGATATTCTTTTATAACGGAGAAAAACGAATTTTGCGTATTGATAAAATACTACTTTTTACGTGGTAAAACCATTAAGCAGACGAAGGATAAACTGAAAAAATATTATGGGGACTCTGCTCCATCTCATGGAATGGTTCATAAGTGGTTTACTGAATTTCGTTGTGGTCGTACCACCACAACTGTCGCCGACGGCCCAGGAAGGCCGATTGAGGTCACCACTGAAGATATTGTCAGCAAATCCACGACATTGTTATGGCAGACCGTCAAGTGAAGATACGCGAGATAGCTGATGCTATTCACATCTCTACCTAACGAATTTTTCATATTTTGCTCGATATTCTCGGCATGAAAAACCTTTTTGCAAGATGGGTGCCGCGTTTGTTGACATTCGGCCAAAAACGAACTCGTGTAACAACTTCTAAACAATGCTAGGTTTGTATAACCGCAATCCAAGTGATTTTTTTCGTCGGTACGTAACACTGAGACGAAACGTGGGTCCACCATATACGCCAAAGACGAAGCAACAGTCAAAACAGTGGACTTCTACCGGTGAACGTGCCACGGAGAAGGCAAAAACTGTTTGTTCGGTTGGTAAAGAGACGGCCACTGTCTTTTAGGACAGCAAAGGTGTTATTTACATCGATTTTTTGGAGAAAGGCAAGACAATTACCGGAGCTTACCATGTTGCTTTGTTGGATAGATTCAATATAGAGCTGCTGAAGAAAAGACCGCATCTAGCAAAGAAAAAAGTTTTATTTCATCACGACAATGCTCCGGCCTACTCGTCGGCAACCGCAACATCAAAACTTGTGGAATTGCGATACGACCTATTGCCACACCCCCCGTTTTCACCAGATTTGGCCCCGTGTGACTTTTTCCTCTTCCCAAACATGAAGAAATGGCTTGGTGGATAAAGATTTTTATCTAATGAAGAAGTGATAGCTAAAACAGGAGCCTATTTTTCAGGGTTTGATAAAAACTATTTTTTCAAACCCTGAAAAATGGGTTGAAGAAGTTGGAACATCGTTGGTCGAAGTGTATAGAGCTGAATGGAGATTTTGTAGAAAAATAAAACAAAATATTTTTTAAATTTTTTTTCTTTTTCACAAAGTCACGGACTTATCAAACCACCCTCGTATGGAACATTTTTTGATCTAAGAGACTCCCGACTGCAATGACACTTGTTATTTAACTTTTTAATTCGTTTTTGGCAGGACAGTCGTGTTTTTAATAGTTTTTAATTTGGGTGTTTATTTTCATTTCACACATTTTAGTGACTAATTATATAGCTTTGGAATGCGCTCATCAAGGCCTTTCATTTGATGCCCATATTGTAATAAATAATAGAGGAATATTTTTTTTTCACATTTGAAAATGGCGTCGGACTGTCGCTATATTGATTTAAAAAAAAATACCAGTGTCACTCGGGATGATGTAAGGATTCTAACGATACCCCATTTATCCAAATCCGTTAAGGTATATTTAAAAGTTATGGTGGAATAATGAAACTCACATACCTATCGAAACCGCGGTTTCGGACAAGGAAGAAAAATTCTTATTTCAAAACCGGTTTCGTACAAGGATTATCTTTTCCTCGTTCGCAATTGGTTACGAACAGTTTCGTATGCGGCCGAAGGGCCACGAACATACATGAACCCTAAACACATATACACTCCTTTTTGGGCAGTCGTGTAAAAAAATTATACTTATGTAACTATTTGAATAGGTATAGCAATGAGAGTGATTGCAGAATGCGTGTAGAGTGCATGCTACACACATCCTCCTTAGACCACATCCTGTTTACGAAGCAAGATGGTGGTCAAGTGCCTGCCCACTAATTACTAATAAAACAAGAGTCGATCAGCTGGCTTACTCTTGAAGTCAATCCCGATCAATCGACATATCGACAAGTAACTTGTCCTACATTTTTAACCGACTTCAAAAAAAGGAGGAGGTTCTCAAGTCGACGGTTTTTTTTATATGTATGTTTTAATACCACGTGATTTGCACAGTAGCAATTTTCCTCCAGAACTCCTTTTCCGCCATCTTCATCTGGTACAGCTGGATCCCTACCGCATTTAAAGTAGAAGATGAAATAAAACCTCACCAAAGCCTCAGCCTCCTTCATGGCGACAGCGTGCCACATCTTGTCAAACTCCTTCTTCGCCATCTTCACCTGGTACAGCTGGATCCCTTTTTTTTTTTTTTTTTTTTTTTTTTGTAGGAGGAAACGCGGTGTTATCGCCTTTCGACCCACCCTATCAAAATCGTTACCCGATCCGACAGGAGGGGGCCGGCGAGTTCTGAGCTCTCCATTGCGTGTCACTTCGACGAGCAGAGTCGCTCAAGTCGAAGTGACACCCAATGGCATATCAGTTAAAAACCTCCTAATGCCCCGCTGTAACACACAAGGCTTTCGGGACCGGGGTGTCAAGCACCGTGCAGCCCTGGTGTTTTGCTCATAGAGCCCGGCAGCTAGGGGATGACCGGGGCATTTGGCCATCCCCTTACAACAACTAGGGGGGAATGAGGTGCGCGTATTGGCGCCTCCTCCTTCCTGGTCGTCGTCTGCGGAGCAGGTCCGCGTGCGCATCCGCCTCTCGGATCCGCTCCGAGGCCTCCTTTTGCGAGATGACGTTCTCACAAAAGGAGACCATCGCTTGCCATGACCTTTCACTACCCAGCATGGCGTTTACCACGCTGGGAAGCGAGAGGTCTCCTCCAACGACCGCCACCAACTCTTGACGCTGTGACGACCACGTAGGACACTCCGCAAGAGTGTGCTCCGTGGTGTCGACCGGTGCACCGCAGTCATGGCACACCGGAGCAGCCTCTCTCCGTATTCGACACAGGTACTTACCAAAGCAACCGTGCCCGGTAAGTACCTGTGTCATTCTGTATGTCAAGGAGCCATGCTCCCTATCCCGCCACTGCTTGAGGACTGGGCGTATGGCCTCAACAGTCCTATGCCCCGCAATCGGGGTTTGTAGTTGGAGCTCCCAATTTCGGAGCATCAGCTCCTCCGCGTCGCGCCGGACTTGTAGCCTTTCTTCAGGGGCCAGGCTTTCGCCCCTATCTCTATTCTCCCTCCTTTGCCTGTACACCTCAGAGAGTACCTGGGCTTCTAGCTCCCAGGGAGGTGCACCGGCGAGGGCGCATGCCGCCGTCCCCGACACCGTACGGTATCCTCGTATGATTCGGGAGGCGATAACCCTTTGCGGTCGGCGAAGCGCAGCCCTGTTCTCCGCGGTGAGAGCGTCCGCCCACACTGGCGCCCCGTACAGGGCCATACTACGTATGACTCCTGCGAACAATTTGCGGCAGCTCTGGTTTGGGCCACCTAAATTCGGCAGGAGTCTCCCTAATGCCGCTGCGGCACTTACAAGCCTGGGGGCCAGCTGTCGAAAGTGCTCGCTGAAATTCCAGCGGCTATCCAGCACCAGCCCCAGGTACCGCATATGTGGTCGCAGCGGTATTACAACCCCATCCACCACCATATCTTCGCCAGGGGGCGGCCCCTGCCTAGGGCCATGAAAGGCGATGGCTTGCGTCTTAGCCACCGCCACTTCTAAGCCCAGCCTCCTAATTCGGCGGATCATGTGCTCCGCCCCGATCTTGGCCAGGTACTTCGCCTCTGCGAGGTCTCTACCTCGGGCAGTTACAAGGGTGTCATCTGCATAGCAGATGACATCATCCGGCATGATGTCATCTGCTATCCGGGAGGAAGGTACCGCGAAGCACCCAGTCGTAGCCTAGATTCCACAGGAGTGGCCCCAAGACTGACCCTTGTGGAACACCACATTCCATGCTGCGTAGCCTGGGCCGCCCGTCTGAGGCGGTGAAGACCACCTCCCTATCTTGCAGATACTGCTCTATTATGCGAGCCAGGTAGGAGGGGACGCCGTGATATTTTAGGGCATCCCGGATGACGCTGTAGGGAAGAGAATTAAACGCGTTTTTAATGTCCAGAGAGACAGCAACAACTCTCTCCCCTCTATTTATCGCCCTCTGTGTCGTCTCCTTTAAGGCGAGGATGGCGTCTATCGTAGATTTCTGCCTTCTGAACCCAAACTGGCGGTTGGACAGGTTAGGCCCCTCCGTGTTGTACAGCTGGATCCCTACCGCATTTAAAGTAGAAGATTAAATAAAACCTCACCAAAGTCTCAGCCTCCTTCTGGCGACGGCGTGCTACATCTTGTGAAACTCCTTCTTCGCCATTTTCTCTCGGTACAGCTGGATCCCTACCGCATTTAAAGTAGAAGATTAAATAAAACCTCACCAAAGCCTCAGCCTCCTTCATGCCGACGGCGTGGCACATCTTGTCAAACTCCTTCTTCGCCATCTTCACTTGGTACAGCTGGATCCCTACCGTATTTAAAGTAGAAGATTAAATAAAACCTCACCAAAGCCTCAACCTCCTTCTGGCGACGGCGTGCCACCTCTTGTCAAACTCCTTTTCCGCCATCTTCATCTTTACCTGGTACAGCTGGATCCCTACTGCATTTAAAGTAGAAGATTTAATAAAACCTCACCAAGGCCTCAGCCTCTTTTATGACGACGGCGTGCCACATCTTGTCAAACTCTCTCTCCGCCATCTTCATCTGGTACAGCTGTATCTCTACCGCATTTAAAGTAGAAGATTTCATAAAACCTCACCAAGTCCTCAGCCTCCCTCATGGCAACGGCGTGCCACATCTTGTCGAACTCTTTCTCCGCCATCTTCATCTGGTACAGCTGGATATCGCATTTAAAGTAGAAGATTTCATAGAACCTCACCAAGGCCTCAGCCTCTTTCATGGCGACGGCGTGCCACATCTTGTCCAACACTTTCTCTACCGTCTTCTTCTGGTACATAGAGCGGCGGTAATCTTAAAAAAGACGCTTAGAAAACACTTTTCGTACAAGTCATCTCGGAAATATGAAAATTTGGTATCGTTGCATTCAGTACGATGCCCTCATCACAAATATATCAGATGACAAGTGCGAAAGTGGTGGGGGTAGAAACTGTGACGTCATAAAGTTTTCAGTACAAAGAAATTTTTTTTCATACCATGTGGTATATCAAATGAAAGGGCTTTGTGAGTAGATTGCGAATATATAACACACTATAACATTTTCACTACTTGGTCTAACAAATTATTAGCAAACGTCGGAAAATTTCGCAATTCAGAGTCGCCATTAACAGGTCTAGATTTTCAATCTAGACCTGTTAAATACTGTTTACTAAATAGAAAAAGTAAGGATAAACATACGAAAGTTGATTTATTTATTTTTTTATTAACTATTAACGGAATCTGAGAATTTAGGAAAAGCAGTAAATTATGCTGTTACTAAAACTGATGTACTTTTCTTATTTTCAAATATCTTTGGTCAATTACCTTTAGACATTCGAAAAGAGTATGTGCAGAATTATTTGTTATGTATTTTGTAAAAATCAATTCAGTCGTTTTCAATCTAGACCTGTTCAATGGCGACTCTGAATTGCGAAATTTTCCGACGTTTGCTAATAATTTGTTAGACCAAGTAGTGAGAATGCTATAGTGTGTTATATATTCGCAATCTACTCACAAAGCCCTTTCATTTGATATACCACATGGTATGAAAAAAATAATTCTTTGTACTGAAAACTTTATGACCTCACAGTTTCTACCCCCACCATTTTCGCGCTTGTCATCTTATATATTTGTGATCAGGGCATCGTACTGAATGCATCGATACCACATTTTTGTATTTCCGTGATGACTTGTGCGAAAACAAACCTCAAACCTTGTTTTACCGCCCTACTAACAGCTGGATATCGCATTTAAAGTAGAAGATTAAATAAAACCTCACCAAAGTCTCAGCTTCTTTCATGGCGACGGCGTGCCACATCTTGTCAAACTCCTTTTCCGCCATCTTCATGGCTGCCTTCTCCTTCATCTGGTATAGCTGGATTTCCTCAGCTTCTTTAGCGCGTAACTTGTAGATGCACGGTAACACGTGGGAGCATTTCGAGCTAGAATATCAATGAAATTAGCTTTTGGATTAAAGTTGGTGTTAGTGTAGGCAGGCCTCCATCACTCGCCGCCGGGTCTAATGAGGCGACTCCCAAAGGGGACCCTCAGGGCCAATCGGCGGCGCGAGGGCAAGTGCCGTAGTTTTTTAGTGGGTATTCCCTCCTCCTGGGATTCCACCGAGCTTTGACTTGGTGGAATTACGGGAGGCAGTCGTGGAGGGAGCCGCAACGTTGAATGTTGCGGTCCCCTCCTGGCGAGTCCCACATGCCCCCTTCCCGATCACCAGCGGGAAGGGAAGCGCGTAAATGCGTTTTTCTACGGCATATAAAAAAAAAAAAAAAAAAAAAAAAAAAAAAGGCCTCCATCACTCGCTCAAGGTCGCGCGATAAGCACCTACCGCTAGCCGTTCGTTCGAACGAACAAGTGAGCAGAGGGCCGCCCTACGCCCGCCTGTGTAGTCGCGCGGCACCTTACTGCTCTTACGTAGTTATTGCTTTCTCTGTGCTTACTGCCTGCGTAGGTATTGTCTCTTTATAAAAGTAACAATGTCGAATCGACATTACTGTGCCGTGTACGGATGTCAAAATAAAAAAAACCAATAAACAAATTGTCGTTTTTCACATTATGATATTAACTACACAGTTCATTTACACGAAGACAACCCTTACGTTGCGTCATCAGAAAAGGTAAGAGCACGCGATAGAAAGAGAGGCAATTACTAGGTGAATATAACTGTAGGCCATTAGCGCTGCGCGACCTGAATTGCACTTTATTGTGTCGGAGCAAAAGTTGATTTTTATTTAAATGACTTTGCGGATTGCTGCTTCAATACTTGTACTATTAGTTATTCTATGGTGTAGAAAGAGAATGTAAACATTTCTCTTAGTCATAGGTCTTATGGACACTTTTTGTCGAAAAGCTGCAAATCATAAAGAAAGCATGCCGCTTTGCACAGTGATAGAGGGGGCAAATATAAGCAATTTTGCCTGCAATAGCAAAACTTTCACCCCTTAGGATAAGAGATGGCGCCACTTCAAAAAAATATTTTCAGAATTTTTTTAAAGCTCAACGGGTGCACTGATTTCAATGATTGAGGTGTCAAACGATTCGTCTTTTTATTATAAAAAAATATAAAACGTAACATTTTTGCAGAAAATAGACAAAAAAATATAAAATTTGTAAAAAAAATTGTATAATAAAGGGAAATTATTGTTTTTATTCAATAACGATAAATATATGATATTTATTATGTTTTTTATTATAAACAAATTAATTCTAAATCCAAATAAGAAAACCGCATCGAAATCAGTCAAGTAGTTTTTGAGTTAAACGTTAAAAGAGTTACTTTTATTTGATTAAATTTTATTTATGTAAATCGCCGTTACGTCTGTCCTTTTTGGGGTCCATGTGCCTTGGGAGGATTTCTTCCATCCCCAAAAAGATGGGTATGAGACTACAAAACTAAATTCAATACATTTCCCCATATATGGCCCGATTGGTAACTGTAGGAATGAAACGTAAGTCATAAATTAATGCAATATTTTATGATGTTATATATGACTTATAAATAATATTAATTGCAACATTCATCTTGCCTTGACTGTTTTTTAGGGTTCCTTACCCAAAGGGCAAAAACGGGACCCGATTACTAAGACTCCGCTGTCCGTCTGTCTGTCTGTCTATCACCAGGCTGTATCTCATAAACCGTGATAGCTACACAGTTGAAATTTTCACAGATAATGTATTTCTGTTGCCGCTATAACAACAAATACTAAAAACAGAATAAAATAAATATTTAAAGGGGGCTCCCATACAACAAACGTGTTTTTTTTGCCGTTTTTGGGTACGGAACCCTTCGTGCGGTAGTCCGACTCGCACTTGACCGGTTTTTCTTTCTTTAGTACGCTAGATGTCTTTGAGAAGAAGAAGAATAGGTTTTTTCTATAATTAAAAATTAATAATTTATGATAATAATGGATTTTATATAAAAAAATATAAAATTTACATAAATAAAATTTAATAAAATAAAAGTAGTTCTTTTAACGTTTAACTCAAAAACTAGTCAAGTAGTTTTTGAGTTAAACGTTTTTCATGCGGCACATTTCGATGCGGTTTTCTTATTTGGATTTAGAATTAATTTGTTTATAATAAAAACATAATAAATATAATATATTTATCGTTATTGAATAAAAACAATAATTTCCCTTTATTATACAATTTTTTTTACAAATATTATATTTTTTTGTCTATTTTCTGCAAAAATGTTACGTTTTATATTTTTTTATAATAAAAAATAAAAAGACGAATCGTTTGACACCTCAATCATTGAAATCAGTGCACCCATTGAGCTTTAAAAAAATTCTGAAAATATTTTTTTGAAGTGGCGCCATCTCTTATCCTAAGGGGTGAAAGTTTTGCTGCTGCGGGCAAAATTGCTTATATTTGCCCCCTCTATCACTGTGCAAAGCGGCATGCTTTCTTTATGATTTGCAGCTTTTTAATCATAAGACCTATGACTATCTTTTGAAAGATAAAAATGTTTTATCAAGACGAAGTGTGTTTCACCGTCTACGGTATCTTAAAACAGTGGAACAGACTTGAAAGTCTACAAGTGAGGATGGATTCAGTAAATATTTGTGCGTACGGCTTGCGTGAGTGTTTTTTGTATGTGTGTGTGATTACTAACAGTGACGTGTTCTTGTATTCTTGTCTCTCTCTCTCCTTCTGACATTTAGTATGCATGTGCGTGAGAAGATTCTTCTTGTGTTTTGTGTTGTGTGTGCACTCACAGTGGCGTATCCTTGTATCTCTCCTCATGCTCTTTCTGCCGTTTAGCGAGCAAGTACGCGAGGCGATCCTTCTTGTCCTGCCACAACGCTTCAGCGCCCGCCTGTCCCTCTTCTACCACTTTGCGGATGTTGGCTTCCTCTTCCTGCGATAATAGCTGTGTTAACCTACGGGAAGTAAACACTATTTATTCATGGTTTAGGTACTGAACAAATGTTTGATTAAAGAAAATAAAACCCAAATTGACTTCCCAACTATTCAAGAATCCAACAAAGAAGAAAGGGATGATCTAAGTAGTAATAACAATAATATATAGCTACTTGTACTACGCAATAAACAATGCGCTTGTATTATTAAAAAAATATATATTCAAACGCTAAAATCTAAGAAGCCACCTAAACATTGCTTTTTGAACAACTTTGATTTAAGTAATGGTCATAAGTGCTATTACAAAAAGTAGACCCCGAAAGTTAAAACGTTATCACCGTTTAAAAAACGTTATTACCGTTAAAAATGAAGAAAACCGGTTTGTACTGACTACAACAGCACTCAGCAGTGTTAATATTAATTTTGGAATTATATTTTTACCTTTTTCTCTTTTCTTTTAGGTCTTCTTCATACGACTGCAAACAGAGGTCCACTCGCCGAGCCACATTGTTTATTAGTGACCTAACAAAAAAAAAATATACTTATAAAACTTAAGATCCATGCAACGACGCTCCGTGGGTAGGCCCCCGACAAGGTGGACCGACGTGAGGGTGAAGGTCACGGTGCGCCGCTGGATGCGGGCCAAGCAGGACCGATCGTCGTGGAGATCCTTGGGGGAGGCCTATATACAGGGTGTCCCAAAATTTTGCCACACGGAGGGAAAGTACCTTAAATTTTACTGAAAGAAGACTTAATTTTGTTTTCAAAACGAAATGAAACTGCTTTTAAAGATTTTTAGAGAAATTGCATACGATTCCATACAAATTGATACGATCCGTAATAATAAAAAGTTAAATGTCAAATTACAAGGTCTTTCTTTTGTTTAAGATGCTGTGTCACTTAAGAAAAAATAATCCTTATGAGTAACCCTTTCGATTGGTATCATAAAAATAAACAATTTTTTTTTGCTTTTTTGGTGGGTTCGATTCCTGGTTAAGGCAGGCGATTTTTCAAAAATATTTGAATGCTGTTCGTATTATTTTTAAAATCGAAATGAAGTTTTCTTTCACTAAAATTTCATACCTTTAATATTTAAGGTACTTTTCCTCCGTGTGGCAAAGTTTTGGGACACCCTGTATACCCAGCAGTGGGTTCAGTGCGGCTAAAGATGAAGATCCATAACTAGCAACTCAAAACAAGCTGTGCTTCTGCCCCTGCTATGAGATATTGGATCTTCAGGCGTAGGTAGGTAGGTAAGGGTGTAAAAAGTACAGTTAAACATATATGGAGGTTATTCAGAATCGAGTGAAAAATACAATTACGGCATGCGCTGTATTAAACTCATCCGTCCGAAATTTATTTTTTCTACTCACAGCTTTAACTTTTAGTTCCAAAAAATATATTTATCGTTTGGCGCACAAGTTCGACGCGTGTGACAGACAGCACGCTAAATTGTTGTTTAATAAATAGAATTAGTTACTTAAGTCAGGTTGGAACTGTGACCAACACAACATTAACTTAAAACTGCAAACGAAATGAGATAGGTAGGAGAGTTATGTCAAAGTTTCGAATTAGCAGGAAAAAGCTGGTTTAAGGCGGTTGTATGACCGAAAGTGGCGCCCTCAGAGATTTTTATTTAATAAGTTATTAATAGAATAAGATTTTAATAATGTTCTACGTGGATTTTTTAGGGTCCATGGTCTGGTATTTTTAGAAGGTATCACTACATGCCCTCGTAGTCATTCGTAGAAGTAGATAGCAAATGTGGCAAAAACGGCCACTTTTAGCAGTTTTGCTATCTACTTCTAGCAGTGACTACGAGGGAATGTAACGATACCGTCTAAAAATACTAGACTGTGGGCCCTAAAAACTCCACATAAAACATTATTAATATCTTTTTTCTATTTATAATTTATTCAATAGAAACCTCTGAGGGCGCCACTTTCGGTCATACAACCGCCTTAATGAAATTATTATAGGTTGAAGACCGTTTTGCTATGAATGTTTTTAGGTGTGCACCATGCAGCAAAACAGTCTTCGTAAGATAGAACAACTATACGACTGATCGGAATACCTGCGATCGCAGCTGATGAAGAAATCACTGTACTGCTTATCCTTAAGCTCCTTGAGTTTGGTCTCGGCACCCTTCCTCTCATCCTCTTCCAAGGCGCGAAGTTTCTTCACGAATTTCACGTAGCGGAATGTCGAGTTTAGCACGCGCGACGTCTGGAGTTACATTCATATTTAGAATTTTTCGCAAACATTTGCCCAAAATCAAGACACAATATTATGTTTCCGTTTTAGGTTTAAGAAACACAATGTGTTTCAGTTTTGGGTTTAAGAAACAAGAACTGTGTCAACTTCTTCTTATCGAATGAGGATTAGTGGCCACCTCTGGTGTTAGAGTTTATCAAGCCGCCTGTGAGGCCTCTAACTTGGCTTAACAACTGTTATCAGATGGCAACAGCCGGGACCGACGGTTTAACGTGCCCTCCGAAGCACGGAAGTGCTCAGTTGTAATGCCACTTTAACGGTCACCCATCCGACACCTGACCGGACCGAGCGTTGCTTAACAAACGTGATCGAGTACGATCAGTCTGTCAAGTTCCGCCATGAGCGCTTCCTGTGTCAAAAAACATTACCATTCAAACACCATTGAACTACGATTTTGACGAAAACATTAGCAGACCCTCTGTTAAGTGACGATAAGGCCAAAGGTGAA
Source organism: Agriphila geniculea (assembly GCA_943789525.1). Taxonomy (NCBI): domain Eukaryota; kingdom Metazoa; phylum Arthropoda; class Insecta; order Lepidoptera; family Crambidae; genus Agriphila; species Agriphila geniculea. The sequence continues at coordinate 5,167,278 of OX038894.1, read as the reverse complement.
AGCACACTGCATGCACCCGGAATCCTCAAGGAGTGAGGAACTGGCTATCTTACCTCTAATTGCCGGAACACACACTATGTTACCTACATTGGGCCGCCAAAGAGCTCAGCTGATCGAGTTTTGTATGAAAAGTCGTTTTTTTTTGTCTTTTTCGGAGTCGTATAGAACAAACGTTGTTGTTGTATGAGTAATCTACTCCTGCGAGGTTGTTGGCGTTTTACCAAAGAGAATGTAAAAATAACTAGCGTTATAAGAGACGGGAGTGTCATACAAAAAGCGTGAGTATGAAACGGAAGCGAATTCAACGAAAACAAACAAAAGAGAAACGTCAAACGGCATTGGCGGTAAGACGGTCAAAGATGAAGAATACTCTTTGATGGGGCGAAGTATAATACGCCTAAATTCGAATGTTGTCAATTATCTACTACTTTGTGGATTGTCAACGTTCTTTCAAACTTAAGACGGGTTAAAAATTCGCTTCCGTTTCATAGATCGTTTTTTACTGAGAGAGTTGCGCCAGGCTGGTGTTTTACAAATAAAAATGAGATGTATATATCGGGTCATTTTGAACTTACCATCCAAATTTTGAAGATGTGTTCAGTCCATGAAACTGAACAACTTTCTCTAAGGAACACATGGTCAAATATGTAAAATAAAAATCGACTTTCCATACAAATCAAAGAGATCACGTGATCAATTTAGTATGGGATGACCAAAATTTTCTGGCGAAATTTGACACATGTTTCTTAGAGAAAGTTGTTTAGTTTCATGGACCGGACACATCCTTAAAATTTGGATGGTAAGTTCAAAATGACCCTGTATAATGATTTCCGATTTCAATAATCTATCTTCAGTCAGTAAGAGATACTTAGGCCTACTATGGATCTGTTACTAAGCAAAGAACTTGTTATTTCCCGTCATTTAACAGAAATATCTAGGCAACAAATCTGAATTATTCCACTATGCCCCACCAAGTGTCTCCATCAATGAAAAGTGAAAATATAGAAATAACATTCTCTATCCAGTGCCGGATTAAGACCACTTGGTGCCCTTAGCAATTTAAGCCTGTGGGCCCCCTATTACCATAGTGGTTACCATCTACGTAAGGGAGGATGCTTGTCTAGAATAAGCACAAAATTTCTGATTTTTCAAAAATATTATTTCATCTACTGTCTATAGCAAATAAAACCGGTCAAGAGCGAGTCGGACTCGCGCACCGAGGGTTCCGTACAATGATAAATATATTTGGATATGTTACTTTAGTACAGTCTTTAAAAAATAGGATAAACGGCAGACAGGTGGAAGGGCGAACAGGCGGACAGTTAATTTACAAATCATAACCACAGCTGCTTATGGTGACTGAAAAACGTTTCAGCCACTCCACATTGCAAACTGTAGTAGGAACTTATTCTTCGTTTATTCGTACGGCAAATAGTAGGTAATTATATTAAGAGCCACCAATTTATTATTGTAATATTAGGTTGCGCCATCTCTTGACCGATAGTGGAACTATTTTTCTATTCTTAGGTTAGCATGCTTAGGACAGCGCCATCTGTTGACTGGTAGTGAAACTAAAGAATTTTTGTTTGTTTTTTGAATTTCTAAAAAAGTGTGTTATATTGAGACATCATTTTATTTTTCCTGTAATCTTTACATAAACTACTATCACATAGAATTATTTCAGATTTTTCTCTTTGCAAACTTCGGAGATAAGGGGGGGGGGGGGGAACGGTATATTTTTTTACATTTTTCATCATAAGTCGAGTATGCGGCCTAAGAAAAAAGGAAAAAATGTTTTAAAATGTGCAAACAGCGCTCTTTCATATGATACCCCACATGCCCTAGTCACCTCACTTTAAATTTTTAAGACCCCTTTTCAGTCCCTGTTGTAATAAAAATATTCATTTTTTTATTTCTTTCTTATTTGCAAAATAGTTGGGCAAATGTCATCTTAAACTATTCCAAATTTCAAGTTGATACCATTAGTAGTCCTCGAGATATCCAGCTGTGACAGACAGACAGACTGAGTCACACCATAAGGGTTCCTTTTTTACCATTTTGGTACGGAACCCTAAAAACAGCCGCGCAGCGCAATTTTTAGTCAGTTTCATCCACTATTCTTGTGATCTTGTTTTGCCTGTTATCTATAGTCAAAAAACGGTCGCGCAGCGCGATTTTTTGTCGGTTTCATCCACTTATCTTGTAGTAAGTCATTATACATGGCTACACAAATGAAATTGAATTAAAACATTTTTGTATTTTTATATCTTACAAAAAAAAAATCATTTTTTTTTCGGTGCCGATTATGGTGCCCCTTAGACGTGATGATTTGTTTGAGGGTTATCTAAGTACTGTCTCTATCGTAAAACAATTTCCGTTTTAAAGCTAATCTGTCTTAAAATTAAGGTCTTAAAGAAGCGAACAAGGGCACCAGTGGGGACGCTTGGTTGGTAAAGTGGAATAATCCACAAATCGAATTTACAGTAATGCCTATGAGGATATTATATATTATGTTATTGAAATCGGTCGTTAATGATGTTTGGATGATTATTTTAGTACAAATACTCACATAGTAACAGTCGGGCCGGCCCCTAGGCCCCGGGCCATCTTTCCTGCCAGTACGCGGGGCTTGAGGCGGTTCTATCATTATTTTATTTTCATTTACAAAAACAACCAAATCTTGTGTAAAAATCAACTGATACGTGTCACTATGTCAGATATGATATTACACTGTCATTATTTATTTTTAACTGTCAAAAATTATTTAGACTCCTTTCGCGAGCAACGTAAGAAGGTTAGCCTAGTTTCTCGGCATTTTACACTCAAGGATTTGGCACACTGGATGCGTTCTGCGGTCTGCGATCAGCCCCCGGACCGCCTAACTCTATCACTTTGACTCTGGCTTTGGTTTATGACGTCAGTGCACTGTCCGTCCTTGTCATCGTGCTATACTATGACAAGGACGGATAGAGCATTGCTATCGCTCTGGCTAAAGCTTTGAGTTAGGCGGTAGGGCCCCTGGTCAAAGTGTTATGTGTGAACAATATTGTCGGTCTCTATATATTTTGTATAGAATGCGATCCGACCGTGCGGGCATGATCAAAGAACGCGGGGGAAGGAAAGGACCCGTACGGGCACCTAGGCGGGCAGCGGGCGGCGGGCGGCGGGTACGGCCAGCCGGGCGGCGGGCAGGGCAACAATCACGGCTAGAGATGGGATTCTACCCGGGTATATTCCCGTTTTGGGATATGGAATATTCCCATTGAATCCACCCGGCAATATTTTCTTTTAAAACACAAAAGAAATTATCACTACTGATTCACGCAGTCAAATGTCGCTGTTTGCCCTGCCCGCATCGCTGACCGGTTTCCTTGCCCGGACCGCTGATCGATTGCCCTGACCGGACCGCTGAACGATTGCCCTGACCGGACCGCGGACCGATTGCCCTGACCGACAATGTTGTTCATACATGATGCGGGCAACGTTCACTTTGACCTGACCGCAAACCGCAGAACGCATCCAGTGTGCCAAATCCTTTATACTGTGCTTTTACGTTTAACCCTTCGATCATTGGGTAGGTAATTGAAAAATGTGTCTCGGTCACTTTTAGCATATTTCAGTTTTAAGTTGCTGAAGTACTAAAAGTTATAGTTTTTGCCAGTTCAAATAAGTGTTGGAAACGACAACTTTTTGTACTTTAGCAACAAAAAACTGAAATATATTTTGAAATGTCCGTAATCTTATATTGCGAAAAGATTTTCATTTACATTTTTAGATTACGCACTCAGATTTAAGAAATCTTGAGAAAACATGAAATGTGCGAGCGAGAGAGCTGCAGTCAGCCGCAAAATGTGTTCGGTCGGGCTCTTAACCACAGTTAATATAATACTATACAGGATGGATTTTTGAGACGGTACATTAAGGGCAGGTACCTTAACCGTTATAGTTACATGAAAACGTTCTTAGGAGACCATCTATAACTTTTAAGATATTCTGAACTGCATTTACAGATTTTGGAAAAAAATTACCGTCAGCAAAAAAAAATGCTAAAATACAAAAAAAAATATATGCCGATCGAATCGATCCTATTTTGTGTGGGGATCAAAATACTCTATGGGACCATTTAAGGTATAAGTACTAGAAACGACAGAAATCGCCAAAACTTTCCCCATACATTTTGTACTGAAAAACGATAAATCAACTCGAAATATTTTTACCAAACGATCCTATTTCTTTTTGTGATCAAAATACTCTTTGAGGCTAACTGAAATTTGAGTACAGAAACTGTTTTTTTTAATCAAATGTTGTAGACGATTTTGTTCCTGCGTGTGAAGCCGGTGTTGTGACTTACTGTAGTTTCTGTACTCAAATTCCAGTGGGCCTTAAAGAGCATTTTGATCACAGTACGAAATAGGATCATTTGGCAAAAAAAATATTTCTAGTTGATTTATCGTTTTTCAGTACAAAATGTATGGAAAAAGATTTTGGTGATTTCTGTCGTTTCTAGTACTCATACCTTAAATGGTCCCATAGAGTATTTTGATCCTTACAGGAAATAGGATCGATTGGCATAAAAAATATTTTTGGTATTTTAGTTTTTTTTTGTTAACGGTAATTTTTTTCTAAAGATGGTCTCCTAGGAACGTTTTCCTTAATGTACCGTCTCAAAAATCCACCCTGTATACTATTAATTTAACCATTACAGCAGAAAAGCGATTATATAGCTAGATCCAAATTAGGTAAATAAGTAGATACCTCTATACTTACAAACAAATTAGTAGGTGACTAAATACCAAATAAGTACCAAAGTAGGACTTTTCACATCAAAACACCAACTTAAATGATTGAACTTTTTAATCAACTATAAAAAAATCAACAAATTGAGATCGAAAATATACAACGCAATTAAGTAGGAAAAGAGATGTATCAAAAGTCATTTAAAACTTACTTAATACTTTGATTTAGGTAACAAACTTATAGCCTAACATAATCAACCTTAGGTTATCAACAAAGTAACAAATATTAAAACAAAACATGATTCAAATATTTTCTAAACAATCAACTAGAAATAAAAAGAAAAAACAGATCACTTCTAAAGATTCTAACATAAAATATTAAGAGTTAGTTAGACGGAAAAAGTCTTGCCCCTAGACAATTTTATTGTAATAACGATAGCGAATTTAGCTTTCGAAAGATAAATCTATGGTTACGACAAACTTATGTCAATTCCATACAACCTTCCAAGAACTTTAAATTCATTTAATGAATTATAATTCTTGCATCTTTCTAATGCGAAGTTAAATCTAATAACATTGGCTGGGGCAACTCTTTTGAAATAAGTATCTTATACCATGTTTACACAAGTTTAGCTACTACCGCTTAGTACTTGTCACTAACACTTACTTACATGTTTCATGTAAACTTACTAACTAATAACTTGTTCAGTATGTTTACACGCAAGGTATTAGTGAAAAGTAACAAGTACTAAACATTAGTAGATATGCTCATGTAAACATGGCACTTTAAAAAGGGTTATTCCTAAAGCTCCACGACTCTATTGATCTTCTTTTCCCACCAGGTCCAATTTTAAAATATATTTTAAAAGAAAGAAAATGCTTTATTATGTTTAATGTCGTGGACCTGTTGGGAACCAAAGTATGAACTTACATTTTTTGAAAACAAATAGAGCTGTGGACCTTTGGGAATAACCCTTTAAAAACAAAACAATAATATTTAAAAAATCTAAGCCTTTTTAAGGCATACATAAGATGTTTTCTCGACATCGCTTTAACTCGCTTTAACTTTATCAGTTATATGGACGGATTCTTTGCAATCCTAAAATCTTAAGGTTACATCACATTTTTCTTTGTTCAGTGGGTAACATGCATAATTTGAGTGTTAAACATTAAAACAAGTACTTATAGAGTACTTCTTAAAATAGATACGACACACAACAGAGAACTATATTCCACAAAATATTTAAAGAATGGAGTGGACTGCCTACTTGTTAAATTCAAGAGATTCAGATTTTTGTTAAACTTTATAAGTAACAATTGTATAGCTATGTTTCCAATTAGGAAGTGAGAAAAAATAACAAGTGAGTATACTAATAAAAAATCAAAATTAATCACAAATCCTGACGAAAAAAACTATCTGAATGTCATTTAATTCGGGGTGATTTAATATAACTTTTTTTGGAGAATTAAATACCATCTCCCTGGTTATAAGTTTTAAGTTGACACTATTAGGGATTAAGTTAAGAGAAGTTACTTCAAGTTTAAGACATACACTGTCTACATAGTAAGGTAAGCTGGGGGGTAAAATGTCCACATTTCCTGACCAAGTGTATGGTTGCCCTGTCACTTTATTGTGCACTGTGACAGTTGCATTTTTGACCATATATTCTGCTGATAACATCTGTAAAGAATACGAGAGAGAATCTGTATTGGAGCTAAAAAGGTATTTGTGGCTTTGCTTGTTAAGGCTGGTTTACATTATCTTAGTATTTTGTAGAGTGCTTAGTAGCGTGCGAGTAGATTCGAATGCGAGTGCTTTAGTAGTTTTGGTGCCTTTCCAGTGACCGTTTACACGTTTCCAGTAGAGTGTCATTTTCGCCATACCTAATACCTATTATTTAATTCAATTACACGTCAGGCGTTCACCGGCAAATGCACTCTACTAAAGACGCTACTAAAATGTCGATTTACATGCTTCCAGTGCGAGTGCGAGTAAAATATCGCGCGGGGGGTGAGCGGGCGCGCAGGGGGTGCTACTGGAAAGAGAGTAGAAAGGCTACTAGAACGTTACTCTCTTTAGTCATAAGACGACCGTTTACATGTTTCCACTAAAGCACTCTACTAAAGACTAAGATAATGTAAACCAGCCTTTACAAGCCGTTTTAAAAATCAGTTAAGTAAATAAAAGGGGGACATTCTCAGAAAGAATATATTTTATACTCAACAGGATAGTGCTTGGTCTTCATCTCACCTGACATTGAGTGACGATAAGGTCGAAGGTGGTAGCGCACTACACCCGGAATCCTCATCACTGAGGAACTGGCTATCTTACCTCTAACTGCCGGAACACAACAATTTTTAACCCTTAACCACCTACCATACGTCTCACAGACCCTGTCGGGTGAATAATCGTGAATATTTTTGCGCCCGAGTTTCGTATTGACTTGTTCGTTCCTGTACCTTTTCCCCACACCCCTCGGTACCGGTCAACGGCTCGCCGAGGTTGGACCTGTGCGCGTTTAGCTCAGGTAAGTAAAAATGTACTGCTGGGGGAGAGAGGAGAGCCAAATTTTTTTTTTTAAATTTTATGAATGTTCGTTTATTTTTGAGTTTTATCTTTATCTAGTTTAAAAAAAACACTATAAAAAAGTTCCTATTACGTAAGTTTTTTTGTGGATCTCATTTTCCAAATGTGTTAGTCGGTGAGCCTAATTTAAGAGTTTAAGACATATTCCTTTAGTTTATTAGCGATTAAACCAAAAATATTGTTGGTTTTCATGTGAGTTTTTTTCCAATATATGTTCCTCATCAAACTTTTAACTTTCTTTATAATTTTTTCCAGTTGTAATTATTTAAATCTCGGGGTCCAATCCAACAGACGTATGACCCTTCCGTGCTGTTTGGAACTAATCTCGAAATACCCATTGCTTAATACAACCTAAGATCTAAAAGAACTTTGCTCATAAGGGATGAAACCCGAATGGACTTGCTACCAAAAAGAGCGGTTCTCAATATATACTATTGTCAATAAGACTCAATTTCAAATGAACCGAGTCTCATTTAAACTTATTCCCAAAACGTCTCATTTCCAAAATACACTAAATTTTAGTATCAAAGTACTCGATTATCATAAAAACTGATTTTCAAAACGTCCTAATCCCTAAACACACTCAATTCCGTCGGAATAGGCATCATCGGCTAGCTTCGTGAATTTGCCTTTCTTAGAAATGGATATTTCATTGTAATAAAGTTAAATTTGTAAAAATTTCAGTTATACAGAATGCTACAGGGTGTTCCAGATTGTATTGGGAATTTGTATAGGTAGGACTGAAGATTGATACACCATTTTTGGAGGATAGAATCCTTTCATGGTGTAAGTGAGCACTAAGAAAGGGTTTTGGAAAAGTCCCGTTATACAGGGTGTTAAAGAGTGTTCCAGTTTTTACATGGAATTTTTATGGGAAAATCTAAATGTGTGAAATGAGGTCTACTGATAAATACCTAGGTATGTAATATAATAAAGCTATGTAATAGCATGAGAAGTGAAAAATAAAAAATGTTTAAAAAAAACAAAAAAACCGACTTCAAAGCGCGAGAGCGAGGCGGAATCGCGCGTACCATCTTAATAAATTCTAGTAGAATTCTACTTCACAAAAATTACTGTAGACTGAAAAAGAAACAAATAAACACAATAACCGAACAGAATATTGAAAAATGGCTTGGTAACTTTGTAAAAAAATCCTGTATAACACCATAAAAACTTATAAAAATAAACTTCAAATCGTCAGATTTCGTAATTTTCAACGACAGTGATATGATTTTTTAAGCAAAAAGGATAGATTTTTTATTGAGCTAACACAATAACCGAGTACTTTTTTAATATTTATTAAAAATGTACTCGGTTATTGTGTTAAATACTGGATCATTTGATCCAGTATTTTAGAAATCAATAAAAATGTACTAAATTTCGTCAAATTTCTGGCGAAGCGTCAATTAAAGCTATGCAATATTTAACCTTATTCTAAACACATAGTGAAAGAAGAGTACATTTCGTGAACTGCCTGGCCTTAAAAACTAAAAACAGCCGAATCAAACATTTAGTGTATTTCGGGCCTAAGACTTTTGAAAATTAGTCATTATGAGAATCGTGTGTTATGATATTTTCATGTGTATATATTTTAGTGTATTTTGGGAATGAGACGTTTTGGGAATAAGTTTAAATGAGCCTCGGTTCATTTGAAATTGAGTCTTATTGACAATAGTATATATTGAGAACCGCTCTTTTTGGTAGCAAGTCCATTCGGGTTTCATCGCTTATGAGCAAAGTTCTTTTAGATCTTAGGTTGTATTAAGCAATGGGTATTTCGAGATTAGTTCCAAACAGCACGGAAGGACTAAAAACAGCCGAATCAAACATTTAGTGTATTTCGGGCCTAAGACTTTTGAAAATTAGTCATTATGAGAATCGTGTGTTATGATATTTTCATGTGTATATATTTTAGTGTATTTTGGGAATGAGACGTTTCGGGAATAAGTTTAAATGAGACTCGGTTCATTTGAAATTGAGTCTTATTGACAATAGTATATATTGAGAACCGCTCTTTTTGGTAGCAAGTCCATTCGGGTTTCATCCCTTATGAGCAAAGTTCTTTTAGATCTTAGGTTGTATTAAGCAATGGGTATTTCGAGATTAGTTCCAAACAGCACGGAAGGAAAATAACGATATACTAATAAATATCGTAAACATATTAAACTTTTAGAGTAGCTTGTATACCTCTTGGTTTTATATATTGCGTATTATTTTGTTTTATGACCCTTCAAAGTCGGGTGGACAAGTTCATTTAAAAAGTATAAAATTTATTGAAATAAATAATGCCTTTAATTAGTCCGTAAAATATATAGCAAATTTGTCTAAGAAACCATTTTAATAAACACAATATTTAATATAGCTGCCGAACAAATTTCCCACGTTGCATACAAACTACTCAAGCGTGACGTCATAATTGAGTAGCCGTTAGCCCGTTAGTATGGACTGTTTTTGGGTGAGTCCATTTGTGTGCATTTCAATCTGTGATATCTCGGGCAGTTTTTATGCTAGCGAATTTTTTTTTAAATGTTTCTTTTTTTTGAGAGGTAGTTTATGTTATATAAAAAAAAATTGTCATCATGCCAATTGTTGTTATGGCGTCGGACTTAGGTAAGATGGTGGTAGGTAGCTAGCCAGGCGAACTTGAAATAAGCCAACCTAACCGATTACAAATTGTACCCCCCCTGGGAGTCGAACCCGGGACCCCTGCGTCTTACACGGGTGGGCGAATCACTAAACCACAGAGGCGGTTCAAATTCATCATTTTTCGAAATTGTGATCGGTAGGTATAATACGATCCAATTTTATTGGCCGTTGTGAAGTTAGCCATTATACGCGTAGCGTACTCCACCACACGTCTCTTACACACTCACATCAAATATGTGTCCTGTGCGTGTGTGCATCGTCTCGCGCAATGTTCACAAAAGTCATAAAGTTTGAATAGGGCTATAGGCATTTTGCAAAATCTACACCTGCCTTAGCATGAGCGTTGAAACGCGATATGATATAACGATTAATCACGTTTAACTTCGAGCTTTCCAATTGACTTCAAAAGATAATGGATTTTGACAGTTGAGTGTCGATATAACGCTATATCACATGATATACAAGGTCATGTTGTATCCACCATCCAAATTTTGAGGATGTGTTCAGTCCATAAAACTGAACAACTTTCTCTAATGAACACATGGTCAAATAATTATGTAAAATAAAAATCGACTTTCCATACAAATCAAACAGAGTGATCAATTTAGTATGGGATGACCAAAATTTTTTGGCGAAATTTGACACGTTTCTTAGAGAAAGTTGTTTAGTTTCATGGACACATCCTTAAAATTTGGATGGTAAGTTCAAAAGGACCCGATATAGTGGTGGCCGGATTATTAGAAACACCAGTCAATTTTCATACAAACGAGGTAACTTTGAAGCCTTGGTTCTCTGCTAGGGATTGATCTAGCTGTGATCTGATGATGGCCATCCAGGGAGTGAATGGAGGAGATTCAGATGATCCTAAGAGCTGCAAGGATCAGAGTTCTCAGTTTCAGGATTTCGTACATTTTAATGCTATTTTCACGGTTATTTTTTAAATATCCAAATAGCTCTTAGAATGCTGATCAGATCAGTTGGGTGCGTATAGTGATCTGGATCTCCTCCATTCACTACCTGGATGGCCATCATCAGATCACAGCTAAATAAATCCCTCGCGGAGAACCAAGGCTTCAAAGTTACCTCATTTGTGTGAAAGTGATGAAAATCTACTGGTGTTTCTAATTATTCGGCCACCTCTATACACGGTTAATTTTTAAGTATATCTAAAAATGAATTGGGGATTTCAGACAACGTAAATGAACAACTTTTACTATGGGGCCAACCACGAAATAGCGAAAAAAAATATCTGCTGTTCCATAGAAAAGTACAACATCGACTCGACTCTAATGTATGGAACAGCAGATTTTTTTTCGCGATTTCGTGGTTGGCCCCATAGTAAAAGTTGTTCATTTACGTGGTCTGAAAACCCCATTTTATTTTTAGATATACTTAAGAGTTTTTTTTGACGCCATTTTGACGGGTTAGGTTTGGTGACTATTTTAATTATTAGCAAATTGATTCATAGTGGATATTGTGTCTTAAAATTGGTGCAGTTTTGTGGTACAAGTGTCTATGCAACTGAACAATATGTGGGATAATTGAAATAGGCGCGATCTTGGTTGTGTGAAGCTGAGACTTTTATTGTAGTGGTGGCTACCTCGGCTGACCTTACCGAGTAAACTGTCTTATATACTTGGTGCCAAATGCTCCAAGCAGCATTGGAATGCGATGCACCCGCATTTTAATGTAAACTGAAACAATCTACCATTGAACTATTCAACACTTGACACTGGCAAAAATTACTCCCTAAAGAGGAGAGTAGATTGCCAAACTAAAATAAGAAGAAGAAGATATACTTAAAAATGTGTATATCGTGTTTCGGTGGTCATGCGAGGGGGCCAGAGCGGTTTATGTCTTAGTTACGTTACACATTAATTTCAGCGTTAGAACCAACTAAGTGATTACTGTGATTATAGAACAAATTGTTTATCACATAATAAGTACTCACAGTGAGCGTCGCCATGAAGTACCCCGGTTCGTACTTAGCACTGAGTATGTACAGTGCAGTATCGTACTCCACCACTTGACTGAGCCACAACGGCTGCTGCAGTAAGCTGCCTAAACTGTATACTACGTTCCAATCACATTTGTCTTGTTTGTGAATTAGATTTGGATGGTCCTATGGAGAAAGAAAGAGGAAGGTAAGTCCTACAGTCTACGGTAAAAAAGGTTTGTGATAAAATATACTCATCAATCAACTTTGTCTAGGGATCAAGGTATTTTTTTCATAGGCAACTTTAAAGCCTTGGTTTCCCGCCAGGGATGTACCGTGCTGTGATCTGATGATGGCTATCCAGGGAGTGAACGGAGGAGATTCAGATCGCAATACACACCCAACTGATCTGATCAGCATACAAAAAGATTAAAAGATCAGAGTTCTCAGTTTCAGGATTTCCATACAGTTTAATGCTATTCTCGCGATTTTTTAAACATGTTCTTTTATCAATTAGAATGCTGTTCAGATCAGTTGGGTGTGTATAGAGAATCTTCTCCATTCACTCCCTGGATAGCCATCATCAGATCACAGCACGTTACATTCCTGGTAGTATGAAAAAAGTACCTTGATCCCTCTAGAAGTCTAGACAAAGTATGAAAAACGACGGCTGTACCTTTCTGATGTGGTACTCAAGTATGATCCTGGGTCCAGCCCAGGAACAGAGGATGCACTGCATCCTCTCATCCATGCCGATTCGCTCCATATAATCCTGTAAAAAGAAGTAGGTACAATAGTCCAGTAAAACTAGCTTTATCTGGACATCCTTACTAATTTTTAAATTTGCGATTTTTGCATTTACGATGCTATTTTTAAACAATACTAAATAATATACTAGAAAAAATACGACTTGCACCAGATCAATACTCAGACGGGAATCGAACCCGCGACCTTTGGATATCCGGTCCAATGCTCTGACCGCTGAGCTACCGAGTCACTAGTGACATCGTCGAATTTTTCCTAGTATATCCTAAACTCTTACGCTGTAAGCCAGCGTTATTTCACCAATGTGAGGAATTACCTCGACATTCAATTGAAATATCTTTCCAGATATTTTAACAATTGATTAAGATGAAATAGCTATATAATTTTTAAATTTGCGATTTTTGCATTTACGATGCTATTTTTAAACATCCTTACTAATATTATAAATGCGAAAGTCCGTTTATTTGTTTGTTTGTTACGCCTTCACGTCCTAACTACTGAACCGATCATCATGAAATTTTGTATACACGTTGTCAGGGGTACAGAAAAGGACATAGGGTATCTTTCATCCAGAAAAAAACATATAGCTCCCAAGGGATAGCGGAAAAACTCTCCACGCAGACGAAGTCGCGGGCGGCCGCTAGTAAATAATAAACTCGTTGTTTTTATTAGTTTATCGGATATTGATATTAAGTGTCAAATATTAATTAGTTATGTGATGTAAGAAATCCGGGGTGGTAACCGTTGCATACAAAAATCATGAGATTTCGTACATTACCTAGCTTTTTCCTAAAAGCAAAATAATTAATAGTTGGCTTAAAATGAACAATACAACAGAAAGCATGGCCCCGAGTCTCCGGCGTCCCTTTGATGGGACAGGGGTGCTAAGAATCCCCGGAGGGCAATTTAAGAAAACGAAGAAGATTAGAATAGCGACATGGAACGTGAGAAGCATGAAGAAACATGGGAAATTTTCAAACATTATTAAGGAGATGGATCGCCTGCAATTTGATATTCTGGGACTGAGCGATACAAAATGGCCTGGAAGAGACAAATACTTAACTGCCGAAGGCAAGGTTCTTTATTATTCAGGCAATGACCAGACTTGCGAACAATATGGAGTAGGAGTTCTAATGAGTAAAGAAACATCTAAATCTGTGACAAACTTTTTGCCCCTGTCAAACCGCGCCATGTTGATTCAGATGAATGCTAAACCTGTTAATATTAACATAATTCAAGTTTACGCTCCTACAGCTGATAAGACAATGGCTGAGATTGAAGACTTTTATGGACAAGTTGAAACTCTAATGCAATACACCAAAAAACATGAGGTGAATATAATAATGGGTGATTTGAACGCAAAAGTAGGAAGTACAGCTGTACCAGGTGTGACGGGTGCCTATGGATTGGGATCTAGAAATGAAAGAGGAGATACTTTAATAGAATTTTGCCAAGAAAAAGAGCTTACTATAACAAACACCCTCTTCAAACTTCCTCCTCGGCGACTGTATACTTGGACGTCACCACAACATACCTCGAGTCATATAGTTCGAAATCAAATAGATTACGTCATCATAAACAAAAGATTCCGAAACTCAATCAAAAGTGCTGTAACTTATCCGGGAGCTGATATAAGATCTGATCACAACCCCGTCGTTGTAAGAATGCAGTGTAAGTTTAAACAAGTACACGGAAATAACAGCAAAATAAGAACAGACACAGGAAAGATAAAAGAACCTTTGATAAGAGCAGCAGTTTCAAATGCTATAAATCAATGGGCGGGTCAGGAGTTAAAGAACTGTTCATCGGCTTCGGATACGTGGTCATCGTTAAAAAAGACGGTCAACGACATCAACACAACAGTACTGCAACCCAATAGCACTATTAAGAAGCAGCAATGGATGACTGACGAAATCCTAAATTTAATGGAAGAACGAAGGGGGTATAAAACTACAGATCCCAAAAAATACTCAGAGTTGGATAAATCCATAAACGTGAAAGTAGGCGCTGCCAGAGAACATTTCTACAGGGATAAGTGTGACCGTATTGAAAACCTTTTACAAAAACATGATAGTTTTAATCTGCATAAAGAGGTAAAAGAACTAGCGGGGCTCAACAAAAAACCCAATTCTAACATGCTTTATGACGATCACGACGAGCCTCTCCTGGACATAGATAGTAAAATAAGAACATGGAGCGACTACATAGGTAAACTGTTTGCTGACGCCTCAAGAAGTACTAGTGGTTTGATCACGGACGACAATGGCCCACCTATTTTGACATCAGAGGTGAAGCAAGCGGTTAAGGTCAGCCAAAACAGGAAAAGCCCTCGGGCCAGACAACATACCAGCCGAAGTAATCAAACTTTTGGAAGACTGCCATGTGGATGCTCTAACTCATCTCTTCAATCAAATCTATGACTCAGGAAATCTACCCGATGACTGGCTCCGATCTACGTTTATCACCTTGCCAAAAAAAGCTAAAGCAAAGAAATTTGCAGAGTATCGTACGATCAGTCTCATGAGCCATGTTCTTAAAGTATTCCTAACTATAATCCATAATAGGATACGGCCAAAATGCGACGAACAATTAGGGGAGAGTCAGTTCGGTTTTCGATCTGGAATGGGTACTCGGGAAGCACTGTTCGCTCTCAATGTTCTGGTACAAAAATGCAGAGATATGCAGACTGACGTCATCTTGTGTTTCATCGATTATGAAAAGGCGTTTGATAACGTAAAACATGACGTTCTTATGGAACGCCTCATTGACGCTGGTCTGGATGGCAAAGATATCAGAATTATCAAGAACTTGTACTGGGGCCAGAAAGCAACTGTCAGAGTCGAGCATGCGGAAACTGAACAAATCGAGATTTGCCGTGGAGTCAGACAAGGTTGTATATTGTCCCCCCTGCTTTTCAACCTGTACTCTGAAGCAATCATATCGGAAGCACTGGAGGGGCTGGAAGTCGGAGTTAAGGTAAACGGCAAAGTCATTAATAATTTGAGATATGCCGATGACACAGCACTAATAGCCTCAACCGAGCGTGACATGCAGGAGATAGTGGATAGGGTGTACGAGTGCAGTTTGAGAGCAGGGCTGAAGATGAATGTCTCCAAGACTAAGTTTATGGTTGTGTCCAAAAATCACCTGAACGCAGTAATAGCAGTTGCAGGATCAGATCTCGAGCGAGTGCGGATGTATAAATACCTCGGAGCTTGGGTAAATGAAGAATGGGATAGCGAGCAGGAAATTCGAACCCGGATTGAAATTGCCCGAGCAACGTTAAAAAGAATGGAAAAAGTTTTATGCAGTCGCAAACTATCACTAAAGCTCCGCCTTAGAATGCTCCATTGTTACGTCTGGCCTGTAGTGTTATATGGTAGCGACGCTTGGACTCTGAAAGCCGACACACAGAAGTTTCTTGAATCCTTCGAAATGTGGTGCTACCGAAGAATGCTGCGAATTAGTTGGACTGAGAAGGTTTCTAACGCGAGAGTTCTCCAGCGCGTTGGCAAGAGTCGCGAATTACTGCAGACCGTCAAGAAAAGAAAAGTCGGATATCTTGGTCATGTCCTGCGACACGAGAAATACCAGCTTCTCCAGTTAATAATGATGGGCAAGATTGAAGGCAAACGACGCGCTGGAAGAAGGAAAAAATCGTGGTTGCGCAACATCAGGGAATGGACTAGTATAGCCAGCGTCGAAGAACTGTTTCGCTTGGCGCAGGACAGAGAGAGGTTCTTTAGGCTGACGGCCGACCTCCAGTAATGGAGAGGCACTTGAAGAAGAAGAAAATAGTTAACCAACCTTGTTAGTATAATTTTATGGTACATTAAAATGCTATCACCTAATAGCAAAATTAAACTAAATCCAATTTTGCATGTTCGTCGTCACATTATATACCATTCAGTATGACTTATTAAATTACAGCTAACTATAATTTCTGGTAAGACAAGCCAAAATATCTGTAACTTACTGAACCTTCTTTATTAACAATAGTTCCGATTGATCAATTAGTTTAATTTTGATTTATTTACCTGAAATGCAAGCGTCATAGCATAATACATGTACATTTACTAAGTTATTTATTATGCTGTAATAAAAAATCAAAATTTGTTGAAAATATTTTTTTTTATTTTTTTTTAGTTTTATGCGAAGTTTCGAAATGTTTAGTTCCTTTCATTTTAACTATAACTAACACTTATTTATGACATAGATATGACATATTATGACAGATTTCAGTTATCTAATCTAGATAAAGCTAGTTTTATTGGACTACAAAATCAAGGGTAGCGTACCTACCTTACACAAAATGTAACAATAAACCCTGTCATATACTGAAACAGGTGATACTGTTGCTAAAACTGAACAACATTCTCCAAGGAACATAGGTCGAAAAACTAGTTTTTTTTTTCGCCTTTCCATAGTAAGTCGATCAGCTGACCAATACATTAATTTTTCGACCTATGTTCCATTGCGAATCTTGTTCATAGACTAGGAGGCCATAACAAATTTGGTAACGATCGCGTAAGTGGCTGACTCAGGGTTTACAGGATGGAGAGGTACTCTCTGATGCTAAAGTTAATCGCTTATACCTACGAAACGCAACCGAATTTTGGTCAGTCCTTACACAGTTCACGTGAGCACAACTAGTACTTACTTGCTGTACCATTGTCAGCCATTTACCTTATCGTTTTTTTTTTCTGGTAACGATAACACATTTTTCACCCTGCATATAAAAAGAACGCAACCACTTCACGCAAAGAGGCCGACATATTTAGCATCAGAGAGTGCCTCTCTATCCTGTGAACCCAGAGTCAGCCACTTACGCGATCGTTACCAAATTTGTTATGACCTCCTAATATATCAGTTTTAGGAACACTATTACCTGTTTTAATATCTGACAGGGATTTTGTTACATATTGTATGTACGTACCGTAAGATTTTCGTGTATGATTGTCTTGCCAAAGTTTGATTACCTAGTTGTGTTTTATTTATGTAACTCTGAGATAATGTTTAAAAAATGCGACTTGATTTTCGTCAAAAAACTTTAGCATCATCTACTTAGTATATTAATAATTTTAAACAATAATTCGTACTTGTCTTCTCATTGTAATGTGTACAGTCAACTTTAAAATCATATTCTACTTGTGTCAATGGAACGATCTGCGCTTGTGTCTCGTATTTGAATCGTATTGGTGGCATTGGTGCCCTTAAAAGGATGGGTAAAAATATTTAAGGTCTTTTTAGGGTTCCGTACCCAAAGGGTAAAAACGGGACCCTATTACTAAGACTCCGCTGTCCGTCTGTCTGTCTGTCTGTTTGTCGGTCTGTCTGTCTGTCTGTCACCAGGCTGTATCTAGAAACCGTGATAGCTAGAAAGTTGAAATTTTCACAGATGATGTATTTCTGTTGCCGCTATAACAACAAATACTAAAAACAGAACAAAATAAATATTTAAGGGGGGCTCCCATACAACAATCGTGATTTTTTTGCTGTTTTTTTGCTCGATATTAATAACGACAACAGGTAGACAGTTGAATTTTTTACAGATGATGTATTTTTGTTGCCGCAATAACAACAAATACTAAAAACAGAATAAAATTA
Organism: Agriphila geniculea; assembly: GCA_943789525.1. Taxonomy (NCBI): domain Eukaryota; kingdom Metazoa; phylum Arthropoda; class Insecta; order Lepidoptera; family Crambidae; genus Agriphila; species Agriphila geniculea. The sequence goes on along the minus strand of OX038894.1, from coordinate 5,149,001 downwards.
ACATTTAAGGGAGGCTCCCATACAATAAACGTAATTTTTTTGCCGTTTTTTGGTACGGAACCCTTCGTGCGCGAGTCCGACTCGAACTTGGCCAATTTTTTTTGTCTATATTGTCTCGGATCTGGGTGTTTGTTGTGGTACCATCGTTGAATCTAATTTCCATAAAACAAGTGCTTTAGCTACTATGTGGAATCAAAGCAGTAATCAAGAACACTTCAATATCTATTTTTCAATATACTTTTCAAGATTTTAGAAGACTTTACGTTGTACAAAATCGACGCATTTAATCAACTAAATAAACTAGTGGCTCCGTGAGCTGTAGACCTCGCGATAAAATAAAATGTCGCCATGGAGTTTTCAAAACACACAGTAGGTACGTGAGTATTCGCAGCTAGATGGTGCTTCTAATTTTGATAATTTTTCACAATGGGAGAATATTTTTTTTATAAATTTGGAAAAATTGGCTTGACTAAACAGTTATATATAAGTATTATAGAACCTACTTTCAAATAATTATTATCGAACCTACTTTCTTTATTATCAACCAATTTTCAAGCCTGCTTACAAAATTACACCAGAATCGGTTAAGAAATGCGACCTGTAGAGGAAAACAGATAGCACTGGAAAGCCGGACTGAAATATGTATTTTTAACATTTCTCCGTCATTTTGAAAAAATTCAAAAAACTGGCGTGACAAAAAAAAACTATATTATTTTCGAACCGGCTCACAAAATTTCAAGAGAATCTGTTGAGAAATGCGACCTGTAGAGGAGAACATACAGTGCTGGAAAACCGGACTGAAATAGGTTTTTTTAACATATCTCCGCTATTTTGAAAAATTTCAAAAACTGGTTTGACAAAAAAAATCTACATAATTTTTAAACCTGCTTACAAAATTTTACTAGAATCGGTTGAAAAATGCGACCTGTAGAGGAAAACAGGCAGATCTGGAAAACGGACTGAAATCTGTTATATCACCGCCATTTTGAAAAATTTCAGAAAACTGGCTCGACAAAAAAATTCTATATAATTTTCGAACTTGCTCACAAAATTTCACAAGAATCGGTTGAGAAATGCGACCTGAACGGGGGCAACTGGTCCCCGGTCCCAGTTTTAGATGGGGACGACTTGTCCCCTAAGTCAGAATTTTTGCCCAAGCTGAAGCAGAGACGCCTCGCTCGCACTTCGTGCTCGCTCGGTCAATAAATAAAATGCCAGAGACTTGTTTTATATTTATATTTTTTCATTGCATCCTTTAAAAGTAGTTGGCTTTTTCCAGAATTTCGTCATTATTGATTATATTTTGCGGTATCGCGTCACATAAATTTTCGTTTAATTTCTATAAATATTTTATTTATATAAACAATATTTTTACAATAGGAATGTTGTATGTAAGGTTTCTAAAATAATAAATAATATTATGGCATAGCAAAAAGTTTTAATAATACAAAAATATCTTCCAATTAAATTAAAATCACAAGTAAAATCCAAACAGTGAACAGTTTACTGCGATTGTGAACTCTAGAAATCTACACTTGTTTTGTATTTTTTTTTTCAATACTCAATACTTTATTTGCAACCATAATGTGGGTACAGAGGATATTTACACTCGGCGTCAGAAAAATCGCACCTTTTAAAAAAATTCTTCAATGTTAATTCAATCCTATCTAATTTAATGGTAAGTGTTGTTATATACAGTCTCTAGAAACCGTTGTAATACTCATCGAACGGAATCAATTACTGAGATTCAGTTTATGAGCAACATTACATCGCCTCATTTTTTTGCAATATTTAAGCAACTTCATGGCCAAAGTATCCATCTTGGGTATTCCTTCTTAGGGTTCCGTACCCAAAGGGTAAATACGGGCCCCTATTACTTCTTAGTAATAGGGGCCCGTATTTACCCTTTACCCTTTACTTTTACCTTTACCTTTTTACCCTTTACCCCTCCGCTGTCTGTTTGTCTGTCACCAGGCTGTATCTCATGAACCGTGATAGCTAGACAGTTGAAATTTTCACAGATGATGTATTTCTGTTGCCGCTATAGCAACAAATACTAAAAACAGAATAATAAAAATATTTTATGGGGGCTCCCATACTTAATTTTTTTGCCGTTTTTTGGTACGGAACCCTTCGTGCGCGAGTCCGACTCGTACTTGGCCGGTTTTTTAAATTGAACTGTTGAAGTGTGTTATCACTATCATCTCGATAGAGAATTAACCCGCATTTCCTGAATTAACCCTTTTTAATTCCCTCTCATGGCGGCGCAAGCAATCTGAATTGACCCCTTTTATTTCCCTCTCATGGCGGCGCAAGCAATCTGAAATCTGAATTGACCCCTTTTATTTCCCTCTCATGGCGGCGCAAGCAATCTGAAATCTGAATTGACCCCTTTTATTTCCCTCTCATGGCGGCGCAAGCAATAACGCTTTAAGCGATAATTATGTATGCTAAATGTTATGTTAGTTAAATCAAACAATTATTAATTGAAAGCCCATTAAATGTGCTTTTAATAGATATCAACATTTACACAATAAAACCTTATCAAGCAACAGCAGGTGGCCAAGTCTAAAGTTATTTTCTAAGAGGTGCGATTTATCTGATGTAGTACACTACATAACACTGGGTTTTAAAATTTCCTCAAGCTATTTTAAGCTCAAAGTAAAACATTAAGGTCCAAATTCATTATACAGTTTTGAACTTTTGTATAACCTGATGTATTGCTATCTGCAATCACCATTACCTACAGCATATTCTATTTAATTACAATATTCTCAAGTTTTCGGATGTGCTATGGGTGAGTAAATTTTTTGTATTTCAAAATACCTGCTCCACATTTTCCACATATCCAAAGAAGAATTCCCATTTCTGACTTGAAATATAATAATGTTCATGTATGGTTTACCAAAATGCAGGGTGTTTATAATGTCTAATGAGAATATGCCGGACTTTCCTCATGTAGATATCGAGGGTAGACTTCGGTAATTGAAATAAAGAAGCCACCCTAAAATTACTATCACCTGTAGTTTTCTTACACAACAGACCGTTTAAGCCTAGTTTTAGTTTAATACTATTTATAAGTGGCACTTTTTTGAGTATTGAAGCGTATTTAACCTTAGTCATACCGAACCAGTGCACGAAGAGATTATCGTCCATCAATTCTGGATATTTAAAATCAATCTTGTTTGCTTGACGTAACAGGGAAACCATATCTTCTATATGTTCTGCAGTAAAAGTACAGATTTCAGTTCTAGCCACACAGCCTTCACCGAACGAATAGTTCTTTAGATGTTCGGTGCAAATTCTAGCATTCACAGGTACATAAAAGTTCAATTTAGCAAGAATTTGTTGACGTATAGTTGTGGGGACCAATTTTGTACGGACCCGAGAAATACAATTTGCAATAAAACATCTCCTGGATATAGCAGCCACCCTTCGTATTGTAGGTAAACTAATTTGTCCCTCTTTATTTTGCTGTCTGGCCAGCTGCAATAGTTGGTTTTCTGAGGAACTATAAGCGTAAGCATGATCTACTAAAACTGAATTGAATGATCCTTCATTTAATGACTCATCGGTTACTTCAATTTCTGATTGGTTAAGTTGGTTTTTCAACTGTTCTTCCACAATTGAATTATCAGATTCCTGAATAAACGTCTCGTCTGTTACTTCAACTTTAATATTGGGTTCGTTTTCCACAAATGAATTAAATAATTCATTATTAGGCTCATCTTTTACTGCATCATTAAGATCTTTTAGTGGATCTGATGTATTAAATAAGTCCGATGTAACCAGTGGCTCGATTTCAATGTCTCTAAATGGATCTGCTGCTATTTGTTCTTCTTTGACCATAGGCTCAGGGGTAATAAGTGACATTGATTCTTGGTTACCATCTTGCAGTGGATCTGATGTAAACAGCTCCGATGTAACCAGTGGCTCAACTTTAATTTCTCTATTTAGTGGGCCTGTTGTAACTATTGGTTCTGTTGTGACAATCGGCTCGGGGGTGCGAAGTAACTTTGATGCCTCTTGGTTATTAATTTGTCTAATAGTTGCTAGTACCCAGCAAGAATGACATACTTTGTCTGATGTTTCTAACTAAAACAAACATTTATTTAAATATTTAGTTTTTAGGTAATAAAGTAGGTATATAGAAAGTAGCAAGTAATTAAAATCTTAACACAAACGATAAAATAAAACATCAAATACAATAGTTATGAAGTAAAATGAAATGCTTTACTTTGTTACAAAAGGTTTTACCGGACGGTTAATCCAGCCCGAAATCATAATGGCAGTAAGTGTTTCCTTCTCTGTCATATCAGTTTTAAGAATTGCTCGACTTCTTCTTTTTAGAACTGATAGGCCACATACAATGCAAACGCTCTTGTGGCCAAGCAAATCTAGCTTGTTTTGGTCGACAAGATTCCAGCAAACATCACATAAAAAATCTGCACTTGAGATCTGAAAGAATAGAATAAAATTAGTAAAGTATTTATTTGTCACAAACATGTTATTTACATAGAAAGGACATAAAATGGTTATTAAAAGGCAGCTAAAGTTATCGGTATGTACCTACTAGGACTTACTAACTTGTCTCATTATGCAAAAAAATAAACTAATTACACTAAACAGAAAATAAATAGTAACAATTCATACTAATAGTATAAATGTGAAAGTAACTCTGTCTGTTACGTTTTCATGCCTAATACTGCGATGTCATGATCAAAGTATACTTATACCAAGTAAATTGGAGTAAGTAGCTTTGATCAAAGTATATTTGGATACCCATTGACACAATCAAAGTATACTTGGACAAAGTAGCTTTTTTTTGTATTTGGCGACGGCCAAGTGCACTTGGTTTGCTTGTTTACATGATCCAAGTAGCATCCAAGTAGTCATCAACAGGTAGGTTCGAGGGTCCGACGCCGGTGGGATAAATGATAACCCGCCTCCCCCTCTGGGGATTTGGGGAAATGGGTGAAATGGTCCCGACCAGGGTGGTTGATCACCCGTCTGGCTTCGCTGGCGTCCCCTCTTCTAAATAATAATAATAAATAGTAAGTAGTCATCAAAACTACTTTGTCCAAGCAGAGTTGGATGAAAGTAGAGCATGGTCCAAGTTTACTTTGATGAAAATTTTGACCCAAGTTGATTGCTCGTTTACATGATCCAAGTAGTTATCAAAAGTACAGTCAGCAAAGTTATGAGCTGAACAATTTGAAAATAAATCGCTTGCAAGGATGGAACTAAAAGCTCGTCTTTACCTGCCTCCATTGTTTTTATACAAAAGATGCTTTTGTGACTTTTGGGTAAATGCAAGACAATACAGACTACTCAATCTAAAAATGAACCTTAAGGTGTTCAGCTCATAGCTTTGCTGACAGTACTTTGTCCAAGTATACTTTGATCATGTCAACGCAGCTTAGACCGCTGGACCGATTTGACAATATTTGGTACTTTATATAGATGGATTCTTGGGGAAGGACATAGATAGGTTACTTTTTATCCCACTACAGGGGCTGTATTATGACCTCTTATTTCCAGTCAGTTTTCTGACTGGCTCTCAATGTATCTCTTTTATTTGCTATACAGAGAGAAAGAGATGTCACTACAGCAATTTATAAACCTGGCAGGTTTTAAGAGCTCGTAATACGGCCTCTGGGCACGCTCTTAGACCGCAAACCTGTAGTCCACGCGGGCCAAGCTGCGGGCGGAAAGCTAGTGAATAACAGTAATATATAAATTTACTTACTTCTCGTGGATGGATCTGTTTTTTCATTTTCTCCAATATCTGTTCATTCTCATCTATTTTATGTCGTTTTAAGCGAAACACTTGTACAGAGCAAAGTAAACATTTTGGCAATAATCTTGCCTTACTCATTTTGAAAAAAGTTCAGAGTTTTCAATATTGGAACCGATAAGTACGGCTAATATTTGTGTACACTTTAACAAAATACGCGTAAATCTTTGTTTTAATCTTAAATTAAAGAAAAAAATAGCTGAAATTGCCGAACCACATGACATTTTTGAGACAAAGCCACAAACGTCATTGTCATTATGACAGCTAAGGCGCGTTCTGTACCTACGCTCCGAGTGCAACCAAACGCTCTAAGCTCTAACGCCGTTCCAAACATTACGAGGGTGGTTTGATAAGTCCGTGACTTTGTGAAGAAGAAAAAAAAATTTAAAGAATATTTTGTTTTATTTTTCTACATAATCTCCTTTCAGCTCTATACACTTCGACCAACGATGTTCCAACTTCTTCAACCCATCCAAAAAATAGTTTTTATCAAACCCTGAAAAATAGGCTCCTGTTTTAGCTATCACTTCTTCATTGGATAGTTAAGTATATTAATACACAATAATGTCAATTTGTTTTCTTAATTTTTTTTGTAGTCAATCTCATATTTTGTTTAAACACTTCTCTAACGATAGGTACATATATTTTAAGTATTCTGCAAAAAAAAAAACATATTTGTAAAAAAATATCTAGAGTCGCATTGTGTATAATATAATTAGACATGAATATAATTTACTTATTTTTTTATTGTATCCTTGATTCATTTAACTATTTCGATTGTTCACGAACATGAGTAATCTTATTTTTATGTGTGAAGAAAAGAAGATTCATTCAATCACCATAAAAATATATTATGCATTTTAAGCACAGACCATACAAGATAGATACATAGAAGATTTTAAGTAATTTAGGTACTACAGGTACGATGTTCAGTGTTAGGTTAGAATAGAATGAGATTTGAGCGCAAGCGGCCCACTGTTAAAGCGTAGATGTGTGCGTGAACCGCGCAACTGCGTCGATCGCTGTGTGGGTAGCGCTTTGATACCTAATTTTCTCTCGCGCCCGCGGCGTAAGCGCCCCTTAATGGTTTTACCACGTAAAAAGTAGTATTTGATCAATACGCAAAATTTGTTTTTCTCCATCATAAAAGAAAATCCCGACCTCAATTGCATAAATGCTTCCAATTTTTTTACTTTCACGCCAATTTAAAAAATATAACAGCATAAGCTCAGCAAGGAGTTCTAAATTAAGACAGGAAAATTGAATTTAGAAAAAATATTGTATTTAACCTTAAAGTCACGGACATATCAAACTGCCCTCGTAGATGATTAGAGCGTGACGTTCGGTTGACACAACTTTCCCGTTCCAAACTTCAGAGCGTTGCAACCTTTTAACCATCAAAAAAGGTGGTTGTAAAACGCTCTGACGTTTGTCTATAGAAAAAATGTCAATGTCATTTGACATTATTTTGTATTTTGATGTTTTTGTCTCTAATTTTCAAATAAATCATGGTAGCTTCGCAAAAAACAGTTTTATTTGATTTTGAATAAAGGAAAGTTTAAATTATTCGCATTCCAAATGGAAAATAAAGACTTTGTATTGACATTGACATTTAAAGTTCTTGGTCGTTCTTAACCGTAGTGAGTTAAAAAACAACCAAACATTTAAGCCACTGAACGCAACCCTACTGTAGTATGAGAAACGTTCCTTTTCAGGTTCACTGCTTTGCAGAATCATTTTAGTGGCTCTTTTAGACGTTGTTTTATGTATAATTAATTAATTATCTCATAATTATTTAATTCAGTGCCCTCATTAAACTGTGAACCAACAAGATTAAAAGTAATATGTATTTGTTATCTTTATATACAGATAGAATACACTTGCGTGAAATGGACTGTTTAGTTTTTGCGTTTTGTTTCTACTACTACGTTCTAACGATAATACCAGTGGAGTGCCCTGTTTATCAAAACTTACAAGCTACAAATTTAGATTTTACAAGTTCATGTAAATTATGCCTTTTTCCAAATAATTTATGCAAGACACTTGTAAAAATTGTCAGACGAAATGGAGAGTCGCCAGACACCCTCATAAATACTCAGGATTTTCCATTGAATTTTTTACAAGTTGTAAGTTTTTTACAAGTTATGATTTTTTTTATTGACGAAATGACTAATATAAGGGTGAAAACATATTAAATAAACAAAAACATTTGAAGCGTTTAATTTAACGTGTTTTGGGTAAACGGATTAGTAGAATAATTATTTTCATAAATGCTTGTTTTTAAAAAGTACAAGACTTCTAAGTTTTGATAAACAGGGTACTGACCTTAGCCTGTTCTTCGGAACGAGTTAAAAAAAACCTAAATAAAATGTTTCTATATATACACGCTGAAATTTTAATCATTTGGTTCCCGTCGTGGGGTGGTTCCACTCATGATTACAAGCAACTTTTACTATGGGGCCAACTCTCCTGCTCGCAAAAAAAAATCAGCTGTTCCATACATTGTAATGTTATTACTTTTAGGAAGTCCTTTGCAAACGTTCCCAGGAACGTAAACTGAAGGAAACTATAAAACCATATGTATAAATAAGATAAATAGGTAATCTAGTGTAAATAAAGCTAAGAAACGGTGTGAGGAAGAATATGTACCTTAAAGGGCTTGTATCATAGGAACGGCCCATTATAGGGCCGTGAGATTTTTCCCATGCATTTTGTATTTTGCATTTTGTATTCTTATGTCGGTTGGAATCGTATTTAACACAATTTTTATTCTTTGCTGAGAAAATTATTTATTTGTAAACATATGTCTGTCACTATAATTGCCATAGCAACGCGCTAATTTTTTAATTCAATGTCAAAGCCATAGATTTCCAGCTTGTCTTCAGCCTAGCTATAGATAAGAACCTTTGTACAATATTGTTCTGTGTTCTCATATTTGAATGTAGAGTAGAATTTTAAAAAAATAAATACCGACGGTATAAAAGCGCGGTCGGCAGCTCAGGTGAGTCAGTCTTAGCTTGTCCGGATATATTTATTATAGCTGCCGTTCTATAGTTGTACAAAAATATACATTCTACTATTCTATAATTGTAAATAACGGCTTCTTCGGGGCACGGTCCTCGACCTTCGACCTTCGGCACGAACCACCGGACGTGTCCTCCACCCACCAGGACGTCGTGCACCTTTCCGCCTGACCTGCAGAGGGAGCTCTCCCCTGGACTATCCGTGCACTATCCGCGCCACCATCGACGTCGGTCTACACGGACACGCGCCCGTACCCATCAGCGCGCCCCGCTAATACTACGTTACGGTGCTACGTCGGGTGGTCTGGCTGCGTGCCACCCCTGCGCCGCCACGCTAAACCACGTCCGTGCTGAACCACGTGCCCTCCTGTGTTCCGCCGGGACTCCATATCTGCCTGCCTGCTTCGTGCCTGCTTCGTGCCTGCCTCCTGTTACCCCTGCTACCTGGATCCACGTCTCTGCGTGCCTGTTCCCGTCTACGTCCCACCCTAGTCATACTTTGTTAGTCCTACCTAGTTTTTAACCGCCTTAGTTGTTATCCAAATTTCTTCGTTGCTAGGTATTCTTCTGTGCAGGGACGTGTCATTATAAAATAAATTCTTGAACTTCAAATTTATTTTTTTATTTAGCTTTCTTCCAAATTCTGCTCCGTTACCTTCCGTAACGCGACAACATTAAGGTCGAGTAGGTACTGCACTTTTGTATGGAACAGCTGATTTTTTTTTTGCGAGCAGGAGAGTCTGCCCCATAGTAAAAGTTGCTTGTAATCATGAGTGGAACCACCCCACGGCGGGAACCAAATGATTAAAATATCAGCGTGTATATTTTGATTAAATTACTAAGTATAATGCGATTAAATTAACTATGTGTACATACAACAGAAGCGGGAATTACACTCAAGAAGAACATATATTAAAAAACCGACCAAGTGCGAGTCGGACTCGCGCACCAAGGGTTCCGTACCAAAAAACAGAAAAAACACGTTTGTTGTATGGGGGCCCCCCTTAAATATTTATTTTATTCTGTTTTTAGTATTTGTTATTATAGCAGCAACAGAAATACATCATCAGTGAAAATTTCAACTGTCTAACTGTTGTCGTTATTAATATCGAGCACAAAACGGCAAAAAAATCATGTTTGTTGTATGGGAGCCCCCCTTAAGTATTTATTTTATCCTGTTTTTAGTATTTGCTGTTATAGCGGCAACAGAAATACATCATCTGTGAAAATTTCAACTGTCTAGCTATCACAGTTCCTGAGATACAGCCTGGTGACAGACAGACAGACAGACGGACAGCGGAGTCTTAGTAATAGGGTCCCGTTTTTACCCTTTGGGTACGGAACCCTAAAAACGATTTAAATCTTTGGATTAAAATAGGTGCCTTGCCTACATCGTTTTGTATTGCAAGTGCTCTGAATTTGGTCACCTCAATCCCTCAAGCCTCAATCACATTGTAACGACATTTTTATTATCTTTCCCTTTGTTTTGGTCATAAACTAAAAACATCTACTATTGTCTACTCTTCTCTACTATTATAAATGTTAACGTTTAAATGTTTGGCTGTTTGTTGCTCAATCATGCAAAAACAGCTGAACGGATTTGGATGAAATTTTACATCTTGCAGATAGTTTATAGCCTGGATTAATGTAGGATACTTTTTACCCGTCAATGGTTTCTTAGGGATTTTCCAAAGGTCTACGCGGACGAAGTCGCGGGGGCGGACGCAAACACGTTAAAATCACGAATAACTTGGCAACACTGACAATATTTTGCACTTTGGGTTAGGGTGCCACCTTAAGGAGCATAGGTCAACTTACCCCGTCCTGGCTGATGATTTCCAATGCATCTTCCACCATATCGGGGATGTTGCTCTGCTGCAGGCCAGATCTGTCCAACGACGACGTGGGTGTTGTGCTGATGTCTGAAATATTCAAACTGTTGTGGCTTCATAAATCCACTAATCCTTACTAATACCACAGAATACATAATAGTACAAGTACAGAAGATCCACTCCGCAAAGTAATTTAAATAAATAGCGACTCTATCCCATACACAATAAAGTGCAATTCAGGTCGCACACCGCTCCCACCCTACAGTTATATTCACCTAGAAGTTGCCTCTCTTTCTATCGCGTAGCTCTTATCTCTTCTAATGACTTTTGGGTTTTGTTATTTTAAATAATAATTAAATAATAGGTACTTAATGTACTTAAATACATTTCAAAAAAACCTAGGCTAGGTACAGTCGACGCCACATCAGATTATACATGCTGACTTTGAGGCAATTTGTTTTGTATTTGTCGTTAATAATTAACTTTATTTCGAAAGTCGGTAAATAGTACCTACCTCATCTATAAATTATTATTTCAATAAATACCTAGTTGGGTGAAGATTGTTTAGCCAATAAGACAAGTAAGTACCTAAGAATAAACGGATACTAAATAATATCTAGGTAGTCGACAAGCACTTCTTACATTTCGATGTCGTTTGGAACTTTTGGAAATGTGAAAAACGTGAGGTTCGGAGCGAGTGAGTGACTACCGAAATCGAACTGCTAACAACCAGCCAACGGCGGCTGGCTACTTGTAGCTTCGTACCTAAAGCGCGGAGTGCGTCTAGCCTGCAAATACCACAGAATAGATAATAGTACTAGCGTACAGAAGTTGCGCTCCGCAAAATCGTTTAAATAAATTGCGACTCTTGCTTCGACACAATAAAGTGCAATTTAGGTCGCACAGCGCTCCCTTTGCTTAAAAACATTCACTTAGTAGTTGCCTCTCTTTCTGTCGCGTAGGTCTTATCTTTTCTGACGTAGGAAATTTGTCCTCTCAGAGGACGCCGAGCGCTTCATACTCGCGCGCGGAGGTCGCGGAGTGACCGAGCCCTGCTAATTCACTCGGCGTCAGAAAAATCGCACCTTTTCAAAAATTTCTTCAAAGTTAATTTAATCCTATCTAATTTAATGATAAGTGTTGTTATTATACTTTTTCCTCTTCGGACATAGCCAACAGTCTCTAGAAACCGTTGGAATACTCTTCGACTTGAGATTCAGTTTCCGAGCAACATTACATTGCCACATTTTTTTACAATATTTGAACATCTTCATGGGCAATAGTATCCAACTTGGGTATTCCTTTTTTAATTGAACTGTTGAAGTGTGTTTTTTCCATCATCTCGATAGTAAATTTATCCGCATTTCCTGAATTGACCCCTTTTATTTCCTTTTTATGGCGGCGCAAGCAATAACGCTTTTAAACGTTGAATAATGGTAACTGTTATGTTAATTAAATTAAACAATTATTTAATTGAAAGCTCATTAAATGTACTTTCAATAGACAACATTTACACAATAAAACGTTAGCTAGCAATAGTAGGTGGCCAATTCTAAACTTATTCTCGAAGAGGTGTGATTTTTCTGACGTCGAGTGTAGTACTAACTAATATTAGAAGTGCGAAAGTCCGTTTGGTTATTTGTTACGCCTTCACTTAACTTCTGAACCGATCATCATGAAATTTCACATACACGTTGTCAGGGGTACAGAGCCTTCTGTGTTTTAACTAGAGGTGGTTAATATAGCATCTAGCGCCATATTATAGCGCGCTATATAAGTAGACGCTATGGCGCTATGAATATCGCGCGTGGCAACAAGTAGCGTCGTCGTTGGCCGGACGGGGCGCGGGCATTCGTTATAGTTAAAAAATATCGCGTGCGCGCTTTTGCTACCGGACGCGTTACGCGCGTTTCTCTCGCAACACGCTAGTTACGAGTATAATATCGCGCGCGACCTTCTATTGTGTTAGTTCGATTAGGACTTTTATGACACAACTAGTCAATTAGTTCGTATTATGTAAAAACTATTTAGCTAAGCAAAGTTAGTTGAACGAGAAATATGGTAAAAACAACCGAATTTCAAACGTCAATAAGGTCGAAAATCGCTTGCACCTGTTTTTTTTTTTTAACTAGAAAACATTGTCTAGTAATCACAAGTTAGAAAAATGAGTGCAAGCGATTTTCGACCTTATTGACATTTATCAAAATCACGGTTTTTAATGTGTCAAAATTCACATCAAAATTAGTAAACGAGAATACGGCAAAAAATCAACCGAATTGCAAACGTCAATAAGGTCTAAAATCGCTTGCACCTGTTTTTTTAACTAGGAAACATTGTCTAGTGATCACAAGGTAGAAAAATGAGTGCAAGCGATTTTCGACCTTATTACGAAACTTATTTTCGAATTTTAGACAGTTCTAAGCCCGAAAAGTATAAGATAAAGTTCATTAGTTTACATTACTGCTTTATTTTATTTAAGACTAAAATGTAACGTATTAATAAATAACGTTTTTGTAAAGCGCGCGATCTGTCTAACGAACGACGTGTGAAGTAACGTGTTACGAAATCTAACGTGCTGCATCTAACGTGCCAGCCAGCCGCCCGCATGCTACCTGATAAATAGCGCGTTATAACATAGCGTATTTAATAGCGCGCTAGAAATCAATAGCATATAGTCTGTAGCATGCTGTTGCTTTATAGGCGTTATGAACAACTCTAGTTTTAACATAGGGTACCTTTCATTCCGAAAAAAGTACAGGGGCCCTATTTTTGAATCGCTCGACTCCAGTCGAGCGCTCGATTCTACTAATTTTCATTCGACATCCCATTGTTTTAAGTCATGTGTCGAACGAAAATCAGTAGACTATTTTATATAGCAAAATGAGAAAACCGTTTCTTCGGAACATCAAACTGAACAACTTTTACTATGGGACCAACTCTGAAATCGCGAAAAAAAATCTGCCGTTTCATACAAAAATTAATAACTAAAATATAAAAATGTGTTGTTCAGGGTGCGAAGAAACGGTTTTCTAATTTTGCGGTAATTCATTAACACGTTGTATACATCAAATACTATATAAGTTCTAGTCGGTGACCGAATACGGGTTACAGCCGAATATGGTCTGAGGCCATATTGTGGCCTCTTATTTCCAGACAGTTTTTTGACTGGCTAAGGCCGGGTCTCCTGCGCCGTGTTTTTGTGTTTTCAAACATCAAAACAATGTTTTCTCAACATGTTTGGGGCGTGGCCTATGAGTTTTGTTTTGCAAAAACACAAAACATGTTTGCCGAGACGAACGGAAAACATCCCCCGCTCTCGCCTGCGGGGAGGGGAAGTAACTCATTTTGTGTTAGCGCTCACTAGATGCAGACGTCTCGCCTGCGTTCGTGTGCCATTGTGTGATTTGTGTTTCGATGGATTTGTGTAATTGCCTTAGTGATGGAGTGGAATAAGGAGAATACTTTATTTTTAATCGAGTTACTCAGAGAAAGACCGCTACTTTGGGATGTTATGGTGATTGGGATGAGCCGTGATTGGACGCAAATTTTCTAACAAAACATGTTTTCAAAACAAAACCTAGGCGCAGCGGACGTGCGGTTATGCTAAACATGTTTTGAAAACAATGTTTTTTCAACATGCTTTGTTGAAAATTAAGCGCAGCAGACCCGACTTAACAATATAATATCTCTTTTATTTGCTTACGAGAAAGACATGTCACACCGGCAATTTATAAACCGCAGGTTTGTAATTTTGCCTCTCTAAGCGAATAATGGAAACGTGCCATTTTTACCCGACTGCAAGAGGGTTATGTTTTTTTACTCGACTGCAAGAGGGTTATGTTTTTCGCGCGTATCTTATATGTATGTTTGTTTGTTTGTATGTAATATTCTTTATTACCTCATATCTTTTAAACGGCTGAACGGATTTCCATGATTAACATATCGTTAGATTTGTCTTGCTAGCCCAAGTGTTCTTAAGAAAGTGGCGTTATAAAAAAACCAACATGGCGGCAGCACGGTGCTATTATATGTAGTGGAAAAAAATATTTTTTTAGAATATTGCAATATGGGTGTCAAATTAAAGGGCTCATTATAAGGATTTCAAAAAGGTATATCATGATTGTAATAAATAATAACTAAAAAGAATAAATAAAAAAAAACTAAAAAAAAACCCGCCTGCATAAAAAGACAAGTCAACTGAAAAGATGGAAACAAGATTAAATATTAAAGGCAACATTATAACATGCAGTCGGAGGCATATAACTCAAATTATTCATAATGTTCTATGCATGCCTCCGACTGCATGTTATAATGTTGCCTTTAATATTTAATCTTGTTTCCATATTTTCAGTTGACTTGTCTTTTTATGCAGGCGGGTTTTTTGATCTTACAGCTCGCGCAACATAACTTGAACCAAACTATAGACAATGAAGCTTGCGCAGTAGAAATTTTCAGTACAAAAATTGTAGTGCGCGGGTCACGTGGTACTAAAATTTGGGTCAAGTTATGTTGCGCGAGCTGTACTTTGATTTTATTAACCTTTACCACAGGAATTTACATTAGATCGTTAAAAAAATATAATGTTACTAAAAATAACGTTTTTTATTGTTAACTTTATTTTTACGATAATTAACGGTATAATAATGTTATTTAACGATTAACATTATTTTTTACCGTATTATAGCGGTATTCAACGGTAATATAACGTTATTTACCGTATTATAAAATAATAACGACAAATAATACATTTTCAATGGTGGGATGTCACAAAAATTATCCCGCTAAGTGGCGCTACTGCTGCTGAAGACCTTTGTACGGACATTTATCCCCGATTTTTCCTTTTATTTTAAATTATATCTAAAAATGATTGATACTTATAAATTATTATTATAGAAGTTAGACAGTAAACGAATTAAAGATTGAAGAAAACCAAAATGTGTTGGAAGAAAAACTGATATTTACTTAAAATCGCTTCCAAAATCTAAAACTTGATAGCAAACTCATAGAAAACAACGAAATGACAGGTCTACATGTACACTAGCGCCACGATAGTGGTAGTGCGCCGACTGGTGGACGATTTATGAATCAGCAAAATTATCTAGCCATTCCTGCTATACAGTACGAGGCAATGTATCTTGAAATTTTTTCGACGTAGTGGGGATAAGTTCGCGCATATGCTCTTGTGAGCGACCAATAGCGCGCGCCCCTCTCCCGCCGCCCGCGCCCCTCGCCGCTCCGCATGCCCAAAATACGCGTTCCGCGCAATCCCCACCCGATTTCAAGATATATGCCTCGTACTGTAACACTCTTTATAACATATTTGCTCGTAAAGGGTCTCTTATTACACCAATTTCAATATCGTATTGTATCTCATTACGAACTTGTGCGGTAATGTAAAGTAAAACGCACGGTTTCCTTGATAAACCGTGCGTTTTACTTTACATTACCGCACGGTTTATCAAGATGCTTCGTCTAAAACGAACGGTACTTTTTTAAATCTTAGCAAAGAGTTTTTATGTCAGAAAAGAGGTCAACATTTTATAAATAAAATTAACTTTGGGAGATAACATATAATAAATAAACATTTAATTATTTAATTTAATTAATGTTGACAATAAATTACAACCATTTATCTGTAACAAAAACACAAAAATATTAATTTACTTTATTATTAATACTGGCTGTTTTTATGCCTTTGCCTTAAAAAAAGCGCTGATGCGCGCGCATTGCTAATTTAATTTTTTTTGCTGTATTGTTTTTATTTGAAAATGTCGTCAAGTAGTGATGTATTTATGAATTCAACGCCGCCAGAAGTCTCAGAGGCAGCGAAAAAGGCAATTCTAAGCCTCTTGCCCGAAAAATTTACCGATAAGATACTTACAAGCGTATCAAAATTTAATCATATGGAAAACAAGCAAAGGTGCAAAGTCCGAGTTTTATTTATTTCCTCGCAAATATGTTATAAAACGTCGTATGACATACGTGCGCTTTGATAATTACAGCCTCTGCTTTCTTCTAACCCTCGCCTACGGCTCGGGCTAGCAATATCGCCTCGGCTGTAATTTTCAACTTACCGCACTTATATCATAATGTACTATTACCTACCTTCTAAGGAGTCGTTTCTGTAGCAACGATTGGCGCTGAACTCCTGATCAGTCATCGCCAACAGGTCGTATAGCCTCGGCACATCTGCTGTTTCGTTACTGCATTGGCTATCCTGCTCGCACGCTACAAAAATGCGAGGTCAGCTCATTAGTCCATTGACTATGGATTTACGTTAGTTTTTAAAACGAAAAAACATTTACAATAATGACACTTTCAATATGTTATAGAAAATATTTTTAATTTAAAGTAAATCTCATATTACTATTACTTACAAAAGTCTTAAAACGGTACAACGTGTAACAGAATAAATGGCTAAATCAGAATATGGTAAATAGGGACCATCAAACTGAACTTTTACCACATAATAGAATAAGTACTACCGAACAGCCTGTCAAAAAAGTAGGTATAGAAAATAAAGAAGGGGAGGGGGGGGACTGGGGAGCCACTTTCTTTGTCATTAATGTCATTGTATGGCAACATTTGTATGCAAATACCCACGTGTTGCTAGTAAAAATAACTTTAGATCCGTGTTTCAAGCCTTTTTTGACAGACTGTAACACACTTGGTGGATCAATATGGATGTTTTGTTCACAAAGGTTATTTACATTGAATGAAGTGTACAGATTCCGGCAAACATCTTGACGCTCTTTCGCCGGAGTGGGGATAAGTTCGCGCATGTGCACTTGTGAGCGACCAATAGCGCGCGCCCCTCTCCCGCCGCTTGCAAACGGGATTGTCCTATCCAAATAGAACGTGAATAGGCTATTATCGCGTGAGTAGCGACGCGACCATCGCGTGTTCGCGCGATGACAAGCACATGACAAGAAATGTGTCCTAATGGAACGCGAAAGATCATCGCCGACGCGACGCGACGCAAATGATCGCGGTTTCGTACGAACTTAGTTCGCGCGAATAGATTTCAAACATTTAAGTTGCGCCCTCATCGCACGAATGCCAGTTAGGGCACCTATTCGACATCAGTATGTATGATCGCGGATTCGTACGACTAAAATTCGCGCGAACTTGCAATGATCGCGTAGTCCGTTCTATTAGGAGGATCATCCCTACCACTCCGCTACGCATACACAAAATACGCGTTCTGCGCAATCGATTGCGCAGAACGCGTATTTTGTGTATGCGTAGCGATGTCCCCACCCGATTTCAACATGTTTGCCGGCTACTGTACTTATTGTAATGCAATGGATAACAAAATAGGTACTCACTAGACGCATAGTAAGCATCGGTGGTAGCTTTGGATGCCTGCGCCATTCTGAAAGCCGTGCAGATGTGACGTGCAAGCGAGACTGAACATAAACCTTCACAAACATGGACCTCCAAGAAAACTATATCACAAAGCAAAACAGTATGCGCAAAATAACTCGGCGGCTCGGAAGTTTACAGCAAGTGATATTACGCGTAGAGTACATGTCGAGTTCCATAGCACACCCCGGGCACTCCATACAAACGCCGCGTTTCAACTACCTATTACACAGACGCTACACAGTGACGTTTTTGCACACGCGCAACTGTGTGCGTGAAGTCTAGGGCTATTGAATGAACATACGAACTAGTCTACGAACTCGCGGGGCGCGGTGAGGTAATTGATTGCGGGGCGGGGCGGAGAGTTTCCTTTCTGTACGTTAGTACTTATATCTATTCTGTGTCCATAGTTTCGAGTGCTTCCGCCCGCGCACAGTGTTTTAAAAACCCTCATTTTGTCTCATCTTGGTTTTATTGAAGAAAACAATAGTTATTACCATTACAAACTTCGAGCAACAAAGGCTTCGTTTCGTCACGAAGGGAGAAGCCTTAGCGATTATTACTCTATTCAAATTATTCTGGCATTTTTTGCGGGGGTGTGAAATGCACACAAGTGCAGTTCCGCATACCCACATACAAAAACAACACTGTAATGACGACACTCATACATAAAAAATAAAACAAAACAGCAAAAATTTGTGTACGGATGAGTCACACATCAAAATATGACACGTTTTTGACATAAAGGACTGGGCTCAACTGTCGATGCATCAATATCGATACGGTAAAAGGAATAAAGGTTACAAACTCAATCATTTTACGATGGGGTGAATAACAACAAAGAGGTCATTTTTATACGCTCGAGCTTTATACAAAAAACTCGAGAGTGTAGGTGATTGGGTTGGCATTAATGTCTACCCAGGGAAGCTGGGCTCAGGCTGCTGACACTGAACATCGCTCCATGACAGTACTGCCATCTGCACACCCAACAATTTGAATTTTGAAAGATACCGACCGACTGTTGAATTAAATTCCCTTTTTATTCACTTGTTGTATAATCTACTATTTCGACATTTATTTCGCGATATCTGCTCACATCAGTGCAGAGCAAATCATGCATGGTAGAGCTACAGATTGACCAACACTTTATCGACAAACATTATTTAACGGTAACATCACTAAGTTGCCCATCGGTGAGAACTCGGATTTATCTAGCGACAGATCTGAAATTTGTACGGACGAGCCATGGACTAGCAGACCCGATGTCACTGAACAAATTTGACAACTAATCAAGAATAAAATATACGAATTTAATGTTTAAATGTAAACAAATAGCAATAATACGATAAAAAAAATACTTTTATGTGAAATGTAACACCTTCTTTTTGTATACTTGATGTTCAAGACCTCTTTTAACAGCAAAAAACTCATAAATTCGACATTTTAAACACAGCAGCGTTCACATGCGCGACTGGACTCGGTCTAGAAAGAAATCCGGGCGCAACTGGTTTTACTAATGCGTATGCCCATTTGGGCTTGTACTTCGGCAGAGGGGAACGCTTCGTATGGCTTCTCTTTCTGTAGAAGCCCGTCTTACTCTAAGATTACAAACAGCAGAAAAATACCCGAAAATTCATATAGCTTATAGATATTCTATAATAAAAATTCAAAGTTTGCTTAAAATTGGGCCCGGAAATCACAAAAAAATATTTTAAAAAATAACTATATGTGTTATTTAAATTTTGATTATTTCAATTAAATAGACATACAATACTACACCTTTTGACAAGTTTTTGTAGATTTACTAAGATCCTATCAAGAAATATTAATTTATTTATCATTTTCGGTTTTATTTATTTTGTTCCACTAAAACGCCGTATTAGAAAGAGTTCTTATATTAAACGATAGCTTAAACAAGTTTTTATCAGCAGTATTAAATTCACAATCTAATACCGCGTTATTCAGAAAATATATAGGGTTGTCACATTTTATATCCGGATTTTATATTTTTCATCAATAAATCATCAAAAATACAAAAGATAATTTTTTTAAGTATTAATTAGTTAATAGACCAGAAGTGACAACCCTAGGTACAAAAATGTGGATATAATTTTTATATTACTTGTAACTTGTGAATAACGCGGTATTAGATTGTGAATTTAATACTGCCGATAAAGGCTTGGCTACCGTTTAATATAAGAACTCCTTCTAATACGGCGTTTTGGTGGAACAAAATAAATAAAACCGAAAATGATAAATTAATTTATATTTTTTGATAGGATCTTAGTAAATCTACAAAAAACTTGTCAAAAGGTGTAGTATTGTATGTCTATTTAATTGAAATAATCAAAATTCAAATAACACGTATAGTTATTTTTCTAAAATATTTTTTCGTGATTTCCGGACCCAATTTTAAGCAAACTTTGAATTTTTATACCAATATATCTATAAGCCATACGAATTTTCGGGTATTTTTCTGATGTTTGTAATGGTAATAACTATGGTTTTCTTCAATAAAAACAAGATGAGACAGAATGAGGGTTTATTAGACACTGTGCCGCGCCCCGTCCCCGCGCACGCCTGTATTCGTGTACTGCGCAGCGTTCCGCGCGAAGTTCAGAGCCGCCAAGTTATTTTGCGCGTACTGTACCTATAGTCTATTCACCGAGTTGATAAAAAAGTTTTTTTTAATCTATAGCCAGTGTCACTCGGGATGACTCTAACGATAACCATTCTGACCATTAAAACCTACAAAAATAGCAAATCATTTGACAAAAATTAACCTTATCTTAAGACATTAAGGTGCCCTTTCGTTTGTTCTCAGGCAAAAAAGGCGAACACATTTAAACTATTTAACGCATGCAAAAATAGTTGATAGCTAATACTAGTTTTTATGTTTTTCAGAATTTTATTTTACATCGTTATTTCGTTGTAATGATTTTTATTATGAGTATGGGCGCGATGCACCCTTAAGGCTCGGTTATGCAAAATCATTTGTCTCTGTCTTTTTCTTTACGTGTAAAGAGTATGGAAAATAACCCCACTTTTGCACTTTTTCGATGTTTTTGGTTGTTTTTTCATCATTATCTTTAGCACAATTATCTTTCTTAAAAAAAATTATTGGAGCAACTGCACAGTACGTTAAAGTATATTTTGATGTAGAATTTAATCCGTTTCCGCTATTATTTACGCCAAAAATATGGCCCGCGACAAGCGCTTTTGATGATATTCTGTTTTTTTTTACAATCATCTGTGAGGTTTATACGCAAATTAATACTTGTAGCAACTAGATAACCTCTTTAGCTTGTCGTAAGTTTTTTTTGTGCCTACAACTTTACGTTTTATATATAAAAATATGGCCCGCTCAAACCATGTCATCCTATTACGGATCCTTAAGGCGACAGTCGTTATTTCCGAAACGTTTTTACAATATTTATCAACTTTAGGCGAATAGACTTTGAACATTGAAGTTTAATGTAAGCGGGTAAAAAAACGCAAATTAAAAAAAAATGTTGTGAAGGTTTATCATGTTAATTGTAGCATATGATATGAAACAGGTTAAATTGTAGGTGAAGAAATAACAAAAAAACAGTGCAAAAGTTTCAAATGGCAGTATTGTTTTAAGGCCTACTCAAACCTGACCGGTGTGGCGGCAACGGTATACCCGACCGATATACCGACCGGTATTTTGTATGGCATTACCGCAGCTGTTGCGGAACACCTTCGAACAGCGCGTTACTGCATACCCATCGGGATATCGTTACCGCCACCGGTACAGGATACCGGTCAGATTTGAGTGGCCTTTATTTTTATGTAACGAAAGCTGGCATTCAAATGGTGGCGCCACTTTCCCTGTTAAATTAATCTGTTATTGGAAACTGACTATAAGGGGTCAGAAACTGTCAAAATTAGTTCCTTTTCCACTATTTTTTGGGCCACGTGCCAGCTTTCCACATACTAGCAATTTTCACAACATTAAATTCAGATTGTATTCAATAATAATAATACGAAATCTTGTAATTGTAAATAAAGTGCTGCCATCTGAGAAAACAAAAAACCGGCCAAGTGCGAGTCGGTCTCGCGCACGAAGGGTTCCGTACCAAAAAACGGCAAAAAGTCACGTTTGTTGTATGGGAGCCCCCCTTAAATATTTATTTTATTCTGTTTTTAGTATTTGTTGTTATAGCGGCAACAGAAATACACAATCTGTGAAAATTTCAAATGTCTAGCTATCACGGTTCATGAGATACAGCCTGGTAACAGACAGATAGACAGACAGACGGACAGCGGAGTCTTAGTAATAGGGTCCCGTTTTTACCCTTTGGGTACGGAACCCTAAAAAGGGTGTGATGATCAAGCTCGAGACGGCAGCTTTACTTTATTTATTTTTCTATAATCCATGAAATACAATACGTAGGTAATTTAATGGGTAAAACTCCTGGGGCCTGTTCCATAAACGTTACAGTTTTGTAATTTACTACGGTGATTCGCGTACATTGCGGTGTCTGTGAGTAGTGTTTATTTTTTAGTTTCAAATTGGCGACGTAATGAACACCAAACGATCAAACATTGTAATTTACTACGGTAATGTATATGAAATAGGGCCCTGTAGTTTCACTTTTCCAACACAGAGGGCGTGGTCGTGTTAGAAAGTAACTTTTTGAGTCGATTACGCGACATTTTATGTGAATGGTTAATTAATAAAGTAAAGCCGCCGTGGTCTTAAAAAAAGCACCTTAATGTCATTTCGTATGTGCAGGAAGCACATGATAGGCATATTTTTAAAATGAAAAGCATCTGTGCCGTTAATTGCAATAGTGCATAGAAAATTTAAAGTAAGAAAGTGAAATAAAAAGTCACCAATTTCGAAATTAAAAGTCACCAAAGTCAGAAACCGAGACCTTCCCGATTTAGAGATGGTGAAACCAGTGCCAACACTGCCAACATGTAGGTTGTCGTAGATTTTGACAATCTGTGACGTACCACTAATGCTGGATATACAGGGTGTTACAAAATAACCCGCAATGCTGAATATGGTAGATAGGGAACATCAAACTGAAAAACTTTTACTATGGGACCAACTCTGAAATCGCGAATAAAAAAATCTGATGTTTCATACAAAAACAAAAAAACCGGTCAAGAGCGAGTCGGACTCGCGCACCGAGGGTTCCGTATAGGGCTTGCAATTCGAATATTCGAATTATTCGAATATTCGCCTTATTTTACTATTCGAATACTCAAGTCGGTGATATTCGAATATTCGAATATTTTCCACTTTTTTGGATTTGGGCAAAAGTCATTCATTAAATACCCTAACTGCTTTTGTGAGCATAGAATGAAGCTATTGTTAACGTTCACTTTCTCGTTTATTTATTTGTTTACCTATGTTGTTTGTTTTTCCGCAAATTGTAAACGATTTTAATCAAGCTTCCCAATGAGTCAAAGACTTGAAACTTAAAACAAAGGTCAGAACAGGAAGACAATGACAACATCTTATAGTGTCATTGAGCTAATCTGATGATGGAACCAAAAGGCCTCAGGAAATCTGTAATAAAACCATACAAACCCATCGGCTTTGTGCTCGTTTGATTTGTCTAGACAAGTACAAGTGTGTGATTGTCTCAAATAAATATTTTTTCTTTCTTTTGTTCATTTAATCCCTTTTTGGCTTTAGTGATCAGCTTGTCTTGCGACACGTAGGCCTTTTTCAGCTGTTTCCATTCTGTTCTATCTCTTGCTTCTCACGATCAAAGTGTTCCTCCAGTTTTCATAACATCATCTGCCCATCTTTTGGTTTGTCTTCCTCTTTTCCTTTTTCTGTCCCATGGTTGCAACTCTGTAATAATTTTGGTACATTTTTCCTTGCTTTCTCTTGCTATTTAACCCGTCCATTGCCATTTTAACAGTCTTATTTTCCTTATTATGTCTTCTACTTTCATTTTTTTTTCTTCATATTTCCTCTGATTTTTGACGGTCTTTCAGCGTATCACCTATTAAGCTTCTTTTCATTTTCTTTGGCATATTCTTAGCTTTAAATAGTGCTTTTGAGTCAAGGCCTATGTTTGACACTCTGTACTAAAACCATAAAATTTCATGGAGTTTTGGCTCGTTTGATTCGCTTTGACTAGTACTCTGTTGGGAAATATTGTCCAGGGTCTGATGATGGAACCGGAAGAAAACAACAGGAACTCTGTAATGAAACCAAACAAATCAATCGAGTTTGGTTCCTTTG
Source organism: Agriphila geniculea (assembly GCA_943789525.1). Lineage (NCBI taxonomy): Eukaryota > Metazoa > Arthropoda > Insecta > Lepidoptera > Crambidae > Agriphila > Agriphila geniculea. Next base: position 5,124,752 of record OX038894.1, on the reverse strand, counting down.
ATTCGTCTTGGCAATAACTGTGTTTAGAAATAGTGTCCATGGTATAATGATGGAGCCAGAAGAAAACCACGGGAACTCTGTAATAAAACAATACAAATACATCGAGTTTGGGCCCGTTTGATTCATCTTGACTAGTACTCTGTTCGGAAATAGTGTCCAGAGTCTGACGATGGAGACGGATGAAAACCACAGGAACACTGTAATAAAACCATACAAATCCATCGAGTTTGAGCTTGTTTGATTCGTCTTGCCAACCACATTGTTGAAAAATAGTGTCCATGGTCTGATGATGGAGCCGGAAGAAAATCACAGGAACTCTGTAATAAAACCATACATATCCATCGAGGGCTTGTTTGATTCGTCTCGACAAGTTCTCTGTTGGTAAAATAGTGTCCAGGGTCATCAGACCCTGATCATTATCAAATAAATCCGAAAGTAAACCACAAAACTATGTAATAAAACCATACAACTCCACCTAGTTTGGGCTTTTTTTCATTCGTCTTGACTAGTACTCTGTTGGGAAATAGTGTCCAGAGTCTGATGATGGAGCCGGAAGAAAACCATAGGAACTCTGTAATTAAACCATACAAATCCATCGAGTTTGGGCTCGTTTGATTCGTCTTGGCAATAACTCTGTTGAGAAATAGTGTCCAAGATCTGATATGGAGCCGGAAGAAAATCACAGGAACTCTCTAATAAAACCATATACATCCATCGAGGGCTCGTTTGATTCGTCTCGACAAGTACTCTGTTGGGAAAATAGTGTCCAGTGTCTGATAATAAAGCCGGAAGAAAATCACGAAAAATATGTAATAAAAGCATGCAGCTCCATTTATTTTGGGCTCGTTTGATTTGCCTTGACTAGTACTTTGATGGAAGATGATTTCCAGGGTCTGGTGATTGAGTCGGAAGAAGGCTACAGGAACTCTCTGATAAAATCATACAACTCTATAAAGTTTGGGCTTGTTTGATTTGTCTTGAAAAGTAATCTGTTGGGAAATAGTATCCACATCTGGTGATGAAGCCGAAAGATGGGTACAGGATCTCTATAATAATACCATACAACCCCATCAAGTTTGGGCTCGTTTGATTCGTTTTGACATGTATTCTGATGGGAGATAGTACTAGACCCTGGTCTAATAATGAAGCCAGAAAAAAACCCGAGAGAAAACACAGATACAAGACTGAAAAACAAAAAATAATCATTTCCTGACAACCAAACCAAAAACATACGTTTTAAAAATGAACTAATAAGTATCAAAATTGAACTCAAAACATCCCCTTAAAATTAACTAGAAAAACGAACTAATAATTATAAAATAATTTACCCTTTAAAGATTTATAACTCTACAAAGAAGTTTTTAAACTAAAAACGTGGGGCGAAAGCAAAAAAAAAGTCAATTGTGGATAATTTGTACACAATGCGTCACATTAAACAAAGCATTTACTTTGGTTTAACGTGAAAAAATAAGCAATATTTAATAATTACGACCATCTGTCTTATTTTACATAATTATTCGAATAATATTCGAATATATTCGAATACCTCCTTAAAAATTTTCGAATATTCGAATATTGGATTTCATCGAATATTTGCAAGCCCTAGTTCCGTACCATCATAAATATATTTGGATATGTTACTTTAGTACAGTCTTTAAAAAAGTAGGATAAACGGCAGACAGGTGGAAGAGCGAACAGGCGGACAGTTAATTTACAAATCTTAACCACAGCTGCTTATGGTGACTGAAAAACGTTTCAGCCGCTCCACATTGCAAACTGTTTATATACTAAGTAGGAACTTATTCTTCGTTTATTTGTACGGCAAATAGTAGGTAATTTATATTAGAACCAGTCACCAATTATTACTGTAGTATTAGGTTGCGTCATCTCTTGACCGATAGTGGAACTATTTTTTTTCGCAAGTCAGCATTCTTAGGTCACCGCCATCTGTTGACGGGTAGTGAAACTAAAGAATTTTTGTTTTTTGAATTTCTAAAAAATTGTGTTATATTGAGACATAATTTTATTTTTTCTGTAATCTTTACGTAAACTACTATCACATAGAATTATTTCAGATTTTTCTCTTTGCAAACTTCGGAGATAAGGGAGGGGGAACGGTATTTTTTTTTACATTTTTCATCATAAGTCGAAAACTATGCGGCCTAAGAAAAGAGAAAAAAATGTTTTAAAATGTGCAAACAGCGCTCTTTCATATGATACCCCACACGCCCTAGTCACCTCACTTCAAATTTTTAAGACCCCTTTTCAGTCCCTGTTGTAAAAAAGATATTTATTTTTTTACTAACTTCTTTTTTGCAAAATAGTTGGGCAAATGTCATCATAAACTATTCCAAATTTCAAGTTGATACCATTAGTAGTTCTCGAGATATCCAGCTGTGACAGACAGACAGACTGAGTCACACCATAAGGGTTCCTTTTTTACCATTTTGGTACGGAACCCTAAAAACTAAAATATCTTTTGATATTTTGTATGACACAGCAGATTTTTTTTGGGGTCAGAGTTGGTCCCATAGTGAAAGTTGTTCGGTTGCATGGTCCATATCTACCATATTCGACATGGCGTTTCGTTTTTGTAACACTCTCCATTACTGCTCTACCAATGAAACTAAAAAATGTTGCCCAAAAACTTAGGATCCGCTACGCATGTTTTTGCTAAAGACACATGGGTCGAAAAACGACAGAAAAATTTTGGTCCTCCCATACGACAGCTAAAACATTGCAGGTTTGGTCAAACAAAAGATGAGACTCGGGTAATGGAACTAATTTTTAAAGTTCAGTTACCAATAACTTAACCTCTAAACGTTAATTTAAAAGGGAAAGTGGCGCCGCCATTTCAATTTCATCTTTCGTTGACCAGACTCTATTAGCACAAAAAATATAATAAAAGGTATTAGTATGTTTTTTAGGGTTCCGTACCAAAATGGTAAAAAAGGAACCCTTATGGTGTGACTCAGTCTGTCTGTCTGTCTGTCTGTCTGTCTGTCTGTCACAGCTGGATATCTCGAGAACTACTAATGGTATCAACTTGAAATTTGGAATAGTTTAAGATGACATTTGTCCAACTATTTCGCGAATAAGAAATAAACAAAAAAATAAATATCTTTTTTACAACAGGGACTGAAAAGGGGTCTTAAAAATTTGAAGTGGGGCAACTAGGGCATATGGGGTATCATATGAAAGAGCGTCGTTTGCACGTTTTTAAACATTTTTTCTTTTTTTTTTTTAGGCCGCATAGTTTTCGACTTATGGTGAAAAATGTAAAAAAAAATACCGTTCCCCCCCCCTTATCTCCGAAGTTTGCAGAGAGAAAAATCTGAAATAATTCTATGTGATAGTAGTTTATGTAAAGATTACAGGAAAAATAAAACGATGTCTCAATATAACACACTTTTTAAGAAATTCAAAAAACAATCAAATTTTTTTTAGTTTTACTACCAGTCAACAGATGGTGCTGTCCTAAGCATGCTAACCTAAGGAAAAATATAGTTCCACTATCGGTCAAGAGATGGCGCAACCTAACACTACAATAATAAATTGGTGGCTGGTTCTAAAATAATTACCTACTATTTGCCGTACGAATAAACGAAGAATAAGTTCCTATTTAGTAATATAAACAGTTTGCAATGTGGAGTGGCTGAAACGTTTTTCAGTCACCATAAGCAGCTGTGGTTAAGATTTGTAAATTAACTGTCCGCCTGTTCGCCCTTCCAACTGTCTGCCGTTTATCCTACTTTTTTAAAGACTGTACTAAAGTAACATATCCAAACATATTTATGATTGTACGGAACCCTCGGTGCGCGAGTCCGACTCGCTCTTGACCGGTTTTTATTTATTGTTTTTGAGTCCATGTTTCTTGGGCAAAAATGTCTAGTTTCATTGGTAGAAACAACTTCAAAGTAACAGTGTATACCAGCCCCTGTATTACAACCTCTTAAACCCAGTTTTCTAAATGGCTATCAATTCGTCTCCTTTATTTGTTATACAGCGAGGAAGAGATGTAACTATAGCAATTCATAAATCTGGCAAGTTTTAAGAGGCTGTACACATTTTGCTGCTGACTGCCGCTCTCTTACTCGCACATTTCATATTTTCTCAAGATTTCTTAAATCTGAGTGCATTATTGAAAAATGTGTCTCGGCCACTTTTCGCAATATAAGATTACGAACATATCAACATATATTTCAGTTTCCACTTGCTGAAGTACAAAAAGTTATCGTTTTTGCCAGTTCAAATAAGTGTTGGAAATGACAACTTTTTGTACTTTAGCAACAAAACACTGAAATATATTTTAAAATGTCCATAATCTTATATTGCGGAAAGTGGCCGAGACACATTTTTCAATTACGCACTCAGATCACAAACATGTTCAAATTATGTAATATCAAAACCTTATATCAAAACCTAAAGTAGGTAATGTTCGAATATTATGGTTAGATTTTCTTTAACCATAGTACGTAAAATTGCTTTCTTTTATGAATGATACGAAGTTCATTTAAAAGAAGACAACCCTAACGTCGTCAGAAGCGATGAGAGTACGCGATAAAAAGAGAGGCAACTTCTAGGTGAATATAACTGTGGGGAAGGAAGTGTTGTGCGACTTGAATTGCGCTTTATTGTATGGGAGCTAGAGTCGCTATTTATTTAAATGACTTTCCGGAGTGCGGCTTCTGTACTTGTACTTATCTATTCTGTGCTCAGATGTACAAAATTTTGAGAAAACATGAAATGTGTGAGCGAGAGTAGCAGTCAGCGGCAAAATGTCTACGGACTCTTAAGAGGTTGTAATATTCCTCCAGGTGTATGAAATAATGAGTACTTACGGGGTAGCGATAACAGGTGTGCTGTAAACACACATGGTAGCAGCTGTGGTAGCTACCTGCAGCAGCGGCTGGTTGATGAGGAACTGGCTCTTGAAGTTGTAGAACGTCTCCAGCATATTGGTGCTGTTCGCTTTGGACACTAATATCGGGTAGTTCACTACTGAAAATAAAAAATAAAAAATTTTGTCTAAAACATGGTATTACAGATACAAAGATAGGCGAAATAGATGCAGTATAACTGCAATGCAACTTGACCCAAATTTTTGTAATTTTTCACATGATTTAGCAATTTTAGGTATAAAAATATATAGAGTCTGTGCAGATTGTCCTTGATCACCGTTTTTGTTATGTTGACGGTACTGTCATCATACTTAATTATAGTGCGACTATCTTGACTTGATAGATATGAACTTAGCTTCCGGAAGCCACGTTGCTCTAAGGATATGAAGATATTACAGTCGCACTAAAATGTTACAGTGCCACCAACATGCCAGAAACGATAATCAAGCACAAAGCCCACGATGGTTCCTATTCCGCACAGACTCTAGTGCGCGCGCAAGCCTCGATCTATGGTTGGGTTCAAGTTATATTGCGCGACTTATACCTATTAACTTATACCTTAAACCTATTTTAATAAGTGTTTTGTCTTCTTTGTTAAAACTCACTTCATAATATTAGAAAAAAAAAGACAAATATTTAACTAAAATAAGACGGTTACATTTTATTAGTTTTTAAACTTACTATTTTCAGATTCCTCGCTGACTTGCACATAAATTGGTTGTGTGACATCCCTATTGTTCACACTATTGAATCTGCTAAAGACCTCGTCGATTCTAGGCAGTTGTTCATCACTGAGAATCCTCACATCATTATGAACACTCTGTCTCTGAGAGCGGATTTGTTCACTTCTGATTTTCTTATGAAAGTAAACTGCAGACTGAGTGCACTCATTTTCTTTATGAGTCTCATTAGTATCAAAGTAATTAAACTGTTTTTGATTACACAGAGGTGACGGTGGTATATATTCCAAACATTCCAAACCGCTCGTGTTAGGATATTGCAAATTAAGCGTATTCTCTGGGACTTTACACTCTGAATTCATGTTTTGAGAGTCTATATTCGAATTAATCAAGTCTTGTACAGTCAGATCAATGTTTCTAAAGTTTATATTTGCAGCATTACATTTTTGTACTAAAGCATTAATTTTGGATATCTTTCCATCGTTTCGTCGGTAGCCGATGCTTTGTATGTAGTTGTAATTAACTTTTGGTGTTGGGTTCTTACTAACTATTGGGTAAACACCACTTAATACCCTTTGTCGTTTTGCTGGTAATGTCGGTCTTAAGTTCTGAAAATGATATTAAAATTAAATAAATACACTCGACATCAGAAAAATCGCACCTCTTCTAGTTTAGACTTGGCCACCTGCTATTGCTAGCTACCGTTTTATTGTGTAAATGTTGATATCTATTGAAAGTACATTTAATGAGCTTTCAATTAATAATTGTTTGATTTAATTAATATAACAGTTACCATAATTAAACGCTTAAAGCGTTATTGCTTGCGCCGCCATAAAAGGGAAATTTAAGGGGTCAATTCAGGAAATGCGGGTAAATTCGCTATCGAGATGATGGAGAAAACACACTGCAACAGTTCAATTAAAAAAAAGGAAACCCAAGATGGATACTATTGTTGCCCATGAAGTTACTCAAATATTGCAAAAAATAGGCAATGTAATATTCCAACGGTTTCTAAAGACTGTCGGCTATGTCAGAAGGGGAAGTAGTATATAACAACAGTTACCATTAAATTAGCTTCGAAGAAATTTTTGAAAAAGTGTAATTTTTCTGACGCTGTGCATCATTAAAACCTCTTAACCCATTGTGTGGTTTTTTAAACAGTAACATATTAAAACGTGCCAACTAAGAAAAGTTAACATGATATTACTTACCATACTATTTTGAATAGTCATCAACTGTACTCTAGGTACATTTTTGATTACATTAGGATGAAGCTTTTGTGTAAATCCAGTGAGTTGAGTTCCCACACACTTAGTGCTCACAATCCCTTCTTGAAAATGTTCCTGATTATCTGAATTGACCCTTGTTTCTTGAGAAATAGAGGTGTGTCTCTGAGTTATAGCCGGCCTCAAGTTCATTGTACTTTGAGTCTTAATGACTTTAAGTATGTTACCATTTAAGGTTGCTTGGGAATGTGTAGTCTGCGATTTGACATTGTAACTTCTCAGTACTCTGTCACTACCGTCGACCGGTTTCATTGGAGGGTATGTCTTCTTTACGAATGTGGAACGGAGTATGCTCGACCCAGGGTACTTCATGATTGTTTGATGAAGGTTTGGGCTGCATTTAATTACAATGTGACCAGGCCTTTTCGGAGTGTTAATTATCGGTGGAGACGATGAGTTACTTGTGGATGATATTTCAGAGCCCTGAAATTAAATAATATAAAATGATAGATGATCATTGTGTTTAAAAGAAATATCACTAACAGAGGTGTTTTTTTTTGTTTTGTTGGTTAATTCACAATCAAAGCCGCTTTCAGTGAATGTGTTGTCTGTCTTTAGTGATTGCAATGAGTGTACCTTCCATTTTGAGCACTTCTCATGTAAACAGAGCTATATCCAGTCCGGCAGTGACAAAATATTATGCTTTTTAAAGCCAACAAAGGAGTGAATATAATTTTGTTGGTGAAATAAAACCTCTTTATGCAAACAATTAACATTTCCATTCCAATACCTGAGTATAGATATTTGAGAATGGCCATTTGCCGTTAATGTATTTTCTCAAATTATTGTTATCCAAATATCTTAAAAGTTACCTGAATTATTGGACATTATGATACCTCAGAATGTGAAAGTGAAGGGAAAGTGAAATATTCTTTATTAAAATAAGCTCACATAATAAGCATTTTTAAATCGTCAATGGGGAAGGCAACTGTCAAAATGGTGCTATGTACGTTTGTTCCACGAGAGATATGAAAACAAAGGACTTTTACTTTAAAAAATCGTTGTTTCGCTTTAAAATTATTAAATTCTGTGTAATAGGCTTTAAAAATGTTGGCACTTACAAATTTCCGAAAAATCTGGATATAGAAAAAGTTGATAAATTCTGTAAGAATAAAAATGTCTTAATTTGGCTTTCAATTCGGGCATTTGCATTGTAGAATGGTCTTTTATATCCATTTTGGGTCTTTTTCGGTAAAAAAATACCACAAAATAAATACCTATTTTCCCATACATTTTGTTCTGAACGTCTACTGTCTTAGGAACAAGCGTATGCAGCGACATCTACAATTAGCTTTGCGTTGCCAACCCCATTCTTCGCACAAGAAAAATAGGTGCAAAAAAAAAAAAACAGGAATACAGAACAAACTAGACCATGCATACAGCCAGAATAGTATGACACGCACTGTGTCCAGAACCTCTGCACATGCCTTCCTACCCTTTGCTAACTCAGGTAGGATTTTAACACTTTTTGAGGTAGGCAATTCGGAAATAACTACTGCTGGTTTATCCACAAAACAAAACCACCTGTTTACAGGATTTAGAAGGACCAAAAAATCGAAATTACTCTGAAATATCTAATTGGTCTATAAGTTTAATAATTATTAGTTTAAACATATTTATGTCGATGTACCTACATGACTGTTTGTTGTCACTAAATAAATGAAAAAAAAAAAAGAAATAGAGTAGTTTTATACAAGTACAACTTGCCTCACTTTTTGGGCTATACACGGGTTCTAGTTTGTTCTGTTTATGAGGGAAACACACTCTGACTCACAAGTTAGTAGAAAAAGTTTATTATTATTATTGGTAACGGGGCAAGCATTTGACCACCATCTTGCTTGGTAAACAGGATGTGGTCTAAGGTGTAGCACGCTTGCCCAGGAAATGCCTATTCACTCTTACCTTAAAGCTTAACACCTAGAACGATAGTTCTCTACTAAGCGCACTGTCAAAAGTGAGGCAACTAAAACAGCCAAAATGGCTCCGTTTTCAGATTGTTATTCTACATTATTCCCTAATCATACTGATTAAGTACAAAACAGTTTCAATTTTCCCACATTTATAAGACTAGTTACTATATTATTGGGTTTCAGTTACGATTAGTTAACATATGAAAGATATAAATTTGAAAACTAAGCCATTCTGGCTTAGTATTAGTTGCCTCACTTTGCATACGAGGACACGGCTTCTAGGTGTTATTATTCTAAGCCTTAAAGAGATCAAAGTTTTAACTATGGGAACACATGAGCAGGCAGCGCATTCCATTCTTAAGCAGTTCACATAAGAAATGTATTGGCAAAGTTACCTGTAAATGGATCTTCCTTCTAGTAGCTTCTAGTCTCGTCTTCTTTTTCTTTACTTTAGAGAGATGCTGCCTCTCCAACTTCACGTTTTGAACAATGATATCCACTTGTTCTTTGGTCTTATACTTTTTGGCATAAATCATTTGGATCAAGTATATTTTCTAAAATAGATAAGGTTCAAAATTTTACTGCTTGCTTAAAGAATGTATGATAATTGATAATACTTATTTAACACTTAGTAAAATGCGATAAAACAGAAGTTATTCAATTTATTAAGCGACATGTGTCATGCATGTGCTCATAGTTCTTAACATTTATTTTCCATCAATCTGTATTGAAATTACCTTTACGTTGGATGGAAGCCCTAAAGACTTAGCTAGCTGCTGTAGGTCTCTGTAAGAACATCCTTCCAAATCGTCCAGAGAAAGTTTTGGGTCACTCATTATTTTCAGTTCAATCGCGTAAAACACGTGCTCCACTGACACGAGAAAGTATCAAAGTATGTAAAATTAATTTTTATAAACTGCCTTCAATTTACAAGAAACAAAAGAATTGTTTGATTACCTTTTTTGATCTACAAAAATTAACGTTCATTTCGCCGGCCGGTCTATTTGTGTTTGTATTGTTTTTTTTTTGTTGAAATTAAAAAATAAAAGTCATTTGCGTTTTGTTTCACCTGAAAGAAGGCTATGCTTGTAGTTGTACTGTACGGTATACTATCCCCGTCAATTGGTAATGCGCCTGGCGGCCATGATTTTAACCTCAAAAACGACAAACAATTGTAAATTGTTTATATAACTAGACCTTATCTTATTGAAAATAATTATTCAATAATTAATGTAATAGATAACCTATTAGAATTTTCTTGTTTCATGACTTTTTTAGTTGCGTTGCGATGTTAATGTGACAAGGTTCCAGCGCATTACCAATTGACGGGGATAATATTTATCTTCTATAAACTAAATCCATTGCACAAAGCAATTAATATTTGTAGATGTTAAAGTTGTTAAAGTTTATTTATTTCATGATTGTGTACCACAATATTTTATTTTATTTTATACTTAGAGCATACATGCTCTAAGATTTTATATCCTTGTGGAAACGCTACTTTAACAATAGTTTCGTTTATCTAAACTAGATGGCGGGCGGGAGCGCGTAGATTTGAAAAGTTATTTTTTTTGTTTATGGCTTTTTTTGTACAGAAAAGGGAAAATAAAGGTTAACATAACACGCATTCAACAGTATTATTTATTTATTGAATGCACAACCGGTTTAACAACTTTATTTGTACTTAGTCCCTATAATTGGGAGATGAACGGTGTTCTTTTTTGAATTTTCAGTTTCCATTATTCTTTTGAAGGGATGGACTGGATTTGTACTGAAATAAAAAAAAACAAGTTAAAATAACCTAAGCGATTATTTTAACAATGTAAGTACAACAACTTGCGGTAACTTTACTCGAAAATCTATGGTTCTATAGTCCACTGGGCATAATATTATGCCTATCTGAGGCTGGAGTAGAAATGAACGAGACTAGGCTATCTTTAGAATAGGGAGATGGTAGTTTCAAATGGAAGTAGAAATGACGGGCGGTGCGCGGTGCGGCGTTGTTGGTTGGTGCGTCCAAATGGAAGTATAGTCAACGATGCCTAATCTGAGGCTGGAGTAGAAATGGACGAGACTAGGCTATCTTTAGAATAGGGAGATGGTAGTTTCAAATGGAAGTAGAAATGACGGGCGGTGCGCGGTGCGGCGTTGTTGGTTGGTGCGTCCAAATGGAAGTATAGTCAACGATGCGGGATGCCTATCTGAGGCTGGAGTAGAAATGAACGAGACTAGGCTATCTTTAGAATAGGGAGATGGTAGTTTCAAATGGAAGTAGAAATGACGGGCGGTGCGCGGTGCGGCGTTGTTGGTTGGTGCGTCCAAATGGAAGTATAGTCAACGATGCCTAATCTGAGGCTGGAGTAGAAATGGACGAGACTAGGCTATCTTTAGAATAGGGAGATGGTAGTTTCAAATGGAAGTAGAAATGACGGGCGGTGCGCGGTGCGGCGTTGTTGGTTGGTGCGTCCAAATGGAAGTATAGTCAACCATGGGCGTACCCAGCATCTACTTAGGGGTGGGGCAAAAGTTAGAAAACTCGATAAATAGATGCTTTTTAGGGTTCCGTACCCAAAGGGTAAAAACGGGATCCTATAACTAAGACTCCGCTGTCCATCTGTTCATCTGTCTGTCTGTCACCAGGCTGTATCTCATGAACCGTGATAGCTAGAAAGTTGTAATTTTCACAGATGATGTATTTCTGTTGCCGCTATAACAACAAATACTAAAAATAGAGTACAAGTAATATTTAAGGGGGGCTCCCATACAACAAACGTGATTTTTTTCGCCGTTTTTTGTTCGATATTAATAACGACAACAGGTAGACAGTTGAAATTTTCAGAGATGATGTAAGTATTTCTGTTACCGCTTTAACAACAAATACTAAAAACAGAATAAAATAAATATTTAAGAGGGGCTCCCATACAACAAACGTAATATTTTTGCCGTTTTTGGTACGGAACCCTTAGTGCGCGAGTCCGACTCGCACTTGGCTGGTTTTTTAATAACTGACCTCTTAAGACTGACCTTAAATCAATAATAACCTGCAAGGATTCTGAAAAATTTTGGTTAAAAATTCGTTTTTTTTTAAATTTATTATGTATGAAATTTATTTTAACTCTTCACCGATTAGTTTTTACAAAGTTCTACACACACAACTGGGCTCGTATGTTTCTATCTACTTTTGTAAAAGTCTAGCTGCGCCGTGAGAAAATCATTACAATCAATGATGGTATGGTACACCATACCAGTCGCGGTGTGCATCGGGCCCTGTGGCGATGATGGTTTGGATAAAATCATTACAATTAAGGAATTAATAAATAAAAAAAATTGTGAATATCTAGCTTAAAGTCAAGGTGGAGGGTGGGGCAAGCGCCCCACCTTGCCCCACTGTGGGTACGCCCATGTAGTCAACGATGCCTATCTGAGGCTGGAGTAGAAATGGACGAGACTATAGGCTATCTTTAGAATAGGGAGATGGTAGTTTCAAATGGAAGTAGAAATGACGGGCGGTGCGCGGTGCGGCGTTGTTGGTTGGTGCGTCCAAATGGAAGTATAGTCAACGATGCGGGATGCCTATCTGAGGCTGGAGTAGAAATTAACGAGACTAGGCTATCTTTAGAATAGGGAGATGGTAGTTTCAAATGGAAGTAGAAATGACGGGCGGTGCGCGGTGCGGCGATGTTGGTTGGTGCGTCCCAATGGAAATATAGTCAACGATGCGGGATGCCTATCTGAAGCTGGAGTAGAAATGAACGAGACTAGGCTATCTTTAGAATAGGGAGATGGTAGTTTCAAATGGAAGTAGAAATGACGGGCGGTGCGCGGTGCGGCGATGTTGGTTGGTGCGTCCCAATGGAAATATAGTCAACGATGCGGGATGCCTATCTGAAGCTGGAGTAGAAATGAACGAGACTAGGCTATCTTTAGAATAGGGAGATGGTAGTTTCAAATGGAAGTAGAAATGACGGGCGGTGCGCGGTGCGGCGATGTTGGTTGGTGCGTCCCAATGGAAGTATAGTCAACGATGCGGGATGTCTATCTGAGGCTGGAGTAGAAATGGACGAGACTAGGCTTTCTTTAGAATAGGGAGACGGTAGTTTTAATGGAAGTGAATGGGTGGCGCACGGCACAGCGTTGTCGGTTGGTGGCTTGGTGCGTCCAAATGGAAGTATATAGTCAACGATGCCTATCTGATGCTGGAATAATGGACGAGACTAGGATCATTAGAATAGGAAGATGGTAGTTTTAAATGGAAGTAGAAAGGACGGGCGACGCGCGGTTCGGCGTTGTTCATCAAAATGGAAGTAGTAGATACCTAATAGTCAACGATGCCTATCTGGAGTAAAATGGACATCTTGTCAGTGGCTAGCTTTAGAATTTGTTTTAAGCTGACCTTTTTCTAGCAGAAGTTTGCTTGTATCTGTTCAGCATGACGTCACTGAACATTTCAGACTTCTTTGTGAACGGCCAGTCTTTGTTCTCAGTGCTGGTCGTATCATTTTCCTGAAACACAACAATAAAGTAGGTACCTAGGTAAGTAGGTTCTTAAGCATTTTATTTTATGAAATATGTAGGTACCATCGAAAAATGTTAGATAATGTGCACTACTCTTGTAATACCTTATTCTCTGTCTAATAAAAGATCTTCTTAACACCGGGGGGGTAATTATGTAACTTTGTTGCAATAAACTCTGACAGAAATCGCAATTACATTGCTGCTTTAGTTAAAAACCAATGTGACAACTATCTTACTTAAAGCAGCAATGTAACTGCGTTTTCAATCGATTTCAATCGAGAATTGTTAGCAACAGACTTCGTAATCAACGGGCAGGTGCAGCTCGCGCAACATAACTTGAACCAAGCCATAGACAATGAAGCCTGCGCAGTAGCAATTTTCAGTTACAAAAACTGTAGTACGCAGGTCGACGAATAGCGAAGAAATGCTGGTTAAGCAGGATCAGCAAAATGTAATGGTAAACATTACCGGCCCCCGGACCGCCTAACTCTCTCGCTTTGACTCTGGCTTTGGTTTATGACGTCATCAGTGCACTGTCCGTCCTTGTCATCGTGTTATGATATGACAAGGATGGATATAGTCTAGCTATCGCTCTGGCTAATGCTTTGAGTTAGACGGTAGGGCCCCGGGAATGAGAAACCTATGGCAAAGAGTACCTAAATTTTACAGATTAAAATAATAAAGGAAAATTGTTGGGGAAGAGTGGTTTACCTACGCGGAATAAATACAGTTTCATCGGAACCACTCCCAGTGAGCTCGTCTTTGCGATGACAACGTGACATTTCCAAAACTACAATCTTCCAGTACTCTATGTAATGTACTCTATATGTTCCAGAGGCATCCAAATAATATAAAAAAAACGTTTTTAGCTAGATGTCGCGTTGTCATCGCAAAGAAGCGACGCCTCTTCATAACATCTCGTTAAAAACGTTTTTATTATCATTTGAAAGTACCTAGGTAGCCGAAGGTTGCAGTTTTGGAAATGTCACGTTGTCATCGCATCGCAATCGCTTGTCACAACCTGTAGTATTTCACTTACTAGACACTTCTGATTATCCAAAATCTGGCTCAACAGTGTGTTCCTGTAATCTATTTGTTTCTTCAACTCCTGATTTGCTGACTCCATCTTCCTCTGCAATTCATTCTGCGCGGTTCTTGACACCCGTTGCATCTTTTCTGATCTTTCTTTTCTCTCTTTAATCATGTCTTCTTTTAGCTTCTCCAAGTGTTTTTGGTAGTTTTGAACGGCTTTCTGAAAGCATTATAAATATTATTATGTCTTGTAATAATCTATTCTTACCGTGTTATTAAAAAAAAGTTCAAAGAATGAATAAACCTATTTCAGTTAGAACGTGTCTTTGTCTTCATTCGTAATATGAAAGGAAAAGGCAAATAACTTTTCTAAAATAGGTTTAATCACCACTAGCTTTTGCCTGCGACTTCGTTCGCGTGGACATTTCCTAAAATAGGTTTAATCACCACTAGCTTTTGCCTGCGACTTCGTTCGCGTGGACATTTCAGAAAATCTTAAGAATCCTTAAAATGCTAGTAGAAGGCGTTCCCGTCCCGTCCTCGGTCAAATTTGGGTCCAGAGATATAAGTATCCCCTTCCTTTCCTCTTCCTTTCACCTTTGCAACTCCATTTCATTCCTTTAGGCTTTAAATCGTACCCATCATAAGCCTAAAAATAAATTTAGTTATGGTTACTTCGAAAATGAAGGATTTTCTAGAAATCAACGTCATCCCCCTAATTCGACAAAGATCAACCGTGTTGGTATTAGTTAATGACATAGGTACTATTAAGCCTTCCGGCGCAAAAGGTCCATAGTATCATTACGTCTACAGTATCATTTCGTCCATTGTTGTATCTACCGCGGTTGTACTAGTGATTACTTTCTCTTTTGTTGTACCTATTTTTTACATTCCTCCAGAGTAGGACACGCCGCGAGACCGCGATTAGGGGTCGCAAACCGGGATCCCGGATACCGAAAATACCGGGATACCGGACTAAAAAGAGGCCATTACAATACCGGTATTGAATTTTTGAATACCGGGATTTACGATATTTTCGGTATTCATCACAGAACGAAGCAAATCACAAATCTCGTTTAAATTTTCGTTTTATCTAATTTAAAATGTGATTTTTCCTTAACCTCCTAAGGGCCAGACGTTTAATGGTGTCCTATTATTATTATTATTTAGAAGGGGGGACGCCAGTGAAGCCGGACGCGTGATCAGATCAGTACCTTGATCGGAACCATTTCACCGATTTCCCCAAATCTCCAGAAAGCTGAGAGCAGGAAAGGCGGGTTATCGTTTACCCCACCCGGCGTCGGACCCTCTAACCTTCCTGTACGCTTACAGTTTTAACGAATAAAGAACTGATTGAGGAAGTTATTACGAGTTTAATTTGTAAGTAAATATTCGAGACAAATCAACGACAGCTTGACAGAGAGAGTATAAAACACAAGGACATAGCATAGCATTACTTGTAATGTCACAGTACACAATCATAGACTTGACATTACAAAGAAGGTGCGTAGCCTTACTTCTTTACATCCCGTCTCGTTTTTTTTACTCTATGCTAGGCCTATAAGAGCGCTAAGTTCTTTTATCCGTGGCTTGAATAGCGGCTTGGATAGGAAGTCGGCTAGTTGCTTCGCTGCTTCCACTTTCAAGACCTTGAGGTTTCCTGAAGTCACACATTCACGCACTGATATGATCTCCTTGTTTAGGTCAACCTTAGTTTATGGTGTTTACATTATGACATTGTCAATTGTGTTATTCCTTCAATTCTGTATCTTTAACATGCAATATTTTAATGTTAAATAAAGCCAATGTTCTGTTTGGTTTAGTCTTTACTTGTATCAATTTATTTAACATTAATTTTGTGTATCACCGAGTTCAGTCATGACTGATGTAAAACCCGATGGAAAGTCAATGTCGCGATACCTACGTCCTGAGCGCTTTGACGTAGAACCTGCGATGGCCGGCTCAGACCTCAAGTGGGCCCATTGGAACTACTCGTTTGAAAATTTTATCACTCGGGAAGCCACTACAGCCGACGACACGCTTAAGTATCAACTCCTTGTCAATCACATTTCGCCATCAATATTCAATTTCATTCAAGCCTGTCGCACGTACGAAGAAGCTATTACTACGCTCAATACTGCCTATGAGAAACGTCGTAATATTACCCTCGCTCGGCATCGCCTGACCACCAGGAAACAACAGCCAGGTGAATCGTTAGCGGAATATTCGAGGGCCCTTACCATACTCGCTCGTGAATGCGACTTTAAAAATGTTACCGGTAACGAATATCAAAATGAAACCGTTCGTGGGACATTTATCGCCGGGCTTTCATCACTGAAAATCAAAGAAAGACTCTTAGAAAAATCTACAATGACACTAGAGGAAACTCTGAATTTAGCCATATCCTTAGAGTCTGCTGAGAGCACCACGCAAATACTTTCTGTGTCTTCACCATCTACTTCGTTTGTCCCCGTCAACGCAGCATCTGAGATTCAAGGACAGCTATCACAACAAAACTTAGCGGCAACAAATACCCAAAACAGATCCCAACCCAATCGCACTACGCAAAGTGGACGTCGGTGCTTCTTTTGCGGTGGCAATATACATCAAAGGATCAAGTGCCCCGCTAACAATGCAGTATGTCAACTTTGCTCCAAAAAGGGTCACTTTGCTAACGTTTGCCGTAGTTCGGGGCCAAGCCAACGCACCGCTAATGTTGCTGCTACTAACGATGACTACTCCCAATCCCATGTCGCTGACACTGACTCTAGCTTGTTAACCATCTCTGCTGCTGCTCCATCGAGCCTATGGAAAGCAACCACTCCTATCAAACTGAATAACTGTCGCGCAGATGCATTAGTCGATACAGGAAGTTCTATCAGTTTCATCGACAAGAATCTCTCTCTTACCATGAATCTTAAACGAAAACCATGTAGACAAGCGATTACTTTGGCATCTCTTAACAATGTTTCCTACGTGGAAGGAGTATGTTATGCGACGATCCAGATTGGTGAACATATCTATCGCCATCAGCCTCTGCTCATTGTCGCAAACCTGTGTGCGGACATCATTATCGGGCACGATATACTAAGCAAACTCGTCGCTCGAACTTCAGTTCGGAGGAGACAAGAAGCCACTAAAAGTATGCAGTGTTTTAGAGGCATCAGTCCCACCGACTTCAGTTTTCACCAATCTTTCTCCAAATCTAAAGCCCATAGCTATTCGCTCTAGACGGCATTGTCGAGAAGACCAAGAATTCATATCTAATGAGATTAACAACTTGCTCAAAGACAAGGTCATCGAACCTAGCATCTCGCCTTGGAGAGCACAAGTGCTCGTGGCTGGGGGAGGTCATCACCGCAAGCGCCTTGTCATCGACTATTCGCAAACCATAAACAGGTTCACGGCGGCCCTCGACGCCTATCCTTTACCTAGCATCGATTCTATCGTAACGCAAGTCGCTAAGTAAAATGTTTTTAAATTTGAGATTTTTGCATTTACAATGCTATTTTTTAACAATACTAAATAATATACTAGAAAAAATACGACTCGCACCAGATCAATACTCAGACGGGAATCGAACCCGCGACCTTTGGATATCCGGTCCAATGCTCTGACCGCTGAGCTACCGAGTCACTAGTGACATCGTCGAATTTTTCCTAGTATATCCTAAACTTACGCTGTAAGCCAGCGTTATTTCACCAATGTGAGGAATTACCTCGACATTCAATTGAAATATCTTTCCAGATATTTTAACAATTGATTAAGATGAAATAGCTATATAATTTTTAAATTTGAGATTTTTGCATTTACAATGCTATTTTTTAACAATACTAAATAATATACTAGAAAAAATACGACTCGCACCAGATCAATACTCAGACGGGAATCGAACCCGCGACCTTTGGATATCCGGTCCAATGCTCTGACCGCTGAGCTACCGAGTCACTAGTGACATCGTCGAATTTTTCCTAGTATATCCTAAACTTACTTACTTGAATGTCGAGGTAATTCCTCACATTGGTGAAATAACGCTGGCTTACAGCGTAAGTTTAGGATATACTAGGAAAAATTCGACGATGTCACTAGTGACTCGGTAGCTCAGCGGTCAGAGCATTGGACCGGATATCCAAAGGTCGCGGGTTCGATTCCCGTCTGAGTATTGATCTGGTGCGAGTCGTATTTTTTCTAGTATATTATTTAGTATTGTTAAAAAATAGCATTGTAAATGCAAAAATCTCAAATTTAAAAATTATATAGCTATTTCATTAATGTTTTAATTATTTCGAATTAATTCGCCCCTCTTAGGGAAATAAACCCCATCAAGTGGTAGCAGAGGCGAAAAAGAAAAAGGGAAATGGCAAACGCCCGCAACATAGAGCCACTAACGAAATCCAACTATGACACCTGGTGCCTACAAGCCCAGGCCGTCCTTATAAAAAATGACTACTGGGATATCGTCAGCGGCGAAAAAGCATTATCGCCAAACGCAGATGCGGCGGCAAGAGCGGCGTACGTGAAGGAAGACTTAAATAAATAAAATAAATAAAAAATAAAAATAAAAACGATTTATTTCGGACAACTTAAATCCATTGTGTTAGTAAAAGATTTAAAACTATGTTAGTATTCTATTTTTAGAAATGACGTAATTTTGTGAATCATAAAACCAATCAGGGGACACTCCTCACTGTTGGCTATCTCTCTAAGGACGCTGTGACTGCTGCCGCGTATTCTGTATAACAATGACGCCGTCTTTTTTCGCATGATAGCTTCGAAGCTATCCACACCCGCTAACGCGAACATCGCGGACGCGCTACAAAACCGCGGCAGCCGTAACAGTGCCCTAAACGCATTGTTGTATTGAATACGCAGGGCACTGTAAGCCTTTTTGGTATAGTTGGCCCATAAGCTGCTAGAGTAGAAGGATGAACAGTACGTTTTGAACAGTGTAATTTTAACAGCATCCGTGCATCGACTAAATCTGTGTACCAACATATTCGCCCTGACCGACAGTGCCCTACGTTCTCTTTCGATGTCTTCATCGTCTTTAAGGTCATCAGTGACGATGTGTCCAAGATATTCAAATTTATAAACTCTATCTAGGGGTTCATTATATAATGTTATAGGGGGTACAACTTTAGGACACTTACTGCCCGCCTTAAAGACCATGAACTGCGACTTTTTGGCATTGTACAGCAAACCATGTGAGACAGCGAATTTCTCACAAGCACCGAGTAGAGCTCTCAGCGCACAGACCGAGGGTGCCAGCAGGACCATGTCGTCCGCGTAGCTGATGTTATTTACGCACACGTTGCCGATGTGGCAACCGACATGCATGCTGCTGAGCTCCCTGATCAGTGCGTCCACGTACAGATTGAAGAGCCTCGAGGAAGACAGCCCCCCTTGCCTCACCCCGCACTCCATCCTGTACGGCTCGGAAAACTCGTTCGCCCATCTCACATAGTTCACCTGATTACCATACCAAAACTTAAGTAAATCGGTGCAGCCATCAGGTAAGCCAGCATCATATAATTTATGCTTAAAGGCAAGAGCTGAAATTTTACTTCTCCTGTCACCGTCAGAATTAAAACAAATAAAGATCTGTACGGCAGCTAAAGCCGTGTGGGACAAATTAAAAGCCATTTACCAGAGCACAGGGCCTGCACGAAAGGCAACTTTATTGAAGCAATTAGTTCTAAAGCGTATGACTAATGAAGAAGATATCCGTGACCACTTAAATAACTTTATGGGTATTGTGGACAAGCTCGCGGATATGGACTTGAAAATTCCACCGGAACTGCTCAGTATTATGCTGTTATACAGTCTACCAACAACATTTGAAAACTTTCGTATCGCCATCGAATCAAGGGACACATTACCTAATCCTGACGATTTAAAGATAAAAATACTGGAAGAAAGTCAAGCAAGAAACGTTGGCGAGCAGCCCGGAGACTCATCAGAGGCGTACTTTTCCAAAAAGAACAAAATAAAACCATTTTGCAAGAATTGCAAGAAAAAAGGACATGCCACCGAAGCATGTTGGGGAAACAAAAAGAAAACTGAGAGAACAAACAAACCTCAAGGCAAGAATTTCAACGTCTGCCTGAATACTGCAAGCACAAACATCAGTGAAAACGTATGGTGTTTAGATAGCGGCTGTTCATCTCATATGTGTGGCGACAAATCGAATTTTTCCACCATGACCCCTGAAGATGGTACCTTAAAGCTGGCATCGAAAAAGCACACCAGCAAGATTGAAGGCAAAGGAAAAGTAACAGTCACCGCAGAAAAGCAAGAGTATCACATCAAAGACACTTTATTCGTCCCCGATTTACCAATAAATCTACTGTCTGTGGGTAAAATAGCCGACAGAGGGAACAAAATAGTTTTTGAAAAAGATAAAGCTTATATAATCGAAAAAGGTGGTAAAGTAACACTAAAAGCACAGAGAAGAGATGGACTCTACTACCTCGAATTCAAAAAAGAGACCGCAAACCACACACAAAAAGAAAAAAAAGACGACATCATGGAGTGGCACCGCAAACTCGGCAACATAAATGAAAAGGATCTGATCAAAATGGCTACAAATGACCTAATGTACGGATTGAAAATCAACAAAGAAAAATTTCAAACATGTGAAACCTGCATCAAAGGCAAGCTATCAAGATTACCTTTTACAAGGCATGATGATCTCTACACGACGCAAGAGCTGGAAATAATTCACAGCGACGTTTGTGGACCTTTTGAGTGTGGAACACTTGCCGGCTCAAGATATTACGTCACATTCATAGACGACTTCACACGTTATTGCCACGTCTACTTCATAAAGAAGAAAAGCGACGTATTCAACTGCTTCAAGCAATACAAAAATGAAGTTGAAACATTTCACAATAAAAGAATAAAACACCTGCAATCCGACAACGGCACTGAATACCGCAACAAAGAATTTGATGATTTCCTCAAACTACATGGCATCCAAAGAAGATTGACCACTGTTTACACCCCACAGCAAAATGGGATCAGTGAGAGGAAGAACAGATCATTGCTAGACAAAGCCAGGTGCCTGTTGATTGAAGCCAATGCTCCTAAAAAGCTCTGGGCAGAAGCAATATCTACGGCAAACTATCTTATAAACCGAAGTCCTTCAAAAGCATTAGACGGTGATATACCGTTCACGAAGTGGACAGGCCGAACACCGTCTGGCAACCATCTCGAAGTATTCGGCAGGAAGACCTTCGTCCTAAAAAAGAACAGACGAGGAAAGCTAACAGAGAAAACCAAAGAGGGCGTATTCGTGGGATACTCGTTGACCTCAAAAGGCTACAGAGTTTACATACCGAAAGATGATGACGTAGTGACGAGCAGGGACATCAAGGTCATAGACAAGATGTACTTTCAAGAAGAAGACACGAGCTATGATAACCTTGTAGAAGAAAAAGAACTTCATATGCCTGAAAAAGAAAATAAGAGTAAACAAAAGAAAAGTAAATACAGAGAGAAATCAATAGAAATTGAATTTAACGAAGAGAACAATAAAAAACCCTTACAAAATACTGAAAGTCAAAATGATGAATTAAATGAAACCAATTCACTTGATGACGCAACTGAAACAGCAGAAGTACCTGGAAATGGGAGGCCACAAAGAGAAAGGCACCCACCAACGTGGACTAAAGATTTTGAATTAGGCGATCTTGATGAAAGTAATTTACTCACGGAAATATCTCACCTGTCTGATGAAAATGAAAACGATGAGTACTGGCATGAGGCCATCAAAGCTGAAATCAGAGCACATGTCAAAAATGGAACCTGGAAAATAGAAAAGAAAAGCAACGACATGAAAGTCGTAGACTACAAGATGGTTTTAAGAAACAAAATTGGATCTGATGACAGTATCACCAGAAAAGCCAGACTTGTAGCACGTGGTTTCACGCAGCGACCAGGTATAGACTTCAATGAAACTTACGCTCCCGTAGCGAAGTTAAGCTCAATCAGATCCGTTATTAGCATAGCCGTAGAAGAAGGGTTAAATCTGAACCAAATGGACGTAATAACTGCGTACCTAAACGGTGTACTAGAAGAAAAGATTATGATGAAATACCCTGACTACTTGGAAGAATACTTGGTAGAGATTATGGTCGATGAAAGTACAAAAGAGGATTTAACCATCTACAATAAAACAAGAGACATGCTAAGAGACATAAAGAGCATTCCAAATGGAAAAGTTTGTTGTCTTATTAAAGCATTGTACGGACTCAAGCAGGCAGGGAGGCAGTGGTACATAAAACTCGACAAAGAATTGAAGAACATAGGGTTTCGAGCGTCTGAAGCCGACCCATGTATACACATTCTGGAGAAAAGAGGAGTAAAGATTATTATTGCCATATATGTCGACGATTTATTGATTGCCTACTCGTGTCCGAATGCATTAAAAGAGGTTAAAAACCTACTAAATTCAAAATTCGAACTAAAAGACTTGGGGAGACCGAAACGACTCATTGGCTTAGATATAACTTACAATGGGGAAGAAATAAAATTACACCAACAGAAATATATCGAAGACACCCTTAAAAAGTTTAATATGGCAGACTGCAAAACAGTATCCACCCCTATGGAGCCTGGACTCAAATTGGAAAAGGGAGACAAAAATGAGTCACAGCATCTTCCATACAAAAACCTGATAGGGACACTAATGTATATGGCAGTAGCAACTCGCCCAGACATAATGTTCGCAATTAGCTACCTATCACAGTTTAATGACTGCTATAATGAAGAACACTTCAAGAGTGCCAAGAGAGTACTCCGGTACCTAAAGGGCACCAAAAACATTGGCTTAACATTCACTAAAACAGGACAAGACCTGTAATGGAATGGCAGATGCAGATTGCGGCGCTTGCAAGCTTGACAGAAAATCCTTTTCAGGCTACTGTTTCAAATTTGCTGGGACAGCCATAAGTTGGATGTCGAAGAAACAAAAAAGCATCGCTCTATCGACAGCCGAGGCAGAATATATAGCCCTAGCCGAAGCTGCAAAAGAAGCAATTCACTTAAAAAGCCTCTACCAAGATTTAGGGGCTAACTACGAACGAATACTTATTCTAAATGACAATCAAGCAGCCATCAAGCTTAGCAAAAACCAAATGGTAACTTCAAAGTCTAAGCACATCGATTTGAAGATGCACTTCGTAAGGAATTGTATCCAAGAAGGTGCATTGGATATTCAGTATCTTCAAACTGAAGATATGGAAGCGGACCTCCTGACAAAGGCTCTAGCAGGTCCGCGACTGATGAGACTACGAAGCAGTCTAGGAGTCTCCGAATGACCGCGATAGTGCCGTGAAGAGGAGTGTGAGTACTGGCCACCGCGCTATCGCTGCTCTACGGTATTTAAACCAAAGAGAGGATAACAATGTCTTGTCAAATATTGTGTGTACGTCAGTCGCAATAAAGTGAACTGATTTAGCTTCTCATAAATGTTTTAATTATTTCGAATTAATTCGCCCCTCTTAGGGAAATAAACCCCATCAAGAGTCGTATTTTTTCTAGTATATTATTTAGTATTACAATGTTTTCAGCCAAATCGATTTAAAAAGTGCATACCACCAGGTTCCCATTCTCCAGAAGGAAAAGATATACACTGCGTTTGAGGCATGCGGCAATCTATATCAGTTCACCCGAATACCTTTTGGGGTTACAAATGGTGTTGCGGCTTTTCAAAGAACCTTACAGTTTATTATCGATTCAGAAAAACTCAAAGGTACATACGCTTATCTTGATGATGTGACTGTCTGCGGGAAAAATAAGCAGGATTATGATATCAACCTTCGCAGATTCATGGAAGCCACTAAAAAATACAAACTCACTCTAAACATGGGTAAATGCACGTTTGAATCAGAGTCTATCAATCTTCTCGGTTATACCATTCATCAGAACGTTATCAAACCAGACAAGTCCCGATTAGAACCACTAACAAATCTTCCAATCCCCACAGATAAGGCTACTTTGAAAAGGGCACTCGGATTATTTGCTCACTATTCGAAATGGGTAAACAATTTTTCGACTAAAATCAGACCCTTGATCGAAGCTACTTTACCTTTATCTGAAGAGGCTATCAACTCCTTTAACAATCTAAAGATTGATATTTCTAAATCAGCCTTAACCGGAATAGATGACAAAGAGATATTTTCTGTCGAAACGGATGCCTCTGACTTTGCTAGCGCAGCGACACTATCACAAAAAGGGCGCCCTGTAGCATTCTTCTTACGTTCACTCAATGATTCTGAAAAGAGACAATCTTCTATTGAAAAGGAAGCTAGCGCCATAGTTGAAGCTTTGCGTAAATGGAGACATTTCTTGGTTGGAAGGCATTTTCTACTCGTAACTGATCAACAATCTGTCGCATTCATGTTTAATCAAACACATTCAAATAAAATCAAAAACGAAAAAATTGAGAGGTGGCGTCTGGAACTCTCTTGTTTCAAATATGACATCGTTTACCGACCCGGGAAACAGAATCTCGCTGCTGATGCGCTTTCTCGAGTTTGTATGCATATAGATACTACATCTTCTAATTCTAAGCTTGTTGAAATACACCGGTCTCTTTGCCATCCTGGGGTCGCTCGTATGGTTCACTGGGTCAGATCAAAGAACTTACCATTCTCCATCGAAGAAGTGAAACGAATGACGGCAGCATGTCCTATCTGTGCTGAAATAAAACCGCGTTACATGAAGCACCAAGGGAAACTTATAAAGGCAACATCACCATTCGAAAGACTAAACTTGGACTTTAAAGGGCCGATTCCATCCAACACCCAAAATCGTTACATCTTGACGATAATCGATGAATATAGTCGATTTCCTTATGCTTATGCTTGTAAAGATATGACCTCTGGGACGGTCATAAAATGCCTTAAGGATTTGTTCTCCACATTTGGTACTCCGGCTTACATCCATTCCGACAGGGGAACATCATTCTTATCAGACGAGCTAAGGCAATTTCTAACTTCACTTGGAACATCTTGCAGTCGTACCACACCCTATAATCCCCAAGGGAACGGCTTAGTTGAACGTCTGAATGGTACATTGTGGCGTACTATCCAATTAGAACTCAGATCAAATAACGAAGATATCGCTAACTGGGAGAAGGCTTTGCTTCCGGCATTACATTCAATAAGGTCTCTCTTGTGCACGGGAACAAACGCAACGCCCCATGAGCGTATGTTCAATCATCCTCGCCGCTCTATGAGTGGCCAGTCTTTGCCAACTTGGCTTCATTCACCTGGACCAGTTTATATGAAAAAGAACGTAAGGAACTCAAAATATGATCCAGCCGTAGAAGAGGTCCAGCTACTGCAAAGTAATCCTGAATACTCTTACGTTCGATTGGCCGATGGACGCGAGACAACAGTCTCGAATAGATCTCTAGCACCACTACCACGGGCCATTGATGATGACGAAGACCTGTCCGATGACGAAGAGCAACCACGATCGGAAGAAGCTCCTACCAATGAAGTTACTACAAATCCAGAAGTGGAGAGTGTTCATCGATCTGCTCGAGAACGGAGACCACCGGTCTACCTTCAAGACTACGTCACTACATAGACGTAGTGTAAATAGAGGGGGTGAATGATATGATCTCCTTGTTTAGGTCAACCTTAGTTTATGGTGTTTACATTATGACATTGTCAATTGTGTTATTCCTTCAATTCTGTATCTTTAACATGCAATATTTTAATGTTAAATAAAGCCAATGTTCTGTTTGGTTTAGTCTTTACTTGTATCACGCACAAAGAAATGTCGTATCTGAATATGTTTCGTCCTCTGATGTCTTTCGTACGGTGGGTCATGGGCCAAACGTATCGCAGACTCACTGTCGAGATGAAGTTCTGTATGGACGTCTCCAGTTACCATAAACTTCAGAATGACTTCTCTGGCCTTTTCGCTGGCAGCCACAATCTCGGCCTCTGTGGAGGAAATCGCAACTGTCCTCTGCCTTTTGCATTGCCAGTCGATTGCTCCTCTTGAATATAGGCAGACCATTCCGGAAGTAGATTGACCTGTCGTAGGATCTCCCCCATGATCTGCATTCCATTGCTTTGCGCCATTTGTCTGCTTCAACGCTTTCAATCGCTTGCTTGTATGTGGTTGGCCCTAACATAGGTTCATCGAATTTGGATAATGTATGGCAGATGTTACAGACAAAGTCACGGTATCGGCTTGGAGGTCTAAGATTATCACGATTCCGTAGAGTCATTCTACCCTCGTTCTCTGTTTCAATTTCAGGAATTTGGGCACAATCATCTTCTGTATCATCGTAAACACCTTCATTTCCAGTTTGATACCCTTGTGCTATGTCATCGTCTTCATCATTCACTTCATTATTTCCGATGTTCAACCTTTCTTCTGTTTCAGTTCTTTCATCACTGACAACTTCTTCGTCACTGACTACTTCCTCTTCGCCATTGACTACTGGTTCATTATCATTGACTAAAACTTCTTTTTCTCCTTCCACAACAGTATCTTTGCTAGATCCATACTGGAATCCCAAAAACTCTAGATTGAATTTGTTGTTTTCTGACTGGCTACTGGCTTTTTTCGCTGTCTTCTTCTTTCCATAAGAATACGGGAAAGAGCCGCAAACTTCTGTACTGATCAACTCTCCAGGTCGGGTTGCCTTCTCTCTGGTCCCAAATCTCTGTCGGTGAGATTTTCCATAGACACACCCTTCGCATAGATCCTTGTTGATCTCTGTTTTGATGTTCATTTCTTTCTTCAGTAACTTCTTTTCATGTGCTTTGCTTTGGTGTCCAAAATGCTCATGATATAGTTGAAGACTGTTCTGCGTTGATAACTGATTGATTTTTGCAGGCTTTAAACATGTCATTTCCAGTTTATAGAGATCGCCATGCTTTGCTCTCTTACCAGTTAGTCGCTTTTCACCGTTTACCTTGAAAATGCAAGTCGTTGGAGTGAACTCGAATGTGCTGTTCTCTGTTGCATCGTGCGCCGCAAGAACTGAGAAAAGATTTCTGCTTATGGTAGGTACATACCATACATTTCTTAACATAATTTGATGTACTTCGCCATCTACTAGTGCCTGTGCTCTAATGGTGCCAATCCCTACTGCTTGGATTTCATTACCATTTGCCCCTCGTACTGTGTGCTTGCTCTTAAAATGGCTGAACTCGACAAAAAGATCGACGTTGTTTGTTACATGGCTGGTTGCTCCATTGTCCACGTAAAAATTATTCGCATCTTTAGCTTCGTCACCAGTTATGGATAAGATAGTCATGTTGACATTTTTAGTGTCCTTTTCTGACTTCTTGGGCCTTCCATCACTGATCCATTTCTCACATTGTCTTACAAAGTGACCGAGTTTTCCACAGTATTTGCACTTTTTCTTATCTTTTCGCGTCTTTTTCTTGCTTTCTTCTTTGTTAGAAGATTTTGCTTCCGTCCTTCCTGGCTTTACCCATAATGCTTTGGCAGTGCTGCTGCCTTCATCGTTTTCCTCCTTTCCTCTCGCAAGAATCTGTTCATGGGAGCACAACTGGACAGTGAGGTTATCGACTGTGCGCTCATTCTTCGTCATCAAAAGCCAGCTTGATTCGAACGTCATGTACTCCGGCGGTAATGTGTCAAGAATTTTGTAAATCAATAGCATATCTGGCAAATCCTTTTCCAGGTCCAGAGCACTATGTAATTCGTGCCATAAGTTCTTGAGCGTCGAAATATGAGTCGCCATATCATGCTTAGTATCTTTCTTGTATGAGAAGAAAGCCTTGCACATCGCGTACCTCCTATCTACGGTGCAGCCTCCGTAAAGTCTGTGTAGTTCATCCCACATGTCCTTGGAGTAAGTAAAACGCATCATTTTTTCGAGTATGTCATCTGGTAGGTTTGACGTTATCAGGACGGAAATTATGCTGTCGAGTTTGTCGTACTCACAAACATCTGTTTCGTACTTCTTCGTGGCTTCTGCTGTAGCACCAGGCGGTAATTTTGGCCTCGGTTTTCTTCCTTCCAACACATCTCTTGCCCCAGGCAGCCCCTTAAGTACCATGAAAACTCTAAACTTCCACGTGTTAAACTTTTTGGCATCTAAATCCCCAAGTTGAATCTTCGAAACGTCTGCAATAGATCTATCCATCTTGACTGCAGGTCTCGTTCCGTCGAATTTTCAATGTTGGATTTCTGTTTTGGTTTTGCCACCGAAATTTGCCAATCTACACCCTCAGTTCAATTCGAAAATTGATTCTCTGCTACCATTTTAACGAATAAAGAACTGATTGAGGAAGTTATTACGAGTTTAATTTGTAAGTAAATATTCGAGACAAATCAACGACAGCTTGACAGAGAGAGTATAAAACACAAGGACATAGCATAGCATTACTTGTAATGTCACAGTACACAATCATAGACTTGACATTACAAAGAAGGTGTGTAGCCTTACTTCTTTACATACAGTATCTGCTGAGTTGACTTATCGTTAACTGCTTTAGATCCTCTTCCTAAAGCTTGTTCGCTTCAAAGAGCTCCCAACGCAGTGATGCGCATATCGGGCATTCTGCAATGAAGTTTGTTTCTTCTCTTTCTTTACAGACAGATGGGATCCTCTGTCCGTTTGATCACTGACAGGTGTCTGTTTAGTGGACAGTGTCCTGTCAGTACTCCTACTATAGTTCTTTTAATATATTTCTCCTGCTTTTTTTAGCAGCTCTCTAGTTTTCTTCTTATCAACAGAAGTACAATGACAATCTTAAACTGTCTACAGTCCTTTCTTTTCATCATTATTTGGTTGGTTTCTTACAATAAGTTTCTTAAATGGTGTCCTACAGTAGGGCCATTTTAATAGATCACATTTGACATCTGTTAGTCCTTTGTTCTATTTGTCAAAAACGATCGTAAATTGGCTTTGTTTTGTGATCCGTGCCCGCCGTTTGAAAGTTACGTTGTTGAATTTTGATGAAGTGTCAAATGTAATCTATTAAAATGGCCCTACTATAGTCATTGTATCCCAAGGTCCTATTACTAGTGGTACTAATATTTTATAGTCTTTAAGACCCAACAAATTGAGAGTTGTTTTCTTAAATGATAAAGTCATCCTATTGAAGTCATAAATTCAAGGCTGGGGATATGGTTTAAGTTTTTTTTTCAAAACGAATAAGTGCTATGGGTAGAGGTAGGTAGGACACAGGCATTAGTGAGGTAGGATTATTTGTTTCATAATAATCTTTTCTTTGAATGAAATTGTTCACGCAATGACAACACCAGCCCGGGCAAACCCGGGGCATGAGGTGAAGGAGGAGGGATCGCGATGGCAGACGGCGCTGCGCGACATTCACCGAGGGCTCAACATGACTTAGCAAATCACTCGCCTCACGACCGCTGTGGACTACCTACGCACGTACGCATTCTCATTCTCATCCTTTATACAGTCCGCTTGCCTTTTATTTAACTCACAATTTACAAAATTAAACAACCAATTTATTCGTATTACCTACAGGTAGACCCTTGGGTTGTAATGACTACATGGCGTCTAAAAGGGTCGGATCAGAACCTTTCCATCCCAACGATCATCGGTTCTTCTCGCTGTGTCCCGCCCACTGCCACTTCAGCTGAGCTCTCTTCGATTCTGATTCGATCACGTAAGGAAACGCCGAGCATGGCTCTCTTCATTGCACGCTGGGTGACCTAGAGCCTTCTTATGAGACCAATAGTTAGTGACCACGTTTCACTGTCGTAAATCATCACTAGCAACGCACTGGTTATAAACTTTCGTCTAAAGACACTGAGGTAAGTTAGACGCGAAAATTTTTCGAAGCTTCCTGAACGCTGCCCAACTGAGTTGGATTCGACGAGAAATCTCTTTTACGAGCCTACGAAGCTGTGCCTACTGCCTACCTAACTCGACTGCCTGTTCTAGTAAATGTCATCATCATCATATCAGCCGCACGACACCCACTGCTGGGTATAGGCCTCCCCTAAGGATCTCCACGACGATTGGTCCTGCGCTGCCCGCATCCAGTGGCTTCCCGCGACCTTCACCAGATCGTCGGTCCACCTTGTCGGGGGCCTACCTACGGAGCGTCGTCCGGTGCGCGGTCGCCATTCCAGAACCTTTCCGCCCCAACGGCCATCAGTTCTTCTCGCTATGTGTCCTGCCCATTGCCACTTCAGCTGAGCAATCCTTCGAGCGATGTCGGTTACTTTAGTTCTCCTGCGGATCTCCTCGTTTCTGATTCGATCACGCAGGGAAGCGCCGAGCATGGCTCTCTCCATTGCACGCTGGCTGACCTTGAGCCTCCTTATGAGACCCATAGTTAGCGACCACGTTTCACTGCCGTAAGTCATCACTGGCAACGTTAAGTTTACAATTACATTTACGCTAGTAAATGTAATGGTCAACAACTTCGAGTGTAGTTCCCAACATGAGCTCATGTTGGGAATAACATGTGGGTACAACATGGGCATTCGACATGACTTTCGTTTTATCCATGTTCATCTTAATACCCACTCTTTGGAAAGCACTACGGATATTTTCGAACATTGTCAGGTCTTCCAATCCAAGGTCTCGGCCATAAGAACTAGTATATTCGTTGGTAAAACGAAGGTGTGTTAGGTAGTACTGACCCATTAATGTTGATACCGAGTCCTATCCAGTCCAGTACCAGTCCAAGAGCCTAAATGTCCTCTAACGCAACTGTAAACAGTTTCAGAGATATAACTTCTCCCTGTCTCACACATCGCTGCAGTTGGATGGGAGTTGTGCTCTGGTTTTGTATTCGGTCCGACACAGTGGCATTTTCGTATAAGTACCTCAACACCTCGATATACCTGTAATCTTTTTGGCACCTCTGGAGAGACTGTAGCACCGGCACCGCCTAGGTCTCCATAGAACCAAAGGCTTTCTCATAGTCCATGAACGCGAAGTAAAGCGGCAGACACTTCGGTCTTCTGTATAACCTGCCGTAGCGTATGGATGTGGTCTAGGTACGAACAAAGATTTAAATCGAAAGATGCGCCCTTGCCATACTATAGCGGCCGAAAATGTGGCATCGTTGGGAAGAGTGAGCTCACTCTTCCCGTGTCAGTCGCTTGTAGAAAGCAGTGAGCGGTGCACGTTACGTAAACATCTTTGATTTAGCTAATTAGGTTCGTTAACCTACAAAAATGCCTTCAGAAAGTGTTCTAATAACTCAAGAAACACAAACAAATCCAAGGGAATTACATTTCATGCGTAATTACATGATTATTAATTATTTCTTTTATTATTTTCACTGTTTCTAGTTAAATAAAACAAATTAAAATGGAGTCCGTCACGTGTTTGTATGACAGACGTTTCTTTACCGTGACAGAGAGCGAATGGTTACAATTTGCAGTATGAGTGAGCGAGATGACACTGTGTCTCTTTTTTCGTCGTTATAGCTTTGGTTAACTGCCAGATAAGATTGAGCTCTTGAATAACTGACCGTTGTCCGTACTAGGGGTCAAGTTTATGTAGACGTACCTACCAGTGAAGCGGCGCGCGCCCATGTGTCGTGCGTGTGAGACGTTACTCACACAAGACAATTATTACGTGGACACTTTTCAGACGCACAGGGCGCATCTTTCGATTTAAATCTTTGGGTACGAAGATCTTTTCGGAACCCGGCTTGTTCGGGAGGTTGGAAGTCGTCAAACCGGCGAGGGAGACGATTAGTAAATCATAATAATTACTTTAACTGAAAGTAAAACTAAGAAAATAAATATATTTATCTAAATGTCGAAAATACCGAAAATACCGGGATCCCGGTATTTGCCTAGACTCGATACCGAGAATACCGGTTTTGCAGAGAGGGGCCAGTATTGCGACCCCTAGCCGCGATGCTCTAAGCATTCCTCTAAGTCTATGCCATAGCATAGAGCGGCGGTTCCCGAATAGGGTTCCGCGGAACTCTGGGGTTCCGTGAGAGGCTCTCAGGGGTTCCGCGAAAATTCAAGTGTTTATAAATTCAAGATCCTACATATCTTTGTGTTCTAACTAAATTAATATTTTATATCTTAAAAGTCCTTGTTTTAAAGTCAAACTATATCATATATAATAACTTAAAATTAAAATGACGCTTAAATGTTCTAATGTCAGAAACCGTTGCTCTGTAGATTTAATGAAAGCAGAATTGCAAAAGATATGTCTTGTTAGAAATTCATTCATATAAAAATGACGCGGAATTAACGAGATAGGCCCGTAGCAATACACAATATGCATGGAATGGAAACAGTAAAAAAATACCTAAAACATTAAATCAAAAGTCTCTTTTTTCCCTTTAACTACCTAGTTAAGTACCTAGTTATCCTTTTTTTTTATTACACTCTTACTTTGCTGACCCACCCGTTTGTTTTCATTGATTTTGAGTATTTTAATTACAAACATTCACATACATTCAACATGTCTGGGTAACTGGTAAATGAAGGATTTACCAATTACCAGACTCTACAGTAGTTTTACTGATAGTTTTATTGATTTCGACGTACATTTAGAAAATAGACCCGAACATTTTTGGGTCCCTTGTATTTGTCCTATTCTCTGTTCCTAAAAGTGCCAACCCTAGTTAGTTTACTTCTTACTAGAGCTGGGGTTCCGCCGAAAGTCGGTTAGCCAAAAAGGGTTCCGAAGCCAAAAGAATTCGGGAACCGCTGGCATAGAGGATAGTAAAAGGTATACTCATTGATCTCACGCCTCAAAACGCAAGTGAGTTTTACTACTATCGTTACGGTATTTCTCGATGGCATCTGTCAATTAGTAACTCATGGCACCAAATTCCTATGATAAAGGCCAAAACCATAGAAATAGAATGTCAAAGAACAACAATGTCAATAAACAGGTGATCCGAAAATAAATGCATACATTTTATATGAGATACGTAAAATATAACTTAGATACATAAAATATGACTATATTATATGGCAAAGGAAATTAATAAATAATGTTCCATACTGTTTTCTTCGCCGATAAACGAATAAATGTAGCGAAATTTGGTTTTACAGAAATGTGTGGTAATATCTTATTTACCTGTGAAAAGTATGATTACTTGGATTGTTTCTTTTTGTCACATCACAATTACTTAGAGCACAAGACACCATGGCTCCACGATACCTTTATTTTAAATTCTAATTAAGATTAACAAATATTTTAAGCAAATTGTGATTGCTCGTTTGCTAGGCGGGACGCTAGGGGCGCTTACTGTAAAAAATGTTGGCACATGTCACTTGATCCTTTGTCTCTTTTTTACATAGACCGTGTCCGTATGATGTTAACTTCTCTTTTCCACGCTTTGTTGGTCTTCTTGAGCGCAGCGAAAATTTTTCTATGTCTGGCCAAAATCATTGAGGAAATAATCACTACGTTTTAGCCAAAACGTTACTCGATGCTCGCTAGCGACTACAGTAAACTATTGTAGTTTACTATACTACTGCGGTGGTGTCGTGTGAGGCGGGTCGTTACGTTCCCTCAAATATGGTTGAGCGAAGCGATGGCTGGTCCATGCGTCATGCTCGTGAACGGGTGCTGCCAGTGGGAATGGGTCTGCTTCTGAGTACCTATCTTAACGCATATTGAATTGTAAGAATTGCGTTTTTATTTTTATGTCTTGAATCAAGTGTTTTTTGGTTAGAGTAGCAGACGGAGTGATTTCTAAACTAGTTGAAAGTTATTTACTCTCACGATTACTGTAGTAGATATTAAATTTTAACCTACCTACCCATTGTGTGTTTGATAATTATTGTGATGGAAAATGACCTCACTTTAAATGTGGAGCTCATTTTTCAATCTTGACGACTCTGTATGAAATATACAGGGAGAAAAAAGCAGCCCTTGACGAGTTTCTTGCCGGTTCTTCTCGTTACAAGGTCTCCCGCTTAGGGTTTGCGAACCGATGGCGTAGCTTCTATGACATTCACAAGTGCTTGTAACAGCCTAGACTGAATAAATTATTTTGAATTTTGAATTTTACTATAGCAACTCATGGTAGAGCTACTGACCATCGGCGAGCTCGTCGACATAGACTCTATGTGACAGCGTTGCCGCATCATAGACCTACTTTTAGAGAATCGACGCGCTGGTAGTACTAATATCTAAGTCCCACGCTCACAATGCTAAATATTTTTAACCGACTTCAAAAAAAGGAGGAGGTTATATTATGTACGTATTCTGTGATATTTTACCTCTTTGTTAATCTTCCTTTCATCCTCCATTTGTCTGAGGAACTCGTCAGTCTTCTGTTCCTCTTGCTGCTTCCACTCCAGGGCCACCCTCTCTGACTCCATGTCCAGACCCTCAGCTATCCTTCGCTCGCGGTTAAAGTTCTGCGTAAACGTTTCTTCTTCTCGGCGCCAATTTAGCTGAAATGTAATGAAATTTTGTACTGTGCCTACTGTGTTGTTTAAGTTTAAAAAACCGGTCAAGAACGAGTCGGACTCGCGCACCGAGGGTTCCGTACAATCATAAATTATATTTGGATATGTTACTTTAGTACAGTCTTTCAAAAAGTAGGATAAACGGCGGACAGGTGGAAGGGCGAACAGGCGGCCAGTTAATTTACAAATCTTAACCACAGCTGCTTATAGTAAGTAGGAACTTATTCTTCGTTTATTCGTACGGCAAATAGTAGGTATAGGTAATTATATTAGAACCAGTCAACAATTATTATTGTAGTATTAGGTATAATACCGCCATCTCTTGACCGAGGGAACGGTATTTTTTTTACATTTTTCATCATAAGTCGAAAATTATGTGGCCTAAAACAAAAAGAAAAAAATGATTGAAAACGTGCAAACGGCGCTCTTTCATTATGATACCCAACAGCCCTATTAGCCCCACTTCGAATTTTTAAGACCCCTTATCAGTCCCTGTTGTAAAAAATGTATTTATTTTTTTATTTATTTCTTATTTGCAAAATAGTTGGGCAAATGTCATCTTAAACTATTCCAAATTTCAAGTTGATACCATTAGTAGTTCTCGAGATATCCAGCTGTGACAGACAGACAGACAGACAGACTGAGTCACACCATAAGGGTTCCTTTTTTACCATTTTGGTACGGAACCCTAAAAAGAACAATGAATGAACTAATGCTTAATTACTTAGATATTATTACAAAGACGAAAGGGCACATGGAACACCAACTAACAACACGGTGATTTTTTGAACAGACGACTTTTGTGGTGTTGTTTATGTTGGAACATCGTTCCGTCTACGGTACGCTTTAATTAGGTAATCATAATCTATGGTCACTTTAAAAAAAAACTTTGTCAGATTGTCTGTGGTTCGACTTCCTTCCTTCCCTAACCACGATGACCGACATGGCTGGTGTACCCGTAGCATGACACGACGACACTTTAGCTTTCGCTGAGCAGCAAATAGATACTCTGTCCAACAGTTTAGACCGTCAAACTGGAACAACTTTGTCTATGAGACCAACTTAATCAGAACAAAATAATAATCAGATGTTCCAAAGAAAACGTCAATATCTACTCGAGCAAAATGTTTGGAACAGCTGATTATTTTTTTGTTCTGATTAACTTGGTCTCATATAGACAAAGTTGTTCAGTTGACGGTCTAAACAACACCACAAAATTTGTCGATTGTTTTCGATTTCACCCTGTAAACAAACTTAAATGTTACTGAAGCAGTTGATTCCTGATTTTCAACCAATGATTTATTACTCCAAAAACTAAGTTAAGTTTGATACAGATGTTACCAACACAAAATAATAGTGTTGGTACAATTTTTGAGCTGTAGCACTACCATGAGTTTACAAAAACCATTCTCGATATCGACCGCGTTAGCAATTTGTATGGGAAATTGAAGCAGAGCCTCTAGCGGATACGCGAAGAACTAAAATCTATAGTAAATGTGCTCACCATCCACGATTTTACTATCCTCGCTAATGTGAACTATACGGGGTAAATGTCCCATATTTCGGCATGTTAAGACTTAGGATATTCATTCTAAATGTATGGGGAAGATGGCGAAATTAATAGTTAAGTTTTAATGTGGCTATGTTATACCTTTAGGTGAGTACATAACTCTCCCCCTCTCCCCTCTACCACGTCACCCCTCCCCCCTAGAAATGTGACCCGTTTTACAGATTTTCTCAATTTTCAGGAAAACCATACAAGCTAGGACAAAATGGTCAATAATTCAATTGTCAATCATAATCAATGTTAATAACTGCCTAAGTATAGTACTAAGCCAAGTTTGGTATCATTTTCGGAAAAATCAATAACGTAGAATTAATTTTTGATTTAAAAAATGCCATCTTAGGTTAGGTCTATGTTTACGTGATCGAGTATTGTGCCCCGATTTATGAAATTGTGACATTTGCCTCTAGTTTCGCTGATATAAAAGGTACGCGGATGGGCTATATATCAAATTGTACGTCTGCCAGAGGGCTTCAAAGTGGAATTTGAATTCCTTAAATAGGTCCGTAACTTTTTGAGATTTTCCAAAATTTTCGAAAATTGCAAATTCTTTTCGCCGTCTTGGATCGAGAATTCCCCAATATAGTTTTATTATTACCCACAAAAAAATCCGCGCGGCTATACAAGGTATCTCAAAATTTTACCACACGGAGGGAAAGTACGTTAATATTGAAGATGGGAAAATTTTACTGAAAGAAGACTTCATTTTATTTTTAAAAATAATTGGAACTGCATTCAAAGATTTTTGGAAAATCACCTGCCTTAACCAGGAATCGAACCCAACAAAAACTTTTTTTTTTAATTTATTTTAACGATACAAATCAAAAGGGTTACTCATAAGGATTATTTTTTCTTAAGTGAGACAGCATCTTAAACAAAAGGAAGACCATGAAATTTAACATTTAAATTATCATTATTACAAATTTGTATCAATTTGTATCGAAACGTAAGCGATTTAAAAAAATCTTTGAATGCAGTTCGGTTTCTTTTTAAAAACTAAATGGCAAGATGACACTGTTAGATTAATCGTGCTATTGAGTTGTATTGTTAGAAGTATAAGGCATGAGACAATTTTGTTAAAATTAATTATTCCAATACACCTGTCGTGTACTAAGTGGATTTTTATTGAATAGTACACTCTCGAAATCAGGCCTTGGCTGCAACCCTTACTCGAGGGTTCTTCAAAGTTTCTTTCAACAAATTTTCCTATCTTACATATTTAGGGTACTTTCCCTCTATGTGGCAAAGTTTTGGGACATCCTGTATATCTAATTTTTATAGTGTAGTCGCAATGACCACTTTTTGTTCAAATTAGTCAATCAAAACTGGAGTAGAATCGAAAAATGGTTACATATTTTGTTTCATGATATTAATCCTTATCCAACTATATAATTTAATGATCAAGGTTGATTATTTACATGTCAATTCTTATTTAAATTATTCTAATCGGACCTTTCGTTTGGAAGTTACTACGGGCATACGGGATCAGTTGTACTATTTAACTATTTAAAATTTTATTCAAATTGACTTTCTGTGAGCTTAAGAAGTAGGTACAATACGAGCGCTAATCTTATGGTGGTGACAAGGAATACACGCCATAAAGCTGTCTGTGCCGACGACTGAGAGTTTTGAACGTCGCATTGCCCTCAGTCACGGTAATGGATAGATACCGTAACCGTGTCTCAGTTCAGTTAGCAAAATGTTGGTACTTGATTTTTAGACAGTTTATGTGGTATAGATTTTGTACTAATGTAGGTGTAATAATTAATGATTAAACGAACTTACCTGTAAGTGAAGTTCTATCATAATTATACGAAGGATTCTTCCGAAGATATTAGTACTATTAACACATGTAGTATCGCTTGCATGTGTTAATAGTACTAATATTGAGGAAGAATCATGAAGTATAATTAATAATTTGCGACAGAAAAAAAACTTAACGAAATAACGTACTAACCCGAAATATTGGTCGTTTACCTTAGTTGGTATTATAATCCGACTAAGTAAAAAAACACTAGTTAGTGCGTGTATACCGAATGTAAGTGAATTTTGAATTTATGTTGGTTACATCTTTTTACTTTCCTCTATGGTTACTATTTATGTCAAATCGAAGATGTCAAATGTGATTTTCACGTATTAATAATTATTTATTTTATGTTTTCTTTGCGTATTTTGTTGTGCAATAGCTAGCTTGTTAAGATTGATAAGAATAAAATTAGAAGCAGTCGATTACAGGAGTTTATGGAAAGGTGAAATAAAAGGTTGGTACTTGATACAAATCCTTGGACGATTCGTCCAAGTACAAATCATTAGAAAACTCAGATAAACCTAAATCCAACCAGGAAAATACATTTATGAAATTTTTATAAAACTTACGCTGTTTTAGTTTAAGCTTCTCTTAATAATTGTTTCTTAATATTTATGATTAGCTATCCATGACCTTGATTTGTTTCTACTATTGGCTATAGATGCATTTATTGCAATTTTTTAAAGACGACCTGCCCCCATGCTCCAATTGCCAACCTTACTTTTAAAGCTTAAAATATGAGCAATAGACGATTAAATAACGTGTCGCAAGCTTATGTAAATCTCAGACTTTGATATTGTGTGACAAGCTTACGGCACGTAATAACGTAGCGTTCAAACGCATAGAATGTTGGCCATTTGAGTAGGGGGGGACAGAGCGTGATTACGATAATAGCCTAGGTCTTATTTCAACACGGTAGAGCTTAATGAGAATCTCGCAACTTATACAACTTATGGTTTACTTATTTCATTACAGATAATGTGTGTATCATCCAACAATCGACAAAATATCCAATTTTCCTTCCAAATTAATAAAAACATACAAATTGGACGAAATACAACCTGGCCCCTATTTCACAGACGTGACAATTGTAAATTACAATGACAATTTGATGTACGTTGCGGTGTCTGTGAGTAGTTTTATCAGCATATTTTCTTAATTCAAATTGGCTGACGCCATGGACACCGAATTGTCATTGTCATTTACAAATGTCACGTCTGTGAAATAGGGGCCTGGCAGAGCGACATGCGGCAGATAACTACGTTTTTTTTTGTGCCTTATTCAAATATGATATTAAATAAACAAATAAGGCCCAAAATGATACAAATCTATGAGTTAAAGTGAGATCTTTTTTTAGAATATATTATTACATGAATTTTTACTTTGTTTTAATAAATATTCAATTTTATTGATAAGATGTTTTTATTTAATATGGTTTCTTAACCTCAATTTAACATAAAAAGTTATAGGCCTTAATTTAATAAGTGTAATCGATTTATTACGGCCAAAGTCAAGTTTTCGGAAAATTACATTTAGTTAGAACTGTTTTCTTATATTCCTACTGTTAAATAATAAATTAAATAATATTTAAAGACTTAAAAGTAAATAGGCCTTATTTGTATCAAGTACTTATTACCTTGATACGGACGGAATTAACATATTTGCAACTAAGTAGATTATTATTTAGATTTAACACAATATTTTCTAATTTTGTAATATGCTTGATAGGAAAGTACTTAATTAAACTTTTTTATATTAGTTTCAAAGTGGAGGAATGCATTACGTTACGGCGTATTTGAATTGTGACCTTAGTAATCTATCCATCTAGAAGGGCCACTATTCAGCGTTGGGCACAACCTGACCCACCCCCTGACTAGAGGATTTCTAATACGGGTTTTCTTATTTATCGGTTTATAATTTGCCCTTGATTTCGTCGCATTATGCAGCTGTGGCGCACATATTTTATGCTAAATAAGCCCTGAAAGACATTATTTAGACTATTTTAGACACAAAAAATACTAAATTAAATTAAAATAGAAGTATTCACGCCAATGACTATGTTGTACCGCGGTTTGATTACATTCTCTTTTGTTGTACCTATTTTTTACATTCCGCTATGCCATAGAGGATGGTTAAAGGTATACTCAATGATCTCACGCGTCAAAACGCAAGTGAGTAACTTTACTACTATCGTTATGGTATTTCTCGATACCATCTGTCAATTAGTAACTCATGGTACCGAATTGCTATGAAAAAGGCCAAAACGTTACTCGATGCTCGCTAGCGAGTATAGTAAACTATTGTAGTTTACCATATTGACGTCAATATGGCGGGTGTATCTTAATAAATCAATATTGAACCATTATACATAAAATATAACTACATCAAAAAAATGTACCTAAATTGTACCTCAAGGCAAAAAAAACACATGCTCGATTACTTAAGTAGTTTCTGAGAAATCAAACAACAGTTTTTTTTTGTGATCAACAAGATGGCGGGATCCCTTATGGTCTTAAAGTATATCACGGCTAGATTTTACCATTCATTAGTGCCATTCATATTTTGGTAACTACGATTTAGTACTATTCGTTTGGAACTATTTGGTACCATTCATGAGGTACTATTTAGTACAAATAATTTAGTACCATTCATTTGTCACTATTTAGTACAAATTATTTGTTGCCATATAGTACAATTTATTTGGTACCATATAGTACCATTCGTTTGTTACTATTAAGTACCATTCATTAGGTACTATTAAATAAAAATTATTTGGTACCATCTTGTACCATTCGTTTGTTACTATATGAATGGTACTATTTAGTATAAATTATTTGGTACCATATAGTACCATTCATTTGTTGCTATTAAGTACCATTCATTAGGTACTATTTAGTACAAATAATTTAGTACCATATAGTACCATTTATTTGTTTCTATTTAGTGCCATTCATTAGGTACTATTAGGTACAAATTATTTAGTACCATATTGTACCATTTATTTGTCACTATTAAGTACCATTCATGAGATACTATTGGGTACAAATTATTTTTCTACCATATAGTACCATTCTTTGTTACTATTTAGTGCCATTCATTAGGTACTATTTAGTACAAATTATTTGGTGCCATATAGTACCATTCATTTGTTTCTATTTAGTGCCATTCATTAGGTACTATTAGGTACAATTTATTTGATACCATATTGTCCATTTATTTGTCACTATTAAGTACCATTCATTTGATACTGGTTGGTACAAATTATTTTTCTACCATATAGTACCATTATTTGTTACTATTTAGTGCTATTCATTAGGTACTAATTAGTACAAATTATTTGGTACAATACAGTACATTTCGTTTGTTACTATTAAGCACCATTCATTAGGTACTATTAAATAAAAATTATATGGTACCATATTGTACCATTAATTTGTCACAATATAAGAATGATACTATTTATTACAAATTATTTGGTACCATACTGTATAATTCGTTTGTTGCTATTTAGTACTATTCATTTTTTGCTACTATTTAATACCATCCATTAGGTACTACTAAGTACAAATTATTTGGTGCCATATAGTACAATTTATTTGGTACCATATTGTACCATTCGTTTGCTACTATATGAATGGTACTATTTAGTACAAATTATTCGGTACCATATAGTACCATTATTTTGTTACTATTTAGCACAATTCATTGGGTACTATTGGGTACAAATCATTCGGTAACATATTGTACCATTAGTTTGTTTCTATTTAGTACCATTCATTAGGTACTATTAGGTACAAATTATTTGGTACCATATTTTACAATTACTTTGTTACTATTCAGTTCTCAAGCTTACTCGCTCACTAGACATGAAATAAAACAATTTTTAACGGATACTAGCGCGGTTTTATTAAAAGTACTTTGGTAATTAGTTGGTATTTGGTTTGATTTTTGGTTTTCCCGACGTTTCGGCAACTTTGCAGCTGCCGTGGTCACGGGGGACTGAAGCTGCCTGTGAGTCTACCCTCAAGCGAAGAATTTTTTAGACGTTCAGAAATTAAAATTTAACAATTTTTTTTTATTAATTGTTTTAAATTGATTTATAGTGTAATTTTATGAATTATTTAGTGCTAAAAAGAGAGAGAAGTTTTGATTGACGCTCGCTTCAGAATGTTTCCAATCTTGTCAGTGACACCTTTCACGTATGGTAGGACGGCAGGTTATAATAATTATTATAATAAAAAAATGTTTATTTCTCTCAAACAATCTTACATGATACAACTTATTTCTAAGAGACAATATTGTTATAGGTAACAATTATTAAGATTGAGAGAGACTGGTGCCTAAACTAAGCTAAGGTTGACGCTCTACTGTGGCTGGTTTGGCGCGTTTTTTATGATGAAGGCGTGGTACTTGCCGTCCTACCATACGTGAAGGGTGTCACTGACAAGATTGGAAACATTCTGAAAGCGAGCGTCAATCAAAACTTACTTCAAGCCGCCGAAGAAGATCAACCAATTCTTACGACCTGTCAAGTGAAATATCCCCTTTCAAGCCGCAGGCGTCTACAAATTAGATTGTGACT
Organism: Agriphila geniculea; assembly: GCA_943789525.1. NCBI lineage: Eukaryota > Metazoa > Arthropoda > Insecta > Lepidoptera > Crambidae > Agriphila > Agriphila geniculea. Next base: position 5,082,084 of record OX038894.1, on the reverse strand, counting down.
GTGGGCTCTCCTACATAGGGCAAACAAAGAGAAGCATAGGGACCCGCGTCAAAGAGCATGTAGCTGACATGAAACATAGGCGCGATAACAAGTCTGCAGTGAGTGAACACGCCTTTGAGGGGCCCAACTATTATATTAGATATGACAAACCCAAATTCTTGCTAGGGAACGTAGATTTATTCCTAGAATGCTCCGCGAGGTTATCGAAATAAATAAATACCCTTATTTCAATAGAGATGATGGTTGGAAAATTCCACCAGCTTGGGACCCCATCATTCACAAGCTTAAGCCCCTCACACACACTGTAAGATCTAATGATACGGTTAGTTCCTTTTGCAAATAAATAAATTAATATAAAAGACGGAGGTCGGTTTTCCTCTCCAAGTTTTCTTTCGCCATTTCTTTCTTGGAGGGGCCTCACAAATTTTATGAAATGGTGGTAGTTTCAGTAGATTCTCTCTCTTTTTAGCACTAAATAATTCATAAAATTAAATTATAAATCAACATAAAACAATTAATAAAAAAAAATTTTGTTAAATTTTAATTTCTGAACGTCTAAAAAATTCTTCGCTTGAGGGTAGACTCACAGGCCGCTTCGGTCCCCCGTGACCACGGCAAAGCTGCAAAGTTGCCGAAACGTCGGGAAAACCAAAAATCAAATCAAATACCAACTAATTATTAAAGTACTTTCAATAAAATCGCGCTAGTATCCGTTAAAAATTGTTTTATTTCATGTCTAGTGAGCACGTAAGCTTGAGAACTGAATAGTAACAAAGTAATTGTAAAATATGGTACCAAATAATTTGTACCTAATAGTACCTAATGAATGGTACTAAATAGAAACAAACTAATGGTACAATATGTTACAAAATTATTTGTACCCAATAGTACCCAATGAATTGTGCTAAATAGTAACAAAATAATGGTACTATATGGTACCGAATAATTTGTACTAAATAGTACCATTCATATAGTAGCAAACGAATGGTACAATATGGTACCAAATAAATTGTACTATATGGCACCAAATAATTTGTACTAAGTAGTACCTACTAAATAGTAGCAAAAAATGAATAGTACTAAATAGCAACAAACGAATTTTACAGTATGGTACCAAATAATTTGTAATAAATAGTATCATTCTTATATTGTGACAAATTAATGGTACAATATGGTACCAAATAATTTTTATTTAATAATACCTAATGAATGCTGCTTAATGGTAACAAACGAATTGTACTTTATTGTACCAAATAATTTGTACTAATTAGTACCTAATGAATAGCACTAAATAGTAACAAATAATGGTACTATATGGTAGAAAAATAATTTGTACCAACCAGTATCGAATGAATGGTACTTAGTAGTGACAAATAAATGGACAATATGGTATCAAATAAATTATACCTAATAGTACCTAATGAATGGCACTAAATAGAAACAAATGAATGGTACTATATGGTACTAAATTATTTGTACTAAATAGTACCTAATGAATGGTACTTAATAGTAACAAATGAATGGTACTATATGGTACCAAATAATTTTTATTTAATAGTACCTAATGAATGGGACTTAATAGTAACAAACGAATGGTACTATATGGTACCAAATAAATTGTACTATATGGCAACAAATAGTTTGTACTAAATAGTGACAAATGAATGGTACTAAATTATTTGTACTAAATAGTACCTCATGAATGGTACCAAATAGTTCCAAACGAATAGTACTAAATAGTAGTTACCAAAATATGAATGGCACTAATGAATGGTAAAATCTAGCCGTGATATACTTTAAGACCATAAGGGATCCCGCCATCTTGTTGATCACAAAAAAAAACTGTTGTTTGATTTCTCAGAAACTACTTAAGTAATCGAGCATGTGTTTTTTTTGCCTTGAGGTACAATTTAGGTACATTTTTTTGATGTAGTTATATTTTATGTATAATGGTTCAATATTGATTTATTAAGATACACCCGCCATATTGACGTCAATATGGCGGGTGTACCTTTGATTTCGTTATAACTTTTTTCTTATTTAGGTACAAATTTTTTAATTCCAGGTACTAAATAGTACATTTTAGGTACATTTTTTTGGTATTTGAGACATTTCGATTCGCCATGATACACCCGCCATATTGACTCTCATCATAAAAAATTACTGAAATAAAATTTTATACGAAACTTGTGCGATTTTTTTGAGTTTTTATTACATTTCTCAAAAACTAGGACATTAATGTCCACTTTTTTTACACTATTCAAATACTCAGAAATATTATCTACAAAACAATTTAAACATTTATTGCTCTATGTTGCATATTTCGAGAGTTATTTTTGTTTGAACTATGACCCTTACGTAACCAAAAAATTATTATTTCGAAAATGGACATAATTACAAGCATTTTGAACATATTTTAAATTAGGTTGATAATATTATCTGAATACTAATTTCATCAAATGGTAAAATGCAGTTTTTAGGAATTTTGTTTATTTTATTTTCGAAAATAAGCATTTAGTACTTGTAAGGGTCATATTCAAACAACAATAGCTCTCAAAATATGCAACATAGAGCAATAAATTTTTAAATCGTTCTGTAGATAATATCTCTGTGTATTTGAATAATGCAAAAAAAGTGAACATTAATGTCCTAGTTTTTGAGAAATGTAATAAAAAGTCAAAAAATTGCACAAATTTCGTATAAAATTTTATTTCAGTAATTTTTTATGACGTATTTAAACCAAAAATTTAAACATTTTATTTTTTTAATTGATAGGTGATATTATTAGCTTTTGAACAGTATTTTTGTTATAACTGTAGGACTTCTAAATCCGGAGAAATTAATATTTTTCTGCAGGGTCATCTAAAATAAAAAGTCAAATTTAAAATGGCGGCCATTCCAACAGGTGTGGGGATAGACCCCAACATGTGGATGTTTTTATCGATAAAATTAGCTGTATTACACGCCTTTAAATTATCGCTAGTTCAAGACCAAAGGCACTGTATAACTCCCGCGCGTAGTATTAAGCAGGCCATACACGCTTGGTTATGCATGACAGTTTTGACCTTACAGGCATAACCATCACGCACAACCTAGCGTGTATGGCCGTTTAAGCTTGACTACTCGATTCGAACAGCAAAGCTGTCTTTAAATTAAAATTCGTCCAAAGTGGTTTAGCCATGAAAACGTAACAAGCAGACAGACATACTCATTTTCGCATTTTTAGATATACTTAAGATAAATAGCTACTTACAATATCGATCCGTTTTCTAATTCTTTCAGCGTTTAACTTTTCTAATGCATCTCTAATGGTATTGTTATCGATTTCCCGTTCTTTTGACTTTTCCTCCATTTTCCTGAGTGTTTTGAGTTTATGCCCCTCTATAAAGTTTGTTTTGTTCGTCAATTGTTGGGCCCTTTTCTTGTTTATTTCTGAAATATCGAAAATAGTTTAGTTTGTAGTTTGGAACGTGCTAACAAGCGCGCTTTAGTAGTTTCTGACTATTTCAATATCGATGTGAAATGAAAGTTCTGTAGTTAGCAATAGTTTATTTTACCGTTATTTAAAGGTACAGACAATGCAACTAAAATAATTATTTTAACGATACTTTAACGTTATTTTTGTATCAAGGCATGTGCAATAGATATGCCGTTTATTGAATTGTTACAATGGTGAACTTAATGTTGATCGATTATCTCCTTAAATGGTATACAAGTCAATTAGTAATTACTTAGTACATACTACACCATGTTTGACTTCCATTAAAAACCGGCCTAGTGCGAGTTGGACTCGCGCACGAAGGGTTCCGTACCAAAAAACGGCAAACAAATGACGTTTGTGGTATAGGAACCCCCCTTAAATATTTATTTTATTCTGTTTTTAGTATTTGTTGTTATAGCGGCAACAGAAATACATCATCTGTAAAAAAATTCAATTGTGTAGCTATTACGGTTCATGAGATACAGCCTGGTGACAGACAGACAGACAGATGGACAGCGGAGTATTAGTAATAGGGTCCCGTTTTTACCCTTTGGGTACGGAACGCTAAAAAACAAGGACGCCATCTATACGCATTGTCCATTACTACAGGCGGGGTTCGAAAGTTTCGAAACCGAACCTCCAGAAAGCTGGGTCAAGCCTTTGACCAAAAGACCATCTCCTTTTTTACAACACGTGATGAATTTAACACTTATTTAGGTAGACCCTATTGTTGTATTACATCAAAAGATGTAGGGAAATTCACACGGTCTTATATTACCTTCATAGTGATCCTTTTCCATCTTCTCTCTCATTTTCTCCAGCCTCCTTCTTTCTCTCTCCCTCTCCTCTTTCAGCGCCTCTCTTCTCTTCTTATTAGCACTTGCTATTTGCTCGTCATACGCCTTCCGCCTATCCAGCATCTCTAAGCGACGTCTTTCCGCTTCTAATCTTTCATGTTCTTCCTTAAAAAAAACATGATTTTATAATACACTAGCGCTCTCCCACGCCACGGCTTCACCCGCATGGTTCCCGTTCCCGTAGGAATATCGGGATAAAAAGTATTCTATGTTTTAATCTAGGCTATCTACTATCTGTGTCAAATTTCATCCAAATCCGTTCAGTAGTTTTTGCGTGATTGAGGAACAGACATCCAAACATCTAAACATTAAACCCACGAACTTTCACATTTATAATATTAGTAGGATTCTGTAAAAAAAATAAGATCTAAGCATACAGGTACAGTATCTTAGATCGATAACAAAGTTTATGCGGTGCATTTCACTCCAAATAAAGGCCATAATTAGGTAAATTTTTTTTACCGTCTCCGTGGTCTAGTGGTTCACCCACCCGTGTAAGACGCAAGGGTCCCGGGTTTCGATTCCCAGGGGGGTACAATTTGTACTCGGTTTGGTTGGTGGTAGGGCTTATCAAGTCCACCTGGCGTGGCCTGGCTAGCTACCACCATCTTACAAGTCTGACGCCATAACAACAATTTAATTGTTGTGTTCCAGTAGTTAGAGTTAAGATAGCAAGTTCCTCATTGATGGGGATTCCGAGTGTAGTGGCCTTTATCGTCACTTAAAACATCAGGTAAGGTGACGGCCATACATCCAGTTGTGCTTAAAAAAAATATAAGACATTGTTGCAGTTGCCAAATAAATTAATTTTCGTAATAACTCATTTAATCTATGATATAGTAAAAATTCTAATGAACTGAAACTGATAAATCGCGTGTTAAAATTATTTTTCCAAGAAAATTCATCAATAATAGACATAATTAAGAAAATATTAAAATTATACAAAAAAATTAACATTCTAACAGTTCAGTCTAATGCCCCATTTCATTTCAATGGTATTCGTGAACAATAAGAACAATAGGGTAATTGTGTGCTTGATAATTATTATGCAAATGAGCAACAACAATGGACCTAGGATGGTGCCTAGTGGCACATTTCATAATGTTCTCATTTATTAATCGGAGAACTTGTATTTATTATGTTTTAATCTAGCATGTCATAATTAATACCTACTGAAACTTTACATTTAGCGTTAATATTATGTTAGGGGAACTATGTTTGAAAGGTAGGTAGCAGAATAGGACTTTTTACTACTAGGATTAATTAGTAACGTTCTTGATACAAATATTCAGAAAAGCCATAAAGTTGGATTGTATTATTTAAACGAAAAATAATTTTGTGTATTTTTAGTACAACAACAAAAACGTCTTAGAGCGAGAACAACAACAACAACAATAACACGCAATAACATAATAGGTAAATATCTGTTTTTGGAAATTGTTGAACCAGTACTTTACTATTAGACGTGATTAGACTTTCTTTCTAATGCATTTTGTAAGGTGTAGGCAGGTGATATTACCTGTCAATAGTTTTTACTTACTTTTCTCTTGACATCGTTCAGCAGTATTTGGTGCCACATGTTCTCTATATCCTCCTTCTCCTGCTCTATGCGTTGTTTTTCAATCATCTGGAGCTTCTGCAATTCTCTCAGGTGTAGTTCATCATCTCTGGTTCCAAGTATACCTCGAGCTCTGATGAATGAAAATAAATAAACATTACTGTTTGAATTTAAAGCTGTAAGTAGTATTTTGCCACTCTGAACTCTGGAACCAAATCCAGAAATTCGGATGTGGTTTTGAATAAAAAAAATGTTAGCATAAAAAACAACGAAATTACTCTCAAAATCTAATTTCATTATGTTTTTTTTGTCTCTTTCACTGAATTACTTAAATTTGGTTTGTTTTATCGACAATAATTTTAACATAATGGACATCTTACATTTTCTCTCTTTCTAACGCTCTCAAACATTCATCAATCTTCTCTTTTTCCATTTCTTCATAATAGTTCTTTATTCTCTCCTGTTTCTCTTTACAATACCCGCATTCTTCTAAAGCTTGTTTAGTTACAAGTTCTTGTATAAACTTCTCTTCTTCATCTTCCAGAAGAATCTTTAACTTCTCTTGTCGCTGTCATAGTCTCATTTCTTCTTCTTTAAATTTTGCCTTCACTTTTTCTTCTGTTCTGTTTATGATCAATCTAAAACATTTTCGCTTATTTGATTTTTTATCTACTTAATGCCAACTAGCTTCTTACTATTGCAAAGATTATTTCTATGTTTTCAAAAGGAATTGCAAAGCAAAAAAATCCGTTATTCCACTACGGAGGTAAGAACAATCTAAATAAATACTTAAGTTAATCACAAAATCATGTTACTTTTTAGGGTTCCGTACCAAAATGTTAATAAAAAGGCACCCTTTTGTTGTGACTCAGTCTGTCTGTCCGACATTTGCCCAAATATTTTGCAAATAAGAAATAAATAAAAAAAATAATATCTTTTTTATAACAGGGCCTGAAAAGGGGTCTTAAAAATTTGGAGTGGGGCTACTAGGGCATGTGGGGTATCATATGAAAGAGCGCAGTTTGCACGTTTTCAATCATTTTTTTTTCTAGACTGCATAGTTTTCGACTTATGATGAAAATGGTAAAAAAAAAATACCGTTCCCTCCCCCTTATCTCCGAAGTTTGCATAGAGAAAAATCGGAAATAATTCTATGTGATAGCAGTTTATATAAAAATTACAGGAAAAATAAAACGATGTCTCAATATAGCACACTTCTTTAGAAATTATCAAATTTCTAAAAAGTTAACATTAGTTCCACTATCGGTCAAGAGATGGCGCTGACCTAAAACTGCAATACTAATTTTATTATTCTATTCTGCAGTGTGGTTTAATGGTGTAATTATGATGGTACGGAACCCTCGGTGCGCGAGTCCGACTCGCTCTTGACCGGTTTTATTTTGTACAAAATAGTTGTCTCTGAAATAGAAACGAGATTTTGTAGTGCAAGAAAAGAATATAGGAAGTAAACTATACTTTTGTAAATGTGTGTTGTCATATTCAACTACGTCCACAAATTTTTTCATTTCTTCCACGTCAACAGCTGGCTCCATTTCTAATCTTTTCCTCTCCTGGAAACATGGATTATGTTTTTTTTATTAACTGGAGAAGTCCTTTATTTAAGATACGAGTATATAAGTCCTTTATTTAAGATACGACTATCCAAGGTGTATAGAGCGAGGCAACGTGTAAAAATAAAGAAAAGGAGAAAAAACACAAAAAAATAACTGGTAATATTGTTTGTATAGTTTTATTAGCGATCAACCGCGATTTCGTCTGCGTGGATAGTTATTTTTGATCCCTCAGAAACAGCACATCATTTTGCATGTAGGTACTGTAGGGTGTAGCCCTACACACTTTAGATGATAGGAATGATAGCTGTGGGTCTACCGCCCAATTGTCGTCGACTTCGACGTCGGCTTGATTTGACAGATGGTTGTAATACATTGCTATTTTTCTTTGGTAAGTTTTAATTTGTACTAAAAAGAAGTAGCAATGTATTTCATATATCTGTCAAATGAAGCCGACGGCGAAGTCGATGACACTTGGGCGGTAGGGCCCCTGATCGATATATGATAACGGGATGCTGTTCTGATATTTATATGATAAAAGGGTGCTAAAAGGAAATGATAAAGAGCAGTTCAAAATGATACAACCGTGTCGAGTGCTAACCGTGATAGAACTGATATATTTTAAAACGCCTGTAAATAAAGAGCAAGTTCGCAAATTACAAATGTCGCAACAATTAGGTATTCCTTACATCGATGTGCGGTTCATTCACCGTACAGGCACAGAATACATAATAGTACAAGTACAGAAGATCCACTCCGCAAAGTCATTTAAATAAATAGCGACTCTATCCCATACACAATAAAGTGAAATTCAGGTCGCACACCGCTCCCACCCTACAGCTATATTCACCTAGAAGTTGCCTCTCTTTCTATCGCGTAGCTCTTATCTCTTCTAACGACTTTAGGGTTTGTTCTTTTAAATAATAATTGAATAATAGGTACTTAATGTACTTAAATACATTTCAAAAAAACCTAGGCTAGGTACAATCGACGCCACATCAGACTATACATGCTGACTTTGAGGAAATTTGCTTTCTTACGAAATAACATTGTCATTAATAATTAACTTTATTTCGAAAGAAGGTAAGTAAGTACCTACCTAATCCATAAATTATTATTTCAATAAATACCTAGTTGGGTGAAGATTGTTTAGCAAATAAGGCAAGTAAGTACCTAAGAATAAACGGATACTAAATAATATCTAGGTAATAGACAAGCACTTTTTACGTTTCGATGTCATTTGGAACTTCTGGAAGTGTGAAAAACGTGAGGTTCGGATATATTAGTATTAAGATGAACGCGGCTAGTGAGTGTATATCGAAATCGAATTGCTAACAGCCAGCCAACGGCAGCAGCCCTTTGAAATGAGTCCGTCCGGACGGACCCGCTGCCTACTTATAGCTTCGTACCTAAAGCGCGGAGTGCGCTTAGCCTGGTACAGGTACCCTATGTCAATCGATTTCAATCGAGAATTGTTAGCATCAGAGTTACGTAATTCGGGGTCTGATAACACTGGACTGACCCTTGATTACGTAAGTCTGTTGCTAATAATTCTCGATTGAAAGCGCAGTTGTATTGCTGCTTAAGTTAAGATAGTTGTCATATTGGTTCTTACTAAAGCAGCGATGTAACTGCGACTTCTGTCAGTGTTGATTGCAACAAAGTTACGTAATTACCCCCTGGACATCGCGCGGTCGTAGCACAGCGCGCACCACGAAGTTACGTAGCGCGCTACGAGCTACGAAAGCTACGTAGCACGTTTCGTCCGCGCGGGGCGATGACTACAAACCGACTGCGCAGGTGCTACGAGATTATAATGTTTGTTTGTAATGCAAGGAAAAGGTGGGCCTTTGGAGATTACCTGATACTCTTATTACCTGATTGAGTGATATCTTGTTAATTTTTTACACGTCTTACGATACGTAATGTATTTTGATTTGGGTATACTTCCAGTACTTATTGACCGAGCGAGCACGAAGTGCGAGCGAAGCGTCTCTGCTTCAGCTTGGGCAAAAATTCTTTCGTATGTCCGGCTATCTGTTCCAGCCTAGAGGTCGCATTTTTTAATCGATTCTTGTGTAATTGTGTGAGCAGGTTCAAAAGTTATATAGATTTTTTTTTGTCGAGCCAGTTTTTTGTAATTTTACAAAATGGCATAGATATGTTAAAAAAACAGACTTCAGTCCGGTTTTTCAGCGCTGTATGTTCTCCTCTACAGGTCGCATTTCTCAACCAACTCACGTGAAATTTTGTGAGCAGGTTTAAAAATAATATAGATTTTTTTGTCACTCCAGTTTTTTGAAATTTTTCAAAATGACGGAGAATTGTTAAAAATACATATTTCAGTCCGGTTTTCCAATTCTGTCTGTTTTTCTCTACAGGTCGCATTTCTCAACCGATTCTCGTGAAATTTTGTAAACAGGTTTGAAAATTGTATATTTTTTTTGTCAAGCCAGTTATTCTATTGTTTTTTAAATGGCGGAGATAGTGTAAAAAAAAACATTTTTCAGACCGGAATTCCGGCGCTGTCTGTTCTCCTCTACAGGTCGCATTTCTCAACCGATCCCGGTGAAATTTTGTGAGCAGGTTTGATAAATATATAAAATATTTTTGTCGAGACAGTTTTTCGAAATTTATTAAAATGACGGAGATATGTAAAAAAAAACATATTTCAGTCCAGCTTTCCGGCTGTTTGATCTCCTCTACAGGTCGCATTTCTCAACCGATTCTGGTGAAATTTTGTGAGTAGGTTCGATAATTATATATAACTGTTTAGTCAAGCCAATTTTTCCAAATTTATAAAAAAAAATATTCACCCATTTTGAAAAATGATCAAAATTAGAAGCACCATCTAGCTGCGAATACTCACGTACCTACTGTGTGCTTTGAAAACTTCATGGCGACATTTTATTTTATTTTATCGCGAGGTCTACAGCTCACGGAGTCACTAGTATGTAGAGTAGAAAAGTAATAAGTCACGTTTGAAAACATCTTTAAATGTGATGTAGAGGTAATCTAATTTACCTTACTCTATCCAATGCCACAATATAGATATTAGAGTTTTTAAACAAAACTAGTATTTATACTCTGAATGAATACCTACTACTAAAAAACTTTTACACGTTATTGAGAATAACATTTATTTTGTTCTATCATAAACTTTATAACACAAGCTATAGCTTTAATAAGATTTCAATAGAATTGAAAGTTATTTTTATTGGATTGAAAGTACTTCAATATCGAATTTATCGTTTTGAGACGTGCTTTAAAAGTAAATGTTTATTGGTCTAGACTTTTTGGGTTGAAAAACTAAGAGAATCGAATACTTAAATACATAAAGCACAACATGATTTAAAGACAAAAGGCAGGATTATTGTTACGTGCTATTTTTATTTTTAAAACAATTATAACGACGGTGAAGTCCTAATATCTCCTAACTGACACTTTTTCGAGAGATTAACTTCCTTAACGTTTTGAATTCAAAGGCATCATTCGCACGTTTTAGTAAAATCTCCTAATTTTAGTGAATTTAACAGTTAGGAGGTATTGGCACTTCGCCGTCGATAAGGTGGTACCATCATTTGGTACCACCTTATATAAATGTAGTTATACAGACAAAACTGGGTGAAGAAGAAAGGGGCCATCCATAAATTACGTCACACGTTAAGGGGGAGGGAGGGGGTCGACGAAATGTGACAATGTGTGACAAGGGGGTGGAAGGGGTTCTTAATTTCGTGATGTCACATTTCAACATCATTTAAATTGAAATAAAACAAATTTCTGAACTGCTTTTTAATTCAATAATTATTTCTAGATACAAAATTGTAAAATATGTGACGTCACACTAGGGAGGGGAGGTCTCATAAATGTGACCAGCTGTGACAAGGACGGGGTAGGGAGTCAAAAACCATGAAATTCGTGTGACGTAATTTACGGACGGCCCCAAAGAAGAATGAAGGAAAGTTTAACACATAAAATCATTTTACGATCGCGACCATTTTCAACTTACAGTTTCATCTAGTGGAATTTTATATTCATTAAGTAGTGAAACAAGATGCCAACCGTTCAGTTACAAAAGCGAAAGTGAATTATGTTGAATAAATTATTTTCCAATGTTCAATACTATTTAAAATAAAATAATAGACTAGATCTAGAATAAACCACAGCATTATAAAGGATTACCAAAGCTTTTAAAGCTGAATTATTATTAATACCCTCAAACGATATTCATTCACAAACCTAAAGTTTCCATTCACAAGTAACGGTATCGATCTTCTTAAGCTATTTAATATTTCAAAAGCAAACCACTTACATTTGCTTTAACCTTCTTATTGAGCCAATTAAATAAGATTTAACCACAGCTTAAAGTGTATTGTGTTCTCAAACTTAGTGGCAATTCAGTCATTATTAATAATGTTATTTTATATTTGAGTTGAGTTCTCTAATAACTTTTACCTTACAGAAACAATACAAAGACATTCACCAATTAAAAGATGTCAAAAAAACATGAATTTGAGAAAATAAGTTTTAAGTTTTTAATTTACAAAAGGATTGATGTTTATCCTAACTAGTAATATAAATGCGAAAGTCCATTTGTTTGTTTGTTGTACGCCGAACTGATCATCAGGAAATATTGCATACACGCAAGGACAAAGGATACATTTCATCCCGAAAAAAAAATTTTTGATAAATATTAAAAACACGACTGCCCTGCCAAAAACGGACAAGTGTCATTGCAGTCGGAGGACCGTTTTATGGAACAATTTTTAATCAAAGAGGTCCCCCGACTGCAATGACACTTGTTATTTAACTTTTTAGTTCGTTTTTGGCAGGGCAGTCGTGTTTTTAATATTTTTCAAATTTATTTATTTTTATTTCACACATTTTAGTTACAAATTACATAGTTTTGAAATGTGCTCTTTAAGGCCTTTCATTTGATGCCCATATTATAATATTTGAAGAAAATATATTTTTTTCACATTTCAAAATGGCGTTGTGCAGTCGCCATATTGTCTTTTTTCAAAAAAATATAACCATTGTCACTCGAAATGATGTAAGGATTCTAACGATACCCCATACATCCAAATCTGTTGAGCCAATTGGAAGTTATGGTGGAATAAAGAAACTCACATACCCACAAACATACATGAACCCTGAACACATATACACTCCTTTTAAGGCAGTCGTGTAAAAAAGGAGGATGTGCCTGAGGAACAGAGAAATAACTGTCTACGCAGACGAAGCCGCGGGCGGCCGCTAGTATGATTATAAACTTGTAAACGTCGGATAATTCGCGGTAAAGTTATAAATAAGCAATTAAACATAAAACAAATACGTACCCGCCAAAATTGAAATGGATGTCCAAAATAAATTGAGCTTTGTTTGACTTTCAATTTTGTTAATCCGACCATTTTGAACACTGGATTTCGGTTTCCGCGATCTCTTATTTGAGTTAGCAGTGTATTTTATGTATACGTCAAAGTATCGATCTAACTTGTTGCTTAGGCTACGGCCACATAATATTGTCTGTACGGTCAGCAAAGAAAGTTGTTTAACACTTTAGTAATTTGTCATAGTAACTTTTTTGACTAATGTTTCAAACCGTGAGACAACTGTTAAAAAAGTTGCTATGATAAAGTAGCAAAGGGGTAAGCGACTTTCATTGCTGACTTTACCTACGTGTGTTCTCGACAGAAGCACCACCCACCACCGTCATCACCGTGTTTGAAAACACTTCCGTAGTATTTTATTTTGTTACGGTATAATAAAGGAACTGCGGGTCTGGGGGGCTACCCAAATGGCCACTTTTCTATTCGTTCGGTAACTTAAAAATTAAAAATAAGCCATTAAATCTAAAATTACGTGTCGTAGGCTTGTCATTTCCATACGATACAACAATTTCTGTGCTTTACGTAAACTTACGACGTGTGACTTGATCGTCTAATTGCTTATTTTTAAGCTTTAAGTTAGCGTCGAATAGAAAAGTGGCCATTTGAGTAGGGAGGCAGGTAAGCTTTGATTTGACGATTTGGTGTGACACATTGCTACTTATTGTTGACTCTAATAAGTATATTCCAAAGAAAAGTAGCAAAGGGATTTCCATAAATTACGTCACACGTTAAGGGGGAGGGAGGGGGCGACGAAGTGTAACATTGTGTGACAAGGGGGTGGGAGGGGTCCTAAATTTCGTCACGTCACATTTCAAAATCATTTAAATTGAAATAAAATAAATTTCGGAAGGGCTGTTTTAATTCAATAATTATTTCTAGATGTAAAATTGTAAAATATGTGACGTCACACTAGGGAGAGGGGGTCACACAAATGTGACCAGCTGTGACAAGGACGAGGGAGGGGGTCAAAAATCATGAAATTCATGTGACGTAACTTATGGATGGCCCCCAATCACATCTACCTGTCAAATCAAAGCTATTACGACAGCAATGTAAGTAAACGAACCAGGGGCTGTACCGGCTAACTTACATGGCTATCGTTATCGCTTTCATTTGACAGCTGGATGTGATACATTGCTACTTCTTTTTGACACAAATAAAAACTTACCAAAGAAAAGTAGCAATGTATCACATCCATCTATCGAATGAAATTGATTACGATAGCCATATAAGTTAGCGGGTAGGGCCCCTGAGTAACGGATCCGGTAAACGCTCAAACTGTTTGTCAAACATTAGACAGTGTTCCTTGACCTTAAGGGAATTTTCCTCTATATTTAGTAGATTTTTTCCCAGATATACTTTTATCCATGCAATCTGGATTTAATTTTCCATATTTGCGGTAAATCTTTAAGAAGTGAAACAATTGCAGCAAAAACTCCTTATCACGAATTCTGGCCATCATTTCTTTTCTGTTTATCCTCGCAGTTGGGTAAAAATTTAGGGCAAAATACCCTAAGGTCGAACACTACAAATATTTGACAAACGTGTTTGAACGTTTACGGGGTCCTTTAGGCAATATAGCAATAAAGCCCCCGCTAGGGAACTGGTACTATATTTCACCTGAGAATGACTATACGTGAAGTATGTATATGTGCGTGCATGAAAAACAGCGATTTGTTCAAAGCAGCTTTTCTGTCTACTTTATATTTTCTGCTATGGAGGTTATAAGTACGGGTCCTAATGTGGCACCCTGTGGCATTCCTTTGTTTGTTTGTTCGGAGTAAAGCTTTCAAAGCATACTGTGTTTGAGAATATTATTGGTTTGTATTTCATGCTAATGGCTTGTTGTGTTGCGTTGACGCTGGGGTTTCGAATTGTGTCTCAATCACTAAATTACGCACAAACCAAAGTACAAGTAAGCGTATGTATGTATGACTGAAATCATAATTGTTTGAATAAACAAATATTCCATTTTTATCTCGGGATTATGGGAGAATTTTATGAACTAACAATTTTAGGAGCTCGGTAGGTAGTGGCATAAGAATAAACTGTAATTTGAATTATTTGAAAGTATTCACTGCATGTCGTGCTCGTGGTTCTGTAACATTTTATCGCCTGCCTTTTGAGTTTTATTTGTAAAAGAGATCTTGATAAGAATGTCCATAAAATGTCCAGACGGGCACAACGTTACGTGGCCACGTCAGTTCAACCACCCTTATGAGTGCACGGATGGATTTACGGGCCAGTTAGTGGTTAATTTAGTTAATAGCTAAGGTTGGAGTTAGGTCTGATCTGGATAGGGTATCGATTTCGTTTGTTTTGTTTTGTGAAAACTAATGCCGGGTCCATAGCGCATGTTTTGCCCTACACAATCAACATAACATCTCAACATTTAACAAAATCTTCATAGGTTCTTTTTTGTTGAATGTTGAGATGTTTTTGTCGATTGTGTAGAGCAAAACACGCGCCATGGACCCGGAATTAATTTCAATGTTTATTTAATGCTAAAAGGGAAGTGTTTCTAAAAATCTGAATTTAATTGTAGTTTTACATAACACTAACACTAGGGACAAATAATGCCACGACCTGTGGGTCTGTTGCTCAAGTGTCGTCGACCTCGCCGTCGGTTTCATTTGACAGATGGTTGTAATACATTGCTACGTTTCTTTGGTAAGTTTTTATTGGTACCAAAAAGAAGTAGCAATGTTTCTCATCCATCTGTCAAATGAAGCCGACGACGGCGAAGTCGACGACACTTGGGCAATAGACCCACAGGTACTTTTATTTTTCTCTTTATAACTTAAAAGGTTTATTTCATTTTATTAACTTATTAAGGTAAATGTATAATTTGAAGAAAGTATTTGGCTGTGTTCTTTTGCCTTCCTTTTTTAATAAATCAATTATTAAAAGAGATATTAATCTTCAAAAACCTAAAAAAATGCCATTGTTTAGACATCCAGCAATCGACGAGGTTTTTTTTATGCACAACGAAGTAGTGCTTGGTCTTCACCTCACCTCATGTTAAGTGACGATAAGGCCGAAGGTGGAAGCGCACTACACCCGGCATCCTCATCACTGAGGAACTGGCTATCTTACCTCTAACTGCCGGAACACAACAATTTTTAAATTGTTGTTATGCCGTCAGACTTAGGTAAGATGGTGGTAGCTAGCCAGGCGGACTTGAAATAAGCCCTACCACCAACCAAACCGAGTATAAATTTTACTCCCCGGGAATCGAACCCGTGACCCTGGCGTCTTTCACGAGTAGGCGAACCACTATACCATAGAGGTGGTTAAAATCAAAAGTTTATATAAAGAAAACAAAACTTAAGAACACAGCCAAAGCATATCTTTATTTTTTTGATGAATAAAGTATTTAAATCGGTTTACTTTTGGAGGAGGAAACAGGGAACTATGAAACGTTAATTTTGTGTACTTTCTATAGGATTTTTAAAATCTTTCGACTGAGATGTTACCTCTTAATAAAAATAGTATTTCAATAATAGTAAACTGTTCTATAATGTTATGACGTGTTGGTACATCGTTAGGCTAGTACGTTCTTTGTATATTTAACAATCTAGTTTGTTTGCAAACGTTTGTTTAACGATATCGATAAGCCTCGTGTAAACATCCTTACCTGTCCCTGTCTGGCCTTAATCTTGGCCGCTTTGATTACACTAATAGGTATGATGCAATTTAATTAAGTAGTTCGACATGGCAGGGTGTCGGTTATATGCAAACTTGGGGCTAACAGCTCCGGTATTCTGACAGAATCTTATACTGTTAACGTTCCGTTACAATAAGCCATCCATCAAAGGAGACAGGGGTGATGGAAGAAAAGATAGGTTGGTTTATTTTATGGACAGTCCATTTCAAATATTATGTAGGTAGTTTTTTTTAGCTCTACGATGTGATAATATCACTGTGTTTATTTGTCTTCGAAGTTTTATTCTGGAGCACTGTAATAGATCCAATTTATTTTGCTTCAGTTTGATTTATGTGCTTGAATTTGTGGTTCGAATTAACTTGTCTGGCTTGATAAAGAATGATACTAGTAAATATACATAGAATAATATAAGTAGGTAGTAGGTTCACATAAAGTGCTCGAATTCGGTTGAAAAATATAAATATATTGTGCAAGAAGTAGATTATTTAAGAAAATATAAGGTGGAACCAAATGATGTGATAATACTAGAACAGGTGATTGTGTTGCTAAAACTAAACAACTTTCTGTACAGAAGTCGAAAAAAAAACATACTTCCAGACAAAATGTACCGTCAATATATGTAAATGTATGTAAAGTCAGCCGACCGACTTACTATGGAAAAACAACTTTTTTCGACCTGTGTATGTTCCTTGGAGAAGGTTGTTCAGTTTTAGGAATACCTGTTTCAGTATCATCACATTAGGTATTTGGTATCACCTTACTTATATACCTAGTCTGGCCATAAGTTCTGTTACTTAGGTAAAATTTCAAATTTAGAATGCAAGCCGAAAAAAATATTGTGGGCATTCGAAATTTGAAAATTTTAAGAAAATAAAAACATATAGTTTCTGGATTTTTCTTCATTTTCTAAAATGGAGAGGACGCTCAAACAAGACAAAGTCGTAGTAATTTCATTGCATCGTTGCGGTCTAGCGCCAACTGAGATTTTCAAACTGCTGAAAAGTTTGAAAATTCCATTGCGATTTATTTATCGTACTATCAAACGATTCAGAGAAGATTCAAGATTAGAAGATAAATCATAGGAGCGGTCAACCTCATTTTGTTCGGACTCCAGCGGTCATCAAAGCAGTGAAAGCGCAAATCTAACGAAATCCTGTCCGTAAGCAAAAAATTTTGGCTCTTCAGATGGGACTAAGTAAAATCACTGTTAAAAGGGTGTTGAATGAAGACCTAGGACTGCAAGCTTACAGAAAAAAACAGCACATCTTCTTAACGCATGGCTGAAGAAAATCATATTCGAAAGATGCCGGGTTTTGTTAATGTGGTACGCGGGAAAAAAAAATTCGTGTAATTTATTTTTTGGGCGAAAAAAATTTTAATGATTTGGAGAGTTTCAACAAACTAAATGATAAAGTGTATACACACTCTAGTAAAGAAGCAAGCACACGTGTGCCATGTGTTCAGCGTGGTCATCACCCTTCAGAATTCATGGTTTGGTTTGGGGTCTCCTATTTGGGTCCAACGGAGCTGTTTTTTCGTGAAAAAGGAGTGAAAACCAGTGCCCTCATATACCAAAACACAATCCTAACAAACATTGTGGAACCTCTTTCACAAACAAGGTTCGAAAACGGACACTGGGTTTTCCAGCAAGATTCTGCGCTCGCTCATAAGGCGAAAAGTACCCAAAACTGGCTCACGACCCGTGAAATCGACTTTATCAGGCATGAGGATTGGTCTTCCTCCAGTCCAGACTTGAATCCCTTGGATTACAAAATATGGCAGTACTTAGAGGAGAAGATCTGCGCTAAACCCCATCGCAACTGGGCGTCACTTAAAACATCCCTGATTAAAGCAGTCGCCGCTATTGACATGAAATTCGTGCGTGTTTCGATTGATGACTGGCCTCGCAGATTGAAGGCTTGTATTCAAGCAAGAGGACATTTCGAATAATTTTAATGTGGTTTAAATCTGTATTTTATACCCTTTCATTTGATACATATATGGTTGTAGTGCGTAACTCACTGTGTCACTTATTTAACTTTCCATATGTAACAAAATTTATGGCCAGACTAGGTATAAAAGTTAATTTACCATACTAATTTAGCCTGGAATCAAATTTGAGACGTAAACCCAACCCACCGTAAACCACTCGACCATACCAGTCGCAAAATTTAACTACCGAGTTTCAATCCTTGTGATATTATCTGATTGGTCAAAAAACTTGGTAATTAGACTTTGTGCGCAAAATGTCACTACGGAGTTTTTTGTCCAATCTATCTCTGAGTTCTTTGGTGTCTTTGAGGTTATTAATAAAATTATATTAACCTTTAATTTCGGTCAGAACAGTCACTCAACTTATCTAAATAATACCAATCACAGCACAACCCGAATACGCACGAAAATTCACTTCTGACCAAAGTCCATTAAACCAAAGAATTAATAACGCAATAATAACCATAACGGCAATCTTCGTAAGGAGACCATCAACCCCACGCCGGCCATTAAAGCTGATGGCCACGCAGGACGCAATAATGTTAAGTAGCCGTCCGTTATTGTGCCCTAACATTTATGGTGATATCGCGTTCGAAAGACCAAGAAAGAAGGCTTATATTTGACAGAAAGCGTATTTATTGATCAGTAATTTTTAACCGTTTCTGTAATCTTGTGGTGCGCCCAGGGGTCGCGGTTTCGATTCACAGGAGGGGTACATTTTTGTACTCGATAACTCAGTTGTTTCGAGCCTGCTTGTACGGTAATGGTATCATTACTGTGCAGATACCAGTTTCGTAAGACCCTTCTTACACGGCGCTACTGAAAACTGACGTGACTAGTTAGTAATTATACCCAACAAGCAAAAACATCATATAAGTTCTGACTTGTACGACTTTGAGTCGGATAGCAGTCTTACAATAGTAATGACTAATGAGATGACTGCTAGGTCATATAGACGTCTTAAATCTAACTTTTTAGTCGTGTGACTAATATGTCGTAATAAACTGGTCATAGTAACGTCGGCACGACTTAAACTATACGACGTTATATTAAAGTTTTAGTCAAAACGTCTGTATGACTTGTAGTCGCATTGGAGTCAAGTTTCGACTTTTAAACGACGTTTAACAAAATGGCGGCTTAACTTAGTCTTCAAATAACCTTAAAATGACTTTTTGTCTTTAAAACGTCATATAGAGATTAGTGTGCGACAAAATTAACATGGCTGGCATTTAAATAAAAAAAACAAAATTTTATTATAATAAAAAAAAAATGTTTCAAACGCAAAACTACGAAGGGGCATGAAAATATGAATTGTATTTACATAGGTATATTATCATAAAACTTTAATTCCCAGACGAACTAAACGGTATAAGAGACAGACACAGTTAGCAAGATATGAAAGTTATGTAATACTCACCTTCTATTTCCTTGTAATAGATTTATTTTGCACTCAGATCTCGAAACATAACCACAAACACGAGTCACTGACAAACATTAAAAATCAGACGTACAAGTGTTGTTACTTCACTCATATACAACGTTTTCGTCATTAAAAAACATCTGTGTGACCACAATATAACGAAAGAGTCGTTGTAAAGTTTTGATGCGACTACTGTACGCTGAAAGTGGTAATCTTGTGACTTTTGTATCACCATTAAACGACAATGTATGTCGTATAAATGGGGCCCTTTTCGCGTTGAGCAAACGTTATTATAACGTAAGTGTGACCTATCTTTTGCGACCATTGGTAATAAGATAACGTTTGTACGACCATTGTACGACGTAAAATTGTTAGTTGGGTAGTTACAAACTAAGTAGTTAGTGACAAAGATTCGTACACGGCACTACCAAATTTAGTTGAAACCTACACGAAAAGCGGTGTGTCTGTTGTTTCGGAATAATATTGAAATGGCTAGCGATTCGAGCGATGAAGAGTTATTACTTCTGGAAGTACTTCATCAAACGACGATTCACTTTTTTCCCATTTCGAATTCTCGGTCACATGATCACATCTCTGTTATTGTGTAATTATACAAACACGGAGACTTTTCCATTTCTTGGACGTTTTGTATATTTACATTGGTCATTCATTTTTCACTGAACCGCAGCAGAGTTTCCAGTTTCCATTAGTAATCAGTCGCGCGACCATGACCGGTCGCTAGTGATTAGTTACTAACGCGTTACTGACGCGTTACAAACCAGTTTGTGATTGGTAGCGTCGTGTATGTACGAGCCGCCATTGAAATACTAGTGCTGTTATATTTTAGAAACTCAATGGTGATTAGAGTTTTAAATTGAGTAGCGCCATGTAAGAAGGGCCTAAGTCTGACGCCATAACAACAATCAGTTAGAGTCCGAGTAATTTTTAGGATCTTTGTAAAAATCCTAGTATGTTTAGGAAAATCGTGAACTTGAATGCTGATTGGATAATCTAAGAGACGGTTTATAACAACTTCAGTCTGATTGGTCAGAACATATTGCTGTTGGGTTTTGGGGTTATTTCGTAATTTTGCTGAATTTAATTCTTCAATTGAAGTTTTAAGAGCATTAATTACTTAACTCGAAAGTCCATTTAGGTTTTGCACAACAATATTGACAAAAGCTAGGTAAAGGTAAGTAAAGGCTGGTTTACATTATCTTAGTATTTAGTAGAGTGCTTAGTAGCGTGCGAGTAGATTCGAATGCGAGTGCTTTAGTAGTTTTGGTGCCTTTCCAGTGACCGTTTACACGCTTCCAGTAGAGTGACATTTTCGCCATACCTAATACCTATTATTTAATTCAATTACACGTCACGCGTTCACCGGCAAATGCACTCTACTAAAGACGCTACTAAAATGTCGATTTACATGCTTCCAGTGCGAGTGCGAGTAAAATATCGCGCGGGGGGTGAGCGGGCGCGCAGGGGGTGCTGCTGGAAAGCGAGTAGAAAGGCTACTAGAACGTTACTGTCTTTAGTCATAAGACGACCGTTTACATGTTTCCACTAAAGCACTCTCCTAAAGCACTCTACTAAAGACTAAGATAATGTAAACCAGCCTTAAGATAGCCAGTTCTTCGGTGGTTGAGGATTCCGGGTGTAATGCGCTTCTACATTCTATTTTTTCAAATATTTAAAATAATTATTTGGCTAACGTTTGTCTAACTACAGTAGACATTCGGATCCAATTCAAAATTGTACGGTGTTTAGTCATACACACGTTCTAATTGCAAATAATAGTACTTACTTAATACTATTTTTCATACCGATTTACTAAATAAATATAAGTACAATGTTACTTCGAATAACATCTTAAAGATTTATGCAAATAAATAATGTAACATTTATTGAGAACATATTTGTTGTGCGTTATGAATTTTGTAGCCTATCGTTATTTACATATTGGAATAACGAAATCCAAATCATGTTTTGCTTTAGCTATTTGTAGATATAATATTTTAGATTGTCATAATGATAGTAATCAATCAAATACTACATTGCTTAAAACGCCATTTAGGTTAAACCAATAAGAATTATTAATATATGAACAATGCACACATTCAGTTTATTAAAACTAAAGCACGAATTCTACTTTTTCAAATAAGTACATTTAAATAACCAGGGAAAATAAAAATAACTGAAAACCATATTAGTAGGTACCTAAATGTGGCCATTGTGGAAATACAGGGTAACTTTTGATTCATTAAAAACCTCATGTAGGATTGATCAGACCATCAAACTGAGTAACTTATTATTACATTATGGGACCAACTCTGAAATCGCTAAAATAAAATAAAATCAGCTGTTCCATACAAAAAGCTGTGAATTAAATATATTCCCGCCTATGTTTAGTATTTACGAAAAATTCATGCCTCAAAAAGACCGCGAACTTTTCCGATTAAGTATCTATTATTATATCTTTGAAACTACGGAACAATAAATTGTCTAATGGAATCCAACACCAAGTCTTGTATAATTCCATCGTATGAAGCACGTTAATTTAACTAAATATGGTTCAGCAAGGATCAAATTTAACATGCGAATGGAACACGGATCAACATAATTGCTTACACATACGGTTACCAGATCACAGGAATTTTCCTAACATGTAAGGAATTTAAGGCATCTGTCAGGAAAACAGGGAAAAGCTGTACTTGTCAGGGATTTTTGAAATCCCAAAAAGTGTAAGTACTTAATGAAAACACATAATTCGTTAATAATTTTGGTGATAAAAAAATTATCAAACGTTAACAAAATTAGGAATGTTGATGTAGGTTTACAAATTATCAGGAAAAGTCTGAAGTCAAATTGTCTGAAAAGTCAGGGAAAAGGTCAGGAAATCTTATTATTAGATCTGGTAACCCTTGTTACACACGATGATTTCCAAACTTTTAAGTCAATCCTTAATTAGTGGGGTGGTCAAATCTGGCACCTACCATAAGAATAAATTTTATTCTTATGCACCTACTCACTAAAAATGTAGACGTATGTATTTTTTTCATTTCCTTACATTCTTTCGGTAAACGAACGATCGTATCGTCTTTATTTATGCACATTTTAAATATGAATAGGCATTATTGGTTTATTTTGGTTGATTTTTAACCGCCTTAAAAAAAAGGAGGAGGTTCTCAAGTCGTCGGTATTTTTTTTTTTATTTTTTTTTATGTATGTTTTACCATAACTTCGTCAGTTGTAAACCGATTTATACAATTCTTTTTTTATCTTAAAGAACATAGTTCGTGTGTGGTCCCATAAAAAAATTACAGAGATCTGGCAGGTAGTTTTTTCATAATCCTGAAAAATGTCAATTATTTAGCTTGCCATCTCACATGTTTTTACGGATTTTCGAACATAACATCTTTGTTTATGTACCGATTTAGATGATTCTTTTTTTGTTTGAAAGGGTATACTTCAAGAGTGGTCACATTTTAATTTCATGGGTATTGGACTTTGAACTTCGAAGATACACAAGGGAACTCCTCAAATTCAAATAGTATATGTAAAGTGATTTGGATTTTGGTAGGTTTATGACAATCCAAAACAAACCAAACCATCGTCTGCAATGCAAGGTTCTGGACTAGACTTGGACTACGAAGACACAATGGAACTCCTCAAAAACAAACAGCGTAAATTGGGAATTTGCGTTGTGGGCATTTTACCATTGAAAATATTTTATAAAGTTAAAAAATATTTACATGCTTACATACCTGCCACTAAAAAGTGGAAAATAAAAAACTTTTTTAACAAAAAAGGAAAACCTCCTTCAAAAAACCTGAAACAAAACAGCTTCAAAATTAAATACCTCTAAAAAAGCGAGAAATAATATTCAAATCATTAGTTACGCATAACATTATTAATAAAACACGTCTGATGAAGTCGGGTGGGGCTTTCAGAAATATAAAAAAAAATACTTGTCTTCCAGTCTTTGTTAAAAAAGTTTTTTATTCCACTGCTGGATATAAGTGAAATCGTTTATTATTATTCAAATCTCTATAACTCTTAAGTGTGATGTTAAAATTATGATTATGAATTGCCTTATACTATTTTTATCCGAACATACGATCATTAAAATAAACGTACTAATAATAATTAATGGATAAGTACTTCGTCTTCTCTTGGTCTCTTGGTCTTAATTTATCATAATAATACCTATAAATTAAGTTTTTTGATCTATGAGAAATAACTGAACACATAATAATTTATCATACTGTAGGTACTAAACTTTTGTTACTAGACCGTTGTAAGTCGTTTATGTCTCAATCAGTATCCCGTTAGTCAGTATGTCTATATTAGGTTGAGAGTTATGCCGCCTAAGAGGGTCTATTTGAATTAAACATGTTGGGACAGCCTTGTTTGGTATGTTTGTGAACACAGCGATAAGCGAATTGGAACGACTAAAACCTGGTTTCTGAGGTACTTAGGTACTTTATCGGAGGTGTAACTATATCGGAGGGTTCCAAATTATTAGGTTTAAAGTAATAAAATTAGCTTTAAACTGGACAAACATAAAGTTAAACCACCGATACAAATACAAATACAATATACAATACTAATTAGGTATTACTACTATATACACTTATCGGTGTAACCAAAATAAAGTTTCTACTATCAGACATCCGAAAAAACTGCAGAAAAAATAAAATTTCATACCTGACCGATCCTTGTGGTACACAGATAAAGTCTGTGTCTTTTGTTCTGTTAATTTTTAGGCACAGCCTTGCAGCTAATGTCACATTTGCAAATCTTTGCCATAGCTACGGTGGGTAGTACAGGGCAACGTCGACTGGCTATTTATTAACCGCAAGTGACAAGCAGTTAATTAATAAATAAGCGGTCAGGTCAGGATTCTAGCGACTAGCGATCAGTCGCTATAATCCCGACCCCACCCCCTCGGGTAGGGGGCGTAACCAGAATTTGGGAACCTCTGCCTGCTCTAGACATGCTATGATAATAATATTAAGCTCTTGCCTGCTTTGTTTGCTCGTATTGTAACCGCACGAAGCCAAGTAAAACTAAAACCTGAATGTAAATTTAACAAAGAATTTTAATTCTAACCTACTTCAAATATTTGTACTTTTGGAAACCTCAGTTTTTATTTGATGTATTGTAGGATGCAGGTAATAGAATTTGGTGCTTCTGTTTAATTTTTATAAAAAAAATTGTTAATATTCAAGATTAGACCGTCAATCTGAACAACTTTCATTGTGGGACCAACCTTGAAATCGCGAAACAAAATCAGCTGTTTCATACATTTCGATGGAGTAGGCATTGTAGGTACTTTTGTATGGAACAGCTGATTTTTTTGCGTGATTTCGAAGTTGGTCCCATAGTAAAAGTTGTTGAGTTTGATGGTCTCTATCTACCATACCTATTCGGTATTATGGGTTATTCCGTAACACGTTCTATAGTAGGTAGGTACCTAGTATATTATTAATCCACAGTTAGTCGCCCGTTTAGTTATTTTGTCGCCAACAAAATAAACCGCTGCCGGGTTTTGTATTTAAGTAACCCATTAACAGTCGCCTTTATTATTTTCCAGTTACCCAATTAAAAATATCCCTATGTATAATATATTAGTATATAGGTAGTGTAAGTATATATAGTACCTACCTAGAATAGAATTTTGAATTATGTAGAGTAAATGTTTATTGAAAACGTGATTGAATCTGGAATCACAGAATCAAGCTGATCACAAAAGCTTCTGAAATTGAAAGTTTAATAAATCGAATAGTACAGTAGCCCGTAGAACATTTAAATCACCAAAAAGGTTACCATTTGCCGTTGTGATATAGTTATTTATTACGGAATTGTAGATACTAAAGTATCTACCCGCCGTAACCTATATTTGTATATCTCCAAAAATTATATTTTTTATTTTTCCAGGTTTACCACATGGTTTAGCTATTGTCGTGTTCTACAGTTTTGTTTGATTGCCACTGATAATAGTAAGACTATGGAAAGTGATCATACACATTTAAGACCTGATAAAATCCAACCATTTTCATCAGGTCTTAAATCTGTGTATGGCTACTTTTTATAGTCTTACTTTTATCTGTGGCAATAAAACCAAGCTGTAGAACATGACAATAGCTAAATTGGGATGTTGACTAATGAATAAAATAACGAAATAAGTACTAATAAAAATCGTAAACATATTAAACTTTTAGAGTAGCTTATATACCTCTTGGTTTTATATATTGCATATTATTTGTTTTATGACCCTTCAAAGTTGGGTGGACAAGTCCATTTAAAAAGTATAAAATTTATTAAAATAAATGATACCTTTAATTAGTTAGTAAAATGTATAGCAAATTTGTCTAAGAAACCATTTTGATAAACACAATATTTAATATAGCTGCCGAACAAATTTCCTACGCGTTGCATACAAACTACTGAGGCGTGACGTCATAATTCAGTAGCCGTTAGTATGGAGCGTTTTTGGGCGAGTCCATTTGTGTGCATTTCACACTGTGATATCTCGGGCAGTTTTCAAGCTAGCGAAATAATTATTTTACCAATGTTTCTTTTTTTGAGATGTAATGTATGTAATATAAAATAAAAAAAGTTGTCAACATCCCAATTATGTGGTAAACCTCGAAAAATAAAAAAAAAATCAATTTTGGAGATATACAAATATAGGTTACGGCGGGTTGCGATCTGTAAAACTTGAGTTAAAGTATCTATAATTTCGTAATAATTAACTATATCACAACGGGAAACGGTAACCTTTTTGGTGATTTAAATGTTCTACGGGCTACTGTACTAAAACGTTCAATGAGATTGCAAGACCCATCGAAAAGTGATGTTTGTCCATCAGCCATTTTTTTTTATGTCCCCACTGCTGGGGCACAGGCCTTCCTTATGGGTGGATAAGGAGGAAGGGCCATAACCCACCACGCGGGCCCAGTGCGGATTGGTGGGTATTAACGACTGCAAATGCAGCCGGGACCAACGGCTTAACGTGCCTTCCGAAGCACGGAGGAGTTCGCGATAGTAAATTTTTGGTCACCCATCCCACGACCAACCCTTGCGAACGTTGCTTAACTTACGCAATCGCTGGGCCAGGCGCTAAACCACTACGCCACCGAGCTCCTCCTCAGAAAAGTGATGTTTATGCAAAACTAAATGTGACAATATACCCTAGTTCAACTTTATCTGCAAGATTACGTTGATTTTTGCTAAAACATGTTTTGTTGCCGCTACAAGTAACAACAAAATGCTAAAAACAGAATAAAATAAATATTTAGGGGGGGCTCCCATACAACAAACGTAATTTTTTTTGACCAGCCTGTGTCTCATGAACCGTGATAGCTAGACAGTTGAAATTTTCACAGATGATGTATTTCTGTTGCCTCTATAAAAAAAATACTAAAAACAGAATAAAATAAATATTTAAGGGGGTCTCCCATACAACAAACGTGATGTTTTTGAACAGGTCTCATGAACCGTGATAGCTAGACAACAGGTGAAATTTTCACAGATGATGTGTTTCTGTTGCCTCTATAACAAAAATACTAAAAACAGAATAAAATAAATATTTAGGGGGGGCTCCCATACAACAAGCGTGTTTTTTTTTTACCAGGCTGTGTCTCATGAACCGTGATAGCTAGACAGTTGAAATTTTCACAGATGATGTATTTCTGTTGCCTCTATAATATAAATACTAAAAACAGAATAAAAAAAATATTTAGGGGGGCTCCCATACAACAAACGTGTTTTTTTTACCAGGCTGTGTCTCATGAACCGTGATAGCTAGACAGTTGAAATTTTCACAGATGATGTGTTTCTGTTGCCTCTCTAACAAAAAAATACTAAAAACAGAATAAAAGAAATATTTGAGGAGGCTCCCATACAACAAACGTGATTTTTTTGCTGTTTTTGGTTCGGAACCCTTCGTGCGCGAGTCCGACTCGCATTTGACCGGTTTTTACTGAGTGGTTTCATTCAGACCTTAGTACGAAAATATCTTCTCACTCTATCTACTTAATATGAAAATCAATACACCCAGACATTACGACTTGGTGAATAAATAAATACAAAATGTTTACAAAAGCAAGGCTGCTTTAATTGAATGTTGGAATAATTAAGTGAAATATAAGTTTTTCATTAGCGTGGGAATAAAAAGTATTAGCTAATGTCAGAAGTTCAACTATTCTTGTTGGTGAAAAGATTTATAATTCTAAACTATAGGTAATAAAGGCACAGTCATCCTACCTACTGCTATATTAATATTCTACTAATATTATAAATGTGAAAGTATGATGTCTGTTTGTTTATTTTTTTTAAAAGTGAAAATAGCTAATAAACGGATTTAAATGAAAGGAATTTTAACGTTAGCAATATCATATAATGGTTTAAATCTTTACCTATTTCGGCCCTGTTACACTAAATAGTTTATTTAAGTAACATACATTGATCAATTGCTTGTTGTCCCGAATAAAAAAAACTTATGTGTTGACACTCAAGGTCTTCCTTAAGGTTACTGTACAATACAACAAGTTTTGTAAATGACCGTCTGTTGTTCAAAATAAAATAAATAAATAATTTTTTTCGAAATGGCTAAAATACGATTTTCCCAAAATCTACGCAATTTTGAAAATTTTCGAAAAAATAAATGTTAACAAAATATTTATACCTAATTATAAAAACTGCTCTACCTAAGATGCTCAGCGGCTCTACATATGGTCCTAGCGTCCAAATTCATAAGCAGGCAAACTAAGATTCGTGTCTATAAAACAATCATCAGACCAATCTTAATGTACCGATGTGAGGCTTGGACACTAACCTTAAAAGAAGAAAACATGCTGTTTCTGGCAAAGAGAAAGATCTTTCCGAAGATTCTAGGACCTGCTAAAAGGAACGATGGGACTTGTCGCGTGAGGAAAAACAAGGAAATAGAAGAACTATTATCCGCTCCTAATATCTTGGGAGAAATGAAATTAGCGCGACTACGTTGGCTGGGGCACGTCATCCGAATGGGGACGGATTGAGCGGTGAAAAGAGCGTACATAGGAGTCCCCACGGGGCGCCGCCCGATAGTCAGACCCAGATATCGCTGGGCAGATCAGGTCACCAAAGATCACGCCGAGTTAGAAGCAACAGATTGGTCAGAGCTGGCACTTTTTTTTTTTTTTTATCTTAAATGGGTTTGCTCTTGACCCCAGTCTAGCCCAAAAGCAAAGACAGGGCCTACGATGGAGCGAGCTTGCCCAGAAAGTGCTTATTCACTCTGGCCTTGAAAAGAGTCAGTTTGTATGCGCTCGGAAACACAGACGCCGGCAGGGAATTCCATTCCATAGCTGTGCGCATTATAAATGATGTGCCGTAGCGCTTGGTACGCAGAAAAGGTATATCAACCAAGAACGGGTGATAGCCCGCAGTGCGTCTGGATGTCCGATAGTAGAAAGGAGAAGGTGGAATGAGCTCATGCAGCTCTTGTGCACACTCACCGAAGTACAATCTATAAAAGACCGATAGGCAAGCAACTTTTCGGCGGTGAGCCAAACTGTGAAGCTTAGCTGCTACCAGTTTTTCATCGCCTATTAATCTTTTGGCTCTGCGTTCCACCGAGTCCAGTGCAGCAAGTTGATATTTCGCCGAGCCGTCCCAAAGGTGGCAGCAGTACTCCATGCAGGATCGGACTTGAGCCTTATAAAGGGTTAAAAGCTGCCCAGGCTTAAAGTACCGCTTAACTTTATTCAGGATGCTCAGCTTCTTAGCTGCAGTTTGAACTTTGGATTCGATGGAGGTGCCGAAGTTAAGGTCAGAAGATAACTCCATGCCAAGAAGCTGGAGAGTATCGGTTACTTGGATAGATGTACCTCGGAAAGTAGGAGTTAAGTTGAATGGACTCCTTTTTGCGGTGAACAGACACGCCTGCGTTTGGCACTAAATAGGAAGGAATGGCGTGCTATATTGTCGGAGGCCAAGATCCACTTCGGGTCCTTGAGCCACAGCAGTAAGTAAGTAAGAAACTGCTCACAAAATTTCATGAGAATCGGTTTAGAAAAGCTACCTGTAGAGGAGAATAGACGGAAAGCATTTTTGCCCAAGCTGAAACAGAGACGCTTCGCGCTCGCTCGGTCAATTAAGCTAAGCATAAAAAGAAGTGTTTGGTGCTTTATATAAGTTTCGTAAAAATAATGAAGACCCTGAACCCCGAGGGTCTATTACAAAAAATAATCATGATAGTCAGACGATCTACATTGATCAATTTATAAACTTGATTTTGAACCTTATACACCGTCATTTTGTAGTCGTTCAATGAAACTGAAAATTTTTCCCAAAGAAACATGTTCGAAAAACGCCAAAAAATTTTGGTCCTCCCATATTAACTAGACAGCTAACACATTCTATTAATATGGGAAAGTATTTTTTTGTCGTTTTTTTTCGATCTTGTTTCTTTGGCAAAAATGTATAGAACACTCCCTTAAGTTAATCAAAACGACTAGAAAATGAAGGTGTATATGTTAATAATGTCAGGCCGAACATAGTACGCTTATCGCGATGTTTTTTTGTAATAGGCCCACTGATCCTGACCCGTACAACCATAGAATGGATCATTCACTTAATCAGCTTTGTTTCCCAAGGCGCAATTCCCCAAGGTTTCATAATTATAAAGGGTGTTTAGGTTATACCCTTATAAAGCCGAATATGGTAGATATAGGGTACCATGCATACAACCCCGGAAAATTATTATAAGCCCTGAAAACCACTACATGGCTGAGAAATTAAGTCTTTTATTTGTATGGAAAACTGTAAAGTGATAACCCTAGATACAAACAGACTTTTGTTTTTGATAATCATCAGCAAAATAAAAACAAAATTTCGCTCTAGGGTTGCCACTATGCAGTTAATATTTTTTTTTAAAAGAGGTGGTTTCGGCGTTAAGTATAATAATTTTTCGGGGTTGTATTACTAAACACCCTGTATATTTATTTATTTATTAATTTGTATATACCAAAATAACGAATATAAGTAGGTGTTTTTAATCTCTGAAAGGGTAAACCTAGGCAGAGTTTTAATTACCTGTACTGTTGTCATTGAGCTGTGATAACATTTTATGAAAGCACCACCCGAAATTAGTTGCCCAAAGCTAGCGACTCTACAAAAAGGTTTTTTGTATAACCAAGACAATTGCCTGAAACACGACAAACGCCCTGTCGAATTTAATAAGCGGAATTCATAATTCCCTCGTACTTTCTTAAAAAGGAAAGCTTTTAAGCTCATTGTTTCGAGCGCGTTTCTTGCACTTAAGCATCATAAAAAGGTGATGCCCCAAAATGGGCTCAGGCATACAGAATCAGCCATTTTGAAATAGGATTTGGAAACTTAAAAAGGTTTCTCCGCTCCCAATTTGAGTTGGCATCAATTTTCTACCCTCATCACGGAGCGAACAATGGGGAATGACCTTAAGGTGGTGCTCAGTACGCATGCGTTGCACCCCAGCTAACTGTCATGGCTACTCAGTCCGCGTATCGACGTCGCGTCGTCGCGTATTCTTGCACCCGTAACATTTTTCTGTTGACTGGAAATAGTGTTAAAAATCGAGGATACTGAACTCTTTAGTGTTTCAGTGCGTTTGTGACGGTTATCTGAACGGCTTGTGACTGTGTTGGTGCGACCACTGGAAGTTGATAGAGAGGGGCGTTCAAAAACCGGATTTTTCTGCCCCAAACTGGTTGTTTCGAACCGTGAGTATTTTTGAGCAATTATTGTCTGGAAAATTAATGGCTGTCGTTGATGGTTCGTGATTACGCTTACGAGTTTTCGGTTTATGAATGTGTGGGAGGTTATGAGTGGTTACGGCTGTGTGAGTGTCGGTGAAAGAAACATTAATGTCTGCTAGAAATGTTTATACAGTTTATTGATTTTGGAAAGTTTTAGCGCGCCGTGAACGCCTCAGCAATTTCGGGGAGAAATTTTTCCCTCGGGCTTTGACGTTTAATTAATTTTAGTGCGGCCCCATTTTTTACAATGGCTTCGGATGTCGGAGGCGTCCGTCGACCTGTTGGCCTTAATGCGAATTAAAAAAATGTTTGTCGTGCTTATTTGTTTTTGTTTGTTTACGTGCGGTGATCTACCAATTTACCGAATTTTATTAATATTATACGGCTATTGTGCGGGAAGTAGGAAGTAGTATTGAAGTCCTGGACTGAATTTCATTAGAACGTGATTTACCAGACTACCACGGAAAAATGGAACCGCCGGCATTCCTTTTTCAAATGGAATCATAACATTTCAGAGCATAAGTGAGAAATAGTACATTACAGCCGAGAACGGGAATCTAGCATTTGCATTGTCGAGGATGGTTTTAATCATTCGAGGCAATGCAAATAGCTTCCAGTACAAGGCTTGTATAATACTTTTTTCACGAAAAGCGAGAAAATAAATTTTCTTAGTAAAATTGAGATTTTTAAATTGGTTCGTGTGGCCATGTTAAATGACCAGGGGCCCTATTTTTGAATCGCTCGTATGACATAGTTTTGTCACATGCGACTTAAGTCACACTCGTCTTACAACTCTTACAAGTCGCATGATGCCATTTTTCCGTATTTTTTAATCGTTCGTTTCCGATGCTGCCAAAATAAACAAAATATTGGATTTTATCCGTTCCACGCAGAATCTAGAAAAAACTGGTAATTACCGCAACGAAAACCAAGCGTAATCTCCATGTTTCTATTGGTTATTACATAAATATCGTTGTTTTTTAGTAGAAAAGAATATCGCTCGCCGTACCGTGTATCGCTCGGCTGTTAACGAGTGGGTAGGGGCACTCGTTGCGGTCGAGCGATCTAAAAATATGGAAAGTCAAATGTCGAACGAAAAATCAGTAGAAACAAAGCGCTCGACGCCAGTCGAGTGATTCAAAAATAGGGCCCCAGTCATGCAACCATAAGCTTAAAAAAAAATAAAGCTAGCTGCGATGAGTTCTGAGTGACCGTTTTGAATTTGGAATACTGCTTCTTGCACTGGTGCGGGAAGTAGTTTTGTATAAAAACAGAAAAATACCGGCCAAGTGCGAGCCGGACTCGCGCACGAAGGGTTCCGTACCAAAAAACAGCAAAAATCACGTTTGTTGTATGAGAGCCCCACTTAAATATTTATTTTATTCCGTTTTCAGTATTTGTTGTTATAGCAGCAACAGAAATACATCATTTGTGAACATTTCAAACGGTTCATGAGATACAGCCTGGTGACAGACAGACAGACAGGCAGACAGACCGACAGACAGACAGACAGACGGACAGCGGAGTCTTAGTAATAGGGTCCCGTTTTTACCCTTTGGGTACGGAACCCTAAAAATCCCTTAAAGAAGGAAGATAAGTGCTATTTTTTACCGACTTCAAAAGGAGGGAGGTACTCAATTCGACCCGTTTTTTGTTTTTTTTGTTTTTTGTATGTACATCGATTACTTGAAGACGGCTGAACCGATCGAAATGATTCAAACGTTAATATATTAGGTAAACTCCCAAGTTGGTCCCATTTTTTAAAATTTTGAAATCGGTTCAGTACTTTTCAAGTAATCTTGAAAAAAGCACGAAAATAGTATGCTTTTGTGTGAACTACCTCGATGATCAGCCGTATAACTTCTTTGTTTATGAACTGAATAAGATAATTATTTTTTTGGTGGAAAAGGGATATCTTTTGTGTAGTTCTTTAACCGACTTAAAAAAGGAGGTTCTCAGTTTGACCCGCATGTATGTATGTTTCTCCGCGATTAACTCACATTTGGCTGAGCCGATTTTTCTTTATATAATATACATATACATATATATTTAAATAATATACCTACATTATCTAATACAAAAAGTACCTACACTAAAAATAAAAATATAAAAAAATTTTCGAAAAAAGAAAAAACCGACTTCAAAAAACCTACCTCTAAAAAGCAAGAAATAATATTCGTAATAATAAAAACACGTCTATTGAAGTCGGGTGTGGCTTTTAGAATAAGAAAAAGGAATTTGTACACCCGCCCCACCCGACTTCAACAGACGTGTTTTTATTATTACGAATATTATTTCTTGCTTTTTAGAGGTAGGTTTTTTGAAGTCGGTTTTTTGTTTTTTCAAACAATTTTTTTATATCTGAATAAATCTTAAATACCTACTTAAACAAGGGAGTTAACGTTATCTAATAGTTTATGATTTTCTAAAAGCCCGTATTCTTTTCCACGACAATGTAAATTCAACTTTTATGAGCTGAAATTTATTATTGGATCCCACACGTCTTCCTGAAAAATACAATCCACTACCAAACGCAATAAAATGTAACGATTATCTATGAAACCTACAGCGATTTGGCGCTGGAACGCTATTACTAAACGTTATAACACACCCCCGCCCACTTGACTATTTGGGGGTCACTGGCAATAATGGTTATTGGTTGACCTGAATTATGATACAGAATTTAATTTTGTGAGCGCTATCGCATTTTTTTTCTATTTATTGGGTTCGATAAACAGTTTCACAATAACAATGTTAAGCTAATTTTACATAGTACTTAGCTACAATAATTGTGAGACCAACAAAATCGTCAACCAAAGTAGAGATAGGTAGGGGAAGCACGTCCAAAATGACATACAATTTTATTTATCGCTATATCTTTCTAAATAAAGTCATTACAATCATTCTTTCATTATTAAAATCATCTTTAGTTATTTACCTTAAAATAATTAAAACTTAAAAATGAATTGAAATAATAACATAGGAATTCTAAAGCTCTATCAACAAAAAGTCGAAAAACCATTTTGTCCAATGGGCAAAATGACATAGTTATAGTTATGCACAAAATGACAAAATAAAAAAAGTTTCCCAAAGGTCACAAATAAAATTTTTGGTCTTCCTAGAAACATCAGCACGTGACGCATGAGCAATTGCATGTATTTAACCAGTCTTGTCTAGCTAGGGAACGCAAAAAGTTAAATTTAGTTACAGTAACAATAAATACGAGCACAAACATTGTCGTTCGCTTTTTGCATAGATTCAGGACTACGTTTGACGTTCAGATTTCCTTTTTTAGTTGCGCAACTTGCGCAGCATATTATTTGTAAATTAAAATTAAAACTTCCTAAATCTGTATGGACAAACTATATGTCATTTTGGTCGGAGTAAAAGTAGGTATGTCATTTTGTCCAATAATACGTGACATGAATAAAGAGTTAAGAATTAACTGAGAACAACTATTATTGAATATTACTTGAATACACATCGTAGCTTAAAGCTACAACGCATCGATTTAAGTTACAATATTGAAAGAAAACAACGTTGAACCTATCAAAAGTGTTGTACCACTTTTACACATTTGTACCAGTCCCTCAGGCGCGACTGAGCCGAGAGCGATAAAATTTTGACAGGATTGCTAAATGGCTAACTTTACGTGATACGATGTCAAACACCTCGTTTCTGGCCGCCAGTTTCGAATAAACTGCAGTGTGTCATTTTACCCATGTATGTCATTTTGAACGTACTTCCGCTACAGTTTATGTTGGGTGTCCGTATAACCTCTGTAGTAATAAAAATGTATAGAAAGGAAATACTGAAAAAATGAAATTATCTAAACTGGCGCCCAACATGGCACACTATCATTTAAAAAAAAAATGTGTTAGTTCAATTCAATTTCGACGAAAATAGGTGAACCTATGAAAACTAACAATACGTAAATAAACCAAACCAAAATGTAAAAACGTATTGTTATCTTGTCACAGCCAACAGCCATTAAAGATGATTGATTTATCAAAATTGAAGTAAAAAGATGTTTAGTGCTAGACGATACTGATTCAGCACATATCACTGAGTAAATAATTTTCTTTCTACGCAAAAAAATTATTAAAATTATATTTGCTACAGTATGTTTCTTTTATTGCAACTTATAACCAATGTTATTGCTACAACTTCCGCACACAAACTATTTTGTAAGTATATTTAGTAACAACATACCGATTGCTAGCTCCAACTTTTCCATCATTTAACTAAGTAATTTACCGACATTAGAGCTACGTCAGTATATATTATTATCAAGGCAGACCTTTCTCAATCAAATGTCGGAGTTTTGAGTGTATTATCTCATTATACAGAATTGAAGTCAATGTGATTACGGATCTAAAGGAAATGATAATTTTCGACTTAAAAATGTTTTATTTCATCTTTTTAATAAGCTCATTTCATTTGATTCTAATGGTTGATGTTGATGACAAAAAGAAAGTTGAGAATAAAACCAAAATTATTCCACTATCTCGATGTGTTCCGCAGTCAGTGATAAATACTTATGTATTTATCACTAAAACTTAGAGAATATACAAACGATTTCACTATAGGTATTCTATTGGTTATCGACCGAGCGAGCGCGAAGCGTCTCCGTTTGAGCTTGCGCAAAAATGCTTTCGTATGTCCATCCGGCTGTCCCGGATGGACATTCTACTCCTCTACAGGTCGCATTTTCTCAACCGATGCTCGTGAATTTTTTTTGTGCAGGTTCAATAATCAATTGATTTTTTTTGTCGATTCAGTTTTTCGTCATTTTTAGGGTTCCGTACCCAAAGGGTAAAAACGGGCCCTATTACTAAGACTCCGCTTTCCGTCCGTCTGTCTGTCTGTCTGTCACCAGGCTGTATCTCATGTACCGTAATAGCTAGACAGTTGAAATTTTCACAGATGATGTATTTCTATTGCCGCTTTAACAACAGATACTAAAAATAGAATAAAAAAATATCTAAGGGGGCTCCCATAAAACAAACGTGTTTTTTTTTTGCCGTCTTTTGGTATGAAACCCTTCGTGCGCGAGTCCGACTTGCACTTGGCCGGTTTTTTAAAAATGGCGGAGATATGGGGAAAAATCATAATTCAGTCATTTCGAAAAATGTTCAAAAATTTTACTAACGCGAGGTTTACAGTTCTACAGACTCTACAAACAGAGACACTAGTTTTATAAAGGTGTTCAATACTACCATACCATGATATTATAAATTCATATCTATAAACTACTGGCAAAATGAAGAGATGTTTATACGCAGCACATTTATTTCAAAACCTCAAAACCTATCAAAAGTTCTTGCCAAGTTCATGCTAATCATTCTCCTTTAAAACTTGTTTCGAATTTCAATTTTTTTTATCACACACAGACTTAGAGCATTAAACCAAGTAAGGAGGCGTCACGAGAACTAATTTCTTTACAAAAAAGTCTGCCACTTTCCGCGGGGGACGAGGTAACGCACACACAAATAGTGTTAAACACTAATGCATTTTCGATCACGTTGCTACGCACGCACACGACAAAATTATCAAACACGAGCTTAAACTTTACGCACACAAATACATACACACGCAGAAACCAACCTGTCAGTACACGCGATGACGTCATTTTCATGTAAACGTTGCTAGTGCTTGACACTATCGATATTTTACTCTCGATACCTTCTTCGGCTCATATTTTTAATTTATGTCATAATGATTGAATTATGATGACAAAAATTTAAATATGAGTCTGTAGTTTTTTTTTCAATTTAGGCCCTTCGATAATGCTAAGGCAACCTTTGGCTGTCGTCAAAATCTACAGGGTGACTTATTAGGATAAGTCAGTAAAATTGATGATACTGCAAGAAATTCTACCCGGGCAATTTAACTAAGCAAGAGTTTTCAAATACTGGTAGGTTTTCGCTCAAAGACATAATTTCTTAGATTAGTGAAGGCCGATTCAAATCTCAGCGGTATCCTCTACCGGTGGCGGTAACGATATCCCAATGGGTATGCGGATAACGCGCTGTTTTAACCATAGCGGAATTCTACCGCTATCAGAGGCGGTAGCGGTGGCGGCGGTGTGGTGGCGCGCGACGCGAGGTGCGTTCGCGGTGGTGCGTCCGCACACGACCCGACCTCAACCAGAACTCAACTCAAACTCAACTCGAACTCAACTTAACCGGAGCCCACTCCATGAAATAAAGCGCTTTCAATTTTAAGTTTTATGACACATTCATAAGCTCAGTTATATTTTGTCAATGCTACTGCACACGCCGCGCGCTCAACCCGAACTCAACTCAAACTCAACCCGAACTCACCTGAACATTACACAGTGACTCAAAATTGTAAGCGATGTATTTCAAGGTGAGCTGCGGTTGAGGCGAGTTTGAGTTGAGTTCGGGTTGACGTCGGGTCGTGTGTTATCGTTTGAACGCAACCTAAAAGTTTCGCTGAACACGCGGTACGTATCACGTACGCGACAACAGCTGCGAAAATGCCATACAAAATACCCACGGTGGCAGCGGATACCGCTCATGTTTAAGTAGGCCTTAAAATGGAATAACTATATTTAAAATCTTTATTTGTTATACTTATTTTAAAGAAAGTGGTTCATGCGTCATGCTCGTGAACGGGTGCTGCCAGTGGGAATGGGTCTGCTTCTTTCTGCTTGTACTAAGGACGTCGTATATTAATTTTGTTCAATGTTATCAATATGTATCGCACTTCTTACTCAAAACATAAAATTATTAACTAATACCTCGTTTTGATTTCTCTTTTTTTATTGCAAAAATTTTACTTTCTATTCGCTGGGTGCGAAGGTCTAATAATTGATTGCAGCGCTCATGGTGGCAAAAAGTAGAAATAATGAAGGCTCTGTAATCTGTTTGAAAACGATATTTAATTGATTACTAGCGATACAGGAACAATTATATATGTATATTATCACTTATTAAAATTATTAAAGTAGCTTTATTCCTCTTGTTTTACAAAATCTACAACTAAAAAAGAAGTAAACAAACCCTAATATAACCAAAATAAAACACTCTTTATGAATAGATCTTACTTGCCATATTTAATTTAAATGGTGGCATGGTGTTTTTTTTTCTGAAAAAACGAAATTCCTATTCGGCAGAAAAAACGTTAGTATTTTTTTTCCAATATTTTATAGCCAGAATAACATACCTATTGATAAAGTCGATATCGATATTTGTTTCTGAGCTTCACAACATTACTTTTGCTGCAGTGTGGCCACCGTTTTTAAATTAAAATGGCATTTTTTGGGAAACATAAGTGACATCCGTAAATATTTTATGATAATAAAGTATTATGTAACGTTAAGGAGCTAAACGAAAGAAAAGTGTAGTAGAATCTGCCTAAGGAGAATTGTATCTAAGAAGTGAAAGACAGAAATATAATTTAATAAAATACAATTTATTTATGATAATCCTCAAAACACACACGTAGTGTAGTGGAAGCCCACAACCGGTCACGATACTCACGATGGGGAGAAGCACAGATAATGGAGCCCGCGGCAAGTCACAATGAAAAGAAGCACGGAGAGTGGAGCCCGCGACAGATCACGGAGCCCGCGGGTCACAAATGTCACAATGAAGAAGAAAATATTTGCACGGAGACTTGGATTGTCAGCCGGCAGGCTGATTATCTAATTAGAAACCACCTAGCGACTGGTCTCATTTGACAGATTTTTACAACGGAGCTCGTCGAAATAACTCCCGTTTTAAGTTGTGATTTGACAATGGTTTAATACTAACTATAAATAAAACGCGTAAAAAATAATACACAATTTTTAAATGCGAATTTGTGTACTCACTCGATACCAATATAAAAGAGCGAGAAGAATAGTAATAATCCCCCATAAGTAATAGCCCCCCCTTAATCTTTTATTTTTTTTATTTTTGTGTTAAATTCGTTAAGCGGTTAACAGAATACATCTACCTACCAAGTTTCAACTGTGTAATCTTAATATTTTCGGAATAAAGTGGCTGTCACTTTCGGAGGTGTTCTATTTTCCCTACTTTTCAACCTGCAACCAGGTGTTAACCCTTGAAGAATGGGTATAAGTTTTGAGAGCTTGTACTCTGTTCCGTTTATTTACTCATGTGCTACAATACCTATTTTTAACATAAGTTTAATAGTCCTGCTATTTTTTAAGTATTGAGTAAGAGATTATAATAAATAAAGATAAAGAAAAAAATAACAATAAATAAATTTGCAAAAAGTAATCTATACCCAATAAATTCATCAAGCGTCTACACTACAGTAGTTACAGTACCTAATGAATGGTAGGTATTAACAGGTTAAGAACGTGATGTTTTAAGTGTCATACATTCAACTTAAAAAATAGGCTAAAAGGGAATTTGTATAATTTAGTTGCAACACTGTTTGATTGACAATATTTTTGAATTATTTTAATTTTTAGTGCATTATTTGAAAACAATTGGACAAAATAATACCAGCAGATGGAAAATAACGTTATCCTTTTGCACACTAAATGTTTCCGATATTTTTTTACATGAAAAAACACTGCAAATCGGCATTTTTAGCTCCGGTGGTTTCGCGTGTACGATGATCAGCTGAATGGCGGGGAACTCGGGTCAACTAGTTTTATATAACGAGTATGAGCGGCGGTCATTCTCGTTTGACAGAGGGGTACGCCTGACAGTGGCGTCTCCTTAATTGGTTAAATGCTCTAAGCACACAGACTACGAGAAGCACAAATAAATATAAACTTATTCTTTTTTCTCGTCGTTTTACGACCTACATGGCAGAACCTCATTTAAGTGGCAGAGTGTAATTACCGTCAATTCGAGCGTACTTCCTTTCATCTGCAGAACGGCCTTGATAAAAGATTTTGATTTAGATAATATTTGGGGCAGGCTCAGAGGAGCGACGTTAATATCAAGCCCCAAAAGTTACCAGTCAAGTATTTGTTTAGGATAATTAGTTCGATACTGTTAGCGATACCTTTTTGAGAATTGTGTCGATATTGATAAATAGTTTGCATTAATTAAGCCTTTTTTCAAATAAGATTTTCAGCCAGGCAAAGTGGATATTTTTTTTACGTTTCATTTGTTGATTGTATGTAAAACCATAAACTTAAAATCCACGGAATATTAAGTTTATGTGTAAAACTTACGTTTATAAAAATTTACTGAATATTTTATGGTAATTTGTATATTGTAACACTGGCCGCTCTGGCAATACCAGCTGTTATTTTACATTGATACGAACTCAAGCCCAAAATAATCTTAATTCTAAGAAAATAAAACGATTTTGACCTTATAAAAAAGGTTTAGGTTCAGTAAAAAAATTAACAATGTAAGCTCCCAGTCAGCTTAATTATGCCGACATCTTCATAACAATTATCGTCATATTCTACTTATTTACATAAAACCTACACTTGTAATACACCTGTCTAAACCTTCCTCAGGAATCACTCTATTGTTTGGTGAAAATCGCATGAAAATCCGTTCAGTTGTTTTTGAGTTTGTCGCGAAAAGACAAGACGCGGCGAGGGACTTTACGCTTTTTTACAATGTAGTGATTATCGATACATGCTAGACACTATGACAAAATGTGTTACAAGCTATAGAACGCATAGATTGGCTAGTCCGATGTTAGGCAAATTTATTCATTGGATCACGATAGTGGCCACCGCCACGCAAGCTTTGTGGCCTTTACTTAGAGAGGGATTGTAATAAAAAGGGGTATATACTTTTTTCCTTATATATTACTAGTGGCTCCGTGAGCTGCAGACCTCGCGATAAAATAAAATGTCGCCATGAAGTTTTCAAAGCACACAGTAGGTACGGGTACGTGAGTATTTGCAGCTAGATGGTGCTTCTAATTTGGATCATTTTTTCAATTTGACATAAATCTTATTATTTAAAAAGTATGCATAGCTGCTAATAATTTGTATAGTTTCAATTGTAAACATGCGTTTATAAATTGATAGTTGTTATTTTACTTTAGGTCTTATTCTTATCTGTCTGTTCAGCCCCCCTACTCAAATGGCCAACTTTCTATTCGTTTGATCGCTACGCTTACTTTTAAAGCTTAAATATGAGCAATAGATGATTAAATCATATGTCGCAAACTTATGTAAATCACAGACTTCGATGTGTTGTATGGAATTGTCAAGCTTACGGCACGTAATTTTATAGTTTATTGCTTATTTTAAAGTTTTAATAGTAAGCGTAGCGTTCAAACGAATAGAATGTTGGCCATTTGAGTAAGGGGGCTGTTTTGTGTTATTGACCGAGCGAAGCGTCTCTGCTTCAGCTTGGGCAAAAATTCTTTCGTATGTCCAGCTGTCTGTTCTCACCTACAGGTCGCAATTTTCAACCGATTCTCGTGCAATTTTGTAGGCAGGTTTTTTTTAAATGGTGGAAATATGAAAAAAAATATTATTTCAGTCTGGTTTTCTGGCGCTGGCTGTTCTCCTCTACAGGTCGCATTCTGAAATTTTTAGTGAAATTTTGTGAGCAGGTTTGATAAATACATAGAGTTTTTTTGTCGAGACAGTTTTTTGAAATTTGACGGAGATATGTAAAAAAACATATTTCAGTCCGGCTTTTCGGCTGATGTTCTTCTCTATAGGCCGCATTTCTCAACCGATTTTGGTGAAATTTTGTGAGCAGGTTCGAATATAGTCAAGCCAGTTTTTTCAAAAATATCTAAAAAAAATACTTACCCATTTCGAAAAATGATCAAAATTAGAAGCACCAATTACTTAGCTGCGAATACTCAATAACTCACGTACTGTGTGCTTTGAAAACTTCATGGCGACATTTTATTTTTGTATAACTTGAGCCACTTTTTATCGCGAGGTATACAGCTCACGGAGCCACTAGTTTTTATTAATCCATTGTGGCCTCTAAATTCTAGAGGCCACAATGGATTAATATTAATACTCACCCACCCGATGAAAAGCAAAAAGAAAGTTCTCGAACTTTTACGACCGTTGACTAAACAAGTAGTGGTAAATAGACAGATATTTTTTTATGAAATATAAATCTAGTAAAACCAAATTAATTAAGAATAATTTGATATTAGATCTCTTCTTTTTTTAAATTTATTTTCCGTTAAGTATGTATACAGTGTTTCACAAAAATAACACCTGCCAAACTGCTCAGCAGTTTGTCGGCAGTAGTTCTCGCCTTAGTTTTTAACTTACAGTCTAATTAAATATGTATGTACTATAAACTTATGACTTATTCTAACATAACAAATCGCACCCCATTTTATTCATAATTGGTATAATGACTTATTGATACTTATAAGCTAGGTATAAATTTCTGTCGAAATATTTGACTGTTTGATACTTTTTTTTTTCTTTTCAGCTTTATTTATTTATCGATATATCTATATAGCATGCACTTTTTCCTATTATACTGCACTTATATTATTTTTGGCTTTCTACATATATTTGTTTATTTATCTTATTACTAATCTTTTATTGTGAACTATGTTTAATTAGATTGAGGTGATGTTTAATTATATTTATTACTACGGGCATAATGACAGGTAATGTTTTTTTAATATGGTTTTGAGGTGGTTTTTTGAGATAGCAGCTTTCAATAAATCCGGAGGAAGCTCGTTATGTAGTGTCGGTGTGATCCATCGCCTCGTACGTTTACCGAAGTAGTTATTGACGCTTGGTACTTCATATTTTATTTTTTTAGATTGACGTGTTGGGTAGCTATATTCCCTTACCTTTTTATGTTTATTTTTATTATATTGCTCTAGAATTAGCTTCATTTTAGCCTTTTTATCAACAGGTACAATTTTACATATTTTATATAATTTTTCATAGTCATTTTTGCACGAGTTTTTTATATTTTTATCAACTAAAGGACATCGTCGAAA
Organism: Agriphila geniculea; assembly: GCA_943789525.1. Taxonomy (NCBI): domain Eukaryota; kingdom Metazoa; phylum Arthropoda; class Insecta; order Lepidoptera; family Crambidae; genus Agriphila; species Agriphila geniculea. The sequence goes on along the minus strand of OX038894.1, from coordinate 5,038,464 downwards.
TGTGCCCTAGCATGCACAAACGAATGTCCTTCATTATAATTTTTCTTTTATTTTTTTATTTTATTAGCAATTATTGATAGTAAACGGACATTCTGCGATAAAAAACGAAAAATTAAAAGTTCTGTAACTACTACACAATTTGCTGTCATCAAAAGCTTCTTATTAGAGATGTTCCGGCCCACCGATTACGTATCTCTGTTGCTAACAATTCTCGATTGAAATCGATTGAAATCGCAGTTGCATCGCTGCTTTAAGTAAGATACTTGTCACATTGGTTCTTACTAAAGCAGCAATGTCACTGCGATTTCTGTCAAAGTTGATTGCAACAAAGTTAGACAATCAGCCTTCGGTTATGTGTAAAGGCACAATTAGACCACACAATTTCAAGCGTGCGATATCTAGTCTGTCTTGAAATCGAGAGTAGACTAAATTACTCTGTTGCTAACAATTCTCGATTGAAACTGTAATTACATTGCTGCTTTAAGTAGAATAGTTGTCACAATGTTAATGTAACTGCCATTTTTGTCAGTATTTTAGCATACCACTGGGTGGGGCGCATAGAGTCGGAAACCCCTACCTTAGGCCGTATACAGAGAGCACGCTGGTTGCCGACCGGCGCTTGTTGGCACTGGCCCGCGCCGGTTACCGTTAACATAAAGCAAGCAGGGGCCCTATTATTGAATCGCTCGACTCCAGTCGAGCGCTCTTTTCTACGGATTTTCGTTCGACATTTGACTCAATCTTATACATTTGAGTTGATTTGTCGAACGGAAATCAGTAGAAAGAAACGAGCGCTCGACGTCAGCCGAGCGATTCACAAATAGGGCCCCAGGTTGAAGCAGGATTTCGTACTAAACGACGCCAGCACTGACCGGCGCGTGTCGGCGCTTGTCAGCGCTTATCAGCGCTTGTTCATACAAATGCCTTCGCTGGTTACCTGCGCGGACCAGCGCTGACAAGCGCCGGTCGGCAACCAGCGTTCTCACTGTATACGGCCTTAGGTAATAAAAGTTGAAACCATCGTATGTACAGTTGGGCTCGTTCACACGAGCGATTTTTTCAACGCGCGATATTTTTACCGCCGACTAAGTTCCACGGAAAAAGGTACCTTATGTCTAGGCCTGGACATAAGGTACGGTCAACGGCCCGCTGGGCTTCCACGACAGGAGAATGATATTCAATTAATTTTATACTCAAATGCAAAGCTATTATTGTTCAAAATAAATTACATATTTTTGTCACTTTTGTATAACATCATGTGGTGCTCACTGTATCTTTTCCCGTGGAACGTCGTCGGCGGTAAAAATATCGCGCGGTGAAAAAATCGCTCGTATGAACGATCCCTTAAAGATTTGATAGATTGTGTGGTGCAACTTACACTATACTGCACTACACAATTTATTGGCTCGATTTATTGAACAGACTCGTCTGCGCGATTTCAAGATTAGAACAGACAGTTTATTTACACTACACTAAGACAAGGAGCCGTTTGAACAAAACTGAAGCATTGCCTTTTAACTCTATTATTTGAAGTAATTTCTTTGGAATTGATGAAAAATTGATTAATTTTTCATGAAATCCGAAGCTTTTACTTCAAATAATAAAAGCAAAAGGCAATGCTTTGTTTTATTCAATTGAGCCAAGATATCGCACGCTTGAAATTGTGTGGTCTAATTGATGTTTAACGAAATCGATGATTTAAAATAATCAAAATACTTTTTACATCATAATAATATCACAATTATGTAAAATAGCGTTTCGATCGATATTGAGGAAAATCGATTTTAGATTCGTTAATTCAATTAGCGGTATCGATTCTACGGAGGTGAAAGTGAGTAACATCTCCAATTGTTTTTTTTTACTCGCTCGCTCACTTGCTTTCTTGTTTGTGTTGTGTAGTGCGTTCTTATTTTTATTATTTTTGGATTACTTTTAATAACTTGGCTATTCTAACGGACTGATTTCCTGCAATAACATTAGACCCCGGCTTTGATTTATGGACTTTGTGATCTGCTCGAACGATAACTCGGCATTGACATCGGATTTTTGATACACCCCAACCTAATACAAAATGGAAAGTGTTTGTGATAATTCTGACTCTGCTGGTGGTTCCATGGTATTGGAAGATGAGCAGATTCTTCGCTGTATACAACAAGTGCTTACATAGCGGTAAACCATAAATCTGTTCAGAACATATAAAGTGTACCTACATCTTTTGCGATTAAGTATAACCTCAAAATCGAATACATTCTGTAGTATGCCACAGTTCCTCAAGTTGTCCGTGTTTCAACAAATGCCTGATGAGAATTTATGAATGATTCCGAACACAACTAGCATTTTTTCATTGCTGTGCGCTTCTGGGGCATCAATGTATGGGGAAACGAGCGATGTCCTTTTTTAATAACCTTATTTGTAACGCCTTAATCTCGTTTTAAAAGCCTGGGAACGTTTTACGTGTCTAGATTAGTCTAGATAGTTCATTTGGATGATCATGATAATAACTAAGTAATAACTTCATCGATCGACAAAGCCTTCGGCCTACGTAATCGTAGTTTCGTATCTAGTTTCGATGAAGGAATTATTTCTCCTTGCATGTAACTTAGTTACGATGGAGGAACACAGAATGTTTCCTCCATTTCCTCTCGACAAACACAAGTTTTGTTTTCACCCAAAATGATTTTGTGTCCCAAAGCAGCGCTATGATTGATGTCGTCTGTTTATCATCAATTACAACGTTGCCTGTGAAAATAATGCGCTGTCCCGGGACATGAAAATAACACCAATTACGCCACCGCTCGTGGATCATCCTCTATTAATATTACTGGCTTAGTTAAAAAAAATACATTTATATTTGCGTTGAAAAATATTGTACTGAATAATATACGAGAAAGAATACGAAACGCACCAGATCAATTCTCGGACGGGAATCGAACCCGCGACCTTTGTATGTCCGGTCCAATGCTCTGATCGCTGAGCTACCGAGTCATTAACTTAATAACTCGGTAGCCAGCCAATCATGTATCTAAATAAAATATAACATTGCCAGGAATTTTGGCTGGTGGAAAAGTAATGCTAGGCGGCATCAAACTTTACCAGTTTTTCGCGCACCTTTAATGCCGCCTGGCACTACTTTTTACCAACCAAAATGCCTGGCAATGTTATATTTGATTTAAATAGGTACATGATTGACTTGCTATTTTACCACACCAAATCCAGAGCTCTGTAAATTGTATACCTTCAATCGGTTTTTCAGCTCCTTTGTTGCCCAACCACTCCCACTCCCACCCCCACCACTGTTATAATGATAGTATGGAACACTAACTAGACGGATTTCGTCGCTCTGCAAATTGTATACCTATTTCCGAGGTTAGCTCTTAGTCCACTAGCTATCAATAACATTTGCATATTATTATGTAAGTGTGTAAAACTAATGAGTGAGTGTCACCTACCTCACACCCGTTAGAGTGTAATCAGAGAGCTCGCCGGCGCGGCTCATCGATCAAAGAAGCCCGTCAAAGCATGCCTTTATGCCACGCGCTGTTCGTCATAGCTAATGGGATTAAAAATTAATGAAACGACACTAAAGGGTTAAGGGCGTGTCTTTTTATGCTTATTTGTATTGAAAAAATGCCAGTATGTCTTGGGAGTGAAATCAACGCTTTTAAAATCTGAGTGACTGCTTTTTACTTGAGCTACCGTGGCACTGTGAATAAAGTTGCAGTATAAAGTCTGGTCCATAAAAGATGAGATTGACAAAGGGTGATATTTTTTATTGTCTCATCAATCATCAATCTCATTGAAATGGCGGCACCACTTTCCCTGTTAAATTAACGTTTAGAGGTGAAGTTATTGGAAATTGAACCTTAAAATAAGGCACAAAATTAGTTCCATTTCCAACCGAGTCTCATCTTTCGTTGACCAAACTTAGTAAAATGTCACTAGTATACCTAACACCTCCTAACACCTAAGATTTGTTCAGCTGCAATTGCATTTGAAAAGTTTAGATAAAATAGACTAATTTAACTGAAATCTTATAAAAATATTAAATAAAAATATTTTAAAAAACGACCAAGTGCGAGTCGGATTTGCACACGAGGGGTTTTCTATCAAAAAATATGACGTGAATCAAAGAAACTGCCTGGTGATGGTGACTGGCAGAAATTCACGTTTTTTTGTATGGGAGCCCTAGTTAAATATTTATTTTATTCTGTTTTTTGTATTTGTTGTTATAGCGACACCAGAAATACATCATATGTGAAAATTTCAACTGTCTAGCTATCACGGTTCATGAGATACAGCCTGGTAACGGGCAGACAGTGGAGTCTTAGTAATAGGGTCCCATTTTTTTTACCATTTGGTTACGGAAGCCTAAAAAGGCAAGTGCTAACAACACAACACACAAGAGATATAAGATGATGTAGAATAAAATAACGTGTGTAAACCTTCAGGCAGCCGTGCTCTTTTTATTTATTTTTTTAATTTTATTTTAACTTTATTGCATAAGAAAATACAATTGGCGGACTTAATGCCTTAAGGCATTCTCTCAGTCGACCGAAAAGGGTGTTAAAGAAAGAAATCGTGGCGGCAAAAAAAAGGATAACTAAGTTAAAATATCGGTTAATCATAAATAAGGATCTAGCTACAATAACAATATAAATATACATAGCAATACTTACATAAATAATCCTAATTGCTATAATACTAATATATGAAAATTATACCGAGTGTAACAAGACCTTCAACGAAGCCGAGGTCTTACGTATTCTGCCCATCATCAGGACCATTTCTGTTCATAATTATTGCTGGGAAACGATTTTGATTTTTGGTGTTAAAAAAGCATTGCATACCTACTTTACCACGCAATGTAACGCGTACAACAGACCGCGCCTGCGAGTGTATGCTACACAGCTGCGTGCGGCCGAGTTGAATTGAAAGGCAGCGTTTATGTGCGCGCTCATAAGATACATCGAGTGACGACGTTTTCAAGCCATTGTTTGTTACGAAATACTTAAAATTTTGATAATGTTTTGTGGGACAAAAAGTAGAAAATAACGAATAAAATAAGATTTAAAAAAAATAAAAAAAATAAAAAATTGACTTTGACCTTCAATAACTTCGTAGCCATTGTTTTCCCAGATATAGTTTAAAGGACAAAAATGATCCTGATCATGGGTGGAATACGTGGACTTCGGCTTCGTTGAAGGTCTTGTTATACCCGTTAATATACATATATACATTAATAATATACTTACATATTTAATACATACTCATAGGATAGTATAGCATAGGTCAGATTTGATGAATTTAAAGTATAGAACTAGTTAGACAAACTAAAGCTTAGTTTTTGCACATTAATATACTGCTTTCAACACCATGTTTTGAATTGCGCTAATAAAATGCACAAATAAAACGAAACGACCGACCAAATTGGACTCTATTTCCTTGTTGGTTGGTGTATGGATCGGTCCAATTTACATTTAAAACCATCCAATATACTTTTAGTCGTTGGATGAACATGCATGCATCGGCACTTTTCAGGTGTTTCAGCTCACCATTTCAACTTTTTATTATGAAGTGTATGTTTTTGCTTGAAAATACGAACAACTGTGGTAAGAATGCCTTTTAAAATTAGAGGTAAATATTGTGGTATAGAAGCGTATATTTGACACTTATATTTCTACAAGAACTCCAAGCATTTGAAGTGATTTCCGGTAACATATAATCATTGGAAGTGAATGTGAAAAAATATATAATTAAAAAACATGTAGGTATGGCCCTACCATGAGTTCATGCGAACTGTTTTCGCTGCCGTAAACTATCGTTTTCTCTCTTTCACTCGCATTGTCTGTGAACAGTACATCCGATAGTTTACGGTAGCAAAAACAGTTTGCATCAACTCATGGTAGAGCTTCTTCTTCTTCTTATTTTGGTTTTGGCAATCTACTTTCCTATTGGAAGTAATTTTTGCCAGTGTCAAGTGTTGAATAGATCAGTGGTAGATTGTTTCAGTTTAATTAAAATGCGGGTGCATCGCATTCCAATGCTGCTTGGAGCATTTGGCACCAAGTATAATCAAGACAGTTTACTCGGTAAGGTCAGCCGAGGTAGCAACCACTACAATAAAAGTCTCGGCTTCACACAACCAAGATCGCGCCTATTTCCATTAGCCCACATATTATTCAGTTGCGTAGACACTTGTACCGCAACAGTGCACCAATTTTAAGACACAATATCCACTATGAATCAATTTGCGAATAATTAAAATAGTCACTGAACCGAACTCGACGCAATGGCGCCAAAAACTCCATGGTAGAGCTACTGATGTCTCATCTGTTTTTGTTTTTATTTTTTTATTTATTTTTTGGTTATTGACAAGTTCCGGTAATTTCATTTGATTACATGCTATTCGAAAGATTGGCCCTTGTATTATTAATAAATCTGTGCTTTAGGCCCTACCAACACTTAAATAAATAGCACTAACTTCTGGGTAAAAAATATTTTAAATTACATCTCAAATAAGTTAATCGGAAGTTATCCGGAACTTGTGAGAGGAGAGCTAAGATTAGATAGATAGATTTATATAACTGATTAGAAATTAATTTGAAAAACGTCAGGGTAACATTGAATAACTTATTATCTACTACAAACACCAAAAACCAACTACCAAGTATCAAACGTCCGTAACAGCACAGACATTAATTAAAATTCCCGTTCGTAACTAAACGCGCGTTTTTACCGAGCTGCAAATAAACTCTGTTCAAAAACAAGTAGAGAGGATTCTGCGGGAAAGCATTGAGTAATTGCTGAATGACGGGAAAATTTTCTGTGGTGGACGTTATCGGATTAATATTATGCAAAACGTAACTAACTACGTCCAAAAAATACACATGCCGCGAAACCGCTATGCTAATGTAAGCACGGGAAAGTGATCCATATTTGAATAACGGCGAGTTTTTAAAAAATAATTAAGCTGCCAGAAAAGAAAAATCATTTTTTATTTTTGAAATAACAGCTTGGTAACAGTTTTAACGAAAATCTTGTGTGAACCAGAGAAAAATCTCTATAGGAAGTCCCAAAGATGTTCGTTTAAATAGCGCATCTCAATATTTCAGTTCGCACGCCACCGCAATTTGCATCCCGGTGTAAAAGTACTAGCTAAAATCATACTACTTATATTAATAATACACTGCAAAATAAAACAGTATAAAACGTAATAAAAATATCTTTTGAATAAAAATGAAACCTATAAATATCCTGTTTCCAATAATACAATGCTCGTTATGACACACACGGTCGTGGCACGGTCAAAAAGAATTTAGTGTAAGTACTTTTTTCATTTTTGTGTATTCTAGTGTTTGAATGAACTCCTAATACATGGCTGATTAGGTATGTCGTAAATAATAAATTTCCGCTATTATTTACGCCAAGAAGATGAACCTACGCAAGCGCATTTGGTGTTTTTTTTACAATCATCTGTGAGGTTTATATGCAATTTAAGATATATAGCAACTAGAGAATTTCTGTAGCTTGTCATATGTTTTTATTTGAGGCTACAACTTTACGTTTTCTATATAAAAATAGAGACTTCCCCACATCATGTTTTCCTATTACGGACCCTAATGTGACACCTGATATCATTACTTACAACAAAAGGTGAACTAATTATTTAATTAACGAACGACGTAATAATGTTTTCGAATATGCAGTACCACATAGCACAGAGATATAAACATCAATACGAATTCGGATTCAGAGAAAATATTGGATGACCAGACGCGGACAATGGCTCAGTTTTTCATTCTTATTTAGTTTTTGCTCTGTATTCCGGTTTCAAAGGTTTATGTCAACGTTTGTAGATTAATAACCTTTGTTTTGTTTTTATAGTATACTCATCTCATGTCACAACAAACACGGTTTTCAGAGGACACACACAATAGGCATTGCGTACAATACAGGCAATGTAAGGCTAAAAAAAAGGCGGGCTGTAGTCGGTAGTACAGTACTGCCAAAATAGCTCTTAGCGCAAGTTACACTGACGATTCATAACGAGAAATATGTAATAAAATACTGGTCAAGTGCGAGTCGGACTTGCGCACGAAGGGTTCCGTACCAAAAATGGCAAAAAAAAACACGTTTGTTGTATGGGAGCCCCCCTTAAATATTTATTTTATTTGTTGTTATAACAGCAACAGAAACACATCATCTGTGAAAATTTCAATTGTCTAGCTATCACGGTTCTTAGGAGATACAGCTTGGTGACAGTCTGACAGACGGACACCGGAGTCATATGGTCCCATTTTTACCCTTTGGGTACGGAACCCTAAAAACCAATCCAGCTTCAAAAAAGAGTTTATGCTCATCAAAAGTATTTCATAAAGTGTTCGTGTCACATGTCTAAGTTCAACTCATTTTTAAAAAGTATGTGTTTTTTTTCATTTGCGACGTTTCTTTTTACGCAAATCGCACCGCTTGTTGCCGGCTTTGCGAGATGAAATATCATTTCACGGCATGGATATGAAAAAAGTTCCTCTTATTATTTTCCGGCAATCTGGGAGTGCTCGAGCAGGCGTGTGTTACGGGATTTTTCTGCCGAACGAACACTCACAATAAATATTGCTTTCGCCCTTAAATAAAATCGTGCAACAGATTACGGGTCGACGTAAAGGATTTAATCAAGCCATTTTAGATTTTTTAATACACAGTGCTGTTTCATACTGGAAAAACAAAATAATAATTAAGTCAGTTCAGCTGAAATCCAATCATGTTATGTGGTGATAGGTATAAGTTTTAACGAAAAATGATTTGCCAAGTTCATTAATTTTATGTGAATCGTAAGTAAGTATTTTTTATTGTTAATTAGTGATTTTCGAACCCTCAGATATATTAGTAATTTATTGTAGATATAAGGTTATTTGTGACTCTTATGTTCTGGTATTTGGAACGATACCGTAACATCTGTATTGTAATGATGATAGATCAATGACATATCTTTTGATATATCATTGTGACTGCAGATATACATATATGTTATAGCTGTGGAATAAGATCCATATTATGTCTACAGTCTGTACCTAATATAGCTGCTGCTTTTATGAATAAATAAAATTAAAAATTACTCCCGTAATAACCAAAAAAACCGAAAATTAAAAAAACCGATTTTATTGATGTTTATATTTTTTGATGTTTTTGCTTAGTATTTTGCATTTTCTGACGCGGATGTAAAGTATAAAATTATAACTAGTGCATAACCTAATAAAATAATAATATTTCAAATAAACTCAGCTAAAATGTATGAAACAGTAACATTTAATTCCGGCTTGCAAGATGTCCCATAGAAGTGGCTAGTGTCCAATATTGGCCGCCGTTTGCCAAATGGCCTTTTTAATGTACTTACATTTAGGACAACCACTTACATTTAAGTTTTGTGAGTGCTGTGTGGAGTGAAATTAAAAATCAAATGGATTTAACTTGGTTAAGTAAACTTTAGATAGTTATATTTCCTACTTTTGCGATTACCTGCCTAAAGTAACTGTAAGAATACAAATAATTGGTTTTAAGTGGTCGAGTGATCTCGTTAGAATTTTAAATTAAAGTTGAATAGTATAGCACTTTGTTACACCAACTATAAGGCTTTTTATTGCTGCAATCCTACTTATATATGTTATCCAATATCGCCTCTTTGCCATGACAACGTGACATTTGCAAAACCGCAACCTTCCAGGAGGCTACTTCCAAAATAAAAAAAAAACGTTTTCAACGAGATTTTACAAAGTCACAATGTCATTGCAAAGAGGCGTCGCTTCTATGCGATGCGATGACAACGTGACATCTCGTTGAAAACGTTTTTTTATTAGTTGCAAGTAGCCTCCTGGAAGGTTGCGGTTTTGGAAATGTCACGTTGTCATCGCAAAGAGGCGATATGTAACTGCGCTACATACATTATAATTCATCACTGTCATTTTTACAAGTTATTCTAAAGTAACATTCATCATCACCACTGGCCTTTTTCTTGTGCCCACTGCTGGGCACCCCTCACTGGACTGGACATCCACCAATCAGCGTTGGGGCCGCATTTTGAGAAATGCAGCCCGTGTCCCCGAGATCGATCGAATCGATCCCGAGACCCCTGCGTCTTGCAGGGGTCTCGGGATCGATTCCCAGGAGGGGAGTACATTTGTACTTTTTGTACTGTTTGGTTGGTGGCAGGGCTTATTTCAAGTCCGCCTGACTAGCTACCACCACCTTATGTCTGATGCTATAACCAAAAATTTTTTTTGTGTTCCGGCAGTTGTAAGATAGCCAGACCCTCAGTGATGAAGATTCCGGGTGTAGTGCGCTTACACTTTCAGCCTTATTGTCACTTAACATCAGGTGAGTTGTAAGCCAAGCACTATCTCGTTGTGAAAAAAAAAGCAGTCGTGACCGACTGCTTGACGTGCGTCCAAAACTCGATGGAACTTGAGATAATAATTGTTTGCTCACCCAACCGATGACTGACCACAACAAAAGTTGCTTCACCTCCTCAATCTTTGGTAGAAAGCGCTTCTCTACTTCTTAAAGTAATATTAATATGGTGTAAAAAGTAGAAAATCTAACGACTCTATCGTGTTTGTTCAAGTAAACCCATGTCAAGTGTTTACGTAGGATAACTTCCATTAGGCAAAGAATAACTTTGCTTATTTTCGACTTATTCAAGTTGTAATATTGTAAGTCCTTCTACGGACGGCTTTTAGTAGCAATATGCTTAAGTATTTTTGTGACATTGTGTAAACATTTTTTTGTAATGTACCTTTTCTGTTTTGTCACAACAGATTCCGCTAGGGTCCATGGGACGTAGTTACGCAAAAAGAATCCAATCCACATCGATACCAGGGGCTCTCTGGGATGATATCTTTAATGTTGACTAGATATTAAACCACATATTAGTGGTTTGGTATCTAGTCGTCGGTCGTTATGTTAAATAATTGTGTTTTCACCTGAATTTTTTTCGACAATATAAATATCATTCCTAAGACCTCCCTGGCATCGATGTGGATTGGATTCTTTTTGCGTTACTACGTCCGTAATCTGACTTACAAGCTTTTTCATTTATACAATAAGAGTAAATAAGTATCCAGCCCGTCTGCTGGTCACTTAGTCTATAAACGATACAATGATTATCACTCACACTTTGCTAAACCATAACCCCCATTTTCCATCAACAGAAATAAAATACTACCGCAAAATATTGTTATTTGACTGATGGTCTTCTAAGTATTTGATTGAATCAGGCGTCACTTGGCGGAAGTCCCAAACCATTTTGAAAAAAGAAATATATGTAGCTTACTTACGCAAACAATATATGCAAGATGCAGATTTAGGCAGACAGCAACACACCTTGCACCTTCACCAATTAGGCTACTCTACACGTGTTTCGCCCCAACCCGGAACATCCTCAGGAGTTAGATCGTGCGTAAACCAACACCGAATGAGCCCCTAACGCCTCCAACACTGTATTTGTTGTCCCTTCCTCCCCACTCCGCACCGAGTAACTGACAACGTTTGAAGAATGTTGCCAGTTTAAAATAAAAAGAAAAAAAAAGAAAAAATGATTTTAATTTAAATTGTGTACAAATTAATTGATATACATTAAATAATGTGTTTTATTAATAAGATATTTATTTTTAAGAATTATTATTATTTGAGAAAATACGCAGCAATGGCGAGGAAGAGACGTCAAGTTGATTGTTAAGTATGGCTCCATCAACATTGTGTTTGATAATTTCTAGGTTTTCCAACACGCTCAGTCATAGACCTTTACTACAAGTATGTAAAACTTCATAGGAATGACATTCACAATTATCAGTCAAGTATGGCTTACGTAGGTAAAATATCAGATAAAATATCAAAACTCTTAAAAAATAACGACGTTCACGTGGCTTTTCGTACTACTAATACCGTCCAGCGTGCCATTTGCAATGGCAAGGAAAAAACGGAGGTTGGCAGGAAGTCGGGGATATATAAGTTAACATGTAACCAATGTAATTCAGTATACGTTGGTCAAACCGGCGGCCGTAGTTTTAATATACGTTATAAAGAACATATTTCTGCCTATAGGAATGGCCATCCGGAACGATCTCATTTCGCGGAACATTTATTAAATACCGGACAACAACTATCTGATGGTCATTCCTATGAGGTTTTACATACTTGTAGTAAAGGTCTACGACTGAGCGTGTTGGAAAACCTAGAAATTATCAAACACAATGTTGATGGAGCCATACTTAACAATCAACTTGACGCCTCTTCCTCGCCATTGCTGCGTATTTTCTCAAATAATAATAATTCTTAAAAATAAATATCTTATTAATAAAACACACTATTTAATGTAAATCAATTAATTTGTACACAATTTAAATTAAAAATATTTTTTTCTTTTTATTTTAAACTGGCAACATTCTTCAAACGTTGTCAGTCACTCGGTGCGGAGTGGGGAGGAAGGGACAACAAATACAGTGTCGGAGGCGTTAGGAGCTCATTCGGTGTTGGTTTACGCACGATCTAACTCCTGAGGATGCTCCGGGTTGGGGCGAAACACGTGTAGAGTAGCCTAATTGGTGAAGGTGCAAGGTGTGTTGCTGTCTGCCTAAATGCAGGTTTGTGCACTGATATTTTGTGTGTGCATGTGCATAATTTTGCGGGCGGGCGGGCGGTGCATCTTGCATATATTGTTTGCGGAAGTAAGCTACAATTATATTTCTTTTTTCAAAATGATGGTCTTCTCAAAGCGTAGACTTCTTCACGTAACGTAGAAATTTGAAAATAATATAATTTGTAGAATCGTAAAAGGAAGAAAGAAGTATACGTGTTTTGGGCAGGGATTGAAAACTTTATTTTGATATTAACGTTTTGACATAATATAATTTTAGGTTATGTTAGATAACGTTATTCTGCGTTAAATAACGTTTTTTTTCGTTAAACAGCGTTGTTTACCATTACCATATCGGTATTGTAAATACCGCTATTTTACCGTTAAATAACATTATTTTACCGTTATGATATTTTTATAACGTTATAATTTTTTAACGATATTTCAATTCCTGGTTTTGGGTACAATAATTTAAAACGTTCAAAATTGCAATGACGTTCGATGCACGATATTTCGATATTCGAAAAAAATTAAAAAACTAAGTATACTGTACTTAGAGCATTACCGTACAAATAATAAAAAAGAACTGTTCAAACATAATTATACACTGTCGGCTTGTGACAGTGTATAATTATGGTATTATGTCTCGAGTTTTAGTTAGGTGTGTATATTTAGGAATTTGCCTATCATTAGTCACGCGTTTTATATCTGTAATTTGAATTAAGTTTTTAGACACTTTGAGTCCCCGCAAACTACAGATCAAACTGTCGGCCGATAGTTGGGTCGGGCCTTTAATCAGTATGAAGTAGTGTGCAAGTGCGCACACTACAACGATTTGGTATCGGCCGATTCTTCATATAAAAACCAACTATAGGCCAACTATCGGCCGATAAAAAGTCTGTAGTCTGCCGGCACGCTAAACCCAAAATACAAATTAAAAATGACTCCTTAAAGCCATCAAAAGGCAAAGTTGTCTCGTTACTACATCTCGTAATTACAAGCCAAGTAATCAACCCACCTCAGCCTACATGTAGCTCATGTTTACATAGCTCAACTTTCAAGACTTCCGCCATCTTAAACGGTTACCTTAATTAGAAGGTACAACCCTCTGCAGTAATGGCCTGTTACATACCATTAGGCCGTAATGTACTGTCATTTGATTTCGAGGGTGCTGGAACGTGTATAATGGATTTTTGCTTCGATACGAAAGGAGATTGAAGAGTGTGAATAAGCGAAACAAGTGTTGATAATGAGACACGTTAAGAGGAAAAAAGCGAGTGACATTATGTTTTTATAAAGATTAGTAGTATTAATAAAACTGCGATATTGTGAAATCAAATGAAGCCATTTTTTTCTATTAGGTACCTAAACATAAAACGACAAAAATCTTTTCAGTTTCTGGTAAACTTGATTAGCTTTGGAGTTTAATCTTAGTATTGGAAGTTTCTTTTCAATATCAAAATAAGATGTGCATAGATGAGTGAAATATCTATTAGTTTTCGGTCATTTTTATTTGATAGCTTGAATACCAAAACTTTGATCTACAAAACGAATATGCCATTAGTTACACATAGGCTACTTTTTATCCCGAGAAAACCAGAACGAAGCCGCTGGCAAAAGCTAGTATCAAGATGAGTACCAAAATTATTTTATAAGTTGTTAGATAAATTAGTTCTTTCGAGCTGATGATTTTCTGAAAGTAAATATACAAAACGTTCATTTACAAATGACGTTCATTTCTTTCTTCATATTATTGAAAGTTGATGAATGGTTTAATCAAAGCACCTTTTCTCTTCGTTATTTAATAAAATGACGGCAATAAATTACTTACTATCAAGAGATCGTTATAATAAAACAAAAAATCAATTCAAAACGTAACTAAATATAAAAATAGAAACTCCATTTAAATTAGGTTCTTTTGATGTCGTCAGACTTCGGCAAATTACTTGAAAAAGAATTCGGACAGTTTAATGAAAAATGTTGCTGTAACAAAAGCTAATTTTCAGCGAGGCGTTTCCGTGACTACATCGATCTTACTAATAAAAACTGTAATCACGGACTATGAAGGTCAAGGTCAATGAAAACCTTTGTTTTGTCGACAATACAGAAAGTTATACAATTAAAAATAAATAATTTGAATATTAGATATATTTAAAGAATAATTAGTATATAATATGTATATTTACTATTTTTTTAATAGTGATTGGTACTCCATATTATCTCCCATATAGGTATGATAACAAAAACACAAAGTTGAAAGACGCATAATTAAACAAACATAAAAATATCGAATTAATTGTATCATTTGTACAATGTATTATTAATCACGTTTTGAGAATTAATGCTATTTTGGGGAAAGTGTACAAGGTGTACTGAAAGTTTTAAGCTTCAGGCTTGCAATATGCAGTCCATTTGAAAAGAACGAAACCAAAAATATTTTCGATACCTACGTAACAATTGCTTTTAATCCTCAAATTTGAATGCTGCATGAAACGCCATGCTCTGATGGTTATATACTCGTACTATCCATAAATAATAATAATAACACATAATTTAGTCTAGACTCTAGTTTAACTAGTAATAATAATTTTCTTATACAACCTGTAACAAGAGTCTAGTAACGTCTGTGTAGCATTAATTTGCTTTGCTACGCCGTAGCAAACAATGCTTCGCCGTAGCAAACAATGCTACGGGATAATCAAAGGCTACGTGATTGCTCTACGAGATATTATATTCTGCTACGCTCTAACGCCGCTCGAGCTATAATGAGAAGATTAAAATGAACAATATTTTAGTTAAGGTATCATATTTTTAGTGTCTTATTTACTGGTTTAATGAAATCTTTAAAATGAAAATGAAAATGAATCAAAAAGTAAAGGTTTTTCCAAGAATAACTCAATTTGTATTATTTTGATTTTTCTGATGTTTCTTCTACTTATTTTTTCTTTAGAGACTTTTTCTATCAAGGTGTTTTTGTTGTTGTTGTTGATGTTAATATGAACATGCTACCTACTCGTATTTATTATTTTTATCGCACAATAGGTACTATCTGTTGAATAATATGCATTATTCGTATCCATTATCCTCCAAAGGCTATTTTCGAATAGCAAACGCATAAATATTAATGTGTTTGTTCCCGCCTTTTTGTTTTTCAAAACAACCCGTAAGATAGGTATATTATCCCCAAGCTTATCGGTTTGAAGGCAAAAAAAAACCGACCAAGTGCGAGTCGGACTCGCGCACGAAGGGTTCCGTACCAAATAACGGCAAAAAAATTACGTTTGTTGTATGGGAGCCCCCCTTAAATATTAATTTTATTCTGTTTTTAGTATTTGTTGTTATAGCGGCAACAAAAATACATCATTTGTAAAAATTTCAACTGTCTACCTGTTGTCGTTATTAATATCGTGCAAAAAACGGCAAAATAATCACGTTTGTTGTATGGGAGCCCCCCTTAAATATTGATTTTATTCTGTTTTTAGTATTTGTCGTTATAGCGGCAACAGAAATACATCATCTGTGAACATTTTAACTTTGTAGCAATCACGGTTCATGAGATACAGCCTGGTGACAGACAGACAGACAGACAGACGGACAGCGGAGTCTTAGTAATAGGGTCCCGTTTTTACCCTTTGGGTACGGAACCCTAAAAAGGATTGTCATAATCTGTGTGTTCTTGCTGTAACTTGATCTTAGTTACATTGATAAACTCAAGTGATTTAGTAGTTGTTTATTTAGTGGACCACCTAAGTGGTGCAGTGGTCAACATGCAGGTCTACTACGCAAGAGGTTCCGGGTACGGTTCCCGGCAGTGCAGAAATTGAAATGATGAATTTAAATTCCTGTGACGGGTCTGGGTGTTACTATGTATTAAAAGTAGTATATCAGTTGTCTAGCATCCATATCACAAGCTTTGCTTAGTTTGGGGCTGTGTGAAATTGTCATTTTATTTATTGGTCCAAATTTTTTTTTATTATTTAAGTTATTTGTACATACTATCGACATCTAATGAGTGAATTACTTTTTAAAACATTTGTGATTATGTTTCATACTTGAACGGAATGAATCTGCCTTTCTATTGTATAATTTCTAAATCTATCGCAATGGCTTTCAGGATGTAACACATTGAAGCTTCTTTTTTACACAAATAATAACTTCCTAAAAAAATGCAGCAATGTGTCACATCCATCTGTCAATCGAAAGCGATGCGATAGATTTTTTGAATTAGACAATTAGCCCCCTGTTCAATATTAGGTAACAATTTCGTGATAAAGGAGGAGGTCCTTATTTCGACCGTATAAATATTTTTTGTACCTAATCTTCACGGGAAACGTTTCAAGCATAGAAATGAGCGCAGCGAAACTTTTTCTATGTCTATGGTTTCAAGCGTGTCAGCCATTTTGTGTTGCAGCGACTAGACAATACGTCGTGAGTCAAGGAGTGGGGGAGTTATTAAAATGCCACGCGTCTGAGGGCTCGTACTCGGTAACAATTCGTACTTGCATTTCGGGCGTGAGGGATAAGCTGAAGCGTGTAAGTCACTTTATAAGCCGCGGCACGTAAGTTTAGCTGTGAAGAGAAATTGGAGGGGATTACTGCGCATTTTTGCAGTAGCCCCGCATCACGTCTATCTCCCGCCAATGAGACAACAAAAATTACTTCTGCGCACAAAATGGCAGCGCTAAAGTTACATGCCGAGGCTTGTACTTAAACAAAAAAGTAATGATAAAAGAAATGTGAAGCTTTTTAGCGATAAGGCTGCCAATTTTGCTCTAGTTTTGTATTGTCGTATGTTTATTATGGTGTACGGTCAGCAGCACATCAAGCTATACAAAACTGTCAAAATCTCCAATGTATTTTTTACCTTAAACAACTTGTTTTTAAGTTTAAAATTGATTGAGAAAATTTGACGCTTTGTGGAAGCCCAGCAGAGTAACGTTTACTGTACAATATTGATAATAATCAAACGAATTTGTAGTAGAATAAAATGCGATAATAATTATAATGAAAACCTTTATATGTGCTTGGATAAAAAAATAAAATGGTTAGAGGGGATGATGTTATGAGATTTCGAGGTCTGAGATTCCTGTACGTGATATTTATCTTTCACGGTTGTCTTCACAGAAAACCACGATTTGTTTCGAAAGACTCTTCTCTTTAACTTTATATTTTATGCCTGTGATGTTAACTGTTCATGGGCGCCGACAGCAGGATGCAAAGAGGTGCACTTGCACCCCCCTGTCAGGAAAAAATATAAAAAAAATATAGATTCGGGTAAAACCAACTAAGTAGTGTAATAAAATGAAAATCTATCAAGTTAAAAAACAATTGGTTAAATAACTTTGGTAAGTAATTTAACTCTCTCTTTATAACGGCTTCTTAATTACGGATGTTCGGGTAATCTCTATTACTCTTATTTAATCCAAAAAGGCGGGAAGTAACACTTGTTGTCGGAAATTTTGAATTGGGCATGCTTATTCGCTCCCAAAGCGAGCCGGGAGGTTCGGGCGAGGGAGCGGATTAAGATGGCGTCTAGGTGAATGTTGCCAGAGCAATAAAATCCACCGCGTTTAGTAGTAATAAGTCAGAATAGTAACCCGAATCACCCGATTTTCGGGATAAGCCGAATGCACCTTACATATGTTTTTTTATTAAATTACTGTTTGAATAAAAAACTGAAAGCGTCTAGGTTGCTGTCCAAGTTCATCACCTTGTCAATAAATTCAATATCCTCTTCTAATAAGCAAGTTAATAGTATAATGTGTAGACACCGATGCACCTCCCTGAAAAAATCATGGTGGCGCCCCCATGGAACTGTTCACATACCTATATAACACTCAGAGAACAATGGATTCATACCTTACCTTCCCATACTGGAGATTATTTTGGGGTGTCTCCCTTTAGGGTAACCAGCCTCACTGTTTGTACGGGTCAGAGTCAATGTTTGTACATTAAAATACAACGGCGCGCGGAAACAACGTTTGGTAAGATAGGTGTGCTATAATTAAGTCGCTTGCTTGAAAACTGGGTATGGGGTGATCTCTGTTTCACGCCAGTGAGTGTTTCTGGGATTAACTTAAAATGAAAAGTACATTCATAATGTTGAGGAAGAAGAAAAAACCGCCTATAACTACATTTTGTGACTCATCCTGTAGTATGATTGTGGAAAAGAAAGAAATAGTTTGAACTGTAAACATTAAAATTAATTGACAAACATACAGTTTTTTTTATTATAGTCTCAGATTGCGGCAGATAATCAAGTCTGAAAAAAGCAGTTAGAAGTTCAAGGCATCTATAAAATCAAATGCATTTTGGCTTCAGTAGTCCAGTACGAGTCTTAACGTAGTGAACTGCAACAGAGCTGAAATAGAGTTCTGAACAATGATATTAAAAGTTACAGTAAAAAAAAATAGTTTAACTTTAACATTAAATTGAATGATTATAACAATAAATTAAAAAACTGAAAAAATATACAATTTTAATTTAATTTTTAATTATATAAAAAAAAAAATGTTTTTTTTTCGAAAATTTGAAAACGAGGGCCTTATGCATATCTTATATCATAATTTTTTATTTTCATACCTTCAGCCGTTTTTTCTGCCTTATAAAAGGGTTAAAAACAGTGAACGCCTGAAAACTCAGAAAGCTAAGTTTATGATGGGTAATAGGTATTAAGTTTTCCTAACATTTGGCTACACTACACAATCTTTCTATGCTTAAAACTGCAAGGGGAGTGCCCGCAAGTTGGCTCTAAGATTGTCTCGGTGAGGGATGAAAGAGGACTCCTTTTAAATCGTGGTTGTTAATACAGCGATTATAAAGAAGCGGTAATGATAGCGGGAAAAATGTTACCCTGACTCATACTTTATTACATTACATTACATACGTCCGCGTGGACGTTGTTCTAGTTGGCGTATCAAGATGAAACATGCACCAGATTTTAAGTTAAACTCGCAGAAATATAACTGTGAAAACCGCATCTAATTTAGTGCAGTAATTTTTTCATGATGCGCCTACAAACATACAGACAGACAAAAAAATGGTTTGGCTTCCATTACTCTTATTTTACCCTTAATTATTGTTCTTTTAAATATCTTAATTCACACATCGGCCAGATACAATTTTATATATATATAGAATTGATTGTTTTTGGAATAGAAAACACGAGCCTATTATATTCCGGATACATAATTTTATTCACAGCCTTTTTGTCCTGTAAAAGGTTCCCTGAGGATTTTTTCGAATGTTCACGCGGACGAAGGTGCAGACAGAAGTTAGTTTATTTATAGGTACTACTAGTAGGCTTATTTGGAGAGACTTTTCGCGAATGATCTATGTATATATTTCTCATCGCTGCTTGAAAAACCACGGCTTTACTCCAAATCCAAGCTCAGACAGCACGATAATCGCAATAAGACGAAGATTTCAGTTTATTATGTTTGAAGCGAGATGATATCCTCTCATTGTTCGCTGGAATCCAATTGGGCTTAGAAAATTCAAGGAATTTTGATTTAATTAAGTAATTTAAATTGCGCTTTCATCACAATAGGTATATCTTCAGATTTAGATTTTAGCTCTTTTCATTATTCATGAATAGTATAATATTATTAATTTTAGTTGCAATTTTAAAAGGTAAAAACATTTATAAATCCTCTACAATTTGATCAAACTAGTATTTTCAAGTTGCGGTTTTATAATTGTTTGATATTTTAGTAACAAGAATAATAAATCAGTATTTATGATAAATATTATATAGATACTCTCGCAGCTCGCTATATGATGTACTAGTTTCCGCTCGCGACTTCGTCCGTGTTGACATTTGTAAATCCAGGCTATAAACTAGCTGTGTGCCACATTTTATCCAAATCTGTTGAGCCGTTTTGCGTTTTTGAGAAAAAAACACCCAAACATTCACATTTATAATGTATGAATTAAGTAGGATAGTAGGATTTACTACATAAATAAAAATAAAGGCTGGAAAACACCAAATGCAGTCGCAGAGTCCGTTTACTTGCCTTTTAGACGCATTTCGCGAGGGTACTTTATGCACTGCAGACAGAATGCACGCGGACTGAATGAAATTTGCAATAATGAGGGCTTTTCAAAGTGACATTAAAAAAACAAATACTAACTAAGTATTTGCCTCACTAGATAGCGTTGTTGGTCAAGTGAAGTGTCAAAATTGGCTTTAAAAAAAACGGCCTATGCATAAAAAAAGTTTTTCTACGTTTTCTTCAGTTGATACTTACCTTTTCATCAACATTATCTATCAAGTATACAGTTTTTTTTGTCATTTTGAAAAGCCCACATTAGTGTGCTCAAGTCTTAATAAGATCAAGTGTTACTAACTAAATATATTCTTTTTTCTATGCGCAGCATTCAAAATTTAAACTCAAATCTCCAGCTAACCGCTCATACCTGTTCGCAGCCTACACTGAATAGCTGCTCTTGTGCAGTGCTAGAGCGGGTGCAGAGTATAACGTATCTTGGAGTGATGCTGGATAATACCCTCACCTTTCAGAATCACATAATAGGTCTTGCTCAAAAAGTTAGAAAATTAATATACATTTTTAAACAACTACAACATGTCGCAAACGGTAAAACATTAAAAGATATTTATAACTCTCTATGTCAGTCATTAATTTCGTATTGTATAACAGTTTGGGGGGGGAGCGGCGAAAACTCATTTGATAAAGATTGAACGGGCACAAAGATTAATACTGAAAATTTGCCTTGCCAAACCTCTTTTATATCCAACTGTATTGCTGTATGCTGATAGCGAAGTCCTAACTGTTCGCCAACTTTATATATTAAATACCATTCTAAAGCAGCACAAAGAAATAGAATATAAAAAAGAATTGACAGTCACTAGTACTAGTCGTAGACAAAAGCAGGTTTGCCTTACTGAATCTTATAATAGAGTATTTACACATAGGTTTTTCTGTGCGCAAGGTCCAAAACTGTATAATAAAAGTAATTCACTTCTTGGCATATATTCCAAAAATCGGTTTGAGCAAAGCAAAAATATTGTTTTTAATTGGCTGATGAAGCTGTCATACCAAGAGACTGAGGATATCTATTATAAAAAATGTAATAGTTTGGTGTAATAATATTAAAAAAAAAAATTGAAATGTAACTATTTTTTACTGATGTTATCTGAGGGTGGAGACCTGGTGTTCTGTAACACAAGTATATTACTTACTATGGTTCACCAGTCTCCACAAACAAGTTTTGTCCGCATATAGTTCTCTAATTTGTATTATATATTATATTGTATTGTAACTTGTTTGTGGTGGAAATCAATAAACTATTATTATTATTATTATTATTACTTTTCTGTGATGTAAAAAGACGAATCTGAAGAGTATTTTAGCTCCTCTCCATCTACTAAAATCCATTAATGGAGCTTGAATAAAGAATATACACGGTGGAGAACGGATAAGAATTCGAGATAAGCTTCTAAACGATGGTAATAACAGTAAAAGAGAAAAATATTGTAATTTTTTAAGACGATAAAGCTATTAAAATGTTAACAACAGAAGGACGGGAACGCTCTGGAGTTCTTAAGGTTTTTGGAATCTTGGATCAAATTGAATAGATTAAAAGGGCCTACTTACTTTATTATTTTATTAAATAAAAAACCGGCCAAGTGCGTGTCGGGCCACGCGCCATAGGGTTCCGTAGTTACCTTATACCATACCATATTTAATACCACCTATCATTTTTCGTCTGCAAAAATAACTTTGTTTTTCATAGTGTTGGTATGAATGACAAAGTTATATTTGCGGTTTTGGAAAATGTGCTATATCTCAAAAACTAATAACTATATCTCGTTCAAACCAATTTTGGTTGAAAGTGTTTATTAAGATCTACAGGATATATTTTTTTTAGATTTTTCTCTCTCTTATTTCAAAAGTTAAAGGGGGGGGGGGGGGGGACACACATTTTACCAATTTGGCGGTGAATATCTTTCAAACGGTCGACTTTAAGAAAAAGTTGTCTTTGGAACCTCAATGTCATTTTTAAAGACCTATCTATAGACACCCAACACGTGTTGGTTTGAAGAAAAAATTTTTTTTCAGTTTCAGTTCCATGTATGGGGAGCCCCCCCTTAATCTTTTATTTTTCTTATTTTTGTATTAAATTCGTTAAGCGGTTAACAGAATACATCTACCTACCAAGTTTCAACTGTGTAGTCTTAATACTTTCGGAATAAAGTGGCTGTGACATACGGACAGACAGACAGACAGACAGACAGACAGACAGACATGACGAATCTATAAGGGTTCCGTTTTTTGCCATTTTGGCTACGGAACCCTAAAAAAGGTAGTATTAGTATCATTTATAGATAATTAGTACAAATGTCTTGGACGAATTAAATGTGCAACTGAAGCATCTAACTTCAGAGCGCTTGCGGAACAAAATGACGTACCGTAAAATTTTCTCTTTGTCATACATTCTCGAGTGATGTTGCAGCGGATCACTTACTTTTGTTAATTTAATCGCATTGTACACCCCTTTGACTACCTTTTTTCTTTTATTTATTACTGGACTCTTATAGCAACGCGGCTTCCGTCCGGTACGGAAGCAGCGTTGCTCTAAGACTGGACTACTGTTTTATCTGTAGTTTTTAGTTAAATAGCCAAAACTAGTGATGTATTATGTTACGACTTTTAGCGATTAGTAATTTGCAATCTCCCTTATTCTAGAGGCAAATGTTTATATGCGATAAAATAGGATTGAACGATGGAAAATTTACGAAGAGCGCGCATTCATTTCCCATTCATAATAATTTCTAGTCAATTTAGAATTTGCTCTAATTAAAATACTCAAAATTATTTACACGAAAAAGGACACAAAGTACTGTTGTAAACGTGTTTATTACCAACTCGTGTGACCAAATTGTTGAGCAGATGTTTTGGGGTGTTGTGAAGTCTCCCTGATTTCCGGTTTGCGGTCGCAGGCTTCCTTTCAGTATTTACATTACAGTACGTAATTAAGTCAACACCAATAAAAGAGAATAATGCTGTTAATCTATATTTGGAATAAGGGACATGGGGTGCGTTGAAGTTAAGAGTTCTCTGCGTAGGTATTTTGAAAGTTTGTTTAGGGTTCTTCAAAAAAAAGCACACATAAATGTTACCGATAAATTATAGGATTCATAATATTCGTGGCGTGGCTCCGATGAAACCGATTTTATTGCCATTTCTGAGGCCACGGGTTTAATGCCCGGCTGGGTCAATTTTGAAAACTAAATTTTCTATATTGTGTATGATCTGTGTGTTTGTGGTAACGTAGTTGTTTCTGATTTTCCTAAAATAAGTAGTTTAGATACTTTGTTAGGAATCGGTACAATGTTGATCCAATACATATTTATTAACTAGCTTCCGCCCGCGACTTCGTCTGCGTGGAGAAAAAATAAACCTTTGACCAGGATAAAAAGTTACCTGTGTTCTAAAATCCAGGTTAGAAACTATCTGTGTGTAAGTAACAAACATCCAAACTTTCACATTTATAATATTAGTAGGATTTGGTTGTTCGGCTGTATGTTCGTCAAGACCCTTTTGCTAAGAAATTCCCAAAAATTGTGGAAATATTTCAAGAGCGAAGCGATAGCGAACATTTGCAAATGTGGCTTTGTCTGTGCAACGTGTTGCAAAATAACCCTTAATGCCGAATATGATAGATACAGACAATTAAACTGAATAACTTTTACTATCGGACCAACTCTGAAATCCAAAAAAAACCGGCCAAGTGCGTGTCGGGCCACGCGCCGTAGGGTTCCGTAGTTACCTTATACCATACCATATTTAATACCACCTATCATTTTTGGCCTGCAAAAATAACTTTTTTTTTCACAGTGTTGGTATGAATGACAAAGTTATATTTGCGGTTTTGGAAAATGTGCTATATCTCGAAAACTAATTACTATATCTCGTTCAAACTAATTTTCGTTGAAAGTGTTTATTAAGATCTACAGCATATTTTTTTTTAAAGATTTTTGATCTCTTATTTCAAAAGTTAAAGGGGGGGGGGGGGAGGACACACATTTTACCAATTTGACAGTGTATATCTTTCAAACGGTTGCCTTTGAGAAAAAGTTGTCTTAGGAACCTCAATGTCATTTTTAAAGACCTATCTATAAACACTCAACACGTATTGGTTTGAAGAAAAAATATTTTTTCAATTTCAATTCCATGTATGGGGAGCCCCCCCTTAATCTTTATTTTTTATTTTTGTATTAAATTCGTTAAGCGGTTAACAGAATACATCTACCTACCAAGTTTCAACTGTGTAGTCATAATACTTTCGGAATAAAGTGGCTGTGACATACGGACAAGCAGACAGACAGACATGACGAATCTATAAGGGTTCCGTTTTTGCCATTTAGGCTACGGAACCCTAAAAATGGGCTGTAACAAAAATTAGAAACGAAAATATCAAATTGTATGAAACAGCTGATTTCTTTCGTGATTTCAGAGTTGGTCCCATATTGCGGGTCGTTGGTCGCATTAGGGGTTATTTTGTGACACGTTGTATACTTATCTGCAGTAAAAGTCGTCATTTTAGATATGCATTAGGCATTTTCACAATGTTTCAAGATTCTAGACCATCACTTACAAAGATAAAAGCTTTATGTACTGACGTAATTTCCATATGTATCTTGTACCAAAGCGGCTTGGAGAGAATCCATACGCTTGCATTCTGGGAACGCAGCCAACGCGGCCAAATGAGAATGGTTGGAATTAACAAGTTATGTTACTAGTTAGTTTTATTTGAATACTAGATTCCGCTCGCAAATATTTGTCCGCGCAGTCTATAGAGTTGAATCAGGCCATGAGATGCAACGGGAATAGAAATTATATGAGATGTGAATCCAGTCTTTGAACTATCAGTGTACTATAAATTCCATCATAATCCGTTCTGCCGTTATTTCTTTATGAAACATTATCTTTTCAACACCTCATGATTAAATTCACATGTATTATATTTTGTATTAGATTAGTAGAATGACCCTAACAGTACATATTTATACTTAAAACTAGCGGCCGCCCGCGACTTCGTCTGCGTGGAAATTTTTTTTGCTATCCCTCGGGAACTATACTTTTTTCGGTATGAAGGTATCCTATGCCCTTCTCTGTACCCCTCACAACGTGTATGTAAAATTTCACGATGATCGGTTCAGTAGTTAAGACGTGAAGGCGTAACAAACAAACAAATAAGCAAACGAACTTTCGCATTTATAATATTAGTAGGATTAGTACGATATTTTTTCAACACCTCATGTTTTAATTCACATGTATTATATAATGTATTAGTAGAATAACTATAAAAGTACACTTTAATACTTAAAATGACATAAAATCTTTCTCAAAGTCTAAGATCTAGTAGAAGTCTAAGATTTTAAAATAAAACATTTTAACTCCATGTAATTAATCTGTTAAATCCTAATTAACAGACAAAAGTTTAATACGCACCCGCTTTACATAAATAGCTGTTCTAAAGTAGGATTCCTTAAGTCAAGGCTTCCTTTCGACTTCAGAACTAAGTTCAAAGCTTCACTTTGATACAAATTCGCATCGAGTGAACACACATTCGAGGATTATGGAAGCATAAACTAAGTTGTGAAATTAACAACATGGTGAGTAACATGCCATTTAAGTTAACGTTTAAAAATAGGGTTATCTTTCTTTCTAATAGGGTTATGAAACAACATGGTTCAGTATGGCACAGCTGTTTTTTTAACAGTTACCAACAAACCCAGACCACCAATAACATAAATTACCTACACCAAATAGATAATTGAATGGCAAAACTGTTCCTTTTTAGGGTTCCGTAGCCTAAATGGCAAAAAACGGAACCTTTATAGATTCTGTCTGTCCGTCTGTCCGTCCGTATGTCACAGCCACTTTATCCCGAAAGTATTAGGATTACACAGTTGAAACTTGGTAGGTAAATGTATTCTGTTAACCGCTTAACGATTTTAATACAAAAATAAAAGATTAAGGGGGGCTCTCCATACATGGAACTGAAACTGAAAAAATGTTTTTCTTCAAAACAATACGTGCGGGGTGTCTATAGATAGGTCTTTAAAATGACATTGAGGTTCCTTAATCAATTTTTCTCAAAGTCAATCGTTTGAAAGATATACACCGCCAAATTGGTAAAATGTGTGTCCCCCCCTTTAACTTTTGAAATAAGAGAGTGAAAAGTCTAAAATAAATATATGCTGTAGATCTTAATAAACACTTTCAACGAAAATTGTTTTGAACGAGATATATTTAGTAGTTTTAGAGATATAGAACATTTTCTAAAACCGCAAATATAAGATTGTTGTTCATACAAACACTACTACTACTACTATACTATACTTTATAAGCATCAGTCTGTTGTAAAATATATTTCTAAACAACAATAGCTTTTCACGTCAAAGCATTTCTCGAACCTACGTTAGGCAAAGCAAAAAACGGTTCGACTAGATAAGTAGTTCATACAAACGTATATACTCTTTTGAATATCGGGGTTACAACGGTCAGCAACTTCGCAAATAGGTATTTGAAAGTCACGCTAGGATCATCAATTATCCACTCTGTTCATTTTACAGACCCGACTCATCTCGTTGTAAAAGTTGAATGTTATATACTTTTCTGTCGTTCAACTATTTTTTACACGACTGCCCAAAAAGGAGTGTAGGGTTCATGTATGTTTGTGGGTATGTGAGTTTCTTTATTCCACAATAACTTCTAAATGCCTGAATTGATTTGGATGTATAGGGTATCGTTAGAATCCTTGCAGTATCCCAAGTGACACTGGCTATATATTTTTTTAAATTCAATATGGCGACTGTACGACGCCACTTTCAAATGTGAAAAAAAAATTTTTTTTTCGCAATTATTACAATATGGGCCTCAAATGAAAGGCCTTGATGAGAAGAAGTTCCAAAACTATATAATCTGTCACTAAAATGAGTGAAACAAAAACAAATAAAATTAAAAAATATTAAAAACACGACTGCCCTGCCAAAAACGAAATAAAAAGTTAAATAACAAGTGTAATTTGCAGTCGGGGGACCTCTTTGATCAAAAATTGTTCCATAAAACAGTCCCCCGACTGCAAATTACACTTGTTATTTAACTTTTTAGTTCGTTTTTGGCACGGCAGTCGTATTTTTAATATTTTTTAATATTTTTTATAATGTTTGTTGGTCAAATGCTGGGTTTGTTTTTCTCTATACGTATTCGATTCTTTCCTTCCTGATCACGCTGCCTAAAAATCAAAATGTCTACGAAGCAAAATGCCTAATGTTCATGTCTAAAGAGCAAAATGTCTAAAACGCAGAATGACTAAGAAGTAGTTTGCTTAAGGATTAAAATGCTCTAAGTTGTATTTAATTAAAAAGAATTGAAAATATTTTTCTGTTTAAAATTTACTGCTTTCCCTGTAATGTATTTAGGAAAAAAAACATCAATCAACGTCGCATGCACAAACCAGCCTTTTACCAATCTTTTTTTTTTACTTTTAAAATAGTTTCCTATGTTTTTATTGAGCTCAAAATGTTGTTGGACATTGAAAAAGTTTTTTTCGATACTTGAATTTAATAAGAAATGTTATAAAGATAATTTAAAATATTGAAGGCGTTTCCTAAATTAATCAGATTATTTTAGGAAACGCATGGTGTACCGATCAATGATTTCTCTGCTTTTACTTACAAAAACTTCTAATCAGCAATTCATAGAATAGATAAAATCTTTAACCTACTAAAGCTATTGTCTTCGAAAACTAAACAGACAACTGTAGGGAGCCCAAGTGCTTTATCTTAAGGGTGTCTTAGGGAGACAAAAGGCAGGTATACTCTAAGCTTCTGAGACCTCATTGTGCCTTTAAGGCTCAATTTACACCGCGGGCGAAAGGAAGACCCTGGGAGCGAAGCGAATTTTATGGTACATACTTATTGAGTTTTATGTCTATTGTGTAGTGTAAACTAGATCGAGCTAAAAGAGAGGGTACGCATTCTTTCGGGAAATTCGTCTGCATTCTCGCGCAGTATCTACAGGCTTACTTAGAATAATAACAGCTAGACTAGAACGATAGTTCTCAACAAAGCGCACTGTCAACATCCAAAACGGCGCCATATTCAGATTTTTATTCTCTATTATTACCTAATCATACCGAATAAGTACAAAACAGTTCTAATTTTCCTACATTTAGGGAGACGACTTATTATATTATTGGATTTTAGTTACGATTAGGTAACGTATTAAGGATATAAATCTGAAGACTAAGCGATTTTGGCTTAGTCTTAGTTGCCTCACTTTGCATACGAGGACACGGCTTCTAGGTGTTATTATTCTAAGTAGGCCTATTACATAAAAATCATATACCCTCCGTTTTGGCTTCGCCGTAGACGGGTAAGAAAACCGCGATAAGCGGAAGATGTTCGTCCTACTCCGTGAAACTATTAAAGGATCCCTCTAGAGATTTTCTAAATGTCCACGTGGAAGAAGTCGCGGGCGAAAGCTAGTAATAATGATAAATCTTTTAGTTTGCAAATTCGATCAATAGCTTAACAAACTGGATAAAACACGGTAGTTAATTGAACTGCCCCCCTACTCACATGGCCAACATTCTATGCATTAGAACGCCACGTTTTATTAAGATAAGCAGTAAACTATAAAATTACGCACCGTAAGCTTGTCAATTTTATACAACAAATCAAAGCTGTGACTTCCATAAGTTTGCGACATGTGATTTAATTGGTTTAATTGTCTATAAAGTAAGCGTAGCGTTCAAACGTATAGAATATTGGCCATTTGAGTAGGGGGGCTGGTTGGTTAAACTGGGTACCTTACCTACCCATCATAAACAAAATAAATAAAAAAAAACACGACTGCCCTGCCAAAACGAACTAAAATGTTAAATAACAAGTGTAATTGCAGTCGGGGGACCGTTTTGTGGAACTTTTTTTTTATTAAACAAAGAGGTCCCCCGACTGCAATGCCACTTGTTATTTAACATTTTAGTTCGTTTTTGGCAGGGCAGTCGTGTTTTTTTTTTAATTTCGCTCATTTTACTGACAAATTATATAGTTTTGAAATGTGCTCATTAAGACGCCTTTCATTTGATGCCCATATTGTAATAATTAAAGAAAAAAAGATTTTTTTTCACATCTGAAAATGGCGTCGCACTTTTGGCATATTGACTTTCTTCAAAAAAATTATAGCCAGTGTCACTTGGAATGATGTAAGAATTCTAACGATACCCCATACAACCAAATCCGTTGACCCATTTAGAAGATATGGTGGAATAAAGAAACTCACATACCCACAAACATACATGAACCCTGAACACATATACACTCCTTTTTGGGCAGTCGTGTAAAAAGACGCTAACCATAAGATGCTTCCTTCGCCTGCGGTGTAAATTGAGCCTATACAACGATCAATAGGTCTACTCGCCCTGAAAATGAATATCTGAAATTTCGGAAAGCTGTTCAGATAGAATACTTTTGTTGCTAAATTTATTGTTGAGCGTGAGACTACGCTTCATTTTGTTTGTCTAAAGATGGATCGTCTCTTGATATCTGAAAGGATCGGTGTTTTATTATTCATGTTGGAAAATGTACACTTTGTTATTTATGACTGTTGCTTTCTTATTATTACACGACTGCCCAAAGCAAAAAGAGTGTATATGTGTTCAGGGTTCATGTATGTGGGTATGTGAGTTTCTTTATTCCACCATAACCTCTAAATGTCTGAATTGATTTGTATAAATGGGGTATCGTTAGAATCCTTACAGCATATCGAGTGATACTGGCTACATTTTTTTTAGAAAAAATCAATATGGCGACTGTAAGACGCCATTTTCAAATGTGAAAAAAAATTTTTTTCTTCTATTACTACAATATGGGCATCAAATAAAAGGCCTTTATGAGCACATTCCAAAACTATACAGGGTGCATTTGTAATCACTTTCTAAATTTTAAGGATGTGTTCAGTCCATGAAACTGAACAACTTTCTCCATGAAACATGTGTCGAAATACGACACAAAATTTTGGTCACCCATACTAAATTGATCACGTGATCTCTTTGTTTTGTATGAAAAATCATTTTTTTTTACATATTTGACCCTATGTTTCTTAGAGAAAGTTGTTCAGTTTTAAGGACTGAACACATCCTTAAAATTTGGACAGTGATTTCAAATGCACCCTGTATAATATGTCACTAAAATATGTAAAATAAAAATGAATAAATTTAAAAAATATTAAAAACGCGACTGCCCTGCCAAAAACGAACTAAAAAGTTAAACAACAAGTGTCATTGCAGTCGGGGGACCTCTTTCATCAAAAATTGAAAGTCCCCCGATTGCAATGACACTTGTTGTTTAACTTTTTAGTTCGTTTTTGGCAGGACAGTCGTGTTTTAATATTTTTTAAATTTATTTATTTTTTATTACTAGTGGCCGCCCGCGACTACGTCTGCGTAGACAGTTTTTTACTATCCCTCGGGAACTGTACGTGTCTTCTGGATGAAAGGTACTCTTTGTCCTTTTCTTTACCCCTGACAATGTGTATGCAAAATTTCATGATGATCGGTTCGTAGATAAGACGTGAAGGCGTAACAAACAAACTTACATTCGCATTTATAATATTAGTAAGGATGCTTATGATTCGATAGACAGAATAGAAGGTATAAATTCGTTAGGTTTTTTTTTATGATACGTTTCATACTCAATATTTGAACACTTTATGATTATTTTTGCTTCATTTCCCCTTTTTAAGATGAAAACTCTACTTTTAGCACAGAATACATAATAGTACAAGTACAGAAGATCCACTCCTCAAAGTCATTTAAATAAATAGCGACTCTATTCTAGACACAATAAAGTGCAATTCAGGTCGCACACCGCTCCCTTCGCTACAGTTATATTCACCTACAAGTTACCTCTCTTTCTATCGCGTAGCTCTTATCTCTTCTAACGACATTAGGGTTTCTTCTTTTAAATAATAATGAAATAATAGCTTACAATACTTTATTACAAGTTATGTGTTTGTGAAATAAAATGTGTACTTAAATACAGTCAACGCCACATCACACTATACATACTGATTTGAGGCAATTTGCTTTCTTACGAAATCAAATTGTCATTAATAATTAAGTTTATTTCGAAAGTGCGATGCAATATGCCTTCATTTGGGTTAAATATCATAAATGTACGAACGAACGACGCGACAATACGCGAATGCGGTGCGTGAGTGAGTATCGAAATCGAATTGCTAACGTGCGTCCCAGCCGGCACGCGGCGGCCCTCTGAAATTAGTCCGTCCGGACGGACCCGCCGGCTACTTGTAGCTTCGTACCTAAAGCGCGGAGTGCGCCTAGCCTGCTTTTAGTTAAAGAAATTGCTTGTTTTCATCTCTAAATAATTACTTATTTTTAAGTTGGAATGGGGGTGGATTTAGCCACCGCGGTCACTGAATCAATTTGTCGTACGTCATTGATTTCTGTTCAAAAAAGAAATATCTTTAGAGTGACAGAGTTCTGCGAAGGTGACAATACTATGAGCAGGCTTTTTAAAGTAAAATTTGATATTGGTGATATTATTAGCTTGCGAAAAGTATTTTTTTATAACTGTAGGACTTTTAAATCCGGAGAAATTAATATTTTTCTGCAGGACCATCTAAAATAAAAAGTTAAATTTAAAATGCCTGTCGTTCCAACAGGAGAGGGGATAGACCCCAACATGTGGGGGGTTTTGCCGATAAAATTGATCATATTATCTACCTTTAAAAGCTCCGACATCGCTAACCAAACATATTGTATATGTATATACTGTGGTACAAAGTGTGAAACTTTGTTCAATGGACATTCATTTGTATAAAAATTCCACAGTGTCTTCGTAACCCTTGAAAATAGTATCCTTAATATTATTAACTAGCGGCCCGCCCCAGCTTCGCATGGGTGCAATGTAGTTACTAAATGTAAAACTGTGCTAATGTGGTGTCAGTGTAAAGTTATTAGATTATACTACAGGATACATATACCTAGGAGGACGACATATACCTATACGACGTACGCAAGGGGTGTTATAATATAATTGACGTGTGTGTGTGTCTGTCTGTCTGAGGCAACCAACCTAGCTCCCAAACTTATGGATCGATTTTAATGAGGTTTTTATGCATAGTTTAAGAGAAGCGTATAGACGGCGGGAAGCGACTTTGTTTTATACTATGTATAGCTTTTGCCCGTGGCTCCGCCCGCGTGGCAGTCGGTAATTGTTGTAAGTCTTCCCTTGGAAACCAATGATCGGGATGAAAAGAAGCCTGTATTAAGTATTCCAGACTTAATCTATATCTATGCCAAATTTCTCCTAAATCCGTTCACCCGTTCAGACGTGATTGAGTATGATATGATTGCGTAGGTACCTAACAGAACAACATCCAAACATCAAAACTTTCACATTTATACAATTTTGTGATTATATAGGTAATAGCTGCACCCCGCGGTTTTACCCGCGCAGTCTGTCGATTCTGTAACCAAACTCGCATCTCACTTCACTTCGCGTGAATTTGTTATTAGACATTTGTTTACTAAATGAGCTATTTTACTGATTGCAAAAAATTTAGGTAGCCTGCGTAGCTATCTAAAATCTTTTGTGATAAAAAAAAAATCTTATCATTATCTTATTTATGATTCAAAATTCCCGTGCAGTGAAGTGAGATTCGACGTGGGGTTCGAGTTTGGTTACAGAATCGACGCCCTGTTAACGATTCTGTATTAGTAAGGTAGGTACTTAATAAAATTTATTAGCGGTAATTTAACAAAATAAGTATAATAATATTATGTTACATTTAATACTTACTTTATAGTTAAAAATTCTAATATCTTTGCATAATAGTTATCTTCTTTATAAATAAAAATCGATGTATGTGTATTTGTTTCCTTTGCACTCCTAAACCATTCATCCACATCCGATTATGATGAATGTTTGGTGAATTGTTCTGCTTACTACTGAAAAGGTTTCTGGCTAAAAAAAAACGTGACATTGCAACGCATGCCGGGCAAAGATTTATGCCGGGTGCAACTAATGTTGTGCATTATTATCAGGCTCTCCATCGGAACACTTCTCTAAATACCACATTCCTTGTCACGTTATCTGATATTTGCCAGAGGTTGCCGTTTTATTTGACTAATATTTTGTAAAGTAGATAAAATCTTATACAACATTATAAGAATCAAAGCTTGTTTTGAAAATCGGGAAAATTAGAGATTAAACGTCAGCCCGTGCAGTGACAACTGACATTTATTTTTCTTAATCATTCAAATGCACTAAGAAGTTTTGATTCCGATATCGAAGTCAACCACCCTAAAAATAGCTTTCTACCCCTTTTCAACCCTGTTAAGGGATACATTTCAAAAAAATACGAAACACGTATTCAATCAATTTTGTAAAAGAATGTCTATGCCAAATTTCAAGTCAATCAGGCCAAGGAATCGCGTTCTCCCATACAAACTTTGCCACCCTGTTTCACCCACTTAGGGATTGAATTTCGCAAAATCCCGTCTTAGTGAGCACCTACACCCTAAAAGGGACCCCCATGCAAAATTTGAGACTCCTAGCACTTGTAGTTTCTGAGATTTCGTGATGAGTCAGTGAGTGATTTACGCTTTTATATATATGGATAAATTACAAACTCAACTTTATCCGTCCGAACCTTTACGTAGCCAAAATGATTGTAGATTAGATGTGCTACGTCGTAGTCGACTACGAAGTTACATGCTACGATACATATGGTATGTGTAGCGTCATATAAAGCTATACTACCACAAATTTATTGGCTATGCACTGGTCGTGTTTGACTCATAGATGCTGACGGCATAGATGGCGCTATAGACTATGTCAATTGTATTCGCCAAACACTACAAACATATTGCATTTAATGAGATTTTTGCTTTGATAAAATAGTTCATGGTAAAGAATTGTCGTTAGTTGTCGGACACGCTAAAATATATTGTGTAAAAGCTGAAATCCTGGAAAACTACTCTATGTTTAAATTAGCGCCATCTATTTGGCCTATAGTTTCGAGACCAGGGCCCCAATCGCGGTAATTCCTAACGATATTACCAAAACCAAACCAAAGTTAAACCAAAACCAAATACGTTCCGTTATGAACGTAAAAATTACCGCGATTGGCCCCCAGTGCTCATGTTTAACCTTAAAACATGTAGCAAAACAATACATATTAGCTGCATATCTCACAAACCATTGAAATCTGTAGCCACCCTACAGATACCCTTAAGGAGGTAATCTGAAGGGCCGGGACTAGCGGGATCCAATCGAAACGCCTTTTATTCGATTCCCGTCGATTCTGTAGTTTTTCTAGTGCCTCGCGGTTTTGTTACAGCAGATATTCAATTACAGCGACAAAAGATTTCGGTTCTGCTGTGTTATTAATTCGATTCAACGGAATATCTTTTCGCAATATCGTTATTTTCTTTGTGTGAAGCTTACCCTTGGTGAAATCGTACTGAAATCTGAAATCGTTGAACAAAAGATCTAAATACTACCATTTCAAATATAGGTAACAAAATTGCAAAGCGTACAATAATAAGAATTATTGTTCTGCCGTCTATAAGCTTAAAGGCCGCTAAATGACATATGGTCATTTTTCACTTTTTAATGCCATAAAACTTAAAAGAAAGAACTCTATCGATCTGTCTAGGAACGGTTATTCTATCTTTCACCGTTTTCAAGATAGTAAAAAAGAAAGAGCCGTTAAATACAAAGAAAAAGTACTTTACATCGCATAAAGGTGGCTAAACAGCACAACTAGATTAGAAGGCAGCTAAAGTACTTTAACGTTTGGATCGATTGAACATTTTTAATATCAATGCTAAGCTAAAAAACAGTTATCAGTTTGCAAATAACTAAAAAGCAGCAAAGTTGTTTAAGCGGCTTTTTAGCTTGGTTTCATTGGAGTATAATCTTGCATAGGCTTACCTAAAAGGCGGTTATAGGCTTTTACTTAACTAAAAAGCAGTTAGAATCATTTAGCGGCCTTTTAACGTTGTATTGTTACTACTTTTACAATAAATAAACTATTAAAGAAAGCCATGTTAGTCCGTACGCCAAGTAAAATAAATATTTTTTTCTATATCTTGCATAACAAAAAAGCCGTTAATTAGCAATACATCGCTAAAAAGCGGCAAATTACACAAGCCCCCTCATCCCTCAAAGAGATTTCTGCGGGTTGTGGGGGACGCGCCTGGGCACGCGGGGCGACTGGAACCAAAATATCGACGAGAGAGGACATTTGCCGGCGTCGCGGTTCGCCCCAAAATTATCAATTAGATATTATGGCGGGAAGATTTCCAAGGTACGTATTTTAATTTATTTACGTAGTTATTTCAAACCTACAAAATATCATTGGCTACGATATTATAATAGGATTTGTATACTGCAAAATAGTACAACCATCGAGAGGCAGCCGGCTAATCTGCTATCGATCGAGCAGTGTCTTTTGTTCATCTGTCAGCTAAGCGTGTTCTATCGATGCAATGCAGTAGGTACCTACGGGAGGGGAGGATTTGTTATGGGGTATGATTTTATCAATTACCTAATAAATGCATTTTCAGGGACCTAATAAATAATATTTGTTCCTAAAATAGTAGATCTGTCACCTAAATTGAATCATCAAATAATATTAAAGCGTTTTTAATTAGGAATTTCTTTGAAATAATAATCAATCATCAAATAAATATACTGGGTTTCAAAATAACAAAAGTGTTACTAAAACTGAATCACCAAACAATACAAAAATGTTTACCGGAAAATTAAATTTGAATTGCTGGAAAATAATATTAATTAATTTATTAAATAATTTAAGTAAAAGACGATACTTTATTGCGTCTAATCTACCTGTTTTAAAAGAAAGGACCATTTTTTTTTTGTTTTTTATGTTAGTTTCAGCACATTCTAAATTAATTATCAAATCTTTTAATGAATGTCCAAACTTTACTTTGTTAAGGTTTTCTTTTTAGTAGCAAATTCACTTCCTCATCTGAACTACTCTCCTCAGGCTCCAGCATCGAATATATTTATTAGGTGACAGATCTATTATTTTGATGATTGACTTACTTTTTAAAGAACAGATCTTATATTCAGGCTATAGAAAAAAAGTGATCAAACTATAATTTAAGATACATATCTACATTAATCCGATGATTTATACTTAGAGACAGTTCTGATAAATATGATGACCAACATATTTCTTGGGGACAGATATTATTATTAGGGTATTGCAGATTAGGTGACGCATCTAAACTTTGGTGACAGAAAATAACCTACGCACGCATGATTTGCAGATTGCAGATGCTTTTGCTTTTGTGATAACTATCGTCCAAGTATTTTACGGTCAGTTGCAAAATAGCTAAAGCTTGTACTATGGGTGCACGGATGCATGGTAGGTTCTGGGTTCGATTCCCGGAAGGGTTAATTTAGGAAACGATTTTTTATTTGTCCTGTGACTTTCTGATTTGGCTATTGTTCGTTTAATGCCTGATAGATTTTGATTACTTAACATACTAATTTATTCATCCATTATTACTCGTAGATTGGTAGAATATTGTTTATTTATAACTGGTCCAATGGTGCATTCGGTAGGTCCCGGCTTGGCGCATAGCACCCTGTCCTATGCGCCAAGGGCCATGGGTTCGTCGAACTCCACTCAGGAAAAATATTCAAGATTAAAATGAAAAATAAAAGTTTTTTTGGTAAAGCTCATCGTTCTGAAGTTCCAGTTGGGGATCGCGGGTTCGAGACCCGCTCGGTCGGGTCAAAATAGGAATATTTCCATTTTAATCTTTAATAAACATTAATGTGTTACACGTGTAAATTTGTGTTATTTCTGTCTGTGTCAAGTACGGAATCGAGTCAACACATATATTAAAAATCAATAACCATTGCTTTTTTATATATTTAATCTATACTTTTTTTATTAATAATTTACTAACCTAACCCTACCTATTAATGTGACACTTTAACTTTAACATACCGAGTGATGACCTTAGGCTTCAATATTATTATCTTATAAGTAAGTTATAAGAAGAAATGATATTTTAAGTTTTTATAAAATGTTTCTTGTTGTTATGCTTATTTTATTTTTTGATAACAAGTTTTTTGATTACTTTTAAGTCAGACTCTTTAAAATAGAAATTTTAGTGAATACATTTTCTTAGTAGGTACTTTTACTTTTTTGCATTCACAATGCAATTTTTATTATTGATAATGAAGTAGAAAAAAAACGACCCTTCGCCATCTTTCGCGCAACTAGCTCCGATGGGGCTCGAATCCACGAACTTTCACTGTCCGGGCGAATGCTGAGCGAGTAGTTAGCCTCTGAATCCCTGTATACGGCTCCTACTCAGCGGCTAGAGCATTCGCCCGTACAGTGAAGGGTTGTGGGTTCGAGTCCCATCGGGGCTAGTTGTGATCCGGGTCTTTCCTTTCCAAAATATACTTACCTACTTCATTTTCAATAAAGCATTTTCTTTCGACTTTGACTTAAATTAAGTATAATATCATTGAGTTTGACTAAGTTGTCGAATTCGCAACATGTATGTTTCTGTTACTTACTAATTTCAATGAATGTAGACATCAATAATGATAAATGACTACATTATTTTTAAGTAAGAATATTCCTGAACCTGAAATTTCAGTTTAAGGAACATTCTGTGATTTGCCGTAAAAAGTGGTTTTTGGTGAAATGTTAGTTTTTAAAAATAATTATTTGATATTTGTTTGGAATAGGTTACCATTTTTATTTTTTAATGTCTTATGCCTCATGTATGGGACAGTTTTGTGCCAATAAATTACTTGTCGTTGCAAAAACTTTGTTTTATTTTTGTAAGTAAACATATGATTTTGCAGTATTCGCAAAAACTAATACGGATAATGCTAGCCTAAAAAGCAGTTTTATGAAAAGATTGAATAATTAACTGCTTTTAAGATATGCACAAATGTATTAAAAATTGTTTCTAAATAATCGAAGTGAAGTTAAGCGATACCTTCCTGGCTAAAAGGCGGCTAAGTGTAGTTAGCCGCTTTATTGTTATGGATAAGACAACCATTAAAATCATTTCGTTCTAGGTTTAAGAAACGCAAAAAGTTTAGACTGCTTTATAGCTATGTAAATATTGCTAACTTCCTGTCTCAAAAAATACTTTAGGCAGTTATCGATAAATCCATAACTATAAAGCAGTTATGAACCTTTAGCCGCCATTAAGTTCTGCACACTTGTAACGATCTTTAAAAATTTACAAGGTTAAAAAGGAAAATATGTATTTATTTACATGAATATTAATATTTAACAAAATCAACCAATTTCATGTGAATGTTAAATAAAAATCCTTTCTTTTGGTATACGGCAACATGACTTAAATGTTATAAAAAATTAGAAGCATCGGTTTAAAAATTTTACCGCCTTTTTCGGCTCTAGCTCATAACTTGTTTTTGTCATTTAGCGGCCTTTAAGCTTATAGACGGCAGTGTTATTTTAAGGTTGGTAAACTCTGCTACATTTCATAATAGCCTAATAGCCAACATCTACAATAAAAGCAAACGAAATTCGGACTAACAAAGTCGAGAGCAACCAATCATAGTGGAGTGCGGACAGATCTGACCAATGAATGTCCGCGGGGAGATGTATTAAACCAATGAGTGTTCGCCACGTCACTCGCACTGCCGGTAAATCCTGTTCCGATTTATGTTTCAGTTTCAAGGGCCACTTCGGCTCGATTGTTTTTATTAAAAGTTATAACGTTAGGGCAACTGTTAAATCAGAACAGAAAAATAAGAATTAAAATAATATTTTTATAATAGCGTGTACTTATAATGTCTGTTAAACCAATACGTTTTTTAATTTACTTTTCCTGTTACCAATACGTTTTTAAATTTACTTTTCCAGTCATCATAATTATTTTCTCTTTTGCATTGTAAAATGTATTGTTTGCATTTAGTCCGTAACGAATCATGCGGCCGAAAACAGTACATTACAGCCGAGAACGGGAAGCTAGCAATTGCATTGTTGAGGATGATTTGAATTTTGCAATGGGGTTGGCAACGCAAAGCTAATTGTAGATGTCGCTGCGTACGCTTGTTCCTAAGGCAGTAGACGTTTAGAACAAAATGTATGGGAAAGTAGGTATTTATTTTGTGGTATTTTTTACTGAAAAAGACCCATTGACCCAAAATTGATATAAAAGACTATTCTACAATGCAAATGCCGGAATTGAAAGCCAAATTAAGACGTTTATATTTTTACAGAATTTATATTTTTTTTCTATATCCAGATTTTTCGGAAATTTGTAAGTGCCAACATTTTTAAAGCCTATTATTACACAGAATTTAATTATTTTAAAGCTAAAAAAACGATTTTATTAAGTAAAAGTCCTTTGTTTTCATAGCTCTCGTGGAACAAGCGTACGCAGCGCCATTTTGACAGTTGCCTTCCCCATTGGTTCGTGTGGCCATGTTAAATGACCAGTCATACAACCTTAAAGTTTTATAAAAATAATGCTAGCTGATAAGTTCCTTCTACCGTTTTGAATCTGGAATACTACTTCCCGCACTAGTACGGGAAGTAAATATTGAAATTAATTTCCGCATTGAATTTCAAATTTAGAATGTGATGAACCAGACCCCCACGGAAATGTGGAACGCCCCGCAAACCTTTATCAAATGGAATGATAACATTCAGAGCATAAGCACAGAATATACAGGGTTATTTGTAAAACACCAACAACCTCGCAGGAGTACATTACTAAATAAAACAACAACATTTGTTCAACGACTTTTCCGAAAACCGACAAAGAAAATTCGACTGTCCATACAAATGTCTCGAACAGCTGATCGAGTTTTGTATGAAAAGTCGATATTTTTTGTCTTTTTTTTTGTAAAACAAATGTTGTTGTTTATGATGTTAGTAATCTACTCCTGCGAGGTTGTTGGTGTTTTACAAATAACCCTGTATAATAGTACTGCATAAGTGAAAAACTTTTTAAGTAATGAAAAATACATGGTGAATTTTATTTTCCCTTAAAAAACCCGTTAAATTTCGCAGCGAAGCAACTACATCAGTTAAACGCAATCCACGTCCGAGGTGCCCGGCTCGCCGCAAGATAGCTATCAGGAAGGCGGCATTTATCTAGATTGCAATTTCTATCCAGTTTAAAATTGTAACTGAAGCATTGCATTTTACAGTGAATAAACTATGAAACAATAAATAAAAGTCTAAAAGAGCAACTAAACTTCTTAGGTACACCTTATTTTAAATTTTACTAAAAACAAGTAAGTTAATAATAACATTTTATAACATATTTGCTCGTAAAGGGTCTCTTATTACACCAATTTCAATATCGTACTGCATCTCATTACGAACTTGTGCGGTAATGTAAAGTAAAACGCACGGTTTCCTTGATAAACCGTGCGTT
This sequence comes from Agriphila geniculea, assembly GCA_943789525.1. NCBI lineage: Eukaryota > Metazoa > Arthropoda > Insecta > Lepidoptera > Crambidae > Agriphila > Agriphila geniculea. Next base: position 4,997,348 of record OX038894.1, on the reverse strand, counting down.
TTACTTTACATTACCGCACGGTTTGATGCTTCGTCTAAAACGAACGGTACTTTTTTAAATCTTAGCAAAGAGTTTTTATGTCAGAAAAGAGGTCAACATTTTATGAATAAAATTAACTTTGGGAGATAAAATACAATAAATAAACATTTAATTATTTAATTTAATAAATTTTAACAATAAATTACAATTATTTATCTGTAACAAAAACACTAAAATATTAATTTACTTTATTAGTAATACTGGCTGTTTTTTATGCCTTTGCCTTAAAAAAAGCGCTGATGAGCATAGCTAATTTAAACAAGTAAAAATTATTCCACGCGCTTTTTTTGCTTTATTGTTTTTATTTGAAAATGTCGTCAAGTAGTGATGAATTTATTAATTCGACACCGCCAGAAGTCTCCGAGGCAGCGAAAAAGGCTACTCTAAGCCTCTACCGATAGACTTACAAGCGTATCAAAATTTCATCATTTGATATGGAAGACAAGCAAAGGTGCAAAGTCCAAGTTTTATTTATTTCCTCGCAAATATGTTATAAAACGTCGTATGACATACGTGCGCTTTGATAATTACAGCCTCTGCTTTCTTGTAACCCTCGCCTACGGCTCGGGCTAGCAATATCGCCTCGGCTGTAATTTTCAACTTACCGCACTTATATCATAATGTACTATTAGACATCAAAAACTTTACAAAGGATGATCAATGTATTCAGTATGTGCCAAAATTATACATACATATAATGATTTTATGCAACCAAGCAAAATGTAAATATCATAATTAGTAACGTACCTATTTAATTACTGTGCGAATTTCAGGGGCTGCAATGCAAGAGATTCTTTTAAAAGGGGAACCTTTCTGTTGTAACAAACAATAAAAAGTTAAGACAAGTGAAATTCCATTAAGGCTAGACCAATTCAACTATCCCCATTCAAACGTTCGAAAAAAGAGAGAAAGTGATTAGCGTAAGAAATAAGTGAAGATTAGAATACCTACTGTTAGAATTTTTATTTATTTATTTAGTTCATGCAAGATTTACAGACAAATAACATCTTCATATTAGCTTTATGCATTCTGTGATACCTAAAGCTGAAGTTTATAAGTGAACAAGTACAATGAATGCTATTGACAAATTCACAATTGTGAAGATGATAGTCCAGGAGGGGCCCAAGACTGTTATTATTAACGTCACAATCGTGTTTCAATTTTGTTTCGGTTTTGGGTTTAAGAAACAAGACCTATGTCAAAAAGTATTAAAATTAAAACACAATTGAAACACGATTATGACGTTCACAATAGCAGACTTGAGCCCCAGTAGGTATGTAGTGTTTCCCAATGTGTTTTCCAATGTAAAACGCTCAGAAGCTACCGGTTTCATTTCGGTGGCACGCTTGAAGCGATCCACTTTGCCGGATATTTCCCGATTAAGCCACGGTGACTGATGGCCTTCGCTCTACATTAATATTTGCCGTTACGACCAAACGAAATTGCGAACATGCGGATTTAAATTTGATTAAGCGAAAAATTAATGACCTATTACAAATTGTATTTCACCTTTTTGTAAATGGGTTTTTTTAATCATGATGTCAAGCCTCGTTTTTATTAATACTAAGTCATGTCTTTATTACACACAAATAGATTACAATTATCATATTAGAATGATATCCTACCTACGAATATACATGCGAAAAGCGTTATATGGGTGATCTCAAAATATATAACTACGGTAGTTTGTTTGTAATAAATAGTTTATTCAACTTTTTTTCAAATACTTATATCAAAGTCCGTGTGTTGTGTCGTCTACACCATAGACTTAGAAAATTTTTCGCTACGCTCGGAATATTAAGTTTATGGTCTACACGCTGAAATTTAAATCATAGGTTCCACTTATGATTACAAGTATCTTTTACTATGGGGCCAACTCTGATATCGCGAAAAAAATCGGCTCTACTCCATACAAAAGCACAATACCTACTTGACCTTAATAGGAATAGCTTTTTTTTTCGCGATAATATCAGAATTGACCCCATAGTTAGTAAAAGTTGCTTGTAATCAAGAGTGAAAGTTGCTTGTAATCATGAGTGGAACCACCCCACTGCGGGAACCTAATAATTAAAATTTCACGCTCAATAATAATTATCAATATCTACTATAAGGGCAGACGTAATATTCAATTTTATTTAAAAAGTAAAAATTTATTCAAACAATTTTTCAACGGCTGCCGTAATTAAATTATTCATTTTCGAGTGGAAAAAGGTGTCGGAATGCAAAAAAAGGTTAGACCCTCTGAATGTGAATTATTAATTAAAGAGTTCTGTCTTTTTATGTCAAAGGGAATCATTTAATTTGCTTTTATCTTGAACTGTCTTTAATATTTTATGGATACATTGAATTTGTAAAACATATCAAATGGAAAATGCACTTTGATATAATATATTTTGGATACATTTAAATTGTAAAACATATCAAATGGAACGATATTTTGTTAACTCCTTAAAGAGGGGCAGATCACGTAGTTACATTTTTTCTTGGATCTAGGAGTTAAAATACAATTTTGCAAGCTAGTGTAGCAAGATCATTTAAAAATTATTCAAAACTGGGGGCTAATTGTCTAATTTCAAAATCTATCGCAATCGCTTTTATTTGACAGATGCATGGACGTGCGTGACACACCGCTGCGTCACAGAATAACTAATAGTACAAGTACAGAAGCAGCACTCGGCAAAGTCATTTAAATAAATAGCGACTTTATCTCCGACACAAAAAAGTGCAATTCAGGTCGCGCAGTTCACCAAGTAGTTGCTTCTCTTTCTATCGCGTGCTCTTACCTTTTCTGACGACGCAACGTTAGGGCTGTCTTCTTTTAAATGAACTGCGTAGCATATATCATAATGTGATAAACGACAATTGTTTATTGGTTTTTTGATTTTGATATCCGTACACGGCACAGTAATGTTGATTCGACATTGTTACTATTATAAAGAGGCAATATCTACGCAGGGAATAAGATGCCGCGCGACTACGCAGGCGGGCGTGTGGCGCCCCTCTGCTCACTTGTTCGTTCGAACGAACGGCTAGCGGTAGGTGCTTATCGCGCGACCTTGAGCGAGTGAAGGAGGCCTGGCTGCGTTTCTTTGGGAAGTTTTTATTTGTGTCAAAAAGCATCAATGTGATCGATTGTGATAGATTTTGAAATTAGACAATAGAAAGGCAGGTTACCGATAGCATTCTATTGTTTGAAATCCCACAAGGCTCTTGTACACAACACAGCAAGCAACAGCCGCTGAATGCAAGTTACAAGTTGGCGAGTGGGCCCAATAAATTCGCATTAGTTAATACCCACTGGCGGGGAACGCGTTCCCCTGGGACGGGGAATAAATTTCCCTTACATTTTCCTTGGCCAATTTACAGCTATTTCGGGCAACTGGGTTGTTTACAATTTTTCTTTTTGGGCATCGATTTGTTTGGGTACAAACAGACATTGTTATTTTTATTTTGGGCATCCACGATAGTTCACAATGTAGTTAAGAGTAAAGGGAATATTTATCAAGTATATAAAAAGTGAATAAGTTAGTCATAATATTTCATTTCCGAAACCATGAAATAATAATATGAATCATAAAACTAACAGAATATTATAGAGTATAGATCTTATTTATTATCACCACCAAGGTTGCATTAGAGAAAACCAGCGCCACTGTTTCAGGCAGCGGCACAAGTTGTGATGTTACCGTTTCAGTCAAAAAAAGATGTTTAATATATATTTTTTGTAGGTAACTGTTTTGCTGAATAAACATTTTCTATTCTGTTCTAAATATGATTTCAAAACGTAAAAGGATTTTCAATGAATTTTAGCCACACAATGACACAACCAACCCGTCAAGGGCGTTGCCAGCACATGGGCCAAGGGGGGCAAGTTAATATTAAAGAGGATGAGAAAAATATGAATTGTAGGTACATTCAAGAGCACCTAGTAAATTTATTCAAGTTTTGAAATGGGGCAGGATTTATCGGAAAAGCAAGTCAATTGCACGGCCTTAGGACTTTGATTATTTGCAGTTGGCTACATTTTTTAACCTCTAGGGGGGGGGGGCAGCCCCCCCCTGCCCACCCCTGGCGACGCTCTTGCAACCCGTACCACATAATACATTAGTCAATTCTCGTACTATGCCCTTCTCTGTGGTAGCTTGGTGTGACCATGGGTCGATCATGTATTTTTCACCAAACAATTTCAAAAAGTACCTATAAACATTACCTTCGTTATTTTGGCCTGAATATAAAGCTAAGGTCGCCGGCAGTTAACTTTTAATGGTTCGTAAAACTCGATCAGTATCCTACAGTGCCGTTCAAATTGATGTTTACATCCTAATTTATAGTGCTTTAAGGCTGTAGGAGGAGAATTATATTGTTTGTACCGTAAAACATTAAAATAGAATGGCAATTTGGAGATAAATCAACAAGTTGATGATTTGATCAATATTAAGCCGGCCATATACGCTAGGTTATGCATGATGGTTATGCCTGTAAGGTCAAAACCGTCATGCATAACCGAGCGTGTGTGGGATAAAACTGCATGCCTGTCATGCATGCCTGTCATGCAAGCCGCTCGGTTATGCCTGTGGTCTAAACCGTCATGCATGCCTGTCATGCAAGCCGCTCGGTTATGCCTGTGGTCAAAACCGTCATGCATAACCTAGCGTTATGCATGACGGTTTTGCATGAAGGTTTTGCATGATGGTTTTAAAGTCTTAAATATTGAAGATGGTTAATTTTACTGAAATAAGACTTCATTTTGTTTATAAAAATATATGGAACTGCATTCAATGATTTTTAGAAAATCGCCTGCCTTAACCAGGAATCGAACCCACCAAAAACGAAAACATTTTTGTATTTATTTTTACAACACCAATCGAAAGGGTTACTTATAAGGATTACTTTTTCTTAAGTGACACTGCATCTTAAACAAATGGAAGGCCATTAAATTTAACATTTAAAATTTAATAATTACGGATTGCATCAATTCGTATCGAATCAGTCAATCAATTAAAAAAAAAAACTTTGAATGCAGTTCCATATATTTTTATAAACAAAATGAAGTCTTCTTTCAGTAAAATTTACTACCTTCAATATTTAAGGTACTTTCCCTTCGTGTGGCAAAGTTTTGGGACACCCTGTATATTTAATAATATGCTTATTTCATCTAAATGAATTAATTCTGCTAGAAGTCATTCATCCCAAAAATATAAGTGAAGAAATCTGAGGGACAGGGCAAATACCGGGGGTGGGGCTACAGTTCTTTTTTAATTGCTCCAATGCCAACAACACCACACACGCTAGGTTATGCATGACGGTTTTGACCACAGGCATAACCGAGCGGCGTGCATGAGCGGCTTGCATGAAGGTTTTGCAGCTCGGTTAAAACTGTCATGCGTAACCTTACGTGTGTGCTCTCTATTGAACTCGGTTTTGCATGAAGGTTTTGCAGCTCGGTTAAAACCGTCATGCATAACCTAGCGTATATGGCCTGCTTTAGCGAAGCTACAATGTAATCCAAATATTAATGTGAGGCGAACCCTACACGCATGGTAAATACTGTGATACAACAGTATTTTATCAGGGGCCTATTTCATAAAAGAATGGTAAAATTACAGTAATTTATCATAGTGCCTAGTAGTTTATTGGGATAGAATTATGTTTCATATTAAATAAGAAAAATAATTTTACCCCAATAACATCTAGGTATGGTAAATTATTGTAATAAAACCATTATTTTATGAAATAGGCTCCTGATAAAATACCATGCGTGTAGGGTTCGCCTTAGGCCTGAAATACATAGAAGCGACGTAAGGCGTGAAATACACAGAAGAGATGCGGCGGAGATAAGGCGCAGATACGGCGGCGATGCCGGCGATACGTGTATTTGATTGGCCGAAAGCATCCGAAAGTCTCACATCTGCACCGTATCGCTGCCGTATCCGCGCCGCGTCGCTTCTGTATATTTCACGCCTTATCCGAGCTGCGTTGCTTCTGTGTATTTCATGCCGCAACCGTCTCGCGTCTGCACCGTATCGCCGCCGTATCTGCGCCTTATCTCCGCCGTATCTCTTCTATGTATTTCACGCCTGTAGCTCAGTGGTTAGAGCAACATTTGGCATCACTATGCCTATGTAGGTATCTACTCCACAGTAGTGGCATAGACATAATATGTGCCATAGACATAGTATCTACGTAGTGGAAGTTTCTACCCAAAGTGGTGGGGGTGCTACTAGCTCAATAGATAGAACTATATAGAACAGAATATGTATAGGTATAATAGTTCCATACCACTCCATACTATACCTAACCGTTCCTAAGAAATGAAGCAAGTTATATTTACACGAATCCAGAATCCTACCTACAAAAAACGCGCACCGAGGGTTCCGTACCGTCATAATAAATACACTGCAGAATAGAATAATAAAATTATTATTGCAGTTTTAGGTCGGCGCCATCTTATGACCGATAGTGGAACTAATGTTAACTTTTTTAGAAATTTGATAATTTCTAAAAAAGTGTGCTATATTGAGACATTGTTTTATTTTTCCTGTAATCTTTATATAAACTGCTATCACATAGAATTATTTCAGATTTTTCTCTTTGCAAACTTCTGAGATAAGGGGGTGGGGGGGGGAACGGTTTTTTTTACATTTTTTATCATAAGTCGAAAACTATGCAGCCTAAAAAAAAAGAAAAACTAAAAACATGCCAACGGCGCTCTTTCATATGATACCCCACATGCCCTAGTAGCCCCACATCAAATTTTTAAGACCCCTTTTCAGTCCCTGTTGTAAAAAATATATTTATTTTTTTGTTTATTTCTTATTTGCAAAATAGTTCGGCAAATGTCATCTTAAACTATTCCAAATTTTAAGTTAATATCATTAGTAGTTCTCGAGATATCCAGCTGTGACAGACAGACAGACAGACCTGAGTGACACCATAAGGGTTCCTTTTTTACCATTTTGGTACGGAACCCTAAAACTAAACTTGTGTATTCCAGAGGCATGACATAGAAAAGTCGAATAAAAAGAGGTTTATTTACAACCATAGAGCTGGAAGTTCAAATTCCCGCTGAAAACTCTTCCAGTGACAGTGCTAATTGCGCCATTCATAGTTTACTGCAGCCGACCGCAACAAAGCGCTGATTGGCTGTAAATTCGGCTGAAGAGCGCTGATTGGTGGATTGTTCTTTTGTGGTGGTGAGTGGTGAAACCGCGGCATACGGCTGTATGTCTCATTTTTCATTTGCTCCGGTAACTACTGCATTGTTTATTGTAAACTTTGAATGGTGTGGAAAAAATTAATGTACGCTGTACGTTGCACAAGTCACGAGCAATAAGATGTACACACTTTAGAACTATGTCACAATCAATCAATGTATCTCAGTGTGATAATGTTACCTAGGTTATTCAAAACGTAATGTGACAAAGTTCTATGGTGTGTACATCTTATTGCTCGTGACTGTACATGTACATAGTTAAAAGTTGGCTTCGTTCGGGTCTTTTGATGTGTCGTTTTGCATTCAGATCTTCGAAGCTTTTAGTGTTTTATACATTTTTTTGAAGTGAAAACTTTTTTAGCGGCGTTATACGCTTTTTTGTATGGGGAAAAAATGCTAAACTCGCATCAGTAAGAATCACGTGACCCAGGGGCCCTATTTTTGAATCGCTCGGCAGGCGTTGAGCGCTCTATTCGACTGATTTTTGTTCGACATATGACTCAAAACAATGAGATGTCGAACGTAAATCAGTAGAAACGAGCGCTCGACTGGTTTTGAGCGATTCAAAAATAGGGTCCCTGATCGAAAATTCGTAAGACGGATGTGACGGATGGAGAGTAGACAGCCGGCGGCGGAAGTATCCCCCTCTCTTTCTACGGGGCCCGGTAAAAATGACGGCGCGTCATTTCAAGACGTATACACTTGTATCACCATAGCAACGCGCTAATTTTTTAATTTAAAGTCAATTTTCTGTCAAGCTATGGATAAGACTTTCGTACAATACTGTTCTGTATTCGTAAATTCAAATGCAGAGTAAATTCGTAAGACGGCAATTCGTGCAAAATTATTCCCTAACCATTCCAAAATATCAAAAATGCACAACGTTAATATTCAAGTTTTCACTTCTGCCGGCACTCCCGAAGTGCAACCCGATTTTTTTTTGTATCTAGTAGCATTATTATACCTACTCGCAATTCTGCAAATAACCAAACAAATCTTGCAAGCCAAGAAGTAAAATATGACGAAAGATTAGAAGATAACCAATTATCAAAGTGATAATTGTTTTCAGTCTTTATGCCTAGTCTAGTCATTTCCCTTCTCCATCAACAAATTGTTTGACCCGAATTGTAGGCGGATCACAAACGGAACACAAAACTATGGAGGAGCGGAATATTTCGCAGCCTAATGGTGCCGATGACCGAGCAGTTACAGTTTATTGTTATGGATGTTACAATCAATCAATCTGGAATTCAAACTGTTCGTTTTGGTATACCTACCATTTGCCATTTGGTATGGTCGGTAAAAGAGGCTGACTGAGAAACTCATGGTCAGGGCTGGCATGATTAAAACAAGATATTTTAAAACACTTAAAAGTATATAATTTGAAATAAATCAATGTTTTTATTAAGTGTTTAAAAACACAGTTGTAACAAGTTTTAAACAATGTTAAAAACAATAAGGTTTAAAACTACTTGTAATTGAGAATGAATGGTGATTTTCGTAAATAAATGCACTTTTTTCCCAGAAATATGTTTAAAAAATTCAGATCTTGCTGGAAATACATAGAATGACAGTATAAAAGTGTAATTTTATTGTATACGTTTTGCCAAGATGACAAATCTTAGCTAAGTATTAACTTTTTTATCACCGATAAAAAAAAAGTATCGTTGAATGTTACTTTTCGAAAACTGGTTCCTCCACCCTTTACTATTGTAAACCACAATATTTTGTGGTTTCCCCTATTAATAATGAACATTATAAAATAGCGTACCTAAGCGTTCAGTATTGATTAGAGATATAAAAAAAAATATTATCAATCAACTGATCGATATTTGAAAATAGTTTACTAAGGATTCTAAGGCAAATTTGAAAATTAAATATTAATTGATTTAAAACTGATGGTTTAAAGTCTTTAAAGTAAAAAGTAAAAAAAACATAAAAAACAAAAAAAAACCACTTGTTTAAAACATTTTGAACTGTTTGTTTTATAAAATAAAAAAAAACTGGTTTTTTTTCCAACCCTGCTCATAGTAGAGAACGTACAGTGTGTAGTAGCACTACGTTAGTACTATTATACACGGTTAATTTTTAAGTATATTTAAAAATGAAATGGGGATTTCAGATCACGTAAATGAACAACTTTTACTATGGGGCCAACCACGAAATCACGAAAAAAAATCTGCTGTTCCATACAAAAGTACAACATCGACTCGACTATAATGTATGGAACAGCAGATTTTTTTCGCGATTTCGTGGTTGGCCCCATATTAAAAGTTGTTCATTTACGTGGTCTGAAAACCCCATTTCATTTTTAGATATAGTTAAAAATTAACCGTGTATATTCTGTGGTAGCACCCTAGCGAAAATTTTCAGGGCATAAGTAGTGACTCATGATTTTGAGTCTATCTGAAGTGGAATTTCCCGTTTCATGAAAAATTGAGTGTTTTTTATATCACACAGAGTCTATTTCAGTTGCATAGAACCTAAATTAACAGAAAAATAATTAAAATATCTAAATTGTATAAATTCGCAATATACAATTGCCTACTTATTGTCTAATTTTCAAAATCTATCGCAATCGCTTTCATTTGACAGATGGATGTGACACATTGCTGCATTTCTTTGGTAAGTTTTTATTTGTGCTAAAAAGAAGCATCAATGTATCACATCCTGAAAGCGATTGCGATTTTGAAATTAGACAATTAGCCCCCTGGTTACCCGCGATATTATCGAGTTGTTACGCGTACGAAAAATTTAAATCTCAACAACTATGCATTAACGACAAGAAAATTGCTTTTTTTTTAAGGGTAGAATCATCCTTTAAAGTTTTCGCTAGGGTGGTACTAAAAACCTGTATACTTATAGTAAACAATACAGGTAGGTACTATGTGGTTGCGGACTGAAGGATTCAAAGCGTAGAGCTCGGTAACCTGCGGTTATTTAAACCAGGATTTGCGACTAGCTCACTAGTTAACCAGGGGTCAGAGGCAAATGTGCAGTTAGCGAGTCGTTGTTGTATTATCTTTATCTAAAAGTTGACAGATTTAAGTTTGTATGGCAAAATTCATGGTAGAGTGTAACTATCTTTAGAAGTTATTGTGATTAATTCTGAAAACACGCGTATACCTACGTTAACACGAACCTAAGTTAACACTTATCTTGGAAAGCTATTCCATGCGATGCATTCCATTCCATTCCATTTATGCAATACAATCTTTAGAGTCGCTAACTCTACATAGGATGTAATGAGGATGTTCTGGAGATGTTCTGCGATGACGTAAACTGATGTTCGTAAGGATGTAAGGAAAAATGTATAACACGTGTGTCACCGATAACTGCTTTATTGGCACTGTTTTATAAATGCGTTATTTTATAATTGTTTTATATTTACGTATTTGCAACTTTAGCGTAAAAAATAATATAATTGTGTAATAGATAGGTAGGAGTTTGCTGAAACAAAATCCAATAATATGGTACAGTCAATGGGGGATTCTTGAGACTACAGTATTACTTAGGACACGAAAAATACTAACGTTTTACGTACCCTGTTAAAACTTTATCTCTTCCGTGATGTTCTTCTTCTTCTTATTTTTGTTTTGGCAATCTACTTTCCTCTTGGAAGTAATTTTTGCCAGTGTCAAGTGTTGAATATTTCAGTAATTAGATTGTTTCAGTTTACATTAAAATGCGGGTGCATCGCATTCCAATGCTGCTTGGAGCATTTGGCACCAAGTATATCAAGACAGTTTACTTGGTAAGTTCTGCCGAGGTAGCCACCACTACACTTAAAGGCTCGGCTTCACACAACGAAGATCGCGCCTATTTCAATTATCCCACATATTGTTCAGTTGCGTAGACACTTGTACCACAAAACTGCACCAATTTTAAGACACAATATCCACTATGAATCAATTTGCAAATAATTAAAATAGACACCGAACCGAACTTGACAAATGGAAAACGTGAAACGTGATGTTGACAGCAACTTCTCTGCTCCAGCACTATGTAAATGTTGCCATAATAATTAGTCAAAAATTATTATTCGAAATGTCCTAAGTAATACTGTATTCTCAAGTATCCCCCATTGACTGTACTTATTTTGGAGAGGAAATTTAAGTTTTTTTTTTCATAAAATTAGCCCGTAGCAACTTTAGTAAAATTAAACCAGCGCTAACTAAAAGAGATATTTTACCCACTGCTGTTGCGAATAATGTATTAGAATTTCGGCTTCGCAATGGTTCCAACGTGGTTCCAGACGAATGACTGGTAGTTTGTTTTACGGGAGTGTGTGGAGGAATCGCGGGGCTATTTGGGTCAGCAGTAGGGTTGTCGAAGTCTACTAAGATTTTAAATAATATTTATTAGACAAATATTTAAAAAATAATATTACTTTATCCTTTTTACAAGCTTAATGATGAATGCAATACACTTTTGCGGTTTTATTTTAGTCCATTTAGACAAAATGTAAGTTGGAGATTGTGATGGGCTTATAATAAACGTATGCATTTACGTTATAATTTAAATTGCAGTTAAGGTGACAAATTGAATGACTGTCTGTCATTCCGGTTCAAAAAGAAAAGCAATATAAATTATTAGCGCAAAAAGGGATAACAAAGCGCACGTTGCCTAAATAAGCGACAAAATGTTGAAAATAGACGAATAATTTAAAAAAAAAAAAAACTGGCATTTCGAATCGAAGTGGGTGGGTGTTTATGTTAATCTATTTAAAAAAAAATTAGAGACTTATAGGTCATGTTTAGGCCTACCTATAAAATAAAAAAATGTAATTTTAAAGAAGTTTATTTGATATTTTATTTTTCTGTTATAAAAGTTAACAAATCGTATTTCTGATGATGAAAAAATTAAGTCGATGAAATGTATAATCAGATTATCAAATATCACTTTTATATGTTTTGTAATTTAATTCCCGAGGAAAATCGAGATCTCTGCCGCCAAAATTTACAATTCGTAAGTATGTGATAGTTATCTTGTTCAAAAAGTACTCAGTTGCTGTGATATACACATTAAACAGTTTTTACCTTAAATTTAAAAACAAAATCGCCGAATTTTCTGTGATACGATTTTTTTCATACACAATCTACAATTAATATTATAATACAATTTACAACTATCCTTACTATAATATTATAAATGCGAAAGTCTGTTTGATTGTTTGTTTGTTTGTTACGCCTTCACGTCTTAACTACTGAACCGATCATAATGAAATTTTGCATACACGTTGTCAAGGGTACAGAGAAAGACATAGGGTACCTTTCATCCCGAAAAACGTACAGTTCCCGAGGGATAGCAAAAAAACTGTCCACGCAACGCAGACGAAGTCGCGGGCGGCCGCTAGTTTTTAATTATTTTGGAAAAGTTTTTTCTACATTACATTCTAATCGCCTAAATTACAAAAATTATAACCTAGTTCAAGTGCTGTATCTATAGTCTGTTCACGGAAACGAGTTAGTAGAGCGCTATCTCACTCACACGATTTTTTAACTGTGATTGGTCAGTGATAAACGCTAAGGCAGTGTACACAGTACGAGTAATTTTTAGTCAACTCATACTCATCGTACTGTGCAGACGTGCTCTTACTTGTGACTGTTTGCTCAATTCGTTACCTGGCTTGTGTATTGAATTTTGAAGCCCAAGTGGCGCGGCGCAGGTGTGCTAATGACCCGTTTATTGTTCTTTTGTCATAAATAACTTAGGAAAATACTTTTTTCCAAATGTTTGTACAACAAACTAAACCAGGTGTGCTAGTTCCATTGTTATTCTCTGTAATAAATGGTCCTCAAATAGGACAGATGAAGCCGCGGGTATAAGCTAAGCGAATTTTTAAGAAGCGCAGTGTGAGCGCGCATTTACTTTTCTAAAGTATTGTTAATGCCCACTGACCCTAAAAAAGTTTTTTGTCTTTGTTATTTGTATGAAAATGTGTGATAGAGAGAGAAGGCGCTCTAATAACTCGTTTCCGTGAACAGAGTATAGAAAGTGACAGCCCTGACCACTTAAAACATCATTTCCTTTATGAAACAGTCTGTCGAACTATTGGATCGTTTCCCTGCGAAAATTGGTTTCAAATGATGCGTTTAGTTTTAGTAAATTAAAGGCTGACCTAGAAAATAACGTAGGTACTTAGTTAAGGCTCCGTTATGCGAAATCATTTGTTTCTGTCTTTTTCTTTACGTGCTTAAAGCATACAGAAACTAAGTTTACGTGTAAAAAGTATGGAAAATAAATAACCTCACTTCTGCACTTTTTCGATGTTTTTCGTTGTTTTTTCATCATTATCTTTAGCACAATAATTATCTTTCTTGAAAAAAAGTTATTAGAGCAACTGCACAGTACGTTAAAGTGTATTTTGATGTAGAATTCAATACGTAAGTACTTATCCGCTATTATTTACGCCAAAAATTTGGCGCGAGCGCTTTTGATGATATTCAGATTTTTTTACAATCATCTGTGAGGTTTATACTCAATTGAATACTTGTATTTAGCTACTAGATAATCTCTTCTTCAGATTGTCGTTAGTTTTTTTGTGGCTACAACTTTACGTTTTCTATATAAAAATATGGCACGCGCAAACTATGTTTTCCTATTATGGCCCCTTAAGCTTTTCTTTCGAAAATTCGTAGATTTTTTGGAGGGTTCCGATCTCACACGATTAAATTACAAATTATCAACTCTTGTATGGAAATTCTTCATTACGTATAATGTGGGCATGACCCAAGCCTGCCTTATCTGCCACAGCCTAGTTAAGTCTCGTGTAAGCTGACGTGTCTCTTGAAACTTGGAGCCTTGCATGCATTTAAATCTTTATATTAACTTCACTTTATTTAAAGTTAGCGTCGACCGTACGTATAAATTTTGTCCTTTTTAACATGTTTTTATTAGGTTGCTTTTTAGGGTTCCGTACTCAAAGGGTAAAAACGGGACCCTATTACTAAGACTCCGCTGTCTGTCTGTCTGTCTGTCACCAGGCTGTATCTCACGAATCGTGATAGCTAGAAAGTATAAATTTTCACAGATGATGTATTTCTGTTGCCGCTATAACAACAAATACTAAAAACAGAATAAAATAAAAAATTTAGTGGAGCTTCCATACAACAAACGTGATTTATTACTGTTTTTTGTTACGGAACCCTTCGTGCGCGAGTCTGACTCGCACTTGGCCGGTTTTTCTACTTACAAACTGTTCTAGTTTTTTACCCGACTACGGCGAAGAATAAAAACGAAGGGTAGGGATATGATTTTGACCGGTATGTATGTATGTTCAACTGTTACCTCATAACTTCTAAACTTCTTAGCATAATTTGACAAATGAGGTATCGCTGGTTATACAAGGTTATTTTTAGTTAATACAAAACCTCTCGTGGGGATGATCAGACAATCAAACTGAATAACTTTCATGATGGGACCAACCTCGAAATCACGAAAAAAAATTAGCTGTTTGCATACAAACGTACAATCCTACTCCATTGAAATGTATGAAATAGCTGATTTTTTCGCGATTTCAAGGTTGGTCACATAATAAAGTTGTTCAGTTTGATGGTCTGATCAACCACACGAGAGGTTTTATATCAACTAAAAATAGCCTTGTACAGGATAAGTGACGTCACATTAAATTGTCTACTGCACTGGGAGCAACCGGATTTGATTATTTTTATGAATTTCTATGGCATTGCGTATATTGCATCGGCATTTCCGTGCCGTAGAAATGACAAATACAAAGTGACAAATGCCGACGCTCCGTCCGGCCCGATTCCGATGCATTGAAAATGGCTATCAGATCAAATCGCCTGAGACGTATTTTTGGCCATAGCTCCGAGCAATTTGGGAGGATCGAGATGGGAATGGTACCAAAAGTTGATGAATTTATCGAGACACGTGTGAACGTTTAAATTTTGTAAATCTACTGGTAACTTTTTTGGAATTTTACTAAATTTTACAAAATGAGGGTTTTTTGAGGGGGTGTTTGATTACTAAAATATTTCGGGAAAAAAACCGATTTAAGAAAAAATGAAAAAAAGGGTCCTAGGTAACGAGGCATATCTTGAAATAGGGTGGGGAGAGGCGCGCGCTATTGGTCGCACACAAGAGCACGCGCGAGTTTATCCCTACTCCGTCGAAAAAATTTCAAGATACATGCCTCGTACTGTAGCTGTTTGTTTTTGCCGCGAAAAAAATATTGCAAATTGGTTAATAATTGTACCTGTAGATGGTCCCTCAAGTTTTGGAATTATATTGTTTCCGTACATAAAAAAGTGATGTACAGTACGAGGCATATAACTTGAAATCGGGTGGGGATTGCGCGAAACGCGTATTTTGGGTATGCGTAGCGGTGAGGAGCGCGGGCGGCGGGAGAGGGGCGCGCGCTATTGGTCGCTCCCAAGAGCACATGCGCGAACTTATCCCCACTCCGTCGAAAAAATTTCAAGATACGTGCCTAGTACTGTAGCTTCTATGATTATTGACCGATCGTCATGGTAATTAGTGTTGAAAGATGCAGAAGCAGACAAAAGGTGCATTCGTTGGAATTTTGAAAATCGGTTAATAATATTTCGGCCGCGTTGAGGCAGTCAGCGGGCGCTTTTGTGACACGAGGCGAGGCTGAGTGTCACAATCGTAAAAATAAATAGGTACTACCTGGGTAACTTTAAAGATATAATAGGATTTTGCATTTGATTTGATTTTGGTTTTACGTTAATTTTTGAATTCATTTTCAATGCTCCGATTCTTGTAGGGACTGCAAAATCTGTGAAATTTTGATAGTGATCACTGATCAGGTTATATTAAACGGAAAACGTTATAAAAAATATAATAAATAGTTTGGTGTAGGAAGATTGCTTACCAAATAGGACAAGTAAAGTTAAAGGGACTTTACGTACATAGCTTGTTATTTTACCTTAATTAAAATCTCAATTCCAACTCACCCACTTTTTATTCAAGTTGCATTAAATATTAAAACAGCATCGCTATCCGTCGTCAGTTCTAACATGGTTTATTCATTCCACAGACTAGATACCGGCTAGTTAGTATGCAAATGCCATTCTAGTCTGTTTATGAGTGGGGCGCCTGTTTATGCAGCTTCTGAGAGATTCCGCTATCAACTGCATATTATGTCACCCTTGTTGCGCCTTGTATAAAAAATAAAAATGGTGCGTTTATTATGCTTGACTATAAGTGCATTTATGCCTAACCAAATAAGCACTCATAAATTGGCATGTTGACTATTTTTTTATTTTATGTTACATAAATTACCTCTCAAAAAAAGAAACATTGGTAAAATAATTATTTCGCTAACATGAAAACTGCCCGAGATATCACAGTTTGAAATGCACACAAATGTACTCACCCAAAACCGCTCCATACTAACGGCTACTCAATTATGACGACACGCTTGAGTAGTTTGTATGCAACGCGTAGGAAATTTGTTCGGCAGCTATATTAAATATTGTGTTATCAAAATGGTTTCTTAGACTTTGCTATAAATTTTATGCTATAAGGTATTATTTATTTAATAAATTTTATACTTTTTAAATGGACTTGTCCACCCAACTTTGTTGTTTAACGGAGTTAATCCTCCGTTGTTAATTCCTTTAACCCACATACTTACCTAAATAAATAGGACTAGACTAGACACGCACATTCAATCACAATATCGATCACATTGCGATAGACAATAGCATTGGAAGACCTATAAATCATTTTGCTGACTGTACCGGAGACGGAAGTAGTCAAGTCACCCGGATATGGCGCCAGCCAGCTGACGGTTAATATCCTGTCATGCTCGACAGGCGAAAAGATACTTTATTTCAACCCAGGACAATTTATTGTCCTTCGTCACAACAGTTGCCATTTCGTGACACATGTTAGCTGTTGGCCCAAAATCGGCTTTATCCCTTTGCCTTTAATGTTTTAAAGTAGGTACAACTGTGAGGTTTCAGTTCGGAATGCTTTCCGGTTAACTTATAATGGACTTTGCTGTCATTTTGTTGAATTAGTTTTTGTGTTAACGGTCTAATTTCCTTATAAGCCTGTACTTATATTTTGAAATATAATACTCAACTATAAGGTTTTATTTCGTTCACTAATTAAGAAGAAAAAACACAAACAATAATTTAAGTAAGTTCCATTCTTCATAAAGTGTAACCACAGAATAAATAATGTTACCGAGAATAAGATTCTATTATCGGATGAAAATAGAAGAAATAAAGGAAAAAAACATGCCTTGGTTCAATTAATATTGAAATTATTTCAATAAGAAAAACAAGCACTTATAAAGAAAAATAAATAAAGGAAAGTAAGATGCTATCTCTTAATACAAGCGGTACCTATTCAAGATAATATATCGCATTCATTAGGTATAATTGGATATCGATACTGCACAAATGTAAGACAGTAATTATTCACTAATGAACAACACAAAAGAAAAATAAAAGATAATATGCTTTGGAAATACGCCTCACAGCAAAGTGCACTGGAAATGCAGTATAATTAAAAATCGAATTATTTTCAACCAATTTCAGAAACATGGAGTACCTAGGTCTGTTTCTGCGATGTAGGTAAGTCACTTTCACGGTTAGTCTCACAATGAGATGATTGTTACCTTATCGAAAAGCAACATTAGGTTTAGGACCTTTTCAGAATTGGGCATAATATCTCGTAGTCGCTTATTACATATGTCACAACCTAGATAGAAAATGTGACATATATACATTCAAATTTTGTTATATATCTTACAAAATAATTGTTCGGAAAAATTTTTTTTTTATAAATTATCAACATTGAATATAGGTAACTTACGGGTACGTATCAGAAAGTCAAAAGTTAGAATGTGCAAAGTTAAAATGGCGAAGCTCAAAATTTCGAAAATTTGAAAGTCTAACGATTAAAATGTCGTAAGCTCAAAATGTCGAAAACGAAAATGTCTAACGGTCAGATGGTCATAATTAAAAAAATTCCTATTACTATACAGTCACACAATTCAATCAGTTTGTAATTAAAGAAAAATTCTAAAGATTTCGCGCCATTGGCCTATTTAATTTCTACATGCACGAGTTCTACGATTTAAACTTATAGTCACAGAGTATAAATAAGTCTATGATTTCACCAAAGAGATCGCTGCTATTAGTTCCATTTTCAAAATTAGCGCGTTGCTGGTGACACAAGTGTTTACATCTTAAAATGACGTGCCGTCATTTTCACCGCGGCCCGTAGAAAAAGAGGGGGATACTTCCGCCGCCAGCTGTCTACTCTCCATCCGTCACATCCATCTTACGCATTTTCGATCAGCCACGTGATTCTTACTGACGCGAGTTTAGCATTTTTTCCCCATTACAAAAAAGCGTACAACGCCGCTAAAGAAGTTTTCACTTCAAAAAAAGTCTAAGTTCAAATGAATGATTTACGTTAACAAACTTTCTGCTTTATATATTCGCAAAATATCTATGGTATCAAATTTACGCCAGAGTTTTTATTCAATTTATATAAAAGGCCTTTTCACAAGCACATTAAATTAATATCACATGGAATAAAGCGCAATATCCCGAATGAGATCAAAAGAGAGTGAAACGAAACGCAAACGTATTAGAGAAAAAAATTCAATAGAAACCCCGGTATGACGTCGCTTTAACAAACTCAATTATCATTTTTATCTTTTCTACAAAGAAAGTAATTTAAAATGCTGTTACAAAATAACAGAGTAATTTTCGTATTTAAAAAAACCGTTCTTTTCGCGGCTTGTGGAATTAAAATATTGGTAACATTGAAATAAAACTGTTTAAAGTGTTTCTTTATCACTGGTATTTTTTGCTTCAGTTTATGTTTTGATTTGTTTTTTTATAGACTCCCAACGTTTATTAATAAGTACTTTTCTTTTCTTGGGACTGAAATCAAATGTAGATTTTCTATAGTATTTGCTGAAATCTAAGATTTACTTATCTTTTTTGGGTTCTTTGTAGGCCATCACTTAGGAGCTGTTTGTAAATAAATGCTTAAGCAAATTTTGTACCTGTTGTTATTATAAAATAATGATATTTACAAAAATTAAAACAGTGTTCGTACAAAAACTACCTACGTATTCTCTTGTTTATGATTCGTCAAACTAAATTAACCCTGTCGGTATGCAAAGATCGTGGGTTTTGTATTCATAATTATTAAACAAATTTAATCATATATCTTATTTGTATTAACAAGCAATACCAAGTTATTTTTTTTACTGCACGCTTGTTGAAAAAACTTGTTAAAAAGGTTTTCTAATCGAATTCCTTTCAGTCGTTCTTTCCCATAAAAACACTGGGTGTGTAATAAAAATGCTAATTGCATAGTCGCCGTTTCTCTTAATTCCGAGTCCGTTTTTGATGCAATAGGTACCTAATTACAAGCTTTTGTTTGCGAGTGTCAAGAGCAGGGTAAGGTACCTACTTTTAAATCAAAGAACGTTTTTTCTTGTTTTTTGAGGAAAGCTGTGGGGCAAAAACTTAATTAAAGAGAAAAAATATTTGTAAAGCCATAATTTAGTTATGAGTAGGTGTAGGTACTTAAGTAAGTTAAATTTTATAAAATTCTGTTATTCAAACTAGCTAAATTTATTACAAAAACCATGACGACGGGTGGCCATTTGTTTATTTTTCTTAAATAAGTACCTATTTCGTGCTAAGGAAAAATGAGAAAATCCCCACCACACAGTACTTGCACTTAATTGGCCCACGTCTCAAAGCTGTGACAATGAAAAAGTAACCCCCGCGCAATATGTTATTAATGAGAAAGAGTAGGGAAGCCTTAGAACCGAACGTGTGAGGATTTGAGGTCATTGACCTTAGTCAGCTGATAAGTAGAGTAATTTTCACACACGGTAATGACGTAGAGTCCGGTATAATACCTACTCTACTATAGATTGGTAGGCATAAAAAGTCTTTTAAATACGTTCTTTAATAAGATCTTTCTTAAATTGATTAAATTATTAAACGAATTTTGCACGCCTACTAAGGTTGGTTTATGGAGAACAAAATGTTTCTTTACATCACATTTATAGTAATCCACACATACTCATGCAAATACATTATTTGATTTGATTTGAGCTCGTCTGGTCATTTATTTCTAGCCAGTTTCGCTCATGTTTCTTGAGTTAAAGCGTCGTAATATCAATTTATCTCATTATACCCCATGACTGGCGACCGTTTATGCGTGGAGCTGACATATTATATTAATGAATTGCAAATCTGATCCGAGGGCGGATCACTCTACTTGCGATGGGGTGATTTTCTGACTGGCAACACACATTTGAAGGGTTTCGACGCCATTTTGTCTAATGACGTGTAGGAAAGGAACGATTCTATGGATTCTAAGGGTGTCTTTAATTGCAATCAAATATAAAGTACTTATAGGTAAGGTATTTGATTGTATAAAGGCGGCTGAATAGCCGCTAGCGAAATGTTGGGGTCTATCCCCACTCCTGTTGGAATCAACAGGAGTGGGGATAGACCTCAACATGTGGGTGTTTTGTCGATAAAATTAAGTGTATTTCACGCCTTTAAATTATCGGTAGTTCAAGACCAAAGGCACTATATAATTCCTACCAAGCGGGATTTAAAAGCATATCCATATTAAAAAAACGCCAGTACCTAAATCCCGCAAAATTGCTCTACCTATTCCGATCACTGGTAATTAATTATTAATGGGTGTGGTTTAACTGGTTAGCAAAATATTCGTATTTTGGTGAGCAGAAAAATTTATTCGGTCAGCCAAATTGGTTGGTTGGTCAGCAACTTTTAGTTCCTAGAAAATATTTTTAAATTGATCAGCAATTAATGTCATAAGTACTGGATTGGTCTAATTTTTTTGAGCTGCATCTACGTAACCCCTACCTAAACCCCCCTCCCTCCCCTTCCCTCTACCTTACCACCAACCCCATTCCCTCCCCCCTCAGTTCTCTCTGCTAACCAATTTAGAAATGTTGTTGACCAAATAGATATTTTTCTGAACAATTATTAATTTGTTCTCCAACTGTTTATTAAATTGCTGACGATTTTAAGATTGTTTGTAGATCAAAGTTTGCTCCCTGGCTTTAATTTAATGCGCACTAAATATTTGTTTGTAGGCCAAAAAATTAAACTGCTGATTTATTTTGTTAACCATTTAGATTAATGGCAGATCAAACAAATACTTCCCATTTATTGATCCTTTAGACCATTTCGATCTCTGCCCTTATCATCACTTACCCTCAGGTGAAAATTAAGGTCAAGCGCTATCCCTTTGTAGAATCCAAAATAAATAAATAAAAAAAAGTTATAATAATATATTTTTTAAACTAAAAATTGTTTAAAAAAACAAAAAACCGACTTCAAAAAACCTAACTCTAAAAAGCAAGAAATAATATTCGTAATAATAAAAACACGTCTATTGAAGTCGGGTGGGGCTGGAGTACAAATTCCTTTTTTTTATTCCAAAAGCCCCACCCGACTTCAACAGACGTGTTTTTATTATTACGAATATTATTTCTTGCTTTTTAGAGTTAGGTTTTTTGAAGTCGGTTTTTTGTTTTTTTTAAACAATTTTTAGTTTAAAAAATATATTATTATAACTTTTTTTTTATTTATTTATTTTATTTAACATTTTTTTTTTATTTTTAGTGTAGGTACCTTTTGTATTAGGTAGTGTAGGTATATTATTTAGGTAGAAAAATCGGCTCAGCCAAACGTGAGTTAATCGCGGAGAAACATACATACATGCGGGTCAAACTGAGAACCTCCTTTTTTAAGTCGGTTAAAGAACAACACTTAAGATATCCCTTTTCAAACAAAAAAAAATATCTTATTTAGTTCATCTTATTCAGTTCATAAACAAAGAAGTTATACGACTGATCATCGAGGTAGTTCACACAAAATCATACTATTTTCGTACTTTTTTCATGATTACTTGAAAAGTACTGAACCGATTACAAAATTTTAAAAAATGGTACCAACTTGGGAGTTTACCTAATATAATAACGTTTGAATCATTTCAATCGGTTCAGCCGTCTTCGAGTAATCGGTGTACATACAAAAAACAAAAAAAAAAACGCGTCGAATTGAGTACCTCCCTCCTTTTGAAGTCGGTAAAAATGGAGTCCAACTCAGTTTCATATTATCAAAACCTCCCGTTATAATTGCACCCGCTTGTTCGATTAGTGGTTGATAACGAAACCAAGTTCGAAGTTCTCCAAGTTCGAGATATGATCGATCGAGTCGAGTCGAGACCGTTTAAACTTTCCGTATCATACAACTTTGTGCACCGACAGACGGCGAGCGTCTTCGCAAAACTCACCGCGAATTTTCCACAAATCCAATTAATATTTGTTGGCGAATATTTGGCTTGAAAGTTTCTAATCTCTTTATTGTTTTCTTAAGGCTTTTGGGAGGGTTTTGGTAGAGTTTTAACTTGGAATTGTACTTTTATTATATGATACTAGCGGCCACCCGCGGTTTCACCCGCGTGGCTCCCGTTCCCGTGGGAATATCGGGATAAAAAATATTCTATGTTTCAATCAAGGCTATCTACTATCTGTGTGCCAAATTTCAACCAAATCCGTTCAGTAGTTTTTGCGTGATTGAGGAACAAACATCCAAACCCACAAACTTTCACATTTATAATATTAGTAGGAAGTAGGATGCTTTGGAAGAAAATATTTAACCTCAGATGGTGAATTATTGTGCAGAATACGAAAAGCTTCAAAAGAGCGAATGTTTTTCGTGACATTTGCACCTAAATCATGAAACATTGCCTGATCGAAATTCAGACAATTAACTAGTTTAGTAAGCTTCAAAGTTTCGAGAATATTTCTTTCCAACTTCGTCAAGTAGAAGCGTTCTTCTACTTGAGTGGACCCCTGTTAGTTCGAAAACTTTCGAGGCATCGTTTATATTACACCCAACTCAAGGCTAGATGGCACCATGTGTGCTCAACGGTTCAGGAACGTCTTACGTAGTTGGACGATCGTTTACTTAACTTGGTACCGTGTTTCTCGGTAAATTCTGTGTTTCAGTTACGTATTTCTGTCAATTTCCTTTCACAATTGGACATAGAAATAATATACAAACTTTATACTTATTTAAGGCGTGCAGAAACAAAATAATGCGCAGTAAATAAACATTTGATTTTTCTCAGAACTGCCCCTCTACTCAAATGGCCAACTGTCTATTCGTTTGAACGCTACACTTATTTTTAAAGCTTTTTCTTAAATATGAGCAATGGATGATTAAATCACATGTCGCCAACTTATATAAATCACAGACTTCGATGAATTGTATGGAATTGTCAAGCTTACGGCACGTAATTTTATAGTTTACTGCTTATTTTATGGTTTTAATAGTAAGCGTAGCGTTCAAACGAATAGAATGTTGGCCATTTGAGTAGGGGGGCTGTTCTGTAGGCTGATTATCTAACTTTGCAATCAACTTTGACAGAAATCGCAGATACATTGCTGCTTTAGAAGAACCAATGTGACAACTATCTTACTTAAAGCAGCAATGCAACTGCGATTTCAATCTAGAATTGTTAGCAGCAGACTTACGTAATTGGGAGTCAGATACACTCTTCTGATTTCAATTAATATCTTACAGGTCAAAGTCAAATAATTTTTATTCAAATAAACTTAATAATAAGTACTTTTGAATCGTCTATATTTTATTACCACCCGTTCCACACTTTTTTAGCTGACAAGAAGAACGGGCGCAAGAAACTTATCAGCTGTAACAGCAAGTAATGTAATATTTACAAACTTGAATATATCGTTACTATCGTTCTGGATAGCTTAACTTTAAGTTTAATTTATATGTTGTCCTTGTCTTTTCCAATATTGATGAAAGAGGAGTGAAGGAAGGTGGGTCATATAACAAAGGATATCGAAGTATGTGTTTTTCTAAATGCACCAATAAAACCGTAGGTAGTTATTCTTATACAAATTCACTTAAAAATCCGCTACATATAAATAAAATACATTTGACAGTATTAACACGACACGAAACACCTACATATTCTTGGATTTCTTGGCAGTAAGCCAGCAGTAAAGTAGTTTACACCTGTGTGAACAAGTTTCAGAACCGTCCCATTCGCATGCTAGTAGCGACATTGCCATGGGACTACAGACACATTTGGTAAAGCTTTTACTTGGTGCAAATCTGGAATATTTAAGCTAAATATAGGTATTTCATTTCTTTCAACAAGAGTTTTAATAGCCGTAAACGACTTATTCGCAAAATGTCTACTTCGCAGAATGTCGCTCGTCGCAAAATGGCGCTTTCTCATATTGCCTCTTTCGCAAAAGGTATAATGTCTCTTTTGCAGAATGTCGCTTTCGCAAAATGTCGCGATAGGGACTTAGAATAAAATTACGTGATTTTACTAAAAATACATTAAAATGTTTTTTTTTCGTTTCTTCGTAATAAGACGTCTCCAAAGTACCAGGAGCACATAAATATGAAGAGGTTAACTTCAATAATTTCAAGAACTTTCTTTTTTTATATTAATTACTTTCAAAAAATATATACTTAGGTACTATAAAAAAAGTTTTTTGAAAATCATAATAGTTAACCTTCTCCATATTTATATGATCCTGGAACTTTGTAGACGTTTTTATTACGAAGAAAAGAAAAAAAATCACGTACCTATATTTTTTAATTCGTAATTAATTTTATTCTAAGTCCCTATCGCGACATTTTGCGAAGGAGGCATTATGAGAAAGCGACATTTTGCGACGAGCGACATTCTACGAAGTAGACGTTTTGCGAATAAGCCCATAGAGATTAGTAAATGTTTGATATTTAATAATATTTTGGAGAAAATGTCATTAGCGTTCCTGAGAAAAATATTTTTTTCAGGCACGGCACAAGCATAACCCTTTGCTTTTGGAGGTTTTTTTGGACTCTGCTAAATAAAATATATTACCTACTTAGGTACTGCAAATAGCTTAGGAGGCGTGTCTTCAATCTTCATAAATCATAGATTTGTTATTGGTAACGAAATTAGAACGTATCTACCTAAAACAGGATAATAATAGATACGAAAATATAAGAAAAGAGATAAAAAAATAATCTTGAGATTTCCAGTTATATTTCCTCCCAAGGAAAACATCTTCCTAACAAAATCATACGCTCGAGAAACTCTCTCTACTAAAATCTGTTTTTCCTCATACCTACCCTAATAAAATTTAAAGGTGTACCCTTATTTGAATAGGGTAATAGGGTATAATTTTCCATGTTAAAGGACGTTTAAGTTACCTTGTAAGCATATCGTTTTATGGGGCCAAGAAATACTTAAACACAGCAAGAAACATTATTATTAATATTGCCACGTCTCATGAAATTATTTAGACAAGTAGGTATCCAGAAAATAATCCAGGATCTACAAACTTCTCTGGAGACAAAGCATAATCTTCACAAGACATCACATAATATGCGACGCTACGTGCCTTGTTTGAGAACCGCTGGGATCAGAAGATCCAATAGCGAGCGTTATTTAATCGCATTGGCCTTATTTTTTCTAATCGATTATCGGTTAATGAAACAGAGTCTGGACTCTGGTATTGAGATATAAACATTTTCCTTAGTTAGACAGAGGCCTAAGCGGGAACATGTAGAAAAGATAACTTTTATGTTTTGACTTATCATCATCATATCAGCCGCACGACACCCACAGCTGGGTATAGGCCTCCCCCATGGATCTCCACGACGATCGGTCCTGCGCTGCCCGCATCCAACGGCTTCCCGCGACCTTCACCCTCACGTCGGTCCACCTTGTCGGGGGCCTACCCACGGAGCGTCGTCCGGTGCGCGGTCGCCATTCCAGAACCTTTCCGCCCCAACGGCCATCGGTTCTTCTCGCTATGTGTCCCGTCCAGTGTCACTTCAGCTGAGCTGATCTTCGATCGATGACAGTTACTTTAGTTCTCCTACGGTTCTCCTTCTTATTTTGTCTCAGGTTTTTGGACTATCATTGTTTAAATTTCATCATCCTCATCACCACCATTACCCTCCTATCCTTTATCATCGTTATCATCTGCTGGGTATAAACCTCCCCCACGGATTTTCATGACGATCGGTCCTGCCCTTACCCCAATATGGGGTCTGATTTTTATAGCCTTTGCTATATACTACAACGTCTTATAAAAATACGAGTATCTAATGCCAAATATGGTAGATAGGGACCATCAAACTGAACAACTTTTACTATGGGAAATCGAAAAGTGAAAAATATCAGCAGTTTCATAAATTTTGATATTTTCTTCATTATTTTTAGTATAACAGAGCTGACTATTTTTTCGCGATTTCAGAGTTGGTCCCATAGTAAAAGTTGTTCAGTTTTAGGCCGGCCACACACAGACGGAATCTCGTTACGGAATTCCGTACATACGTGATTCCGAACGCAGCAACTGCATACAAAATCTATGGGCTGCCACACACATGCAAAATTTTTCCGTACGGAATCTTCATACATTGTCGAAATTTTATTCGAGATTCCGTTACGTGATTCCGTCTGTGTGTAGCCGGCCTTATGGTCACTATCTATCACATTCAGCATTACTTGTATTTTTGTAACACGTTGTATGGCTCAATAATCTTCAGTTTCTTGTTTTCAAACAGAGTGCTTGCACTGTATCGGCTGGAATAAGTAAATTAAATTTTATAAAGTAGGTAATACAATTAAGAAATCAGAAATGTACTGTCGCACAGTGGGTTGTCGTTAAAAGTCTATATTTGTAATTCAACACGTTGGCGGAACTTCGCTAAGGGTAAGTGCTTTAGGGTTGCCAGCGAAAAAAATTAATGTATTGTAGCATTTATCCAGAATATAGAACACAGGACTACCTGAGTCGGAAGACAATATAAAATATGAAAATAAAATGGGTGATACCTAATCTAATACAAAAAATAATATGGGCAATGTTTACTACACAAACCCGAGTTTAAATTCACGAACATCTAAGTACCTATGTAGAGAAAAAAAATCGCGTATATACTCTATAAAGTGATTATCTATGGAACATTAATTTCGCTGTTCGGTGGTAAATGACGCTGTACAAATTTCCCATACTTAATCTATCGCATTTTTTTTCTCAATAGGGTGTTTAGTGCTAAGTATTCATCCTTACTAATATTATAAATGCGAAAGTCCGTTTGTTTGTTTGTTTGTTACGCCTTCACGTCTTAACTACTGAACCGACCATCATGAAATTTTGCATACAGGTTCTTAAGGGTACAGAGAAGGACATAGGGTACCTTACATCCCGAAAAAATGAATCCCGAGGGATAGCAAAAAATCTTTCTACGCAGACGAAGTCGCGGGCGGCAGCTAGTATTTCATAATGTACAGCAATATTGCTAGTAAGTACCTAAATATATGAGTAAATCGGCAAAGGAGATTTACTAACGCAAATATATTTTTATTAATTGTCAGCAATGGGTTTTGGCAGCCCTAGGTTCAACGTCCTTCTAAGCTGAATTGTTTAGTCCCTTTTTGTCAAACTTCCCCCGAATGTGCGACTAGAATGCGTAATGCCTTTATTCTTGTCGTCATTTTGCTCAGTGGTTACGAAAATGTTAGGTATATTTTCGTATAAAATAAAGATTTTTTCTCTTATTAAATAGGTAAATAGGTAACTATACTTATTTTAATCCACCATAGAAATTATATTAGGTAGTAAGAAATTATTTGGCATTTTTTTCTTTATCATTATCAGCCGCACGGCACGACACCCACTGCTTAGCAAAAGCCTCCACGACGCGACGATCGGTCCTGCGCTGCCCGCATTTCGTGTTTCAACTGTGTTTCGGTTTTTGGTGTAAGAAACAAGAACTGTGTCAAAAAGCAACAACAACAACAACTCAAACATGATTGAAACACGATTATAATTATGACGTTTAACAATAGCTGACTTGGGCCCCAGCAGCCCAGCCACATGCAGACGAAATCCGGATTCAGAATTCTGAACGGAATGTCGATAGTGTAAGTATGAAAATTCCGTACGGAAAAATCCCGCATGTGTGTGGCAGGCATAGATTTGTATGGATTAGCTGCGTTCGGAATTACGTATGTACGGAATTCCGTCTGTATATGGCCACTCTAAATTGTCAAAGTGTGACAAATGCATAAATTCTTCTATCAAATAATAGATTTAGTGGATGTTTCAGACCATCCATCAAATTTAAACTTAACTTAGCTCTATTATCTCAAGGAAAAACCACAGCTAGTAGATGTACCTACAATACAAGCCTCGAGGTGGATTGGCAGGACTCGGTGAGCTCGGTAGGCTTGTAAACCCGAGCCTAGCCGAGACACTAGCTTTCTGAGCCACGACTCGAGGCTTCAAAGAGTTCGAACCTATCTAAAGAGCTCGAGCCTTCAAAAAAGCTCGATATTTGATTGAATCAGGCGTCACTTGGCGGAAGTCCCAAACTTTTTTGAAAAAAGAAATATATGTAGCTTACTTCCGCAAACAATATATGCATGATGCACCGCCCGACCGCCCGCAAAAATATGTACATGCACACCACAAAATATCAGTGCACAAACCTGCATTTAGCAAGACAGCAACACACCTTGCACCTTCACCAATTAGGCTACTCTACACGTGTTTCGCCCCAACCCGGGGCATTCTCAGGAGTTAGATCGTGCGTAAACCAACACCGAATGAGCTACTAACGCCTCCGACACCGTATTTATTGTCCCTTCCTCGATTTAACTCCTGAGGATGCCCCGGGTTGGGGCGAAACACGTGTAGAGTAGCCTAATTGGTGAAGGTGCAAGGTGTGTTGCTGTCTTGCTAAATGCAGGTTTGTGCACTGATATTTTGTGGTGTGCATGTGCATATTTTTGCGGGCGGGCGGGCGGTGCATCTTGCATATATTGTTTGCGGAAGTAAGCTACATATATTTATTTTTTCAAAAAAAAAGCTCGAGTCTTAAAATGAACGCGAGCCTCATAAAAGCTTAGAGTTTATGTTTATGACTTTAATATCTCCATATATTGACAATATTATTATTTACGGAGATGTTAAAGCCGAGCCAATCGAACTCACAGAGCTCTGCAAATCTGACTCTAGTCTCCAAAATTAGAACTCAAGAAGGTGAATGTCTTATGATGTCATCACACTAGTGCGCCGAAATTGACTCGAGCCGTGAAAATGCCTCGAAATCAGCCGAGCTCTGTCTGAAAAAGACTCCCGAGTCGTCGAGCTTCATACAAAAGAGGCCAGCCCCGTAAAAGGACTCCGAGCTCTAGACAAAAGGACTCGGAGGCCTCGAGTCTTGTACATCACTAACCACAGCACGTGTTAGCTAGGCAACATGTTTTTATACCTTAGGTACGGTACTCATTACTAACTCTAATGAGACCTTATTTCATAATAGTCTGTGGGTCCCAGCGCTTTCGCGCCAAAGTAATTAGCTATCGCCTCCATTTTATAAAGGGCCCCATTCACGACGCCTGCGGTAATTTAATTATGGCGCACAGTGGGGCGATGGCATCGTCTGTTGCCACGGGCTCTTACTCATAATAACGTTTCATTAGTAAAACAATACGTCTGAGCTGAGGTTGTACTGTTACCATTGAGGAGATAAATTGCTATCGGTTAACAAATCTATGTTTTTAATTAGAAAAACGTGTTCAACGTCAATTTACGTATGTTTGAGGTGAAATTCTCAAAAAAAACTGGAATATTTAAGCTAAATATAGGTATTTAATTTTTTTTCAACAAGAGTTTTATTAGCCGTAAACATAGACTTATTATATTATTGGCCGTAAACGAATTTTCGCACATTGTCTACTTCGCAGAATGTCGCTCGTCGCAAAATGTCGCTTTCTCATATTGCCCCTTTCGCAAAAGGTCGCTTTAGCATAATGTCTCTTTTGCAGAATGTCGCTTTCGCAAAATGTCGCGATAGGGACTCGGAATAAAATTTCGTGTTTTCGTGATAAATTGCTATCGGTTAACAAATCTATGTTTTTAATTAGAAAAACGTGTTCAACGTCAATTTACGTATGTTTGAGGTGAAATTCTCAAAAAAAAAATAAAAAAAATTGAAAATGTATCGCTATGAGCACGATATGTCACCGCGTCTTCTGTGAATTGACGTGTTAAAGAATCAAACAATTTGGACAATCGAAATATAACAAAATAAAAAAAAATAAAAAACCCCCCGACACACGGTAGGTACTACATTTCGATTCGATAGGACATATGGAAGGTAGTCAGATCCCCTCATCAACTATTAAAGAGCTGATAATCTTCAAACGGCTGATCAGGTAATGGTTACTTTACCGTATACTTCCAATACCATTGAAGTAACACGGTACCAAATTTCGAATCGATCGGACATAAGGAAGTTAGTTAGATCCCCTCATCAACTACAAAAGAGCTGATGATCTTCAAACGGCTGAACAGATTTACACGGTACCAAATTTCGAATCGATCGGACATAAGTAAGTTAGTCAGATCCCCTGATTAACTAGAAAAGAGCTGGTGATCTTCAAACGGCTGAACAGATTTTCATGAAACATGGCTAAGAACACTCGGGATAAAATTATCTATGACACAAAAAAAACTAAACGAAAATCGGTTCATCCGTTTAGGAGCTACGATACCACAGACAGATACACAGACACGTTAAACTTATAACACCCCTCTGTTTTTGCGTCGCGGGTTAAAAACTAAGCACATAGATAGTCAGAAAACCATTTTAAAATTAATGTTAAAAAAATATTTTAAAAACCATTTCGAATGTTGCCGATTAGATAAAACCTCTTACAATACAATTTGACCAACGAACTATCTTTCACAAGTTGACGGCACGTGATAAGTTAGCAACAACTAACTAATTTAATAACAGTCCGAAGCAACACAGA
Organism: Agriphila geniculea; assembly: GCA_943789525.1. Taxonomy (NCBI): domain Eukaryota; kingdom Metazoa; phylum Arthropoda; class Insecta; order Lepidoptera; family Crambidae; genus Agriphila; species Agriphila geniculea. Next base: position 4,966,210 of record OX038894.1, on the reverse strand, counting down.
TTCAATGTAACAATCTACTCGAAGAATTTCTATCAAATTAGTGCCAGTTCGTAAGTTTGACGAGACGAATTTCCGAGACATACCTAACTAAGACATGTCTGGGAGTTTCATTGGCAATGTTTCAAAGCTAGTGACATCACAAGTGTTGAGCTAACAACTTCACAATGTAGAAACATAATGTTCTTATTTTATAGCATTGATATTATGTCGATATATTATGTAGCTTTGAAAAGTGTATTACCTACTTAAATATTTTTACGGATAGAGATTTTCGTAAACTGAGGAAGTTTGTGATTTTTTCAAAAGTTCTTACTCAACCAAGTACAAAATCTTAATTTGTTTTTGACCACTAGCAAGAATGTAAAAAAAAAAATAATAATAATAAAATATTAAAACACGACTGCCCTGCCAAAAACGAACTAAAAACTAAAAAGTTAAATAACAAGTGTCATTGCAGTCGGGGGACCGTTTTGTGGAACAATTTTTAATCAAAGACCCGACTGCAATGACACTTGTTATTTAACTTTTTAGTTCGTTTTTGGCAGGGCAGTCGCGTTTTTAATATTTTTTTAATTTTAGTTATTTTTATTTTACACATTTTAGTGACAAATTATATATTTTTGAAATGTGCTTATTAAGGCCTTTCATTTGATGTCCATATTGTAATAATTGAAGAAAAAAAATTTTTTTTCACCTTGCAATCTACAGAGCAACGGTTTCTGACATTAGATCATTTAAGCGTCATATGGGAAAATACTCGCTCAACATCAAAGGCGATATGCTTAAAGCGCGAGATACAAAGCAAAATAAGGCATTTAACTTGCTGTCCTTTATGCTTTCACATATTTCGAGCCATTTTTATCAATACTGATTTTGATCGCGTGTTATCATCAAAAATCGGGACAAAACTGATGGATCGTCGGGACGCGGGACAATATCATAGAAATCGGGACTGTCCCGGCAAAATCGGGACGGGTGGCAACCCTGACCCAGTGTTACTCGGAATGATGTAAGGATTCTAACGATACCCCATACATCCAAATCAGTTGAGCCATTTAGAAGTTATGGTGGAATAAAGAAACTCACATACCCACAAACATACATGAACCCTGAACACACATACACATCTTTTGGGCAGTCGTGTAAAAACTGCTCAAACACAACCTCAACCATAAACAAACACATTATATCTTTTTTAATTTGCGCGGGAAAATAACGAGCAGTCTGCACGGCACAGACCACAAACACGGCGTAACGAATAGAGGCGGCTACATTACGGCTGCGAGGCGCTCAGCTCAAATTACTCTACGAACAAAGACGGTAATGAGGCACCTTCAAAGCTAGAGCCCTCAGACTCTTGCACTTGCGAACCTACACCCTACACTATACGGAGGGTGTGAATTTCGATCTCGTATTAGCATTAAGCCTTTAATAAGACGCTTTCGCATGCGGAATCTCTGCGAAACTATTGCGATAGCGAGACATCTGCGAAACATTAATAATGATCAATTGACTTTTTCGCAGACACTCGCGAAACTGTACCGTTAAGGGACACGACTATGGCATCTCGCTAACAGTAGAGTGAGATATAGGATATAGCCCATAGGTACTTATGCGAAACGCTGCCACACTTTTTTTTTGTTTGCTTATCCACAATTAGTTAGCCACAACAAGCGAATGCGTTGTCTTGTCAGTCTCTAAAAAATTGCGACGAGTGCAATGCCAATGCCACAAAACTGATATAGGTACCATGGGCAACAGCGTCGCTTAACCTCTGCTAAGGTTAAAATCGCTTGCACGCCGCACCCGCTGTCACATACGTTTAGTTCGTGCAGGGGCGATACGCGCGCACGTGAATTTTGTTGAAAACTGGTTAAGCGACGCTGTTGCCCATAGTACTTATCGTCGTTTCGTTGCCGCACGCAAACGCGTCTGTGTAATTAAAAAAGGCGTAAAAACGTAGGATGTATTTTTTCTTTCATGATTGAGTTTAAAACCAAGTTCCGACAAGACATTGCTCCAACAAGACTGAGCTCCGACAGGACTGAGCTCCAACAAGACGCACGCAGTTCCGACAGGCTGAGTCAAGCCGATTTCGATATAATTACTTGTATCGATAAATAATAATAATATCCAGTATCGAAAACGTATCAATAACGATATTTTTTTTTCAAAAAAATCCATTATACACGACTGCCCAAAAATGTCCTTTTATTTCTTTGGATAACAGCTAGGAAAGGTACAAATAAGTACCTACTTAATATTTATATTTTCCAATAGGATCCAGTTCAATGAATAAGTATCTAGCATTCAAGCTTCCAATATTTATTAACACTCTGACCTTGGACTTTATAAAATTCTGACGAATTGCCATCGATTACGGCCTTCTTTGCACTCCATTCGCACTTTATTGGCAATATTTCTTCGTCGCCTCTGAAATGAATCAGGGATTTTGTTTACTTCAAAAAAAAACCGACCAAATGCGATTCAGACTCGCGCACGTAGGGTTCCGTACCAAAAAAACGGCAAAAAATCACGTTTGTTGTATGGGAGCCCCTCTTAAATATTTATTATATTCTGTTTTTAGTTTTTAATATTAAAGTGGCAACGGAAATATATCACCTGTGAATAAACTGTTTAGCTATCACGGTCACGAGATACAGCCTGGTGACAGATAGACAGACAGATAGATAGACGGCCAGTGGAGTCTTAGTAATAGGGTCCCGTTTTTACCCTTTGGGTGCGGAACCCTAAAAAGGTACATATTTCTTACCAATTAATGTTCAACTACCCACTTGATTGTCGAGTTAGTTTACCTTCGCAAATATTTACGTTAAAACATTATTTAGGTACACATGTAGACATCACACATACAATATCACGGTTCACCAATCTTCCATGCGGTTATCTATCACTCGCAAACTTGTGCAGATAACTTAGTCAAGTTCCCAACTTGCCTGCGTAAACGTTAGCTATACCAACTTGGGAACTCTCAATTAGAGTGAATAATCAACATCGAGATGTGCTGAAGCTGTGTCACGTCACCATTGGATTATTTACCTAACTACAACGCAACAAAAAAGAGGGTAATGATTTTGACCGTTTAGGCGCATTTGGTCCACTTCTCATTTGGCCCACTTGCCGAAAAAACGTCCACTTCGCATTTGGTCCATTTCGCGGAACGTCCATTTTGCGGAACGTCCATTTCGCATTTGGTCCATTTCGCGGAACGTCCATTTCGCATTTGTTCCATTTCGCAGAACGTCCATTTTGCATTTGGTCCACTTTCTAAAATTTCCTCCTTTGCGAGCACAAAACCTTTATAACTGAAAAGAAAAACCAAAAAATATATCAAAAGTGAAAATATATTGGTTAACATCCTCCATGTTTATGTGTTCTAAATTTAGTGAAAGTATATTGGTTAACATCCTCCATGTTTATGTGTTCCTGGGGCCCTATTTTTGAATCGCTCGTATGACATAGTTTTGTCGCATGCGACTTAAGTCACACTCGTCTTCCAAGTCGCATGACGCCGTTATTCCGTATTTTTGAATCGTTCGTTTCCGGTACTGCCAATATAAACGAAATGTTGGATTTTATCCGTTCCACGCAGAATCTAGAGAAAACTTGTAATTACCGCAACGAAAACGAAACGTAATATCAATGTTTCTATTGGCTGTTACATAAATATCTTTGTTTTCAGTAGAAAAGAATATCGCTCGCCGTGCCATATCGCTCGACTGCAAACGAGTGCCCTCACCCACTCGTTGCTGTCGAGCGATTCAAAAATATGGTAAGTCAAATGTCGAACGAAAATCAGTAGAAACCAATCGCTCGACGCCAGCCGAACGATTCAAAAATAGAGCCCCTGGTACTTTTGTGACATACTAAGAAGAAAAAGAAGAAAATATATATCAAAAGGTAAAAATATAGAAGTTAACAACATTCTCCATAAACGATATAGGAGTATATTTATGTAAAAAGAACAAAAACAAAATTATTTACCATACTCCATACTTATATGAAAGTTGACCAAATGCGAAATGGACGTTCTGCGAAATGGACCAAATGCGAAATGGACGTTCCGCGAAATGGACCAAATGCGAAATGGACGTTCCGCAAAATGGACCAAATGCGAAATGGACGTTTCGCGAAATGGACCAAATGCGAAATGGACCAAGTGGACCAATTGAGAAGTGGACCAATTGAGAAGTGGACCAAATGCGCCTAAACGGATTTAAGATGACGGAAAAGAGGAAAAATGATTTTTTACGTCTTTGTGTACAATTTTTTATCAATTTTCTTTTATACAAACCTTGTTTTTATAATAACAGACATAACAAAAAATAATTATCTAATTTAGTGCAGTCGTTCTAAAGTTATGCCCTTACATACATTTCTGTGATTCATTTTATTTATATAGAAATGCGAAATAGGCGTTCCGCGAAATGGACCAAATGCGAAATGGACCAAGTGGACCGATTGAGAAGTGGGCCAAAGGCGCCTAAACGGATTTTCGATGACGGAAAAGAGAAAAAATGATTTTTTACGTCTTTCCGTACAATTTTTTTGTCAATTTTCTTTTATACAAACCTTGTTTTGATAATAAAAGACATAACAAACAATAATTATCTAATTTAGTGCAGTCGTTCTAAAGTTATGCGCTTACATACATTTCGGTGATTTATTTTATTTATATAGATTTTGGTTCAAGCAGATTAGGATAAAAGAAATTAATATTCTATTATCATTCATAGTTCCAGTGGATATAGTTCCATGGAACTACTGATACTGATTATTATCACTAGTTCCATTGGCAATGGAACTAGTGAGAATGAATATATGGAACTACAAAATAAAAAGCATCTGTAGTTCCATGGAACTATAACCAATGGAACTAGTGAGAATGATTCATCTTTGTTGCTATGTCAAAATTATTTTGTCACGATTAATACCCGAAGTGTGGTTACTTACACCTAGTTTTAGCCAGCTAAAACTAGATGTAGGCGGTAGATGTTGGTTAAACCTAGGTGTAACCGATCTGCTTTACTCCTGTAGGTCCCGTAATTTAAGGAGCTTGATCCTTAAATTTCTTTGTTATTTTTTAACAGATCTTTTTTGTAATGTATGTACCTACAACATGAAAAGTGCAATAAAAATTTTGAACTTGAAATAACTTTCTTAATATCCCATAAATTACTCCCCCTTAGTAGCAGCCAAAGAAGGCTAGACCTAGTTTTAACCAGCTACACCCAGTATTAGCCGTGAGCAAATCGTTTACACCTAGGTTTAACCAACAGCTACCGACTACAGCTAGTTTAGCCGGCTAGAACTAGGCGTAGCCGTACTTCGGGTATTAGCCGTAACATATTCATTTACAACAGTTCTACATTCTGTTTCAGTCCAGTACTAATCACATTTGACCAGCTGCAGCTTAGTCAAGCTCACAGTAACTTAATTGAAACCCAAGACGTTGCAAGTGTCCGATGTTGTGGACAGTACACTTGTCCAATGGAGCTCACAGTCGCATAACTAAGCGTCCCCACAGACTACAGACCAAACTGTCGGCCGATAGTTGGCCAATAGTTAATTTTGTATGAAGAATCGGCCGATACCGAATCGTTCTGGTGTGCGCACTTGCATACACCTTCATACTGATTGAGAGCCCGACTAAACTGTCGGCCTATAGAAAGTCTGTAGTCTGCGGGCATGCTAACTTGTGCAAGTACAATAGATTTAGTCTTGTGCTGTCGACGTTACAAACTTACACACGATATTATGTAGGTACAGCTAGCTATTCTACAACATGTTAATGAATTAACGCAAAATGAGAAAACCGTTTCTTCGAACCATCAAACTGAACATCTTTTACTATGGGACCAACTCTGAAATCGCGAAAAAAATTAGGCTGCTTCGTACATTTTTATATTTTCGTTATTAATTTTTGTATAAAACAGCTGATATTTTTTTCGCGATTTCAGAGTTGGTCCCATAGTAAAAGATGTTCAGTTTAATGGTCCGAAGATGTGACTTGTGATTGATGACACAAATTATTTAAAGCAAATTCGATTTGAACGTTGTTTCTAAGTAATTTCAAACTTAAGTTAAATTTTTAAGAGGTATTTTCGAAATTAAAGTGTATCGAGCCAAAATCACTGAATCGTGTTTTTGGTATAAAGAAATATATATATATGTATATCTTAATTTCAGATCTGTAGGATCTTTCAGCGACCTATGGCATTACATCAAAGTGTATTTTTTTTAAGTATCTCAGTAAGTTTTTTATTAATATCAGCATTGGGTAGGTAATAATTAGAAGTCGGATAATCGGATGCATTATTTACCTAAAGGCCTAAATTATTTACCTAACATGTTTATTATGGAAGCAGCTTTAATATTAAAAATTCTTAAAATGTGTTTATTCCCCGAGGTTTATAAGGCCCGCTTTGACACTTGTTACGTTATACTTAAGGTTGTGTTTGCTTCGACAAAAAAAATTACGCACAATAAATAACCATATTACGTTGTAACATTGTACTGTTACAACGTAATAGGTTGATTTCATTTATGTCAAATGGGGATCTTTTTCTGAAATATTTTTCAGGCTACTACGCGACGAGCAAAACTACAGGTAGGTAATGTACCTATAATGTAGGTAATAATAATAAGTACATAACTGATTCCTTAACTATAAAAAATTGACAAGGTCGAAAACCGATTTACGTTAAAACGTAGGTATGCAGCGATTTGATCTTAAGCTTATCAAAATAGGGTCTAATTTTCTTTATCAAAAGTCCGCGTAAGTGAGCGTCTTTTGTTCTCGATTGTTCCGAAAGATCGAATTTCGGGAACCGTTTCTTTTCGGCTAGAGATTGTTTAACTGGGCAACGGATCGAATGAGCATCCGACTGCCTGAAGAGATTTTGCGATTCCAAACGAATAAAGGTTTAATTCAGTGAGCTTTTTTGATTCCTTTTGTAGATGAAAGAGGATAACTACAATTTTGATCGTGGAAAATATCTCTAATTGTCCTGTTATTTTGGACTAATTGTTTACATTCAAAGCTTCAAACAAATAAACGAGTTACTTAGGTAAAATTTACCAACTAAATATTCTTAACGATTTTTTTTTAAGCACAGCTAAATAGTGATTGGCCTTCACCTCATCTGATGTTAAGTGACGATAAGGCCAAAGGTGAAAGCGTACTACACCCGGAATCCTCATCACTGAGGATAATTGTGGTTAAATATTGATTTTATGATAAACTCTACAAGAATTTACAAAAAAAATAATTAATTATTTATTTAGTGATTTTATTTATTTCTAATTACAATAAATAACTTAACTAATATCACAATTTGTGAGCAAAATATTTCTTATTCAGTATTTGTGACGTTTATACTTTTTACAAAAAAATAATACTGAAAAAACACCAAACACTTATTTCAGTCGTATTAAGTACAATTAATTACCTAAAATAAAATATAATTTAAACTGCCCTTTAAAGAAATACATACTCTTATACTCTTCATAACGGAAACAAGGTGTATAGAATCACATCTGAAACAATAAAATTGGCGATCTGTCAATCTAAGCGTGAAAAAAAACCGGCCAAGTGCGAGTCGGACTCGCGCACGAATGATTCCGTACCAAATAACGACAAAAAATCACGTTGGTTGTATGGGATCCTCCCATAAGTATTTATTTTATTCTGTTTTTAGGGTTCCGTACTCAAAGGGTAAAAACGGGACCCTATTACTAGGACTCCGCTGTCCGTCTGTCTGTCACCAGGCTGTATCTCATAAACCGTGATAGCTAGACAGTTGAAATTTTCACAGATAATGTATTTCTGTTGCCGCTATAACAACAAATACTAAAAATAGAATAAAATAAATATTTAATGGGGCTCCCATACAACAAACGTGGTTATTTTTGCCGTTTTTTGGTACGGAACCCTTCGTTCTGAGTCCAACTCGCACTTGGTCCGTTTTTAGTATTTTTTGTCATAGCATAGCCGCAATAGAAATATATTTTCAACTGTCTAGCTATCACGGTTCCTGAGAACTAGCCTGGTGACAGACAGACAGCGGACTCTTAGTAATATGGTCCCGTTTTTACCCTTTCGGTACGGAACCCTAAAAATCGCTTAATTAGCATAAAAATGTATGGAAATCCTGAAACTGAAAACTCTGATCGTATCTCTGATTATATCTCTTATAATATTGATTAGACCAGTTGGGTGTATATAGCGATCTGAATCTCCTCCTTACACTCCCTGGATAGCCATCATCAGATCACAGCTAGGTCAATCCTTGGCGGAGAACTAAGGCTTCAAAGTTATCTCGTTTGTATGAAAATAGACTGGTGTCCTTAAATTATCAAATCAAATCAATCGTTTATTTGCAAACATGTGGTTAAACATGTGCCGTTACATGCTGCCGTATGCAAACAGCGTGCAAATATTTGAAATATTAACTATGATTAATAGTTATTTGATAGCAAATAAAAAAAGTAAATGGCAAGTATCATTCATTACAATATGTCATAATTATAATTAAATAATGTAAAAAAAAAATCATTTAGTTATATAAAAGAAAATAAATAAAAGAACACTTTTACTACAAATATTGAATTAATTAAATACCGCAGAACATAATTATTTACTTAATTGTTTTGTCACTTAAAAAATCAGAAACACAGTAATAATTTTTCGTCAATAATCATTGCCTTAATTTATCTTTAAATTTAAATAGCGTTAAACTTGTCAATTCAGATGGGAGTTTGTTGTACATATAAATGGCCATGCAATATGAATTTTTACCGACTTCAAAAGGAGGGAGGTACTCAATTCGACCCTTTTTTTTTTTTTGTTTTTTGTATGTACATCGATTACTCGAAGACGGCTGGACCGATTGAAATGATTTAAACGTTATTACATTAGGTAAACTTCCAAGTTGGTCCCATTTTTTAAAATTTTGAAATCGGTTCAGTACTTTTCAAGTAATCTTGAAAAAAGCACGAAAATAGTATGATTTTGTGTGAACTACCTCGATGATCAGTCGTATAACTTCTTTGTTTATGAACTGAATAAGGTAATTCTTTTTTTGTTGGAAAAGGGATATCTTAAGTGTAGTTCTTTAACCGACTTAAAAAAGAAGGTTCTCAGTTTGACCCGCATGTATGTATGTTTCTCCGCGATTAACTCACGTTTGGCTGAGCCGATTTTAATTTCTACCTAAATAATATACCTACACTACCTAATACAAAAGGTACCTACACTAAAAATAAAAAAATAAAAAATTGTTTAAAAAAACAAAAAACCGACTTCAAAACACCTACCTCTAAAAATCAAGAAATAATATTCGTAATAATAAAACACGTCTATTGAAGTCGGGTGTGGCGTTTAGAATAAAAAAAGGGATTTGTACTCCAGCCCCACCCGACTTCAATAGACGTGTTTTATTATTACGAATATTATTTCTTGATTTTTAGAGGTAAGTTTTTTGAAGTCGGTTTTTTGTTTTTTTTAAACAATTTTTTAGAATATAATTTCAGCCTTTGGTATGGAATACGTAATTTATCACATCTTCTCCCTCTAGTGCCATAGTCATTATTTGTTTTAAATAGGTACAGATGCTTCTTAACAAATAGGAAAGTTCCTAAAATATATAGACAGGGGAGTGGCAGAATTCCTAGTTCCCTGAATAAAGGTTTGCAACCACTGTAAGTTTACGTTAACAATAGATAATTTAACCGACTTAAAAAATTGAAAAAGAGGAGGCTATTAACCGACTTAAGAGGTTATCTATTCGTCGCGGATATTTTTTATTATAACGTCAAATCCATGTTTCGAAAGAGAAGCGATAACGAAGATTTGCAAATGTTACAGCCCGCGCAGATAAAGAATGGGACTGGAATTTCGGTTAATAGCGCGTGCCACAATAAGTATGAGTGAGACGATATAGGTTTGGTAATATGGTGTGCGAGCGAGAAGTGAACATGTACAATGCCATTTTCAATCCCATTCTTTATCTGCGCGGGTAGTACTTTTAGTGATGGGACTCGAATCACAATTGATTCAAATGATTCGAAGTACGTCAATCCAAGTTCGATTCGAATGAATATTTATGCTGATTCGAACCATCACCTGATTCGAATTGGTTGGCTGATTCGAATCACCTTTGGAATTCGAATCAGTTTTTAGGGTTCCGTACCCAACGGGTAAAAACGGGACCCTATTACTAAGACTCCGCTGTCCGTCTGTCTGTCTGTCACCAGGCTGTATCTCATGAACCGTGATAGCTAGACAGTTGAAATTTTAACAGATGATGTATTTCTGTTGCCGCTATAACAACAAAAACAGAATAAAATAAATATTTAAGGGGGGCTCCCATACAACAAACGTGATTTTTTTTGTTGTTTTTTGGTACGGAACCCTTCGTGCGCGAGTCCGACTCGCACTTGGCCGGTTTTTTTATCCGATTCTTTGGTGGCGTAACAAGCTTACCTTAGAGGCTAAGAAGGCTGTTTAATATTAATTTACAGGTTTTAATTCTTTAACCATTATTTAGTACTTTCGCTCACGTGAATTTTAAAAGTACGAACGTATAGTCCGATTCCTAATTAAATTAAAATTAAATTTATTCGATAGTGGGTAGTTAACTTACCTCCCTCTATCTATTAATTAAAAATTCTAAGATATTTTAGTTTTGTTTAAATTTATTTTCCTAGGTTAATAATTAAATTTACGATATCGTTATTGACTCGAATCATCACATTGATTCGAGTCATTCGAATCATCACCTGATTCAAATCATTCGACTCATCACCCGAATCATGATATCGATTCGAATACATTTTTTTGATTCGAGTCCCATCACTAAGTACTTTACCTAGGGGGCAGATTAATAATAATAATAATAAATTACCTTCCGGAGGCACTACGACCTCAATAGAATCCTTCAATGTGACGTTTTCTTTAAAATTGTTCTCGAACACATCCTGAAAAAATATTTAATGACTTTATGGAAATATGAAAAGATTTTGTACCTCTTAAGGTATGATTCCGATGTCAGCAGCACTGCTGCGCGACACTGCTGCGCGACACTGCTGCGCAGCACTGCTGCCGAGCTCAGAATGTAGTCTCATATAAACCTATAGAGAATGTATGGGGACCAGTGGTGTTGCGGCAGCAGTGCCGCGCAGCACTGCTGCGCAGCAGTGTCGCACAGCAGTGTTGCGCAGCAGTGTCGCGTCGCTTCTCCGCTCACATCAAATTGAGCCTTTCAAACGTAACATTAGGGTTTAATTTGGAGCGCACTGCTGCGGCAACACTGCTGCTGCTGCGGAGATCGGAATCATACCTTTAGTATGAGGGCTGACATAGTGTAAACTATTTTTTTTTATTTTCGACGGGAATTTCGGAAATATAACGGCGCACGATGAAACCTGTGTATATCGATAGGGGACGAACAAAGAATGTTATGATATAAAATTAATATGATATAAAGTCCCAAAGCGCAACGTTTTCGAGATAATCCGGGGAATAAGTTTAGATTTTTATGTAGACAGGATCTTTAACATGGATTATCTCGGAAACGTTGCACTTTAGGACTTTATATTATAAGACATTTTTTTGTTCGTCTATAGATTCCCTATCGATACATAGCTTCGTGCGCCGCTATATTTCCTAAATTCCTGTCGAAAATCAAGAATTATGGTTACCACTATACCAAAATGATCAAAGCCCTTTGAAAAATAATAATAAGTGAGGAAATAAAAATTATAATAAATAAATACCATAACAGAGTATCCGTCGGTAGAATTGACACCATAGGCAACCGGAAAGAACGATATTAAGTGATGTTTTGTATCAAAATTGACGATTGCAAACGAAAACGAGTGAATCCGGTCGCCTTTCATGGGAAAGTGTGGCTTCACCCACATAGTTACTGTCTGTTCTAGCTGAAAAAAAAAACAAAGAGTTGAAAAAAACATTAAAAAACCGGTCAACCAAATGACATTTTTCAATGCCAAATCGGTGTCAAATTGACATTTCAATTCTTAATTTAAATAAAAAAAGGAAAGGATTGCGGCTTATACAACAACGTTTTCACATTTCTGCCCTTTAAAATTTTAATGTGGATAATAACGGAACGTTTTTGATGACTTCGTGTTTCCCAGTGTTTTCATAACAAAAAACATCTCTTGCGCCATGCGCTAAATATAAGACAAAACTTGATTCATGTAAATCATGTAGCAAGTAGGCTAAATTTTAAGACCAAATTCATTAAATCGTATACAAGTTAATCATTTTTGGTCTGAAGGAATCTGAAGGAATAATTTTTGGTCTTAAAATAGTTATTTTTTTTATTCATAAGAATGAAACAAATTTTTTTTTTCTTTTTCAATACTGCTTAGTTGTATGTTTACCTAAGTATACCGACTATCTATTTTGGCTAATACGCAGTGACTGGACAAACCTAATAGGGTTTTAGTCGCTCGGTTTCTCTAAAAACTGTATGTTTTACTTTATTTAATAAAAAAAAGGAGTTGGTCTTCTTTGTTAAAAAATATATTTTATCCGGCTTCGAAGGACCAACGACGTTTGGTCTATTTTAGAATAGCTACGTTAAACATTGCCTAGTTTTTTATTATGTCTTACATTTGGCTTTATAAAATGTGACAATAAAATCTTGTCAAGGAAGTAAGCTGGTTTTCCGTTAATGTTAACAATCGTGTTTCAATGGTGTTTCAATAGTATTACGTCCTATATTTTTTATATGCTCTAACTTTTATATTTGATTACTTAGAGACATGCATCCATACAATGTGTTACAAAAACCCCTAATGCCAAATATGGTAAATAGAGACTATCAAACTGAACAACTTTTACTATGGGACTAACTCTGAAACCACGAAAAAAAATCTGTTTCAAAAAAAATAATAATGAAAATATCAAAATGTATGAAACAGCAGGATTTTTTTCGCGATTTCAAACTTGGTCCCGTAGTAAAAGTTGTTCAGTTTGATGGTCTCTATCTAATGGCCCTTTTGAAAAATGAGTTTGACACCCCTGGTTTACAATATCTGATAGGTATAAAAGTGCTACAGTGCTGGGCCCATTTCGCACATCATTTTTTAATAATTACCTGATAGGGTTTAGCCATTACTCCCAGCGGGTCCTGCCCAATGGCAATTAAATCAAGATTCTGTAGTAATTTCTTCTCGTAGTCTGTGATCTTGTTCATATCACAGCTGAGCAGGATAGGGGCTGATAGCATGAGATATACTGTCAAATGCACTCGGCTTTGGCTGTCGGTTAGAGCTCCCGAACCGAAGATTATCTGTAGAATGTTAATCAGTGATAGTCTTCAAAAAAGTTATATTTATTTTAAGAGAAAAGTTAAATGACCCTTTTTGACCACAGAATATAATAATAGTACTAAACGTACAGAAACCCATCTGCGCGAGGACAATAAAATAATAGCTACTCTTGCTGCACGGCAATAAAGTACAATTTCAAATTGCTCAGCGCTGCGTGCCTATTATTATAAGCACATCCGAAGCGCTTCTCTTTCTGTCACGTCGCTGTCTCAACCGACACTTGACACCCCTCGTGCGCTGGCTCGACTGAGTCAGTCGCGAGCAGTAGGCTAATATAAAAGTTTAAGTCGGAGTGAGACCCTCTGGTTTGACCATGTTTGTCTCTCGTTCGTCAATTTGACTTTGCCGGCTCCACATGTTGGCCCAACGTTGACCATCAGTTATTTTTATTATCCCCATTGCTGGGGCACAGGCCTTCCTTAAGGTTGGAAAAGGAGGACGGGCCATAACCCACCACGCGGGCCCAATGCGAATTGGTGGGTGTTAACAACTGCGAATGGCGGGGCCAACGGCTTCACGTGCTTTCCGAAGAACGGAGCAGTTCGAGATAGTAAATTTTTGGTCACCCATCCCATAACCGACCGTTGCGAAAGTTGCTTAACCTGTCACATTCACTACACCACCGGGCTTCTCAGCCGCACCCGCAACGTTGGCTAATACATAATACATTGCCGTTTGATCAGGCCGTTTACCACAAAATGACAAATTCTTAATTGGGAACCTAAAGTTGAAGCCTTTAAAGTTTAAAATCAATTTAAGGAATACAGTTCTAGAAAGGTGTGCTATTGTCTTGACAGTGTTTAAAGTTGAATGGTTTATTTTGACTGAGGCGATTTAACGAGAAATGGGCCTCTTTTATTTGTTTTGAATATGTAATGGACCCTAGTTTGTTTTGAATATGCCATGCCAATGCCATCGAATGCAATTGTTAGTTTGAAATGAACAATTAGCAAAATATAAGAAAAAAATGCTAATTAGAGATATTATTACTTACCTACTCTATTTTTACTGAGACGATTTAACGAGAAATGGGCCCCTTTTAGTTTGTTTTGAGTATGTCATTTGATATGAAAGACCCATTCAAAGCCTATCGAATGCAATGTTAGTTCAAATTGATCCAAAATATCGATGAGCCTCTGTGTGTAATGTCATACATACCATATCCGGATCGTTCCACTGTCCAGGCCCATGGTAAAGGCTGATTGTATCATATTCCTCCTGGTATTTATGTATGATGGCCCTGACAGCATTCCAGGACAACACGACATCGTGGTAGTTACGCCACATGTTGCAGTGATGCGCCACCGGTGCGTAATCTGGCTAATTAATAAAATTAAGGATCAAGTAAGACTAAAGCCTCGCTTATTGCTAAGAAGTGATTTCTCAACTAGTTGAAAGTTATTTACTCTCACAATTACCTATCCGATATGTAGTGGGTAATTAATTTCAACCCATACTTTTGTTAATTATTGTGATGGAAAATGACCTCACTTTAAATGTGGAGGTCATTTTTCAATGTTGACGACTCTGTATGAAATATACAGGGAGAAAAAAGCAGCCCTTGACGAGTTTCTTGCCGGTTCTTCTCGTTACAAGGTCTCCCGCTTAGGGTTTGCGAACCGATGGCGTAGCTTCTATGACATTCACAAGTGCTTGTAACAGCTTAGACTGAATAAATTAAATTAAATTTTGAATTTTAAGAGCGAAGTTACTCGCTTTGTGACTGATCCTAGCTAACAGACGTATTGCATACTATCTTAGCTGGCCACACTGCGAGCGACGCGCCTAGCTAGGTGCCTGGTTAGCCACTAACGTAGCGAACGAACGTGTTGGCAAACGTTTGATAGTCTCCTAGTGACTTTGTAATTTAACAATGGAAGAAATATTAATTTCTGCGGTCTTCAAAAGGGAACCACTTTGGAACCCTTCAAATAAACACCATAAGAATGTACTTATTCTAAAAAAGCTGTGGGAACAAGTTGCACAAGAGGTAAACAAGGATGGTAAGAGTACATACATACGCATTTTATTTCAATTAATATAGGGTATTTATATTTTCGGAAAGTGCATAATTATTTTGTTAAAGTACAGGGACCCTATTTTTGAATCGCTCGACTGACCTCGAGCGCTCTTTTCTACTGATTTTCGTTCGACATCTCATTGTTTTGAGTCATATGTCGAACGAAAATCAGTCGAAAAGAGCGCTCGACGCCTGCCGAGCGATTCAAAAATAGGGCCCCTGATCCGGGTTCATTAAAATAATCAACCAACATTTCTCACCAAGCTAGGCGCCTTGTATGTGGCCATTGTGTATCTTGTACTAACGCGTAGCTCCTAGCTTATCTCTAAGCTTAACACCTATAGTGTGGCCTTAGTCTTACGTCGTACGTGATGAAGTACACAATATTGCATTGAACACGGCATTTCCTTCAAACCCTTGTAACTCAACCATTTCTAAACGGATTTCAATAAATCTTTCATTAGGTTTCATCGCTGAGTAATATCATCATCATCATTAGTAATACTGTCATTTGCAGATATTTCAATGTGACCGCATCGCAACTGGAGAACGTTCAAAGCTCAACCTATTCTTTTAAACATAAACTAAACATCTGCTACTGTACCAAAAAATGACTACTTAGGAATGCCAATACCATTGCCACAAAGGAACTATTTAACTATTTATTTATTTTTAATTATTAATTTTTATAATTTCAATTATTTTTATTTCACATGTGATATTGATTTTTGAGCTTTAACTCACAGTTTCTTTTAAAATTCTTTTTAAGTTTTTAACATGAATATTTTAACAAAGCAAATTGTAGTTTTTTACCGCTTTTTACATTATTATTTACAACTCAATGGATTTTAATATATATATTAACAACTAGTATTCTAGTTTAAACTTTATTTCTTTTATTAGCTGTGACACAGTTAATACTAATACAGCTGCCAACGTTAACCTAAGCTTTAAAATATTTCTGTCTGAACAATAAATTCTTTATTGTTATTTTATTATTATTATAATTTGAAGGGAAACCGGTTTAAATTTTAATTTCATATTTATGCCGCCTTCTCCGGAATTGGTATCCACTGAAAATCAGCGTCATGGTGCTCCTCTAGGGTGCTGTGGCATAATGCTGAGTGAGAGTCATTTTAGCACGTCTATTAAGTTAGTTTTAAAATGGCATGTTGTGATAATTATTTTGTGTGTGCTAAATAAAATTATTTTCTTTCTTCTTTCAACCGGAGCTGGGCTACCGCCAAGTCATCATGTGTCAAATGACTCCGACCGAGTGAGTCGAGTTATGGTGCCATCTACATGAAGCGTTAGGATAAGTTGTGTTTATATGCGTTTAAGAGCGTGCAGTCTGCACACTAGCGCCGCCATTGGAAATAAAATCATAGTGCTTAAATAAAAAATAAATTATGAATTATCTCTCTGGAGTGCACTCGGAACAAGCTTTGCGGTACTTTTTATCACTTAAGCAATATTTTTTAGCCTGTCGTTTAGTTTAATTGACTTTTATTGTTAAAAGTGGCCACTTTTCGCAATAAAAGTCCATATAACTAAACAACAGGCTAGAAAATATTGCTTAAGTGATAAAAAGTACCGCAAAGCTTGTTCGGAGTGCACTCCAGAGAGATAATTTACAAATTTGTCTTTATTTAAGCACTATGATTTTTTTTCTAATGGCGGCGCTAGTGTGCAGACTGCGCAGCCTTAATATAGCAACAAATGTAAGCCTCATTGCTAAGAACAAATTTATTCTTGGATAAATAGATAAAAAAACTTACCGTTTTTTTGATGATGTACTGTATGTAATATGGCCAGCTGCAAGAATACACCATCGCTCTACCAGTTTTTTGCAATTCCTTTCCTAAGTCGATGTATGCTGAAAAAACAATATTAATTTTATTACTTGGATTTTGTGGATCATTTGTTTTTAGGGTTCCGTACCCAAAGGGTAAAAACGGGACCCCGCGGACTCCGCTGTCCGTCTGTCTGTCTGTCGGTCTGTCTGTCTGTCTGTCTGTCTGTCAACAGGCTGTATCTCATGAACCGTGATAGCTAGAAAGTTGAAATTTTCACAGATTACTAAAGGACCAACTCTGAAATCGCGGAAATAATCAGCTGTTTCATACAAAAACTAATAACGAAAATATCAAAATGAAACAGCTGATTTTTTTCGCGATTTCACAGTAAAGTGAAAGTTGTTCAGTTCGATGGTCACGATGGAAACGGTTTTCCCAATTTTTGTTCATTTATTAACATCCTGTAGATGCTGAAAAAGATAAATAAAAACTACCTGTATTAAGATAGTCTTCTCCAACAAAACATCCGTCCACTTTCAAGTAGTCGACACCCCACTCTGCAAAGGTCTTTGCGTCTACATCAAAGTAGCCCTTAGAACCTGGGTAGCGCATGCAAGTGTCTGCTGCTATGTTTGTGTACATGCCGAATTTTAAACGACGGGCGTGTATCTGTAAATATATTTAGAAAATAAATAAGGTGGATACCCCACCGAAAGTGGCGCCCTCAGAGGTTTTAATTTAATAAGTGGGAAAAATATAGATACCTGCTGCAGGCTTTGGCGGGTGTGGGGGGAGGGGGGAAGGGGGGGAGGGGGGCTTCCCCCCGACCACCCCCCCTTGCCGGAAATACGTAGTTTTTTTTTATTTTTTTTTGTTTTTTGAAGTTATATTAGATATAAGTGACAAAATTTGGGGTTGGGGGGTCTATTATGGTTGGAAGGGAGGGGGTTCCACTCCCCTTCCCCCAGGGGTACTCCCTCCGCGCCTCATTGTATATACACTCTAGGGGTTGGGCAGACTAGTACCACATGGAGTCGGGGTTGACTAATTCGGTTCTGTCACTAATTTTGCTTCCGAACGGCTCCGGCGCTGCGGGAAGTGCAGCCCCTCCGCCCCTGCGTAACAAACTGCAGGCACCATGTGAGCCGAAGCGGCTGAGGCTGGTCGCCGAAGGCGACCAAAAAGCCGAAGCTGCGTAGGCGAACGGTTTCCCGGAAGTTTGTTACGCAGGGGCGGAGGGGCTGCACTTCCCGCAGCGCCGGAGCCGTTCGGAAGCAAAATTAGTGACAGAACCGAATTAGTCAACCCCGACTCCATGTGGTACTAGTCTGCCCAACCCCTAGAGTGTATATAAAAGGAGGCGCGGAGGGAGCTGCACTCCCTCCGCGCCTCCCGGCTTTTATATACACTCTAGGGGCAGGGCAGACTAGTACCACGTGGGGTCGGGGTTGACTAATTCGGTTCTGTCACTAAATAAAAAAATCGCGTCTCTGGCAAAAAAAAAGTTATTGGGGGATTGGCCCTGACACACCCTACAACCCCCATGTACTTCCAACCTTCAAAGCCTGCGGCAGATTTCTATAGCGATAGCCAACCCTAATAAGTTATTAATAGAAACGGATTTTAAAAAAAAAATAGTTGGAATTTTTAGGGCCCATAGTCTAGAATTTTTAGGAGGTTCATTATCTACATACATATCTACATTCCTTCTTAGTCATTCATAGAAGTAGATAGCAAATGTGTCAAAAACTGCCGTTTTTTGCAGTTTTGCTATCTACTTCTAGCAATGACTGTAATAATATAATAATAAAAATGTAATAATACCGTCTAAAACATTTTTATGTTTCTTTATTATTTTTTATTTCTTCATTATATTGAGACTGTGAGTCTCAAAAAATCCATGTAAAGTTTTATGAAAATGAGGATCAGTAACAGGTTTATTGATAAAATATATATATACATTGATATAATATAAACACATATTGATAGCTATGAAACCTAGTGAAGGTTTTTTGAAATCCGTTTAGAAATGGTTGAGTTAAAGGGGTTTGAAGGAAATGCCAAGCTCATTGCAATATAATTCACGTACATAAGGTTCGCGTACGTCGCGATGACGTCATAAGGACCCCCAAAAAACCAGTGTTTTAGCTCTTATAGCTTCTCAGGTTTACGAGATATCGTAAAAATTTCTTCACAGTTAATCATGTGATGGTATAAGCTTTCTGATAAGCCACTAAACAAAAATCGTTACTGATCCTCATTGTGTATTAAAATTACAATATTCTATAAATTTCACAGCTTTCGGTCAGGCAGGGTACCACCTTAAGTTTGGTACTTAATTTTTTTTATATATTTATAGTACCTATATATTGTTTCAGCCTCCAAATATGCTTGATTTTACTTTAAAACTTGAGCCTGTTAACTAACACGTTCACAAATATTCTGTCGAGAGGTTGTTTTTTTTTTCACTACGTTCGGTACTACCGTCTCTCTACAGCGCTTCTGTGAACTGGTCTATGTATTTCAACTCACGTGATAGAATATAAAAACATTGATCATTAAAAGTAGTACTTAAATCAAAAAAGAACTTTTTTCAAAATACCAAAGTAACACATTTATTCGTAAGAAACTAAACTTCCCTTATACAGTGCCTTTGGTCTTAAACTAGCGATAATTTAAAGGCGTGTAATACACCTAATTTTATCGATAAAAACACCCACATGTTGGGGTCTATCCCCACTCCTGTTGGAATGGCCGCCATTTTAAATTTGACTTTTTATTTTAGATGACCCTGCAGAAACATATTAATTTCTCCGGATTTAGAAGTCCTACAGTTATAACAAAAATATTGTTTGAAAGCTAATAATATCAACTAGTAATTTAAAAATAAAATGTTTAAATTTTTGATTTAAATACGTCATAAAAATTACTGAAACAAAATTTTATACGAAATTTGTACGATTTTTTTGAGTTTTTATGACATTTCTCAAAAACTAGGACATTAATGTCCATTTTTTTTGCACTATTCAAATACACAGGAATATTATCTACAAAACGGTTTTAAAATTTATTGCTCTATGTTGCATATTTTGAGAGTTATTTTTATTTGAACTATGACCCTTACGTCACCAAAAAATGATTATCTTCGAAAATGGACATAATTACAAGCATTTTGAACATATACTAATTTCATCAAATGATAAAATCTAGTTTTTAGGAATTTTAATTTTTTTTATTTTCGAAAATAACCATTTAGTACTTGTAAGAGTCATATTCAAACATCAATAGCTCTCGAAATAGGCAACATAGAGCAATAAGTTTTTAAGTAGTTCTGTAGATAATATCCCTGTGTATTTGAATAATGCAAAAAAAGTGAACATTAATGTCCTAGTTTTTGAGAAATGTAATAAAAAGTCAATAAAATTGCACAAATTTCGTATAAAATTTTATTTCAGTAATTTTTTATGACGTATTTAAATCAAAAATTTAAACATTTTATTTTTAAATTGATAGATGATATTATTAGCTTTTGAACAGTATTTTTGTTATAACTGTAAGACTTCTAAATCCGGAGAAATTAATATTTTTCTGCAGGGTCATCTAAAATAAAAAGTCAAATTTAAAATGGCGGCCATTCCAACAGGAGTGGGGATAGACCCCAACATGTGGGTGTTTTTATCGATAAAATTAGGTGTATTACACGCCTTTAAATTATCGCTAGTTCAAGATCAAAGGCACTGTATATGTCAGTACTATTCTTCGATCAATAATTAGTTAAATTATCAACTCACATAGTCTGCAATAAACTTCATTCCATTAGGAAATCTCTTCTTATCAGCCACGAGTTTCCCATGTTCATCCCGTGTCCGTTCCGACCAGCAGTCGTCGATGATGATGTACTCGAAACCTGCTTCCTGGTAACCTTGTTCATAGAAAGTGTCAGCCACTGACAGAATTAGTTTCTCACTAAAACAAAATTAACATTTTAGAAATCGAAAATAGTAATCTTCTTGTCATTTAAAAAAATCTGGAACCTACCACCCGTAGGAAAATATGGATGATTCAAAAGTACTTAATAATTAAGTTTATTTGAAATAAAGCTATTTTTGACTATTTTAGACTTGACTTGAAAGAAGACAATGGAAAAAAGATAGTCCTAACTGTCTTTGGCACACAAATTATGGGCCTAATTTTTTTTTCCACAATTTTCATTAGACCTAAATTTATTTAGCCTATTTTCACTTCGCCTAAAATTGTTTCGACTCATTTTTACTTTCCAAATTCATCAACTATTCATAATCGCTAATGTTTAAAAGTACTAAATTACAATTCACACAATTGTGTAATGCCTTATAATTTTTTCACTATATGTTTGATATTTTTTCAATTATTGGTCATTGAGCCGATAGAGAAAATTGGCCTAAGCTCAACAATTTTTTAAAAACAAGTGGAAAACATCATCTTTGTAGTATTTATTGCAACCGAATAGGAATTAATATAGTAACTTTTAATCCATTACAATTAAAAATTACTATATTAATTCCTATTCATACATATAAATTATTAAACTTTTTTTTTTAATGTGTAACAATTTGTTTTTTGTGTAAAAGTCTGTGTTTTTCGGTCCTGATGTCATTACTGTGCTCGGCAGAATATCAGTGCAGCAGGCCTAGCCTGCTGCTTATACTGAGCCGAGTACAGTTTTGACATCACGCGACGATGCACAATGTTATTGTTATTAACTTTGTATGTGTTAAGTTCTTTGGAATGTCTTTTTCATATTGTGTATCGTTGTGTGTTGTTCAAAATAAATGTATTTTCTTTCTTCTTTCTTTCTTCTTAAATAGATAATAGAAATATAATATAATATTTTACTATAATAATTCTTATTAAATAGTTATTTATTTATCATAATTAAATGGGCTTATGCCCAATTACATAATTATGCTTACTAATCTCAATTAACAAAACACCAATTTGAGATAGAAATAATTTCGCATCATCTACAAATACATTGAAATCAGGATAAGCTGACAAGTGTGTTAAGTGCATTTTGCATATGATAGTGGGGACTGTGCCCGTGCCACTGTGTGACAGAGGTGTTGCAAAAAGCCAGTGTCTAAAATTGTCGATTAGAATGAATATGTGATAGTTTAGGTATACTCCAGCTAACTTATGGAAAAAAGAATTACAAACAAACAACTCATACTTTACCTCAATACCCTTATTAATAAAACAAACAAATATCATTAATATGTTGTCCTATGTTTATTCACTGAAACTAGAACAATTACGAAAAATGCGCAAAGGTTTGTTTACAAACATTCTTTCCACAAATTGGCTGAAGTATAGGTATGTGGACTTACTCCAAACATTTCTCAGGATTTTCATCACAGTTTGTAGCACACATATAGTAACCCCACGACATCCAGCCCATAGGAGGAGTCAGAGCAAGGTTATTCTTCAATAATTTCACATCCCCCGGCAAAAATAATACCAAAAACATCAAATTTAGAAAGGGTAAAGACATTGCTGTTAGAAATTGTCGTCTTAGATTAGATCGCAGTACCAGTATGAATACTGTCCAAAGGCAATTTAATTAGCGAATCTCTATCAAAATCTTTACAAGGTTATAAAAATTAATTAAAAGTACAATTTCAATTTAAATTAATAGGTTTATAGTTGTTTGTTTTGTTTACTCACTCACTCAGTTTACTTGACATTGACAGTGACAGTTCTTCTTCTTATTTTTGTTATGGCAATCTACTTTCTTCTTGGAAGTAATTTTTGCCAGTGTCATGTTTTGAATAGTTCAGTATTTCTAGATTTTCTAGTAGATTGTTTCAGTTTACATTAAAATGCGGGTGCATCGCATTCCAATGCTGCTTGGACCATTTGGCACCAAGTATATCAAGACAGTTTACTTGGTTAGTTCTGCCGAGGTAGCCACTACTACAGTAGTTTTGGCTTCACACAACCAAGATCGCGCCTATTTCAATTATCCCACATATTGTTCAGTTGCGTAACCGTAACCATTTATACCACAAAACTGCACCAATTTTAAGACATATTAATATCCACTATGAATCAATTTGCAAATCATTAAACTAGTCACCGAACCGTACTCGACCAAATGGCGTCAAAAACTCTTGATTGACTTCGTTTCCTTTGACGTTGCGTTTTGTTTTGTCTAGTGTCGTGTCGATTACCTTATACCTACCAACCATGTAGGAAAATGTGCTACAAAATGCTACCGTACGCATCTGCTGTCTTAAAATTCCCTCACAAAATATTTAATAACTCGACGTTCTTAATATTCTAAGATATACATAAGCAAGCTGGTCAAGAAGAGCGGCTTGTAAGCAGTGTATTTATTTATCCTTATGGGCTTTATGTGCTTAAACACAAAACTATGTTTTATGTTACTGGAAAGTTTTATTTCCCTAACCTTTCCCTAGCAAGACAGACTCTTGTATTAGGGATGGCACTTTAAGTCAAGAGGGTAGGTATTGTATTGTATGCTCAATTTTATACCTATTCAAGATCTATATATTTTTATATATAGTGGAATATTAAATGTGCACGAATCTATCGAGTTGGTATCTGATCTGACATAATCAAGAATACTTAACGAAAAAGCGAAGGTGGCGTCCTCAGTAACCTTGGCACGAACCAAGTGCGTCACCAGCCCATACCCCCTTGGGGGGTAGGGGGGGGGGGGGTTAGTTAATATTAAAGGATGATGAGAAAAATATTAATTGTAGTACCTACCTACCCGCCTACATTCAAAAAGCACCTAATGAAATTATTCAAGTTTGCGGGATTTATCGAAAAAGCAAGTCATTTGGACGGCCTTCGGTTAGGTACTTTGCAGTTACCTACATTTTTCTAACCTCTAGGCAGGGGAGGGGGAGCTGCCCCTTCCCCCTGCCCACCCTTGGCGACGCCCTTGGCACGAACAGCTAGTGCTTCGTGCTTAGAGTACAGAACAAACCCTCATGTTTTGACCTTATAGTGATCTCTTTGTCCAATATCGTTAATTCTCAAGCGCTCATGGCGAAATTTGACAGACTGATCGTACTTGATCACGTTTGTTAAGCAACGCTCGGTCCGGTCAGGTGTCGGATGGGTGACCGTTAAAGTAGCATTACAACTGAGCGCTTCCGTGCTTCGGAGGGCACGTTAAACCGTCGGTCCCGGCTGTTCTCATCTGATAACAGCTTGGACGATGGTTAATTCGTCCAAGGATAACAGTCGTTAAGCCAAGTTAGAGGCCTTACAGGTGGCTTGATAAACTCTAACACCCAGAGGTGGCCACTAATCCTCATTCGATAAAAAAAAAACCCCTGTATTTCTAATCATCTTAACCATTTTCCTAAGGAGGTAGCCCTCGTTGCCTAGTGTAGGCAGGCAGCTATAACGCGCAGGGTCGGACCCTCGCTTAAATCGTCTACATCGACAACAGTTACATTTTATTTCCTTCACCGATTGCTCGGCGCTACGTGACCTCTTGCATTTGATGTGTCATCGAGGCTTAAAAGCCTTTGGGATGCGATTTGAATCATGAATTTATATTTGATTTAAGGCCTACTCAAATCTGACCTGTATCATGTACCGGTGACGGTAACGATAACCCGATAGGAACTTACGCGATAACGTGCTGTTTGAACTAGAGCGGAACTTTACCGCTGCCGGAGGCGGTAACGGTACTAGTGCATGACGCGAGCTGAGCTCTGCGGGCGGGCGGCGCGGGGCACGTCCGCGGGGGGAGTAAATATTTCGCCGAACACGCGGTACGTACCGCGTACCCATCCGGGTACCTATGCGGTTCCGGTTTCGCAACAGCTGCTGTAATGCGGAATATCCGAAAAAAATCAAATTGGCTGAATTTTTTTTCATAGGTAATAGAAAGTTTAAACCTTAGTAATAGAAAAAAATTCAGAATTTTTGGCCGCGTTAAAAAAATTAAACAAATTAAAGTCTCTTCGACTTCAAAAATGTAGGAAAGTAACAGCAGAATGGAGATTATACCTTTGCCAACACCTGCCACTATGACAACAAGAATTAAAAAAAATATTGTGGTTGTGGCAAATGATGGCAAAGGTATTAATCTCCATTCTGCTGTTACTTTCCTATATTTGTGAAGTCGAAGAGACTTAATTTTTTTTTTAATTTTATACGCAACCAAAAATTCTGAATTTTTTTTCTATTACTAATTTACTAAGGGAGCTCATTCCTACCTATAAAAAATATTCAGCCAATTTGTTTTTTTTCGGACATTCCCCATTCCATACAAAATATCGGTCAGGATATCGGTCGAGTATACCGTTAGCCACTGCGGTGGCGGATACCGGTCAAGTTTGATTAGGCCTTCCTTTATGTCCCTTAGTGATGATCCACATTTCCATGATAGTGCTTAAGTAATTGCCAAATGCCTCATTGCGTCTAGTCAGGACGTGCGGAGATGTAGGTACCTAGCTCTCGTACCACTAGGAATTCCTTACTTGATTTTCGTTTTTGTGAGGAACAAATTTAATTCCCATAACCATACCTTAATATACGAACTCTAAATGCATCTGCCTGCCTAGCATGGTCACCGAAACACGCGGGCTGATTATCTAATTAGAAACCACCTAGCGACTGGTCTCATTTGACATCATCTGTCAAATGAGACCAGTCCCCAAAAAGAAGTAGCATGTGATACATTGCTACTTTTTTTGGGGTGAAAAAAACATACCAAAGAAAAGTAGCAATGTAGGTATATCAAATGAAACCAGTCGCTAAATAGTTTCTATTTAGATAATCAGGGTGCGGATAATAGTGATTTTATCACGTTTAACTGTCTAAAGACAATGGATTTTGACAGTTGGGTGTCGATAAAACCTCTATATCACGCGATATATAGGTAGGTATATCGTGTTTCGTCGGTCGTGCCAGGGGGGCTGACATGGATATTTTTTGCAGATAGGGTCTTTCGGGATACACAGAGTAGGAAAAAATCACAAAAGTACTAATATTCGGATTCTGCACATCCCTCACCAATCGCAGATTGTATCGTTGAGTTCGCTGATTGAGTCCATATTGAGCCCTTTTACAATTTTCTTTAGTAAGTAGAGACACTTACTATGATTTTTTGGCAAATTTCTTTACCTACCTACCTATTGGCACAGTTCTATTGGGTGCTATTGGGCCATCACGGTACCTATCTGAATAAAGTGCGTACATTTCGGAATCTCGAGCAGAATAATAGCCGAAGTCATTTCACCGTTCAATAGGAATTGTGCGCGTTAGGAGCCGGCCTATTTTCCGGCCGAGATTCCCTTGGTAAAGGGGACGGAGTGCACTGATATAATTTGTTTTTGCTCTCGGCTGCCGGCTAATGACTGTGTAATCAACGGAAAAATCGATCGAAGCTTGTATTGTTTGACGTGAAGGAATGAGTGGGTGGGTTTGCTTGATTAGCTTTAAAATGTGAAATACAACGACAGCAATACAAACATCTAACCCTGAAATAATATGAACAAGTTCTTTTTCTAAATGAACCAAGCCATCAGATCAAATCGTATCATTAAATCGGGAAGAGATGATGGCGACACAATGGAAACTGGTGTAAGTACCATGGGCAACAGCGTCGCTTAACCACTCCTTAGGGTAAAGTCGCTTACCCGTCGCGCCGTCACAACAAACGTTTAGGTAGTTGGTGCAGGAGCGATAGGTACGTGCGCACACGAATTTTGCTGCTAACTGGTTAGGCAACGCTGTTGCCCACAGTACACTCTACAAGCCAAGAGGCTTGTAGAGTGTACTGTGGGCAACAGCGTTGCCTAATTTGTTTATTGTCTTGAACATGATGGAGGTCGTTACTTGTAAGCCATTTTGTCCGGTCTTGGAGTCTAACAGTCCTTTACCGAGATTCTTGTCCATCAGCCATTTTTTTTAAATGTCCCCATTGCTGGGGCACAGGCCTTCCTTATGGGTGGATAAGGAGGACGGGCCATAACTCACCACGCAGGCCCAATGCGGATTGGTGGGTGTTAACGACTGCAAATGCAGCCGGGACCAACGACTTAACGTGCCTTCCGAAGCACGGAAGAGCTCGAGATAATACATTTTTGGTCACCCATCCCATGACCGACCCTTGCGAAAGTTGCTTAACCTCCGCAATTGCTGGGCCAGGCGCTAAACCACTGCGCCACCAAGATACTTAAACGAGTTTAATTGGTTTCAGAGTCATCCCGCGGCTCGAGTATGGGCGGTGATGGCATGTCGTAGTGGCGAGATGGCTGCGCCGCGGGTCGCGCGCCTCGCCGCGCTGCTCGCCGCGCTCCTCGTCACGGCCGCCTCGCTGCCCACGCAGGAGCCCGTGCAGTTCGAGGCCGCCTTTCAAGGTAACTAACTCCTCAGATTAGATACATACTCGCAGTGGCGATTGGCTGCGCCGCGGGCAAAGAAAATATACACTAAGTGAAGTCGCGCGAGATGAGAACGATATACTCGATCGCCTTGCCCTATACCAATGTATCCATACGTGCAGTACGAGGCATATATCTTGAAATCGGGTGGGGATTGCGCGGAACGCGTATTATGGGCATGCGCGTAGCGATGAGGTTGAGGTATGCGGGCGGCGGGAGAGGGGCGCGCGCTATTGGTCGCTCGCAAGTCCACATGCGCGAACATATCCCCACTCCGTCGAAAAAAATTCAAGATAGCCTCGTACTGTATCATGTGCAACAGCGTCGCTTAACCAAGCCTAAGATTATAATCGCTTGCACGCCGCGCCGTCACCACATACGTTTAGTTCGTGCAAGGGCGATATGCGCGCACACGAATTTTGTTGCTAACTGGTTAGGCGACGCTGTTGCCCATCCACAGTAGGTAGGTACCTGCGTAAGTTGCAGTGCAAGATACTGGAGTACCCTCTTCTCCCCTTATTATTTTATCACATGGCCTCTGCATCAAATATGACAAGAAAAGCATGGTGAAGTAGTTGTATTAGTATTAATGGAGCAAACGAAACTAATTAGTGTCATCTGCACCATTGATGGTGCAAGTGTAAATGGCAGCGGGCCTTTATCTCAGTATCATCAATATTATACAAACTGCTAAGTGTCACACGCATAAAAGATAAAATATTACCCCAGCATAGAGCTTTGCAAGAACAATCCTTTAATGACTTCAAACATTGTGGTGACTGTCGCATAATCCTCTCTCGTCGGATCGCAGATTATCCTCATTTAATTACTTACCCACCACATTGCTCCGGGCATTCTGGAACAAAACTTCGAGAACAAACACCGAACATTTTTAATCAGCTACCTACCGATCCGCGATTTTGCTCTCTCAATAATGTGTCAGTCAGGGTTAGGGTTACCAGGACCGAAATTCGGAAATCCGGTCGCAAGAGGTTGAAAATCCTGATTTTTGGACAAAAGTCCGGTCTTTGACAAAAATTAAAAAAAAGAAACAGTAGGCCACTTACATTAGGTACAACTTAAAATATTATCAACTGCTGCTTACTTATATTTTTTTGGAAAATTTTACACAAATGGGTGGGTAAATCTACGGGCGTTTTGAACGCCGTTATTCTCTTCAACACAGTTTTTCATAATTTTAGAGTAAGAAAATGCTGCCCCAGTGTGCAGTGACGAGAATAGGTCCCAGTCGAGTTTTAGTAGCATAAGTTATAATAACGGGTGGCGCAAAAGTACTGGCACTAAAGAAAATACTTTTATTTTTTTTATATGACATTTTCTGTCATTCTGTTGTTGAAAATTGTGTAGTGAACAAATATAAAATACACTGAAAATAAACATGGACCGTTTTACTCCCCAAGAACGTGGAATAATTGTGTCAATGTTCTTACGGAATAATTCATCAGTGATAAGAACACAACGTGAATTTCGTCGACGATTTCCCCACCGTCCGGCACCGATTGGTCGCACAATTCGACGCTTTGCCACACGCCTTGAAGCAACTGGCTCAACATTGGATAGACCTAAGTCTGGGAGACTCTCGCAGCTCTAAAAGAAAACATTCGTCAAGAAATAACGAACATATCGCAGGAAGTGTTACGGCAAGTTATGCAAAATGTCATAAATAGGGCTCAAATGTGTATCAACTCTGGAGGTCACCATTTAAAAGACATCATCTTTAAATCCTAATGGTACGAAATTTAATGGCACAAATATACATTTAAAAAAACCTAAATCTAGTTTTCTAATTTAGAAAAAATGTTATAGCTGAACCAAATAGGGTCTTTACTTTTGCGCCACCCGTTATAATTGTTGTTTTTGCAACCGATCACGACAATTTTATGTCAAGGACAATGTCGGCGTTCAAAACGCCCGCCCGCCCGTACATTTACCCGGGTGGTTCCTTAAAGAAAATTACGTGCATTTTTCAGGAAACCACCCAGTAATAGAGTCTAGTTGCGGCGAGCGTAGCGCGCCGCACGCTTCGAGCTGTGCGGCTATGATGGTTCAGACAAAATCATTACAATCAATGAAGGTTCAATGGTTGTTCAAGCACAATTAAAAATCCGGTCTCGAATGAAATCCGGGCGGAGTCCGGTCTGAGCTGTTAAAATCCGGTCAAGACCGGATTTATCCGGTCAGATGGTAACCCTAGTCAGGGTGCAAGCATAAAGCCCACCGGTAACGATCAATTGCGATTGTAAATTTTTCCGCAATTGACGCCCATTGACGGAAAAATTGATCGTTTACGCGTGCAATTGAAGCGATTGTCAATTGCTCCAAAATTGACAATCGCAATTGATCGTTACCGGTGGGCTTAAAGGATACAGGTTTTTCGGTCCTGATATGTTGGTACCGGTTTGCGCCGCGGATGTATGCGCAAACTGGTACCGACAACCTGCGGCCTCCCAACCTCCCATAGAAAAGTATGTGGCTACTTTACCTGTACTGATCGGTACAGATCTGTACCGCCCGGTACCGACCTGTAACCTGCTTTGTTATCCGGTCACCCTTACGTCTCGTCGGAACAATTTTGTCTGTCTTTTTCTTTACATGTAAACTTTTTCTTTACATGTAAAGAATAAGGAAAATAACCTCACTTCTGCACTTTTTCGATGTTTTTCGTTGTTTTTTCATCATTGTCATTATCACTATTATCTTTTTTTAATAAAAGTAATTAAAGCAACTTCATAATAAGTTAAAGTTTAATTTGATGTAGAATTCAATACTATTCATATACCTACTAACTACCTACTATTTACGGCAAAAATATGAACATAAGCGCTTTTGGTGATTTTCTCATATTTTTACAGTCATCTGTGAGGTTTATACGCAATTTAATATTTGTAGCAACTAGAGAATCTCTTTAGCTTGTCGTATGTTTTTTTTGTGGTTACAAGTTTTCGTTTTCGATATAAAAAATTACCCCCCTAAACTATGTTCTCCTATTATGGGCCCTTAGCTGTCTAATATCTCAAGGTTTTATGTTTAAAGAGGACCTTCACTATTGATTCACCTCTCCAGTTTTACTTTGTGTTTCTCAAGGTAGACGATCTATTTAATGAATCTGTTTGGAGTCTTTTATATAATTTTTTGTGGGAACCATTATAAGAGCTTTTGCTTTGAATTGAAACTGCTATTACCTAGTGAAATTGCTTTCTGTACCATTTTGAAGGGTATTGATAACTATAAGTATAAGAATAAATAATAAATTCTAAGATTTAAGATCGTTTTCGTTACTGTCTAATGTTTCTTGACAGTTCAGAACGGAGCTATGATTTATGTTGTGTACTTTGAGTATCGAAAGGTGCTATAATAAATTTAAGTGAGTTTTGTTTTAATGAACTCAAAAGTTTTGATGAATTTATATCTACAAAGGTAGAGATTTAGATAGACAAGATGACATGTACGCTCAGGGGGCTCATTGTCTTATTTTAAAAATCTATTGCAATCGCTTTCGTTTGACAGGTGGATGTGACACATTGCTGCATTTCTTTAGTAAGTTTTCATTTGTGACAAAAAGAAGCTTCAATGTGTTGCACCCTGAAAGCGATTGCGATAGATTTTTAAATTAGACAATGGAAATGCAGGGCCGTCTTAACCGTATAGGGCGCCGGGGTGTGAAATTCAGCTTGCGCCCCTTGTGCCAAGAAAATAAAAGTGTTTCATTGTGTGTTTCAAAAAAATATTTTTGATTTTTTCGCATGTATTTGTTGGAACATGTTTTTTTTTATTTTTTATTAGTAGTTGGACAGGCATTAATCTTGTTTGGTAAACAGAATGTGGTCTAAGGTGTAGCATGCTTGCCCAGGAAATGCATATTCACTTTTGCCTTGAAGAGACCTTAATTCTTAGTAGGCGATTTTGACAATAATATTTTATTGCTAACTACCTATATTTACATAGATACCAAGGTTAGGTATAATAAATGCTTGTCAAGTGATTTTCAGAGCTGGCAGACTACGCATGGTATAAGATGATCGGCCTTTGGCGCCCACTAGGGCCCTGCACCCGGGTGCTACGCACCCCTTGCACCCTCGGGTAGAGACGGCCCTGTGTACGCTTATATACGGTCAGCAGCACATCAAGCTATACAAAACTGACAAAAATCTCCAATGATATTTGAACCTTAACTGCTTAATTGATTGAAAAAAAAAATTACACTTTGTGGAAGCCCAGCGTGCCATCTATTGTACGTTATTAGACAAATGAAGGGCACACGGAAAAAGGGGATCATTGACAATTAGCAAAATTTGAGAAAATGGCTGATTAAAGTTGAATGGTTTATTTTGACTGAGGCGATTTAACGAGAAATGGGCC
Source organism: Agriphila geniculea (assembly GCA_943789525.1). Classification (NCBI taxonomy): domain Eukaryota; kingdom Metazoa; phylum Arthropoda; class Insecta; order Lepidoptera; family Crambidae; genus Agriphila; species Agriphila geniculea. The sequence continues at coordinate 4,934,216 of OX038894.1, read as the reverse complement.
CCTTTTAGTTTGTTTTGAATTGTCATTTAAAAGACCCGTTCAAACGCTATCGAATGCAATTGTTAGTTCAAATTGATCAAAAATGTCGATGAGTCCCTTCTACCCGTGTGCCCTTCAAATGGCAAAAAATTTACATTATAAAAAAAATACTGATAGAATGACGGAAAACGAAATAACAAGTTTTAATTTTGACAACAAATCAATTTAAACATTCCAATAAAAGTCTGGCTCAAAATATTACGATCTCCTGCTAGAAGAGGAAATAACGGCTGTTCATATCGGCGATAAAGTAAGATATGAAGGGCGGAGAGCGTCGCTAAACATTTATGAACGGGCTGGAATGAATTCTTTGGGCTGAAGTTATGAGCTACTGATATCATTGGGCCTTTATTGTTTTATGGCGTTACCCTTAAGTGGATTGTAAGGCGGTACGATATTAACGGTCCTACTCATGCTTTGTAAATACAGATGAAATACCATGATGGCTTTTGAGAACTAAATTAATAAAACATACGCTTAAATTACGAACATTCAACAATATATTATCTAGGTAATCTGTGATTTAATATACCAGGAACTAAAGTACAAATTAAAGAACATTACATCTAAAAACAAAAAAAAAACCGGTCAAGAGCGAGTCGGACTCGCGCACCATTAAACCACACTGCAGAGTAGAATAAAAAAATTAGTATTGCAGTTTTAGGTCAGCGCCATCTCTTGACCAATAGTGGAACTAATTTTATCTTTTTAAGAAATTTGATAATTTCTAAAAAAGTGTGCTATATTGAGACATCGTTTTATTTTTCCTGTAATCCTTACTATCCTTACTAATATTATAAATGCGAAAGTCCGTTTGTTTGTTTATTTGTTTGTTTGTTTGTTACGCCTTCACGTCTTAACTACTGAACCGATCATTATGAAATTTTGCATACACGTTGTCATGGGTACAGAAAAGGACATACGAATGAAGGGTACCTTTCATCCAGAAAAAACATACAGTTCCCGAGGGATAGCAAAAAAACTGTCCACGCAGACGAAGTCGCGGGCGGCCGCTAGTCTTTATATAAACTGCTATCACATAGAATTATTTCAGATTTTTCTCTTTGCAGATAAGGGGGGGAACGGTTTTTTTTTTACATTTTTCATTATAAATCGAAAACTATGCGGCCTAAAACAAAAAAAATGATTGAAAACGTGCAAACGGCGCCCTTTCATATGATACCCCACATGCCCTAGTAGCTCCGCTTCAAATTTTTAAGACCCCTTTTCAGTCCCTGTGGTAAAAAAGGTATTTATTTTTTTATTTATTTCTTATTTGAAAAATAGTTGGTCAAATGTCATCTCAAACTATTCTAAATTTCAAGTTGATACCATTAGTAGTTCTCGAGATATCCAGCTGTGACAGACAGACAGACAGACAGACTGAGTCACACCATAAGGGTTCCTTTTTTACCATTTTGGTACGGAACCCTAACTACTATAGAGTCAAAGATAGATAAGAGTCAAATAATTCTTTATACATTGCTGGTGTGCCGACTCCAATCACGGCCATGAAAAATAAAGAAAACAACGCTGTTAGAGGTTGCAATTGCTTTGAGGACGCTAAACCACGATGGTATGAGGGGGATGTTTGGATTTATCAAGTATCGCCCACCTTACGTCACTTTTTCAGCAAGGGTCGATGACACAACTTTTAAAACCAAAGGATAGGTACTCACTGGGAAGCTGGCTGCCTGATTTTCACTGAATTTAGTTTTTTTTGATAAACACACACAGCAGCGCGCGCGCACGTTACAGCTCGGTTTTGACATTCGACTCACACAAGTCCATGTGATAGCCACGTGACGTGACAGCCGACGTCAGAGGTACATCGGAAAATGGTAGTGGGAGGACAAAAGGATGAGGTATTGATTTTAGACTGCAATAAACGCAGAAATGACATGACAAAATTGAACACTGATTATCGTGGGATACATGAAAGGAGAGAGATAATAAAAGAAATGAAATGAAAGGAAATGAAATGAAATGAAATGAAATGAAATGAAATGAAAATTACGACTATGAAAAGACCAAAGATAGTTTTACAATTAAAAGCAACTAGGTAGCATAGAGTAGTAGAATTTCCTCCACCAGCGCAGCCGACCGTACAATCTACCTCCAAATGCTCTCAAGGTGGCACAAAACGAGCAAATGCAGCCAAATACATCTAAAGCGAGGATATTGAGTTTTAACATTTTATATGAAATGTCAGAATTTACGAAGTCAAAAGTTTTTTTTTTTATTTTGTGCATAAGTACAGTACGAGGCATATATCTTGAAATCGGGTGGGGATTGCGCGGCACGCGTATTTCGGGCCTGCGCAGTGACTGTCTAGCTATGACGGTTCATGAGATACAGCCTGGTGACAGACAGAGAGACAGACAGCGGAGTCTTAGTAATAGGGTCCCGTTTTTACCCTTTTGGGTACGGAACCCTAAAAAAAAGGCAATATGTAATGTTGCTCGGAAACTAAATCTCAGTTATTAATTCCGTTCGACGAGTATTTTAGCGGTTTCTAGAGATTGTTGTTGGCTATGTCCGAAGGGGAAGAAGTATACAGGGTTATTTGTAAAACACCATCAACCTCACAGGAGTAGATTACCAACATCACAAACAACAACGTTTGTTCTACGACTTTTATCATAACTCAATACATTCACCAAAAATGAATTTTCTAGTTTTTATTGTACTGTTCGACACAAGTTCGACACTTTTTACGTCTATGGCGTGAAATACACAGAAGCGACGCGGCGCGGATACGGCGGCGATACGGTGCAGATGTGAGACTTTCGGATGCTTTCGGCCAATCAAATACACGTATCGCCGGTATCGCCGCCGTATCTGCGCCTTATCTCCGCCGCATCTCTTCTGTGTATTTCACGCCTATGGGTGGCGGCGGGGCGGGCAAGTAGCGCGCACCAGGCGCTCCGCGCGCCGCGCGTAGAGTTATGAACATACGAACGGTAAATTAAAATAATATTTAAATGTTTTTGTTTATGATGTTGATAATCTACTCCTTTTTACAAATAACCCTGTATAACAACACTTAGGTACCTACCATTAAATTAGATAGGATTAATAAACTTTGAAGATTTTTTTTAAAAAGGTGCGATTTTTCTGACGCCGAGTGTATTTGGGTAGATCTATCTACCTGTAACTATTTTTTGTCTTTTTGATGATTGAAACTGTAGTAGTATCACATCAAACATCCTTACGTTTGTTACGTTGAATCAAAGTAACCTTTTGAAAAGTAATAAAAAAGAAGATTTTAAGTCCTTATTTCCGAGTGGCAAGAGGAGTGGCTTAAATGCGACGGGTCAGCAAATCGAGTGCGTACAATCGATCGACTGAGCCGAGCACCGAGTCGAGAGTTCTTGAGCTGGCATTTGATTGTCTACGGAATTAGGGGTAGAGCTTGGTAGATTGGTGCCTATTGTAGGAAATTGTTGGACTAAAGGTTCATCGATCGGCACCCTGATTATCTAAAAAGAAACTATTTAGCGACCGGTTTCATTCTCATACATTGCTACTTTTCTTTGGTATGTTTTTTTTTATCCAAAAAGAAGTAGCAATGGATCACTATCATCTATGAACTGCAACCGGTCGCTAGGTGGTTTCTAATTAGATAATCAGCCCGCGGTTTTCCGAAAGCTCCTAGCAGGAATGGCGAAACAATGGCACGCGACACAATACTTTGGGTACGTCACCGATCACAAAATTCATAATGCACTACAAATAAAGTTACGAAATTATTAATTCAAATTACGCGTATAATTGAAACATTGCCAAATGCACCTATTTTTTCTAGTAAATAAAGAGTTTTGAGTTTATAGTATTAATAATTATTATTTACACAATAATCACAAAGCCAAAATTATTTAATGGTACGCTTGTGACCTCATTAAACTTTTCTTTAGATAAATGCCACGTATAATGTTTGCCATCCCTGTTCTAGAAAGATTGTCGTAAACAGAATGCAATGTTCCGTACCATCATATTTGCTCCCTCAAACCACACTGCAGAGTAGAATAATAAAATTATTATTGCAGTTTTAGGTCAGCGCCATCTCTTGACCAATAGTGGAACTAATGTTAACTTTTTTTTAGAAATTTGATTATTTCTAAAAAAGTGTGCTATATTGAGACATCGTTTTATTTTTCCTGTAATCTTTATATAAACTGCTATCACATAGAATTATTTCAGATTTTTCTCTTTGCAAACTTTGGAGATAAGGGGGCGGAACGGCATTTTTTTTACATTTTTCATTATAAATCGAAAACTATGCGGGCTAAAACAAAAAGAAAAAATGATTGAAAACGCGCTATTTCATATGATACCCCACATGCCCTAGTAGCCCCACTTAAAAATTTTAAGACCCCTTTTCAGTCCCTGTTGTAAAAAAGATATATATTTTTTTATTTATTACTTACTTGCAAAATAGTTGGGCAAATGTCATCTTAAACTATTCTAAATTTCAAGTTGATACCATTAGTAGTTCTCGAGATATCCAGCTGTGACAGACAGACAGACAGACTGAGTCACACCATAAGGGTTCCTTTTTTACCATTTTGGTACGGAACCCTAAAAAGTAGCAAAATGATTGTTCGTGTTTGGAAGGTGATGAATGACATTTATAATAATAATAATAACACCTAGAAGCTAGTAATATAATAAGTCTATGCCTAGAAGCCGTGTCCTTGTATGCAAAGTGAGGCAACTAATACTGAGCTAAAAAGGCTCGATATGTTACCTAATCGTTACTAAAATCCAATTATATAATAACTAATCTCCTAAAGGTAGGGAAATTAAAACCGTTTTGTACTTATTACGTATGATTATGTTATAACGGACAGTAAACATCTGAAAACGGCGCCATTCTGGTTGTTTTAGTTGCCTCACTTTTGACAGCGCGCTTTGTATGGAATTATCGTTTTGTAGGTGTTATTATAATAGCACCCATCACCGCCCGAAATTGCTACTAAGTCTGCGTTTACAGTCACTTATGTATTCACCGTAAAACTCTCTTTCTTAAAATCACCCATGTTTTTCTTTTCTCTCTCCACATTTTCCAATCTCACCCAATAGGCTATTTGACTAATTTTGGAAAACCATTTTAAATTATTCCTTATTACGTAATAAGCGCACCACATTGATATTTCAGGAAAAATCTATGTATTTCATTAAAAAAAACTGTGTTAAAGTTTAATATTTTAAAACCGCACCAAAAACGCTATAGCGCTGGACACGTGACTTGTTGACGTCACTAGCCTGTAAACATTGTAATATCCTTAGCCATTTGACAGCCATCAATCGCGGATCCTTAGTGTATGGTCGTGTCAAACGCCTGAAGCCATATTTATTTACAGGCAAGTGACGTCATCAGTCATCTTAGTGCGTTTTCGCCACAGAAAAAATTCAAAAATTATTGCATTTTTCTAGGTGAAAATAATCAATTAATAGACTTAATTTAGTCTAGGTCTAGGTCTGTTAGGATGACCACATTTACCCTATTTTTCCTACATTTTTTCCATTTTACACAGTTTTTCATGTCCCACTTTTACAAGATTTTATTTATTGAACAATTTAACTCATCATAAACACGGGCGCAATTAAAACCGCTGTCGAATGGATAGTAATAGTTTTGTTAATCGACTGTAATTTTTTACTGGTAAAGAAAGTACGACATACTTTTTTCCCCCACTCCTTTCAGTATCTTCAATGTAGCTTATAGTTACAGTACATACCTAGGTACTTTTGTTTCCATTTCTTGCAAGATAATCAAGCTACTTACATTTCAATAGCCCGAATAAACTTTAATACCACTTTCGAACAGACGTCGATTCGATTACGGGGACGTCTCGATACTGTGAGTTTTCTTACATTTTACAATGTTAGACCGATACATTTCTGGCTTTCTGGCCAATTGAATTTCGATTCGAGTGCCTCCCTGACCAAATTGCTTCAAAGAGCCAGCTCGGATAAATGTGTTACCCGAAGTACTTCGGTGTTAGTACTTAGTAGGTATTTTGAACTGATTTTGGGATTTGGTTCAGAGTTAGTAGCAAGTTATAGTATACTCTGAGTAAGACGTGAATTGTGGAAATTTTGAATATAAAATACAAAGGTCATGTGGCATTTTGTTCGGTATGGGTCGCATTCTTGCAGGCCATGTTTCAATTTTTATCGCTTTATCACAGCATTTCAATGATAATAAAATAAATAAAGACAATACAAACGTTTATTTTGTTTGTACCACGCATTTTCACAATGCTGAAAGTAAAAACTTCTGTTATATTAACAAAAGTTTAATAACATTAAACATATAGGTACTCACACACATAATGTGAAATAACTTTTTTCTGCCGGTCAGTAGATAAAAAAAATAATACATATTTTGAAAAGTGGGATTGAATCCTTCAATTTAAAACTGGCTTACTTTCTGTACGCGAACTTTCATCAAAAGGTCAAATATGCCCAGTGACCTTTTGCGTCTGTGTTATGATTATGAATTTTATCAATAAGTAGTCGTGTTAGTTGTTGTGTTGTGTGCTGGCTGGCTACCGGCGACTTATATCTTACGCGGATGCGGATGCGGATTTCGTCCGCAAGCAGTTGGTCTTGCCCATCTACTATATCCTGCCTTATATACTTTATATTCGGATAACCTTACTAAGAAAAAAATCATTTGCGAACCGATTTTGCATGCCGACGGAATCCGCATTAAAGTTTTGTGCTGTGAGTTCACAGAATACGGGATTATTCACACCTCAGTCACGTGAACGGTCAGTCAAATTTCAATACAAGTTTTGACTTGTCACGTAACTGTCAAAACTTGTATTTTTGACTGACCGTTGACGTGACTGAGACGTGACTGAGCTGTGTGAATGATCCATAGGAAGATGCCGCAACATAGCATTAAAAAACAAACCATAAAAAGACCTTAATAACTATTAAGGTGAAAAATGAAGATGAGAAACTTCTCATCTTCATTTTTACACCTCGCCGTGAAATAATAAAAAGGCTTGCTGTTGACCTTGAAAGTCAACCGAAATAAAATGTCGTACTTAACAAAGACTTTCGTTGTAGGAACGATGATTTAGAAACGTGGAACAGCCCACGAAATTTCTAAACCACCCGTTAATCTTAATGAAATAAAAACATTACAGATTTGCTACCTAAAAGGGCGTTGGTGAGTGGCAACACCCGAAATTAAATTAGTCGAACTCCAAACATGATTCGCCGTCAAGCGCCGGGCTCCTCAATCGCGAGAGATTTAATTATTCATTCAATTTGCCAAGATAATAGCTTTCGTCTCTGTTACATTACAATCGAAGCGCGTAGTGGTCTTTAAGCGTCTTGAAGCGCTCATGGTGGAGCTTGACAGACTGATCGTACTCGATCACGTTTGTTAAGCAACGCTCGGTCCGGCCAGGTGTCGGATGGGTGACCGTTAATTGGCATTACAACCGAGCGCTTCCGTGCTTCGGAGGGAACGTTAAACCGTCGGTCCCGGCTGTTGTCATTTGATAACAGTCGTTAAGCCAAGTCAGAGGCCCTTACAGGCGGCTTGATAAACTCTAACATCAGAGGTGTCCACTATTCCTCATACGATAATAATAAGAAGAAGTGGTTTTTAGCTATTTGTTGTTGTTTTCGATGTTTTATAGTTGGATTGGAATCTTTATCTTGTTGTCTGTGTAGTAGTTCACGTAGGTCCTCAAGGTCCGCAAGAGTCCGCGTCACCATCAATCCAACAACCTCACGGGAGTAGATTACTAACATCATAAACAACAAAATTTTATTCTACGACTTTACCCAAAACAGTAAAAAAAAAAACCGGCCAAGTGCGAGTCGGACTCGCGCACGAAGGGTTCCGTACCAAAAAACGGCAAAAAAAAAAATACGTTTGTTGTATGGGAGTTGTTATAGCGGCAACAGAAATACATCATCTGTGAAAATTTCAACTTTGTACCTGTTGTCGTTATTAATATCGAGCAAAAAACGGCAAAAAACACGTTTGTTGTATGGGAGCCCCCCTTAAATATTAATTTTATTCTGTTTTTAGTATTTGTAGTTATGGCGGCAACAAAAATACATCATCTGTGAAAATTTCAACTTTCTAGCTATCACGGTTCATGAGATACAGCCTAATGACAGACAGACATACAGACAGACAGACAGACAGACAGACAGACAGACAGACGGACGGACAGCGGAGTCTTAGTAATAGGGTCCCGTTTTTACCCTTTGGGTACGGAACCCTAAAAAATTGACTTTCCATACAAATGTCCGAACAGGGGCCGTACCGGCTAACGAATCGATTATCGAAAAGTCTGCTGGGTTTCAAATTAAAACAGATAAATCGAGCCCCAACTGGGCCAAAATGGCGAACCCCAATTCATGATGTCACACGAACATTATCTTCCAAATTACGTCAACAGAAAGTACAAGACGAAATTCCTTACTTTGATTTTTCTGTTTTAAGTTGAAACCCAGCAGACTTTTCGATAATCGATTCGTTAGCCGGTACGGCCCCAGGTGATCGAGTTTTGTATGAAAATATTTTTTTTTGTTTGTTTTCAAAAAGTCGTAAAACAAATGTTATTGTTTACGATGTTGTTACTGTTTCACAAATAACCACGTATTAGATTAACTTTTAATAAAATTATTTGACTTTGACTACAAACTTGTTTGACTTACGCTGAAAAAGTTAGCAAACTAAATTTTATTTTAAACTTTTCGCCTCAGCAAATAAAATACGTAGTTCGAATCAAATAGTTACTCTCGATATCCAATAAAATGTTACCGACCAATCGCTTCAAAAATTGTGATTGATGTAAAACGCAAAAAATACGAACCTCGCTAGACCGGATGGAATTAGTCATATTTCTATCCGGTTCTATCCGGAATGATGAAGTGTTGGACCGGTTACCGGATAATTCAATATATCCGGATGTAGGTCAGTGAAGGGACCGGATTAAGGATTTTACAGGGCGCAGAGATTAAATCTATAAGATATTATGGTAAAAAAAAATATGAAGTTAAATTAATCAAACAGTTTTTTATGGCAGGGCGTAGATGATTATGGCCCCCATAATGTAAGCTAAGGTATGTACCTTTAAAGTATGAAAGGTTAATGTTTCTCTACCCTGCGGGCGTCAAACATTTAATAGGACATTGCAATTCTTGAAAAGAAAAAAAAAATATGCATAAATAGGTAGGTGCGTAGGTATATATTATATTTTATTTAAAGAAAATTCGAAATCACTTAAGAAGTTTCCTCATCGGTTTGCAAGCCCTAATGGGCTATTTACATGGGTCGATTTTAGTCACTTGTGACAGTCGACTTTAGTCACTTCCAAAATTGAATCGCAGGTGATGGTGTCACTGTCATCTTTCTACACAGGGAGTAGATTACTAACATTGTAGACAACAACGTTTGTTCTACGACTTTTCCAGAAACAGACAAAAAATATTCGACTTTCCATACAAATTGTCGAACAGCTAATCGAGTTTTGTATGAAAATTCGATTTTTCTTTGTCTGTTTTCGGAAAAGTCGTAGAACAAAAGTTGTTGTTTATAATGTTAGTAATCTACTCCTGCGAGCTTGTTGGTGTTTTACAAATAACCCTGTATAGTTGATGGCGTAACCTAGGTACTTAAAATATGTAATAACGTAGTTCCAGTTTTGGCCACCGGATAAGAATTTTTTTTAGTCACCTGCGGCCTAGTCCGAATTGACATTTACACAGTCAATTTTAAGTTGTGCGGCTTTAGTCGCCCATGTAAATACCCCTTAAGGTAACTGTGCCTAAGTGGAAGACCTTGTAAAGAGAAAAACCGGCAAGATTGGGTGTTGTTCACATTGTTTAGGTGTTTCCTTATATTAATCAGTCCGACCCTGTCCCAGTACTCTGTACTGATAAATGACCGCGTTCTACCAGGGAACAGCGAGAGGGCATAAAAATCCGTTTTAACGACCCTCGGCGACGGAAAAAATGTGTTTACTTAACCCTTCCGGTATAAAAAGGGGTGGGAATCTAAGAAATTAGTCTTCTAAATGGTTTTTGATAGTTAAAGATTTTATTTTATACGATTAACAAATTCTATGTGATGAAGAGGGTGAAAGGAAATTCAAATTGTGCCTAAAGATAGATGAAACTAACCCTTTAGTCGATGGGCGTGCAAGACTGCGTAAGAGCAGTTTGAAATATCGCGTTTTTAAGTCCCAAAAGGGCTTAGAGGGAATATTACATGAAAATCTTATGAAATTATCGGTAAATTTCGTAAAATTACGTCACATTCCTATAAAACAATACTTACTCAAAGAAATTACAAAAAAGTTCAGTCACAAATGGCCAAGATAATTAAAAAAGTTATTTCTGTGCCCTGTAAAATAAAATAAAATGATACGCTGTATTGCAAACTGCTCTTGCGCGGTCTGGCACGCCTATCGGCGTTATGTCATTCCAAAGGCTAAAAAATATGTAAAATAGGTAAATACTTACATTTTTAGGGTTCCGTACCAAATGGTAAAAAAGGAACCCTTATGGTGTGACTCAGTCTGTGTGTCTGTCTGTCACAGCTGGATATCTCGAGAACTACTAATGGTATCAACTTGAAAATTGGAATAGTTTAAGATGACATTAGCCCAACTATTTTGCAAATAAGAAAGAAATAAAAAATTAATATTTTTTTTACAACAGGGACTGAAAAGGGGTCTTAAAAATTTGAAGTGAGGTGACTAGGGCATGTGGGGTATCATATGAAAGAGCGCTGTTTGCACATTTTAAAACATTTTTTCCTTTTTTCTTAGGCCGCATAGTTTTCGACTTATGATGAAAAATGTAAAAAAAATACCGTTCCCCCCCTTATCTCCGAAGTTTGCAAAGAGAAAAATCTGAAATAATTCTATGTGATAGTAGTTTATGTAAAGATTACAGGAAAAATAAAACGATGTCCCAATATAACACACTTTTTTAGAAATTCAAAAAACAAACTAAAATTCTTTAGTTTCACTACCAGTCAACAGATGGCGCTGTCCTAAGAAAATAAAATAGTTCCACTATCGGTCAAGAGATGGCGCAACCTAATACTACAATAATAATTGGTGGCTGGTTCTAATAAAATTACCTACTATTTGCCGTACGAATAAACGAAGAATACGTTCCTACTTAGTAATATAAACAGTTTGCAATGTGGAGTGGCTGAAACGTTTTTCAGTCACCATAAGCAGCTGTGGTTAAGATTTGTAAATTAACTGTCCGCCTGTTCACTCGCCCTTCCACCGGTCTGCCGTTTATCCTACTTTTTTAAAGCCTGTACTAAAGTAACATATCCAAATATAATATTTATGATTGTACGGAACCCTCGGTGCGCGAGTCCGACTCGCTCTTGACCGGTTTCATTTTTAATATCAACCACCACTTGAAAATACTTATATGAGTTTCCTTATGAATGAAACGAAGACATGAAAATATGTTTTCATGTCTTCGTTTCACGTTTTCATGATTTAAGGGAAAATTACTTTTTTCTTAGTCTCACTGTCAAGGAACGTTTTTTCATTGTGAAATAAAAATAATATTGTACCACAGAATAGATATAAGTACTACATTGTACTTAACTTTATTTATTCATCCGAAAAGGGAAACCAAAGTTACCCAACTTTGTGATTTACCCCAAAAGTTGGTAGATGTCGCAGCTTGTTTATATCTTTTTAAAACTTCATTAGGAAGTCTTAATTAACGAATCATAACTAAGCAGGTACTTCGAGACCACAGAGTAATCTGCACATTAATTATTATTTACATTCACGGGAAGAATCTCCTCGCTTTTATTATAGATTAGGGGGTCACAACAAAGTTGGTAATGATCGCGTAAGTGGCTGACTCTAGGTTCACAGGATGCACAAGACTTGCTGTACTATTTTCAGCCACTTACGTTATCGTTTTTTTTTTGGTAACGATAACACATTTTTCAGCCTGCATATAAAAAGAACGCAACTACTTCACGCAAACAGACCGACATATTTAGCATCAGAGAGTGCCTCTCTATCCTGTGAACCTAGAGTCAGCCACTTAGGCGATCGTTACCAAATTTGTTATGACCCCTAGTAGATTACCTTAGCCTTATTTTAAAGATATTTCTTCATACTCGATTTAGTTTGAGGGAATAGCCTGCCTGGTAGTGAAAGCCCCTACTACTTTGAACCTAATTTTTTTTTTACCAAGCGAGGAGCTTCACCACATTTATTCTTTATGTAATTCTAAGCATTTCTAGCGAAGGCTACAAGAAAACGCCGCTGGAAGGAGAGAGGGGGGAGTAAAGTAGCCATCCGTCCACCTTCTTTTAAAAAAATCTACATGTTTCCAGCAGGCTACCATGGCATTGGTATAATTTTCGTATAAATTAAGGATGTAGAATTCATTTCTGATATTTATTTTATCATTTTCATAGTAATTTTTCGAATAAATTGTAAAAAAGTAAAAATCATAGAACGATTTTTTTGCTTTGAGAGCTAATAACTTTTGAAAAGATAGAAAACCAAGCAAAAAATACTCAATATTTTTGGAATTGGCATCAAATAAGCTTCACTGGAGTGAACTCCCCCTCTCTCCCTCCAGCCTTGTACTATTATGTATTCTGTGCTCCATCGGCGTTTATTTTCTTGAGGCCCGCGCTAAAACTGCTTAGAATTACACAAAGAATAAATGTGGTGAAGCTCATCGCTTGATAAAAAATTTTTAGGTTATTTAAGGATGGGAGCGTAGCAAAGATCTTTCACTATAGCTAAGTCTGCGCTAACAACTAAGTATTTGTGTTTCGATAGCCAGTTCCTCAGTTAAGCAGTTGAGTATTCCGGGTGTAGTACCGGGTGTAGTACCTATGCTTCTACTTCGGCCTTATACTATGTACCAGACCCTGTGTAGTGAAGGTCAAGTATGAATACTTGGCCTTACTACCCATTGTGGATAAAAAAGGAATAGTTTCCCAGGATTGTTGTAAAACCTTTTAAGTGAGAAACCAATATTAAACAGAAACATTGTAAAGTACCGTTACCTAAAAATGTTGTAAAACATTATAGATTGACATGATTAATTGGGTCAATCAACTTTTAATTGTACTATGAGTTTTCCTATCCACAAACATAAAAGTACATATAATTCCTTGAAAATAAATATCAACTAACTTAAAATTATGGTTTGAGTTAAATGTAATACTTTAATTATCATTTTGGTAATAGAAATAAATATGTTGTTTACATATTTATTCGTATTTTAACAGTTGTCGAGAGAGATGTCGATGTGCCCTTTGTATTGATGAAATGTCCACTGGACAACCTATATAATACGTACAAATATGTAAACAATATATTTATTTCTGTTACCAAAATGATACTTTAAATCGTAAGTTTAAGTATTTATAAGCTAAACTTTTTTCTTTATTTTTTATTTCAAGATTACACACTTTTATGTTATAGGTTGTCCAGTGGACATTTCATCAATTTCATACAAATAAAGGGGACATCGACATCTCTCTCGACAACCGTTAAAATACGAACAAATATGTAAACAACATATTTATTTCTATTACCAAAATGATAATTAAAGTATTACATTTAACCCAAACCATAATTTTAAGTTAGTTGATATTTATGTTCAAGGAATTCTATACTTTTATGTTTGTGGACAGGAAAACTCATAGTTCAATTAAAAGTTGATTGACCCAATTAATTACTTACTGATTTTTTCTTCAAACAGATTTATAAAAAAAGTTGAGACCAAGTTTTTATCTAAAACAATCGCTAGCAAAGGCATTAATTAGACCTCCCAATCTGACAGGGACTAATTGCTGACAATATCCTGGGTCGGATTAAATAAGTTAGTAGATATATTAATTACTAGCGGCCGCCCGCGACTTCGTCTGCGTGGAAAGGTTTTTGCTATCCCTCGGGAACTATACTTTTTTTCGGGATAAAAGGTACCCTATGTCCTTCTCTGTACCCCTGACAACGTGTATGCAAAATTTCATGATGATCGGTTCAGTAGTTAACACGTGAAGGCGTAACAAACAAACAAACGGACTTTCGCATTTATAATATTAGTAAGGATGTTATGAGGCCTTATAAAAAGAAGTAACGTAAGACCGTAGTACTTATATCTATTCTGTGGTAAAACCTTAATTGAGTATGCACAATTTTTGTGGTGTCTTTATACTTCTTATAGTATAAATATACAGCCTTTTTATTAATATCTCATAACCAGACCCCGGATTTGCGGTGGCACGAATAAAATGACGTTTAATAGTGCGTGGACAACTTAATTATCTATTTGTGTAATTTATCGATAAAAAAATATAATTATGTAACGTGATATTTGGAATTACTACATTATTAACGTGATATTTGGAATTACCTACATTAAGAAAAGTGAAAATCGTGGAATGTATAAATAATAAAATTCACTGCAGTTTTCCTTGATGCAAAAATAGCAAAGTCAAAGTGAGTGAAGTAGAATGTCTAATTTTTAAGAAATACATCCTCCTTGGTAAAATACAAAAAATAAATACAGACGCGATCAAATAAGTTCCACTTCAAAAATATTTTCAAAACATCGATATATATAAACATTTACGATAATTTGGTGATCACTAGCAAGTTTGTATTCCTGCTACCGCAAATCCGGCCTTTACTCATAACACTAGAGTATTAATGAGACTATGAAATAGAATCGAATAACATAGGAAATATTTTTCTTTTAACATTATTTTACACATTTTAATACAAATTCAATAAAACGATTAGATACCTATATCTGCGAATAAATGAAATGAATTAATTTGAACGAATATTTTATGTGAAATATATGTATGAATCAACTCATCAATGAAAATCTTAGTAGTAAAGTACTGATACTAATACTGTACCTACTAATAACTTTTGAATTAATTTAAGTAACATTGATGATATCTCCAGAACTATGCATTTTGGACCACATGTTCTATATATTTTTTTTACTTATAGAATATAACTTCAGAGTTATGGGATATCAAAAAATACAGGTTGTATACATGTCGGAATGATTTAGCTTAAAAATTAAATAAAAAAATCAACTTTAACTAAAGGAACGAAAGTATCAAATTAGATTAGGTCTGAATAACTACTTAATTATTCAAAGTAAATTCTAGCTTACTTGACAGATGATTTTTTCATGTTTACTGGATCCACTAGTTTCAATTTGATTCGCAATGATTTAAAAAATGAACTCTCAGTTTAGATTTGAGGAACAAAGGGCTGAGTAAGCGAGATGTCACCAATCAGCAACAATGTGTGATAAAAAGAGATGCGTGATATGACGTAACAGAACTCTTTTCCGCAACTGTTTGGCAATTCGTCTGCACTTTCTCAATGACGAAGGAATAATATGGACCTGACATCTTATCTGCATGCTGAGAATTTCGGATTCGTTTGACAGCTCATGTTTGTGCCTCTATTCCGTCAGGTATATTAACTTTATGGTTTAGATGCACTTCTCAAATCAAATCACGCTACAATTCTCTTTCATTCCCGTTAACAATAGCAACCCGCAACAGGGCGGGCTGTGAAAATTCTCCTCCAAAAAAGCCGGAATGGCTGTAATGGGCTCAAGCACGAACTTACTGCGAAGGAAAAGGAGGACAGAGGGGTGGCTTTAAAGTTCAAGAATACGGGACTGAAGAATATACAGGGTGAAATCGAAAGTAGTAAAAAAATGTGGTTAGACCGTAAAACTGAACAAATTTGCCTATAGGACCAACTTAATCAGAGCAAAAAAGTAGTTAGCTGATCCAGACATATTGGGCGAATAGATATTGACGTTTTCTATGGAACAGCTGACTATTTTTTGCTCTGATTAAGTTGGTACCATAGACAAGATTGTTCAGTTTGACGGTATAAGACATACCATAAAAGTCGACTGTTCAAAAAAATCATCCTGTAGATAGACATAGACTCCTAGTCTGTAGAGCTGTAGATTTTGTTTGTGACATATTTGATCATTTTTCTAAATGGCTGAAATATGATTTTCCCCACATCTCCACTATTTTGATAAATTTCGAAAAACTTAATCGAAAATAAAATTCTATATAATTATAGAACCTGCTCAAAAATTCACGAGAATCGGTTTAGAAATGCGACCTGTTATGGAGAAAAACAAACGGACAGCCGGAAAGCCAAAAGTCAAGATAAGATTAAAATAAACGATGAAAATATTTAAACAGAACAGACAGCCGCTGCACTTTTTTTATTTACACATAAATTATTATGTGAAAGCAAACATTCTGCGTTCACTTTCCCTTGCACAGTATAAGTTCCCTTTCGCCTCATTAATTTAGGCATATTTTATGTCGTCTCTATGCCCCGCTTTATTACGAACAGGAAGAGAAATTGTGCCGTGGAAATGGCGCAGGAAGGCTCTGTTTTATGACGAAAAATTCAACAGATTGATGCTCCATTGAAGACTGGATCTATTTTAATAAAGACGAGTTATGGTTTCAAACTTGCAAACGGGGTTGTAAAATATTTTATTTCATTGATGTACTTTTCATATTTATCAATTTAAAAAAAACACTGTTCTATTCTGCACATTTTGTTTTACTTTCCCTGATAACTTCAAGAAATTTTATGTAAAGTATGGTTTTAACTTAAAAAAAAAACCGGCCAAGTGCGTGTCGGGCCACGCGCAGTAGGGTTCCGTAGGTACATTATACCATACCATATTTTAATACCGCTATCATTTTTCGTCTGAAAAAATAACTTTGTTTTTCACAGTGTTTGTATGAATGACAAAGTTATATTTGCGGTTTTGGAAAATGTACTATATCTTGAAAACTAATTACTATATCTCGTTCAAACCAATTTTCGTTGAAAGTGTTTATTAAGATCTATAGCTTATATTTTTTTTAGATTTTTCACCCTCTTACTTTAAAAGTTAAAGGGGGGGGGACACACATTTTACCACTTTGGCGGCATATATCTTTAAGACGGTTGACTTTGAAAAAAAATAGTCTTAGGAACCTCAATGTCATTTTTAAAGACCTATCTATAGACACCCCACAAGTATTGGTTTGATGAAAAAAAATATTTTCAGTTTCAGTTCCATGTATGGGGAGCCCCCCCTTAATCTTTTATTTTTTTTATTTTTGTGTAAAAATCCTAAAGCGGTTCACAGAATACATCTACCTACCAAGTTTCAACTATGTAGTGCTAATACTTTTGGAATAAAGTGGCTGTGACATACGGACGGACAGACAGACAGACAGACAGACAGACAGACAGACAGACAGACAGACAGACAGACAGACAGACAGACAGACAGACAGACAGACAGACATGACGAATCTATAAGGGTTCCGTTTTTTGCCATTTTGGCTACGGAACCCTAACTAGTGTAAATAATGTTAAATAATATAATGTTAACAATAATAATAATAATGTTAGTTTAAAAAAAACCGGCCAAGAGCGTGTCGGGCCACGCGCAGTAGGGTTCCGTAGGTACATTATACCATACCATATTTTAATACCGCTATCATTTTTCGTCTGAAAAAATAACTTTGTTTTTCACAGTGTTTGTATGAATGACAAAGTTATATTTGCGGTTTTGGAAAATGTACTATATCTCAAAAACTAATTACTGTATCTCGTTCAAAACAATTTTTGTTGAAAGTGTTTATTAAGATCTATAGTTCATATTTTTTTTAGATTTTTCACCCTCTTACTTTAAAAGTTAAAGGGGGGGGGACACACATTTTACCACTTTGGCGGCATATATCTTTCAAACGGTTGACTTAAAAAAAAAATAGTCTTAGGAACCTCAATGTCATTTTTAAAGACCTATATATAAACACCCCACAAGTATTGGTTTGATGAAAAAAAATATTTTCAGTTTCAGTTCCATGTATGGGGAGCCCCCCCTTAATCTTTTATTTTTTTTATTTTTGTATAAAAATCATAAAGCGGTTCACAAAATACACCTACCTACTAAGTTTCAACTATGTAGTCCTAATACTTTTGGAATAAAGTGGCTGTGACATACGGACGGACAGACAGACAGACAGACAGACATGACGAATCTATAAGGGTTCCGTTTTTTGCCATTTTGGCTACGGAACCCTACAAAGTTAATCTACGCTACGCCGCCGCCGTTGCTACGGGATTGTAAGTATTTCTTTAAATATTTTGTCTTACTAATTTTAAAAGCCTAATTAAATATTTTTTTACAGAAGTACATATTCAATTGGATAATTTTCGTCTACTTACTTTATAGGTAACTTACTTTTTGTCTCTCGTAAGACACCTATAGTTGTCAAGAGGAATGTCGACTGCTGAAACTGATATCAGTTCTATTTGATCAAGTTACGCAAATAATAAATCTATTTAGTTCGCTTAAAAAAGAGTTGTTTTATAACACGTTCAACAAAAGAAAACTACTTATTGATTAGTCCTACTCAAATTTCATTTTCCCACACGGAATAAAAATTCCAGTTTCTCTAAAAATTCTCAGGAATATTATTGAAATGTCACTTTTATTATAAGTGATCTATTCCTGTAAACCGCGAGATAATCCGTCATCCAATTAATTCAAAGAGAATGTGGAAGATAGATGAAGGTTTATTAAGTTACCTATAAAATACGTTCATTGTTCATACCTATTACTTGGCATCATCTCAAGGTAGTAATAAAATGACTTTAATTTAATGTGACTCATCAAACGCAAGATGGAAAACTAATTATGACGTAATTGTTACTCAAATCTTAAAAAATATAATAGCTCTCTCAACAAAGACACTTGAACAAACTGTTGCTCTTGCGTCGTGGTAATAAAGTTTTTAAGTTTTTTAACTTAGGTAAAAACTACTTAAACTACAGCGTGAAATCGTGATTTATAATCATTTGGTTCCCGTAGTGGGGTGCTTCCACTCATGATTACAAGCAACTTTTACTATGAGGTCAACTCTGATATCGCGAAAAAAAAAATCAGTCGCTCCACACATTAAGGTCGAGTAGGTATTGCGCTTTTGTATGGAACTGCAGATTTTATTTCGTGATATCAGAGTTGGCTCCATAGTAAAAGTTGCTCGTAATCACGACTGGAACCACCCCACTGCGGGAACCAAATGACAATAATAATAATAATAATCAATAATCATTTATTACTTGTCAAACATGAGTGTACAAAAAAAATGTAGTTGTCAGGGTTTATCGTTGTCCTTACATGTTTGGCCTTGTAGGGCATACAAAATTACAATGTCAATTACCTAATTTAATTATTTCTTATGTCAACAAATAAAAATAAAATAGTACCTTACAAACATGATTGATAATAACGAGTAAATGTCACTTAATGCCTATTTTTATAAAGTTACATGTCAAAATCCTCAAATGCTTAGCTAAACTCCTAAATTTTTTGTCAGATAACAAATTAAAAGTTAATGTCAAAATAATATAAATGTCCAAAATGTCTCCTATATTTTTCTATACCAATGTCAATATTAATTAAAAAATAATGCTAATAATAATAACAAATTAAATAGATGACAAAAATTTCAGCGTGTATAACATTATTTAGTTTTATACCTAGTTTTATAGTGATCATTGTTACTAACACTAATATGGGCTCTGCCTGAAATAATGAATTTGATAATAATAATAATTATTGTATTGCGATAGCCTGGGTCACATCACACCAAATGCGTGTGCGTTGCAACATAGCGCGTTGCGTTGCGTTTGTCATGCATATGACGACAGTGCATTGTCACGTGGCTGCTGCGCATCAGTCGCGCGTTCGGTGTAAAAGTGTCCGTAGCATTTAATAAATTACAAATTACAACTTTTCATCGTTTGCCGTCACGCTACGCACGCGTTTCGCGTCACGGATGCGTTGTGTTGCATTTGGTCCCAGCACAGACCATACAACAAAATGGTTTCTGGGGGTCTATTACGAAAAGTTTAATGCGATACACGCAGCTGTGTCCGTGCTTCGTTTTGGTTGTTTCCTATTACAAATCACTTTCGTATGCGATATTGCGAAGTGATTGCGTGAGTTTTACAGTTTCTCTCTTACGTATCCGACATCGTTCGTTCAGTAGTCTATGGACTACGATAGAAAAAAATCAAAATTTTTGATAAAACTACAACTATCGAACTGCGGACGACTAATCGTGGCCAAGTGACTGCGTACTCAATTGCGTACGTTATTTTCGTAAAAGGGCCCCCAGGCTAATATAAGATAAGTATAGACAATGTTGTCTTTTGTTTATGTTTATACAGTTTTACCGTAAGATAAAATCCTACTTCAATGATTTTTAAAAACAAACAGTCAAAAACTTCTGTTTAACACAGGGAAGATTCACGTAAGCGCTCTAACTTTAACTCAACTTAAAAACAAAGTTACATACAACTGCCGGTTATCCGTAGTTTAAACACATGGATAGTTTTCGCTGAAGCGTTCTTATGGAAGATCAAAGCGGTTATATTAAACGTATAGTCTGTGACGTAAGTAGCTTGCTACGGGTAACTTGATCAGCTTGTAAACTTAGTTCATAACTTTATTATAAACATACTTCTGTTTTTTTATAAACTAGTAGCTTTTGCCCGCAACTTTGTTCGCGTGGACATATTATAAAATCTTTAGAATTCTTAAAATGCGTAGAGGTCGTTCCCATCCCCGTCCCCTATTTTCTATTGAGATATTTGCGATCAAAATTGAGTTATCGCTTTGTTAATAAACTATCTGATAAACCTCATGCTGTAATAGACTCGTAAAAGATATTTTTGTCTATAAAAGAAAACGCACTTAGTTTATATGTGACGTCGCAGAATACGTAATAGTGGTGATGTTCTATCATACCAATAGAAACTGGGTAAAGTCTGTATGTAAAACGTCCAATAGAAACAGCGAAATTAAAAAAACGAGAATGGAAGTTTTAGCGAGCGAGATGACTTTGTAAACGTGTCACGCGACCGTTATTGACGAACCAACCTCTTTTTGTAAATTCGACATGGTATGTATGTGATACAGTATCTACCTTTAGCCGACTTCATTGGATTTTATTATGGAGTTTCCACGGGAATAATGATGGCGTGTCCGGAATTATCGATTTATTTATTTGATGACCTCTGTGTTCGAGTCCGTGCCTCGCACTGCACATCCATCGGTTTTCGTTCTGTTGCCTTCTTAACACAGGTTCTTTCATTCATCTCCAAGGATTCGGATTCGATCCTCATAAAAACTAACTTTTCTAGAGTGACATCGAAGTCATTGGCAATTAATCCTTTAAACAATCCGCCTAAATCATAAAAAAAACATAAAATAGTGCTTTTTAATTTTAGTTAAAATGCTGATGCTACTAGTTACCCCCAAGTTAAAGGTCTTCCTGTTCTCCATCCATCTGAAAATTCAATTTTTATAAACCCAGTAAAATTAGAAGAGATATACAAAATATTAAAAAACCTAAAAAACAAACTGAGTCACGGTGTGGATGACTTCCCCCCTAAATTATTCAAACAATGTGCAAAAGAATTAACTTACCCATTAACGGTTTTAGTAAATCAATCTTTTGAGGAAGGTGAATTTCCGGAATTACTAAAATATTCGCTTATTAAACCTATTTATAAAAAAGAGGCGAAAACAGACCCAAGCAATTATCGACCAATTGCTTTATCACCTACACCGTCAAAGATATTTGAAAAGGCTATGTACGACCGGATTTATAAATTTTGCGAAAAATACAATGTTTTTAGTCAATGTCAGAACGGTTTTCGTAAAAATAAATCAACCACCTTAGCTGTTTATAAATTTATTCAAGAAATACATAACATCATTAACAGTAAAAAATATGCAATTGGAATACTACTTGATATGTCAAAAGCCTACGATAGAGTTCAGTATAACATTTTATTGAAAAAACTGTATGACATAGGTATCCGAGGTCAATGCTATAATTGGTTAAAATCATATCTCAATAATAGACAACAAATGGTTGAAATTGAATACTTTAATGATAACCAGCACAAAATAGAAAAAATTAGATCTAACACCAAAACTGTTAACGCCTCTATACCTCAAGGCAGCGTATTGGGGTGTCTTTTGTTCCTAGTTTATATTAACGACTTTGCAGAAGCTTTAAATGAATATTGTGTCATGTTCGCAGACGATATCTCTATCCTTTTATCTAGTCAAACCTCTACAAAATTAGAAGAAAAAATTGATAATATATTATTAAAAACAACAAGTTGGCTGACAGAACATAATCTTCAAATTAACTTTACTAAAACAAAATTAATGACCTTCCATCCTTATCAAAAACCTGAATTAAATATAAAACTACATAACAACAATTTCACATTAGAAACAGTAAAAGAGCACACATTATTAGGTCTAGTGATTGATACCCACGTCAGCTGGAAGCCTCATGTAGAAAAACTGCACCGAAAATTAAATAGCTTTGTGTATGCACTACGAGAAATAAAAAAAACAACAGACGTAGCCACCGCAATAACAACTTATTACGCGTATGCATACGCGTGGCTAAGCTATGGCGTCATCCTATGGGGGTCTAGTACTGATGTCGGAAGTTTATTGACAGTTCAAAAGAAACTTATTAGAATCATTGTTAACATAGAGGAATCAGACAGCTGCAAACCTCACTTTGAAAAACATAAAATCTTGACCTTACCCTGCATCTATATTCTAGAGATATGTAAATTCGTTCGAAAATACCCAAATTTTTACACTAAGCGAGATGATCAAATAAAAAAACATAATCTTAGAAACAGAAACAAATTAACGCTTCCTGATTCTTATATGAAACACCATTCATCCAGCCCGCTAGCCATGTCCATAAAAATTTTCAATAACCTACCTGATTCACTAAAAAATGTCAATGATGATAAAAAATTCTCAAATAATTTAAAACAATTACTTACAAAAAAGTGTTATTACACCATGAAGGAATATTTAGAAGATAAAAATATAGAAATATGAATATTGTAGACAAAAATTTAAAAGCTTAACTTAAAAACATAAGTGCAATATAAATTAATAGAAAGTAAAGAGTAAAATATTTTTTATTTTTATTTAAGTAATAACTCCTATCGTAATGAAACAAACAGCAAAAATATATAATTAACCTCATTATGTATGATACATTCTATTCAATGATGTTTAAGTACCTAATTATAAATAAGTGTTTGCTATCTATTATTGTTGTTGTGCCCGACAGGGTCCATAGTGATCTAATATTATAATTTAAGAACTACTGTAACACTGTGGAATGCAATAAATGATTTGAGTATTGAGTATTGAGTATTGATTAAAGCTTATTAAACGTCCTTATATTGATAACTTATAATCTCGTAAATCAAACTGATCAAAATTCAAAGTTTAATAAACATAATCAAGTCTCAAGAAGTCTTTTACTCATAGAAATAGAATGTCAAAGAACAACAAAGTCAATAAACAGGTGATCCGAAAACGAATCAATACATTTTATATGAGATACGTAAAATATGATTTAGATTCATAAAATATGACTATATTATGGCAAAGGAAGTTAATAAACTATGTTCCATACTGTTTTCTTTGTCGATAAACGAATAAATGTAGCGAAATTTGGTTTTAGAGAAATGTGTGGCAATATCTTATTTACCTTTGAAAGGTGTGATTACTTGGATGGTTTCTTTTTGTCACATCACAATTACTTAGAGCAGAAGACACCATAGCTCCACGATACCTTTATTTTAAATTCTAATTAAGATTAAAAAATATTTTAAACAAACTGTGATTGCTCATTTGCTAGGCGGGACGCTAGGGGCTCTTACTGTAAAAAATGTTGGCACATGTCACTTGATCCTTTATCTCTTTTTACATAAACCGTGTCCGTATGATGTTAACTTCTCTTTTTCACGCTTTGTTGGTCTTCTTGAGCGCAGCGAAAATTTTTCTATGTCTATGCTTTTACTGATGATAAAAACAATTTTTCGTTACTGTTATGGTTTTAGCACCAGTAAAATCGTTTACATACCACATATTGTGACTTTTATGTTTATTTCACCTTGAATATTGATCACTTTTATATCTACCTATACCTCAAAAATTTTTTTCCCCACAATTTATCATTATCGCGGTTAGATTCTTGAGTTAAAATATTACCAGTGCTTTCAGTTTCACTCAGTAATCTGTATTATCTCGGAAATAGAGCAATACAAGTGATATTTATTAATTTACTTTTCTCACATCAAAGTTAAAATATTCTTAAAGGTGGTAGGTAGGTTTAAAGTTAAAACTGCAGTCAGTTCACTAATTGGTGATATATTTCTATAGGTGTAGAAGCGCCGCGCCTTATTCGAAATCTCGAAGCTTTGAACTTTACTCCAACTAAATTGTATCTACCACACAGCTCGGATATGTAAATGGACCGCTTTTGACGATTATAAAGACGTGCTGGTATTCCCGGCAGCACACGCCGTTTATCATTGCCCGGTCACAGTAAATATTTAGCTGAAGCAGTAGGTATTTCAGCCTTTGTCTTGTTACGCCGCACGCCGCCCACCCGCTCGTCGGTCGTCGTCGATCGGAACACTAGGGTTGTCATCTTTTTCAGGGCGCGGTGGGCGGACGGGCGTGCGGCGGCGGCGGGCAAACGAGCGTGACACAATACTGACTGAGCGACTCGCAACTAGAGTTACCGTTTCAAAATTTGGAAAGTCCTGACAAAAAGCCGGACATTTCAATATAAGTCTGGACATTTTCACAGACAGATCCAGACTCCATACATTTTGGGACTTCTCTTTCGAACACTACTGCTATGTATGTTTTTTAACTAGTATTACACCGCCCAATCTTAAAAAGCCGGACAAATTACTAAGCTGGACAAAGTCTGGACAATAGTCTTAAAGTCTGGACATGTCCGGAGTAATCTGAATGGATGGTAACCCTACTCAAGACTGGCTAGCTGATGAGCTGCCCCTCTACCCAAAGAACATTTCGATCGTTATCGCTTCGCTTTCAATACATGTATGAATTTGACGTTTTAAAATTCCCATCCATGTTTCGAAAGCAAAGCAATGTTACTTTGGCTAGGCCCTCTGTACTGCAAACCTTGTTTAGAGCTCTCGTAGTGACGTGACTTTTTGTATGTAGTTGCGTTACTGCTTTAGCCTTTATTCATACTGTGGCACGGTCGGGTTTTTGCCAACTCTTTTTCTGCCAGTGAGTTATGGCCTGTGTGCAGTTGTTTTTCGATAAACTAGAGGTAGAATGGTCTAGCACGGGAAATTGACCCTTTGGGAAGAATTATGAGGAGACCTTTGTAAAAGGGCTGTTGACTTTTCATTCAATATGTAGGAATGGGTAATAAAATATGCCTCGCGATGCTTTATAAAATGATGCATAACCAAATCTTAACAAATATCATCGAGTTGTTAAGACTAGTGGCTCCGCGTGAGCTGTAGACCTCGCGTTAAAAAGTAGCTCAAATTGTATGTTGTTTAAAAAATAATCTAAAAGATGTCGCCACCCCTTTTTCCCCACACAACACGAGCTTTTCAAAGCACATAGTAGGTATATACGTGCTGTTTGGTATATTATTTGGTAGGTATATTCGCTGCTAGATGGCGCTTCTAACTTTAATAACTTTTCGAAATAAGTGTTTTTTGGTAAATTTCAAAAAACTGGATGGTCTAAAAATTAAACAATATTATCGAACCTGCCCACAAAATCTCACCAGAATCGGTTGAGAAATGCGGTCTGTCTGTAGAGGAGATCAAACAGCCGGAAAGCTGGACTGAAATATGTTTTTTTACATATCTCCGTCATTTTAATAAATTTCGAAAAATTGCCTCAACAAAAAAAATGTATATATTCATCAAATCTGCTCACACCGGGATCGGTTGAGAAATGCGACCTGTAGAGGAGAACAGACAGCGCCGGAAATTCGTACTGAAATATGATTTTTTTACATTATCTTCACCATTTCAAAAAAAAACTGGCTTGACAAAACAAATCTATACAATTTTCAAACCTGCTTACAAAATTTCACGAGAATCGATTGAGAAATGCGACCTGTAAAGGTAAACAGACAGCACTGGAAAGCCGGACTGAAATATGTATTTTTAACATTTCTGCGTCATTTAGAAAAATTTCAAAAAACTGGCGTGATTAAAATATTCTATATTATTTTCGAACCTGCTCACAAAATTTCACGAGAATCGGTTGAGAAATGCGACCTGTAGAGGAGAACAGACAGCGTCGGAAATTCGGACTGAAATATGATTTTTTTACATAATCTCCGCTATTTAAAAAACAATTGAAAAACTGGCTTGACAAAAAAATCTTTACAATTTTCAAACCTGCTTACAAAATTTCACGAGAATCGGTTGAGAAATGCGACCTGTAGAGGAAAACAGACAGCACTGGAAAGCCGGACTGAAATATGTATTTTTAACATTTCTCCGTCATTTTGAAAAAATTCAAAAAACTGGCGTAACAAAAAAAAATCTATATATTATTTTCGAACCTGCTCACAAAATTTCACGAGAATCGGTTGAGAAATGCGACCTGTAGAGGAGAACAGACAGCGCTGGAAAACCGGACTGAAAAAGGTTTTTTTAACATATATCCGCTATTTTGAAAAATTTCAAAAAACTGGTTTGACAAAAAAAATCTACATCATTTTTAAACCTGCTTACAAAATTTTACTAGAATCGGCTGAAAAATGCGACCTGTAGAGGAAAACAGGCAGAGCGGTAAAACGGACTGTAACCTGTTTTTTAACATATCTTCGCCATTTTAAAAAAATTCAAAAAACTGGCTCGACAAAAAAATCTATATAATTTTTGGACCTGCTCACAAAATTTCACAAGAATCGGTTGAGAAATGCGACCTGTAGGCTGGAACAGACAGCCGGACATACGAAAGAATTTTTGCCCAAGCTGAAGCAGAGACGCTTCGCTCGCACTTCGTGCTCGCTCGGTCAATAATGCAAATTTGAAGTTAATTAGAGTAGGTATTGCTACTCTAGTCATGATGTAATACTAAAGAACAAAACAAAACAAAATGTTGGTAAATGACATTCACGATGCGTAGAAGTATAAATAAAAATCATGTATACAATATGTACTTAATTAATAATGATATCGACTAGGAAACGAAATAAATATTTTTTAAGCATATCAATATTGATTGGTAAATTTGATACAACCAATTATGTTTATTTAATAGACTCTGAATATTATGTAACTACTTACGTAAGGAAAGTCCCTTTAATATCGTCGTAGATATTGTTAAGGAATGTTAATAATTCGTTGTAAGTATTTGGATCAAACCCGAGCCAATAAATACCAAATGCCTACCAGCAAATAGTTATTTGATAAATTGTATCGTTTCGACATAGTTCATCTAAAGACTATTTTCTTATAATTAATTTTTTGGTAAAGAATAAAACAATAGAATTAAACAAAATCTTTGCTGGGTGTTTTATTTGTTCCATATGTTAGAAAGAAAGAAGAAAGAAAGAAAATACATTTATTTGGGACCACACAACGATACACAAATTTTAGCAAAAAACGGAAAAACAAAAATTTAAATTAAAAACATAATTAATACACATTGCGTATTTAATTGTCGCGTGTGTTAACTACGAAAATATTGCTAATAGTGTAGGAAAAGAAAGCTATATTTTGTATGAAGATCCCAACATTAAATCCTCAGTCGATGAAACTTTGCAGGGATGTAATATAGTACAACCCAAAATATAAAAAAAAACGGCTAAGTGCGAATCGGACTCGCGCTCGAAGGGTTCCGTACCAAAAAAACGGCAATGTTGTATGGGAGCCCCCCTTAAATATTTATTTTATTCCATTTTTAGTATTTGTTGTTATAGCGGCAACAGAAATACATCATCTGCGAAAATTTCAACTGTCTACCTGTTGTCGTTATTAATATGTATAAAGCAAAAGAGGCAAAAAAATCACGTTTGTTGTACGGAAGCCCCCCTTAAATATTTATTTTATTCTGTTTTTAGTATTTGTTGTTATAGCGGCAACAGAAATACATCATCTGTGGAAATTTCAACTGTCTAGCTATTACGGTTCATGAGATACAGCCTGGTGACAGACAGACAGACAGACAGACGGACAGCGGAGTCTTAGTAATAGGGCCCCGTTTTCACCCTTTGGGTACGGAACCCTAAAAATGATTTGTTTCGACGTAATTACTTCTAGGTCCATCGTAATGGGGAATGTCCGAAAAAAAAAATCAAATTGGCTGAATATTTTTTCATAGGTAGGAATAAGCTCCCTTAGTTATAGAAATAAAATACAGAATTTTCGGTTGCGTGAAAAAATTTAAAAAAATGAAAGTCTCTTCGACTTTACAAATATAGGAAAGTAACAGCAGAATGGAGATTAATGCCTTTGCCATCACCTGCTACGACCACAACATGGTATTAAAAAAAAATTGTTTTTTTTAATTCTTGTTGTCATAGTGGCAGGTGTTGGCAAAGGTACAACCTCCATTCTGCTGTTACTTTCTTACATTTATGAAGTCGAAGAGACTTTCATTTTTTTATATTTTTTCACGCAACCGAAAATTTTGAATTTTTTTTCTATAACTAAGGGAGCTTATTCCTACCTATGAAAAAATATTCAGCCTATTTGATTTTTTTCGGACATTCCCCATTGTTTCGCCAGGCAGCAATGAGCCATACATAATTGGTGTGAACAACAAGTGATAATGGCCTACAGTTGCGCATTGCAAAGCATGGCCCATCAAAGACCATTGTATACTGGAGCCTTTAGAGATCCTTGGGAAGGCCTATCGCCCAGCAGTGGGTGTCGTAACGCTGATGTGATGATCCAGCAATTCTTGCTCCAAGCCTCTGGTTTGTTGTTCACAGGTCGGTGTGGAGAAGGCAGCCCGTGCGAACAGCTGTGCAGAGAGCTGCACGATGGCACATACGAGTGCGGCTGCAGCCCAGGGTACGTGCTGCACGTCGATGGATACGGGTGCTTAGGTAAGTGGCCATAGAGTTCATTTTCGATTGTCCATCAGCAATTTTAATGGGGTTCCTGTATTACGCCCCCGTGGTGGATGCACCCGATTTTCAATTAAGTTATAAGTTATTACTTATAATAAATCGGGTGACCACCACGGGAGTGTAACACACAAACCCTTTAATGTCCTCACTGCTGGGGCACAGGCCTTCCTTATCCTTCTACTATTAAAAATGTGAGAGTTGTGGATTTGGATGTTTGTTTCTCAATCACGCAAAAACTACTGAACGGATTCAGAAAGGTGAAAGTGCATGCGCTCTCTTTGCTTGAAATTCCTACTTCTTACCTTTGGTACAACATAACATTGTTGTTAACGGAACGGAAGATCAAATCGCATAAAGATCGTATCTCTCACAATTTGTATAAAGAAAATAAAACGAGGGAATAATCTCTATTATTGTAGCAATTAATTCAGATTAAAATTGGTTATATATTTTATTTTCTACTATAATTTTATTTAAAATGAGCAAGAAGCATTGAGATAAATGAATAAATTATGAATTCCTTAATTAAATTCAGTAATTAATTGGGTTTATTGATGTGTCAGATTAAAACTGATAATTTAAACGAGCGCTTCCACTGAGCTTTTGATATATCAATTATGAAAATCCCGTGTTGTTTTAATTAATAAAATATGGTAAAAGAGAATCCACCACCATCCACCATCCTTCACGCTTGGTTAACAGGCTGACAATCTTAATTTTGTACTGTTTTCGGAAAACGCTGCTGCCCGTTGTCTGGTCACAACTTCTGTTGTGCCATTTTCATCGGAAAACGATGCTGGCTATGGTAAAGAGCTTATTAGACCTACCTGAATAACGGATCCGATATTCAGAGTCCGATTTAGGACGAGAAATTCAGTCGCCAAAGGTCCTGATTAGACCTTCCTAAAAACGGATCCGATATTCGC
Organism: Agriphila geniculea; assembly: GCA_943789525.1. Lineage (NCBI taxonomy): Eukaryota > Metazoa > Arthropoda > Insecta > Lepidoptera > Crambidae > Agriphila > Agriphila geniculea. The sequence continues at coordinate 4,904,177 of OX038894.1, read as the reverse complement.
AATCGCTCCTAAATTTAGAGAAGTTTAATTGCATTCAGGAAGGTAAGATCCGTTTTAAGCGGGTATTAGACCTGCCTGAATAAAGGATGCGATATTTGGAGTACGATTTAGGACGAGAAATTCAGTCGCCAGAGCTCCTTGATTAAGTGAGTTTAGACCTTCCTGAATAACGGATCCGTAACGGATGCTAAATCGGATTCTGCTAATAAGCTTTTAACAACCTCAACGGCATCCTTTACATCTCTCAGTAGGTGCTATTATAGGTGCTATTATATATCGGACGTAGATACAGTCACGTCTAAAAATGTGTATACAGTTAAGAACTTTGTCACTTTGTTGAATGTTATTTGACATTGATTTTTGCTAAAAAAAAAGTAATAGCTTTTAGAGTGACAAAGTTCTAAACTGTATCCATATTTATACACGTAACGACGTAAAGCTTTACATTTCCGCCAAAAGCAAAGAATAAAAAGACTGATTCTATTGTTCCAGAATTAAACGCAACAAGATCAACAGACATGTCTGCAGACACCGAAGAAGACGTTTTATACCAGAAGGATGTTTCCTTCTCAGCAGAGTTAGAAGTAGCCCCGTCCAGTAGAGTTATTAAGAGTAATGTAAGTGACAAACATATCGACGACAACCAAAGACTACCGACACTGCCAACAGAAACGAGAGACAGATCCATTAGTTTTACTGGTGAGAGGAGCAAAGAGGTTGACGGTCTAAAGAGTTTGATGGAAGATGGTGTGAGCAGGATGGATATTAATATCATTTCTGATGACGATAGAACGTTTGATGAGAATGAGCTGAGAGTTACGACGCTAGGACCTAGCTTAGAACAAAAGGTAAGAAAAAGTTTTTGGGAACTATTGCTAGCTTATTTCATCATAAATTCATATCATAACGAATCCAGAGGACTTACCTATTTCTTAAGGCGGTACTCTGACCTAAAGTGGCGCCGTGGTGAATTTTATTTAATATTTTAATTCTAATACACAATTTAAAAAAACTTCTCGTGGAATTTTTAAGGCCCATAGTCTAGTATTTTTAGACTGTATCATTACATTCCCTCGTAGTCACTGCTAGAAGTAGATAGCAAAACCACTAAAAGTGGCAATTTTGACACCTTTTCTAGATAGAAACTTCTATGAATAACTGCGAGTGGAGGAACTTAGTGCTACTCTTAAAATACTAGACTATGAGCCCTAAAATTTCCACGAAAAGTTTTAAATAAATCCTTTTCTATTTACAATTTATTAAATAAAAACTTCTGAGGACGCCACTTTCGGTCAGGGAATCGCCTTAAGATAGATTCGATTTTATTATAATTCTAAAACATAATTTTAATAATATTTTACGTGGAATTTTTAGGACCCACAGTTTAGTATTTTTAGACGGTATCGTTACATTCCCTCGTAGTCACTGCTATAAGTAGATATCAAAACTGCTAAAAGTGGCCGTTTTTGACACATTTGCTATCTACTTCTACGAATGACTACGGTGGCATGTAGACCATCTAAAAATAATAGACTATGAGCACCAAAATTTCTACGAAAAGTTTTATTTAAACCATTTTCTATTAACAACTTATTAAATGAAATCTCTAAAGGCGCCACTTTTAGTAGTATAACCACCTAATGCTACGGCTCCACCTGCGTCTTCACGCATAGCTTAAAGCGTTAATCTAGGCGTTACGCAGGTATAGCCAAGACTTTAACGTGTTTATTTACAAACGACAGTACTAAATTTACATAACGAGTTAGCTAAAGCGTAGTTGGACATTACCATTAACGTTAACAGCAGTAGTTCAATTCAATTCAATTCAATATATTTATTGCTTTTTTAACTGTGTACAATTTTTTGCAGGTTACATTGCAGAATAGTAGGTAACAACAGTATACTCATAACGGGCATGCAATATTTTTCTTATAAACTAAAACAAATACATAAAGTTATACAATACAAATATATTAGTGTTTAGATGCGTAGTACTCATTTAAAGTATAAAATACATGATTGATAAGCAATTTTTTAAGTGCGTATTTAATTTTTGGTAACTCCAGAGCCTTGATATCTGCAGGTAAATGATTGAATATTTTAATGCCAGTGCTGAAGGCACTCTTATAGTATAAATGGTTATTTATTCTTGGTATGCATAGGTCATGTTTATACTTATTGCGGGTATTGGGACGGGAAGTGATTTTATTTATAAAATAATTTGGATTTTGTTTTACGAAAATTACAGATTCTAGGATTAAGATGTTTGTCAATGTTAAATAACCTTTTTCCCTAAATATGTTTCTCAGTGTTTCATCAGAATACATATGATAAATAATTCGTAAACACCTTTTTTGTAGTAACAGCAGCAGTAACAGCAGTAGCATTATAGAAGGTCTGACATTACTGGCTCCTTTTTTTCTCAGGTGCCAGGTGCCACCTACTCACCACCTTGGACGGCTGCCGTAGAAAGCTGCCCGTGCGACGCCTGTGACTCGAGTTGCACTTGTGCGCACACTAAATGTAAAACAGGTAGGGTGACCAGATTTCTTAACAACCTTTTGTGTTATCTAACTATAACTTTTTTTTGTTTTTGTTTTTCTAAAATCATTATTTCATAACAGAAATAACAATGTTTAACGAAACACATGGTTAATACACGTACATTTAGTTCTTTAAACACTAGAAACAATGGGCATGTTGACTATTTTTTTATTTTATGTTACATAAATAACCCCTAAAAAAAGAGAAACATTTGTACAAGAATTATTACGCTAGCATGAAAACTGCCCGAGATATCACAGTTTGAAATGCACAAAATTGGACTCACCCGAAAACGCTCCATACTAACGGCCACCAAGTTATGACGTCACGCCTTCCTACGTTGTATGCAACGCGTAGGAAATTTGTTCGGCAGCTATATTAAATATTGTGTTTATCAAAATGGTTTCTTTGACAAATTTGGTATAAATTTTACGGACTAATTAAATGTATTATTTATTTTAACAAATTTTATACTTTTTAAATGGACTTGTCCACCCTACTTTGAAGGGTCATAAAACAAATAATACGCAATATATAAAACCAAGAAGTATACAAGCTACTCCAAAAATTTGATATGTTTACGATTTTTATTAGTATTTCGTTATTTTATTCATAAGTCAACATCCCTATTATAGTATTATTCAATGAAATAATCAATACTTATATTTATTTGCCTTAACATGGGTATAAACAATACAGATGACTTAAAATTAACTCAAAAACGCCATTTATTATTACCTATGCAAATTATTATTATGCGAACCATTAAACAAAATCTTAAATACCTCAGTCTCTAAATCCTAAAACATTATCACTAATTCACTTACTTAATATGAATAAGAAATTATATTTCAGGTTAGGTTTTTAACTTTCCTGCCTTCCTGATGAAATAAAAATACATTAACTATATATTTTACTTACCTAATGCTTTGAAATAAAACAAACCCAAGTTTAATATTTAACCCATGACCACGGGGCGTCCGAAAAAAAAAAAAACTGGCCAAGTGCGAGTCGGACTCGCGCACGAAGGGTTCCGTACCAAAAAACGGCAAAAAGTTACGTTTGTTATATGGGAGCCCCCTTTAAATATGAATTTTATTCTGTTCTTAGTATTTATTGGTATAGTGGCAACAAAAATACATCATCTGTGAAAATTTCAACTGTCTACCTGTTGTCGTTATTAATTTCGAACAAAAAACGGCAAAAAATATCACGTTTCTTGTATGGGAGCTTCCCTCAAATATTAATTCACAAGACAGCGGAGTCTTAGTAAATAGGGTCCCGTTTTACCCTTTGGGTACGGAACCCTAAAAATGCTGAAACGTCGGGAAATGCAAAACCAAACAAACCCCTTAAAAATAATTTTGTGTAGGAAACGCTAGAATCCATAAAAGTGTATTAATTCTATTTAAAGAACGCGCGGAAATCTAAGAATACGATATTTCCTTCCTATTTTTCAGGAAAGCTCTCCTCCCATTTTCCTCGCTTCTAATTGGGCTCTTTACGATAACTGATCCCTTGGCAGAGCTTTATTTAAAGAAACAAGTAGTTATATCATCTGTTTTCCTTTCCGATTTTTGTAACGAAGTCACGTCTGCGATGTAGAGATAGTCACGGAGGTTCTGACTTGTCATTGTCTATATATGTGGAGCTTATACTACGCGTTTATTTCGTGATTTTCGTCGTCATAGCTAACGGTACTGTACAAAAAAATAAAAAAAACCCGCCTCATAAAAAGACAAGTCAACTGAAAAGATGGAAACAAGATTAAAAAACATAACCCTCTTGCAGTTGGGTAAATAAAAGGCAACATAATAACATGCAGTCGGAGGCATACATAAAGAAAATGACATTATGAATGATTTGAATTATATGCCTCCGATTATTATGTTGCCTTTTATATTATAGCAGTCCGGTAAAAATATGTTTTTTATCTGCGATAAAATGCGACCTGAGTGCGAAGAATTAAGCGGGATGCTATGATAAATTGATTTAAATTTATGTTAAGATCTTGAACATTATATTGCGTTAACAACCGTTTTTAAATTGTGTCTTGAAATAAAAATTAAGCTTCGCGTTGCTATATTTATTAAAGGGGGACGCAGGGGTAAGAATAACTGTTTTAAATGTCTTGGGTTTAAAAAAATATATATTTTAAGCTTTTTAAAATGATTACTGCAGAGCACCCTAGCGGCTAAACACCATCATCTAAGAACCATCGCCGAAAGCCTACAAACCCATTACAGAATACCGCATCGAAATCAGTTTAGTAGATTTTGAGAACTTTTCAAGTGTGACTTATCTGGTTACTGCAGCGCCCCCTGGTGGTCTACCACCATGAAACATGTCTAAGAATCTGCTCTGAAATGAAACCCTTTAAATGCAAGTTTCCGAGGAAAATGGTTACAGACAAACATACAAACACACAACAAACAAACAACCTCTAACCCCAAACACATAGACGGCCTCCGTTCCATTCCGTTGTCGAAAAAAATTGTTGTTTAAAAAAATGTAACAAACGCGAGGTCTACAGCTCAAAGTGCTTACTATAAAAATATTATGTTTTCAACCGAATCGAGTGCACGTCCAGCCCCCCTACTCTAATGGCCAACTTTCTATTCGTTTGAACGCTACGCTTACTATTGAAGCTTAAATATGAGCAATAGATGATTAAATCACTTGTCGCAAACTTATGTAAATCACAGACTGCGATGTATTGTATGGAATCGTCAAGCTTACGGCACGTAATACTATAATTAACTGCTTATTTTAAAGCTTTAATAGTAAGCGTAGCGTTCAAACGAATAGAATATTGGCCATTTGAGTAGGGGGGCTGTTCTCCTAGCACAAACATCTATCGAGAAAAAAAAACGCGCGCAAAAGTACTCGATAGAATAACTGTCTATGATTTTAATTTCTCTTTTCTGTGGTAAACGGCGTTGCAGAAGTTTCCCGTACAAAATTACATAATCGAATTTTTCTACGCGCGTTTTTATCTCGATAGATGGTCGTGTGTACAAAAAACACAAAAAAAAACAACTTGAAGTTCCATTACACAAGTACAGAATAACCTGAAAAACAACCTTATTTTGAGAAAAAGAACCCTTTATTATTCTCTCCGTATTTTAAAAAAGGTTTTCCAATGTTTTCAATCGATAATGCACTTTCGTCACCCTGAATAGGTTCTATAAAGTAGTGCACCCACGGCACATACCTTGAACCCTCAATATCACTTAATATAATTCAAGGGGCCGCATTCTTCAGCAGCGCGATTAGGGCAGTACACCCCTAGGGTGGCGTAATCGAAAATTCAATTCAGTGTAGGGTTACCACACTGGAAATATGTAGATTTTACTTACTTCCCTGACTCAGCGACCCAAAGTGGCTTTCGATCACAGAATAGATATAAGTACTACCGTACAGAAAGGAAACTCTCCGCCCCGCCCCACAATCAATTACCTCACCGCGCCACGTTCGTAGGCCAGTTCGTAGGCTCATTCAATAGCCCTAGACTTCACGCACACAGTTGCGCGTGTGCAAAGACTTTTTGAACCTATTTAAAATCAAGTATAGCGGTGCTACAGCTTCGGTGCCATAATAAAAAATGCTGAGGTGGACAGAATAAAGCACTTTTGCTTTTTGGCCGGCACTTTCACATTTGGACCAAAATGGATGATGTCCTTTTCCTGTATTGTCTGAAAAACTTTCAGAAGTTTGCCCACCCTACATTTAGGGGTAGGGGAACTTAAATTATCGCTCCCCGTAACGTGAGGTTTGACATTCGTTTTCTTTTACTCCTTGACATATAGTACGTGATCTTTAGGGGTTGTGTTGTGGCGAATATTGCTCTGACAGGTTCCGAAATCTTTCTGTGTAATTGTGGGATTATCATACAGATCATCATTATTACAACAGCTCATTATAATCCACTATAGGATTAAACACGTCAAAACGAAAAGAAGTGTATGAGTCGAAAAACAATAGGTACCTACAGCAGAAAAGCTGGCAAGCTGCCAGCCCAACATAATTATTTCAACAACCAACCTCCGTATTTTCAACACAAGCGAAATTAATAATTCCATACCGGAAGTAGGTAGCATGATCCTAAATAGTCGAGGAACTCAATAACTATACGAACAGCTCGCCGACCGGAAGCCTCGGAGCGGGTCGCGGTAATGGCGGCTACTGGCTTCCGGCTATCGGGGCGGGTAGAGCAATATTTTGCGTTGATTTGTTCCTTGCAAGGGGTCAATATACTTGCGGAATGTCTGTATTTTCCTTATTGCAAAATGAACTATTTGGGAATTAACAATATCTTCGAAGGTCGGCATAGATACGGCATCGATTAACCATTATTTTTTCATAGATATCGGCTTTTCCTGTATGGACAACTTCTTTTTGTTGACAAGCTTAATAGATTTGTAATACTCTGTGACTGATTGCGAAATTATTGGATTTTTTATTAGAAATTAGCTAACAAAATGAGCAATTTTACCGATTACAATAAATTTAGGTAGCTATCTAAAATATTTTGTAATGAAAAAAAATCTTATCATTATCTTATTTATGATTTAAAGTTCCCGTCCCGTGCAGTGAAGTGAGATTCGAAGTGGGGTTCGAGTTTGGTTATAGAACCGACGCCCTACTGTTCACGATTTTGTATTAGGTAGGTAGATAGGTACTTAATAAAATTTCTTAGCAGTAATATAACAAAATAAGTATAATAATATTATGTAACATTTAATACTCATACTTAATAGTTTGGTATCTTCTTTTTAAATAAAAATCTATGTATGTTTATTTGTTCCTGGTTCCTGGCTAAAATAACGTGACATTGCAAATTATGTCGGGTGCAACTTATGTTGTGCATTATTATCCGGCTCTCAATTCAACACTTTACACCACATTCCTTGTCACGTTAGGTATCTGATATTTGCTAGATTTTGCCACGTTTTATAATTAGACTAATATTTCGTAAAATAGGTAGTGAAAATCAGGATAAAATCTTATACAACATGAAATGTCAGCTCGTGCGGTGACATAATTACAATCTCAGGGGAGGTGACAACCTGACAACTGACATTTATTTTTCTTAATCGTACAAATGCACTAAGAAGTTTTGATTCCGATATCGAAGTCAACCACCCTAAAAATAGCTTTCTACCCCTTTCAACCCTGTTAGGGGATACATTTCAAGAAAATACGAAACACGTATTTAATTAATTTTGGTAAAGAATGTCTATGCCAAATTTCAAGTCAATCGGGCCAAGGAATCGCTTTCTCCCATACGTCTTAGTGAGCACCTTCACCCTAAAAGGAACCCCCATGTAAAATTTGAGACTCCTAGCACTTGTAGTTTCTGAGATTTCGTGATGAGTCAGTGAGTGATTTACTCTTTTATATATATAGATCTGAGCATCTAAAATTTAAATAAAGAAAAATAATGAGAATAACGTTTGTACGAAAGTAAAGAAGTTTAATCTTTGAATGTGGGTGTATTATTAAAAAAATTGTAACACTCAAAAATGATATCAATTAATTTTCATTCCTATGAAATGACTTTTAATTTTGGTAGACAGTAAATGAGCGATGGTTGACTAATTAAATTTTAACAAGCAATTAGTAATACAGTAAATTGGCAAAATTATGGAGTCGATGGATTGAAAATTATGCAAATGAAATGGCAATCATTGCAGAAAAATAATGTAGAGATATTTAATAAGATTTTCTGTTTTTATTGACGTTGAAAGGAGAATAATTGAGAAGTTTATAATTTTCATTTCGTTATTTTATTATAACGTTTTCAATCTAAGTCTTATAAGTGTATTCATTTATCTCGAGTACAACTTCAACCTTCTGATAAAGCAAATCTACTAACAATTTAGTTTTCTTAAATTAATTTCTTTGGCATCTAAAGTCACAAATTAATCTTGTATTTATATTTAAATAAAACCGGTCAAGAGCGAGACGGACTCGCGCACCGAGGGTTCCGTACCATCATAATTGCACCATTAAACCACACTGCAGAGTAGAACAGTGGCGTGCCTAGGGTCTGAGATCAGGGCAAGCCACAAAAAAACACAAGTTAAAAAAAAGCACATTCTTCGTTTCTTGACTTGACGAGTTCAATAAAAGCAGACTGTTAGCTAGCACAATACTAAACGGTAATTTAGAAACAAGTCAGTAATGTCATGCCTTCAGTGGCTTTGAAAAAAACAATTATTTAAATCGTCATAACTATAGTTGTAAAACAGCGGTTGTTATCGGGTAGTTATCCAAAGCCGCCGGTAATAACGTATAGACAGCGGCTGGCAACCGGCTGCTTATCCGACTCAATACTAAAAGGTCTTACAATTTTTACAGTTCCTAAGTCGAAATTATTAAAATAATCGAGCCATTACATACAAATAGGTATTTTTACTAAATTAATTATCTACTTTGTCATGGTTTAAAACATAAAATGTTAAATATTATGAATTAGGTATATTGCAATGTCCCTCAACAAGACATAATAAGCTAATGTACCTACCTACCTACTTATTTATACGGTACATAATTAGTACCTATTAATTCTGTAGGTATGAAACTCCGCTTCGCCACTTTTATTATTATTATTATTGTACAAACGTAATAAGAAGGTAAGCTTGCAAAGCTTGGCGTTTCGCAATGTTTTACATGTTTCACCGTCACCGACAACGTCCGTTTTGTGTTTCGTGTTTTTGGAATAATATGTGATCAGCCCGAGTAAGATGAAACATTTAATTTTAAAGTTAAGTATTTCAAAATAACATCGACGCAACTAAGAAATAGGAAAGAGCGCTTACCTGAATAATTAAAGCTGAAGTAACGTATAAAGTAATGTAGAATGTAAATAAACAAAAATAATCACTTAGGACATTAAACGGATTGAATAAAACATAATGACTTGTTTTCAATCGTAGACAGCCGCTGTTTATGGGTGATCACCGTAGTCAGCGAAAAAAGCGGCTGGTAACCGGCTGGCTGACTAAGATAACAACCGCCTTCACATCTATAGTCATAACCCGAGGTATTCTATACATACGTTCTTTTAGTTCGAAAAAAAGATGCAATACCAACAATATAATTTATTAAAATGAGAGCAACCAACAATACAACGAGTTTTGTACACATTTCTATTGAATTGCCTTTTGTGAGTCTTACTAGTTTGCAAAATACACAAATCTGGAGAAGGTCTGTCTGAAAATACGAGCTGGTCTTTTTCAGCAAAGTTCAATGAATTTACCTTTCCCTCGCCGATCAAAACTTTTACACATTTTAATCCTTCACAATCACAAGGAACAACATCAGCCGTCAATCTGAACTCTGACATCTTTTTGTACAACGAAACACACTAATTTATGCAAAACACAACAGTTTATCAAACAAACATTCGCTCAAACTGACAAAAGCAAAACACCTGTTAAAAGTTACTACTTGACACACGAGCCGCGCGCCAAACTAGATATCGCTCCTGATTAGCCCGTTTGTATGCGCTACGCAGCCATTGGCCGGATTGCACAAAATCCGCGCAGGGATTGGCCCGATAGTGAGCTGGCTGCTGTTTGCGCGGCGGCCGGGCGGCCGGGCGGCCGGGCCGGGTCATCGTATGCACTTGTGGCTAAATTCAATAGAAAGCAGGCTTTGGCTCGGCTTGATCATTTTTCATAGAATCTATAGATACTTACAGTAGTATGTATGTAGTGGTGTACCAGTTTCGCTAACGTAAGAAGAGTACGGATATATGAATTCGCGAAGCCCGGTTGCAAGCCAACGAGTGCGAGAGAGATGTAGTGTATTGTTCGATTAATACGCTATATTATGCAGTTAACGACTTGACTGTCGATCGGTTGTTTGAAAAATTGAATATTTGGTTGATTTTGATCGAAAATTTACGTTCGTGAATAATATTTTGTTGTTGTCATTAATTGAGATTCATTAGTAGTGTAAATAAGATTTTGTTAGGGCAAGCCGGGCTTTTCGGCTTCTATGGAGGTACCGCCACTGGAGTAGAATAATAAAATAAGTATTGCAGTTTTAGGTCAGCGCCATCTCTTGACCGATAGTGGAACTAAGGTTAACTTTTTTAGATATGTTTCCTCTAATCTTTATATAAACTGCTATCACATAGAATTATTTCAGATTTTTCTCTTTGCAAACTTCGGAGATAAGGGGGGGGACGGTATTTTTTTTTACATTTTTCATTATCAGTCAAAAACTATGCAGCTTAGAAAAAAAAGAAAAAATGATTTAAAACGTGCAAATGGCGCTCTTTCATATAGATACCCCACATGCCCTAGTAGCCCCACTTAAAATTTTTAAGACCACTTTTTAGTCCCTGTTGTAAAAAATATATTTCTTTATTTATTTATTTTTGATATGCAAAATAGTTGGACAAATGTCATCTCAAACTATTCCAAATTTCAAGTTGATACCATTAGTAGTTTTCGAGATATCCAGCTGTGACAGACAGACAGACAGACTGAGTCAAACCCTAATGGTTCCTTTTTTTACGGAACCCTAAAAAAGACAATATTTTCCTCATTTTTTTTCCAAAGAACCGTAAATCCTCATTTTAAACGTACCTCTCATTTATAATCCGATTCATTCGTGTTTCCTATTCGTAATGCCGAATGAATAAATCACAATGAATCCGTCATACGAATGCGATGTGACGCGCAACGGTTGTATTTGAAATCGCTCGAATGATTTCGTTGTAGATTCCGGTCATACACTTCGATCAGGCAGCTACACGAAGTCTTGACAATGACACAATAATATTCAGAAAAATAAAAATATTTTTATCTACTTAGCCCGGCCACATACACGACGGAATCCCGATTCGGAATTCCGAACAGAATATTGATAATGTATTTAAATTCCGTAAGGAAAAATGGAAAAAAGTTTTTTTTTTTTAAATCAATTTTATTTGTTTCTCTTTTGGTATTTAGAGTGTTAGGTTAGGTAGGTCCATAGATTTGTATGGATTAGCTGCTTAGGGAATTACGTATGATCGGAATTATTATACAAATCTATGCATTCGGAATAACGTAACATTTCCGTTTTCCCTTTTCTCTTTTCGCACATGTAAGACTAACTCCGCCCATTTTTCAACTCTAAGAAGATCACAAAGACAATATAATATTTTAGCAAAGAAACAAGATATCGACATTTTCTCAAATGAAATACAAGGTTTTAAACGCTGCGTTATTAATATTATTATATTTATTTATATTTATTTATTTATATATTTGAGGACAACTAACAAAATATACACCAATACAATACTGTGATACATTCTCCGTTGATAATTGAGTGCTATTTCAATTATAGGTTGCCACCGCATGCATTTATAAAATAGGCAAACTAAATGATTAAAAGGTAAATGAAGCACATTATGAATAATACAATAATAAAAACGAACAATTGAATTAAATAAATTAGAGCATTAAAATATAAAATTACTTAAAGCAGAACTAAATAGAAAATTTGATTTAATTATACAATTATTATAAAATTAATTTAACATTTAATTGAATTGATAATTTTCTTTTTAAAAGTCAACAAATTACTGTCAAATATGTCAATACTATTGTCTAACTTAACTAGATTATTATAAGATTTACATATACGGTTCAGTGGACTATTCGAACCCAAATTACTATTGTTACACTTGAGTGAAAATGGGGAATATACAGTGGAACGTCGAAGCTTAAAGGGTGCACTAAAACGAATCCTCGACAGCAACAATGGACAATCAACTTTGCTGTTAACAATTTTATGTAAAAACGTGAGGTCCAACAACTTTCTCCTATCGCTCAATTTATACATTCCAAAATATCGCAGTCGTTCTTCGTAACTAGGTAACTTCTTTGCCAGATGATGCTGAAAAGACAAATGCCATAGAAAACGCTTTTGAATTTGTTCTATTCTTTTGGAGTATACATCGTAATATGGATTCCATAACTGCGAACAGTATTCCAAATGACTTCGGACAAGTGAATTATAAACATATATTTTTGTTGTGTAGTTTTTAAAGTCTTTGCAGTTACGTATAATGAATCCAAGAGACCTAGAACTTTTGGTCACTATATGATCGACGTGGAGATGAAAACGTAGTTTGTGATCAATAATAACACCCAAGTCCCGAACACTGTTCGTATGTGTTATGTTCTCGTCATTTATTTTATAATCATAAACTAAATTTGATTTGTTGCGGTTGAACTGTATAACAAAGCACTTGGATACATTAAGTGTCATACAATTATCGCTACACCAGGAAGCAAGTCTGTTCAGATCCTCCTGCAAAAAACGAGCATCGACAACGGATTCCATCGACTTCAGAATCTTCAAATCATCAGCAAAGAGATATATCTTTGAGTGGTGGAAACAGGTGTGAATATCGTTAACAAATATGTTAAATAATATAGGTCCCAGGTGCGATCCCTGTGGAACACCTGACACATTAGAATAAGTTTCAGACACGTACCCATTTATCACCACGCTTGATTTTCTGTCCGCGAGGTAGGATCGGAACCATTCCAGTACTTGCCCGCAAACACCCAGGGAGGCCAACTTCTCAATAAGTAACTGGTGATTTACCTTATCGAAGGCCTTACTGAAATCGGTGTAAACCACATCGACTGGAATACGTTTATCAACAAAATCGATCACATCGTCCATAAATGTTACTAAATTGGTATTTGTCGATCGGTTTTCTGTAAAGCCATGTTGATGCGGTGTTATATAAGACTTCACAAGCCAGGCCAAGATGGGCACAATTAAGGACTCAAATACTTTTGCAAATATTGGTAATATAGAAATCGGTCTATAGTTTTTAATATCATTTTTGGAACCTGATTTATAAATTGGTACTATGCGGGATTCCTTCCATTCGACAGGAAACGTGCCAGAATCCAAGGAGAAGTTGTAAATAATGGTAAGAGGTATACTAAGCTCAGCAGCACAGTTGACGACAAACCAGGACGGGATACCATCACAACCTGCACCCTTATATCGATTCAATTTAGTGAGTTTCTTTTTAACATCGTCCACCGATAATTTTATTGAATACAAGCTATTGTTTGTTTTATTACCGGTAGAGTGAGAGAAAGTCAGCTTAGAAGGGTGAGTGGAATCAAACACGGAAGAAAAATTTTCAGCAAACAGGTTACATATTTCATTTCCTGTGGAGACTGCATGATCATTCAAATGCATTTCCGAGGGAAAAGCACTATTGCCCTTACGTTTCCCTTTAAGATATGACCAAATTAGTTTAGGATTATTGCGAATTGCAGATTCTAATCGATCCATATAATTTAATGATTTGTAATTCTTTCGTAACCTCCTTTTTTAGGTGTTGATGCGCTATCTGTATTTTTTTTAGTTTTTTTTTCTTTTAGCTATTATATATTCTATTATGTATAGGTAAGTATAATTATGTTTATATTAAAATCCGAATTAGTAGAATTAGAATTAATAGGCTTCGTTCATCCATACTTACCTGATTGTAGATTCGTTCATTTTCTATTTCTCTTTTTAAATAGTAATAACATTTTTTTCTAAATATTTTTTACAATGTTAATGATAGCACATGTCGTGACTGCCTATAATTAAGACAGCACTTAGCTTATAAATTTACTTGTAATTTTTAAATTGTCATGGTGTATGTTTTGTTGGCGGTCCTTAATAAAAATAAAAAAATAAATAAAAAATAAAAAACATACGTAGTTCCAAACCCATTTAATCTATACAAATCTATTGATCTACCACAAATGCGGGATTATATTATCGAAATTCTGTTCGGAATCCCGAATCGGGATTCCATCTGTATGTGGCCGGCGGGCTAATAGGAGATTGTATTGTCTAGCTAGAGTGACAGAAGATTATGAAAATATTCAAAATCCGTCGAATGCTTAGCTTACCGACCTTCTTTCAACCTTTTAGTCTATAAAACAAATCTGCGCTCAAAGCTTACTTAGGTTACTGTTCTTACGCCGCCGCCGATAGGAATATTAAGAAAATTAATATTATTTGTAAAACACCAACAACCTCGTAGGAGTATATTACTAACATCATAAACAACAAAATTTGTTCTCCAACTTTTCCAAAAACAGACAAAAAACCGACTTTTCATACAAAACTAGATCAGCTGTTCGGACATTTGTATGGAAAGTCGTATATTATTTGTCTGTTTTCGGAAAAATCGTAGAACAAATGTTGTTGTTTATGAGAGGTTCTGCTAAAAGCGAACGATTCAAAAATAAACCCCCTCATGTGAAGCTTATAAGCCGCCAGTAAATAGCTTATGCTACCTGTCCGTTATTACTCTCAAGTAATACGGCATTTCCTTGGAAGTCGGATTAAATTCCACTCAATGTACTCGCGGAACACGTGATGCCTTCTGTTTTTGCTTTTGATTGTGTTATATTTGGATACAGAAATAAAATTATTATTTTTTTATTTTGAAAAAATAATACTTCTTTTTTCTTTATGTTATTAATTACCTAATCCTTTTTGCTGTTAAACGCAACGAAGAGTTTTTGGCGCCATTTTGTCGGGTTCGGTTTGGTGACTATTTTAATTATTCGCAAATTGATTCATAGTGGATATTGTGTCTTAAAATTGGTGCAGTTTTGTGGTACAAGTGTCTACGCAACTGAACAATATGTGGGATAATTGAAATAGGCGCGATCTTGGTTGTGTGAAGCCGAGACTTTCAGTGTAGTGGTGGCTACCTCGGCAGAACTTACCGAGTAAACTGTCTTGATATACTTGCTGCCAAATGCTCCAAGCAGCATTGGAATGTGATGCACCCGCATTTTAATGTAAACTGAAACAATCTACCACTGAACTATTCAACACTTGACACTGGCAAAAATTACTTCCAAGGGGAATGTAGATTGCCAAAACAAAAATAAGAAGAAGAAGAAGAAACGCAACGATCTTTATTTTTCGATAGTTTACTTTCATTTGTTTAAGATTCTAGCACTGCATTTCCATGAAAAAAAATATAGACTTGAAAATTCCAAAACTTCCAAAAGTATATTGGAACAGATCGATTTTGTTGGTATAAGTAAAGGTTAAACTTATTAAACTTCAACCAATTAAGCACATAATTATCAAAATTTTACACTCTATTTTGGCATTCACAGATAAATCAAAATACGCTAACTGAGTTTTCTTCGAAAACATCAAATTATTTCAGCTGAAAACATCAAATTTTCTGCCTGGACTTCAGGCGTTGAAAAGGTGAAGTAAAAAATGCTCGCCAAAAATGTTTTACGCTGATTCTAACAAACTCTAATTAGAAATTAAGGTTAATTAGGCACATTTAATGAATAGAGCTTTTTTGAATCTTTTGTGTTTTTAACAAAAATGTTTTATGCTTTTTAGAAAGAGATTACTTGCAACTACGCGTACCTTAATAATTTTCATTAGCCGTATATTATATTTCTGATAACAACTGTTTTTGTGTGCAAAGTTGAACGATTTCACAATGAGTAGGTTTTGAGACCTCTTGACAATCTTAGCGTTAGCGCCCACGAGCTTTGAAAATTTGCAAGATTTTAAATGATCTTTTCCTCTGTGTGTAACTTACGTATCTATCGTAAGAGCTGGTGCACACGAGCAACTTTTGTCTCCGCAACTAATATGTCTCTCACATGGTTTATATGAAAAGTCGCCGGCTGTCGCGTCGCTAAGTGTGCGCACTTTCATACAAACCCGTAGACTTAATGTGAGAGACAAATTAGTTGCGGAGACAAAAGTTGCTCGTGTGCACCAGCTCTTACGATAGATACGTAAGTTACACACAGAGGAAAAGATCATTTAAAATCTTGCACCACACACTGGGGCGTCCCAGAAGTAAAGAAACCAAATAAATAAAAATCTCTGCTTTTCTTGTTACTGCTTTTCAGCTTTTCTTGAAGCTGCGGCTACCTCTTTTGGTTTATTTTACCGATCTATGTTTATAATATGTCAATGTTTTTGGTTTTTCTGCATATTTTTTTCATTCCTTTCTAGACAATACCCAAAACTGATTGATACCTAGAGCTAAAAGGAACATAAGCACTGTTTTGTTAGATTAGAATAAATTCGACATCCAAAAATTGAAAATTTTGAGTGAACCTGATTGGCAACTTGTCTTTTGACGCGCTTCCTGATCTTTAACTTATTTGGGAGTGGTTAATTTCACACAGGTTTTCAAGCCTATCTATCGAACTATAATTTACATCTACATTTGATTAAGATATATTTCCTATATCCACCGTAATCCTCACCAATGTTGAAGGTTCCTGTGCCTCCACAAAAACCTTTTTTCCCGTAGGTATTCATATTTCGATTAGTTGCTATTGTATATCATCTTTCCGAAATCTTTTTAGGGTTCCGTACCAAAATGGTAAAAATGGAACCCTTATGGTGTGACTCAGTCTGTCTGTCACAGCTGGATATCTCGAGAACTACTAAGGGTATCAACTTGAAATTTGGAATAGTTTAAGATGACATTTGCCCAACTATTTTGCAAATAAGAAATAAATAAAAAAAATAAATACCTTTTTTACAACAGAGCCTGAAAAGGGGTCTTAAAAATTTGAAGTGGGGCTACTAGGGCATGTGGGATATCATATGAAAGAGTGCCGTTTGCACATTTTCACACATTTTTTCTTTTTTTTCTAGACCGCATAGTTTTCGACTTATGATGAAAAATGTAAAAAAAATATTGTTCCCCCCCTTATCTCCGAAGTTTGCAAAGAGAAAAATCTGAAATAATTCTATGTGATAGCAGTTTATATAAAGATTACAGGAAAAATAAAACGATGTCTCAATATAGCACACTTTTTTAGAAATTATCAAATTTCTAAAAAAGTTAACTTTCGTTCCACTATCGGTCATGAGATGGCGCTGACCTAAAACTGCAATACTAATTTATTATTCTACTCTGCAGTGTAGTTTGATGGCGCAATTATGATGGTACGGAACCCTCGGTGCACGAGTCCGACTCGCTCTTGACCGGTTTTATTAAAATAAGTCTCACTCGTTTCTATATAAGGTATTATGATTCTGTAGATACTTATTCTTGTAACTTCTTATTGAATAAAATTATGAACTGTCGCCGATTTCTCATTACGTCGATTTATGAATAACATCTTTGAGCAAACGATTCTTGATTGTCTCGTTACAGTTTCGAAAGATAAGCAGAAATTTGTAAAACCCCACTATTTGGACAAATTAGTTACCCGTGGTTAAGATGGTAACTTTTTTTCCTTCTTCCTTAATTTTTTTGTATGAACATGGAATATAGTCTCTTTACTTCTGGGACACCCATTATTACCATAATCGCACAGCACGCGCAGTCTGTGCGTGTACACGCATAGAGATGTTACGAATGTCAAATTTTACACATTCGCGAATGCGAATATTTAGGTTGCAAATGTGCGAATGCGTAGTATTATAATTAAGTATTATAATAACCATATTAATTAATAAATCAATCATTTTTATTACTACAACGGGAAAAACATTTACAAAATAATAATAATAATAAAAATATAATTTATGACATCCATTAGTGAATTAAATTTGTAAAAACTTGCATGCTTCTTTAAAACACAATGAATTATTTGTTTACCAAAAGAGAAATTACAGCAGACTGGTAACTAAAACAAAATAATCAACAAACCAAGCAACAAAGTGAGTACATCAACAAGCAATCACAATTCACAAACTACCCGCGTGAAATAAACGCTTTTTATTGATCAAATTGATGAAGTTATGCACACATTCGCATTCGCATAAAATTTGCATTGATTGATGCGAATGCGAATGCGAATGCGAATATTCGTAACATCTCTAGTGTAGCATCACCGCCCGAATGGAGCACGCTACGTAATCTTTCGTAGTGCGCGCTGTGCTACAAACGTGCAATAGCTTCATATCAGGCTTTTCTTTTTTAAATACATATAGTACAGTAGCCAGTAAAACATTTAAATCACCAAAAAGGTTACCGTTTGCCGTTGTGATATTGTTATTTATTACGAAATTATAGATACTTTAACCCAAGTTTTACAGATCGCAACCCGCCATAACCTATACTTGTATATCTCCAAAATTGATATTTTTTTATTTTTCGGGGTTTACCACATAGTTTAGCTATTGTCGTGTTCTACAGCTTAGTTTGATTGCCACAGATAAAAGTAAGACT
Organism: Agriphila geniculea; assembly: GCA_943789525.1. Taxonomy (NCBI): domain Eukaryota; kingdom Metazoa; phylum Arthropoda; class Insecta; order Lepidoptera; family Crambidae; genus Agriphila; species Agriphila geniculea. The sequence continues at coordinate 4,885,411 of OX038894.1, read as the reverse complement.
GTAAAAAGTAGCCATACACAGATTTAAGACCTGATGAAAATGGTTGGTCTTTATCTGGTCTTAAATCTGTGTATGATGACTTTCCAAAGTCTTACTATTATTAGTGGCAATCAAACAACGCTGTAGAACACGACAATAGCTAAACCATGTGGTAAACCTTGATAAATAAAAAAAAGATTTTGGAGATATACAAATATAGGTTAAGGCGGGTCGCGATCTGTAAAACGTGGGTTAAAGTATCTATAATTTCGTAATAAATAACTATATCACAACGGCAAACGGTAACCTTTTTGGTGATTTAAATGTTCTACGGGCTACTGTACTAATAGAGAATTATTTGCTGAGGGCTGCAATATCGTATCTGGCTGTATCGTGCGAAGTGTAAAAAATAAGTGGGGTGAACCCACTTATTTTTTACACTTCGCACGATACAAGTTGTATGGTAGGTGTACACTGTAATCATAAATTGACAGTGCTGTGGAAGCATTACGTATTATAGCAAATACATTATCCACAGATCATAGCGTATCCACGCCTCGATTCTCCGGCACGTCTTGGCTGGCGTTGCGCGCGCTCCGAGGCGCATACAAACGTGTGCGCTTGCGACTGCGCGTACGACCGGAGCGCGCGAGAGGCGTGCTACTACTGACGGGGGAACATGATGACCTGTCAGGAGACTACTTGGCGTTGCTGCTGAGGAATGGACACGTGGAACTGAGGTATTTAAATAGTTAAAAACTAGTGACTCTGTGAGCTGTAAATCTCGAGTTGTGACATTTTTCGAAATGGCAGAAAAGTGGTTTTTTTTCGATATATTTTGAAAAACTGGCTCGACAGAAAATCTATACAATTATGGAGTCTGCTCACATAGTTTCAAGAGAATCGGTTGAGATATGCGACCTGTAGATGAGAACAAACGGACGGCGTCCAAGATATTAATTAATTAAATTATTCCCCCCACCGCTATCGTTTTGTCCCGGAAGGAAGTATCCCTTTTTCTTTCTACGGGGTGCGGCGAAAATGGCGGCGCGTCATTTCAAGACGTAAACACTTGTGTCACCATAGCAACGCGCTAATTTTTAGGGTTCCGTACCCAAAGGGTAAAAACCCTATTACTAAGACTTCGCTGTCCGTCTGTCTGTCTGTCTGTCCGTCCGTCTGTCCGTCTGTCTGTCTGTCTGTCTGTCTGTCACCAGGCTGTATCTCATGACCCGTGATAGCTAGAAAGTTGAAATTTTCACAGATGATGTATTTCTGTTGCCGCTATAACAACAAATACTAAAAATAGAATAAAATGAGTATTTAAGGGGGGCTCCCATACAACAAACGTGATTTTTTTTGCCGTTTTTTGCTCGATATTAATAACGACAACAGGTAGACAGTTGAAATTTTCACAGATGATGTATTTTTGTTACCGCTATAACAACAAATACTAAAAACAGAATAAAATTAATATTTAAGGGGGGCTCCCATACAACAAACGTATTTTTTTTTGCCGTTTTTGGTACGGAACCCTTGGTGCGCGATTCCGACTCGCACTTGGCCGGTTTTTTTTTTAATTCGATGTCAAAACTAGATTTTCTGTCAAGCTATGGATAAAACCTTCGTACAATACTGTTCTGTATTCGTAAATTAAAATGCAGAGTAAATTCGTAAGACGGTAATTCGTGTAAAATTATTCCCTCCCGGCCAGTTATGGCCCATTCTCCTTATCCATCAGCAGCCCCAGCAGTATGGACAGTAAAAATGTCTAATATCAATTGTTGAAAACTATGTTTTTACAGAAATTAGTTTTTCAAGGACTGAATATGTCTAAAAGTTTGGTTAGTAACTATTTTTTTATTAGGATTAATCCTCACTCGCAATCGCAACTGGTTGCCAAACTCATTTGTCATTCTGGATGTTTGGTCCAGCTCGTCAGAAATCTCTCGGTGGCTGCGAATATTTAAATGGATTCACTAGATTATTCCCAAGGGAAAGGCTGAAGAAAACGGAATGGTTAAAAAACAAAATTGTCACTATATTTATTTCAAAAACCATTTTTATGAATAACTAGCTGACCCGACAGACGTTGTCCTGTCTTAGTTATGGATATTGAATTCGAATTGGTATAATTCATGAAAAGTTAGGTTCAGAGATATTAGTAGGTACCGTTCCCGTTTCCGTTTTCGTTCCCGTTCCCGTTTACTTTTTAACCCAACAGCTTTATAACCAAGTATATATCACTTGCTATGTTAGTAACGTGTATGTTAGTCTATCCAAACTTACCAATTTAATATTAGGCGTCATGACTCTGAACTAACCGTGATAAGCACTAAGTAATTCAGTTTTCTTCCCTGTTGTAAGAAATAATAAATTAAATATATAGATTTGACAAATCTCGTGAAAAGTTACAAACTCTTTTGTGGTATAAAATCTTTAAGAGCTGTTTATACAATAAATTACTAATGGCGAGTGTGGTGGTTTTAATAACATTAATTTGAAGCACTCATGGCGGTACTTGACAGACTGATCGTACTCGATCACGTTTGTTAAGCAACGCTCGGTCCAGTCAGGTGTCGGATGGGTGACCGTTTAAGAGGCATTACAACTGAGCGCTTCCGTGCTTCGGAGGGCACGTTAAACTGTCGGTCCCGGCTGTTGTCATCTGATAACAGTTGTTAAGCCAAGTTAGAGGCCTTAAAGGCGGCTTGATAAACTCTAACACCAGAGGTGGCCACTAAGTAATCCTCATTCGATAAGAAGAAGACGAATAACATTAAAATATACAATACCTTTTAGCTCAAGAATAAACTACACTGAAAGCTTTTACACAAAGATCAAAATGATAACATTTAAATGAGAGACGAAACGTAAGTGGTTGTATTTTTACATTTCAGCAATCCAACTCAGCTCAGTCTTTTATTTGACTTTCTTCATCTTAGCTGAGAAACATTTTTATAAAGCTAGCTTGCTCTTAATGTAAATATTACGAAGTTTAACAGAACAATTTTTCTGAGAGACATTGCGACTTTATATACTTTAATGTTGGATGATATTCAAAGATGAGCTTTGAGATTTTCTTTGTAAATGAAAACCACACATTTTTGAAATATTTTAGTTCACAAAATATACAATTTAGCAAATGGCATTAAAATTTTTATGTGACACAATTATCAAAACTCTACTCGTGATCTCACAAGCGTAGAGAAGTTTCGAGGTTCATACAAAATGCATTCGGAATATTCGTTACAAAACTCAGAGAGTATTATGCATTATTTATCAACAGAGCTTTAACGAATTCGTCATAAAATTGGGCAACTGTAATATTTTACTATAAACCATTGGAATATTTGCAACATGTAGGTTTTTATAAAATCTTCTTTTTTGTTTTGTCTCTGGCAACAGTGGCAACACAAACACTAACAACAACTACAAATTTAAGTAGTTGTTTAATTTAAAAGACGAATAAAAACTTTCTTTTGTCATATTAGGAGAGACTAATTTACTTTACTCACTTTATTACTTTAGCTCTCGACAGAAAATAGATTTATAGTTAACTTGTTGGTACGCAGAAACATCCCAAGGAACAAAATTTGGTACTATAAAAGTCCTAAGAACGCTTTAGGACGTGCTAACCCAAGTAACAAAATTTTCTATAACCAAGGGGTTTTATCACCAAACAGTGATATAGTAGGCCTAAAATGGTAACCGTTGTGACTGCTTGTGCTATAAAGGTTTTCCACAGAGCGTTTTTGTTCTATAATATTAAAGAGCATTTAAGTTCTATGGTGCAGTTCTTAGAACACTTACAGGACATACAAAAGAATCTTTAAAGTGTTGCACTGTAATAGATATGAAAAAAGCGATTATAGTACTATTTAGTACTATAGACGACTTTACTGTCACTTTTATGTATCTATTTTGCACTAATATTGCGTCAAAATAACTTTTACAGTACTAGTATTGTAGCAGTATCGAAGACACTATTACAGAATCAATCTGCACTATAAAAGTACCTTGCACAACCATTATGTCACGGTTTAGCTTCTTAAATGCTCCTTCAACATCGCTATGGGGCTAGTTCTGTAAAAGTCATGAAAACTCATCTATGGTACTAAATAGTATCATAGCGACTTCTGGTGCAGTTGCTAAATAACTTAAACTTTTTGTGTTACTGCTACCTGACTAAAGCGTGAGATAAAAGCACTAAAATGAATAATTAATGGACTAATCCGTTTTCGATAAAAATATGGCCGCTGTTTATGCCATGATAGCACATAAGTAGCACGGCTGGAGCCAATGTGTACTATAGCAGCCATAGTCGGGACGAGTCCTTATTTTATTAATTTAAATTTAATTAAATCACGAAAATTATGAGGGCGCATTGTCAAATTTGAAATCAGCATAGTGATTTTATCGATACAATTATTTTCGCAAGTGCAAGTTACGGTGGAGTTACGGTCAATGGTCGATCAAAGTGATGTTTTGTAGAATGTCCTTTGTATTACAAATTGTAATAGCGATTGACATTTTGTTTCCTTGGGGAACACTCAAGATGACATGAGCACAGCACAAACAAACTGGTGAACAATAGTGTGATAAAAAAATCAAAATAGCACTATAAACATGTTTTGGTTTTCAAGTATAGAGCTGATTTATTACCGTGAGAGGCTTTATGTAATGTTTATAGAATTAATCAGTGATAAAACTAGGGCCTATTTGGGGTTCTGTAAAAGTTTACAATACCATTATAGTGCTTATCATGAAACTAATTCCCAAGGAACAAAATTTGGTACTATAAAAGTCCTAAGAACGCTTTAGGACGTGCTAATTAGTTTCATGATAAGCACTATAATGGTATTGTAAACTTTTACAGAACCCCAAATAGGCCCTAGTTTTATCACTGATTAATTCTATAAACATTACATAAAGCCTCTCACGGTAATAAATCAGCTCTATACTTGAAAACCAAAACATGTTTATAGTGCTATTTTGATTTTTTTATCACACTATTGTTCACCAGTTTGTTTGTGCTGTGCTCATGTCATCTTGAGTGTTCCCCAAGGAAACAAAATGTCAATCGCTATTACAATTTGTAATACAAAGGACATTCTACAAAACATCACTTTGATCGACCATTGACCGTAACTCCACCGTAACTTGCACTTGCGAAAATAATTGTATCGATAAAATCACTATGCTGATTTCAAATTTGACAATGCGCCCTCATAATTTTCGTGATTTAATTAAATTTAAATTAATAAAATAAGGACTCGTCCCGACTATGGCTGCTATAGTACACATTGGCTCCAGCCGTGCTACTTATGTGCTATCATGGCATAAACAGCGGCCATATTTTTATCGAAAACGGATTAGTCCATTAATTATTCATTTTAGTGCTTTTATCTCACGCTTTAGTCAGGTAGCAGTAACACAAAAAGTTTAAGTTATTTAGCAACTGCACCAGAAGTCGCTATGATACTATTTAGTACCATAGATGAGTTTTCATGACTTTTACAGAACTAGCCCCATAGCGATGTTGAAGGAGCATTTAAGAAGCTAAACCGTGACATAATGGTTGTGCAAGGTACTTTTATAGTGCAGATTGATTCTGTAATAGTGTCTTCGATACTGCTACAATACTAGTACTGTAAAAGTTATTTTGACGCAATATTAGTGCAAAATAGATACATAAAAGTGACAGTAAAGTCGTCTATAGTACTAAATAGTACTATAATCGCTTTTTTCATATCTATTACAGTGCAACACTTTAAAGATTCTTTTGTATGTCCTGTAAGTGTTCTAAGAACTGCACCATAGAACTTAAATGCTCTTTAATATTATAGAACAAAAACGCTCTGTGGAAAACCTTTATAGCACAAGCAGTCACAACGGTTACCATTTTAGGCCTACTATATCACTGTTTGGTGATAAAACCCCTTGGTTATAGAAAATTTTGTTACTTGGGATAGGTACGTAAACCTATCTAGTACAAAATCAGATACATACAACATTTAGTAACTTAATGTTAGTACCTACTTATAAATATATACAGGGTCACTGGAAATATGACGTATTCCTGCTAAGGGGTTATGGATGAGGTCAAAACAAATATTTTTTGTTAAATAACTTTTTCTCAAAAAATTAATAGTTTTTGAGTTAATTGAAATTAAGTACATTTTTACCAAAAGTACGTTTTCAGACACAAAAATTTAAAATAAAAGATAACTACTCATTCGATTCCGGATTTTTTACTATTTTGGGATAAAAAACAATCTGAGTGTTGATAATAAATAAAAAAATTATAAAAAGTACAGGTGTAAAAAATCAATCCTTAAATGCATTTATTTTTTTATTTTTTTCTAGATTTTTTAGAAATAGCATCAAATATCTTTAAAAAAATCCTAGTAACTAAGCGTGCATAATATTTTAAAAACATCACCATCTATTCAGCTTTCAGTTGAGGTATAAAACTTAATAATAACTTGAATAAAAAATGAGAAATTAAGACTTAACTAAATAGCAGTCCCATTTCATGTAGCAAAAATTTCCTACTTCAAGCGCTTCGGAGGTGGCCGTATTGTCCTACTTATTCCATAAATGTGAAAGTTTGCTTGTTTGGATGATTGTTAATCAATCACGTAAAACGGCTGAACGGATTTGGATGAAATTTGGCTCACAAATAGTTTATAAGCCGGATTAAAACATATGAGGATACTATTATCTTGGTTAAGGGTTCCCTAGGGATTTTCTCGAATGTAAATGCGAATGCAGTCGCGGGCGGAAACTAGTTTGCCATAAATGGTCGTACTTACTAAAAATACTTTCGTCCGAGTAAGTTTGAGACAGGATTATTTTCCGCCGATGAGTCAAAATTTTATACAAACTATGTCACAAATAACCATGCATATCAGCTATTTTTAATGCCCCGCTGCTGGGGAACTGGCCTACCTTTTGGCTTGTGGATGGATAAAGCGGACGGGCCATACCCACCACGTGGACCCAATGTGGATTGGTCAGTGTTAACGACTGTAAATGCAGCCAGAATCAAGGGCTCAATGTAAGGTACATTGAGTTAACACCGACCAATCCGCATTGGGCCCACGTGGTGGGTTATGGCCCGTCCGCTTTATCCCAAAAGGAAAGGAAGGCCTGTTCCCCAGCAGCGGGTCATTAAAAATGGCTGATATGCATGGTTATTTGTGACACAGTTTGTATAAAATTTTGACTCATCGGCGGAAAATAATCCTGTCTCAAACTTACTCGGATGAAAGTATTTTTAGTAAGTACGACCATTTATGGCAAACTAGTTTCCGCCCGCGACTGCATTCGCATTTACATTCGAGAAAATCCCTAGGGAACCCTTAACCAAGATAATAGTATCCTCATATGTTTTAATCCGGCTTATAAACTATTTGTGAGCCAAATTTCATCCAAATCCGTTCAGCCGTTTTACGTGATTGATTAACAATCATCCAAACAAGCAAACTTTCACATTTATGGAATAAGTAGGACAATAAGCGCTATCGCACACGGGCAACTTTTGTCTCCGCAACTTTTTTGTGTCTCACGTGATTTGTATGAAAAGTTGCAGACGACCGTGTCGCTTCGTGTGCGCGCTTCCATATAAACCCGTGAACTTGATGTGAGAGACAAAACAGTTGCTGGGAGACTAAGCGCCATCGCACACGGGGGACTTTTGTCTCCGCAACTATTTTGTCTCTCACATAGTTTGTATGAAAAGTTGCAAACGACCGCGTCGCTTCGTGTGCGCGCTTCCATATAAACCCGTGGACTTGAGACAGAGACAAAACAGTTGCAGGGCGACTAAGTTGCCCGTGTGCGATAGCGTTAAGTTGCCTGTGTGCGATAGCGCTAAGGCCACCTCCGAAGCGCTTGAAGTAGGAAATTTTTGCTACATGAAATGGGACTGCTATTTACTTAAGTCTTAATTTCTCATTTTTTATTTAAGTTATTATTAAGTTTTATACCTCAACTGAAAGCTGAATAGATGGTGATGTTTTTAAAATATTATGCACGCTTAGTTACTAGGATTTTTTTAAAGATATTTGATGCTATTTCTAAAAAATCTAGAAAAAATAAAAAATAAATGCATTTAAGGATTGATTTTTTTATAAACACCTGTACTTTTTGTAATTTTTTTTATTCATTATCAACACTCAGATTGTTTTCTATCCCAAAATAGTAAAAAATCCGGAATCGAATGAGTAGTTATCTTTTATTTTAAATTTTTGTGTCTGAAAACGTACTTTTGGTAAAAATGTACTTAATTTCAATTAACTCAAAAAGTATTATTTTATTGAGAAAAAGTTATTTCAAAATATTTGTTTTGACCTCATCTATAACTCCTTAGCAGGAATACGTCATATTTCCAGTGACCCTGTATATATATAAAACTCTAAATTGATTGATTGTTGGGATAGGTGTAGAGCCCTAACGGCTGAAGGCAGAGACACTATTTTTGGAGGGTAGATACCTTTCATGATGTAGATGCGCACTAAGAAAGGATTTTAGAAAATTCCCGTTATACAGGGTGCTACAGGTTGTTCAAGTTTGTGTGAGAATTTGTATAGGGTTGAAGGTAGAGACACCATTTTTGGAGGGTAGATACATTTCATGGTGTAGGTGAGCACTAAGAAAGGGTTTTGGAAAATTCCCGTTATACAGGATGCTACAGCGTGTTCCAGTTTGTATGGAGATTTGTATAGGGCTGAAGGTAGAGACACCATTTATGGAGGATAGATACCTTTCATGGTTGAAGGTAGAGACACCATTTTTGGAGGGTAGATACATTTCATGGTGTAGGTGAGCACTAAGAAAGGGTTTTGGAAAATTCCCGTTATATAGGTACAGGGTGCTACAGCGTGTTCCAGTTTGTATGGAGATTTGTATAGGGCTGGAGATAGAGACACCATTTTTGGAGGGTAGATAGATACCTTTCATGGTGTAAGTGAGCACTAAGAAAGGGTTTTGGAAAATCCCTATATACAGGGTGCTACAGAGTGTTCCAGTTTGTGCACATTTTTTTATGGGAAAATTTAAATGTGTGAAATTTGGTCTAATGATAAATACCTAGGTCTATTGGTAATCCGTGACATTCAAAATAAATGCACACCTACCTTAATCACGCGAACGAAGTTGCGGGCAAAAGCTAGTTATAATATACAACGTGAAATTTTTATCATTTGGTTCCCGCAGTGGGGTGTTTCCATCCATGATTACAAACAACTTTTAAGAGGTGTCAACTATGATATTGTGAAAAAAAAACTGCTGTTCCATACAAAAGCGCAATACCTACTCGACCTCAATGTATGGAAAAGCTGTTTTATTTTCGCAATATCACAGTTGGCCCCATCGTAGAAGTTGCTTGTAATCCATTCATGAGTGGAACCACCCCACTGGCGGGAACTAAATGATAAAAGTTTCAGCGTGTATAATGATAGATGTATAATGTTCGAAACCGCTGAGAATCATAATGATATCCATTGATAACACAAAAGAAACGATTATAACACCCCACAAGAAAGATCTTTTACTTTAGCCATTCACCACGAAACACACCATTATGTTAACCAGAGGCCTTTGTCACCTTGATTTAAGGTTCAAATTCGTGTGTAACTGTTTATCACAAACCTTTTCCCTCCATACATAAAACAAGAAGCAATTATGTGTCCTTGCGAAACGGCAATAAAAACTCCTGAAGCGCCCATTGCGGGGAATTAAAAACAATCAGCAATGCCATCTAGCGGTCGTTCGATGTAATTGCTTGAGCAGGTTTGAGTCTGGAGAATAGGTGAATGTTTAAGTAGCTAGTAAATTGGGAAGTAAAATGTAGAAGAAACGTAATAGGATTTGAAACTACACGACACGTCATAGTTACTTTTGTGAAGCTTAAAAACCGCTATGCAAAAATGAATTTATTTCATAGTCGTAGTCATTTTAGGTCCATAAGATTAGTCCCCTTATGGATGGAAGTGGAAATTCAAGATGGGCCAATGCGGATTGCTGTGTGTTAACGAAATTTCAACAGGGTCCCGAACTCACGAAGCACGGAGAAGCAAGAGATAGTGAATTTTTGGTCACCAATTACAGACCGTAGCGCTATTGTTAACGCTAGCACTGTCGCTAGCGTTATCGTTAGGGTCGGTTGCTATGGTTACCGATTGTGATAAGCCACAGTCTCATATTGGGGCAGTTTCTATATTATCTGGCATTGCATTATGCCTTTGTATAATACTTCTAAGTGTAAACAATTACTTCTACTGCTTCATGGGTTATTTTAAAAAAAAAACAATAACAAGTTGAATAAAAATTGTTAGCGCCAAATATACACTCATTTGTTATGCAAACATTTCCTGTAAATAATCTAAAAGCGTAAAAAATTAAAACCAAATTGTTTTGTTTATTCAACCTCTTTACTTTGGATACTTTTTCCAGAACAAGATTAATTAACACTTTTCCTGTAATCCCCGTCCCGATTGTCCCGGGATCCCGCAAATCCGGATCAGCAACAATATGCCCGCTAATTAGCTGCAGCGACGCATCGTAAGCCAAAATCGATGGCTCTTACTATTCACAAGGATTAATTCCTTATTGTTACATTTTACGATAATAGGGAACATGCATAAGTCACCGATTTTGATAAATTTGAGCTTGATCGCTGCGGACACGTATAAAAACATGATGGAACCATTGATAATATAATAAGTCTATGGATGGAACAGACAAATTGTTAGCGTCAGTTATGCTGTTCTTTATTGAACAAATTCAACACCACTTTTTTTAACGAGCTCATCGGCAAGTACACGAGTTCATGTAAACTGTTTTCGAACACTACCATTCGGCAGTTTTAACATAATTTATACGATTAGAAGAGACATAGCGATCATTAATAGTACTAAGGGTATAAATATAATTGAGATTAAAGGTGGCCACAACGTGTCGCGAAAGCGTTGTTGTATACGCATAGCGCGTGCTAGCACTAGCTGTCAGTTGAATCACTGATACTCAAAGTGAATTATTGAAGACAGAGATCATCAGTTATTAAGTGCTAATTTAATAGGTCGAACACTGTTTTGCGAGACTAAAAAGCTGTCTAAATAACGAGCTAGAAGTAACTTTTTGTCCGTAGCCTCGCTTCCAGAACTCTGGCTTGAATAATGACCATAATAATTCTTAAAGTCTGATCGAACGTCATTGTTAGGAGCCCTATCTCAATCGATTTCAGATATCTGCGTAGGCTGCTACTAATTAGTCTGTTACACTTTATCCGACAGGCTTGAGAATAATTAGAGAAAAACAATCGAAGAGATTTTTTTAACGATGAACATGTTTCCTGTGGCATTTAAACACGTTTTCGTAATTTGTCAACTATATTACAGATGTTGCCCTCACCTCTGATATTTCTGAGAGATGGAAAGAGAATGCAATCCTCGCTTATCACAATTTTATAAGTACCTAAGATTAGCCTCAATAATCTATCGTTGTAACTTTCGATACCTCGACCATTTACCGAGCTAAAAATAGTGAAATAAGACTAGACTTATACCATGGAGCTCCGAGCTTAAACTTTTATATTAGCTTACTGCTCGCGGCTGACTCGGTCGAGCCAGCGCACGAGGGGTGCCATGTGTCGGTTAAGACAGAGCTACGCAACAGAAAGAGAAGCGCTTCGGAGGTGCTTATAATAATAGGCACGCAGCGCTGTACAATTTGATATTGTACTTCATTGCCGTGCAGCGAGCGTAGCTTATTATTAGATTGCCATCGCGCAGATGGACTTCTCTACGTTGAGTATTATTATATTCTTTGCTTTTACTAAGAAATAACTTTCCCCCTTAGATTTGACTGCGGAAGCGGCGCGGGCGTCCTCCGCTCTCCGGAGCCGGTGCGGCTTGGCAGGTGGAATACCATCTCAGTGTACCGCCACCGGTGGGACGCTTGGTTACGGCTCAACGCGGGGAAGAGGGTTAGAGGACGGTCTAAGGTAAGACAGCTAATAAAAAGACAAGAATATTTTGTAAAGTTTGTAGTGGTTACTTTTTCCACCATCGAAGTATCAGCCATGACAGAAAAGCAATTAGTAATTTTCAAAGGCTGGACACTGGACAGGGGGAACACCATAATCGGTAGGTGCCTGACGGTGGCTCAACTCAACGCCGGGAAGAGGGCTAGGGGTTTAAAATAATTCAAATAGTCAAACACAAATCATCAACTGGGTGATCATAGCATAGTGGAATTACAAAAGAAACATACACTTTGGTGCGTGAGGAAAATGCGCAATCTTTTTCCACCATCGGAGTATACCAGACTCAGATCCTACCTATACAAACTACCTATAATCCAAGTCTGTAACAATAATTATGATTTATTCCGGATTCGTCATGATACATTTTCCCTAATGCCATGCGTTGACTAAGTCAGTGTTCTCAGAGTAATCTTCCGCAACCAGTTTTTCAAGCAGGTTTGTGGTAAAATGGCTGCCCGGCGAGGGGGGAATTACAACCTCTTACAACTTGCCATAAATTGCTATAGTTAGATCTCTTGCTGTATAGGTATAGCAAATAAAAGAGACGCATTAATATATATTCGGAAAATTGGCAAGTTTTAAAAGTTTGTAATACGGGTGCAGTATTTGAACACAAACAAATTTTTCGTTTCCGTTTTCCGCAATTAAATCCACATTCATATTAATGAACATGTCGCTATTCACACCCATTAGATTCGAAGAACAAAACTAAACAAAAAACAAAACTATATATTATACCTACGTGCCGTCCGCGCAGTAATGAGTATGGTAGAAACAACACAATTAAAAGTTTGCACCAGTTTGAATTCTCTACTGCAGCGTTGTTAATTTTACTTCAATTGACAACATTTCAAAATTTTTAGGTACATGTTTTTATGGATATAATGAAAATTTATAGTTTTTTAGGCAACACGTATTTTTTCTTTTCCATTTATTTTCATACACTACTGAGATATTAATTAATAAAAAACGGTTTATTCTAAAAGGACGTAAGTACAGGATATAGGTAAAATATAAGCGATGCCTTTGCCTTGCCTCTTAAAACGTCAATTAAAAAAAAAACTGTCTTTGATGCGAATTGTGATGTCCATAGAGATGTAGGCACGCTAGTATTTTATATCGATAATAATGGTATTTTTGTTTCATAATAAATAGGAAACATAATAACAACTATAGTAACCCCAATAACAACTATGTAAATTATCGTAGTACCTTTTAAGGGGTATGAGTGATTTTCTAAGAAGAGGTGGGTAATTTTTCTTTCAATGTCGCTTTCTAAAAACAGTTTCAACTAAAAGCCCCCATACAAAGACTTTCAAAAGTAATATCGAAGCGATGTTGTGATTGAAAAGTGCGCTATACGCAATCTATAGCCCTGTCTCTATAACAAAACAACATCACTTTGAGTTTGCTATAAGAGCTCAGAGTACGACCTCTGGTAACTGCCCCCCTAGTCAAATGGCCAACATTCTATTCGTTTGAACGCTACTCTTACTATTAAAACTTTAAAATAAGCAGTAAACTATAAAATTACGTGCCGTAAGCTTGACAGTTCCATACAATACATCGAAGTTTGTGATTTACATAAGTTTGCGACATGTGATTTAATCATCTATTGCTCATATTTAAGCTTTAAACGTAAGCGTAGCGTTCAAACGAATAGAAAGTTGGCCATTTGAGAAGGGGGGCTGGTATCCCTAAGAACTTTCTCGAATGTCCATGCAGACAAGACAAGGAAATAAAAGAACAGGTAATAAAAATGACAGTGTTTATTATTCGAAGACTTTTTTATCTCTTTTTAGTTGTCGCTGCAAACTAGTAATCATTGCTTCATGTCGTCGACATCACGCAGGCTCATTACATTTTTGTGGTATGTTGGATATCGGCTCCTAAAACAAAGAAATTGTGCTTGTAGTAATAAGTATCTACATACAGAACATTAAGTTATAACTGATTTGAGTTAAATTGAATTAAATAACTTGATTATCATTTATTAAGAAAGATGTGCCAGGCTAGCCAAGCCATGTGATGGTTTTCTACTTTTTGTTACCATCAAATATAAAGTACCGAAGAAAGTACAATAAAACATATCGATATAGAAAAATGCACATCACTATGCGAAAAAACACACCTCAATAAACAGATCTGATATTTGCAAAAATCGACAAAGAACTGGACACAAACGACTATTTGCTCAAATTATTAGTATAATATAATAGTTTCAGGCTATTTACATAACATAAAAAAATGAAAACAATATGAACTCACCGATTAAATGATAATATCTATTGATTATTTTCTTATGTTCCTGTGTGTGATTTACAGCCCTCAATCACACAAAACATAATGTCACAGGTAACGCTTAAGTATCACAAACGATGCTACGACTTTCTTTTGATTTTCTCACAAGAATACTTTAAAAATATCTTAATTTTACTGAAAATAGAAATACACTCGAAAGACAATCAGTCATTATTATGACATTTATGACAATTGATTTTTTCAGTGTTGCCAGATCAGATTTTCACACTACCCTAGGCTGGGTCTTAATTTACCCTAGATCACAGAATAGATATAATATATAATATAAATAAATAATAATTAATAGTACTACCGTACAGAAAGGACACTCTCCGCCCCACCTTACATGTACATGGAAGAATTATTTGTTGATTTATAAAGAAAGAAATAGGTAGTGGAACGAAATATTTTTCTTGTATTTAATTATACTAATCGGGTAATTGGGTATGCTGTAATTTCAATTTCGGGATTTAAAATTACTCGAACGGGCAATGTGTCGTCTCTTAGTGCCGGATAATTTTAACCCTAAATCTAGGGTAAATTACCCTAAGCTGGCACCACTGTTTTTTTTTTAAATAGAAGGCAAAGAGACTCAACTCAAACTCCCTATATGGACTAGATTTCAGATTTTTTTAATTTACGTACAAAATACTGATCTAAAAAATCTGAAAAAAAATATATGAGCTTAGAACACTAAAATCTCGAAATGGTTTTCTAATTTTAGTACTTTCTCAAAATGAAATGTTGTCAATTGTGCTGTTATATTATTGCAGATAATAACAGTATTCAATCGGGTTTTTGTTTTGTGGGTGACGTTTTTAAACGTATGCAAATATGCGTAAGTGTGACATTTGAATTGATTGGGTTATTTCATACTGTTGACTTTTTGTTTCCCAGTTAACTTATTTATAACTAGCTTTTGCCCGCGACTTCGTCCGCGTGGACTTCGGAAAATCGCTATGGAACCTTTGACCGACATAAAAAGTATCCATGATTTACCACAGGCTATAACTATCTGTGTGCTATTCCAAATCTGTTCAGCCGGTTTTACGTGATTGAGTAACAAACATCCAAACATTAAACTTTCACATTTATAATATTATTAGTTTCCGTTCCCGATCTCATTCCTGTTCCCGTTCCCGTATTATTTTTCCATAAAAAATTTGAACCCCCGTTTCAGTCCTTTAGGTGTTGAATAATGTCCACCGTATCATGTTGGACTCTAAAATAATTGCGATTTTCCCAATATTGACATCCATGATGATTTGTTTGCATATTTGTTTTATTTATATGTATACTAGCAACCGCCCGCGACTTCGTCTGCGTGAAATGTTTTTTTGCTATCCCTCGGGAATGAAACATTTTTTTAGGATAAAAGGTACCCTATGTCCTTCTCTGTACCCCTGACAATGTGTATGCAAAATTTCATGATGATCGGTTCAGTGGTTAGGACGTGAAGGCGTAATAAACGTGTATATTTACGTGTATATTCACCCCTTTAGGCACCTTAGGCTTTGAATCATGGCACCGTGTTGGACTTCAAAATAAATGCAATTTTTGCAATCAACATCCCATAAAACCTTTTAAAGACATCCATATAGATTTTAAGGTTTACTTACCCACTAACCCCCTAAGGGGTTTATGAATCAAGTCAAGTAGGTACTTGTCTTCCTTTTATTAAATTACGAGAAGGAAATAATGTGCCTCGTATTTTAATCACACCCATCTAAAATAGACAACGTGTAACCAAATTAATGGCTAAACCAGAATATGGTAGATAGGAACCATCAAACTGACAACTTTTACTATGGGACCAACTCAGAAATTGCGAAAAAAAATCAGCTGTTCTATACATTGTCATATTTTCGTTATTAATTTTTGTATGAAAGAGCTGATTTTTTTTCGCGATTTCAGAGTGGGTCCCATAATAAAAGTTTTAGGTATTAATATTCTTTAAATTGTCAAACTAACTATGGTAATAAAATTAATGTATTGTTTATATTTTGAAAATTCTGATAGTGGTAACATGAAAATAATATAGTATTAAGTATGACACGTTAACTGCTCTAGATACTTATTGTCATTAAAATTACAAAGTATAGTAACTTAAGAAGTCACTATAAGAAAAGTTTATTATCAACTTAAAGAAGTATTGATATTTTTTTCTACAGAACCGTTCGCCCTAAATCAAATGACCGTTTTTTTCAGTTCTGTAACAACGTTGAAGTTTCTTTGCCATTTGTAATTCAACTTAGACAGAGTTCACCACTTAATTTTACAAATGCGAAAGTTTTCAATCAGTCCGCTATCTAGAGCTGTCTAACTATCGATAAGCCGATAAAAGTATCGATAAAAGCTTCGATAATATCGGAAAATGAGAAAACTCGTAAAGCCCAAGTTCTTATCGTAAACTGTGGTATTGATTAAATCTTGATCAGCGTTAAAGTTAGTAAAGTTGGATTTTAAAGTTCCGAATACTTAGATATGCCCCTTGTATGAGTCTCGCAAACTATATTCGTTTATATCGCTCTACTGTCTCTATACTGCACTGTTAGTTTTATCGACATGGACAATAAATCCTATAGTTTTCGATATCATTAACAGTTTACGTAAACGCATACGAACAGTTACTGAAAAATTGTTTTTACTACCTATTATATCAAACTATTCTAAGCTTAGTCGTCTCGCTGTAGTCATAAGACAAGTGTCTCAAAGTGTTTTCGAAGTGAAATCTCTTATATAAAAGTGAAGGGGTGACTGACAGACTATTACCCAGCACAAACCACTGAACCTGTACATAGATACTTTATGCAGTGTGAACATCCACTTAGAAGGGATTTTTGAAAATTCCACCCCTAAAGGGTTGACATGGGGTTACAAAGTTTATATGAAATTAAAAAAATAGTAGACATTTCAACTTGAAACTTCATAGGAGTACTTCTAAAAACAAATAAGCAAACACATGTTTCGTGGTTTTCCGAAACTCAACCCTTTAGGGGGTAAATGGGTAAAAAAAGCTCAACATCGATATGGGTGTCGTTATCGAAGTTTTATGGGATTTTGATTACGAAAATGGCATTTATTTTTAAATGGTAGACATTATTCAACTCCTAAAGGGGTTAATGGGGTTCAAACGTTGTATGAAAAAAAACATAAAATAGACATTACGACTTGAAACTTCGTAGGAGCACTTCTATAAACAAATGATCAAACATGTATTTCGTAAATTTCTGCAAATCAACCCCTTAAGGGGTAAATGGGGTAAAAAGCCCAAACTCGATACGGATGTCGTTATTGAGGTTTTATGGGATATTGATTGCGAAAATGGCATTTATTTTTAAGAAAATGTTTAGGTTTATTTACCCACTAATACCCAACCCCTTGGGGGTTCTGTAGAAAAAAATATCAATACTTCTTTAAGTTAATATTAAACTTTTCTTATAGTGACTTCTTAAGTTACTATACTATTAATGACAATAAGTATCCAGAGCAGTTAACGTGTCATACTTATTACTATAGGTATATTATTTTCATGTTACCACTATCAGAATTTTCAAAATACATATTTACAATACATAATTTTATTACCATAGTTAGTTTGACAATTTAAAGAATATTAATACCTAATACCTAACACCTATACATCATGTAACAGAATTAATTGCTAAACCAGAATAAGGATAGGGACCATCAAACTGAACAACTTTTACTATGGGACCCACCCTTCAATCGCGAAAAAAAATCAGCTGTTTCATACAAAACTTAATAACGAAAATATGAAAATGTAAAGAACAGCTGACTTTTTTTCGCAATTTCTGAGTTGGTCCCACAAAAGTTGTCAGTTTGATGGTTCCTGTAGCGGCGCGATCATACCGCTACATAAGCAATCAACGAATGGACGAAGAAATGCAGTATCAGCGAAAAGTACAATATGTAAACATTACGCAGACGTGACGTCGCACTACGTCAAGCTAAATCAAGACAGAAATGTATGGAGACCTGAATCACGATATCGAAGTTTTCTATGTACTTCGCATAAATACAAATTCCAACATTAAGCATTTGGGCCGCGGTCCCCGAGCACAGACACCTAACTCGGTGGAAGTATTTCCCTTTTCGCTGAATATATGGTGAAGAGACCCTGCCACAACAGTTCCTATCTTACCATTTTCTGGTTTAGCCATTAACACGTTGTATATTTTAAATGGGTGTGATTAAAATTTCCAGATAGCATTCTTGTTCCATTATCAAATGAAACAGCAATTTAATAATATTGGAACTTATCAGAAACCAGTGTATAATTATCCTTACCTTTTTTTGGTCGAGAATTTATTTTAAAGCGAATCTTAGAAAACGTGTCTTGTAACTTCGGTTACAGATGGAAAGCGGGAAGTCATTGAGAAAGTTTCGTTTTGTAACGAATCGCCTTTTCAGTTAAATTGATTCTGATAAGTTTACTTTCCGAGTTAAATTTAATGCTCTTTGTGTCGGTAAAAGTAATAAATTTTGTGCTGAAATTATTTGAAACTGGGAAGAAAGGTGTTCTTTTCATAAGGTTGATAGTATTTAAAATTATTTTCCTTCACATTTAGTTCACTAACTTAACTATTCATTTACTATATTCAAATGATATATCTTCATATATATTTAAAATGAATTGTTTGTCCGTTAGTCTGGTTGGGGTTGGTTAGAAACAAAAAAAACCGGTCAAGACCGAGTCGGACTCGCGCACCGAGGGTTCCATACAATCATAAATATATTTGGATATGTTACTTAAGTACAGTTTTTAAAAAAAGTAGGACAAACGGCGGAAAGGTGGAAGGGCGAACAGGCGGACAGTTAATTTACAAATTGTACTTAACCACAGCTGCTTACGGTGACTGAAAAACGTTTCAGCCACTCCACATTGCAAACTGTTTATATTACTAAGTAGGTTCCTACTTTATTTTATTAATTCTTCTTTTATTCGTACTACGGCAAATAGTAGGTAATAATATTAAAACCAGCCACCGATTATTATTGTAGTATTAGGTCAGCGCCATCTCATGACCGATAGTGGAACTATTTTTTTCTCTTAGGTCAGCACCATCTCTTGGCTGATAGTGGAACTAATTTAATTAGCGCCATCTGTTGACTGGTAGTGGAACTAATGATTTTTTGTTTGTTTTATGAATTTCTAAAAAAGTGTCTTATATTGAGACATCGTTTTATTTTTCCTGTAATCTTTACCTAAACTACTATCACAGAATTATTTCAGATTTTTCTCTTTGCAAACTTCGGAGATAAGGGGGGGGGGGACGATATTTTTTTTTACATTTTTCATCATAAGTCGAAAACTATGCGGCCTAAAAAAATTTTTTAAAATGTGCAAACAGCGCTCTTTCATATGATACCCCACATGCCCTAATCACCCCACTTCAAATTTATAAGACCCCTTTTCAGCCCCTGTTGTAAAAAAAATATAAGTTTTATTATTTCTTTCTTATTTGCAAAATAGTTGGGAAAACATCATATTAAATTATTCCAAATTTCAAGTTGATACCATAAGTAGTTTTCGAGATATCCAGCTGTGACAGACAGACAGACAGACAGACAGACTGAGTCACACCGTAAGGGTTCCTTTTTACCATTTTGGTACGGAACCCTAAAAAAATTGAAAAACCCAAAAGAACAGCAAAATAATCGAAAATTCTACATTGCCAATTTGGTATGGAAATCGCCATTTCGGTTAACTTTTGAGAGCTAACTTTTGTTAAAGAAGGTTTTAGTCTGAAATAATGCTAATAAAAAGAACTCTGTGAAATAAAGCATAATATGTAATGTTGTTTGTCTTTTAGTTTTAGCTGTTTAGTTATATAGAAAGAAAGCACTGATTTTCAACATCTTAAATTCTCAATTTAAAATTGATAAACATATTACTTATCTAAATTGTAGATGATACGAAGTTCACAGAGTCAATAATTTTCTTCTCCATTTATTACAATATCATCCCATCCAAATCAACAAGTCTCTTTGTAACATACTCTTAGCGACTCAACATTTACACAGGATTTCTGAGTCTAATTTATCTTCCGCTCTATAAATTATTAAAACTCTATCTCAGAACCAACGCTAAGAAATGGATATGGCAACTGTTGCGAGTTTATTCCCTTTACATTTCCGTTTGAGCTTTGAAAGCAAACGTTTAGGACTGGAAATATTATTATGAAGAAAGTAGGTACATTACTGGAATACTTTTCAATGGAATTTTATATTTGGTGGATAAGAAGTGTCCCTCCCTCTGTGTAAATCAAGACTCGGTCATCACTCTCCACTGTATCGAATGTGTCATGCATATAACTCCATCAGATTCGATTTCGACATCTTTAATGGTTCTGTGGCCTCAGCAAAGAAGGCCTTACAAGATATTTACTTATAAAACTTTTATTTTTATTTTTGTAATTTAACAAATTCTAATTTATATTGTTAACTTTTTAATTGTTTATAACTGAGCCGGAAGTAGTCCGTGTTTATGAAAATAATTTACTTACGCACGTTGTGCTTACATCTAGTAGGTTTAAATGTAGTGTAACAAGTCATAAATGTTTTTTTAGTAGCTAATGCGATCATTGTAAACCAGTTTTGCGAGCCTAATAAAAAAAAAAGAACCTTATTCTATGTTTGTATAATACATAAAGTTATGAGCCAATATTTTCATAACATGAAAAGTGAGTTGACTTTCATGATTGGAAAATCAATGATTGTGGTACGTAAGTTGTTTTGTGTGACAGCATTTCTACAAGGAATTAATATACTCGCATCAATGAATTACGACGAATTCATTGAAATTCGTAAAAACATTGTTACAAAGTCTTTTTTATGCACAACGGAATAGTGCTTGGCATTTACCTCACCTGACGATAAGGCCGAAGGTGGAAGCGCACTACACCCGGAATCCTCATCACTGAGTAACTGGCTATCTTACCTTCAACTGCCAGAACACAACATTTCTTTTAAATTGTTGTTATGGCGTCAGACTTAGGCAAACGTAGAAGATGGTTACAAATTAACTGCAGTGTGGAATCCAGTAATTGCAAACGTACTACCTCTTTGTTCGCGGTCGGCTAACTACCAGAATACGGCTATGATACGGAATAGGGACACCGTTAGTGTTGTGTACGGCGGTAGTTGGAGAAACGGCGGATGAAGATTCCACCGCAGAGAAGGAGGCGTAACACCGCATCTCCAGTCAGCCCGTGACCATGGCCGATGCAACTCGGTCGAAACGTCGGGAAAAGGTGTTCAACACCTATGTTTAGTTTAAACGCGTTTAATATCTGTGTTCCTAATCTAATAGACTGAGATAAGATGGGGGTAGCTAGCCAGGCGGATTTGAAATGGGTGGGCGAACCACTAGACAACAGAGGCGGTGAAAAAATATTCTTATTTCCCAACGACCCTACTTGACAGAAGCTGAAACTGACGAACGCGTATTTTGATTCGTTAGGTAGACAACTCTAGTAAATAGTTGATTTTTAAAAAAGCTCAGTCTAAATTATGACTTTTATATTGTAACTCAATAAATTCTGAATTCAGAGCGTTCTTTCCCCTTAAATTGTAATTTTTTAAAATAATTATTAATTCTAGTTTCGTGATCTTCTTCGTTTCAATTAGGCTAATATTAAATGACTTTTATTTCTAAAGCCTGCCGTCCAAATTAATGGAACAATACGGACTGACGGAA
Source organism: Agriphila geniculea (assembly GCA_943789525.1). Taxonomy (NCBI): domain Eukaryota; kingdom Metazoa; phylum Arthropoda; class Insecta; order Lepidoptera; family Crambidae; genus Agriphila; species Agriphila geniculea. The sequence goes on along the minus strand of OX038894.1, from coordinate 4,863,356 downwards.
TAGATTCAGTCTGTTTTACAGAATTTCCGACTTTCTGAGTAAACACTGAGTTACCTACGTCTTTTATAATTAATTTGTTTGGAAAAGTAAACTTTGAATTTATATAAGACAACACTTCTTAGAGAAAGTTACCTTGTATTTTGTATATAAGTATCATTCATCTTTGAAAAAACAATTCATCATAAATATAACTTTGTTTGATATTTATCTGTGACGATGCTGATGTCTGTCTATCTATCATTTATTAGTATTACGTTTGTATTTTTTTTAAATATATGTTTGTTTAAATACAGTTGCTGAGTGTAATATTCATAACGTTAATTACTGACGTCATGAATTTAGAAAAATATGATGAATCTAAAATACTGAAGTTTACGTTTTAGATAAAAGATTTTTGGATCCTGATTTCTGATTGCACTTCTTAAAAGGCTTCTGAAATACGCTTCTCAGCCGAACAGTAGTGAAGCCGCTCTGCTATGGTATTCTCTAAAGTTAGCAGAGGTCATCGCTGCGGCAGCGTTGTCTAACAGGTGTCATATTCGTATTACCGGTTAAAATCTTTGGAATCTATGGCATTTTGCCTAGTGACTTAGTAATGGGTAAAAGAAATCTGTCAGAAACTCGACGGAACGATCACTGCCACTGAAATTTCATGTTAGAGAATAGGGGGTCAATTCTGCTAATGTTAACGTCGAAAACGATCACTGCCAGTTCTTGTTTCTTAAGCCCAAAACCGAAACACATTGTGTTTCTAAAACCCAAAACGGAAACACATAGTGTCTCGATTTTGGGTTTAAGAAACAATAACTGTGTCAAAAAACATAACCCTCTTGCAGTCGGGTAAAAAGGCATTGCTATTCAAACACCATTGAACCATGATTTTGACGTTAACATAGGCAGACTTGCTGCGCGTCATCGTTCGTACATTCTGCGTCAAGAGTGGATTTACAAGGAACCTTCAACAATCACTGCCCTAATCGCAATGCAAAAACTTTGTGTTCGCGGGCACGAACCAAACGCTCGAGGCGCACTCATTCAGCTCGTAACTTGGTCAATTCTACACGAATTCGTGCTCGGATCGTGCTTGGCTTAGAAGCGTACATACTATTAAAATAAAACTTCTTCTTGAGCAACCAACAATTTATTGTCTCTACGAGACATTAACAACTTATTACAATTTCACCAGAATTACACTTCGATATCTGTACACCTCAACTGCTCCGAACAAAGTGCCGCTCCGCGGGCCGTGCTCGCTATTTTGTCCAACGATTCAATCTACCATTTTCCCGTCTTAGCATCGACACTACTTCCGGTTTATCGCGATTCGAACTTTAATAGTCAATTTAGCTTCTCTTAATCATTATTTAATGTTGAAAAATGTAATAATATAATAATCCTAACACTATATTATGCACCTTGACCCAAGAAACGCTAAGGACGAATGTCCACACACGGTTTTTCACCGTAAAAATCTGCGGTTTATACGCCGTGCGTCCGTGTGTGGACAATCACCCTAATGCTACGAGATCCGTAGCAGCCATCGTTGCTACGAACTCTGCTACGTCATAGCTATATAACTTTATAACACCGAGTTTTTTGGCGCCATTTTGTTGAGTTCGTTTCGGTGACTATTTTAATTATTCGCAAATTGATTCATAGTGGATATTGTGTCTTAAAATTGGTGCACTGTTGTGGTACAAGTGTCTACGCAACGAACAATATGTGGGATAATTGAAATAGGCGCGATCTTGGTTGTGTGAAGCTGAGACTTTTATTGTAGTGGTGGCTACCTCGGCAGAACTTACCGAGTAAACTGTCTTGATAATATTTGGTGCTAAATGCTCCTAGCAGCATTGGAATGCAATGCACCCGCATTCTAATGTAAACTGAAACAATACCTACCACTGAACTATTCTACACATGACACTGGCAAAAAATATTTCCAAGAAGAAAGTAGATTACCAAAACAAAAATAAAAAGAAGAAGAATACATCACCCAACCAAAGGCTTGAAGTGTGAACTTACCTAAGTTTTGTTTAATACAACTTATGGGAACTTAGTAACATTAGTATAAGATTTTTGACTAATCTGTTTGACAACTTTGTGATACTTTGTATTAATGAAAGAAAGTAAATTACAACCCATTTTTTATTTACACGACTGCCCAAAGCAAAAAGAGTGTATATGTGTTCAGGGTTCATGTATGTTTGTGGGTATGTGAGTTTCTTTATTCCACCATAACTTCTAAATTACTGAATTGATTTAGATAAATGGGGTATCGTTAGAATCCTTACAGCATTCCGAGTGACACTTGCTATATTCTTTTTAGAAAAAATCTAAAATGTGTGAAATAAAAATAAATAAATTAAAAAAATATATTAAAAACACGACTGCCCTGCCAAAAACGAACTAAAAAGTTAAACAACAAGTGTCATTGCAGTCGGGGGACCTCTTTGATCAAAAATTGTTCCATGATAAGGTCCACCGACTGCAATGACACTTGTTGTTTAACTTTTTAGTTCGTTTTGGCAGGGCAGTCATGTTTTTAATATTTTTTTAAATTTATTTTTTAATATTTTAGGCATTCTTTTAACGTTACGGCATCTGTCTTGTAGTTATTCATTTTAATTATATAGTTTCACTAACTTTGAGATGTAGAGAAAAACAGAAAAGAACAAAACTTAAGCGAAAAGCTATCAAGTAATATCTTTAAGTTGAACATGTTTGAAGTACCTAAGTTGCAAGTTTAGCATCTCATCACTTAGCTAATTAAGCTCAACAGTTGGTAAGCTTATTTTATGGTTGCTGTAGATCTTTTATGAGCTGTAGATTTAATTAATTTGGTTAGTTTTGAACTTCAATATACAGGGTGTCCCAAAACTTTGCTACATGGAGGGAAAGTATTTTAAATATTGAAGATAGGATATTTTACTGAAAGAAGACTTCATTTTGTTTTAAAAAATAATAGGAGCTCGTTCAAAGATTTTTTAAAAGTAGCATAAGATTCTATACAAATTGATAATATACGTAATAATTAAAAACCGGCCAAGTGCGTGTCGGGCCACGCGCAGTAGGGTTCCGTAGGTACATTATACCATACCATATTTTAATACCGCTATCATTTTTCGTCTGAAAAAATAACTTTGTTTTTCACAGTGTTTGTATGAATGACAAAGTTATATTTGCGGTTTTGGAAAATGTACTATATCTCGAAAACTAATTACTGTATCTCGTTCAAAACAATTTTCGTTGAAAGTGTTTATTAAGATCTATAGTTTATATTTTTTTTAGATTTTTCACCCTCTTACTTTAAAAGTTAAAGGGGGGGGGACACACATTTTACCACTTTGGCGGCATATATTTTTCAAACGGTTGACTTTAAAAAAAAATAGTCTTAGGAACCTCAACGTCATTTTTAAAGACCTATCTATAGACACCCCACAAGTATTGGTTTGATGAAAAAAAATATTTTCAGTTTCAGTTCCATGTATGGGGAGCCCCCCCTTAATCTTTTATTTTTTTATTTTTGTATAAAAATCGTAAAGCGGTTCACAGAATACATCTGCCTACTAAGTTTCAACTATGTAGTCCTAATACTTTTGGAATAAAGTGGCTGTGACATACGGACGGACAGACAGACAGACAGACAGACAGACAGACAGACAGACAGACAGACAGACAGACAGACAGACAGACAGACATGACGAATCTATAAGGGTTCCGTTTTTTGCCATTTTGGCTACGGAACCCTAAAAATGATGCTGACTCAAGCAAAAATTTCTAATCGAGTAGAAAGCCCCGATCAGTCTCGAATATATATATATTTTTCATAATTGGTTGGTTCGATTCCTAGTTAAGGTGATTTTTCATAAATCTTTCAATGCAGTTCCGATTATTTTTCTCGAAAAAATGAAGTCGTAAATTGTCCTACCTTCAATATTTAAGATACTTTCCCTCCGTGTGATAAAGTTTTGTAACAACGTAAACAATAGTTTCATTTTGTGATTTTTATTTTCAGAAAAAAGGTAGATTACGGAAACTCGATGTTATGTTTAATTTTAACAAAAGATAACAATTTTATTTTACATCCACCGCCATCTGAGCGTCTGTCTACCTACTAAGTTAAAGAAATATTTGTTTTTTGAAGTGAAAACTTCTTTAGCGGCGTTGTACGCTTTTTTGTAATGGGGAATCAGTAAGAATCACGTGACCCTGATCGAAAATTCGTAAGACGGCAATTCGTGCAAAATTATTCCCAAACCATTAAAAATATCAAAAATGCACAACGTTAATACTTATTTAAGTTTTCACTTCTGCCGGCACTCCTGGAGTGCAACCCGATTTTTTTAGTATAAAACTAAGTTAAGTAATAAAATAGCTTTAAGAATGTAAAAATCTATTCAAAGCTAAAGCTAAGCTAAAGGATTTCTCAAACAACGTCGTTTAATTGGTTATTAGTTCATGAGAAGTCAACAAGGGAGCTATTTATAATCAAGTTTCATCTAAGCCAAGCCAAGTTACTTGAAGTCGACTTAACAGTACTTGTTCACTCTGTCGAGTTGTTTCGCAATTTGTGAAGAAATTAATTTAGTTGTGATAGTGATAAAGTTCTAACTTAGTTTGACTTACGATTCTTGGCGGAGCTCTGCAGATGGTTAAGTAAAGTCTGTGTTACAAATTGAGCAGATTGTGTGTATATTGAAATTCAGTTATTTCACTGCTATATCCGAGCATACTTTGTTTCTGAGAAGTCGTTTGACGTGTGTCTGTCAATGACATCATAGCTCTAAAATGAATTCTTTATCTTTTGAAAAAAAAAATACACCTTTGTAAAGAGGATGCTTGATGTAATGCCATAAATGTCGCTGAAAGATCCTACGGATCTGAAATTAAGATATATATTTTTTTATATATTTATCCAGATACGTATTGAACCCGAAACATGATTCAATGATTTTGGCTCGATATATTTTATTTAGAAACAGTATTAGGTTTTCAAGTCCAAATTGCTTTACTCCTGTACTTTTGTGAAGACGAAGTTTTTGTTATTTTACTAGCTTCCGCCCGCGACTTCATCCGCGTGGATATTCGAGAAAATCCTTAGGAAACAGTTTTACGTTTGATTAACCAGGATAAATATCATTCTATGTTTTGATTAGGCGGGTCCCCTCCAAGCGGTCCTACGTTTCCCACATGCAGCGGTAATTACGTATTATGGATTGTAATAAATAATTAATGATTAAACGAACTTACCTGTAAGTGAAGTTCTATCATAATTATACGAAGGATTCTTCCGAAGATATTAGTACTATTAACACATGTAGTATCGCTTGCATGAATCACCACTTAGCACGTTATTTTAGAGTAATAACCTAAAAAACCTAAAAAGAGAAGGTATTTGATTTAGAATTGACAGATATTTTGACATTTCCGGCTCGAATTCTCCTCGCCGTTATTACGCGCCAACCTTTCATTTAGTTTAAAGTCCAAATCGTATGATATTTCCTCATTTTCTTCAGTGGGTGAACACTTATTGTAATTAACAATAAGCAGTAGGGAGGGTGGGACTCTATACTAATATCTTCGGAAGAATCCTTCGTATAATTATGATAGAACTTCACTTACAGGTAAGTTCGTTTAATCATTAATTAAACTTCATGATTCTTCCTCAATATTAGTACTATTAACACATGTAGATGTTTAAAGCATTATATAAGAAAATGGAAATATCATCACTTGTGTGATTAGTCTTTTAAATTTAAAAGTGAAAATCAGTCACATTTAACATAATTCTTAAAGTTTTGGAAGCAAAGATGGTACCTACAGATGGTTGGTACCAAAAAATAAATAAGCAAGATTCGTTAGGAAAACGAATCTTGTTCAGTTTATTTATCATTAATCGATGATATCTTGCAAAGATAGTGAAATCATCTACCATTCCGCCATGTTACGTGGAATTTCTATAATAAAAAATAAATGTTATGGCTATATAGCCATAACATACCTATATAGGTATCGGCGTACGTCGAGTGCTAAAACTGTTTACCATGGACTTGAGTCTACTCCACTATCATTGAATTTTACATTTCAGTAATCCATTATCTATTCTACATATAAGAATTTTATTTCTTTTTTTTTTTTTTTTTAATATGTATTACTATTTTATTTTATATTTATAAATAAAAAGAAGTGATTATGAAATGTTTATAATAATAATAATATGTAGCATTCTCGAAAAAGAAGGTAATTATAGAATGGTTTGTGTCAAAGTAAGAAGAATTCATGTTTCGTACTTAAACTAAACAAATAATTAATTGATTATATTGTTTTCTTTCTATGTGCAATAGGCAAGGTACCTCAATGTGAAACTTTTTTTTTTTTAAGTTAGGAAAGTTGGAAAAAAAACTAATTGGAAAACATTTAATAAATAGTAATAAGAAATCTAAGATATCCATTGTATTTGAGCAATAAAAGTCTACGCCAAGGCGTAGTTAAATTCGATACCAAACCTTGAGATTAACTCATATTGTGCAATCAATAATGAATCCAATATTAAATAATACTAATAATTGTGTTACACACTTCTGTGTTTATTATGTATTGTTATTTGGTGAATAATCGAACCATTTTTATAACCAAGCTCTGTACTTTCTGATAGTATCAGCAGACACACAAGCTTAAATAACATAGTAATATACCTGTAAAATAATATCACCTTGATAATGTTGTACAAACCAGTCTATTTGTGCGATGAATTTCCGTCCCTGGAATTGGAAGTTATAGGATGTTAGTACTTTAATAGACACTATATTACATGTAAACAATGGGTATCAAGGCTTAAAATTGTGACGATCATGATGGCAGAATTGTAACACTAAGAAACTGGTACAAAAGAATAAAAATAGTAGCTTGTCCGGTTGATTGTGACAGGATTGTCTTTGTAAATAAAATAGGCACTAAACAAAAATAGCGTTGTGAATGCTAAAATCTAAAATTAAAAAAATAATCGTCTTTGGGATCCAAATGCTAGGAATTAAGAAAAATATTTCTACTATATTTTATTTCTACTAACTAATTCGACTTGCATTCGAATTTACTCAATTTCAATCCAAAAATACCAAAACTGGTAATAATTTTTTGAATAAGTGAATCAAATAATAACGACTAGAATACTTTACACCGAATACAATAATAAAAAAGGCAATGAAAATATAATAAGTTACATGTTCTAGCTAGATAATTTATATGCAATTATTTTTCAATGTTTTGATTCCTGGCCACAAGTGTCTCCCAGTCTACCCCGTTGTTGAGAGGTACCATAGAAAAATATTCCACAACTATGTCTTCTCTAATTCGGTGTAACTATCGATGACATTCAACTATATAAAGTAAAATATAATATTATACCGGTATCTACAGGTTTAATCCATTCATAAAATAGACATAATTTATTTTGCAGTTTTGTGAATGTTTTTCTTGTAAAAGACCGCAATGGAAAGTTGTGAAGGTAGCTGTATTAAAAAATTGTGTTTATATCTCAATTCTTTAAAAAATGTTCTGAGACACATTGTTAGAGTAAATATTAAGTCCAATATAACAGGGAGATAATGCTGTCTAAGATGTCGTAGCCGGCGTCAGTAATTTTGTAAAAATATGGGCACTACAATACCCAAAAGTTAAGAATTTAAATTCGTATATTTCTATTACTTTTCTAATATTAAAACCATAAAGTTGATGGGATTTCTAAAATGCAAAGACTTCAATGTTGTATTCTTGTTTTCTTACAAACAATAACCATTTTTTATTTTTAATATAGGTTAACTTTTATACTGTTTATAATAATGCGACTTCTGGGATTTCTAGGATGTGTTTTGTTATAAACAATAAGCATTTTTTATTGTTATTATAGGATAACATTTTTACAGTTTATAATAATATGACTTCTGTTAGATTTTTACTAAACCTGATATGACAACCTGATAAAACATTTTTTCTCGAACAGAGATGTTGAACCTTCAACTTAATGTGTAGTTGACAAATTATTGTCTGTGACTAAAATACATACGTATGATGTGGCTGTTATATATTTCGCCCGAATTTTAGTCAAATTAATGTTAGAATTTAATATATATCTCTGGAGATGGCACAAGTGAGTACGAGTGAGTATAAAAGAAAATAATAATAATCTTGGTGCCCTCCTAGCGCAGTGAAAATAGTATTTTCACACATGTCGAATTTAGACCAAACAACTATGTGGACGCCTATGTGCCTATAGTTGGCGACCACTGCCTATATTCGCTGAATACAGATAAATGCTGCACCAGATCCTTACGAGTATCCTTACCCCGCGTACGATGATCGAATGTGAATGTTGACGAATGTATCCTCGATTCCTCGGCAACTGTTTCGATGGACCGTAACGGCCGCCTGCGGATCTGCTGCTATCGACGAAAGAAATCGTTGATGGGGCTTCGTCGCCGCGTCTCGATATTCGTTTGCCGTCGGAATTAAGCATATGGTATACCTGGCTGCATGTTTTGTTTGTTGTTTTCAAGTTTAAATTGTTTTAAAACAAAATGTACCAGCAAATAAATATATAAATCAGTTTTAAAATTTATGTTTTATTTAAGTACTGCGCCTGGTTAACTTACAGTTTTTTCGTTGATCAATATCGTTGACCTCAGGCCTGTGGCCAATGCATCATTCATATTCGACTCAACTGTTGGTGGCCTTTTAAGTGGACAGCATCAATTACACTTGAATTGACCATATACCTTCTGTTTATAATAAAATGTATGTTGTGCACAACAAATGAATGTTGCAATGCCCCATTGTATAATGTGTAAAGTGCAAAACACTGTCTTAAATTACTGACATAAAAAAGGTGTTCTATACTGGAAAGCTGCTCCTTAAGCTTCATTATTACTATAATATATCTATAATTTCTGCACATCAGAATCATTATCATTAAAATCGATCAATTTATGTTTTACACACACAAATTCAATTTGAAAATTAATAGACAGGTAATTTTTACATTTTACAAGGGCATAGCTTAGAAATAAACATACTAATTAGTTAGTGATTAAACATAAATAATAATCCTGAAACATAGGATCTCCTAGTTTTGGCAAATGTTTAAAGTTTTTACTTATTAAAACTGTGGTACACAGTAATAAACACTTACTGCATTTATGGATAACAAAATATATGGATTCTATTATTCAATTTCTTATTGAAATTTCTATCAGCAGGCCCATGTTAGGCGTACCCATATTAATAGAGCTATTTCACATAAAAATTGTGAAATATCAGGTATCAGCTAGTTGCTGTATAACTTATTATCTGGTTCCATGAAATTGATAAATTTTAGCATTTATTTATAGCTCTGCTTATGAACGTTATACTGGCAGTTTTGAATGTGAATGTGTATAATAAAATCATACATAATTATATTATATAAATTTTTCAAGCCAGAAATTTATCTCAGTACCGATGGTACTCTATTATTCCGTTGGGATCAACGCAACAACAAGGATATCTATGATATCAAAATTCATACCTGATGAACTAAGCTGTTGTCAGGGCTGCTGTTGCAGCTCCAGCAGAGCAGCCACCTGGCTGGAAGGCGGATGGCGGCGAATTCGGCGGACGGCGGAGTCACCCGATTGGTGCTCGGCAACGGTTCCAACATGGTAACCTTTGAGGGCAGCTTGCTTTTTACACTGTCGCGTCATCAGGGGCACTTTGAGTTGCTGCACTTGTTGCAGTTGCGTTGTCTGACCTATCTATGCGGTGAAATAGTCCAGTGTGAATATTTCGAGTGCAATAGATATTTGGTTCATGCCTTATTAGACACATGCCTTATGACAGAAAGTACCCAGTATGGTAAGTTCGTGTCAGACAAAATTAAATAATTAAATGGTAAAAGCCCAGTGTAGCAGTTACGCATTTTTAAATCTCAGCAAACAATGTTGTTTGGGAGGGAATGCTATTAGCATTAAGTCCGCTCTTTTTGTACTCATGTACATTAAAGTAAAATAAATATATATGGTAAAAGCCCAGTATGGCAGTTACGCATTCATAAAGGTAAGCAAACAATTATGCAGTTAAGCTAAGCAAACGGTAAAAGCCCAGTCTGGCAGTTACGCGTTCAAGTCAAGTAAACGGTAAAAGCCCAAAATGGCAGTTACGCATTTAATAGTGTTTCTCCGTCTTGTATTCTTCTTCTTGTCCTCTTCCGTCTTGAAAACTTTTTTCCTTTCTGCACGAATCATTTTAACTAAGTATAATTAAATTTTCACTGTATAAAATATAATTCTGAAGAATTCTCACTTTGAGATTGTATGCGTGCGTCCGTGGCGAAGCACGAAAAGCGAATGAAAGGTTGGCGCGTAATAACGGCGAGGAGAATTCGAGCCGGAAATGTCAAAATATCTGTCAATTCTAAATCAAATACCTTCTCTTTTTAGGTTTTTTAGGTTATTACTCTAAAATAACGTGCTAAGTGGTGATTCATGCAAGCGATACTACATGTGTTAATAGTACTAATATTGAGGAAGAATCATGAAGTATAATCAATACTATTTTGTCACTGGAATATTTTGATTTTTTTACCAACTTTGGAGTCTTAGAAATCATAGCAAAATTTGTGAAATCGAGACAAAACTTTGTCTAGGGGTTTATTTTGCTTCCCTTTCTGCTCTTTTATAATATAACTTAAAAGTAAAATCCATTTTCAAATCAAAAACCCAATTAATTATTATATTCTATAGATAACACGCTTACGGAATTGCTAACATTGATTAAATTATGTCACTTTTCACACCTACACCTGTGGCATAAAGAAATTACCTGTTATTTCAGTAAATACAAAAAAGCAAGGTGAAAAAAGTGTGTACCTAATATTAAAACTCGCAGTAAAATTATAAGAATAACTCCATTGAGGCTGGTTCGTTAGGGTAAAGGGCTGGAGAGTACCTACTGTAGGAATTTGGTGGCGTGGAATATAGGCGTTAGCGGTAAATTATTAACCACCTCCGAAATGTACGCATTATTAAGTAATAGGGGTCAAATGTGAGAAAATGACGATTTATTTCTAATTTTCTTTCCATAACGTTAAAACTTGAAACTTGGACAATGACGCAGAGAGACAGAGAAAGATCTCAAATGCTGGAAGCATTTGAGATGTGGTGTTGGAGAAGGATGGAGAAGCTAAGCTGGACTGAGATGGTGACAAATGAGGAAGTATTGAAGAGAGTAAATGATAAACATCAGATATTGAAAATCATAGAAGAAATAAGAGGTAGATTGATCGGCCACTTGATAAAACACGACAAATGACAATGCCAAGATTTATATGGCGCCATGCCCCACTAGATTTTTTTCAGTTACACAAATTAATTATATGTCAGTTAATAGGTTATTATTTGTACTCTTGAAATTATAAAACACGAACTATGCTGAAGCTCAGACTTTTAAGTTATAAGGGTACGAACATACCATAACGAAAGCTTTTTATTTTACAATAACTGTTCTATCCTTAAGTTTTTTGTATGGAAAGCATTTTTTACATAACTAGTTAAAAAAATGCTACAATTTAAAGTGTGACTTAGATACCTACATCTTGGGGCAGGAATGAGCATTCTCATTTATTACAAACATTATAAAAGGACAAATAGAGGAAAAAAAGAGGGAAAGAGGAAGAGGAAGACCAAGAAGAGCCTACATGGAATAGATCAAAGGAAGGTAAACGTCGTGTCTTATCAAGAAACCAAAGAACTGGCTTTGAACAGAAACGAGTGGAGGAAGCTAGGCTACACAGACAAGAGTGCGGCTCTTAAGTTAAGAAGAATATACCTTGCAAAATGATTCTTTTTTTTGCAAGAAAAAATTACCACTTACTGCTTTGTAACATATCCAATAGGTACTTATTTTTTTCACTTAACACATGTGGCATTAGTTGTTAAATAAATTAAAATGCATACGCTTTAAATATTATGACAGCAGTTTTGGAAAATTTAATTTTACCATAAAGGTCCCTTGTACATACTTATTCGGAATTCACTAAGAATTTCAATAAGAACAAAAAGACTTGGAAAAATGCCTGACATTGTAATTTTTTTCACTGCCAAAGGTTCAATGGCAAGTACCTACTGAAGATTAAATTATACAAGTATATATTCTATATATAAGAGTTTATCGAATTTACAGCTACCTAATTTGCCAATAAAACATTACATCATATTAAGAAAAATATTTTGCCAAAACTTCTAGCCAAAAAATCTTTCTAAATGCAAAGATTTTAATTCATAACCCTGCAATACTTCCCATTATTTTTGCCAAGTCTCCCCAAACTTGGGCTCTTTCAGCCTACGGCGTCCAATTTCAGTTTAGCATAATTGCCAGCACGGGGGTAATGTCTCAGAAGACAGGCTAGCCTTCCCTCCTCCCCCCTAATGGGTAACCATTCAAGCCTCTTTGAACCTATAACTTTTAATATCGAACCTTTGAGGTTTTAGGAAATGTTTGTTTCAACCTTTTTTGTGGATCTTTTTTATTGACATTACAAATGGGCTTGGAATCGGTAACTAAGTCTGGCTGGCATAATTAATTAAAACGATTGAGTTCGTATTTCGAATTTTTATCGACCGAGCGAGCGCGAAGCACGAGCGAAGCGTCTCCGTTTCAGCTTGGGCAAAAATGCTTTTGTATATCCCGCTTTCCCGCTGTCCGTCTGTTGTCCTCTACAGGTCGCATTTTTCAACCGTTTCTACAGAAGATTTGTAAGCAGGTTCGATAATTATTGAAAAACCGGTCAAGAGCGAGTCGGACTCGCGCACCGAGGGTTCCGTACAATCATAAATATATTTGGATATGTTACTTTAGTACAGTCTTTAAAAAAGTAGGATAAACGGCAGACAGGTGGAAGTGGAAGGGCGAACAGGCGGACAGTTAATTTACAAATCTTAACCACAGCTGCTTATGGTGACTGAAAAACACATTACTAAGTAGGAACTTATTCTTCGTTTATTCGTACGGCAACTAGTAGGTAATTATATTAGAACCTGCCACCAATTATTATTGTAGTATTAGGTTACGCCATCTCTTGACCGATAGTGAAACTATTTTTTTTTCTTAGGTCAGCATTCTTAGGACAGCGCCATCTGTTGACTGGTAGTGAAACTAAAGAATTTTTGTTTGTTTTTTGAATTTCTAAAAAAGTGTGTTATATTGAGACATCGTTTTATTTTTCCTGTAATCTTTACATAAACTACTATCACATAGAATTATTTCAGATTTTTCTCTTTGCAAACTTTGGAGATAAGGGGGGGGAACGGTATTTTTTTTACATTTTTCATCAAAAGTCGAAAACTATGCGGCCTAAGAAAAAAAAAATGTTTTAAAATGTGCAAACAGCGCTCTTTCATATGATACCTCAATTAAAATTATTAAGACCCCTTTTCAGTCCCTGTTTAAAAAAAAAAAAATATTTCTTTCTTTCTTTTTTGCAAAATAGTTGGGCAAATGTCATCTTAAACTGTTCCAAATTTCAAGTTGATACCATTAGTAGTTCTCGAGATATCCAGCTGTGACAGACAGACAGAGTCACACCATAAGGGTTCCTTTTTAGGGTTCCGTACCCAAAGGGTAAAAACGGGACCCTATTACTAAGACTTCGCTGTCCGTCTGTCTGTCTGTCTGTCTGTTCGTCTGTCTGTCTGGCTGTCTGTCTGTCTGTCTGTCACCAGGCTGTATCTCACGAACCGTGATAGCTAGACATTTGAAATTTTCACAGATGATGTTTTTCTGTTGCCGCTATAACAACAAATACTAAAACCAGAATAAAATAAATATTTAAGGGGGGCTCCCATACAACAAAAGTGATTATTTTACCGTTTTTTGCTCGATATTAATAACGACAACAGGTAGACAGTTTAAATTTTCACAGATGATGTATTTCTGTTGCCACTATAACAACTAATACTAAAAACAGAATAAAATAAATAATTAAGGAGGGCTCCCATACAACAAACGTGATTTTTTTCCGTTTTTTTTGTATGGAACCCTTCGTGCACGAGTCCGACTCGTACTTGGCCGGTTTTTTTACCATTTTGGTACGGAACCCTAAAAACTATGGATTCCTACTCCCTAGCCAAAGTAACATTTGCAAATCTTCGTTATCTCTTCGCTTTAGAAACATGTATGGAATTGACATAAGGTTTCGTTAACAATCGAATTAGGTATAAAACGTCAATTCTACGTCAACGTCAATTAAACATTAATTTTTTGGAGCGAAGTGATAGCGAAAATTTGCAAATGTGACATTGGCTACAGGTTCAGATTTTCGAAATTAATATATGTATTTCAGCCATTTCGCAAAATAATAAAAAATGTCACAAGAGCGAGCTTAGGTACCGAGCCATAGTACAGAGCCACTAGTTTTAGTGTGCGGCACGCTCTCGTATTACAGTCAAAGACTTCTATGTGTATATGTTACGGCTAATACCCGAAGTGCGGCTAAACCTAGTTTTAGCCGGCTAAAACTAGGTGTAGCCGATAGCTGTTGGCTAAAACTAGGTGTAGCCGATATGCTCGCGGCTAATACTAGGTGTAGCCGGCTAAAACTATGTGTAGCATGGGGTATTAGGAAAATTATTTCTGTTGCCTGTTAAAAAAAAATAACCTCGAAATTTAAGGCTCACGCTACGCTGCGCTTCGCGCTCGCCTTAAATTTCTAACCTATATTCGGGACCTACAGGAGTAAAGCAGATCGGTTCACCTAGTTTTAGCCAACAGCTATCGGCTACACCTAGTTTTAGCCGGCTAAAACTAGGTTTAGCCGCACTTCGGGTATTAGCCGTAACATATACACATAGAAATCTTTGATTACAGTATTTAACATTGTTTTATAATAAAAACCGGCCAAGTGCGAGTCGGATTCGCGCACGAAGGCTTTCATACCAAAAAACGGCAAAAAAGAAATCACGTTTGTTGTATAGGAGGCCCCTGAAATATTTATTTTATTCATTTTTAGTGTTTGTTGTTATAGTGGCAACAGAAATACATCATTTGTGAAAATTTCAACTGTCTAGTCTACCTGTTGTCATTATTAATATCGAGCAAAAAAAAACGGCAAAAAAATCACGTTTGTTGTATGGGAGCCCCCCTTAAAGTCGAATATTTATTTTATTCTGTTTTAGTATTTGTAAGAGATACGAGATTGTAACTCCAGCTTGCTTAAGATTGGAATCATCACGTTAAAATTTTATGATTGCACTTTTTCGAAACACATCGGTAAAAGGAATGAGTTGTTCCAAAACTACTCATAGTCACGCCTATATAGCGAGTCGCGAGACAGAGGTATTGTTGTGTGACTTTGAGTAAGGCAAGGACACAATAACACCTCCAACCCGATGTAATTGTGTTACTCAAAATAACACAAGGACACAACAACACCTCACTTCTGATTCTCCTCAACCCCAGTGTAATAAGAACTTGATTTTATGTTTACATTGTTAGATATCCTTTGCGAAAATAGTATCATTTTACAAAGAAATATTATTTGGAAATGTCAAATGACGCCAAATATTTTCAAAAGAAAAAGCAATACTTACACTGAAAATTTTCTCAGTATAAGTATTGTCTTTTTTTCTCGATAGCTATTCGTGCTAAGGGTACTGAGCAATGTTTGTGTTGTGATATCGCCAAATATTTATTTATTTATATTTATTTTCTTCTTCTCAGGGTCTGTTCTCTCGCATGACATTCCGAGAGCCAGTCTGGGTGGGCGGAGCTGGCAACACCACTGGGCTCCAGAGCAAGCTGGGCTTGTCTGACGGGCTACTGGGCTGCGTCGACTTCCTGAGGATCAATGGAGACACCTACCATCTTGTCAAGGACGCGGTTGCTGTTCAGGATATCGGTGAGTTTCTAAGCTTTTTCAACTGGTTGATTGAAACGAACAGAATTTACGTTTTCAGAAGTATTGTTCTCTGTGCGTGTTTGTTAATGTAAAGCGCTCCGGTAGCGATCATTTGCGATTGTTAATTTTTAGGGTTCCGTACCCAAAGGGTAAAAACGGGACCCTATTACTAAGACTCCGCTGTCCGTCTGTCTGTCTGTCACCAGGCTGTATCTCATGAACCGTGATAGCTAGAAAGTTGAAAATTTCACAGATGATGTATTTCTGTTGCCGCTATAACAACAAATACTAAAAACAGAATAAAATTAATATTTAAGGGGGGCTTCGATACAACAAACGTAATTTTTTGCCGTTTTTTGGTACTGATCCCTTCGTGCGCGAATCCGACTCGCACTTGGCCGGTTTTTACGTAATTGACGCTCATTGATGCGAAAATTGATCGTTTACGCGTGCAGTGCAGTTGAAGCGATTGTCAATTCCTTCAGCAATGGTATTGACGAAAAAATTGACAATCGCAGTTGATTGTTACCGGCGGGCTTAAGCGATAGTTAAAAATACGCATTAGCGGCAAATCTTATTAGCGTTTATGAATATCGAAATACCTAACATGTGTAAACTACCACCTACACTGTGCATAGGTACTTATGGCCATACAGAGATCTGAAAAACGTAAGCTAAATGTACAATTACAAAGATTACGTCATACGTTCCATTAATGAATGCGAAATCACGTTCGCGTTTATAGGTTCATCTTTCTATACTCACATTATTATTAACTGCCTACGTATGATTAAAAAAAGATTTTAACTATCGAGTTAAAATGTTATTTTAATCATACGTATCAATCATATTTCTTTTGAAATTATTATAAGTAAATAATCGTTAAGAGTTATTTGCCTTGCGCAGGCATCTGCAGAAAACCAGTGCCGTGGTGATTCGTTGCTTTGCTACGGAGTAGAGGCCTATTTGGTACCTAGATTATTATTTTTTGTTTTTTAAGTTTCATTTTAATGTAATTTTACTAAATAAACATTATTTCTTCTTCTTCCTTATATTTGCTACTTATAAACATCACTGTTTGATCCACTTGATCCTTCAGTAGCCTAATAACTTCCGAGCTGTCAAAATCTCAATTACGCAACACGGATTTGTCAGATTCCGCTTATTGTGTGTGGCTTAAGGGTTTGTGGGTCGTGTGCGTGGGTGATCAGATGTCATTTATGTTCAGGGTTCTGGAGTTCTAAAATATTTACGTTGAGTCAATTTATACCTATAAATAACTATAATAAATAACATCGTGCCAGATCGTTAGTTAAGGGTAATATTTTTTACACGACAGCCCAAAAAAGGAGTGTATATGTGTTCAGGGTTCATGTATGTTGGGTATGTGAGTTTCTTTGTTCCACCATAAATTCTAAATGGCTCAACAGATTTGGATGTATGGGGTATCGTTAGAATCCTTACATTTTTCCGAGTGATACTGGCTATATTTTTTTTTTTGAAAAAAGTTAATAATGTCCATATGGATTGAGGAGCCACTTCAGATTTTAAAAGGAAATTTAACCCCTTATTTAGTAGGAAATCAAATAATTTTGTAGCCCAAAATCCTAAATTTGTAGTCAAATATATCCAAAATTGTATTAATGTAAAAGTGGCTCCTCAATCTAAACATCTGAATTGAGGAGCCACATGAAACATGGAAAATATTGAATGAATATTTTTGAAAAATATTGTATCATTTAGTAGCAATTGTGTATAGCGCCTACTAAATATCTGAGTCCAGTACCGTTGATATTCAAGAATATACAATATTTTTAATGTGGTTCCTCAATCTATACATAAGAGCAGGCCCGGATTTCCGCCTAGGCCTACAAGGCCCTGGCCTAGGGGCCCAACCAGCCTAGGGGCCCTAACTGAAGATGGTTCTCAATGGAGGATGAACTGACTAAAAATCGCAATAAGTAACGATATTTACAAACTTAAATATATCGTTATCAGATAATTACAACAGGGTGACAGGATTATTGGCAACAAACATAGACTTATATTATATTACTATCATTGGCAACAAAGTACTTATAGTAGTTATGTGTTACATCATTTCCACGCATTTTGATCTTTAAGATAATCGTCTACTTTATAATAACCTTTACCCATGAGCGCTTTTTTAACATGGTTTTTAAATTCATGCAAAGGAAGATCAATTACTTGTTGTGGAACTTTATTAATAAAGGCTATGCCTTTCCCCATAAATGAACCTCTACTTTTTGCAAGCCTAAATCTTGGAACGGCAAGTTTATCTTTATTTCTTGTATTAAACTGGTGATTATTGCTGTTCTTAGCAAATGAATCATAGTGTTTTCTTATATAAACTAAATTTTCATATATGTATTGGCCTGCCAAAGTTAAAATATTTATTTCTTTAAACAGTTCTCTCAAGGTATCTCTCCGCCGAAGATTGTATATGCCGCAAACAGCTCTTTTTTGGAGTACAAAAATATTTTCAATACTGGCAGCTGAGCCCCACAATAGCAGTCCATAAGACATTACACAATGAAAATAACTAAAATATACTAACCTTGCCGTTTCAATATCAGTTATATATTATAATAACAAGTGTCATTGCAGTCGGGGGACCTCTTTGACTAAAAAATGTTCCACAAAATGGTCCCCTGACTGCAATGACACTTGTTATTCAACTTTTTAGTTCGTTTTTGGCAGGGCAGTCGTGTTTTTAATATTTTTTAAATTTTTTTTTTATGATAGAGGCAAGCGCTTGCCCGCTATTACGCCTGCAGATAGTAAGCAATGATGCGATCTACGATGAAACGCGTTTGCCTAGAAGATACCTATTCACTCGCGACTTGAAAGCCCCTAGTTTGTACCATGGGCAACAACGTCGCTTAACCACTGCTAAGGTTAAAATCGCTTGCACGCCGCGCCCGCTGTCACATACGTTTAGTTCGTGCAGGGGCGATACGCGCGCACACGAATTTTGTTGCAAACTGGTTAAGCGACGCTGTGGCCCATAGTACCTATCGGCACAGAATAAATAATAGTACACTATCGGGAAACACAAGTACTTACAAATTAATTAAACTCAAGTAGAGAGATGAGATCAAGTAATGAGATGAATAAAGTTAGATATTAGTGCACCATCTTGAGATTCTTCCGATAATAGTAAGGAACAATAAACAAGATAAGATAGGTAAGTTCCTGATTAAATTTAAGGCAAGAATATGCCACATAGAAAGTCAAACAACAATAATAATAACGGAATACAATAGTATGCGATATTCACATTTATAACAAATATTAAATATGAAAAATATAAAGAAATTCTCTTTTCAATATGCTCAAAACATCCATAACTTGATACACCTCCCTCCATTTTCCCCCTCCGTACGGATTTGCGGGAATTTTGACGTCATTCCAGTCACGTCCTTCGCTAGAGGAGGTTCGAATCAAAACTGGAGTTTATCGATATAAGACGTAAGGATACGCTCCGCTTTTAAATGTTAATTTTGTGAAACGTCGATTATTCGATTCGTTGCTTTCGATGTTTCAATAAACATGTTAAGAAATATATCACGATAATGATTTTTTACTGCAATCTTGATTTCAATCAAACTATTGACTTTTTTTTTTTTTTTTTTTTTTTATTTTGGCACATAACAGTCATTACATTAACTTGGGTAGTTACAAGGGTTCCTTATTAAATAGACAAGACAGTGCCGAATATTACTAAATAACATAAAGTAGTGGATTGTTGCTTTAAATACACCATGCGCAGTGCGGGATAAGATAATAGGAAACTTAATTAAATTACAAAGTTGAGTTGCTTGCATTACAAACAAACTATAAACGGAATTTAGAAAACTAAAAGAAACTATTTAATGTTGATGTAGTTATGTTGTTAAGGTATTCAATTTTTGTGTTACTTTAGCCTTGAACATTGATAAGGAGTTATTAAATATGTCAATATCAGAAAAAATATTATTAAACATGTTAAGGCAGCGGCTGAAATAGGCATTTCGTGTGTATTTCTTTCTAAGATGGGGCGGTACAAATGTGTTTATAGTGCGGAGAGAGCGAACTGGAAGGCGAATCTTTGCTAAAAAATTTATTTTAGATAGTAGTACGGAGGAATCTAGTTTGTTATTAAGAAGTTTGTAAAGAAACATAAGATCAAAAAGTTTACGTCGATTATATAATGGCAACATATTGTAAAATGTGAGGGATTCTGCATACGATTCATTAGTCTTATAGCTACGGTAATTTAATTGTTTGACAAATTTTTTCTGAACTTTTTCGATTCTATCACTTTGGTATTGAAAAACAGGGTTCCAAATAATACATCCAAAGTCAAGCAAGGATCTAACGAAACAAAAATACAGAATTTTTAAAGTGAGGATATTTTTAAATGGTTTTGTAATTCTATTGATAAAGCCCAAACTCTTAAAGGCGCGACTAACTAAGTGCTCTATATGGAGATTGAAATTAAGTTGGTGGTCCATTATAATGCCCAGATCACGTACACTGTTTACTCTTGCGAGTGGAGTGTCGTTAAGTGTATAATTAAACATTAAGGGTGATTTTTTTCTAGTGTATGTGATAACTGAGCACTTGTCAACATTTAAAAAGAGTTGGTTATCTTCACAGTATTTCGAGAGAGTATGTAGGTCAAACTGCAGCTTGTGACAATCATCAATATTGTTAATACAACGATAAATTTTTGTGTCGTCAGCGTACAGGAGATGGTAAGAATTTAACAGGGCATTACCAATATCACTTATGTATAAGGTAAAGAGAACTGGGCCTAAGTGTGAACCTTGAGGCACCCCGGAAGTGATAGATAAGTAATTTGAGCAGTAACCCTTGAGACAAACTGCCTGACTACGATTGCGTATATATGAATCAATCCATCTGAGTAGGTTGCCGTGTATACCGAGTCCAAAAAGTTTACTGATGAGCAAATCATGATTAATTTTGTCAAAGGCTTTTGAAAAATCGGTATACACGACATCCACTTGTCCATTTTTGTCCATAGTGTTCAGTATGAAGTCTGTTAAAGTAATCATGTTTGTTTCAACTGATCGCATCCTGACAAAACCATGTTGGGAGTTCGGAATGTGATTATGTAAAGCAATGGCAAGTTGAGCAGTAACAATCTTTTCTAATAATTTCCCAAAAACGCACAGCTTAGATATAGGCCTATACTGCGTTACTAAATTTTTTTGCTTATTTTTCGGTATGGGTGTAATGAGAGCTTTTTTCCATAACGTAGGAAATATACCAGAGTCTAATGACTTTTGAAATATTAGATAAACAGGCAGCAATAGTTCATCCGAGCAAACAGATATAAGTATTGGGTGAATCTGATCAGAGCCAGCACCTTTATTTATGTTTACATTTTTTAAAGCTTTTTGAACCATATCCATATCTAAATAAATTGAGCTTATATCAGCATTGCTTTGACTCAAAAGCCCAACTGAGTTATTATGACTATGACTCGAGGTCTTTATAAAGACAGAGTTAAAGAAATCATTAAAACCCTCGCAAATACTTTTACCGTCAGATAAGACAGTATCTTTATATGTCATGTTATGAGGGATGTCATTTATTTTCTTTTTTGATTTTACGTAGGTCCAAAATGAACGAGGGTTCTCTTTAATTTTGAGTTCCGAGTAGTCAACATGCCTGTCAAAAGTTTCCGTTTCCATTTTACGTAACCTTTTCCTAAGAGAAGCGAATGCATTGTAGTCCTTAGTATTATTATAGGTTTTCCATTTTTTATGATATTTTGCCTTCTCGTTGCTTAGTTTAATGAGCGAACGAGTATACCAAGGCGGATATTTATTGTTGTCTGTGACTGAGATTGAAGGCACATATTGATCAATAAGCTTATAAAGAACATTATAAAAGTAATCAACCATACTGTTTACATTATTCATTGAAGAAAAGACAGTTGCCCAGTCTATAAGTAAGAGCTCTTTTTTAATGGAATCATAATCTATTAATGTATAAATATAAAGACTTATCTATCAATCAATCTAGGTAAATACTTGACCTTTCAGGAGAGTGACTAGTACTTACATAAAGAGAAATGGAAGTCATGTTTCATTAAATCATATGTTTACTAAATGTACTTACAAAATTTCAGACAAATATATTTGATACTAGCGGCCGCGCGCGACTTCGTCTGCGTGGAATGTTTTTTGCTATCCCTCGGGAACAACACTGTTTTTTCGGGATGAATCCTATGTCCTTCTCGGTGCCTCTGAGAACGTTTATGCAAAAGACGTGAAGGCGTAACAAACAAACAAATAAACAAACAAACGGACTTAATATTAGTAAGGACTAGCATGAATAAAATTTTTATTTGTTCCTTAATCTTAAACGGAGATTAATGTAAGACCAGTTAACGGATGCTGTTTCTATCATCCTTTCAGCAATAAAAATGGCACATCAGTTGAAAGCCAGGTCTTTCTTTAAGCGAGGTTTAGACTATAGCAAGTTCCTCCTGCAATTTCTTGAGCGAGCAAGTTCTGCAAGCTGCAACAGTTTGAAAATTTAGCTAGCTAGATGCCACACCTGCCCCCCTACTCAAACGGCCACTTTTCTATTCGTTCGCTAACTTAAAAATTAAAAATAAACTCTAAAATTTCGTGTCGTAGGCTTGTCAATTCCATACAACAATGTCTGTGATTTACATAAACTTGCGACGTGTGACTTGATTGTCTAATTGCTTTTTTTTAAGCTTTAAGTTAGCGAACGTATAGAAAATTGGCCATTTGAGTAGGCCATCTATTTACACAGAGGTAACAGCTTGCGGAAATCAACTTCTGCAAGTTTTATTGCTAGTCTGAACCTTGCTTTAGACCTCGCTATAAAACGGTCTATAATAATAAAGGAGAAGGTTTAGGTATTCTATGTCTCAGTGAAGGAACTCTACAGTTTCAACTCATCATTGGTATTGACGTCATCGTCAATCATAAGGGCTTATGCCCTAAGAAATTAATAATTGAGGAGCTACAGAACAAAAATAGTTAACTACTCTAAAGGCAGAAAATGATGTGACACATGTTAAAGCCCTATTTTTTTTAAATCCTACCTGATGCTTAGTTATTTTCGATACAAAAATCACTTCAATACAGACTGACGGAACAAAAATGGTTAAAAACGATTTTTTTGTAAGTATTTTAACAAAACTAGTTAATTTATATATGTTACCGGCAATGTGTATAATCCGGCATTGTATACAATGCCTAGGCATTGTATACAATGCCTAAAACGATCAGGCAATGTATGAAATATAATTCATTTTATACTTTGCCTAGGCATTGTATACAATGCCTGCTGGTCCACCGGCAATGTGTAAAATAAGTATATTTCTGTTGTCTGTTATAAAAAAATAACCTCGAAATTTAAGGCTCACGCTCCGCTGCGCTTCGCGCTCGCCTTAAATTTCTAACCTATACGCGGGACCTACAGGAGTGAAGCAGGTTCGATTCCAAACTCAAATTTCTGTTGTCTGTTATAAAAAAATAACCTCGAAATTTAAGGCTCACGCTCCGCTGCGCTCCGCGCTCGCCCTCGAGCCCCCATCAAGCCCCCCTCGAGCCCCCATCAAGCCCCCCTCGATCCCCCCCTCGAGCCCCCCTCGAGCCCCCTCGAGCCCACCTCGAGCCCCCCTCGAGCCCCCCTCGAGCCCCCTCGAGCCCCCTCGAGCCCCCCCTCGAGCCCCCCTCGAGCCCCCCTCGAGCCCCCTCGAGCCCCCCTCGAGCCCCCCTCGAGCCCCCCTCGAGCCCCCCATCGAACCCTCCTCGAGCTTTCCCCGAGCCCCCCCCCTCGAGCTTTCCTCAAGCCCCCCCCCCTCGAGCTTTCCCCAAGCCCCCCTCGATCCCCCCTCGAATCTATTCTCGAAAATCTTTTTATTATACACTGCCGGTGGACCAGCAGGCATTCTATACAATGCCTAGTCATTGTATACACTGCCTAGGTAATGTGTGAAATAGATATCAATATTCATTATATTTCATACATTGCCTAAAAGGGCCAGGCATTGTATACAATGCCTGCATTTCATACATTGCCGGTAACATATACAACAAACACTTGTTTGTTTGTAACAAAATTAGTTAATTACTTTGGGGTTGGATCAATATTGGTTAACTGCATTAGGGTTGGGTCAAAATTGGTTAACTGCATTTAAAAAAAAACCTATAATCTCCTGTATTTAAAAAGCTATTTTTTGGGAGAGCATCTCATACAATGTTTTTTCTGCTATTTTTCCTATCAAAATGTAATTTTCATTATTATTGTGGAAGATACGTTATAAATAGTTTTTTTGCATAATGCGAAAAACATTTTTGTTCCGTCGCTCCTCAATATACTAAGAATCAAGTTCTAATAACCCTGCATCTGAAAACTGTGACTTTAATTATTGGGTATTAATATAAATACAAAGATGATAGAGATCTATTTAACTTTACGAAAATTGGACTTGAATACATTTCCACCTCCATTTTGTAGTTTCGATGCAGACTACATTTTCGCACCAAACACATCCGTCTAGTCTGTTTGTCGTGTCAAATGGAACGTTTTAAATCCAATCGAGGCAGAGGCGTCCTCCGTGTACAGCCAGAAATTGTTTAAACGAACCGATGCACGCCTATTGGAGGATTTGTTGAAACAGCTTTTGTCGACAATAGAATTTGAAACTTTGTTGCGAGAAATTGATTTGTAAGTAGTTTGCATTCAGAAGTTAAAAGAACGGGAGTGAAATTGTCTCTACGAAATGTTACTTTGAAGTAAAGGACAAATGTTTGCACATTTTGGTGCATTCTGAGTTAAAAATAGTCAACAAAAATGTAATAACAATATGGAGGCTTTAGTCACATGAAGTATATCAAAATGTCCACAGTATCGAAATGTCCATAGTATCATTATGGACCTGAGAGGCATTCAGCTGTAAGTGCCATAAGCACAATTTTACAGTAAAGACGATTTTGTGATAAAATTGATGATTGTATCGACTTTATCCCTGATAAAAGGTACTTGTTTATAAAGCAATTGATTCTACTTTCTCAAAAGCTTCATAGATATTATAATATAGTTTTATAATGTAATAACTTTCCATTGTAGTTATATAACGGACTTAGTATTTAATTTAACCAAGAAAAACCAAAAAGTTGATCTCAAAATGTATTAATTTTAATTTAGAATAAAGTTTTTTTATTAAAGAAATAAAAAATATATTAATAACACCTTTGGTTACGTAACAATGTGAATCCACACCTTCGATCGGTATTCTTGATCGAAAATCCACACATACAATAAAATGCGTCTTATATTCAGAGAATTTTATTGTATGTATTTAATTGCAAAAGTGCAATACTATGTATCAAAGCCGTAACTGTTTCTTACTCTGTTATATAATCATAAAATTCAGTGTTCTGACTGACTTTTAGAACTAATCATTTTATGCCTGGATCGACGACGGTAAATCATATGATACATTGACTTAAAAAGCAGAAAACGCTAGAAAACGGACTTAAAGTGTTATGCCTCTCAGGTCCAGCATTCTTCATGATTTTTCCACTCTATCAAAATGTCCACTGTATCAAAACGTCCACAGTATCGAAATGTCCATCCACGTTTGCTCGGCTAACAGGAATCACCAACGACGGGGATATTAGTTTGCCATGAGATCGTACCGAGAACGAGTTTGGAAAACCTAAGAATAAATGTCGGAGATGGCAGAATTATCTATGGTAGGAATAGCTTACGAGATTTTATTTTTGGAATTCTTACTATCTTTAACGAAATAAATTATCGTCATAAATCTCGAATCCTGTTAAAACTTCGAAGTCTGCTACGATACTTATCGAACGGTAATCAAAGTGTCGATCGGAAAATATAATTCCGATAACAATAAAAAAGTTATTACAGAAGAGCTGTGAAATCAAGCGCTGTATTGTACTAATATAAAAAGTTGTAGCTTTTCTATTAGTATCTCTAGAAAGTAGGTAACGTTAGGCGTCGTTACTAAAAAATACATTACACGTGACGTGATATTAAATCATAATTTTTTATAAAAGGGAATATGCATAAGTCACCGATTTTGATAAATTTGAGCTTGATCGCTGCGGACACGTATAAAAACATGATGAAACAGAAAAAAAATGAATTATTTTAGTTTTATCACACGATGAAATCGGGGGAAAATAAAGATTATTTTTTTTTCATTTTCGGATATTATAATTTTATAATGCACTTAACAGTCAGATAGAATATCGAATAAGAAATAATATTTTGTATGACACATATTATGTACTTAAACGCAAAATTTAGGGAGATAATTGTAAATTCGTGCATATTAACTCCCATAATAAACGCGATTGGAATGTGACAAATGCCGTCACAAATCATGACCGTTTTGTATAGAGCATTTTCGGCGGGTGCTGCAGCGTGCTAACTTCAAGTAACTATATCACGAGAAAAAAACGCAAGAGAAAAGTTTTAATATTACAGTTGATTTTCTCACGCATTATACTTTTGATTTTGATACAAAAAACTTTGATGAATATTCCCTATTATCTACATTTTGGTTCTGTAAGCGCTTTCTCAACGCTTCGGTTTGGTATTGCAGGTCTTATTCCATAAGTCTCCGTAATGAGAAAAAGTTTTGATCTCTAACAAAATTTTCAATCTAGCAATACTTCAATGTTAGAAACATAAAACTCGAGGATCTACAAGAGGCTGGAGCGATCCCTCTCATAATTTACCTATTAAGGTAATTTCGTACTAGGGCTGTCGCATACGTAATTTTCTCGGCCGCCCAGAACCTCAATTTAGCATCGGTGACGTCGGCAAAGGTGCATCAATGAGCACAGCGGTGAGAGTAGCGGGGAAGCGGAACGATTTGTGATTTCTATCGCGTCAATTAAAAAACTTAGCCGACCAAGTTCCAAGGTATCTTTATTGCTAATATTAGCAACGAGTATAAAAAACAAGCTCTTATTAAAGTTTTAGGAATTACTTGCTACGGAGGGTTATAGATCTAGTATCGCTAAAAATAAAAAATAAAACATTCTAGTGATTGTTCATGGTAAACATAGTTGCACTGCATTGAATGCATTTTTAGTCCTGAAGTATATTGCACTTTGTAATATAGGTACGAATAAGCAATAACTTAAAATTGGAACACACACGTAGCACTCTGAGCAACCAATATTCGGAACGCTGACTAAACAAAAGTTAACTTTATCTTTTAATTTTATACTTTATGATTCAATAAACATCTACACACAAAGCATGACGTTTTTATCCACTTGAAGCTACGTCCAAATAGATATTATTTCAGTCCTAGTAAACGCCCGCAGCGCTTAGTGGGTGTGATGAATAAAGGCGGAAGCATACTATTCTGTCGTGTTGTGTTGTATCGCAACAGAAAAGCGCATCGGTTTCATACATTAGTTTTATGTCGCGACACAACACGACAGAATAGTGTGTCGGCACCTAAACCAGAATTTAAATTTTTCATTACACTGAAAATAAAAACACGTGACAACTAAAATATTGATATTATTGATACTGAAATATTTGACAAATTTATATCATTTTAAAAATGTGTCGGCTAAATTGTCAGCAAAAAGGTTAGCAGATCCGCTCTCGCCAATCGCTGTTACCGTCGCCTCACCTGCATAGGTCGGTTTACAAATTCCTGATAGATTTAGGGATTGCAGACGAAAAGGCGATGTTGTTCGCCAATAAAAGATCCTACAGGAACTCCATCGATCACCGCCTAGCGAAGGTGGGAAATTGTTTTGACATATTGGGGGGAGGAATTTGTCGAACAACTCGATTGGACGGTGCACAAAAAATACTGTAACCAGTAACTCCGTATTTGCAATTTGAATCTAATTTTTACACGATGACTGCCCAAAAAAGGGTGTAAGTATATGTGTTCGGGGTTCATGTATGTTTGTGGGTATGCGAGTTTCTTTATTCCACCATAACTTCTAAATGGCTCAACGAATTTGGGTATTGTTAGAATCCTTATATCACTCCGAGTAACACTGTCTATATGTTTTTTTTTAAAGTCACTATGGCGACTGACCGACACCATTACCAAAACTGAAAAAAAAATTTTTTCTTCAATTATTACAATATGGGCATCAAATGAAAGGCCTTAATGAGCACATTTCAAAACTATAATATATAATTTGTCACTAAAATGTGTGAAATAAATAAATTTTTTTTTTTTTTAAAACACGACTGCCCTGCTTAAAACGAACTAAAAAGTTAAATAACAAGTGTCTTGGCAGTCGGGAGGCCCTTTCCACAAAACGGTCCCCCGACTGCAAAGACACTTGTTATTTAATTTTCTAGTTCGTTTTTGGCAGGGCAGTCGTGTTTTTTATATATTTTTTTATTTATTTATAAGCTAAGTATAGGCGTGTGGTGTCGTCCTAATGAACCAGGGGGCTAAATTGTCTAATTTCAAATTCTATTGCCAATCGTTTTCATTTGACAGATGGATGTGATACATTGCTACATTTCTTTGGTGTGTTTTTATTTGTGCCAAAAAGAAGTATTAATGTGTCACATCCTGAAAGCGGTTGCGATAGATTTTGAAATTAGACAATAGATAGGCGGAACAATATTCACGTAAATCACTATTTATGTGAATTTCTAAGCAACTGAATTTTTGAAGTGAAACTTCTTTAGCGGCGTTGTACACTTTTTTGTAATGGGTAAAAAATGTTAAACTCGCGTCAGTCAGGGTCACGTGACCCTGATCGAAAATTCGTAAGACGGATGTAGCGTAGACAGCCGGCGGTAGAAGTATCCCCCTTTCTTTCTACGGCGCGGCGAAAACGGCGGCGCGTCATTTTGGCGTTCTTTGATTTTTCTGAGAGATAAACTTTTTAATGTAATATAAATTGTCATGTTTGTATACGATAGCGCAATAAATAAATATTGTATTTTACCTCATACATGATAGTACTTTTATACTGATAATTAAATGCAATGCGTGCAAAATTATTCCCTAACCATTCCAAAATATCAAAAATGCACAATGTTAATATTCAAGTTTTCACTTCTGCCGGCACTCCCGGAGTGCAACCCGAATTTTTTTGTTTGAAAAATTGTAGTCGTAATTTAAGGCTGTTAAAATTCATTCGTTTCACCACTACTGTCGTGTCGGAAAATGCTAAAAGACATTTTAGTTTCCGTATGCTAAAAGATACGTTAGTTGCCACTAAAATGCTGAAGTTCGGTTTAATTTTATCCATTTTCCAGAATGGCTTTTACAGCATATTAGTTTTTACGTTTGGTTTTATAGTCCTTTGGTAATGGTAAGTGAAATGTCTTTTCATAGTTAAGAGGGTTTAAACTTTGTGTTCAAATGGTGTAGGTATACTTATTGTCTAATAACTTTGGTAGTTTTGATATTAATTTAAAAACATCAATTATTTGGAAACTAATGCACACCAATACTAATAACACTACATACTAGCTAATAACAAAACATATACTGTCTTATTTAAAGTGCGTTCGTTAAACTAGGGCCAAAGTTAACATGGCGTTAGACTGCGGACTAACGCCATTTTAGCGCAAATCGTATTCAGAGTGACAGTTTAACGTTTAGTCCCACCGTTTAAGGATTAAAAGGTGCATCGTGATTGGTTTACAAGCATTAAACCAGGTTTTGTTAACACGGTCTTGCACCCCAGTTTTGTGAAACATCTCTGAATAAGACAGTAACAGTCTTCCTAAGAGAACCATCAAAAACCTTTTCCCTCAATATTTTTTTAATAATAAAATGTCAAAGCGAAATGATTATGTATTGCCATTCTTATGAATACGTTTAGAAATTGTTTACGTATAACTCTAGCAAAATTATTGTGTTTAAGAACGTTGTTAGGTAACTAACAACTGTTTCTAATACGATTATCACCTGTTGTGTTGTGTACGATTGTCACCTTAATAAAATAAATAGAAGAAAATTTTGGCGCATCAAAGGGCGCACAGTGAAATCCTGTTTATCGCAATTCGAACATTCCTTCAGACAGCATTTGGTATAACATCTGTCAAGGTTGTCTTACAATCGATACAGATCCAAGGACGCGTTTCATCAGATTCCCGTCACGTCCCAACTTATAATAAGGGAAGCGTGTTATTTTGCTCAGTTCCAGAACTAAATAAATTTACCAAGTTTTAATTTTCTGGGTTTATGATTGGTTGTGTTGAAATCGGTGAGCATGTAAAACCTAACACGGTAGAATCGAATTCGATTATCCTTAGCACGAACAGCTATCGAAAAAACGCACTTAAAAACATTCGATGGAGTAATTTTGTATGGAATATTTGTACAGCGCCATCTACCGCCGAAAAGCGAAATGAAACTTCTTATAGACAATTACTCTATCAAGTACTTTTTGATAGAGAGATGTTCATGTTAGGGGTACAGAAAGAAAAGGGTTATAGTAACTGATGATTTTGTGATAATAAATAAAAAAAAATAAAGATGGCGTAATAATGAATAGATTTGCAAATATCAGCAATAAAAGGTTGAGGGGCACGACCATAAAAATTTAAATTTTAAATTTCCAAATTTACTTATATCAACTTTATATTTTACTAGCGGCCCGCCCCGGCTTCGCACGGGTGCAGTGCAATGTAGTTAATAATGTAAAACTGTGCTAATGTGGTGTCAGTATGAAGTTATTTGATTATACTACAGGATATTTACATATATACGATGTACGCAAGGGGTGTTAAAATATAATTGAAGTGTGTGTGTGTCTGTCTGAGGCCACCTAGCTCCCAAACTTAAAGATCGATTTTATTGCGATTTTTATGTATAGTTTAAGAGAAGCGTACAGACGGCGGGAAGCGACTTTGTTTTATACTATGTTTAGCTTTTGCCCGTGGCTCCGCCCGCGTGGGAGTCGGTAATCGTTGTAAGTCTTCCCTTGGAAACCAATGATCGGCATGAAAAGAAGCCTGTGTTAAGTATTCCAGACTATAATCTATCCCTGTGCCAAATTTCGTCTAAATCCATTCACCTGTTCAGACGTGACGTGACTGAGTTACAAAATGAATAACATCCAAACATCAAAAATTTCACATTTTTACAATTTTGTGATATGTAGGTAATAGCTGCACCCCGCGGTTTTCCCTGCGCAATCTGTTGATTCTGTAACCAAACTCGCATCTCACTTCGAACCTCACTTCACTTCGCGTGAATTGTTATTAGAAATTAGCTAACTAAATGAGCAATTTTACCGATTACAATAAATTTAGGTAGCTATCTAAAATATTTTGTGATGAAAAAAAATCTTATCATTATCTTATTTATGATTTAAAGTTCCCGTCCCGTGCAGTGAAGTGAGATTCGAAGTGGGGTTCGAGTTTGGTTACAGAACCGACGCCCTACTGTTCACGATTTTGTATTAGGTAGGTAGGTAGGTACTTAATAAAATTTCTTAGCAGTAATATAACAAAATAAGTATAATAATATTATGTAACATTTAATACTCATACTTAATAGTTTGGTAGGTATCTTCTTTTTAAATAAAAATCTATGTATGTTTATTTGTTCCTGGTTCCTGGCTAAAATAACGTGACATTGCAAATTATGTCGGGTGCAACTTATGTTGTGCATTATTATCCGGCTCTCAATTTCAACACTTTACACCACATTCCTTGTCACGTTAGATATCTGATATTTGCTAGATTTTGCCACGTTTTATAAGTAGACTAATATTTCGTAAAATAGGTAGTGAAAATCAGGATAAAATAAATCTTATACAACATATTGAAATGTCAGCTCGTGCGGTGACATAATTACAGTCTCAGGGGAGGTGACAACCTGACAATTGACATTTATTTTTCTTAATCGTACAAATGCACTAAGAAGTTTTGATTCCGATATCGAAGTCAACCACCCTAAAAATAGCTTTCTACCCCTTTTCAACCCTGTTAGGGGATACATTTCAAGAAAATACGAAACACGTGTTCAATTAATTTTGTTAAAGAATGTCTATGCCAAATTTCAAGTCAATCGGGCCAAGGAATCGCTTTCTCCCATACAAACTTTGCCACCCTGTTTTACCCCCTTAGGGGTTGAATTTCGCAAAATCCCGTCTTAGTGAGCACCTAAACCCTAAAAGGAACCCCCATGCAAAATTTGAGACTCCTAGTACTTGTAGTTTCTGAGATTTCGTGATGAGTCAGTGAGTGATTTACTCTTTTATATATATAGATGGTAGAAGCTGTCACTTTTACACCCTTAAATAATATTTTATTTGGCAGACATTTTTACGATCTCGTTTTATGATCCCGAAACAAGATGGGCACACAGTAGATTGAAATATTTGGATTTTTAATAAACGTATGAGACAATGTGCTTGGCGATGGAAAATTGTTGATTTTTTAAGGCGTTTGTAGGTTTTAAGTTATATTATAAGATATTGCAGACATAATCACTAATTTTTTTATTGAAAGTGGGTCTTTCTCTGTCTGTAGTGAATATAAGTATTGAAGAGGTCAAAATCTAATAAAGTTTGTATGGGACCTTGACACAAGGACCAAGCGTGACCAAGGGCACGGGGCACGCGCCCCCTTACCAAACAGTTTTTTGTGTTCTGTGGAGATTCCATCCTATTGTTTATTTTTTTGCCCGTCTGCCCTTTGTGCCCCTCCCAGAACAAAATCCTCGATTCACCATTAACAAGGACGATGAATCAAGCATCCAAAATAACGAAAATCGAAGAATTTTGGTTAAACAGAACCCCTTCGTAGCATAATACAATACGCAAAATCTACCTCTAAAAAGCAAGAAATAATATTTGTAATAATAAAAACTCGTCTATTGAAGTCGGGTGGAGCTGGAGTACCTACAGATTCCTTTTTTTATTCTAAAAGCCCCACCCGACTTCAATAGACATGTTTTTATTATTACGAATATTATTTCTTGCTTTTTAGAGGTAGGTTTTTTGAAGTCGGTTTTTTGTTTTTTTTAAACAATTTTTTATTTTTTTCTTTTTAGTGTAGGTACCTTGTAGGTAAATTATTTAGGTAGTAAAATCGGCTCAGCCAAACGTGAGATAATCGCGAAGAAATATACATACATACGGGTCAAACTGAAAACCTCCTTTTTTAAGTCGGTTAAAGAACTACACACATATCCCTCTTCCAACAAAAAAATAATTATCTTATTCAGTTCATAAACAAAGAAGTAATACGACCATTATCATCGAGGTAATTCACACAAAATCATACTATTTTCGTGCTTTTTTCAAGATTACTTGAAAAGTACTAAACCGATTTCCAAATTTTAAAAAATGGGACCAACTTGGGAGTTTACCTAATGTAATAACGTTTAAATCATTTCAATCGGTCCAGCCGTTTTCGAGTAATCAGTGGACATACACAAAAAAAAACTAATAATATACAGACGAACAGAGAACCTCCTCCTTTTTGGAAGTCGGTTAAAAATGAGCACCTGTTGCAAAAATGTACAATACGCAAAACGTACATACTCGAAATGTACCTACAATACGAAAAAATGTACATACGCGAAATATACAATATGCAAAATGTACAATACGCAAAACGTATATACGCAAAATGTACATTACGCGAAACGTACATACGCAAAATGTACATTCGCGAAAGAATTATGGCGTATGAAACTGTGCGCCAAAATATCGGAACCTCAACAGTACATGTAAATCCCGACTTAGTTTGTTTCTAATATTCAGAATTAGTTTAAAGTAGGTCTAACTTAGGTTAGCGTTTTAGAATAAGGGTTTTATGTAAACTTAGCTTTTTTATCTTTTTATTTATTAGGGATAGTACACAGCTCAATATCATTGTCAATTAATTACAATCATATTTGGCAATTTTGTGGGCCAATTACGACCAAGTATCCAGTTTAACATTCTGCGCTAATTGATGCTTAATTGAAAATTTATTTTAGTAAGGTAAACTAATTCCATCTTTTGTAACGCAGAAACCTATTTTATCTGTACACACATTTCATCCAAAGAGCTCATTTGATTAATTAGCCTTGAAGCGAAACACGCGTACAGAGTGTAATCATAAATCAAGGCTGGCTAGGCCCGAATTCGGCCCTGCGTCAGGGATATAAGTTGTTAACAGGGCGGGATTTGGGGATCGCTTATTCTGACGTATATTTTACAGAAGAGGTTTTTCGCCTGGAATATGGATTGTCTTTCAATATTCGACATTCAGTTTGTTAATAATATAAGAGTTTCAAATAGTACAGTAGCCCGTAAAACATTTAAATCACTAAAAAGGTTACCGTTTGCCGTTGTGATATAGTTATGTATTACAAAATTATAGATTCTTTAACCCAAGTTTTACAGATCGCAACCCGCCGTAACCTATATTTGTATAGCTCCAAAAATTATATTTTTTATTTTTCGAGGTTTACTATTGTTAGCTTTGTTAGGTTAGCTATTGTCGTGTTCTACATGCAGCTATGTTTGATTGCCACTGATAATAGTAAGACTATGGAAAGTGACTATACAAAAATTTAAGACCAGATAAAGTCCAACCATTTTCATCAGGTCCTAAATCTGTGTATGGCTACTTTTCATAGTCTTACTTTTATCTATGGCAATCAAACAAAGCTCTACAGAACACGACAATAGCTAAACCATGTAATAAATAAAGTAATAAATAACTATATCACAACGGCAAACGGTAACCTTTTTAGTGATTTAAATGTTCTACAGGCTACTTGTACTAAAACATTTATAACTGGATAGGTTTAATGATTTGTAGCAGAAATCTTTAGAAAACCCTAAAATAGTGATCTTAATTTATGATACACCTGCATTTCATTTCATATTGTTTTAAAAACGCAATCACTACATAGTATAAAACAAAGTCGCTTTCTCTGTCCCTATATGCCTATGTATGCTTAAATCTTTAAAACTACGCAACGGATTTTGATGCGAATTTTTTTAATAGATAGAGTGATTCAAGAAGGTTTATATGTATAATACATGGTGTCAAATTCCACACAACACCGAAGCAAAGCGAGGGCGGGTCGCTAGTGAATTTATAAAATAAAAACTTTCTTGTGTTTATAGAAATTTATATGTGTTGCCTAGATAAAAACTCTATTAGGTTAGATACGTTTCTCCTCCATTAAATACTTTTCTACCCAAAATTACTTTCTTTTCACTGATTTATCGTTAGGAAAAATAAACTTTAACTAACTTCAAATAAGACCTGAAGAAAACTTAACTTGTTTTGCAATTACTTTGGGGTTCGGAAAATTCGGACAATAGGAACTTTGCAGGTAACTTTTTTCAGGAAAAGTCTTTTCACGAAACCTTTGAAATTAGGGACTTTGTGTTACTTGCTACTGTTTAAGAAACTGCAATTAAAAATACCTTAAATTACCTTATAGACTTCAATTTCTTAAAACAGACATTTAAAAAAAGTTGAATTAAGTTCTGTAAGAATATATATGATTTATTTAGCTCGATTTTATTACAAGCAAATATGAATTTGAATGTATACTTATTTAATTTTGTACGTTTAACGACGTCATTTAGTACTTTCTCTCAAAATTATTTAAACTTAAGGGCCCTAGCCAAGTAATATAATAAGTCTATGGCCCTAACCCTCAAAGTTATTGCTGGCTAAGGACATATTGTATCGAAAATTCAGGCACGGATTGAAGATTAATTAAGGTTCTAAAGTTTATTTACAAACGATAACTACAGTAAAATATAGTTCATTGCAGTAGTAGTAGGCAAAAGAGCAAAAAGTGGCCACTTTAGGCCACCAAACTCCACAATCACTTGTTCGCTTACATGATACTATTATACTCATATTTACAATTCACAGGTTTTGGGATCATATTACACAGTCGTAACCGTGTGTCTGATCACATTGTAACTCAAACAGAACACTTGCAAACGTGTCAAAGTGTCACTTCACATAACAATCGCAGAGTTTCACTGTTTATTATACTAAACTACGAGTATTACGTAACTCAACGGGAGCAGTGCTGACAAGACATACAAGACTAGAATTAACTTAAGTTAGATGATGTATGTTAATGATAAAGATCTAGATACAAAGGAATCGTTTAGTTTAATCAAAGCCGGTGGCAATTTTGAGAATTTCGTCAAAAATATGAGATTCGTGAAACGGCAAAACTACTACCTAAGTCTGACGCCAAAACACATATTTAAAAATTGTTATGTTCCGGCAGTTAGAGGTAAGATAGCCAGTTCGTCAGTGATGAGGATTCCGGGTGTAGTCTACCTTCGGCCTTATCGTCACTTAACATTAGGTAAGGTGAAGGCTAAACCCTATCCCGTTGTGCATAAAAAAAATCTAGCCTAACTAACAGAACGATACGATAAAAAGTCTAAATGAAATCAAAATGTTAATGAACCGTTAAACTTATGCACGACCAGTATACATATACTTAAATAAAACTATATGCAAGTTGTATTTCCAAGATTTAAGAAAACAACCGCTGCATTCAAATGAACGGTTTAAACATTTATCAAAAGTGCAACAAACGCAAATACGGAGTCGAGTGTAAAATATGTTCCAACAAACCATTTGTTCTAACACACACGGACGGACAACTTAAAAGATTAAGCATTAGTGTGATAAATGGTTTCTTTTCAGTTCTGCAAACTTATTGGTGCTTAGGGTTGCTAGATCTAAATTGTAATTAACCGTTCTACTTACCAGTTAGAAAAGTCTGAAACGGGTGGTAGGAAAATATAGACGATTCAAAAGTCCTTAATTACTAAGTTAATTTGAATAAAGATATTTTGACCTGGTTTTTTTTACTAATTTCCCTATATTTCAATTTAAGATGTTCTCTTTTCTCTATAATTATGTGATTTTACTTTGATCCTCAATAAAAAAAGCGAAACAATTTATCTTCCCTTATCTCAAATAATGAGAAAAAGGTTTGATTAAGACTGATTCATCGTAATTTAAAAACTTTTCTTAAAATCTTTTTCCCACACATTTTACAAAATTAACCCAATAATTTTCCCTGAAATCGGGAAAACCTTACATCTGGCAACCTTGTCAGTTACTCTAGAGAGTAAAACTTCGGACTGTTTAAAGATAAATTATCAAGATTTCTGTGAGATTCGCTATTTCGGAACTTTTCTAATGCCTACGTTTGGGGATTATTAAACTTGCGGCAAGTATAATTTTGGAGTACTTTTTATTTTAGAGTTAGATTTGTTTGATTAGATATTTGTGGAGTTTTAAGTGGTATGATAAAGAAATAAGTAAAAAAGTTATCACTACACTTTTTCTTGAGGGAGAGACTTTTATTTGAACGCCTCTTTCTACTCTCTTCAAGTACTAAACTAATTATGTCTTCTGTTCCAAGTAGTCTAAGTCCAAGTAGTCTCGTTATAAATATTTCTTTCCCAATAGAGCAATGGGATATTTTTTCATAAATGTTTTTGAATTCAGAAAGTACTTAAGATTTGTTTTAGATGTTTGTAGATCAACGGTATGTTGGTCATAGTAGACGTAGACACAAATTCAACAATAGTGACTTCCTTTTTAAGTTTTTCTCAAGTTTTATTTTATAGGCTTTTTTTATTTCCCACATCAATTCTAATTTTGCTTTGTTTCTAATGGCTTCTCCTCGCTTCAAGTTCTACGTCCGTAAGTGTACAAGCATGCTCAATAAGTGTATTGTAAGTTAGAAAACCAACAAACTTTCTTTAAGGAAATAAAGTTCCTTTACCCTTTAGTGAAATAGTCAAAAGCTGTAAAAGTTTCTAGGAAGATATTGTCAAGAAGCCGGAAAACAATTTAGACATGGATGCCAAAATTAATGGAACACGTCTTTAGTTTGTATGCTTCTTAGGAAATCCTTTTAACTAAATAAATTGTACTCTAAATAAAAAAATGAATAGTTGCTCGAAAATGTGTGCTTTTGATGACAGTACAGCGTGCAAAAAGTTGATTTTACAGCACGCGCCGTGCGTTTTTAATTACTGTTTTTTTATAACAATTTCAGTAGGCAGTTTCATTTCAGTAGTTTGGCAAAATTATCGCGACCGTTACGTTAATTTTCAGCTAGGCTGCTATGTAACTATTTAGAGGGTGAAATCTAAATCATTGGTAATATTTTCATCAGAGCGATATTGATAACTGTTGTCGCCCAGAAAAACGACCAATGGGGGCATTTACACGGTTCTATTTTCCGGGTGACTTGCTGAGGTGGCGATTCGATTTTACAAGTGATTGTCGATAAAAACTTGCATGGCAAGTCACCCGGTAAACTACCGTTAGATTCTTAGTTTAAGGCGGTTGTATGTCCGAAAGTGGCGTTACGGGGGTTTTATTTAAAGTTTTAATTCTAATACACAATTTTAATAAAACTTTAGGTGGAATTTTTAGGGCCCATATCGAGAAGATCTCCAACGAACAACTTTTGGAACGCTGCCACGAAACACCGATTGACCAACAGATCAAGCGCCGCAAGTGAAACTGGATTGGCCACACTCTACGTAGAGATTCCGATCATATTCCTAAACAGGCCCACGTTTGAAATCCCCAAGGAAAGCGCAAACGCGGTCGCCCCAAGCAAACATGGCGACGTACTGTAGGTGACGAGGCGAAAGGCATCAGGATGACTTGGAGCGAAGTGAAACGCGAAGCTCAAGACCGAACGCGATGGAGGTTCACTGTGGTAGCCTGCCCCATCTAGGGGTCACAGGATATTAAGTCATATGCTAGTACATTCCCTCGTAGTCACTGCTAGAATTAGCTAGCAAAACTGCTAGAAGTGGCCGATTTTAACACATTTGCTATCTACTTCTACGAATGACTATAAGGGAATTATATACCATCTAAAAATACAAGGCCATGGGCCCTAAAATTTCCACGTAAAGTTTTATTAAAACCATTTTCTATTAATCAACTTATTAAATAAAAACCTTTGAGGGCGCCACTTCCGATGGTATTGACTTTGATTTCACCCCGGCTTATTCCACTAAACCCCAAAGCCATTATTCTCGAAACTTTACAGTTCATAAATTCATTCCACTATTAACCCCAAAGTACTTATACGTACCAAAAATAAATAAAGAAATATTTCCATACCACTCCACTTAAACCCTATAATAGTTTTGGTAGAGTCAACAGCAAAATTGCAGGATGAGTAAATAAAACACTGTGGCTTCTAACACACGTATTGTCATTAGTATAAAACAACGACTCAATATATATTATTATATCTTATACCTTTAAACGAGCAATTCTTGTATATTTATTTATAGGTATGTATATTTCTGTGATCTCGGAAACGGCTCTAACGATTTCGCTGAAATTTGGCATATGGGGATTTTCGGGAGTAAACAATCGATCTAAACTAGTCTTATGTTTGGGAAAACGCGTGTTTTCGAGTTTTCATGCGTTTTTCTTTCGACGCAAAATATGGTCGCTAATTTCGTCCTGCCGGCCACTGTCCGTCTGGTCTAGCGGGTTAAAACGCGGACGGCAATAAGCGAATGTTACGGGTTCGAATCCCGCTCGGTGACTTATTTTTCTTTTTTTTATACGTTCAAGTTTATATTTTTTTAAGTTTTATTGGTTTTAGACAAATTTAAAAAAAAATAGTTAATATTTGAGATAATAATGTAGATTATCACCTAAACACCGCCATATTACAACTAGTGGCTTCGTGAGCTGTAGACCTCGCGTTAAAAAGTAGCTCAAATTTTTATGTTGTAAAAAATAATTTAAAAGATGTCGCCACCCCTTTTTCCCCACACACCACGAGCTTTTCAAAGCACATAGTAGGTATGTACGTGCTGTTTGGTATATTATTTGGTAGGTATATTCACTGCTATATGGCGCTTCTAATTTTAATAATTTTTCGAAATAAGTGATTTTTGGTAAATTTCGAAAATCTGGATAATCTAAAAAATTATACAATATTATTGAACCTGCCCACAAAATTTCACCAGAATCAGTTGTGAAATGCGACCTGTAGAGGAGATCAAACAGCGGGAAAGCTGGACTGAAATATTTTTTTTTTACATATCTCCGTCATTTTAATAAATTTCGAAAAATTGCCTCGACCAATAAATTCTATATATTTATCAAATCTGCTCACAAAATTTCACCGGGATCGGTTGAGAAATGTGACCTGTAGAGGAGAACAGACAGCGCCGGAAATCCGGACTGAAATACGATTTTCTTACATTATCTCCGCCATTTAAAGAAAAATTCAAAACTGGCTTGACAAAAAAATTCTATATTATTTTCAAACCTGCTCACAAAATTTCACGAGAATCGGTGGAGAAATGCGACCTGTAGAAGAAAACAGACAGAACTGGAAAGCCCGACTGAAATATGTATGTTCAACATTTCTCCGTCCTTTTTAAAAATTTCAAATAACTGGCATGACAAAAAAAATCTATATTATTTTTAAACCTGCTTACAAAATTTCACGAGAATCGGTTGAAAAATGCGACCTGTAGAGGAAAACAGGCAGAGCTGGAAAGCGGACTGAAATCTGTTTTTTTAACATATCTCCGCCATTTTGAAAAATTTCAAAAAACTGGCTCGACAAAAAAATTCTGTATTATTTTTGAACCTGCTTACAAAATTTCACAAGAATAGGTTGAGAAATGCGACTTGTAGGCTGGAACCGACAGCCGGACATACGAAAGAATTTTTGCCCAAGCTGAAGCAGAGACGCTTCGCTCGCACTTCGTGCTCGCTCGGTCAATAAATAGTAATAACCGAGCAAAGCTCGGTCGCCCAATTATTTATGGTTTAAGTGGAAAAATAAAAGATGATTTAATTCTTCCTAAAAACGTCTTGGGTTTGAGTGGAACGATTTTTGGGGTTAAGTGGAATAAGCCTTCCCTGTGTATGTAAGCATAGTGTTTTGTTCCACTGGAGTCAGATTATCAGAACAATGCATCGAGCACCTCGCGCAATCCCGCTGTAATGCGGACATATCCTGAATAATGAAATTCCGCGACTGCTCTCCGTGAATACCTAATAAATAATGCAGTGGAGTAACGACGGTAGGCTATATGCTAATCTTGTATTATTCACATAGTGTTTTGTAGCTTCAAAAAAAGTAAAACTGCGATTCCATTGATACACTACTTCATCAGCTAGTATTTTTTAACGTTTTTGAATTTTCAACTTACAACAACAATATTTATTTTTGTGTGTGCGACTCTTTCTCTGTGCTTCAATATGTTTTGAGACCTTTAGTCACATGAAGTATCAAAATGTCCACTGTATCAACATGTCCACTGTAACGAAATGTTCACAGTATTAAAATGTCCACAGTATCAAAATTTACACACTTTTTAAAACTAATTATATTATCATCAAATAAATAGTCATCTAAATCAGTTCATAAACAAAAAAATTATACGGCTATATCATCGAGGTAGTTACTACCGATATCATTATGTTTTTTAATAGTTTTTTCAAAATTAAACCACTGGTGTAACTTCGGCATCAGAGCCATATATTACATATTACTACGATTTAGATATACAAGGTTATTTTTAGTAAATACAAAATCTCTTGTGGACCATCAAACTGAACAACTTTCATTATGGGACCAACCTTGAAATCATGAAAAAAATATCAGCTGTTCCATACAAAAGTACAATCCTACTCCATCGGAATGTATGAAACAGCAGACTTTTTTCGCGATTTCATAGTCTGATCAACCCCACGAGAGGTTTTGTATTAACTAAAAATAACCTTGTATAAAAACTGGTAGGTAGTTATATCACTGATCTGTTTCTACTATGCCAATGATTTGCTGCGATCAGCATACATAATGTTCGTTTCGTGTGTTTTATGTTAGAATTTCGCGACGACTATGCTTGTGTTTGTAGACAAAGTTTATTGTTTAAAACGGATGAGGAGGCGACGTGAATGCCAGATGAACGCTTTATAGCTTACAAACACTTAATTTGAAACAGAAGTGGCCGTTAATATTCGTTTGTGCACTTATTTTTAAATTAAACTTTTGTTAGAACTTTAGAAAGAACAGTCAAAACACTTGAATATAAAACAGCAATATTTATGTACTGTACCTACACAACTTACCTATCGTGATACTAAGATCACAATAGAGTTTTTGGCGCCATTTTGTCAAGCACGGTTTGGTGTCTATTTCAATTATTTGCGAATTGATTCATAGTGGATATTGTGTCTTAAAATAGGTGCAGTTTTGTGGTACAAGTGTCTACGCAACTGAACAATATGTGGGTTATTCGAAATAGTTGTTCTTGGTTGTGTGAAGCTGAGACTTTTATTGTAGTGGTCGCTACCTCGGCAGTACTTACTCAGTAAACTGTCTTGATATACTTGGTGCCAAATGCTCCAAGCAGCATTTGAATGCGATGCACCCGCATTTTAATGTAAACTGAAACAATCTACCACTGAACTATTCAACACTTGACACTGGCAAAAATTACTTCCAAGAGGAAAGTAGATTGCCAAAGCAAAAATAAGAAGAAGAAGAGATCACGATATTATAATACCTAAGTACCATGATACCTTCAAAGCACAGATTACAAAGATACGTGAGTGATCTGCGGCAACTTCAGCTATGCAGTTCTAGAGCAAGAGATCGCAAAAAATACTGCAAGAGTTATCTCAAGGTCCTTTTCTCAATATGATAGTGTTTAGGGTGTACATGAGTCAGCATCCACTCCCAGCGCCAGGAAGTGGAACAACTGGCGTCAGCACGCTTCCAAACATGTAGCATTTCGACATGCTCTACAAGCTAAGCTCAAATATTGAGTGCAGCGGCTGTGACAGCACTCTGCAGTGAAATTGCAGAACGCTTGAAGTACAAAACAACGTATTTTAATCTGTATTTACTCTTTACCATACATTCTCGAGTGAATTTGCAGCTGATCAACTGTCTTTTGTCAATTTAATAGGATTGTACTGCCTTTTGATTTTGACTAATTTATTTAAAACGTCCTTTTTTTGTTTCAGCTGAATGTGCACCAACTTTAGCACCATGGAGGCCAGTTGCTGAATTGACCACCAGTGAAAACATTCACCACCCAAACGAAGTGGAATCCCATGCTATCTACGGTATAAACGACATAGTACATTTTGAAGATAACGACTTAGTAATGAGAGACTCTCACAAATATGACGACCAGAACAAAATGGACAATTCTGTGAAGCAGTTCAAAAAGTACAGAGAATTTAATGATAACAAAAAAATAAACCTGGATCTGGATAGAAGAGGTAATAAAGTTGATATTGATGTTGATAATGATTTGAAAAGTGGTGATGGGAAGGTGATGAAAATGGATAGAGATGATGTGGCGTGCGAGTGCCAACATGGCGGAGGGTGTGTTGGGAATGTTTGCTTATGTCCGCTGGGATATGCCGGCGATAAATGTGAAATTACTTTGGATTTAAAGGTGAGTTCAAATAATTATTTCGATTTCCTAAATAGACAATCTAGATGTTGATAACGATAATCATTAGTGGAATAATTTACAGAAAAATATCTTATTTGGAATAATTCTTTTTTATTAACAATAAAGCCGCCAATAGTCCAATTTTATAACGACGGTAAAAATAATAATAATAAAAAGCGATAATATCTGTCTGTATCATGAAAAGCATTTCTAGTGAACAAGATTCTTCCATTTAATAAACCCTTGTCGTCTCGTTAGTTTAATTAAACTTGTTGAGAATTAAGTGTTCAATGAGATATGAAATCATTCATTTACAGGTGCCAAGATTCAATGGATCTTCATATCTTCGCCTGCCTGGCCTCGGAAACTCGGCATTATCGTGGTTGGATATACAGGTGAGACAATTCTCTAGGAATTAACAACATTAATTATTTGCTAAAGAACTTTGTTTATAACAGGTTTCAGATGAAATTAACATAATGTAAGCAATCACAATAAGAAGCTCGTTTATTAAACTGGCATCGCTACGGCCTTCTGTATTATACTGGTACTTTTTGATTTGATAGGTAGGTACAACCTATCATTATTTATAAATTATGTCAATATAACGTATTCATCTTTTATCGTCAGAAATTGCGACTTTACAAGAAACACGTAGCATCCATAAAAGTTTCTGACGTAAAAACTTAATTAAGTACTCGTTCCTATTAATAATAAAAGTATCAAAAGAAACGTTTTCGTTGCCAACGAAAATATTTATGTTGAAAAAAGTTACACCTTGAATTTTCCACGACACTTTTTCTCACATTTTCCTCGGAAGTAACACAACTAAATGAGCCAACAAAGTATTAAGTAGACTTTCCACATAATTTTCAACTAAGTTTTAAGGCCTTTTAAAAGTTCCGACGAAAAATAACTTTCCTTCAGTAAATTATACGTGATGCGGAGTGTGTTCATATTTGCCTGAAAGAAAGTTTTTCAACAAGTTTAATATGAATAAACCTGTATAAGTGAGTTAGGGCACAGTGAATCCTATTCACTCTTATTGAAGTTTTATGCATTTGTAGAGGCAGAGCAGGGCTCACTTCACCAAACAAAAATACAAATATATCTATTAAAAACCGGTCAAGAGCGAGTCGGACTCGCGCACCGAGGGTTCCGTACAATCATAAATATATTTGGATATGTTACTTTAGTACAGTCTTTAAAAAAGTAGTATAAACG
This sequence comes from Agriphila geniculea, assembly GCA_943789525.1. Taxonomy (NCBI): domain Eukaryota; kingdom Metazoa; phylum Arthropoda; class Insecta; order Lepidoptera; family Crambidae; genus Agriphila; species Agriphila geniculea. The sequence continues at coordinate 4,818,719 of OX038894.1, read as the reverse complement.
GCAGACAGTTGGAAGGGCGAACAGGCGGACAGTTAATTTACAAATCTTAACCACAGCTGCTTATGGTGACTGAAAAACGTTTCAGGCACTCCACATTGCAAACTGTTTATATTACTAAGTAGGAACTTATTCTTCGTTTATTCGTACGGCAAATAGTAGGTGATTATTTTAGAACCAGCCACCAATTTATTATTGTAGTGTTAGGTTGCGCCATCTCTTGACCGATAGTGGAACTATATTTTTCCTTAGGTTAGCATGCTTAGGACAGCGCCATCTGTTGACTGGTAGTAAAACTAAAAAATAATTTGATTGTTTTTTGAATTTCTTAAAAAGTGTGTTATATTGAGACATCGTTTTATTTTTCCTGTAATCTTTAGATAAACTACTATCACATAGAATTATTTCAGATTTTTCTCTCTGCAAACTTCGGAGATAAGGGGGGGGGAACGGTATTTTTTTTTACAATTTTCACCATAAGTCGAAAACTATGCGGCCTAAAAAAAAAAGAAAAAATGTTTAAAAATGTGCAAACGACGTTCTTTCATATGATACATGCCCTAGTTGCCCCACTTCAAATTTTTAAGACCCCTTTTCAGTCCCTGTTGTAAAAAAGATATTTATTTTTTTATTTATTTCTTATTCGCGAAATAGTTGGACAAATGTCATCTTAAACTATTCCAAATTTCAAGTTGATACCATTAGTAGTTCTCGAGATATCCAGCTGTGACAGACAGACAGACAGACAGACAGACAGACAGACAGACAGACAGACTGAGTCACACCATAAGGGTTCCTTTTTTACCATTTTGGTACGGAACCCTAAAAATGGACGTATTTTCACCTGGCTTGCAAACCCGTGTGATCTGGAACCGCAGTTCAATTGTTTGTTGTTAGAACTTCCATAAAAACAAACACACAGCAGATTTTGAAGTTTTTATTTTGAGATTCAGGTTTCAATTCGTTTTTCATGATTCTGTTAACACGTAGCTGTATCGTCGTCTATACGTAATGTTCATACTTTATAATGGACTTTTTGTCGATCATTAATTCTTTATAAACTAATTGTTTCTTTTTTAAATTTGGGATTTTTTAATTCACAATGCTATTTTTATACAATACTAAATAATATACGACTCGCACCAGATCAATTCTCGGATGGGAATCGAACCCGCGACCTTTGGATATCCGGTCCAATGCTCTAACCACTGAGTTACCGAGTCACTAGTGACATCGTCGAATTTCTTCTAATATATCCAACTCTTACGCTGTAAGCCAGCGTTATTTCACCAATGTGAGGAATTACCTCGAGATTTAATTGAAATGTCAGAGCATTGGACCGGAAATCCAAAGGTCGCAGGTTCGATTCCCGTCCGTGAATTGTACTGGTGCGAGTCGTATTTTTTCTAGTATATTATTTAGTATAATACTGTTTCTATAGCGACAAAGAAACTATGTAAGTTCAGTTTTATCCTTACTTGTCCTATTTGGTAAACAATCTTCACCCAACTCTTTATTGAAATATGCATTCATTTATAAAATACAACAAATGGTTTTCCTTCCACACATAGAATACGAAAGTTATTATTAATTATTAAGATAACTTGATTTAATAAGACAACATTTTTAATAGTGATTTAAGTTTAAAAGACGTATGACAACTGTCAAAAACTGTTAATTAAATAGGACAAGTAAGGATAAACCAATGACGAAGAAATAATATGGACCTGACAAACCTACAAAAAAAGCGTGGATACCTACTTCATTGTTCTCCATTAAAGCGCAACTAAACATGGCGGCTTAGCTTAGTGTACATACATCTTATGTAAACGGCATAGAGTCGAAATTGTAACATGTAAACGCAACACAATATGGCGGACACGGCACGCGCCTTACGTCAAAAATCCTTTGATAATGCAGTTTGTGTCACTTCCATAGGTTTCCTTTTTCTGAAGGATAAACAGACCACACATAGACTGGCAGGAGATAATTTCTATTGCTAAGTAAAAGAGAGAGTCTGTGAAAAGAATCAGTGTTAAAAACGCTTGGTGGTGGTGTATTAGGCTTTGTCACTTTTTTCTTATATTCTTCTCGTTCTTCCACTCCTCTGTCCTGACTTTCGAAATGGGGGTATAGTACTGCGTCCGAACCCTTTCTGCCGCCATGGCAACTGAGTTTCAGAACTGAGTTTCAGTTACAGAACTTTTGACCTGAGTGATATTTTTAGGGATGAGACAGATCCCTAAAAAATAGAAAATTTATTATCTCGAGCTCCTCCGTGCTTCGGACGGCACGTTAAGCCGTTGGTCCCGTCTGCATTTGCAGTTGTTAACACCCACCATTTCGCATTTGGCCCGCGTTGTGGGTTATTATGGCCCATCCTTATCCACTCACAAGGAAGGCTGTGGGGACATTAAAAATGGCTGATGTTATTTAATTAGGGTTGAGTGAGACTTGAATTCAATCCGGTGCAACCTCTTTAGAACTTAATATCTCCCGCTTAAAGTTGCCCTCCCAATCACAATTTCAAAAGTATCCATTACAGTATTCCCAGTATTTATTAACGGGGAACTTTCTAGAACTTTTAAATGGCTCGTCTCTCGGGAAAGTTGTTCGCTTGCAGCGTACAGATACCGACCGATTGAATTCCCAAGTTTGTTGGTTTGTGTGTAAATCGATTATTCAGTTGAGTCGTCCCACTTTTCGTCCCACTTTCAAAGCTCAATAGTGTTGTGTGTGCACTTCGATTGAATGGTCTCGTACCGTCTTGTTTTGTTTGGGTATTTAGTTGTTGCATACAGTTTACTCAGACCAAATAAAAAAGTAAAGACGGAGTCTTACGACAAAGCGTTGAGGCCAGTAAAACTACGCCTTGACTGTGTACATACACAGTTTACGCACACATATGTAACGAAACTACGCCTTTCGTTCGTCATTGGGCGCTCCATATCATAGTAGAACCAAATAAGTAAGTCATCTTACTCATTATACGCCCGAACGCGGTTTGTATGTGAGCGCGCCCGTACGTATGCGTCGTCGCACGCACACACTGACAAAATTTAAAGGTGATAAAGGTGCAACAGTCGTGGCTGCGCCGTACGTAATCCCGCCCGCGCTCACGCACGCTTCACGCCGCTGCGCTGCCGCTCGTAATAATTTGAACATTTACCTACCTACAGTACATACCATGCTTTCCAAAGATATTATTGCAAAAAAGATTTGTAAGAATGAGGATATATTTTACATTAACTTTAAATAATAAGGCATTTCGTACTTGTCGAAACAGACGTTTTTTTTATATCAATTGTGTAATTTCGTTAAAAAATCACAAATTCCTACAGGAAAAGGTACTTTTAATACCTATTATTTAAGGTTACGGAAAGTATTCAATTTCAGAAGTGTAGGTAAATAAAAAAGAAAAAAAAACAGTTTATAGTGTAAAAAATATTTTTTAATAATCCTTACTAACATTATAAATGCGAAAGTCCGTTTGTTTGTGTGTTTGTTTGTTTGTTTGTTTGTTACGCCTTCACGTCTTATCTACTGAACCGATCATCATGAAATTTTGCATACACGTTGTCAGGGGTACAGAGAAGGACATAGGGTACCTTTCATCCCGAAAAAAAGTATTGTTCCCGAGGGATAGCAAAAAATGTTTTCACGCAGACGAAGTCGCGGGCGGCCGCTAGTATGAAATAAAACTCTTTTTAACAGATACTAGCGCGGTTTTATTGAATGTACTTTGGTATTTAGTTGGTATTTGGTTTGATTTTTGTTTTTATTATTTTTATGATATTTTTTTTATTTGAATAAATACATTATTTAGTAAAGCCACGTTTTAATTAATCCAATTTCGACCGTAAGTTTTCAAATCACATAACATGACGTACGCAATGAAAAATTGTAGTCAATTCCTGAAAACAGTTAGGTTAATGTAAACTGTAATTTGACAGATAGATGTGATACATTGCTACTTTCCTTTAGTAAGTTTTTATTGGTGTCAAAACAAAAGTGCCAATGTATCACATACATCAGTTAAATTACAATTAACATTAACTTCATTATTTTGTCGATAGACGCGCTGGTCTACCTACAAAAAAATATTTAAAAAAAACTTTGTATTATAGATCCCTGATGCTAACCCTACAAGGAAAAAATATTTTGTATACCTAGAGATTGACTATGCATTTTTTGACGACCGAATAAACTAGCGATGTGACAGCCCTTCGTGTTTAAGCTGTATCGCTCGCTCGAGGCTCGAGTTGGCCTACTTATTTGGTTCTACTATGTCCATATCGAACCCTGCCGCCCGGCCCCCGCCCGCTCCCTAGTACGCACACATGTACCATCAAAAACCGGCCTCACTTAGTTGTTCGCAACCACTGCGCAACGCTCCATCTCCCTTTTTATTTGATCTGAGACAGTTTAAGTTTTGTAACAAGTTTTATCTGAGCTTTTGTGAGCCTTTAGTGCATGGACTCGGTCTATTGAAATATTAAAATGAATAATTTTGCATACTTTAAAAATATAGGTTTTCACGGTAAAAATGTCAATAAAGTACATATTGAGCAAATTTTAAAAAGCTTATTAGTCAACAGAGCAACGAATATTTTTAGAGATTGCCGCCAGAGAGATTTCCTTACATAGACATCGCGCGCGTCGAGTCAATAATACAAAATTAGTAATTTTATGTGAAATATGATTTTAATGATTGATTTGTTACAGATTATGCTGAAACCCACCAACGGTGACGGCCTCGTGCTCTACAACTCTGAACACGCTAGTGGCGACGGCGATTTCTTCTCACTTCACCTACGGGATTATTTTGTAGAGTTCGCCTTCGATTTAGGCTCCGGAATAGCGTTGGTTAGGTGAGTGATTTCATTTAGAAGCTTTCTGACTTAATTTATATCTTTACATAATGTCACAATAAGAAACATTTATGGGCTCATGCATGACTCAGACATTATATGATTTTTCTTTTTTGATTTGTTTATTTACATCTTAGAGCAACGCGGCTTCCGTTTCGGATGCCGTTGTGCCGCGTTGCTCTAAGATTTACATACTTACACAATTTACTGAAACTTCTATCCATTATGTACGGCGTTCTTTCGCTTTGTTGTTCTGTGCTGTGAATAAGACTCAGAAATACTCATACTTAGATATTTTACTGATCAAATTCTAGATCAGCCTACCCCCTCGAACCGAACGCGTGGCACCGCGTGTCAGTAAGCAGGTCGGGTCGTCGCGCGTCCCTCCGCGTCCGCAGCACGTCGGCCCGCGACGCGACGGACGCCACGCGCTCGGTGTTGTCGCGCGGCGTCGCGCGCCGGCTGACGCTGCAACAACCGATGTTGCTCGGGGGCGCGCCGCATCCGCTCCCGCCGAGGTTGGCGTTGAGCAAGTGTTACAGCGGCTGTGTTGGGCAGGTGGGTACATCATGAGCCATTTTAATGGCTTGATGACTACTGCGGGGGTCTACCACCTGGGCCGATGTGTATTGGTGAGCATTACACTTCAAATGACGTTGCTCAAGGGCGCGTTTCGCCGAAGAGGCAATGAGAAGATGTGTACAATATATAGGTACTATATCGTCACGTCATCCGTTCCTCCACGTCTGAAGCACGTCGTCATCGTCTGAATTGGGCAGGTGGGTACATCAAAGAGATATCATGAGATATTTGAATGTCTCTTATGCTGCGATACAAACCTTCCTTTTAGATGTATTAGGAGGATGAGCCATAATTGGTCACCATAAATTGGTGAGTATTAACAGCTTCAAATGACATAACTATAATGATGCAGGGGCGGATCCAGGATTCAAGTTTGGGGGGGGCCCTTGGAGCCTCGGGTCTAGGGTTACCTTACATAGATATCTATAATAATAAAAATAATAATAAAAATGTTTATTCTTCTCTTTACAAACAATTCTTATGCTAAAAACAATACCAAAATATATAAATATATCTATGTAAGGTGGATGCCTTAAGATGCACAAAACGCCTTATTTTTCAGAAAAATGTTTGTCTATAGATAAAAAACGGCCGCGCAGCGCGATTTTTAGTCAGTTTTATCCACTAATCTTGTACTCTTGCCTGTCTATAGTCAAAATTAGACCGCGCAGCGCGATTCTTAGTCAGTTTCATATCATACCCTTATATTGTCTGTTGAAAGTAAAAAAAAATAGCAGAGCAGCGTCATTTATAAGTCAGTTTCATTCTTAGTACTTTTGTACTCTTGCCTGCCTATAGTAAAAAAAATGGCCGCGCAGCTCGATTTTTAGACAGTTTCATTCACTAATCTATCTGTATTTAATATAAAAACGGCCGCGCAGCGCCATTTTTAATAAGTTTCATCCATTATACTTGTACTCTTGCCTGTCTGTAGTCAAAAAAGCGGCCGCGCAGCGCGATTTTTAATCAGTTTCAGCCACTAATCTTGTCTGTCTATAATAAAAGATACAGCCACGCAGCACCACTTTTAGTCAGTATCATCCACCAATCTTGTCTGTCTTTAGTTAAAAAACTACCGCGCAGCACCATTTTTAGTCAGTTACAACTGTTATACTTATACTTTTGCTTGTGTACAGTAAAAAACCGGCCGCGCAGCGCGATTTTTAGTCAGTTTCATCCACTAATCTTGTCTGTCTTTAATAAAAAAACGGTCGCGCAGCACCATTTTTAGTCAGTTTCATCCGTAAATCTTGTACTTTTGGCTGTCTTTAGTAAAAAATATTGCCGCGCAGCGCGATTTTTAGTTACTTTCATCAATTAATCTTGTCTGTTTATAATAAAAAACGGGGCCCGTGCTGCGCCATTTTTATCCACTAATCTTGTAATATGTGGTTTCATCCGGGCAGACGGGTAGCTTGCGCAGCAAGGCTTGCGTGATTGGAGCATGTACGCAAGATTTCACAGCGAGACTCACTAAAAAAATGCCTGTCTCTGCTTTGCTCCAGCCGCAAGCCTTGAAACCGTAAAATGCTTGTCAAATGCGCCAAATGTCTGTCAGATGGTAACCCTACTCGGGCCACGTTTTATGATTAAAAAAATAAATATAGAGGCACTGACACTAGTTACCTACATAAAACAATACGAATAAAAAAAAAATAATGCAGGTTCGATATGTTATGTAAAGGTAATCGGCCTCGTGGGGGGGGCCATGGCCCCCTTGGCCCCCCCCCTGGATCCGCCAATGTAATGATGCTACTTGAGGGTGCGGCACACCGAAAAGTTGCTATGGGGCGGGTGGGAACAACACATACTATATCTTCGTCCGTCCTTCCGCGTCCGAAGCACACGTTGTTATCAATCATCCCACGACGACGCGACGGACGCCACGCTGTCGCCGGTGTTGTCGGGTGGCGTCTGACGCTACAGCAACCGATGTTGCTTGGAGCAACATTATTGTTGAGCATCCATTGGTGTTTGGGGTAGGTCAGTATTATATAATACTAGATATGTATTATATAATAATGCATAAATACATGGATCTTGAGCGTTGAACGAGAGACACGTTTACAATCAATATGCTATCACGGTGACCACGTATCACTTGGCTGGTGTGGATGCAAGATACGCGTTTTAGTTGATGAGTATTTTGTTATAAGGTACACGCCGCTGTAGTGTGTGTGTATACAGGCTGAAATTTTAATTGGTTCCCGCAGTGAGGTGGTTCTGATATCGCAAAAGAATTAACAGCTGTTCTATACAAAAGTGCAATACCTACCTACTCGACTTTAATGTATGGAACAGCTGATTTTTTTTTTGCGATATCAAAGTTGACCTTATAGAAAGTTATGCTTGTAATCATGAGTGATGGAATCACCTCACTGCGGGAACCAAATGATCAAAATTTCACGCTGTACCATTAATAGCTGAATTATTAATAGTTGTAATGTCTTTGTTTATCAGTTGGTGATAAACGACGAGGAGCTATCGGTGGTGTCTGCGGCGTTAGGCGGAGTCAACGTGGACAACTGCGACGGATCTAGCAATGACACGTGCATGTAAGTTACATTTATTTCTTTCCTTTCATTAATCTCTAATGATTTACAAAGTTAGACATACACGGGCTACCATCAAAGATTGTTAAATACTTTTCAATATGTGTTTAACATTGACACTCTTTAAATATTTCAGACTTTTATTTCACTTTCTTCTTTGCGCTCTTCCTCTAACCTTACCCTTAATATGACTCGCCACTCTACCGACTTCGCTTCCTATTCCTTTTCCGTTCATGCTGTTCGTCTCTGGAACTCTCTGCCGGAATTCATCAGAAAGGGTCAGACTCCAAGGTCATTTAGAGAACAAGTTAGGAGTCATTTTCTCTCTTCTTCCCGCGATTAATATTACTTATTTATATTTATCTCCTATACCATGGAATTATATATTTATCCTTTAGTATTTTCATATTGGCTCCGTGCACGCTTTTAGCGCCACCTAGCGTGTTGAAACTTTGTTGGCTCTGACCTGACCGTTTTGACGTTTTGATATGTAATGGCGGCATTGTGACAAAATGTTAATAAAAAATACTATACATATTGTGTTATTAATGTAAATTTCAAATTTACTATGATTTGGGTGGACAAAGTGTAGTGAAATCATTTTTGGTCATTTAAATTAAATATGACAAGTAAGATATATTCAAAAATAGTGTTTTATTTTGGTTATAACAGGGTTTAGTTACTTCTTTTTTAGTTGTAGATTTTGTAAAACAAGAGGATAAAGCTACTTTAATAATTTTACTAAGTGATAATAAACATTTATAATTATTCCTGTATCGCCAGTAATAAATTAAATATCGTTTTCAAGCAGATTACAGAGCCTTCATTATTTCAAATTTTTGCCACCATGAGCGCTGCGATCGATTATTATACCTTCGCACCCTCCCAATATATTCATATTCTGTCCTTTAAAGTGCACTTATTCCCCTATTATCCTATTTTTCTTATTTTTATTTTGCCCAAGGTTGCCTGGAAGAAATTTCTATGTAGAAATAAGGCCGCCTATTGTATGTTTTCTTATTTTTTTCTAATTGTATCGTTTTTTTCTGTCATATGCAATAAAGTCTTTATTATTATTATGCTGTCACTTTTTTGACAATATTGTTTGAAAAAGATAGCAACACATTTAAAGTGTCTACTAAATAATAATTAACCAGTGTTTTAAAATATTTTGTAGTAAGGCTGATAAAGTTCATTTACTATTAAATGATTTTCCATAAATAACTTTTCATTTAGCTTTTTTACATTTAACTTCATTTGATATTAAATAAACTTTAAATGAACTTGTTCCAGTTGAATAACCTCAATTTTAAGAGTAAAAAATTAAATTTAAAAATTACGTTACCATAAGAAAAAATATATAGCACTCACATTGTCTTAAACGTAAATAGTTAAATTCCTATTTCTTTCTTTTCCAGAGATAAAAAACAATGCAAAGAAATCTTGCAGCCGATACCAGTTTACCCCCAAAACATATCTGAAACGGATATTCATCACAACATAGTGGCAAAGAAAGGCCCTAAAGTAAAATTTCACAAAACAAAGCCCAAAAAACATACACAGCATTTACACACAGAAAAATTGAAGAAAAAGAAATATTATCCCACAAAAAAGTTTCAATATATACAAGATAGTATTGAAAGAAGTAATGAAGTAGCTACGGAGGAACCCTATGATGGACAGACATACATGCAAGTGAAGTATTTGAATGCGAACGAAATCAACTGGGGTGATACGAATTCTTACCCAAGTTTCAGCGGGCAAGACAGCTTCATTCATATAGATGATGATGAAACTATGAAGAGGTAAGTTATGTTAGTTGCTTGTATCAGGGTACGATGGTTTCTGAGTTATAAACGCTGATCTCTGAGTTATATACGCTGATCTCTGAGTTATATACGCTGATTTCTGAGTTATATATGCTGATTTCTTAGTTATATACGCTGATTTCTACATAAAGAACGTTATTGTGGGGAAAATTAATGATAGTGTTAAAGATTTCAGTAAAAAATATTTAATTATCACATTAAAATATAATGACTTGGTTCTGGTAGTTTTGTAGATAAGTATTGCTTAGCACTTGGGTCTCCAAACTTTTGAAGCTACAGGCCTGAATAACTCCGCCACGAAGTCCCAAGGGCCAGGACTTAGCTAGCTCATCGCATAGATTCTTGGTGTTCGCGGGCTGGAGCTGGCCCTCGGGCCGTAGTTTGGAGACCCCTGGTTTAGTACGATACAAAGAAATATCCACATTAGGAGTGGTCACCAAATTAAACTGAATCACACCAGAAGTCACATTCTGAAAAAAATATCACTTCATCCAAATACAGAATCAGTCGGAAATATTACAATGTGTGTATATGCTCTACAGGATGTAAGGGAAATGCTTCCGAAAAAAAGCAGGTGGTAGAGTTACCGATTTTGAATAAGATGGCATTAAAAAGGTTTAATTATTCTAAATTATTTTTTTATAAGAGTATTTACCTATTTTCAAGGTGAATATTTGAGACGCTCAATATTGATGTCTAGCCATAATACTCCTAAACGATAAGGAATTTTCGAACCAGATATATTGATTCTACTAACTAAATTAATAAGGAAAAAGCAATCGAAATCGATTTGCAGTTAAATCACGCGTTTTTTATTTATTGAGAAAATGCTCCGAATAATCGCGTTATTTGGTATGACACACATGCATGTTTTTTAACGTTATGGTGTAATACTCCCGTTAAACATCGAGATACGATTCACCGGGGCGGATGGAACTTTTTTCCTATCGGTCCCGGCAGCATATAAGCAAAATCTAACTCTCGACTTTTGATAGTGATCTCTGATTGGTCAAAAAACTCAGTAGTTCGATTTTGCGCGCAAACTCTTACTCTCCAGTTTCGCGCTAGTTTCGATAGTGATCTCTGATTGGTAAAAAAACTCAGTAGTTAGGTTTTGCGCGCAAACTCTAACTCCCGAGTGCGTATCCACCAATGAGCACGCTTCAAAATTCAGTTGTCAATGGGGAATGTGCGAAAAAAATCAAATTGGCTGAATATTTATTTAAATCTAGGAATTAGCTCGCTTAGTAATAGAATAAAGTTTCAGAATATTACATTGCGAAAAAAAAAATTTAAAAATTAAAGTCTCTTCGACTTTACAAATGTGTACTTAAAAGTAACAGCAGAATGAAGATTATACCTTTGCCACCACCTGCCAAAACAACAATACGATTCAAAAATAAAAAGTTTTGACAATTTGATATTTTTAGACTTTTGATTTTTTTAATACTAGGTTGTGGTTGTTGTGGTAGGTGGTGGCAAAGGTATAATTTCCATTTAGCTGTTACTTTTGTATTTTGTGAAGTCGAAGAGACTTTAATTTTTTTTTAAGTTTTTCACGCAACTGAAAATTCTGATACTTTTTTCTATTACTAAGGGAGCTTATTCTTACCTATAAAAAAATATTCAGCCAATTTGATTTTTTTCGGACATTCCCCATATTTGTCTTTGAAAACGACTGTCGTAGTGTATTTAAGGTGTACAAGGTATTTAATTTTTGAAAAATGACTTTTAATCTTCCAAGTTTTTGCGAATATAATCCAGTAAACCCAGATTGAACGCATTTTTTTTCTGCTATGCTAAATATTACTTACTATGAAATTGACGTTTTGTATGGATAATTTTTAACAAGTTGCTTTCATTTTTCTCCATTCTAACATATTTCACAATTTATATAACAAACGTGAACGCTATTGTAACAATTTTTTTCTGTAAATACAAATGTTTGAACATTAACTGTGTTATTCAGAGTGCGTTCGTTAAACTAGGGCCAAAGTTTGGCGTTAGACTGCGGACTAACGCCATTTTAGCGCAAATCGTATTCAGAGTGACAGTTTAACGTTTAGTCCCACCGTTTAAGGATTAAAAGGTGCATTGTGATTGGTTAACAAGAATTAAACCTGGTTTTGTTAGAACAGTCTTGCACCCCAGTTTTGTGAAACATCTCTGAATAACACAGTAAGGCTTTAACTAGAGTTGTTCATAACGCCTATAAAGCAACAGCACGCTACAGACTATAAATTGATTTCGCTATTAAATACGCTATGTTATAACGCGCTATTTATCAGGTAGCATGCGGGCGGCTGGCTGGCGCGTTAGATGCAGCACGTTAGATTTCGTAACACGTTACTTCACACGTCGTTCGTTAGACAGATCGCAAAAACGTTATTTATTAATACTTTACATTTTAGTCTTAAATAAAATAAAGCAGTAACGTAAACTAATGAACTTTATCTTATACTTTTCGGGCTTAGAACTGCCTAAAGTTCAAAAATAATTTTCGTAATAAGGTCGAAAATCGCTTGCACTCATTTTTATAACTTGTGATCACTAGACAATGTTTCCTAGTAAAAAAAAAACAGGTGCAAGCGATTTTCGACCTTATTGATCTTTGAAATTCGGTTGTTTTTACCATATCTCTCGTTCAACTAACTTTGCTTAGCTAAATAGCTTTTACATAATACTAACTAATTGACTAGTTGTGTCATAAAAGTCCTAATCGAACTAACACAATATAAGGTCGCGCGCGATATTATACTCGTACCTAGCGTGTTGCGAGAGAAACGCGCGTAACGCGTCCGGTAGCAAAAGCGCGCACGCGATGTTTTTTAACTATAACGAATTCCCGCGCCCCCATCCGGCCAATGACGACGCTACTTGTTGCCACGCGCGATATTCATAGCGCCATAGCGTCTACTTACATAGGGCGCTATGTGCGCTATGTATAGATAGCGCGCTATAATATGGCGCTAGATGCTATATTAACCACCTCTAGCTTTAACATGCCTCAATCCGAGCGGGTCGATCCGTGATGGTGTGAAATCGAACGTAACTCTACTCACTTTGGGTTCAAATCAGTGCGCGTTCCAAGTGTTCCAACGTGGCGGTTGCGCCGAATTCTCAATTTTTACATGTTTTTATTAAATTTCTTCGCTTTCAAGTTATGAAGGTATTAACATCGCCAATTTTTATGTGTTGGTTTTAACATAAACGAATGTTCTGTTTCCGAGAAATTTTGCAAATAGGACCAGAAACAGGGTCCACGGTATATTTTTTTACATCAAAAGTGGTAACATTTATACAAATGCTTTCAATTAAATCTATTGTGTATTATTCCAAGTACATTATATATTTTTTCCATGATAGCTTTACGCGCCTAATCTTTCAATAATTTGAATTGAATATTGGGATTTGACCCTTCTTAGCGCCTTAAGCCAGCGGTTCCCGAATTCTTTTGGCTACGGAACCCTTTTTGGTTCATCGCTTTTGGGCGGAACTCTAGGTCAAGTAAGAAGTAAACTAACCAGGGTAGTTACATTCAGGCAAAGAAAACCTAGGACAAGGCTGCGCGGCGAGCGCGAAGCGCGAGCCGCAAAAAAATTTTGAGTCTATTTTCTTACTAAATGTACGTTGAAATCATTAAAACTGGCAGTAAAACCACTGTAGAGTACTTGCACTATGAAGGACATGTTGAATGTATGTAAATGTTTGTAATTAAAATACTCAAAATCAATGGAAACAAACGGGCGGGTCAGCAAAGTAAGAGTAAAATAAAAAAAGGAGAACCACTTAACTGAAGGGAAAAAAATACTTTTGATTTAATGTATTAGGTATTTTTATTTTGACTCTGTTTCCTTGCTAATTTTCTATTACTACGGGCCTCTCTCATTAATTGCGCGTCATTTTTATATTTACTTACGAATTCCGAACAAGACATGTCTTTTGCAATTCTGCTTTCATTAAATCTACAGAGCAACGATTTCTGACATTAGAACATTTAAGCGTCATATGGGAAAACCTCGCTCAACATAAGCATTTGAAAGCAGTATGCTTAAAGCGCGAGATACAACGCAAAATAAGGCATTTAAGATGTTGTCCTTTATGCTTTTAAACATTTGGCCCATTTTTATTAAAACTTTGATTGTGATCGTGTGCTATCATCAAAAATCTGGACAAAATAACGGATCGTCGGGACTCGGGACAATATCATCGAAATCGGGACTGTCTTTATACCTAAACTCTTGAATTTTCGCGGAACTCCTGCGAGCCTCTTACGGAACCCCAGGGTTCCGCGGAACCCCATTCGGGAACCGCTGCCTTAAGCTAACCTAGGCAACATAAACTAGTAAAAAAATAAGTTTAGGCTACGTTACAACGGATAAAGTGGCCATTTTTGCCAACAAAAAAGAAGTCACTTTTAATGTATTTTTAGATGACTTTAATTATTCATCAGAACATTCAAATTAAATCAAATTATGATCATAGCCGTCAACTTGATAGTTATATAGCCGTAATATCCAACAACTGACAAATAATTTAAATCACTGAAGTTATGTGGTTCTCAATATTATAGTTTGGAGAACTGTGGCATATGGATACAAGAATTTTGAATAACTTTGTCCAGAAAACCAAACCTGCCGTTGCAACTTGCAACGAATCATAATTGCAAGTTAGTATCTACTTATAGTGCATTTATTCTTACTTGTCCTATTTTGTCTTTTGCGTTCAGATCTGGGTTTACCTGATTATATTCGCAAAAAGTTGGAACAATAGAAGTCATTTTTCAAAAATAAAATACGCTACCTACGACAGTCGTGTTCAAAGACAATTGACAACTGAATTTTGAAGCGCGCTCATTGGTGGATAGGCACTCAGTAGTTTGCACGCAAAACCTAACTATTGCGTTTTTTGACCAATCAGCGATCACTATCGAAACTAGCCCGAAACTGGGGAGTTAGAGTTTGCGCGCAAAACCTAACTACTAAGTTTCTTGACCAATCAGAGATCACCATCAAAACTCGAGAGTTAGATTTTGCTTATATGCGTCCCGGCACCGGGACAGAGCCACCGAGGTGGATAGGACTCACTCTAAAATAAAATACTGTCAAGGTTTATTTTAATTGTGTGCATATATATTTTTTGTTGGTTATTATACCTTAAAAAAAATTAAAAACCCGCCTGCATAAAAAGACAAGTCAACTGAAAAGATGGAAACAAGATGATCGTCATCTCGTATGTGCCTTACTCCTTCTGGCTTGTGAGCTATAAAATCCTTCAGTGACGGCTAAACAATTTCTTATTTTGGTATTCAGAACAAACGTAACGCAAGAGTTTATGAATGATTGACGTCTGAACGTGGCACTCACGAGATGACACTGAAGATTATGGATGCTGGAAATAACAAAAACTAGCTAACGAAAGTCCAGTTTTACTCCCTAGATGCTCAGTGACGCAAAAATAAATAAGATTTAACACTCGAACATCATACAAAACAGAACAGATCTCATAAAATCGAAGTTCAAACGTGGCACACACGGAACCGTGTGTACCAGTTTTCATTCGTCAAAATATCGACAACCAATCCGTTCGGAGCCAAATGAAGCAGTCTAGCAGCGTTACGTTTGATAAGTGACAGCATATAACACTTCAAATCAGTTCGCGTAACAACACATCAATAGAAAAAGCAAAAACAATATTTCGACCCATCAGACTGTGTGGCCCACAATTAATACTGTCACGTTACGTGAATTTTGCGTTACTTTAGTTGTAAAGCAGTTAATAGTAATAAGAATTTCCGGTACTAAGGATCTAGCATTATTGGGAACCAATCACTGCAGTACTTACGATGTAATTTGAGGTTAAAATTAGTATGTAAATAAGCTAGGGTGACCATAAAGTATATTTTTTGCGGACATCGTATTGAAGTTTACTGAGACTGTATGACTGTGCGTATCGTACGTAGCACATTAGTTTTAGGACTTTTAACTCTAAATTGGTTCCTACGCGATCGCGATATGTAATCGCGGTTTTAGAACAGCTAACAAGAACGTACACCAAAGATAAGGCAATGATACATTCGAAGCAATTTTGAGCACAGTGCCTAAAATGCAACATGCCATCGCTGGCACAATGCGCCTAATACGGTCATTTAACTAAGAAGCAGATTGCCTAAAATTAAAGATGCCACTACTGCAATAATACCTAAAACGATAATTGACTAAGAAGCAAACTGCCTACAATGTTGGTCAGCCACTTTCAATTTGTAATCTTTAAATTAAAATGCTTATTTTATTTTTAAAATAAATAAAATCTATTTCTTAAAAATAAAAATAAAAATACCTATAAACTCTCCTTACATAATATAAAAAACAAAATGACAATGCCATTAAAATTTACTTCCATGTGATGATTATAATTTGCCATTTAATTTGATGTATAAGTACGTTTAAGTAATTCTAATGGAGTTGTTGTTTGTTCGTTCAACATAATAAGTTCTTATACAATACTAAATAATATACAAAAAAAAATACGACTCGCACCAGATCAATTCTCGGATATTTACTCTTAAGCTATGTTTACATTACGCCAGCAGCTCAGCCCAGCGAACATTCCAGTAGAAGTACATTACGTGGTGTGATTGACGTTCTTTTAAAATCGACGAATATGCCAGGCAATGTACTTCTACTCGCTTCTTGACTCGGTCGTCTACTTAGCGTAATGTAAACATAGCCTTAGGTTCGTTGAAAAAATACCGATATATCGATATTTTTAATTCGATATATCCATATTTTTAGCCGATAAAATATTTTCATTCGATATATCAATGCAAAATTATATCTAATATCGAAAATCGTGTCAAAATAGCATATTTTTTTAAATCAAACATGCATTACATAAATATCTAGCTAACTAAAGTCACTAGAATGCAAAGCCGTAAAACAACTATCTAGTCCGTGGTAAAGCTAACCAACAGGACGATTATAACCTTTCTGTCCATCAATGTACGTACATTGTTGTCACCCTATTTTAAAAATCTCATGCAAATTTTAACATTGATTATATTGTAACTACTGCAGGGATTGGTTCCAAATAAAGCTAGATCCTTAGTACCGGAAATTCTTATTAATATTAACTGCTTTACAAATTAAGTAACGCAAAATTCACGTAACATGACAGTATTAATTGTGGGCCACACAGTCTGATGGGTCGAAATATTGTTTTACTCAAAAATGCTTGTAATATGGTCATTATTTTGACAACCTTCTTTGAGCAAAGTCGGGGTTGCCGCGCTCCTCCGATGGTGACGCGGCAAAGTTGTATGAGATTTCATTATTGTCTTGTTTTAGCTACCAGCAATTTCCTTTGAGAATCCATTATTGTCGAGTTTTGTTTCAAACATAGAACGCCACACCTATCGCTCTCTCGGTCACACTCGTTGTGGTAAGCGCGGTGAGCCGCCATTTTCAATCCCATTCTTTATCTGCGCGGGTGTTGTACATTGAGGGGAGAAAACCCTAATACACAGGTGATGTTTGTATTTTTATGTAAAATTTTTATGTAAAATTTGTATGGAAAAATATAAAAAACTCGCACTTGACCGTTTTTTGACCTTTCATTAAATACCTCTTGACCACTTCCGGAGTACCTTAGGGGGTCGAAAAAAACCTTATTTTTTGGCTCCGACGCACCGTTTCTGAGATATTTGCATTTTTGTATTTTTTTCGAAATTAGGTTATAAGTACCCACTATAGTAGTATGTAGTACTCGCATTTTTGAGTAAAGCACTATACAAGCCTTGGTCCACAATGACTGCACTGGCTGGCCACGTTATGATGGCCTCGAGCTAAGCTTAACTACGCTCTCGGCCTTCAAGCTTGGTCATCATTGCAGCCCTTGCTGTCCGCGCTATAAAGGCCTCGACCTCCGGTCTCGGCCTTTATTTCAGCTTGGCCATCAATGGCTGCAATGCTGACCGCGCTGTGACGGCCTGGACCTGCGCTAAGCTCCGCTCTCGGCCATCATAATCGCTGCCAGCAACGCAGTCATTATATACCGCGGCAGTAATGTACTATTTGCTTTTTCTATTGATGTGTTGTTACGCGAACTGATTTGAAGTGTTATATGCTGTCACTTATCAAACGTAACGCTGCTAGACTGCTTCATTTGCCTCCAATCGGTTTAGTTGACGATATTTTGACAAATGAAAACTGGTACACACGGTTCCGTGTGTGCCACGTTTAAACAACGATTTTATGAGATCTGTTCTGTTTTGTATGATGTTCGAGTGTTAAATCTTATTTATTTTTGCGTCACTGAGCATCTAAGGAGTAGAACTGGACTTTCTTTAGCTAGTTTTTGTTATTTCCAGCATCCATAATCTTCAGTGTCATCTCGTGAGTGCCACGTTCAGACGTCAATCATTCATAAACTCTTGCGTTACGTTTGTTCTGAATACCAAAATAAGAAATTGTTTAGCCGTCACTGAAGGATTTTATAGCTCACAAGCCAGAAGGAGTAAGGCACATACGAGATGACGATCATGAAACAAGATTAAATTTTAAAGGCAACATTATAACATGCAGTCGGAGGCATGCATAAAGAAAGTGACATTATGAATAATTTGAGTTATATGACTGCATGTTATAATGTTGCCTTTAATATTTAATCTTGTTTCCATCTTTTCAGTTGACTTGTCTTTTTATACAGGCGGGTTTTAAATTGTTTTAATTTTTTTTTAGTTATTTCTTTTTAGTTATTATTTATTACAATAATGATATACCTTTTTGAAATCCTTTTAATGAGTCCTTTAATTTGACACCCATATTGCAGTATACTAAAAAAAAAAATTTTTTTTCCACTACGTATAATAGCACCGTGCAGCCGCCATG